>CM039676.1:191468413-192875070 GCA_022496015.1 Hordeum marinum | reverse complement strand
TTCCAGGAGACAAAGGCTACATCAACACTTGCATCAGCTGATTTGGAAGTGCAGGCTCATTAAACAGTTTGCGGGCTTCATCTCAGGGAATTGGAACAAGGATACACTGAAGCAATTCAGAGGCTTGAGCAGTGAAGTGGGTCGTGCCAGTCATCCAGTCCAATATCCATGAGTTGATATCTGAGGAATTTCCGCTAATATGCAACGTGGCATAGAATTGAATGATGATTTCTTCATTCAAGTCGCGGATGTCGACATAGAATGGAAGAAGGCCTACATCATAGAGAACTTGGAGCACTGGAGTGAATGATGGAAGACTTTCCATATCAGCATGAGGAATCTGATGGTGCTCGAAGACTTTCTTCTTCTCATATAGGACTGACGCATAGTAGTTGAGTTGAGAGGTAGTCCAGAATCTGCTGCGACCAGCCCTTGCAGAGTCATAGGGGTTTGGTCTAGATAAGAATGATTGTTCATAGAAGAAATTATTCTTGAGGAATTTGGGACGAACAGTGCCTTTGAAGGGCAGTCTTGGCTTGGGTTGAAGATTTGTTCGTGTGCGCCCCTTGATCTCTGTTGGCACTGGAGGAACAGCAGACTGAGTGATTTGAAGAACTGGTTCCTCGGTAGTGGCCGGAGCATCATTTTCCTCAGCTGTTGTAGCTGTAATTTCTTCACTATTTGGAAGGTACAGATGTGTAGAGTCTTCTGGGATTTCTTTAGTCTGTGCAGGTAACTGAGGAATCAACATCAGAGGAGTCGGCATTGGTGAATTGAGATGTGCAGATTCCCAATATTCATCATTGACGACTGGAGTAGTGTCACCAATGTCAACTTCTTCATCAATTTCTTCTACGCGAGCTTCCTCAGCAGTTACCAGAAACTGGGGCGATGATACCTTGGGGGTTGATGCAGTGTCATCAATGACAATTTCCTCATCAAGAGGCTCTATGGAAGCAGCCAAATGATTTTCTTCTTTTGCAGGGATGACATACTCCTCCCCGAATGGCACAATAGCATAGGCTGGTGCTAAGGAAATTGGAGTTGCTGAGGAACTTGATCAAGTTTTCAACTTCTTCAACATAGGGGCATCAGAAGTTGACGCTTTTCTCTTGAGTGGATTTTCCTCAGTAGGAGCAGTTTCTTCTGGAACGACTGATGCAGCCGCCCTGGGTGGTTCAGTTTCTTCAGGCACAATAGATTCTTCAGGTACAACAGAAGTACCTGTTGGCATAGCAGTTTCCCCAAGCACAACATTGGAGGTTGCCCTGGCATGTTCATCAGTGGTCTGAGTTTCCTCAATAGCACTGGCAGTTGCTTCTGGTGCAGAAGCATTTCCTTCAGCAGTTTCATCAGGCTGAGCATTTTCATCAGCTGCCTAAGGAGTTTCATCTGCAGCCTGAGCAATTTCTTCAGACTGAGGCTGTTGTGGTTGCGATCGAGCTGCAACCTTGGTGTTGTGATCCTTTACAGCTGCTTGAGCAGCCCTGACGAGTCTGACCTTGGTGCCCTTCCATTCAGCATCGTATCTCTTTTGATCCACAGAGAGTGTGCGAATTTCGGACTGAACTGTGATGAGTTGATTAGGGGTAAAATTCATCACATTGTCGCGCATAAACTTTTCTTTTCGGGTCCTGTTCCTCTTAGCTCTCAGAGCTTTCTCTCTCTTCCATTGTTCTTTAGAGATGAAGTGGATGAAGACATGATCCACTTCAGGAGGCAGATTTAGTGAAGAAAGTGGGGTGCTTGGGTCTTCATGCCATATATCGATGAAGTTGAGGATCATCTTGGGATCCAGCATGAGAGGAACAGAGCTACCCTTTGCTCTAGCAGCCCTGTGCTGACTTTGTCTGATGATTTCTTCCAATTCCTCATCATCAACTTCATCATCATCACCATCATTATCCTCAGAACGTGAGGGTATGGTCATCATAGCCTTGCTTGTGTGAGGACTTGGTCTTTGACCTCGTCCAGCAGTTTTCTTTAGCTTCAACGCAGAGGGGCTAGTTGAAGACTTTGCTGTGTTGGAGGAGCTAGAAGTGATCTTTGGGACTCTGGTGAAACCCTTAGTCCTCTTGCATGTAGCCAGATGCACTGGTGTTGAGGACTTTGTAACTGCTGCAGAAGACTAAGCAGCAACAGTTCCAGGTGCTGAGGACTTTGTAGGCTGAGGCCTTTGACCTTGAGGAATCTGTTGTGAAGGTCTTGATGTTGAAGAACCTATCTTGAAAGTAGATTTCTTCATGATTTTCTTTGGAGCACTTGCAGAAGCTCCGACAGAGGCAGCAGCAGCAGAATCTTCATTGAATTTCTACACTGCTTCTTTAGCTTTCCTAGCCAGCTTAGTTTGTTGCTTCTCCCATAGATGAGGAAAGTCCTCACCAGTATTTAGGCTTGTGGGATCAGCGATTTGGTTCTGAGCTAGAGGAGGCCTGCTGCAAGGTGGTTTCACTGCAAATTTCATCATGTACTTTGGGGTTACATAACGATATTATTTCCATTCCTTTGCCCATCTCCTCTCAATCTTTTGCAGATGGATCTTTCTCTGCTTGGTCGTCTCTTTTCCATGTGTTTCTTCATCAGGTGTGCAATATTCATCATACACATCCTCTGGAATCTCAAAGGTAGTGTGCACATCTGGCTTCTTTCCTCCTTTGTGAGGTTTCTTTCTGTCATCCATTTTCTTCACTTGAGGAATATGAACTCTTGAAGATTCTGAAGAGGTACACAATTTTTCTTCAACAAGCGCTGCAAATGAGTTAAGTTGATGAGAACCTAGTGATTCATCAACGGACATGTTGTACCTATGAACAGAGTATAGGTGCGAGGAATTTGAAGAGGTCATATGCGTTCTCAGAAATTTTGAAGAAAAATTAGGTGTGAGGAATTTGACCATGGATGTCTTGAGGAATTTCACCAAGTGTTCTTTGTCTTAGGTTCCTGAGTTGTACAAATTTTGAGGATTTGCACAATTGAGGAATCTTGAAGAAAATCATTACTTAGAGAAAATCATCAAGTACGAGGAGATGTAAGGTGCTTTAAAATAAGGTTCATGAAGAACAAACACCTTTTGAGGAATATGAAGAACATTTGAGGATCAAACAAGGGCCGTAAAAATAAATTTTATTTACCCTGGTGAAGAACACGACGAACTTAGAGATGAGATTGGGAAGTTCGTGCGTTCAGATCTCCCACGTCCTAGCTTGGCAAAGGGAGACAGCCAAAGTGGCGGCGGGATGAGGATTTCCGCGGCCGGTGCGAGTACGGCGACGACGAGGTTGAGGCAGTGAAGCTCTTCCTCACCGGCGACGATGACTTTAGCGGCGGCGCTAGGTTGGAGCTCGGGAGAGGGATGAGATGCGGAGTAACTGAGCACAATTGATGGGAAGGGGGTATTTATAGAGGAAGTGAAAACCGATCCGCCCAAAGATTTTGGACAGGATTGCCCCTGACCCTTGCTCTCCACGCGCAGGTGTCACCCACGTACTTAGCGGTGGTGATCGTGGTTTATCCTGGCACGGGAACCGGATCCGTTTGTGCGAGAACCGCTGAATATTTTGATAGTGTAAATTTCTAATCTTCCGTTCGCAAATTCTTCAGCTGTCAAGGACACAGTGAAGACTTTGAACGAGTTTCAAAGTAGAACGCATATGAAGAATTTGTGAACAGACTGGGTTGAGTTTAGCATAGAGGGGTAAAGGGTCCGATCACATTCACTTAGATGAAAATCAACTTGAAGAATTAGCAATAAGTGAATGCTGTTGAGGACATTAAAAACTCATATATATATATATATATATATATAGTCAATGGAGAACATGAGTTTCAAAGTTTGAAGAATTTGAAAAGTTGAGGAATTTGATGATTCGAAGAATTTGCACAAATGATGAAAAACTCAACTTAGAAGAATTTCAACTATTGTTGGTGGCGTGACCCACCGTATAAGAATGATGACTTCAGACACCGCGTACAATTGTCGTAGGGTTCTGAGAATCAAATTCTTCATTAATTTCTTCACACTTAGAGGGTTATTCTTCATTGATTGAAGAAAAATGTTTGTTCGTGTGTTGCACATCAAGGTCATCAATTTTGCGTAAGTGTTAGGATGTGTGTCTTTCTTCGAAGGACATTCGAATATTCTAAGATATTTAGTTCACACCGGAACTTGCAAAATCTCTTTTCATCCAAGGGCTTAGTGAAGATATTGGCCAGCTATTCTTCGGTGGGATGTGGTTGATGGAGATGTCGCCCTGGAGTACATGATCTCGAAGAAAGTGATGACGAATTTTGATGTGCTTGGTCTTGGAATGCTGAACTGGGTTATAAGCAATCTTGATGGCACTCTCGTTGTCGTAGTTAAGAGGCACATTCTTCAGCTTGATGCCGTAGTCCTTGAGGGTTTGCTTCATCCATAGTAGCTAAGCGCGACATGAACCGGTAGCAATGACCTCAGCTTCAGTAGTAGAGAGTGAAACACAGTTCTCCTTCTTCGAGGACCAACAGACTAAGGATCGTCCGAGGAAATGACATGTGCCTGAGGTTGACTTGCGATCCACACGATCTCCAGCATAGTCAGCATCAGTGTATCTGACGAGGTGAAGATTTGAGCCCTTGGGATACCACAATCCAAGTGTTGGTGTGTGAGCTAAGTATCGAAGAATATGTTTCACAGCCTTATGGTGTGATTCCTTCGGTGCTGCTTGGAATCGGGCACACATGCAAACACTTAGCATAATATCAGGCCTAGATGCACATAGATACAATAATGAACCAATCATGGAGCGGTATACCTTCTGATCGAAATCTTTACCATTTTCATTAGTGCAGAGGTGGCCTTTTGAAGGCATTGGAGTTTTGACGCCTTTGCAATCTTGCATGTCGAATTTCCTCAGAACATCTTTGAGGTATTTCTCTTGTGAGATGAAGACGCCATTGTCTTGCTGACGAATTTGAAGACCTAGGAAGAATTTCAACTCTCCCATCATAGACATTTGATATTCTGATGCGTTGATGTCATCGATGATTTTGTCAATCTGCACTTCATTTGCTACTCTCGGATGAGTAGGTTGACGTGGCTGAGGATTTCCATCAGCACCAGTTTCTTCAGGTATATCAGTATGAGAGTCTTCATTTGTTGGAATGATTTCCTCAGTGGGTATGACATCTTTAGTTGCCTTCACCTTGATGGATTCTTCAGGAGACTGTTCATCTAACACAGAAGGCAGGAGCTCTCTTTGCGAGCCATTAGTTTCGTCGAACCGCACATCTACAGTTTCAACCACCTTGTGATGGTAGGTGTTGAAGACTTTGTAGGTGTGTGAGTCCTTTCCATAACCAAGCATAAAACCTTCATATGCTTTCGGTGCAAACTTAGAACTGTGGTGAGGATCTCTGATCCAGCATTTTGCACCGAAGAATTTGAGATAACTTACATTGGGTTTCTTGCCTGTCATGAGCTCATATGAAGTCTTCTTGAAGAATTTATGAAGATATACCCTGTTGATGATGTGGCATGCAATATCAATTGCTTCAGGCCAGAAGCGACGAGGAGTTTTGTATTTGTCAAGCATGGTGCAAGCCATCTCAACAAGTGTCCTGTTTTTGCGCTCCACGATGCCATTCTGTTGAGGAGTATAAGGGGTAGATAGCTCATGAGTAATACCAAGTTCATCAAGATATTCATCAAGATTAGTGTTCTTGAACTCAGTCCCATTATCACTCCTGATATGCTTGATCTTGATGCCGAAGTTGGTGGAGGCCCTTGAAGCAAATCGTCTAAAGACGTCCCGCACTTCATTTTTGTACAGAATAATATGCACCCATGTGTAACGAGAGTAATCATCAACAATGACAAAGCCATACAAACTTGATGCATTTGTTATTATGGAGTAATGAGTGGGGCCAAATAGATCCATGTGAAGCAATTCAAATGGTCGAGTCGTGGTCATGATTTTCTTTGAGGGATTCTTGGATTTGGTCATCTTCCTTGATTCACATGCACCGCAGAGGTGGTCCTTGAGGAATTTGACACCCTCGATGCCAATGGCGTGATTTTTCTTCACGAGCGTGTGCAGGTTCCTCATACTAGCATGTCCAAGTCGTTGATGCCACATCCAGCCTTCTGAAGACTTTGCAAGTAAGCAAGTGGCAGGTTGAGGACCTGTAGAGAAATCAACAATATACTAGTCTCCTCTCCTAAAGCATTCGAAGACTTTGGAATTGTCAGATTCCATGATGACAACACAACAAAATTTTCGAAAACGACAACCATATGAAGATCACAAAGCATTGAGACAGACATAAGGTTGAACCCCGGGGATTCAACAAGCATCACCTTATCCATGGTTCGGTCCTTTGAGATAGCAACCTTACCAAGTCCCAATACCTTGCTTTTTCCTTTGTCTGCGTAGGTAATATGCTTCAGAGGAGATGGAGTGAATGGCAAATTCATCAGTAGATTCTTGTCACCCATCATGTGGTTTGTGCATCCACTACCGAGAACCCACTCAGTAGCTTTTAGAGTATCATCATGTAGATGAATTAGTACAACTTACAAACTCATATGCTTCAGAGTGAAGAATATGACATCAATTTCATCAGACAAATTTTAATCACACAAGATAGTAAGCAAGTAGTGGGAGGACGAGAGAAATGAGGAATTCATTTTTGCATAGTTAGCTTGCGTCCTTTCAAGCATTTCCTCAGGTCTCCAGCATGTTCATCAGATGTTCAGTTTCATCTGGAAACCTGACCCTACATAAGAAATTAGTTCAATTTCTTCACCACCCACATCTGGAGGGGTGGAAAAGGGTTCATCATTCTGCGAGCACCATGTGAGAAGAGAGGCATTGAAGCAAGCGCGCTTTGTTTCACAGGGCGAGGATTAGAGTAGTCAAATGAATAAGCAGAGAAATTCTTCGAGGACTTATGAACATAATGGTTTGAAGAATAATGCACATATTCATAACTCTTAGGTTTTCCCTGTGAAACAGAGGCATTATTATGAGAATGATAATTTTGACCATTTGAGGAGTTTGGTCCATATGAGGAATTTGATCTGGGTTTCCTATTCTTCATGAGTGGTGTCGTGAGGACATTCACTTGAAGATTTTGTAGGTAGCTCTTGGGAACCCAGATTTTCTTCATAGGAGAACCGTTCCTACAGTTAGTTCCAACAAATCTAGAAAATACTTCACCTTTTTGATTTTTGAAGAAGTTGTAGTTCGAGTCAAGTGATTCATCAGAGAAATATGAAGTTTCACCCGTAAAGCCAGATAAAGTGGATGGATCTACAGGAGGTCCTTTCGCAGCAACCCATGAGGTTTTGGGGTACTGCTCAGGTGTCCAGTAGGATCCATCAGCGTTGAGTTTCCTCAAAAAGGCTATACCCTCTTTCCTAGGGTTCCTGTTCAGAATCTGCTTTTTGAGAACATCGCAAAGGGTTTGATGCCCTTTGAGACTTTTGTACATCCCTGTCACATACAATTCCTTCAACCCTGCATTGTCATCAGTGATACTAGTGGTATCCTCAGATGAGGAGTTTAAGACCATGGGAATAGTTGAAGAAATTGCAGCAATAGAAGCATTTGAACATTCAGGTGAAGAATTAACAGTTTCACGTTCGATGCATTTCAAACAAGGTGGAATAAAATCTTCCTGAGCGGTACTGATCTGTTGAGCTAGTAAGGAATCGTTTTCCCTTTGGAGATCGTCATGTGACACCCTCAGTTTCTCAAGATCTTGCTTTCTTTGAAGAAATTCATAAGAAATCTTCTCATGATCAGCTAAGAGGTCATTATGATGACTCTGTAGGTTATCATACGTCGTTTGAAGACTTTTGAGATCGACAGACAGAGTTTGAGTCCGATCCACTTCATGGTTCAATAGATCATCGCTTTTGTCTAGCATTTTCTGAAGCTTTTCAAGTGCACTTTGTTGCTTAGTGGCAATTTTAACAAGTTTAGCATAGCTAGGTTTCACATAATCATCAGATTCACCTTCACTTGATTTAGATGAGGAATGATGTTAGTGTACCTTTGAGCCTTTTGCCATGAAGCAATAGGTGGGAGCATGATCATCGTTGTTGACGTCAGAGTCGTTGGAGTAGTCAAATTCTTCAGCGTTGAAGATGGACTTGCTGAGGAAAGCAGTAGCGAGAGCAAGGCTAGTGACACCAAATTCTGATTCCTACTTAGATTCTTCCTCTTCTTCACAATATTCAGATTCTTCCTCAGAGTCCATTTCCTTGCCGATGAATGCTCGTGCCTTTCTGGAACCATTCTTCTTGTGCTTTGAGGATTTTGAAGATGAGGACTTTTCAGATGAGGACTTCGAAGATTTCTTCTTTTTCTTCAAGTCATCAGAACTATCATCCTTATATTTCTTCTTCTTCTTTGAATCTTTTTCCCAGATAGGACAGTTAGAGATAAAGTGACCGGACTTCTTGCAACGATGACACGTTCTTTTCTTGTAGTCTTCTCAGGAATCTGATTTCCTCAAGCCACTTTTTGATGACTTTCCAAATCCACCTCTCCTTGAGAACTTCTGGAATTTCCTCACAACCATTGCTAGTTCCTGACTTAGTTCTTCAGTATCACCAAGGCTGCTGTCAGAATCTTCTTCTTCAGATGAGGAAATTGCTTTTGCCTTCAGTGCACGAGATCTTCCATAGCTTGGACCATAGAGGTCTCTCTTCTCAGCTTGTTGGAATTCATGAGTATTGAGTTTCTCAAGAATATCAGCAGGATCAAGCGACTTGTAGTCACCACGTTCTTGAATCATCAAAGCCAGAGTATCGAATGAGGAGTCAAGAGATCTTAGCAGTTTCTTCACCACTTCATGGTCAGTGATATCGGTGGCACCCAGTGCTTGAAGATCATTGGAGATATCAGTGAGACGATCAAAAGTTTGCTGAACATTTTCATTGCAAGTCTCTTGAAGCGGTTGAAGAGATTGCGAAGAACATCAACACGAGAGTCACGTTGAGTGGAAACACCTTCGTTGACTTTGGACAGCCTATCCCAGATAAGCTTAGCAGACTCCAAAGCACTCACTCTGCCATACTGACCTTTGCTCAGATGGCCACAAAAGATATTCTTCGCTTGAGAATCAAGTTGCTTGAATCTCTTCACATCAGCAGTAGTAATAGTGGGAGTGACAGAGGGCACACCATTTTCCACAACATACCAGAGATCGTTGTCAATAGCTTCAAGGTGCATACGCATCTTGTTCTTCCAGTAGGGGTAGTCTGTCCCATCGAAGGTAGGACCCCCGCGGAAACCTTGATCATACCTGCAGTCGACATAACTAGACTCCAGGTGGTTAAACCAAAATCACACAGAGAGAGGGAGTACCTGCTCTGATACCAATTGAAAGTGCGTTATATTGACTAGAGGGGGGTGAATAGGTGATTTTTACAAATTCATCACTTGAGGAATTTTAACTTTGAGGAATTTGAAATGTGATGAATAACTAGCAGCGGAATAAGTACTCAAGTGCATGAGGAACATAGTAACAGCATAGTCTTCATGATGAAATGAAACATGAACAAATAGAGAGTAGCATGATACAGGATAAGCAGTGATGAACAAGGTAACTTGAAGAATTTGAGGTGAGGAATTTGTGAAAGTCTTCACTCAAATTCTTCAAACGGTAACAATCAATTTCATCAACAAGTATATGAGGAATAGAGGGGTTGAGGAAATAGAACCAGATAGCTCGATGAAGACAATGGTTTGATGACCCAGTTCCAACTGCTGTGACAGTCGTACGTCTGGTTTGTAGTGGCCTAGTATTTAAACCAGAGGACACACAGTCCTTACCGTATTCTCCGTGAGCTAAGGTCACACAGTCCTCTCCCAACACTCGTGGTAGTCTTCAGGGTAGACTTCCAAAACCCTCACAAACTGGTCACCCGTCTATCCACAATTTACAACTAGATGCTCTAGACCTAGGTCACTTCGTGGTCCCCAATTGACTGCAGGAGCACTAGACCATGACGCCTAACCGTCTGGAGGATGCACAGTCCTCAAAAGTAACAAGCATCGGTTCCACACAGGAATTTCTTCAGTGATGCTCAATCACTTTGGGTTTTGTGGTTTGATTGTAGGTTTTTCCTCACTGATGATTTTCTCTCAAAAGTCCGCGAAGGATGGGTTGCTCTCAAATGACAAGTGTCAGTTCTCTGTCTTGGAGCAGCCAACCAACTAATGGTTGTGGGGGGTGTCTATTTATAGCCAGGATGCAACCTGACATGATAAGACATAAATTCCCCCAATGATATGACCGTTATGTGGATAAGAATGATTGGGGACAGCTGGCGCTAAGCACAACAACGGTCAGAATTTCAAACTATGAAAGTCCTTAGCTTATCATGTTCCTCACTTGTAGGCAATTCGCACTGGTGAAATCCTAACTCCTCAGTCAGATCAATTTCCTCAGAGACCAGAAGAACTTCGTCTCTGTCACTAAAGAACTTGTCTGAACCGTAAGAGATTTCCAAAGGCTTCACTCGAAGGATTGTATGGCTTGAGGATTTTGGAGTTGAGCATCAGTTGGAAATTTTCCTTAGTATTCGGCCCCCTTTAATAGTACGGTGTTTCCTATGACTCAAATAAAGGAAACGAAACTATGAAAACAAAAGTCTTCACTCTTCATATAACTCGTTCATATCTTCAAGTTCACACCAACTTCTTCATTTTCAAAGTCTTCACAAAGTCTTCACCAAAGTCTTCAGCAAAGTCTTCACTTCAAGACATACATTTTTAGGGGTCGATAATCTCCAAATATATCAAACTCCTCATCGACTTATAGAGCCTGTGTACACTCACAAACGCATTAGTACCTTAATCTGTAAGTCTTCAATACACCAAAATCACTAAGGGGCACTAGATGCACTAACATCTCTCTCTCTCTCTCTCTCTCTCTCTTTATCAATACAATGGTCTCTTGGAGATCTATTTCATGTAATGACTTCTGCGGTGTGTTTGTTGGGATCCAATCAATTTTGAGTTGATGATCAGTTTCTATCCATGAATATGATTTGATTCTTCTTTGATCTCTTATTTGCATGATTACTTATAGCCTCATATTTCTTCTTCGAATCTTTGGTAGAGTTAGACCAACTAGATCGATTTTTCTTGCCATGGGAAGAGGTGCTTTGTGACGGGTTCGATCTTGCGGTGTTCTTTCATAGTGACAGAAAGGGCAGCAAGGCACGCATGTATCGTTGCCATTAAGGATAACAAGATGGGGTCTATTCCTATATGAATAGATATTTTCTACATCATGTCACCATTCCCATTGTATTACTCCATTTCTCCATGAACTTAATACACTAGATGCATGCTGGATAGTGGTCGATGTGTGGAGTAATAGAAGTAGATGCAGAATCGCTTTGGTCTACTTATCTTGGAGGCGATGCCTATATAATGATCATTGCCTAGATATCATCATGATTATATGATCTTCTATCAATTTCCCAACAGTAATTTGTTCACCCATCGTGTGCTATATTCATGAGAGAAGCCACTAGTGAAACCTATGACCCCCAGGTCTACTTTTTCAACATATTGCTTTTCGATCTACTATTTGCAACTTTTGTTTTCAGATCTATTATTCCAAAAAACCCAAAAATACCTTGCTGCACTTTTTGTTTATTTATTTTACTTTGTGTTCTTGCGAGATCTATTTGCCAAAACTATCACTACGTAATCTATCTTATTACCATAGAGAGCGTGACAACCTCTCTTTCGCGTCGGGTTGCAAGTATTTGTTGTTTGTGTGAAGGTGTAGTTTACATGGGCGCGTGATCTTCCTCTATGTATTGATACCTTGGTTTCATAAACAGAGGTAAATACTTACCATCATTGTGCTGCATCATCCCTTCCTCTTCGAGGAAATACCGACACAGTCTCAATCCACGTCAAAGGAATTTCTGGCGTTGTTGCCGGGGAGCAAGCAACCTCATCCATAGGTTCCTAATCAAAAATCTCATATCCTTGCAATTACATTGTTTTCCATTTGCCTCTCGTTTTCCTCTCCCCTACTTCACAAATTTGCCATTTTATCGACCCTCTCTTTTTTGTTTGCCTTTTCTCGCCAGATCTCTTATTTGCTTGCAATCTTGTTTGCGTAGTCATGATGACTCAAGAAAACACCTAGTTGTGTGATTTTTCTAATACCAATAATAATGATTTTATTAGCACTCCTATTGCTCCTCCCACCACTAGTGTGGAGTCTTGTGATGTTAATGCTGCTTTGTTGAATCTTGTCATGAAAGATCAATTTTCTGGTACTCCTAATGAGGACACCACGTCCCATCTAAATACCTTCATGGAATTATGTGATATGCAAAAGAAAAAAGATGTGTACAATGATATTGTGAAGTTGAAATTGTTTCCTTTCTCTTTGCGGGATCGTGCAAAAATTTGGTTTTCTTGATTACCTCGCAATAGCTTCGATTCTTGGGATAAGTGCAAGGACACTTTTATTACTAAGTATTTTCTACCCACTAAAATTATTTCCCTTAGTAATCAAATCATGAATTTTAACCAACTTTAGCATGAACATGTTGCACAATCTTGGGAAAGAACAAAGTTGATGCTAAGAAATTGTCCTACACATGGTTTAAATCTTTGGATGATCATACACAATTTTTATGCAGGATTGAATTTTTTCTCTAGAAATCTTTTAGATTCTGCCGCGGGTGGTACTTTTATGGAAATTACTTTGGGTGAAGCTACCAAATTTCTAGATAATATCATGGCAAATTATTCACAATGGCATATCGAAAGAGCACCTACTAGTAAAAAAGGTTAATTCGGTAGAAGAAATTAGCACTTTGAGTGAAAAAGTTGATGCTCTTATGAAGTTGGTTGCTAGTAAAAATGCTCCTCTTGATGTTAATGATGTTCCTTTGTCTACTTTGATTGAGCAAAATAGTGATTCCGTAGATGTGAATTTCATCTCGCGAAACAACTTCAATAACAATGCTTATAGAGGTAATTTTAATCCTAGGCCTTTTCCTGCCAATTCCTCTGATAATTATGGTAATTCCTAGGGTAATTCTTTTAATAATAATAATAGGAACACGTATGATCTTGAGAATATTTTTAAAGAATTTATCAATGCTCAAAAGTCTTTCAATACTATGATAGAAGGAAAGTTGAATAAGATTGATGATATGTCTAGAAGCATTGATAGAATCTCCAATGATGTTGAAAATCTCAAGTTTCATGCTTTCCACCTAAGATAAATGAATAAATTACGACTTTATATGTTTCTATGGATGAAAGTAAGAAAAGAACCGCTATGCTTAGAGCTAAAAGAGATTTTTTAGAAAAAGCGTTTTCTAGCGATTAATTTCATAACAATGATGGAGATCTTAATGATTGGTGTTTGCTCTATTGATTCCATGTTTAGTTATGTTAAAATTTATGATAAATGGACTTAATAAGAGTCAACTTTAGTTAGAGGAGATTGTCTCTAACTTATAGTGCGTAAAAAAGGTGTTAGACAAGGAGATTGTCTCTCCCCTTTGCTTTTTGTAATTGGTGCTGATCTTTTGCAATCAGTAGTGAATGACATGTTCAGAAAGGGCATTCTGAAGCTGCCTATACCATGCCATGACCAGGACTATCCAATAGTCCAATATGTTGATGATACCCTGATAATTCTTCCAGCTGATAAGGCACAACTGGTTGCTTTCAAAGATATGCTCCAGGTTTTTTCCACTTCCACTTATTTAGTGGTTAATTACCACAATTCATCCATGGTTCCTATCAATGTGGAGGAGAACACAATCAATCAGCTGGCTGAAGCCTTTGGATGTCAAGTAGGGAAAATTCCATTCACTTATTTGGGATTACCTGTGGGTACCACCAGGCCAAAAATGCTTGATTTCATGCCTTTGGTAGACTGCATGGAAAGAAGGATGTCAGGTAGCTCCTCCTTCCTCAATCAGGGTGAAAGGTTGTAGTTTCTTAACTCTACTTTGTCATCGATGCCTATCTTCTACCTTGGCAGTTTGCTAGTCCCACCTGGAATTATAAAGCAGTTGGAGAGAATTCAGAGGCAATGCCTTTGGAGGAAGCATAGAGATGAACCTTCACCCTCCTTAGTTGCATGGGATCTAACCTGCAGACCCAAGAATAAGGGGGGGGGGGGTTAGGGATCTTGAATTTGGGCATCCAGAATATTGCTCTCCTTCTCAAACATCTACACAAGTTTCTGAATAGGATGGATTTTCCATGGGTTTCTCTTATTTGGAATACATATTATCATGGAAGGGTACCATAGGGTACTGACAGTTGTGGATCTTTCTGGTGGAAAGATATATGCAGAATGTTGGATCATTTCAGAACCACAAACTGAGTGCAGATTAACTCAGGAAACTCTGTTTTGTTCTTGTCTGGCAGATGCAAGCTTGGTGATTCTATGACTACTTTACAATCAAGGTTTCTAAGGCTCTACTCCTATGTTAAAGATCCCTGGATAATAGTGTCTGAAGCCATTCAAGCGTAGGATAAATCAGAGATGTTTCACCTACCCTTGTCTGAACAGGCATACAATGAATACATGATGATTCAGGCAATGATGACCTCTCACAGCAGAGACTTGAATGCAAATGATATCTGGTATTGGCAGGGGACATGCAATAGTTACAAACCCAAGATATTCTACTCTTTCATGCATTCTACCTTGTCATTTAACCCACTGTTGCTATGGATCTGGAAATCATCATGTAAATGAAAATCAAGGTGTTTGCTTGGATGTTGATCATGGACAGGCTTAATACCAAAGACATGGTTGAAAGGAGGCATTGGCATATAGATGATGGGGTGAATTGTACTCTTTGTCCTTTACAGACAAGGGAAACCAGAGATCACATTTTCTTCCATTGTAATTTCAGTGTGAGAGTTTGGAACTATCTTCAAATTAGTAGGCCGCAGGGAGATAATACGAGGAGCATTGTGGTACAGGCCAAACATGATTTTGGAAAACCTTTCTTCACTGAGGTGGTTTTTGTGGCTTGTTGGGATATCTGGATAATTAGAAATGCTAAAGTTTCCAGGCATGAAAGGCCCAACTTTAATAAATGGAGAAGTGCTTTTATTCATGACATGACTCTCATGCAACATATAATTAAGTCTGTCTTTAGAGATGACTTACTGAGGTGGATTTCTTTTTTGCCTCCTTGAGGTAATGTTTTGTAGTCTTTTGTTTTCTTTTGTAGCCTGTTAGCTTTTCTTTTTCTTCTGTTTGATTACCTCTAGTAATCCATGTAACTTGTATCTCCTTTTTGGTAATAAAGTTAAAATCCTGTTGGGGGGGGGGGTTCCCCTATAGTTTCGAGTCAAAAAAAAGTTTAGTTAGAGGGCGTCCCAATGATTTGGAAGGTGAAAAGCTTTATCAAAGTTTTGATAAAAGTGCGTTTGGAGAGGTCAAAACTTTAACCAGTGATATGCCCACTACCTTTGATTTCAAAGACTTTAATTTTGAGAGTTGCTCTTTGGGTGATTCTATTTCTTTGCTGCAATCTATGATAAATTAACCCCATGCTTATGAACAAAATAAAGCTTTTAGTAAACATATTGTTGATGCCATGATGAAATCCTTAGAAGAAAAGTTGGAATTAGAAATTTCGATTCCTGCAAAATTACATGATGAGTGGGAACCTACCGTTAAGGTCAAGATGAAAAATTATGAATGCTTTGCTTTGTCTGATTTGGTTGCTAGTGTTTCGACCATTCTGAAATCTCCAAGTGATGTGTTTGGTCTTACCAAAATTGAAGAATGTTCTCTTAATTTTCACTTATCGGATTATACTATTAAAAAACCTTTGGGAAGAATTAATGATGTTCTTATTCTTGCAAATAGGAATAATGTGACCATTGATTTTATTGTTCTTGATATTTATTGTAATCCGTCTTGTCCCATCATACTTGGTAGACCGTTTTTACGCACTATAGGTGCCGTGATTTATATGAAAGAAGGCAATATTAAGTTTTAGTTTCCTCTTAGAAAGGGTATGGAACACTTCCCTAGAACAATAATCAAGACATAATATGAATCAATCATGAGGGCCTTCTATGGAGTGCAAACTAAGGATGACAATACTTGAATCTTTGTGTTATGCCTAGCTAGGGGCGTAAAATGATGGCGCTTGTTGGGAGGCAACCAAATGAATAAATTATTTTTATCTTCTACTTTATGTTTTTGAGTGTCTTGCACAATTATGCTTCTGTTATGATTGTGTTTTTTTGTTTTATTTAGTGTTTTTGCCAAGTAATGCCTTTAGGATGATCCATAAGATGTGTAAAAACAATGCTGAATCTGAAACAGAAACTTTGTTGCAAGTGCACACCTTTCCATTTTTTACTGGAACATGATATTGAGCTGAAATTTCTACATAGTATCGCTATACAAATTTGTTACGTTTTCCTAATTGTGCAGAATTTTTAGAGTCCCTGAAGTATGGGTAGAGTACAGATTACTGCAGACTATTCTGTTTGAGAAAGATTTTGTTTTTGTTGCATTGTGTGGTTGTTTTGATGAATCTATGGCTTGTATCTGGGGGTATAAGTCATGGTAAAGTTAGAATACAATAAGTATAATGCAATAACAAAATATTAATGGGTTTACAATAGTACCTAAAGTGGTAATTTGCTTTATTATACTAACGGATCTCACGAGAATTTTGTCAAGTTTTGTGTGATTGAAGTTTTCAAGTTTTGGGTGAGATCACGATGGATGAGGAACAAGGAGTTAGAAGAGTCAAAGCGTGGGGATGCTATAGCACCCCAAGGTAATATTCAAAGAGTAACAAGCAACTAATCTTGGGGATGCCCCCGAGTGGCATCCCCTCTTTCTTCCAACAACCAACGGTATACTACTTGGAACTATATTTTTATTCGTCACATATCATGAGTTTTGCTTGGAGACTCTTGTATCTTTGCTTGATTTGATTTGTGCATTTTCATTAGTATCCTTGATGGACACACCTATTTGAGAGAGCCAAAAACTATGATATGATTTGTTAGAATTTCTCTTTATGCTTCACTTAAAATTATTGAGCAAAGGAGTTGCTCTAGTGCTTCACTTATATCTTTTTGAGCACGATGTGATTTTACATGTTTGAAAAAATGCTCTCATGCTTAAGTTATATTAATTTTAGATTTATTAATTTTGAAGAAATCCTCTCATGCTTCACTTATATTATTTTGAGAGATGAAACTTGTATGCTCGTGTTCTTCACTTATATCCATGTGAGCTTATCAAAAGCAATTGCAACATATGAAACTAGTCCCAAAGTGATAGATATTCAAGAGGGATATAATAAAAAATTTCATGAAGATCATTGTACAAATTAAACATTATTCTTTGTAATAGTTTTGATACATGACAAAAGTGATATGTGCGTTATGTTGATGAGTAATTATGCTTAGTAAGAATAATGATGTTAAGGTTTGTAGTTCCCTATGCAAGCACGAAAGTTAATAGTTGTGTTACGATACTACATCCTACTTATGGTGCATTATTTAGTGTTAGTTATGCTTAACGCTCTCTTATGTGATTTTTCGTTTCTTAGTTGAGTGCTTCTCAATCTCATGCTAGCCTTCACTTGTACTAAGTAGAAATACTACTTTTGCATCCAAAATCCTTAAACAAAGTTTCCATATGAGTCCACTATACCTACCTATATACGGTATTTCCATGCCGTTCTAAGAAAATTTTTATGTGCCATCTCTAAACTTTCAAAATAAAATTTCCTTTTTGTGTGCTCGTTTCGCTCATAAAACGGTAGGGGGTGACCGATATTTTTTCATGCTAGATGTGTTATTCTCAAGATGAGTGTTTATTCACTTGTCATTGCACGAGAGTATGGCGGTAATAGGGATGCCTAGTCCAAAAATAAAAAACGAAAAAATAATTTATTTTGCCAAATAATAAATTCCTTGGAAAGTGTTGGTATGGAAGGCAACCGTGGATTCGGATAGCCATGGAAAGTGAAAGTATGGTGGAAAACTGAATAAACTTTATTTTCTATCTGGGAACCGCCTACGATGCATCGAATGTGGAAAGATATTAAAATCTCATAGTCCTTTTCGTTGATAGGAAAGGCATGCCACTCAAAATATTTTTGTCTATCAATTTAAACATGTGAGCTATGGCACCTATACAAATCCCTACTTCCCTATGCGGAGGGCCTATCTCTTTACTTTATGCAATTTTTCTTTTTCAATTTGAGTCTCTGTCTGATCTTATAAAGCACCAACTAGGAGGCACTATGATCGTACTTGAGCATTAGGTGTAGCTAATACTTGAGTGTGTATTATGAATGGATCAGTGATTGAGCATGATTGGCTAGGTATAACTTGCTTTAGCGTTGATATTTTGAAAGACATGGTTGCTTGTTGATATGCTTGAGTATTAAAGTTTTCATATCAATACTAGACTATTGCTTTGAACCATATGAAAAGTCCAAATGTCCACGCTCTAAAGAAAATAATATGTGATGAACATGATAGGCAACATTACACATCAAAAATTCTGTTTTTATCATTTACCTACTCGAGGACGAGTAGGAATTAAGCTTGGGGATGCTGATACATCTCCAACGTATCTATAATTTTTACTTGTTCCATGCTTTTATATTATCAATCTTGGATGTTTTATAATAATTTTATAGCAGCTTTATATCTTTTTTGGGACTAACCTATTGACATAGTGCCAAAGTGCCACTTGTTGTTTTTGCTTGTTTTTTACTTCGCAGAAAATCAGTACCAAACGGAGCCCAAACGCTGCGGGGATTTTGTTTTGGATTTTTTATGGACCAAAAGAATAAAGATGGGCCAAACAACACCAAAAGAGGGGTCCCAGGGTGGACACCCTCCACCAGGGTGCGCCAAAGGCCCTTGGCGCGGCCTGGTGGAGGGTGAGCACCTCGGGCACCCCAAGCGACTATCCAGCCTATAAATTCCCTGAAAATTCAAAAACACTAGGGGAGTCGACAAAACACAATTCCAGTCGGCGCAAGTTCCACAACCATGAGATCCAATCTAACACCATCACGGAGGGGTTCATCTTCCTCATAGGTGCCTCTTCGATGATGCGTGACTAGTCCACCATAGACCTATGGGTCTGTAGGCAGTAGCTAGATGGCTTCCTCTCTCTCTATGATGAATTTTGCGGTGTGTTTGTTGGGATCCGATGAATTTTGAGTTCATGATCAGTTTCTGTCCATGAATATGATTTGAGTCTTCTCTGAACTCTTATTTGCATGATTACTTATAGCCTCGTATTTCTTCTTTGAATCATTGGTTTAGTTAGGCCAACTAGATCGTTTTTTATTGCCATGGAAGAGGTGCTTTGTAATGGGTTCGATCTTGCGGTGTTCTTTCCTAGTGACAAAAAGGATAGCAAGACACGCATGTATCGTTGCCATTAAGGATAAGAAGATGGGGTCTATTGCTATATGAATAGATCTTGTCTACATCATGTCACCATTCCTATTGCATTACTCCATTTCTCCATGAACTTAATACACTAGATGCATGATGGATAGCGGTCAATGTGTGGAGTAGGAGAAGTAGATGCAGAATCGCTTCAGTCTACTTATCTTGGATGTGATGCCTATATAATGATCATTGCCTAGATATCATCATGATTATTTTATTTCCTAGCAATTTCCCATCAGTAATTTGTTCACCCATCGTGTGCTATACTCATGAGAGAAGCCACTAGTGAAACCTACGGCCCCTGGGTCTACTTTTCCAACATATTGCTTTCCAATCTACTATTTGCAAATTTTTTTGAGATCTATTATTCCAAAAAACCAAAAATACCTTGCTGCACTTTTTGTTTATTTATTTTACGTTGTGTTCTAGGGAGATCTATTTGCCCAAACTATCACTACCTAATATATCTTATTACCGTAGAGAGCGTGACAACCTCTCTTTCGCGTCAGGTTGAAAGTATTTGTTGTTTGTGTCCAGGTTCTGTTTACATGGGTGCGTGATCTTCCTCTACGGATTGATACCTTGGTTTCATAAACTCAGAGAAATACTTACCGTCGTTGTGCTGCATCATCCCTTCCTCTTTGGGTAAATACCGACGTGGTCTCAAGCCACGTCAAAGGAATTTCTAAGAAAAGAGTCTTGATGACCCACTAGTATAGGGGATCAATCGTAGTCCTTTCCATAAGTAAGAGTGGCGAACCCTATGAGGAGCCGAAGGATATGATAAGCGGCTTTCAGCAAGGTAATTTCTGCAGGCACTGAAATTGTAAGTAGCAAGTAGTTTGATAAAAAAGGCAATTTGTAACGAGCAGGTAACGGTAACAATAGGTAAGGTGCAGCAAGGTAGACCAATCCTTTTGTGGCAAAGGACATGCCAAGAGTATATCTTATGATGAGCAAAGTGTTCTTGAGGGTACACGGGAATTTCATCTAGCCACTTTCGTCATGTTGGTTTGATTTGTGTTCACCATTTGATAATTTGATATGTGGGTGGACCGGTGCTAAGGTGTTGTTCTTAGTTGAACTAACAACCTACTTATGATTAACCCCCTCACAAGCATCCGCAACTATGAGAAAAGTATTAACACAAAGTCTAACCATAGAATTAAACATGTGGTCCCAAATGAGACTCTTACAGAGTAGCGCATAAACTAGGGTTTAAGTTTCTATCACTCTCACAACCCATCATCTAATAACTACTTCACAATGCATTCCCTCAGGCCCAAGGATGGTGAAGTGTCATGTAGATTGACATTCACATGACACCACTAAGGGAATCACAACATACATATCATCAAAATATTGAACACATATTAAATTCACATGAGTACTTGCAACATGACTTCTCCCGTGACCTCGAGAACAAAGGTAACTACTCACAAATAATATGCATGCTCAAGATCAGAGGTGTATTGAATATCATAATGGATCTGGACATATAATCTTCCACGAAATAAACCATATAGTAATCAACTACGCAAGGTAATGAACACTACTAGTGACCCACATGTACCAATCTAAGGTTCCGGTACAAAGATTGAACACATGATATGAACTAGGATTTGAGAGGAGATGGTTCTATTGAAGATGTTGATGAAGAATGGCCTCCCCAAGATGAGAGGGTTGTTGGTGATGACGATGGCTTCGATTTCCTCTCTGGGAGGGAAATTCCCTCGACAAAATCGTTCCGCTACAGGGAAAAAGTGCTCCTGCCCAAGTTCCGCCTCGAGGCGGCGGCTCTTCGTCCCGAAAGTCTCCTCTGATTTTTTTTCTAGGTTTTTTTGGATTAAATACCAAAAGATGGGCACCGGAGGTGGGCCCGGGTGCCCACCCTTCACTAGGGCGTGGGCAGGGGCAGGCACGCCTTGGTTGAGTGTTTCCACCTGGTGGCCCCCCTCCGG
Organism: Hordeum marinum; assembly: GCA_022496015.1. Lineage (NCBI taxonomy): Eukaryota > Viridiplantae > Streptophyta > Magnoliopsida > Poales > Poaceae > Hordeum > Hordeum marinum. The sequence continues at coordinate 192,853,649 of CM039676.1, read as the reverse complement.
TAGTTCTTTTCTCTAGAAATTCTTATTTAATATAAAAATGTTCCCCGTGAATTTTTAGCTTCACTGGAGTTGTGCAGAATAGGTATCTCTAACGTGCTTTTTAGGGGTGCTGAATTCCAGTTGCCGACATTCTCCCTCTTGATGTAAACCTTGCAAATTATCAGAGAAAAGGCATTAGAATTACTCCCCAAAGCATTATTTTGCATAAAAACATTATAAATAACAGTAGTAAAACATGATGCAAAATGGGCGTATCAACTCCCCCAAGCTTAGACCTCGCTTTTCCTCAAACGAAAGTCGATATCGAGGAACATACCCACATGGTTTGAGAGGGAGGTGTAGATAAAAACAAAATGCAGACATAGAAGCATCATGCTTATTATTATAACAACAACAAAACTAACAAAAAAACTTTCTCATAAAACTTTATTTCATAGCAACATCATATAACTTCCTACGAGCAAGTAACAATTCATCACAACGTGGAAGTATAAAGCATAAACCTTATTGGAAACCAACAAACTATGTTCTGAGGGAACTCTTGCAACTACAGTTCATCATATTTTCAGGAAGGGTCTCATGTAGGAGCCTTTTGGCAAGTCCACATACTCAACCATCATTTAGTCTTCTATGATTGCTAACACTCACAGCATACCCATGGACAAAAAGTTTCAACCAGACACATAGAAAGATAGGTGCTTATAGTTTTCCTCCCAACATATTCACCTCAAGGGTGGTGTCAACAATAATAACTCATGCTCACTCATATCCAACTGGTCATATGTGCCTAGATCTTTCCTCACCACATAATGCTTGTCAAAGGAGAAAAATAAAAAGTAATAGAGAAGAATACTTTGACTCTTGCATAAAAGTGAGTACATACAAGTAAAAGATAGGCCCTTCACAGAGGGAAGCAGAGGTTGTCATGTGCTTTTTAGTTTGTATGCCAAATCCCTTAGCGCAAAAGAATGTCATGTTGCATTGCCTCTACTGATAGCAACCTTTATTATGCACTCCATCGCTTTTATTACTTTGCCATCACAAGTTCACGCAATGCTCAATTTTCTCTTACACTAATTGATCCAACACTTTTTAGAAGCAATTTGTGTTGCCTTGATGCACTGATGACAACTTACTTGAAGGATCTTATTCAATCCATAGGTAGGTATGGTAGACTCTCAAACATGAGTCTGGATTTTGGGTTTTTGGATGCACAGGTTGTATCTGTACTTAGTGCGGAGTTTTTGGCTAGCAAAGATATTGGGCAAGCACCACATGTTAAAGGATCTATGCCAATATAACTTCTATGTGAATATTAACAAGCATAAATCATTATGTTGTCTTCCTTTTCCAATGTTAACAAGGCATATAATATTTAATGGGGGCTCACAATCAGAAAAGATGTCCATAATAATATATTTGCATGTGAATCTTCTCTTCCCTAATTAGTTCTTTCATGAGTTGCATCATTGACTAATGCTATGTTTGCCAATCTCCAATAAATTTTACCACTTATACTTTTCTTTATTGTGATGTCATTACTCACCATAAGATTAGCATATGATATCTTTCATTTATTTTCTTTTATCATGATTGCAACAAGAAAGTAAAAGGGGCGAAAGCTCAAACTAACTTTATTATATAACTCTCACTCGATTATATTAGATAGATAGATCACGAAACTAGCACTTGAAGATAGATCATACTAAACTTTTATTAAACTAAAACATGAAAAGGCTAAGGATCAAAATAAAAGTTAAAGGTAAAAGTGAGGGTGATATGATATCGGGGCACCTCCCCCAAGCTTGGGTCAAGCCAAGGGGAGTGCCCATACCCGTGTACTCAGATCTCCTTTGATGGTGGTCATGATGAAGGTGGTGGTGATGAGGCATTATTCTTGTTTGCCAATTTATGCTTGAGGATGAAGTTTTCTTCCCTCAAATCGTCATTCCCTTGCTCAGGTTTAAATATCCTTTTGCATAGAGCTGCCTTGCTGTCCTGCAGAAAACGAGAAAGGATAAAAGGGGTACTTGGTATACTCCTACCATTAGGAAGGCTTGACTTCTTGAACTCCATGTGCATATCTCCAAGTTGAGGTTCATCTTCATCTGAGACACCGTTTGGCCCTGCGTCTTCTATTTCCTCCAGATCAGTTTCTTCTTCTTCCTCCGAAGTCCACAAGTAGGGGTAAATTTCCACAAAGATCTTTGGATTAACAACATAATTGGACAAATAGCTCTCCCCCTGAGAATCTTGGGACGACATATTTTCAGATTGGTAGAAAAACAACACAAAACAAGAATAGAAGAAAATCCCGTGATGCGGTGGTCAAAACAGTCGGGTGTATACATAGATAATTTTTATTCTTGGAAACCAAGAAAACTAAAGGAACACGGAGTCGAGAAGGTTCCCGAGGTGGGCCGCACCCTGGTAGTCCGTGCCCTCCTTGGTTACCTTCCGGTTTATTTTTTATTTTCTAAATTCATAAATATTCCAAAACTGCTAAAAAATATTTTTACGGATTTTTTGCGGACTGCTTACCCACCATATCTCATACCTCTTTATTTTCATGATTCTGGAGCGTTCCGAAAGGTTTCTTTTATGTGTTCCTCCGGTGTCATGGTTTGGATAACATTGCTTTAAACATTTATAGGCATGCCTGAGATATAGTGTTTAATTCTTTGTCCATTGACCAACTTCGGGTTGGTACCTTTGGCATTGTTAATCTTAATAGCTCCAGAGCGATAAACTTCTTTGATAACATAGGGCCCTTCCCATTTGGAGATAAGTTGTCCTGCAAAACATCTGAAATGAGAATTGTACAATAGGACATATTCTCCAACTTTGAATTCTCGCTTTTGGATTCTTTTGTAATGCCATCTTTTAACTTTTTCTTTAAATAACATGGCATTTTCATAAGCTTGGGTTCTCCATTCATCTAATGAGCTAATATCAAATAACCACTTTTCGCTGTCAAGATTGAAATCATAGTTTAGTTCTTTGATTGCCCAAAATGCTTTATGTTCTAATTCTAGAGGCAAATGACAAGCTTTCGCATAGACCATCTTGTATGGAGGCATACCCATAGGATTTTTATACGCTCTTCTATAGGTCCAAAGTGCATCATCTAATTTCTTAGACCAATCCTTTCGGGATCTATTAACCATTTTTTAATATCAATTTTATTTTTCTATTGCTAAGTTCAACTTGACCACTAGATTGAGGGTGATAGGGTGATGCAATTCTATGGTTAACATCATATTTAGCAAGCATCTTACGGAAAGCACTATGAATAAAGTGTGAACCACCATCAGTCATTACGTATCTAGGGACTGCAAACCTCGGGAAAATAACTTCTTTAAGCATTTTAATGGAAGTATGATTATCAACACTACTAGTTGGAATATCTTCTACCCACTTAGTGACATAATCAACAGCAACCAAAATATGAGTGTACCCATTAGAGGAAGGAAAAGGTCCCATATAATAATAAAAACCAAACATCAAATGGTTCAACAACAAGTGAATAGTTTCATAGGCATTCTTGACACTTACCTATATTACCAATTCTTTAACATTCATCACAAGATGATAAAACTTACGAGCATCCTTGAAGAGAGTAGGCCAATAAAAACCTGATTGTAATACCTTATGAGCATTTCTATCCCTAGCATGATGTCCTCCATAAGATTTGGAATGACATTTTCGTAAGATTTGTTCATGTTCATGTTCAGGTACACAATATCTAATAATACCATCTACTCCTTCTTCATAAAGATGTGGGTCATCCCAAAAGTAATGTCTTAAGTCATAGACGATTTTTTTCTTTTGTTGGTATGTAAAACTAGGTGTTATATATTTAGCAAAAATGTAATTAGCATAATCAGCATACCACGGAGTGTTTTGAGAGAGATTTATTGCAGCTAGTTGTTCATCATGAAAACTATCATCAATAGGTATTGGGTCATCAAGAATATTTTCTAACCTAGACAAGTTATCAGCTACGGGGTTCTCAGCTACCTTCCTATCAACGATATGTAAATCGAATTCCTGAAGCAAGAGAACCCACCTAATGTGTCTAGGTTTAGCAGCTTTCTTTTCCATAAGATATTTTATAGCATCTTGATTAGTGTGCATAGTAACTTTGGAATCAACAATGTACGGTCTGAATTTATCACAAGCAAACACGACTGCTAAAAATTCCTTTCTAGTAGTGGCATAATTTCTTTGGGCACTGTATAGAGTTTTGCTAGCATTATGAATAATATTTAATTTCTTATCAACTCTTTGTCCTAAAACAACACCTACAACAAAATCACTAGCATCACACATAATTTCAATAGGCAAGTTCCAATCATGTGGTTGAACAATAGGTGCAGTGGTTAAGGCTTTCTTTAGTGTTTCAAAGGCTTCCATGCAATCATCATCGAAAACAAAGGGAATATCCTTTTATAAGATATTAGTAAGAGGCCAAGAAATCTTTGAGAAGTATTTAATAAACCTCCTATACAAACCAGCATGACCAAGGAAACTTCGAATACCTTTGATATCTTTAGGACATGACATTTTCTCAATTGCATTGGCTTTAGCTTGATCCACCTCAATACCTCATTTGGAGATCTTATGCCCCTAGACAATACCTTCATTAACCTTAAAGTGTCACTTCTCCCAATTCAAGACGAGATTAATTTTCTCGCATCTCTGCAAAACTCGATCAAGGTTGCTTAAGCAATCATCAAAAGAAGTTCCGTAAACGAAAAAATCATCCATCAAAACCTCCACAATCTTTTCACAAAAATCAGAGAATATAGGAGTCATACATCTTTGAAAGGTAGCAGGTGCATTTCATAAACCAAAAGCCATACTTCTATAAGCATAGGTTCCAAAATGAAAAGTAAAGGTGGTTTTCTGTTCAAAAAATTGTGACACGGGTATTTGAGAGAAACCAAAATATCCATCTAGGAAGCAAAAGTGTGTGTGCTTAGATAATATTTAAAGCATTTGTTCAATAAAAGGCAAGGGGTAATGATCCTTTCTAGCAGCTTTATTTAATTTTCTAAATATCAATTACTATCCTATAGCGAGTAACAGTTCTTTGTGGAATAAGCTCATTTTTATCATTAGGAACAACAGTGATACCTCCTTTCTTAGGGACACAATGAATGGGAGTCACCCATCTACTATCATCTATAGGATAGATTATAACTGCTTCCAGAAGCTTTAATATTTCAGTTCTTACCACTTCTTTCATCTTGGTATTCAATTGTCGTTGATGATCAACAACGGGTTTGTCATCAGGTTCCATATTAATCTTGTGCTGACATAGAGTGGGACTAATGCCCTTAAGATCATCAAGAATATATCCAATAGCACCCTGGTGCTTCCTCAGAATTTTCAATTATCTTTCTTCTTCATGTTCTGAAAGGTTAGCACTAATAATAACAAGATATATATTTTTCTCATCCAGGTAAGCATATTTCGGAGTGTCAGGAAATTGTTTTAGTTCAAACACAGGATCACCCTTAGGTGGAGGAGGACCTCGAAGAGTTCCAATAGGCCAATTGTGTTTCAGTAGAGGTTGTTGTTCAAAGAAATTTTTATCTATTTCATTTCTTTCATGAGAGTGCAAATCATTTTCATGGTCTATAAAATATTGTTCACAAGGTTGTCTACTAAACTTGGAAAAATTAAACTCATGAGACACATCACCAAACTCAGCACTAACAATTTCTTTTTTGCAATCTATCTTAGCATTTACAGTGTTCAAGAAAGGTCTACCAAAGATAATGGGACAAAAGTCATCTTGTGGGGAACCAAGAACTAGAAAATCCGTACGATATTTTATTTTTCCACACAAGACTTCAACATTTCTAACAATCCCAAGTGGTGTGATAGTGTCTCTACTAGAAAGTTTAATAGTAACATCAATATCTTCTATTTCAGCAGGTGCTATTTCATTCATAATTTCTTGATAAAAGGTAAAAGGAATAGCACTCATGCTATCACCTAAATCACATAAGCCATGATAACAATGATCTCCTATTCTGACTGAGACAACATGCAAGCCAACTACGGGTCTATGTTTGTCTTTCTCATCGGGTTTAGCAATTCTAGCAGCTTCATCACAGAAGTAAATGACATGCCCATCAACATTTTCTACCAAGAGATATTTAACCATAGCAACACTAGGTTCTACTTTAATTTGTTCAGAGAGCTTAGGTGCTCTAATATTGCTTTTGCGAACCACAGTTGATACCTCATCATATTCCTGTATCCTAACAGGGAAAGGTGGTTTTTCAATATAAGTAGTAGGCACAGCTGGATAAACATTGTAAATAATAGTTTCTTCTTTAGTTATGATCGGTTCTTGAATTTCTTATTTAATAGGGTGGTGATATTTAAAGCGCTTCTCTTTAGGGAGATCAACATGAGCAGCAAAATATTCACAAAAAGAGGCTACTATCTCAGAGTCAAGTCCATATTTAGTGCTAAACTTGTGAAAAGCATCGGTATTCATAAAAGATTTAACACAATCAAATTCAAGATTTATACCTGACTCATTACCTTCATTGAGTTCCCAATCTTTAGAGTTGCATTTAATTCTTTCCAAGAGATCCCACTTGAATTCAATAGTCTTCTTCATAAAAGAACCAATACATGAAGTATCGAGCATGGTTTGATCATTATGAGAAAGTCGATCATAAAAATTCTGAATGATAACTTCTCTCTGGATGTCATGATTGGGGCATGATTATAATATTGACTTAAGCCTCCCACAAGCTAGATAGATACTTCTCCTTCACGAGGCCAAACATTATATATATAATTCCGATCACGATGAACTAAATGCATAGGATAAAACTTTTGGTGGAATTCCAATTTCAAACGATTCCAGTTCCATGATCCAATATCATCACATAGCCTATACCATCTCAATGCGTTTCCCTTCAAATATAAAGGGAAAACCATCTTCTTAACTTCATCTCCGAATAAACCTGCAAGCTTGAATAGTCCACAAATTTCTTCCACATGGATTAGGTGCATATCAGGATGTTCAGTTCCATCTCCTGCATAAGGACTAGCTAGCAGTTGTTCTAACATACCCAAAGGAATTTCATAACCAATATTTTCACTAGGTGCAGTAGGTTGAGGGTCAACTAATTGTGGTGCCAGTCGAGGTGAAGATACCTCGAACAAACCCCTCAAAGGATTACTTTGCATAGTAACAAGTGAGAGTTAGTTTCCGCACGTAGTATAAGTTTTTCCTTACCAATTTCCACTTACCAAGAACGCTTCACTCCATGGCAACAATGCCAGAAAATAGTCTTGATGACCCACAAGTATAGGGGATCAATCGTAGTCCTTTCGATAATTAAGAGTGTTGAACCCAACGATGAGCGGAAGGATATGCTAAGCGGTTTTCAACAAGGTAATTTCTGCAGACACTGAAATTGTAAGTAGCAAGTAGTTTGATAGCAAGGCAATTTGTAATGAGCAAGTAATGGTAACAATAAGTAAGGTGCAGCAAGGTAGCCCAATCCTTTTGTGGCAAAGGACATGCCAAGAGTATCTCTTGTATTGAGCAAAGTGTTCTTGAGGGTACACGGGAATTTCATCTAGCCACTTTCGTCAGGTTGGTTTGATTAGTGTTCACTACTTTGATAATTTCATATGTGGGTGGACCGGTGCTAAGGTGTTGTTATTATTTGAACTAACAACCTACTTATGTTTAACCCCCTCACAAGCATCCGCAACTACGACAAAAGTATTAAGACAAAGTCTAACCATAGCATTAAACATATGGACCCAAATGAGCCCCTTACAGAGTAGCACATAAACTAGGGTTTAAGTTTCTGTCACTCTCGCATCCCATCATCTAATAACTACTCCACAATGCATTCACTTAGGCCCAAGTATGGTGAAGTGTCATGTAGATCGACGTTCACATGACACCACTAAGGGAATCACAACATATATATCATCAAAATATAGAACACATATCAAATTCACGTGAGTACTTGCAACATGACTTCTCCCGTGACGTCAAGAACAAAGGTAACTACTCAAAAATAATATGCATGCTCAAGATGAGAGGTGTATTGAATATCATAATGGATCTGAACTTCTAATCTTCCACCAAATGAACCATATAGTAATCAATTACGCAAGGTAATCAACACTACTAGTCACCCACATGTACCAATCCAAGGTTCCGCTACAAAGATTGAACACTAGAGATGAACTAGGGTTTGAGAGGAGATGGTGTTGTTGAAGATGTTGATGAAGAATGGCCTCCCCAAGATGAGAGGGTTGTTGGTGATGATGATGGCTTTGATTTCCCCCTCCGAGAGGGAAGTTCCCCCGGCGGAATCGCTCCGTCGGAGGGCAAAAGTGCTCCTTCCCAAGTTCCGCCTCGAGGAGGCGACACTTCATCCCGAAAGTCATCCTCTGATTTTTTTTCTAGGTTTTTTGGGATTAAATACCAGAAGATGGGCTCTGGAGGTGGGCCTGGGTACCCGCCCTCCACCAGGGCGCAGGCAGGGGGCAGACGCACCCTGGTGGAGGGTAGCCACCTGGTGGCCCCCTCTAGTAGTTCTTTGCTCCAGAAATTCTTTTTTAATACAAAAATATTGCTCGTGAATTTGTAGCTTCATTGGAGTTGTGCAGAATAGGTATCTGGGACGTGCTTTTTCGGGGTGCTGAATTCCCATTGCTGGCATTCTCCCTCTTGATGTAAAACTTGCAAATTATTAGAGAAAAGGCATTAGAACTACTCCCCAAAGCATTATTATGCATAAAACATTATAAATAATTGTAGTAGAACATGATGCAAAATGGGCGTAGCAGCGGTGTGGATCGAAGACTTCCTCCTCCACATCCATGTGGCTCGAGGAGATGATCTCCACGCCATCAAATACTCGACATTAAAACTTAAGGGCCTAGCATGGCACTGGCTTAATAGCCTCCCCTGAAATAATATCGGGAGCTGGAAGGAGCTTGAGGATGCTTTCCGAGCTAACTTCCAAAGCACATATGTCCGGCCTTCGGATTCCAACGACCTAAGCCATGTTATTTAATGGTCCAATGAGTCATCCAGGCAGTTCTGGAACCGGTTCTTGACCAAGAAAAACCAAATCATAGAATGTCGGGATGCCGAGGCAATAGCCTCTTTCAGGCACAACATCCGGGATGAATGGCTAGCTCGTCAGCTCGGCCAGGAGACGCGACGGACAATGTTAGACCTAACCTCACTCATGACCCGCTTTTGCACGGACGAGGACAGCTGGTTAGCTCATCGAGATAGCGGTCCTGGGGACTGGCACCTCGGAAGTTCTGGATGGCAACGGGAGGTCACGCCGCAATAGGAACAAACACCGATAGAGCAGTGGTGACGCCGAGGAGACGACAGTTAATGCCGGATTCAGTAAATCAGGACCACGGAAGAAGCCCTCCAAGGGAAGTAGGGATGAACCTACTCAGTTGGAGTAAATATTAGACGGACCATGCCAGATCCATGACACTTCAGACATGCCCGCCAACCACAACAACCGTATTGCTGGGTGTTCAAAGAGGCCGACAGATTTCTAATTGAAGCCCAACGCAAGGGGCCCCACAGTGAAGCCAATGATGAGACCTGCGACCCAAACAATGAGGGGCAAAAGAAATTCCCTCCTGAGGTAAAAACCATGAACATGATCTATGTCACGCATATACTGAAGAAGGAGTGGAAACACACTCTCCGAGAGAAGTCTAGGTTGTCAAGCCCGTAGCTCCAAAGTTTAACCCATGGCCGGCATGCCCGATCACCTTCGATCGCAGGGACCACCCAATCAGTATCCGTCATGGATGATCGGCAGCCGTTGTCCTCGATCCCATTATCAATGAGTACCACCTAACTAGAGTCCTCATGGACGGAGGCAGTAGCCTCAATCTGATTTACTCACATACGGTAAAAAAAGATGGGTATCGATCCATCAAGGAAGAAACCTAGCAACACCATCTTTAAAGGGGTAACCAGGTGTGGAAGCCCACTGTTGTGGCACCATAACTCTAGAGGTAGTGTTCGGCTCGCCCGATAACTTTCGCAGCAAAGACCTGATCTTCAACATCATACCTTTCCGGAGTGGATACCACACACTCCTCGTCCATACATCGTTTGCTCGCTTCATTGTCGTTCCCCACTTCCTGGACCTAGGGGCCTCATCACAGTCAATGGCAACATGGAGCGCTATCTTCGGACTAAGGAGCACACAATGACCCTAGCCGCCGAAGTACAGGACGGCAAGGAGACGCCGAACTCCCGGCCTGCTGTCAAGGCGTGAAAGGTGAGCAAACAAGCCAAGGCCCTGTTTCAATTCCTGGAGCCTCCTCACACCGAAGAAAAATAGGAAAACACTCCCTCAACATGGCCCCTCTATCCATAAGGCAAGTACCTCAGTGGCACAATTTTGCACTTAAAACATTATGGGTAGCTATGGGGGCCCGCCACGTGTTCGGATAGACCGAACTATGCGCAAATTTGTCTTCAGACAAGTGCTACCTCTTGAGCTTGCGTTGGTTTTCCCTTGAAGAGGAAAGGGTGATGCAGCAAAGTAGATAAGTATTTACCTCAGTTGTTGAGAACCAAGGTATCAATCCAGTAGGAGGAACAAGCAAGTTACCAATGGATGCACCTACACAAACAATCAAACTCTTGCACCCAACGCTATAAAGGGGTTGTCAATCCCTTCATGGTTATTTGCAAGGATGAGATCCAATAGAGATAGATGTAAACGAGAATGGAAAGTAAAAGGTAGATAAATTGCAGCAAAGTATTTTTGGTATTTTTGGTTTATAGATCTGAAAATATATTATGGAAAGTAGACCCAGGGGCCATATGTTTCACTAGAGGCTTCTCTCATGATGGCAAGTATTACGGTGGCTGAACAAATTACTGTCGAGCAATTGATAGAAAAGCAAATAATTATGGAGATATCCAAGGCAAGATTATGCATATAGGCATCACGTCCGTTTCAAGTAGACCGAAACGATTCTACATCTACTACTATTACTCCACACATCGACCGACTCCTGCCTGCATCTAGAGTATTAAGTTCATGAAGAACAGAGTAACACATTAGGTAACATGACATGATGTAGAGGGATAAACTCAAGCAATATGATGAAAACCCCATCTTTTTATCCTTGATGGAAACAATACAATACGTGCCTCGCTACCCCTACCATGTCACTAGGTGAGGACACCGCAAGGTTGAACCCAAAATTAAGCACTTCTCCCATTGCAAGAAATACCAATCTAGTTGGCCAAACCAAATCAATGACTCGAAGAGACTTGCAAAGATATGAAATCATGCATATAAGAATTCAGAAAAGACTCAAATAATATTCATAGATAATCTGAATGTAAACCCACAATTCATCGGCTCTCGACAAACACACCGCAAAAGAGTATTACATCAGATAGATCTCCATGAAGATCATGAAGAACATGGTATTGAAGAGAAAAGAGAGAGAAGAAGCCATCTAGCTACTAGCTATGGACCGAAGGTCTGTGGTGAACTACTCACGCATCATCGGAGGGGCAATGGAGTTGATGTAGATGCCCTCCATGATCGAATCCCCCTCCAGCAGATTATCGGGAAAGGCTCCAAGATTGGATCTCACGGGAACCGAGGCTTCTGGCGGCGGAAAAGTGTTTTCGTTGCTCCCTCTGGTATACAGGGAATATTTGTGAATTTATAGGCCGAGAAATAGGGTTAGGGGAGCTATCGTGGGCCCACAAGCCAGGGGCGCCCCCTACCCCCCTGGGCATGCCCGTGTGGCTTGTGGCCACACGGCGGCTCTCCCGACTTCATCTCCAAGTCTTCTGGGTTGCTTCTAGTCCAAGAAAAATTATTCTGAAGATTTTATTCCGTTTGGACTCCGTCTAATATTCCTTATCTGCAATATCCCAAAACATGGAGAGAAAAAACTGGCACTAGGCTCTAGATTAATAGGTTAGTCCCAAAAATAATATAAAATAGCATATTAATGCATATAAAACATCCAAAAAAGATAATATAATAGCATGGAACAATAAAAAATTATAGATACGTTGGAGACGTATCAAGAAGCAACAAGTATCGTCAATGACCTATCAAGCATCAAGGTAACGTACCACGACGACCTCTCAAGACCAAAGGTCCGCTCGCCAATCACCACTTCCTCTCAAAGGAGCTCCAGAGCAAAGGCGTAGACGTGCAACAAGATGTAGTAGGGATGTAAAACCACCTATAAATAAACCTTGTATAAAACTTTCCTTTGTAAAAGTTTATTTTCAAATAAAGTATCCATAACAATTGCTTCGGCAATGCGGATTGTATGGTTCGATGTTACACGCTTGTTCCCTTCCGCTACTCTACACTGAAGCAACCCTGTTCTATGCATACTTTAGATGCAACCGATTCATATACTAGGGGCTTGGCCATTAAATTCGCCCCAAAGCATCGTTTCAGAATTATGTTTATTCTTTGTGCTCGTAAGTCTCGGATATTGCATTATATGCATTGGTCCTGAACTATGTCTTGAGTCAATAGTTGGGTTGTCAAGCTCTGGTGTTTACCCTCTTATGTTCCGCATGTTCGGCGAAGATGGTAATGGGAGAACCACTGCGATTGCACTTCCTGCTTGTCTAGTTAAGTACCTTAGTGGAGAAAGCCAAAATTGACCGTCATAAAATGTGAGGACCGGTCAGCAATCCGATGACAAGTGTTAAACTACAAATCGTTGGAGATTACGTCGTGTTACATGAAGAATTTGTATTTGCGCAAATAAAGTGGTTATGGTACTTACCTCGGCTCACCTGAATACCACAAACACTAGGGGCTAGTCACTAGCCTCCACTATCAAGATCCTATGGCAAAGTGGAAGTAATAAAGCCATATAGTCCAAATTGCTTCGTTTCCCTTAAGAACTACCGCCTACGGGCACCGAGACATCGGCTAAGGGTTATAGTGCGGAGGTCAAAACACCCCTTGTATACTGTATAAGGGGGCTAAAGCCGAAGACTGGCAACTTTCAGATTAAAACGGCCGCATAGGAGTCAAAATAAACAAAACTAAGCATAATTTACCATGCCCAGAAACCTGGATTATAATTTGCAAAAGTCTAACTAGTATTCAATACATGATGGAACGCCTACTCAACTATTACATCTTTTGAGCACTGAGTTTCTATCTCCCGGGCACCATCCATAACAATGGGGAAGTACTCCTCGGGGCGCCTACGCTCCTTGTTGGGTGGCGGAGGCGCGGTGGCCATCTCCGTCAGCTTAATCCTCGGTCAGTGCATCATGGTCCTTGCAAAATCCATCCGAGCCCCTTCAATACATGTGGAGCGCTTCAGGATGTCGATATGAGGCACACCATCGTAGAGCTTCTACACCAGGCCGAAGTAGCTGCTTGACATCAGCTCTATCGGCCACTACCTGATGAAGAGGTCCCTCATGGCTAGCTCCGCCATTTGATGCAGCTCCATCAACTACTTCATTTGATCGGCAAGGACGGGAGGATTCTGCGAGGCTTGCAATTATGCCCAGAACAGCCATTTTTCGATATCCCCATCCCAAATGGCATAATGCCTGGCTGCATCCGCCACTCTCTTTGGAAGATTATAAAAGGCGGCTACAAAACATTGTAGTTGGGTGAGAAACAAACATGTTATCACCAAAAGGACATTGCAGTAAGTACGACTTAATATCCTCAATGAATTGGACCTCGCGGAGCTCCTTCTGGTAACCCTGCACCTCCATCCATGCCTCTTGGGCCGTCAATTTAGCCGAGGTTAATTCAGAGTTTTGCTCTTTAATTTTCTACTCAAGTGCCTCACATTTCGTGATGGCATCCTTGAGCTCCTACTGCACCTCGGCTACCCTAGCCTCGTGCTTCTCACTTTTCGTCCTCGTCACACCAGTTCGATGGCCACTAGTTCGACCGCCTTCTTTTGATCTTCGGCTTCTTGCCTCGCCTTCTACAGGTCGGTCTTGAGGCTCTCAACCTTCGCGATGATAGCTGCAGTCGTAGCAAACACCCCATGGTTAGGGATAATAATCTGAATACTACATCTATCGAGAAAATTCAAATAACTCACACAAGGTAGTTCAGATTTACCTTGCACTTCGTCGAACCGCTTGTTGAGGCGGTCGAGCTCTTCATCGGAGCTCTTAAGCTTCCGAATCATCTTATCCAGTTCCATAGCGTTGGTGGCTACCACCGTGGATGAGACCTACATAGAAATTTACGTGTACCAGACTCCCGAGTTATCGGATTTTTCCCCTCTACCCGGATTTTACTTGAATCCAGCCAAAGACTCGGGGGGATACAGTTCAATTTTACTATTATCAAGTGTATTTTGCACTATTTTTTGATCCCCACTTGATATTTCCTAACTCAATCATGGATCGGGGGCTGCCATATGTAAAGGCTACACAAAGTAAATGGTCTCTGTAAAAGGACATTGCATTACTCACCTTCAAGACCATCAAGACGCCTCTGAAAGCCTCCTTCAGCCTGCTGTCCACGGACTAAATGCTTTGTAAAACCGCATTCAGGAGAGTGCGGTGTTCATTACTAATGGATGGTCTATTTAACGCCTCCTCCATTAGGGCCGGCCAAATGGTCTGGACTTGCTCCGTCGCAGGCGCCGCTTGTAGCAGCCCCTTGTCTCCTCCTTTTGTGGAGCCTAGAATAGGTGGCTCCGGGGGAGTCTCTGGGGCAGTATGCGGGGTCGTCTTTTGAGAGAGCTCGGATTGACTGAGCTCACTATTTTTTCCGACCAGAAGGGCGCTTCCCTCTTGTTCTTCGGGGACCAAGGTGTTAGCCTCATCCATAATGTCGTCGCCTCCACTCTCCGTGTGTGGAACGAGAGGGGTCCTTTGGGACAACACCTCCACGGCCTCATCTATAGCACGAGGAAGGGTGGAGCATGATGTGGTCCCGCTCTCCGCTAGTGCGAAGGGCGGAGAGTCCCCCTCCGATTTTTTCTCGGTAGGGAGTGCACGTGGTGGGCTGCAGTTTGAAAGACAGTTGTTTGGTTAGTACTGCAACTCGACATGAATGCGTGAAACAATCTTCATATTAATACCTTGTTGCCGAGGGTCTTAACTCTAGGGTTCCTTCGAGGACCAACTTGGTCATGCATGGTTTCTTTGAATCAGGAGGAAGTAGCTCCTCATCAGCGTCGTCGGATGCTGCCCTCCTCCTAGTTCGAAAGGAATCGCTCTCTTCCTTGTCCTCCTTCTGCTCCTCTTCGTGAGCGGAGGAGGCGTGAGTTTCTCTGGACATGGTGTTCGGGAGTCCTCACGAGTGGAGGCCTACTCAAACCTCCCTCTTCTCCCCTTTCTTCTTCTCCTTCTCCGGCGTCGAATACGGCACCTCGACCAACATCGCCGTTAGTAGAGGCGTCTCGAGGTCTTCGGGCAGAGGGGTCATGCCGTTAATCTTGTCGGCCTTCACTAACCATTTCTACGTAAGCTGGAGGAAGGGGTTAAACTTCCTTTTCAAAAAGGAAGAACTTGAATGGAAAATGTTAACTTTACACCTTGTTGGTAGGGTGCTCGGCATCAAGACCGAGGTCCTCTTCCTTGTTCGTCCAATCCTTATGGGCTTGAAAAACATCTTCGACCGTTTTTCGTAGGTGGTGCGGCAGAAGCCGAGCATGATGACAGTATCATCGGCTGTATAAGCCCACATTGGGGAAGCTCGGTGCTGGCGAGGCATGAGGCAACGATGGAGCATAACGTGGATCATGTTGGGCATCTCGACTTTTTGCTCGAGCACCTGGGAGAGACACTTCTGCTAAATCTACACATCTGCTTCTGACCCCCAATCAAGCCCCTTCTTGAGCCATGAAACAAGCCTTGTGGCAGGACCAAATCTGAATTCGGAAGGGGTCGTCCATTCTGCGTTGCATGGCTCGGTGATGTAGAACCACTCCTTCTGCCAGATTTTCACGGTCAATGAAGGTACTGTCCAGCCACTCGACACAGGGGAGTTTGCTGATCACCGCCCCCAAAGTCTACATGTTCACTGTTGACTATCTTTCACTTGGTTTTGAAGAGTTTTAGCCACATGCCAAACTGTGGCTCGACCCGCAGGAAGGCCTCGCATACGAGGATGAAGGATGAGATATGTGGAAAGGAGTTCGGGGGGAGATCGTGGAAATATATACTGTAGAAGAACATCATCCCCCTAACAAAAGGATGTAGCGGGAAGCCAAGCCCCCGGAGGAAGTGGGGGATGAATACCACCCTCTCGTTCGGCCTCGACGTGGCGATGACCTCGCCCTTCTGCGGAGCATGGTAGGCGACGTCGACTAAGAGGTATCCGGTGTGCTTCAGCTCCTCGATGTCATCATTGGTGACACACGAGGCCTCCCACTTGCCCTTAGATCCTGAGCCGTCCATAGCCGAGCTAGAGATGTGGCGGTAGTAGGTGCAGCAAATGTAGATCTGAGTGTTGGAGCTCTGAAGTTTGGGACGACGATGGCTATGGAAGATCTGGGAAATGTGTGAAGGCTTTAGTGGCTTTTTTCCTTTTATAGGCGGTTGCAATACCAAGATTCCATTTGATTACGCCGTGGACCACACCTCATTCCGATAAAGTCATGCCGTTATGCGCGCATGGGATAACCCAAATCGTTGATCATGTCTCGCAAAAAATGGGACACGATTCCCATATTAAGAAACGTGTCAGTAAAGAGATTGCCTCGAACCGCGAATCAAGTTTTCATAGCTGGCCAGGGGTCATGACCGACCGCGAATCTTCACTTAAAGTTGTGTGGCAGAGGCATTGTACACACCCGAGCTGTTGGCCTTTGAAGCTAGACAGTGCATGGTGTTCGGAAAAGCAAGGATCATCAGTGTCGAATCGAAGTCGGCTGAATATAGAGAGGCATAGGAACTCGCCCCGCAAGCCGAAGACTATTTGCATGCAAGACCATGGGTGATCATGGGCCTTGGCATTGGAGGTAGTTCGGGGGCTATTGAGGGAGTGCTGGACTAAGGGGTCCTCGGGTCACCGACCTATATCCCAAGGGCCGATAAGATGGGCCGCTATGCCCACTACGTGAAGGTCGATGTGTAAGATGACTTCATATCTGGGAAGGAATCTGCGTTGCCTTGGTCTGCCCTCCAAGTCAAGATGGCAAGATCGACGTTTATCCCATGATGATAATTGATTATGTGTAACCCTAGATACCCCCGGTGTATATATAAGCCAGAGGGTTTAGTCCGTAAAGACACAGAACCACCATCTAGGGTTTAGTTCATCTGATTTCGTGGTAGATTGACTCTGTAATCCACATATAGACAGTCAATACAATCAAAGAAAGACGTAGGGTTTTACCTCTTCGTGAGGGCCTGAACTTGGATAAACAATGTCTCCCTATTTCTTGTTCCTCATCGATCCAAGAACCACAGATCGATACCGCCTACCCGAGATCTGCCAATTTTGACACCGATACCCACCTTCATCTTTCCTCCCTCCCCGTCGCCAGGGCACGCCGCCTGGAAAATCCCACGTGTGTGTCAGTGGCAACTAGATTCTTCCACCCTCGCCCACAGGGCGCTTGGATGGTGTCCATGTGAAAACCGGCAGACCTCGGGGTAGGGGGTCCCGAGCTATGGATCTCGGATTGATGGTAACAAAAACAAGGGAGACGATGTTTATCCAGGTTTGGGCCCTCTTGATGGAGGTAATAACCTACATCCTGCTCTTGTGTATATTGATGAAGAAGTATCGAGTACAGAGTTGATCTACCTCGAGATCATAAGGTTTGTTCTAACTTAGGGCTAGGTGAATGATATTGTGTTAATGTCATGATGATCTATCGAGTAGCCTAGCCTTGGCTTATGTAATACACCAAAGGCCTAGGATAACAAGAGTCCTAGTTGTCTATGTCGGTGGAGAGGAGTCCTTGTCTTGACAACCAAGTCTTGTGGAATCTTCCTCATATATGTCATGGGCTGCCTGAAGTGGCCCATTAGTGAACCGCCATGGGGGTCCTCGGCCCGACCCATTGGTTGGGAGATGACGTGGTTAGTACCCCCTAGTCCAGGACACCATCAATAGCCCCCTAAACCAGTCTTCAAGTTGGGGACATACCTCGGTTCTTCTGAGCAGTTCTTCGTCTTCGGTCGTCGGTCTTGAAAACAGGTTCAACAAATCATCCCATCACTGATCTTGATGTTTGCCAAGGTGTATTCAAAGAGTTCATACATCGGGCATCCGAGGATCCCCTTTAAGTTCTTGGATTTTATCAATGCCTTCTTGTTTTGACGTCACACCTCGAGGTCAGGCTGCATCTGAGGTGTTTTCCATGTGGTGGTGTCCTCTTGCATCTAAGCTCCAACATCGGGCTACATCCGAGGTGTCATAGATTACATCGGTTTAGAAATAGAAGGAGTTCAACTGTGTTTAATGATGGGAACTTCCTCTATGGTTCAACCGAGATGTATTGCTAGTAGTTCCCGATACTTGGTTGGGCAACATTGCCGCCCTAGGATCGTATCTCCTTGGGAATTTGTTCAACTGTTGTGTATGTTTTGACAACGCCGAGGTGCAGATCGGCAGGAAAGATGCCGAACTTCGGTCGGAATTTTTTTTCAAGGAGAACCACCACGCAAAACGCCTCAAACAAGAGGATGTCTCGCGTCCTGAAAAAATATAGGTTAATGGTGTCAAAATCACAGAAAAACAGAAAAATCATGTAAAAACTTTACGTCTATGTTGCATCAAGTGTTTTGATGCCAAGTGAAATTGGGCTTAAAATTAATATATGTTTCAATCGTGCTTTAACATGATACATCCAATGTCGAGGCTTCAAGCGGGTCAGCCTTCGGCTTCAACCTCCTATCTTGAAGGTGGAGTGTTTCTCACGCGAGTTTACCTAACTAAACTCAAGCGGCTTTAGAGAGAAACAAGACTACCCGGCTATTGACCACACACTCGCGTCAGAAAAAGGAGTAGTAGGAAAGAACTTTGCAACGATCAAGAAGAAGAAGAAAACATTATTATAAAACGGCTCAAATAAATTTAAGAGCCCCTAGTTAACATGGGAAAAGGAAGTGTTTTTAACAAACATGCTTTTAACAAGCTAAGTTTTTAACAGACCAATTTTTGTTTAACACAAATATAATGCTTGGTTGAACCACACAGAAAGTAAAATCGAAAAAGTTGAGCATGAAATCGACTTAGCTGGTTAATGTGCTCGGTGTTGATGACATGATCCGAGCATGAGGCGGGTCGAGGTCCTAGTCCCCAAGATGATCCTGAGGTGTGCGAGTGACGAGTTCGGCTTGACGAAGTTCAATGCAACATGGTTGTTGTGGCGAGGCGAAGCCCTCGGTCTAGCTAACATGACAAAGCTGGTCTTCTGGTGATGTTGAAGTCCCTAAGCAGGTTGATGAAGAGATGGTGAAGCCCCTGGTCTAGTCGAGTTCGTTAAGGTGACATTAGAGCTCCCATGCAAGCCGACATGTCAAAGCAGGTCGGCATGGCATACATCGGCTTGGAGAAGCGATCACACGGCGATGACGATGCAGGTCGGGATTTGTGAGGCGATCAATGCTGGCTTGATGTAGCAATGGTGCGCCCCACACGTGCAACCCGTGGGGCGATGAGGTTCTCTTGATGATTATTTAGCCCTCGTGATTTTGAACTCTTGATCGGCTCACCGAGGTTATTAGAAAATTTCCTCCAAAAAGGATGTCTGACAACCTGCTCATGAAAAAGACGAACTTGAGTCAGATTCGTTTTCGCGTAAAAAATAGATCCAAAATTTGTTGTACTCATCAGACGTTTCCTGGAGTTTAGACAGTCAGATCAAGCTGAAATTTTGACGGCTGTTCTATATAGGAATTCCGCAAACGATGAATGGTGAGATTTGTTAATGGGTGTCCGAGCTGGATACTAGACCCCTCACCCTAAACTCATCTAGATTCCCGTTAAGATTCAACACGGATCTGGTATATTGGTGATCTCTGGAGATTCCCCCATCAGAACGCGACAAAATTTTGCAAGGTTGCTGTAGATTCAATTCCGCACAATTTCACTAAAGCAATCATCAAAGAAATGCTCGAGGAGATAGGGACGGCGAATATGAATTTGTTGTGTAGGAAAAACTATTGCCAATCTATAGATGAGCCATCAGGCCTTGGCAATCCAATAACAGAACTCTCTATGAAAGTACCAATGTCGGTGTGAAAACTGGCGGTCCTCGGGGTTGGGGGTCCTGAGCTGTGGATCTCAGATGGATGGTAACAAGAACAAGGGAGACGATGTTTACCCAGGTTTGGGCCCTTTTCATGAGGGTAACGTACGTCATGCTCTTGTTTATATTGATGAATAAGTATCAAGTACATAGTTGATCTACCTCGAGATTGTCAGACGTGTTCTAACTCTAGGGCTAGGTGAATGATATTGTGTTGATGTCAAAATGATCTCTTGACTAGCCTGGCTTTGGTTTATATAATGAACCAAAGGCTTAGGATAAAAAGAGTCCTAGCTGGCTATGTTGGTGGAGTGGAGTCCTTGTCTTGATCACCAGGTCTTATGGAATCTTCCTCGTATATGTCATGGGCTGCCCAAAGTGGCCCATTAATGAACTGCCATGGGGGTCGTCGGCCCGACCCATTGGTCGAGAGCCGATGTGGTGAGTACCCCCTAGTCGAGGACACCGTCAAACAATGCGGGACAAGTCAGTCTCGTGGAGGTGCATGGCTTGGTGGGTCTACCTCGAGCCTACAACAACGTCTAGGGGCCCCGTTGGTGCTTCCTAGCACAAGGCCGCACCAATCATCCATGGGTATCTCGCAGCGGCCATGCTTTAGGCCTGGCGGTGGGTGGTCGTGTGGGGGCACGGGTTGGCCGTGTCGGGAGGCAGGACAGCGCGACGTGCACACATAGGTGGTGG
Source organism: Hordeum marinum (assembly GCA_022496015.1). Taxonomy (NCBI): domain Eukaryota; kingdom Viridiplantae; phylum Streptophyta; class Magnoliopsida; order Poales; family Poaceae; genus Hordeum; species Hordeum marinum. The sequence continues at coordinate 192,832,700 of CM039676.1, read as the reverse complement.
CGTGGGTGTGGCTAGTCTTCCGGCAGTGTGGAATGTGGCCAGGAACTATGGTGGTCCTTGGCCTCGAACGGTGCTGCTTTGTGCTTTTCTGACATGGTGCTCAGTAGGGCGTGGTGCCTCATTCTATGTTTTGTGGTCAATGTCCCGATTGGTCATCGATGGATCCACTAACATGCGTGGTGAGAGGGCAACCGGTGGCATCTGCGAGGTGCGGGTGTACACGACGACTACGATGTGGCACGTTTGGTGGTAGTGGCAGGTGTTGGAGGTTGGCCGACATTGGACTCAGAGCAGTGTAGTTGGATATGGCGGATCTCAGTGTCTCTTCATTGGTGGGAAGTTTTGGTTGTTGTCATGGATTTATCATGGTAGATGTCCGGGTGAACAGACTTGGATTCGAGGCCATCGCTAATGTGATGGACTCAAAGGGGTTGATTGGGACAAAGGACACAGGTTTACCCAGGTTCGGCCCCTCAAGTCGAGGTAATAGCCTAAGTCCTGCTTGTGCTTGTATTTCTTGTTGTATCGATTACAAGGGAGCTAAATCTTGACCTAGTTCTCGATAACCGGATCTCTAAGTCGCCTCGGGTCTGCCTTTATATAAGAGGTCAGGACCACAGGTCTTTACAATTGTCTAACCGAGTCTCATTGTCTATTCGAGTCTTACTCTATCTTCTTGTCCAAACTGTCTCCGAGAGGCCTACACGCCCGGGTCTTCTCAGTCCGGGCCACCTTGCAGCCCACACCATGAGCCGCCTATTTTCATGGGCCGTAGGCTTTACGTCTCACCCTTGGGCCGGCTCACGAGCCATCAACACGACCCGGAGCCTTCAAGGGCGGGTCTTATTGCAGGGTTATATCCCCAACATTAGGCCCCAGGTTGAATTGAGCTTGCTCACTTCATCCTTCTCTTCTGCTCTTTGGCGAGTCACCCGGTGATGACCCGGCGTGACGTCACGAGATCTGCTGACGTACCACTGAATCTTTAATTAAATGGTCAGCCCGAAAATCGAGGTGTCTGCCTCGGTCAAATGGTTTCCGTCGCCTAGATTTTCGCGCCTGCCTCGTCTTCTCTTTGAATAAGACCTGTTGCAGGGGGAAACCTTCCTTCTCCCACTCTCCCTTCGTTCTTCTTCCCTTCATCGTCTCTGCTCCAGCGCTCCCTGCTCTGGCGCCGTCTTCTCATCGTTGTCAACCAGGCCGCTGCATCAACCTGAGTCATACCAGAGTCTCTTCCGCGTCCACCGCTCCATCATCGGTAAGTCCAAGCTCCCCCTAGATCCATCGCCGCCATAGCAGGGTTCGCGGGAAGCTCCGCGGCCACCGCTCGGGCTCCTCCATCGCCACCGTTAGGGTATTCTGACGTCGTCGACGTCTTTAGCGTGCGTCCCCGCCGTGCCGCCGCGTACAAGGCAGCCGTGCGCAATGTGCGGACCGTCGCGCCTCTGTTTGATTCTTCTCTGTTCCGCCTGTTCTTCGCTAGGTCTAGAAATAAGAACCTATTTTCCTGTTTTTGTATATCGATAATTGCAGCGGTAGTTTGTGAAACCTGTTTTTAGGACTTAGCCGATTTTTGCTCCTCCTTTCTTTGTTGAACCGCCAGACCTCTCCGGCTCTCATCAGCCGGACTATGGCGTAGTATTTGTAGAGCCCTTAAAATTGTAAGCCGTCACAAATATTGCTTGCTCTTAACTCGCCGCATATTTAATTTTGCACAGTCTTTAAGCCGCCGCCATGTCCCGCACTTCCAACTCATGCAACTGGGTCGGATCTTGAGTCACAGAAGAGTACTTAACGGATTTTGTTCACACGGGCACTCTTCCTTCCAAGGAGGTCCTGCACTGGCGGGTTCCAGGTGATGAAACTGGGCCCTCTCCCCAAAACGGAGAGGTAGTAGTTTTCTATGACCATAGAGCGAGGGTTCGTGCCGCCCGGCTCTAAATTCTTCCGTGACGTTCTCCATTTGTACAAGCTTCACCCTCAAGACTTGGCCCCCAACTCCGTTTCACACATTTGCAATTTCCAAGTGCTCTGCGAAGTCTACCTGCAAATCAAGCCGTCTGTGGGGTTGTTTCGAGAGTTCTTCTATGCCAACCGCCAAACCAAAATGAAAGGCAGTCTGAGTCTGGAACTTGGCAGTATTTCCATTCAACGACGTAGAGACATCATCTTTCCGGCTACGGAGATGCCGAGTCATCCAAAGGATTGGAACAAGACTTGGTTCTACTACAAGGACACCTTTCCTGAAAATGAGCACCCATTGCCGAGTTATCGTCCCTCCTGGCTCAGGACAGATTCCGAGCTTCCTGGCTGGCTCTCAGTTTCATAGTGTGCCAGGTATGAGCTGGCTCACGCCAAGATCAAGGCACTCATGGCCAACGGTTTGACCGGACTGGACTTGATTCGCTGCTGGATTTCATGGCGGATCATGCCCTTAAGCAATAGAAGCCAGCTTATGTGTGAATATGAAGGCAAGTATGACAGCTCCTTGTAATTTAGCAAATCAACCTTGACAGAGGATGACATTACCACTATCATCCGGAGCATTGTCCATGAAGCCTCTGGCTCATGCAGCGACATTGGCCTAGCGCCTTTCAACGTCAACAATCCGGCTCCAGATGTCAGTTAATTTCTTCCCATCCATCTCTTGGATGTTGCTTGTACCATGCTGATCTATTATTCTTCTCCGGGTTATTTTCGCAGGCCGACTCTGATTTCTGGAAGGAGTACGTCCCTCCTCCGAAGAAGCTCAAGAAGAAGGCCCCAACCAAGAAGCCAAAGAAAGACGCCCCGCGAGAGGAGTGGTTCGACCCGCCACGGTCCTCCAGCTCCGAGGTAAAATTTTAGTTGTTTGCTTGATTCTTTGCCTTCCTGTTTTACCAATGCTTGTTTTACTCGCAGGATGAAGTGGAGACCAGCCGCGCCAATGCCCCTGAGGTAAACTATGTCTCTTCCGACTCAGAATATTTTGTCCCCCGAAAGCCGTGATGGGTTGCCAGAAAAGTTCCTGTTTCTCATCCTCTTGCTTACCTGGCTCCCAATTTTCTTTTGAAAAAGCAACAACAGGCTGAACGTCGCCAGACCCGGAGCGTCGGCTCTATTGAGCTTATGTCCGGCTTGCCGAACTCACCGGCTCCGAAGAAACGCCCTGCTGAGGTATGTGTTCCTGTTTGATTCATTTCTCTTTATAACCTTAGTGCCGTCTCATCCTTCTTGAATTTCATCTTAGAAGTCGCCCTCTTCCGGCGACTCTTCGGCGACTGCTCTGCCGCCTCCGAAGATCAACCCGCTGTAAGTGTCTTTCCACTATAACATCCGGTTCTTTGAAGGGTAGTAATATCCTTTGGATTCTCACTTTTCTATCTTGCAGTGCTCAAGCCAAGCGTCGGAAGACCAACAGGCCCTCCCCCAGTCCTGCTGCTCATGAGCCAGAGCAAGAACAACCGGAGGAGCCACAATTGGATGTAGATCCGCCAATTGCCTCCACTGAGCCAGCTGCTGAAGATATCATCCCGGAGAACCCTCTAAGGGGTCCTTCAAAACCGCCAACTCCTGCCAAGGCCACTTCAACTCAGGAGGTTGTGATCACCGGCTCTGCTCCCCAGTCCCCTCCGGCTCATGTGCTGACCAGGCATAAAGAGTCTATCGAGGCCTCCAAGAAGCTGGATTTCGACTCTTCCTTTGAGAAGATGACGGCCGAAGAACTCCATGCCAGGTATACGAACCGGCTTACCACGAGCCGGGATCTAGAGCTTCGGCTGGTAATTTTGATGAAAACAAAATATGAGGTATTCCTCTTGCTGATATAACCTTACTTAGCCCCCAAGGGCCGGTTCAATCTAGTTAAGAGGTGAACCGGGTCTTTCCTGATCCTCTATAGAAAATCCAAAGCCTTTGTCCCCAAGGGCCGGCTCAATTTGTTAGAGTTGAGTCGGATCTTCACTGTAGATAGCGTGAACAGCCAATCGTAGCCCCCAAGAGCCGACTCAAACTTGATAAAATTGAGTCGGAGCTTCAATGTAGATAGCCTGAAGAAGCACTTGTAGCCCCCAATGGCCGACTCAAACTTGATAAAATTGAGTCGGAGCTTCAATGTAGATAGCCTGAAGAACCACTTGTAGCCCCCAATGGCTGACTCAAGCTTGATAACATTGAGTCGGAGCTTTTATTATAAGTAAATTTGAAGAGCCATATCATAGCCCCCAAGTTCCGGATTAACTTTGATGAACATGAGCCGGAACTGTGTTGTATGCTCGAAGATCAAATATACATTAGCCCCCAAGTGTCAAACATATTGCTTACAATCTGCTTGAGGCTTGCATAAATTTGTCTTTAACCTTCATCACTTGACATGACTTCCATTCTGGCGACTTATCCTGTATTTTGATGTGTCGCAGGAAGCTTTAAGCGAAGCCGGGTCGCAGTTGATGGACCTGAAGACCAACTTGGCGGCTCAACAAGAGGCCCGCAGCATTGTCGATGAAAAGTGTCGGCTTCTCTCTGAGGAGTTGGCCACAATCAAAGCTGAGTTTGCTGCTCTTAAGGAGTCAGCAAAACCTGAGAAGACTGCCTTGACCCAACGGGCGGATGACGCTGACCAGCGGCTGATAGCTGTGGCGGATGAACTCCAAGGCTTGAAGCGCCACATAAGCAAGATGTCAGCCGCCCTCTTTGGTAAGCTTCTGACTACTTTGTGTTTCAAATATCTTTACCTAGACTGACGGCTCATCTGACTTGTCCGGTTTGTGCAGGTCCTAGGAGCCGGCAATTGGCTTCTGATAGCCTTCTGCCGTTGAAAGCCATCTACACCTTAATTGAATAGCTGTACTGCAGAGCTATCTGCACCATGAAGGCCGTGCAATAAAAGGATAAAATTCCAGCGACTCTCAAGGGCATCTTAGAGCTCTTCTCCACTATGCCGAAGCAGATCGCCGAGCTCAAGAAGTCAGCCGCCCGTCAAGGGGCCATTGCAAGCATCAACCGGGCTTTGGCTTTTGCTCCGGGTCTTACCACCACCGAGATGATGGAGGGCTTCCCTTCAAGAAAAGACGACGGCTCGAAGTTTATTGACGCTGACTACAGCCGGTGCATGAAGGAGTCCCAGGTGTTAGCTTCTGTTTTGGCGGAGGAGGTTAACCTGTCGACTTATCAGGCAGCTTATGACTCGAAGCAGAAGAGCGTCCGGGGTCCTCTGTACGAGTGCAAAGATTTGACGCCTGCTCGGAGTAAGGACCTCTTTGCTCCAGATCTTTACCCGTCACCCTTTTTGAGGGCTCTTTTGCGGCTCTAACGAACTGCAATTGGGATTTGGACAACCTCCAGATCAAGGCCCCAAAAGAGCCGGCGCAGGATGACCCGTCAGCTAACTGACTTCTATTTTAAGATCTTGTATTAGCTTAACCCGCCGTGTGACGGCTGCAAAACTTTGTCTGAAATTTTGATCTCCTTTGGGAGTGTAATAGCTAGCTGAAAACTTGTCTGAAATTTGTCATGATGTTCTTGTAAGATGATCCGGCTTTTGGTATGCCATTTGTCTTTGTATGCTTTGAGTTATTTACACTTGCCTTGTCATCATATAGGATACCTGTAGCCAAGATTAGGTAAGCCACACCCGAAGGTGGTGACTCCCTCTTTAATAATTACGGCCAATCTGGTTAGCCGGAAATGGCATAAAGCCTAACCGATAAGGCATTTAGAAGATACATCCGGAGGTAACAATATGGCGTAAACGCCGGAGGATAAGCATTAGAAGTTGTACCCGAAGGTAAGAAGCCGCCCTCGCCGCGGCTAATTTTTTCCTTAGCCGGATTTTTATGAGAACAGTTAATAGGTGTTAGAAGCTGTACTTGAAGGTAAGAAGCCGCCGTTCACCGCAGCTAAGTTACCTTAGCTGTTTTTACATGGCCTTAGGCCGGCTAATAGGCATTAGAAGCTTTACCCGGAGGCAGAAAGCCGCCCTTCGTGGGTCATGAGACGTTAGCTACCCGTTGGTAAAAAACCTCTCATAACCGCGGGTAAACTGGTTAGCCGGAGATGGCATAAAGCCGGCTGATAGGGTGTTAGAAGCGATACCCATCGGTAAAAAGCCCCCCTCAGCAATTACGGCGTAACCCGCCAGCGGATAGATGTTAGAAGCTGCACCCGAAGGCGAGAAGCCGCCCTCGCCACGACTAATTACCTTAGTCGGTTTTTTGTGTGGCAAAATGCCAGCTTAATAGGTGTCTACCACCGTTCAGCAATACGACGCAAAGCGCCGGCGGATAGGCGTTAAAAGCTGCACCCGAAGGCGAGAAGCCGCCCTCGCCGCGACTCATTTTCTTGAGCCGGATTTTGTGGCATAACGCCTGGCTAATAGGCATCTACTGTCGTTTGCCGACCTTAGTTGATGCATCAACCGGAATATTGCTTAATCTTCTCTTATACGAGGATGCATGAAATAGCATAGGCTTCCTTGTTTATTCATATAACTATGGTATGTATAGTGTACAATGATAGATCTTTACACCCTTAGGTGAAATAAGGCCGGAGATGCGCGATGTTGCATGGCCGACGGGTCTCCTGACCCGCCGTATCTGAGTCATGTCGGATATCGATGAGGTAATATGACCCATTGTTGAGATTTTTGCTGACCACAAAGGGTCCTTCCCATGGAGGTGACAGTTTATGCATATTTGTCTGGTCTTGAATCAGCAGGAGCACCAAGTCGCCCTCCTGGAACGTCCGGGTCTTGACCCTGCGGCTGTGATAGCGGTGCAGGTCTTGTTGATAAATTGCCGATCGGGCTGCTGCTAACTCTCGCGCCTCTTCCAAAGCATCCAATGCATCTCGGCGCGCCATCTCATTGTGCGTCTCAACGTAAGCCGCCACCCTTGGCGAGTCATGCCGGATGTCGCTGGGTAAAATGGCCTCAGCGTCGTACACCATAAAGAAGGGCATGAAACCCGTGGACCTGTTACGGGTGGTTCTGATGCTCCATAAGACGGAAGGTAATTCTTCGACCCAACAACTAGGCGTTCGCTGCAAAGGAACCATAAGCCGCAGCTTAATCCCTCTTAGAATCTCCTGATTGGCACGCTCCGCCTGACCGTTGGACTGTGGATGTGCCATGGCTGAAATATCAAGCCGGATATGTTCTTCATCATAGAATTTCTTCATAGCCCCCTTGGATAGATTTGTACCATTATCAGTGATGATGCTGTGCGGGTAACCAAAGCAGTAGATTAGCTTTTTGATAAATAGAATTGTTGTAGCTGCATCACATTTGCTGACCGGCTCTGCCTCTACCCACTTGGTAAATTTATCAACCGCCACCAGGAGGTGCGTTTTCTTGTCCTTGGACCTCTTGAAAGGCCCTACCATGTCCAGCCCCCAGACCGCAAACGGCCAAGTGATTGGTATCATCCTCAATTCTTGAGTTGGAACATGAGCACGCAGACTAAATTTCTGACAGCCATCGCACTTACGGACTAAGTCCTCTGCATCTTTGTGAGCCATCAACCAAAAGAACCCGTGCCGAAAAGCCTTGGCCACCAAAGATTTTGAACCGGCATGGTGTCCACAATCTCCAGCATGGATTTCACTCAAGATCTACCGGCCCTCCTCTAGTGAAACACAACATTGAAAAACCCCTGTTACACTATATTTATGCAACTCACCGTTAACTATCATCATGGAATTAGAACGGCGGGTGATCTTTCTGGCCAGATCTTCGTCTTCTGGTAACTCGCCCCGGGTTAAATAGGCCAAATAAGGAATAGTCCAATCTGGGATAACATGTAGAGCCGCCACCAATTCTGCCTCCGGGTTAGGAACAGCCAAATCCTCCTCTGAAGGTATCTTGACAGTCGGATGATATAAGACGTCTAGAAAGACATTAGGCGGCACCGGCTTACGTTGGGAACCTAGCCATGATAAAGCATCAGCCGCCTCGTTCTTGCGACGATCAATGTGATCTACCTAATACCCTTTGAAGTGACCCGCAATAATATCAACCGCCTGCCTATAAGCCGCCATCCGTGGGTCTTTGGAGTCCCAAGTGCTAGAAACTTGCTGAGCTACTAGATCTGGGTCGCCCAAACACCTAACCTGGCTCAAATTCATCTCCTTGGCTATTCTAAGACCATGAAGCAAAGCCTCGTACTCAGCCGCATTGTTAGTGCAAGGGAATACCAGCCGGAGCAATTAACAAAACTTGGCACCCTTTGGGGATGTCAGGACAACCCCTGCTCCGGACCCCTCTAACTGCTTGGATCCATCAAAGTGTATAGTCCAGTATGTGTTATCTGGCTTTTCTTCGGGAGCTTGGCACTCTGTCCAATCATTGATGAAATCCACCAAAGCTTGGGATTTGATCGCGGTGCGAGGAACATACTTTACATTAAGAGGTCCCATCTCTAAGGCCCATTTGGCAATCCTCCCTGTGGCTTCTCTGTTCTAGATAATATCTCCCAACGGAGTAGAACTGACCATAGTTACCTGGTGCCCTAGAAAGTAGTGCTTTAACTTGCGGTTGGCCATAAAAAACCGGTATACCAGCTTTTGCCAATGCGGATATCTCTGCTTAGATACTATGAGGACCTCACTGATATAATAAACCGGCCTTTGCACGGGATACTCATCCTCCTTGCGCTTGACCACAATTGCGACGCTGACTGCCCTGTTGTTAGCCGCCACATAAAGGAGCAACGGTTCTTTCTCAGCCGGAGCGGCTAACACTGGCGGCTCAGTGAGCTGTTTCTTAAGCGCCTCAAGTGCTTCACCCGCTGCCTTGCTCGAGGCAAACTTGTCTGTCTTTTTCATCATCTGATATAAAGGGATGGCTTTCTCTCCAAGACGGCTTATGAACCGGCCCAATGCAGCAATCCTCCCTACTAAGAGCTGAACGTCGTTAATGCAAGTCGGCTCTCTTAGAGAAGTAATAGCTTTGATTTTGTCCGGGTTAGCCTCGATGCCACGCTCAGAGACCAAGAAACCCAAAAGTTTTCCTGTTGGAACACCAAAGACACACTTGGTCGGGTTGAGCATCATCTTGTAGACCCAGAGATTGTCAAAGGTTTCCCTTAGATCCTCCAAAAGAGTTTCCTTCTTTCTGGATTTGACCACGATGTCATCTACATAAGCATGAACATTACGGCCAATTTGACTGTGAAGGCAGTTCTGCACGCATGGTTGATAAGTTGCCTGGGCACTCTTGAGCCCGAAAGGCATAGAGACATAACAGAACGCCCCAAAGGGTGTAACAAACACCGTCTTCTCCTGGTCTTTCACTGCCATCTTGATCTGATGATAACCTGAGTAAGCATCCAGGAAGCATAAACTTTCACATCCGGCTGTAGCATCAATGATCTGATCAATTCGAGGGAGGGCAAAAGGATCAGCCGGACAATCCTTGTTAAGGTCCGTGTAGTCCACACACATACGCCAGGTGACGTTCTTTTCGAGCATCAGCACTGGGTTAGCCAACCATTCCGGGTGAAAAACTTCAACAATAAAGCCAGCAGCCAAGAGACGGGCAACTTCTTCCCCAATAGCCTTGCGCCTCTCCTCATTGAACCGCTGCAGGAACTGTTTGATCGGTTTAAACTTTGGATCCACATTAAGGTTGTGCTCAGCGAATTCTCTCGGTACACCCGACATGTCAGAAGGTTTCCATGCAAAGATATCCCGATTCTCATGGATGAATTCGATGAGCACGCTTTCCTATTTGGGATCCATATGAGCTCCAATGATGAACTGCTTAGATGAGTCACTCGGATTGAAATCTACTGCCCTGGTATCATCCGCTGAAAATTTGAGGGGCAGCTCAACCTCCGTGGTGGGCTTTTTCAGGGGGGTCATATCCTCCGGTTCAACATTCTCCTTATAAAACTTAAGCTCCTCCTGAGCGCAACTGGACTCTGCGTAAGGTGCATCCCCTTCTTCACACTCAATAGTCGTGTTTCGGTTAGCATGAACGGTGATGGTACCGTTTAAGCCGGGCATCTTGAGCTGCAAGTAAACATAGCAGGGCCAGGCCATGAACTTGGCATAAGCCAGCCGTCCAAACAAGGCATGATAAGGGCTCTTGATTTTAACTACCTCAGACCATAAGGACTCCACTTTGTAGTTGTATTCATCGCCAAAAGCCACTTCCAAAGAAATCCTGCCCACCGGATGCGCCAACTTACCCAGCACCACACCATGAAAAACAATGGACGAAGGTTTTAAGTCCTTGTCAAGCAACTTCATCCACCGGAAGGTGTCATAGTAAAGGATGTTTATGTTACTGCCGCCGTCCATGAGCACCTTGTTCAACATATATCCGCCTACCTGGGGGGCCACAACCAAAGCCAGCCGCCCCGGGTCATCAACACGTGGCGGGTGATCTTCACGGCTCCATGTTATGTCATATTCAGACCACTTCAGATACTGTGGAAGAGCCGGCGTAACCGCATTGATTGCCCGTTTACGCAACTTCTGGTCCCATCTATTGAGGCTAGTCGTGAAGACATGGTATTGCCTAGAGCCGAGCTGCTTCGGATTACTCTGAAAGCCGGACTGATTCCGCTGTTGTTGCTATTGTTGATTATTATTACCAGAATGCGGCTGCTGTCCCCCGTGATTATCCTGACCCGGATGACCGGATGCTAAACCGCCAGAGCCAAAACCGGCTCCTGACCCACCAGAACCAAATCCAGCTCCTGACCCATCACGTCCTGGGCCGCCTGGCGGGCCGCCCCCGCGATGGTTAGGTTGTGTGACATACCGCTTGAACTTCTGCATAAAAGAACAACTCTCCCATGTATGATTTCCCGACCTATCAGGCAAACTGTGATTCGGACAAGGTCGCTTAAGCATCTCTTCCATGTTCGAGGAAAAATTATCCCTGCTCGAGGGCGGCCCAAACCTCCTGTTGCCCTTCGGGTGATTTTGCTGGGCGTTTGTGTTGGCCACCAGCTCTGACTCGGCCTCTCGATTCTTACGTTTACTCTGGTTACCATTGTTCATTGTGCCCTTGCCTTGGTTGCCCTTCTTGCCTTGACTAGCCTTTTCCTCATCAGAACCCGGATCCTTCATGCTGTCTGAGTCGGCGTACTTCGTGAGAGCCGTCATGAGCTCTCCCATGTCCTGACACGTACACTTGAGCCGGCCAAGTTTCTGCTTTAAAGGAACAAAATGGCAATTATTCTCTAAAATCAACACCGCTTGAGCCGCCGTGATCTGCTCTGATGAGTGAATAATTGTCGAGACCCGCCATACCCAATGATGAGCCGACTCGCTCTCCTGTTGGACAAAGTGATCAAGATCCACAATGGTCATAGGCTGCTTGCATGTCCCTTGAAAGTTTTTGATGAACCGAGCCCTGAGGTCCGCCCATGAATTGATGGTATTAGGTGGCAACCCTTTTAGCCATGTACAAGCCGGGCCTTCAAGCATCATGATGAAATATTTGGCACAAACCGCCTCACTAACATCCAGCATCTCCATGGCCAGCTCATAGCTTTCCACCTAGGCCTCTAGGGGGAAATCAGCGGTGTAATTTGGGACCTTGCGGGGACCTTTAAAGTCTTTCGGCAACCGCTCGCTCCAGAGAGCCGGCGATAGACACGGCAACCCTCCCGTCCTGGGGATTACTCCTGCCCCTATGGAAACGGATGGCTCGGGCTCTTGGTAAGCCGGCCTAGCTAGCGCCTCTTGCGGGCTTCCCGCATGGTCTACACGTGCATGTGTATCTCTTCGCGGTCGGTGACCCGTTGGAATATTTTTGTGATGGTTACTGCAAGAACCTGCTGGTGACTCGTAGCGCCGGCTAAAGCTACGGCTGGGAAGAGGGGTTGAATGGACGCGGCTCCGGCTGTGAGCGTACCTCTCTTGCTGGGCCATGGCCGTCTGCAAGTACCCGATGGCGTTCTGCACATCCTCCGCAAAGGATGCTTCATTCGGGATAGGGATCGTCTCAAGCCGGGTGGCAACTGCTACCATATTCTCGGCCGGGTTAGAATAATGACCAGCTGGCGTTGGAAAGCCCCCATGTGAAGTTGGGTTATGTTGGGCTGGATGAGTCGCTGGCCGTTCCGTTGGGCGGCTCTCGGGTGCGCCCGCGACTTGCCCCGCGCCGGGGGTATTAAAGAGGTTCCTTGCTTCATAACGCTCTGGTAGATGGTGCTAATGCCTCCCCCGGTGTACCACCGCTACTGACCTTTGCTCCAGCCCTAGACGGAAAGCATCTGTCTTGATACGTTCTGCTTCTTCTTCCATCTGGACCTTCAGCTCAGCCATCCTTTGTCGTTCCTTTGCCATTCGGCCCTTGATCCGTGCAATCTCTATATTCCGAGCTGCTTGATTATCTGGTGTCATTTTAGTGGCCATGAGAGCTGCAAGTTCATCCATTAGCTCCACAAGAACTTGAGCCGGCGGCAGCGGGCTATCACCCGAAGCGGCGGCTCCCGCGGCTGTGCTACCAGCGGCTGGGGATGATCATGCCATGAACACCGCCGCATGAACCAGAGGTTTTAAAGCATCCGACTCAGAGTATGCATTGTCATAGCCCCCAAGGCCACCGTCGCGTAGCTGGTACATTGATTCTGTTGCTCCACTTGAAGATTCATCTTCTGAATAGACGAGGGTTTCCTGTGACCCGGAAGCTTCCAGATCCCTACCTTGTGTGAAGCCTACGAATACATGCTTCTGACCCGGATTGGCGTGAGCAGGCCACACGTTACTTGCAGATTGGAGACGTCAAGCCGACTCGACGATGTTGGTGCAGATGTCCGGCCCGGGTGTAGATTCATCAGCCTTTCCGATGAAAACATGGATCCCGCCGAACGGGACCCAGAATCCATACTCCACGGACTCAGCATCAAGCCCCCAGCCGGCATCGTCGATGTAGAACCGGCCACGGTGACTCTTGTTCATCCTTCCGACCACGTATCCCTCGAGCCCTGGGAGAGAGCCCTTTGAGAACTCAACACCACCAAGCGCAAGCCCCACGGTGGGCGCCAACTGTCGTTGATTTATCACGGCAGATGTCCGGGTGAACGGACTTGGATTCGAGGCCATCGCTAATGTGATGGACTCAAAGGGGTTGATTGGGACAAAGGACACAGGTTTACCCAGGTTTGGCCCCTCAAGTCGAGGTAATAGCCTACGTCCTGCTTCTGCTTGTATTGCTTGTTGTATCGATTACAAGGGAGCTAAAGCTTGACCTAGTTCTCAATAACCTTATCTCTAAGTCGCCCCGGGTCTGCCTTTATATAAGAGGTCAGGACCACGGGTCTTTAGAATTGTCTAACTGAGTCTCATTGTCTATCCGAGTCTTACTCTATCTTCTTGTCCAAACTATCTCCGAGCGGCTTACATGCCCGGGTCTTCTCAGTCCGGGCCACCTTGCGGCCCACACCATGAGCCGCCTATCTTCATGGGCCATAGGCTTTACGGCTCACCCCTGGGCCGGCTCATGAGCCATCAACATGACCCGGAGCCTTCAAGGGCAGGTCATATTGCGGGGTTATATCCCCAGCAGTGGTGGTGGTGGTTGGTGGGTTGGCCCGCGTCGATGCTGGAGGAAGTGTGACCGAGGTGGTGTGGGAGCTAGGGTGAAGACCCTATCTTGTCCTTGTGTTGTGACCAGCGATGGCAGTGGCTATTACTGTCATTGACCTTCCTAGAGGCATCCCTATCTTTCTACTACATCCCTCCCATGCAGATCAGGCCATCATGACCTCTCCACGGGAAATCCTTGATATTGTGATCCGATGATGGTGACGCTTGCTTTTTCCCTACTAGGGGCTTCATCTCGAAGCGCGTCGTCGGCAAGTGGGACCGATGGTTAGCAATGGTTGTGATGTCCAGGCTTCTGTTGCAAATTTTGACGATGGAAATGATGTCGATGATGCAAAGTTGAGGTAGTTAGCTCTTCTCTCGCATGTCTGTGGGATTGCCTCGGTTTGTTTGTTGTTGTGAAATCGAAGTTGTAGTGGCGGGTGTCAGTGTCCTGGACTAGGAGGTACTCACCACGTCATCTCCCGACGAGGTGGGTCTGACCGAGGACCCCCATGGAAGGTCACCAATGGGGGACTTCGGGTAGCCCATGATGCATACAAGGAAGATTTCACAAGACTTGGCGCACAAGACGATGACTCTTCTAAATCCTAGGCCGCTGGCGCATTATATCAACCGAGGCTAGGCTAGTCAATAGATCATCTCATACTTATCATAACAATCTTGTGGTAAATATCTATACTCTATACTATACCCCATATCAATATGATGAAAAGCAGGACATAGTGTATTATCTATTTGAGAGAGCTTGAACATGGGTAAAATAATGTGTCCATTTTACCATTGTTCCAAGACACCTAGCTTAGGATCCCTACCTCGAGATATAGTAGATTTATCACCAACATTGGTGATCCATACAGGTCCCTGCCGGTAGTCGTTGCAGTGCGATGGGACTTAAGATCAGCTCCGGTGTGATCTACGCATCAGAACTGAGCTTCATTGTCGACGTCGCCATTATCCAAAACATCGTTGGCTCAACTGGTCTCCCCGGCTGGACCAAGGACTGCACTCCGCGTCTGATCATCAATATAGGATGTGTGCTTTCATCAACATCAACTCTGATCTCTGTCAAGATCATGGGAGAATCATCTATGGAGCTGGCGGCTCAACATCAACATTGCCCTCGGGCGACCGTGTAGTATTTCTGGACAGAATATTCATGTAGGTCGTCCCCGCCTCCTCGAGTGTTGTTTTGACGAATCCTTTAGTGTCATTGTGCTGAATTGAGTAAATAATTATCCGGTAAAATTTTGTCGTATTCCTATAGAGGAATCTCTGGCAATCTCTGACATACAAGAGCCTGTAAAATCTGGATGTTAATATGCACGACTTTGGGGTGAGGAGTCCAGCGGCTAGCTCGAACATATTTTGGAAGATCCAACCGTTTATCGGTTGCAGAAATTCCATATTGATAGCCCCTCAAATTTTCTGATTGATTGGACTGTTCCAACACTAGGAAACGGTCGGCGAATGCATGAATATTCGGATCTGTTTTCTACATGAAAAAGAATCCAACATGAGGTTGTGTTTATTCATGAATGGACATCGTACGTCCTTTTTGAAGCAAATTAGGGTATTGTGGTCTGATCTCAAACATGTGCAACAATTTGAAGCCTTTTCTGAAGTACTCTTCACCTCTATGCCAGTCTCAAACCAAGCACGACCATCATTACTCCACACCTGCCAACCCGCGTCAGCATCAAATATGTTGTCGCTTCATCGAGCCAACAAGAACCACCTCGGATCATCACCGTGCTATTATTTTGTCAAGTCGGCATTGACCGCGTCAAGAATTCCGACTTGCATTGGCATTGTCACGTTGTTGCTTCTTTAAGCTGATATCCGGTTGAAAATAGGCCCTGGAGGCAATAATATTGTATTTTTGAATTCATAATTAAGATTTCATATTTTATGCTATAGCTGCTATGATCCTGGAATATGTGATTCGTTGGAAAACTCATATGCATGTTTGAAATGATAAACGGGAAAATAAGTTTCCTAGTCTTACCTATAGGACTGGCTCAAGTGTTGTTGGTGATCACGTTTTCTGGATCTTAGGATAGCGTTAAGTGTAGTGATGATCCTAAAACAACACTGAGAGAATGCCGTTAGAAGAATGATCATATTGAATCCACCCAAACTTGTTTGTCATACTTTAAGGTAAGGTCGTCTTAAATCATGTCATACCCTCTGTTTGTACAAATTGTCTATGATTATTGAGTTCAAAAGTTTGGACCA
This sequence comes from Hordeum marinum, assembly GCA_022496015.1. Taxonomy (NCBI): domain Eukaryota; kingdom Viridiplantae; phylum Streptophyta; class Magnoliopsida; order Poales; family Poaceae; genus Hordeum; species Hordeum marinum. The sequence continues at coordinate 192,816,923 of CM039676.1, read as the reverse complement.
ATTAAAACACTTTGTGTGCTTGAGAATGCTTGAGATGATTGGTATTTGGTTGTTTGCATGTTTATGTTTTAATTCAAAAAAATCCTCCTCTCTCAAAACACATGTCCTTGATCCAAATCTTTTCCTAATGATCATGCGATGTGTATAGGACATGATTTTTTTATTATAAAATATTATCTTGTCCAAAAAGCATTTATTTGATTTAGGTTTTCTTAAATCCCTGAATTGAGGTTTGTACTACAAGTCCTCAAATTAGGGAAAATATTTTGCCTCAAATATTTTATCTGGATCCTATTATCCATAAGACTACCGAAAGCCACAAAAAATATTGTTTCAAAAGTTTTTTTGTATTTTATTTAAATACCATTTTTGAGGCCAGAAATGGTCTTTTATAGAGGGGAATTATTTTAATGTTTCCAAAATATTTGAGAAAATTTTCGGGAAACTGAGTGGAGATATATATTCCATGAATGAGAGTTTCAACACAAGACCATGTTCAAAATATTGGACAAAACCCTCCAAAACCCTTTTCCACATGTTTCAAGTATTTGAAATATTTTTGTAAGCAATATTGTCAAATAAATCTAGGAAATTTCCAGCATGTCACTTATTCCATATGTGATGATCTTGCCAAGTTTCATCTCAAGCCCAATAATTTTGGTTCACCAAAATGCCCCCAAAACCTATCTATCCAGCACCAAATTTGAGCAATTTTACATTGCCAAGTTTTTCCATTTGACCTCAAACTTTGTTGGCATGCTCTAATCCCCAAATAATGCCACCATACCAAGTGGTGCATCAAGGAGAAAGGATTAGCATGGGTAGATCTAAGGAAACCTATTTCTGTTGAATTTTAGGGTTTATAGAGTTTGCATTGCCAACTATCTTCAAATGAACTCAAACTAGGTGATCAACCTCATTTCTATACACCTTTTGATCCCGTTAAATCTCATGGCAAGTAGGATCGTATAACTTGCCTAGAGCAGCATCAAACACCTTCTGGCGATTTGGTAAAACTTATAGTTTGACCCCTTCCACTCTTCTCCTTCACTCCAAAATATTACCACACCACGTTGTGGTCACCTTGTACCCCTAATAAGAAACTCATGGCCTTAGTTAAATGAATGGGGGAAGGGGACGAAAACTCCATTTTACCCTCTAAACAGCCAGGACAAGAGCTTCTCTTCCCCCTCCTCTTACTTCTACCCATTTCCTTACTTGCCAAGTATCCAAAGATCATCGCCAGTACCCCCATCAGATAGTGGACAAGGTTGGGCACGTCGAGGGGGCGTGAGGCATGCCTTGGCATGCAAAATGCCTGCTTTGGAGCACGCTAAAATGCCAGCCAGCACTATAGCCGCCCTATTCCAATGCCCCGACCACCTCGAGATCCCTCACTCGTGAGCAGGCCTACCTTGGCATCCGGAGCACGCCACACTATCGCCCCCCTCTTCCCTCTCCCTCGTGTTACCCCTCCTGGCATGTTCATCGGCCACCCGGGAGCTCCAATGGATGGTCTCACATGCACGAGATCATGATGCCATCCCCGCTCAACCTCCTCCTTCCCCTGGAGCTAGACACCCCAAAGAAGACCCCTGACTTGAGGTTGAGCCCTACCATGGCCTCCAGTGATGCCTGCACCTCAACCGCGAGCTTTGCCAAGCCTTCCCCAGCATCTCCTCTGCACCTCCCTCACCCTGACCTACTGCCAATCGTTGTTCCCTCCACCCACACCTCTCCAGGAGCTATCGAGCTCAAGATCGAGCTCGTAGTTTGCCGCGTCGGGACCGTCGTCGTTCACCCAGAGTAAGCCTCCTCCGCCTATTTTTTGCCCTTTCTGGAACCGCAACAGCCTCCTGACGCAATCCCATCTCTCTCTCGTTCATTTGCAAGAAGAAATCGTTGACGACGACCTCCTCTTTAAGCTCTTCGGTGTGGCTTCCCCTTCGCCGATGACTCGGGCCAGTCTGGTGACCACCTCAACCTCCACCAGAGCGGCGACACTCCCTTGAGTCCATACCCTTCACCATCTGGCCTCGCTATGGCCGGAGTCGACACTGGTGATCTCACCACCCGCTCTGGCCAAAGCTTGACGACGGCTTGCCCTGGGCCCACTCGTCAGTCTCCCTTCTCTCTCCCCGCCGCTCTTTGCCGCTGACAGTTGGAGCCCGTGCATCCGGTTTGAGACCTGGCGACGCACGCGCGCGCCTGAATCTATTGGGACACTATGGCTCCAGGATGGACCAGCTGTGGGCAGTTTCTGCCTAGCGTCACAATGCCCTTTTTCTCTTTCGTTTCGTGGAAATTTTGCAGAAGTTCCACAGACCAAAATAATTGTCCAAATCCAAATATTCCAATTCCTAAATTCTTCGAATAATCCAACCTATTTAATGGCATGATTTTAATGCATGTGCAAAATTATTTTCTTTATTGTCTTTATTTAAACCCTATTTAAAGCATTTAAAAATTAGTGTTAAAATGTTTTTCACTGTTTTTGGCACTCCAAATACAAAACCATAAAATTTGTATTTTTTAGTTTTCAACCTAGCATTTTACCAAAATAGTTTGACATTTTTAGGAGTGTTGTAGTTTTCCTGTTTTTCCCGTGGTCTTATTTTTGCCCATTATATTGCGAAGATAGATTGCATTGTTGACAAAGAAGTTGGACCAGAAGGATTTGAAGACCCGAAAGACTTTGCTGAGTCAAGCAAGCAGCCCTTTGACCATGTCTATGAAACCCACTTTATGCATGGCATATAGCACTTTACCTTGTTGCATCGAATCATGATGAAATGGTGACCACTTTGGTGGGTTGCCTCTATTACTTCCTCGTTGATACTTGCATTTCCATGACTCTACTTTATGCTTAGAATTGTGTGGGTGGGAATTAGATAGGATGCTAGTAGATGCTATGCAAGTGGGATGATTATATGCATGGTGTTGGAAAAAAAGTATTTTCAAAGACTTTTCGAAAAACCCATGGGGTGCCACTAATGCCCGAGGGAGATGTTGAGCTAGGTAACCACTTGATAAAGAAGTGGTGTACTGAGGAAAGTGAGTGTGTTGTTTTCAAAAACGGATTGGTTTAAGTTGCGCACTCCAACCTTACATGTACGACCACGATACCCCTTATGGGACGAGGCTTTGTTGATTACTTTGGTCGATGCTAGTAAGTTCCCACATTACTAGTGGCGACAGAGTTGAGTCACTCTCTCGATAGGGGTCATGCTAGGTAGGGTGACTATGGATGTTTTTATAGACACCGGGCACACTGTTGTGTCCCCTCAGGGATGGTACAATATTGAGCGAGTCCCATGTGATGTACATCATGAGGACGTGGGCCAACAAGTGTACTCTTTGTTTAGTATTGTCAAGGGAAATACATTGTTCAGGTGCTTACCTCAGGTATGTAATATACTACGAGTCGTGGCTTGACACGGAAGTTCCCCGAGTCTTGTGGCTAAAATGTGCAGCCTTTGCATAGTGTAAAACTATTTGAATAGCCATGTATATGGTTAAGGACAGTTGGATCACCGCTCTTGGGCGAAGTCCATTGTTTAGAAAATTTGGTGTGGGGGGGGGGAGATACATGAGTTGAGTCGGATGACTCAATGTGGTGATCAAACTGGAGTTGTTCTAAATTCTGTTTACATTGATATCCGCAACCTTTTCATATGGATACTCGTAACCTCATGATGCGTGCCTTATAAGTTGATAGGACATGTCATTGCACTCAAATTACCTTTCTGCAAAATTACCTACTTAGTGCTATATCATGCATTGTTCTACCTTGTTCCAAACATGGGTTGCTTGCGAGTACATTCAAAGTACGCATTGGCTTGCCACTGGTTATTTAATTGGCCAGGGATGGAGGAACAGGAATACGGTGAAGAGTAAGTTGGTGACCATCATGCGAATTAGGCCGCTTCCTAGTCAAAATGCATGCAGGGTTAAGGCAGATGGCATGGGTTCACGCTTTTGTTCAAGATTTCAGCAATGAGTTTATGTTTGTTGTTTGGCCTTCATGGCCAGAGCTATGTAAGACTTGACCCTAATGGTCACAATTTGTGTAAGACGATATGTATAGATGTAAGACTCTTGTTATTTAGCTTCTGTGTGTTCAGTGAGCATTGATCTCTAATATCACTGTACTCATGCATTCGGTGATCACGACTTATGAGTCAGGGTCCCCATAGAGCTGGTATCAGAGCCATCCCGACAGTTGGAAACCTTAGTTAGCATGGACATTAGTTAGGATAAGACTATTTTCAAAAACCACACCCTAGTACCTATACTTAGGAGTTTCTAGATTGCTTATCTCTTCCAGTTGACTTATGAGTCGAGGGATGACCAGGTATCGCTTACAGAGGAGGATTACCCCTAGCTAGAGATGCACCTGCCCCGTGGACATCTTAGCATTGTTGAATGAGTGCGAAGGAGTATTGTGCGCTCTTCACCGACCCAGCGACGAAGCATTGTCGGGATGGACCTCCGCGCTCTCCGACCCCCTCGACCATAGATGACACTCGTATGGATTATGACAAGGAGGAAGATCCGGAGGAGCGTCAGTACGGGACCGCGCACTCCACCACTTCAGTCCGAGAACCCCTAGGGTAGGATAAGTTAGGTGGCCCTCATGTGAATTCGATTCCATGTAATGGTTTAAATGAAACCATGTGCACTTGTTGTTTTTTTGGCTGTTTGTGTCTCAATGCAAGTTGCGCTTTTGCCTTAGGTAACATGTAAGTGACTACATCCTCAGTCTTATCGTAATATTATGTGTTTGGTCTTTCGACCGCTGTTTGATCATAGTTGCACTATACCAACCCGCTTAGGTGTGCTCCCTCTATCATTGCTTTTCCCTCTCATTTATCCCAGTTATTTGACTTGTCTGCTCCAAACAAGATGGTGACTGCAACTCGCAACAACTCCTTTGCCAACCCTGGTGCCGGCAACTCTAGCCAGTACTAGGGAGCTTGTGGGTCTGCTCAGGCCAGAGATCACCGCGAGCAGCCACAAGGTGACATTCCCCCGCCACCACCTCAACCGAAGAACATGACCATAGATCAGTTTCTCCAAGTTCTCCGGGAGGAACACCAAGCCAACACTGCTGCTATTCAGTAGATGGCTCAGGTCATGCATTGTCAACAACCAACAATAAGGAAGGAACGACCATGGCCGCTCCATGATGCGTCTCCAATGTATCTATAATTTTTGCTTGTTCCATGTTTTTATATTATCAATCTTGCATGTTTTACAAACATTTTATAGCAACTTTATATCATTTTTTGAGATTAACCTATTAACATAGTGCCAAAGTGCCAATTGTTGTTTTTGTTTGTTTTTTACTTTGTAGAAAATCAGTACCAAACGAATCCCAAACACCGTGAATTTTTTTGGAGAATTGTTTTGGGCCAGAACACACCGGATGGGCTAGAGAAGTGTCAAGGAGGAAGGCCTAGATCGGGAACACCCACCAGGGCGCGCCAGAGGGCCCTAGCATGGCCTGGTGGGTGGTGCCCACCTCGGGACCCCGATCCACCGACTATCACCTCTATAAATTCTCAAATATTCTGAAAACCCTAGGGGATTCGACGAAACAAAACTCTAGCCGCCGCAAGTTCCAGAACCTAGAGATCCAATCTAACACCATCACAGAGGAGTTCATCTTCATCATAGGTGCCTCTCCAATGATGCGTGAGTAGTCCACCATATACCTACGGGTCCGTAGACAGTAGCTAGATGGATTTCTCTCTCTCTCTTATGATTCTCAATACAATGTTCTCTTGGAGATCTATTTGATGTAATGAATTTTGTAGTGTGTTTGTTGGGGTCCGATGAATTTTGAGTTCATGATCAGTTTCTATACATGAATATGGTTTGAGTATTTTTTTTTGATCTCTTATTTGCATGATTATTTATAACCTTGTATTTATTATTCAAATATTTGGGTTAGTTAGGCAAACTAGATTGAATTTTGTTGCCACGGTAAGAGGTGCTTTGTGATGGGTTCGATCTTGCGATGCTCTTTCTCAGTGACAAAAGGGGCAGCAAGGCACGCATGTATCATTGCCATTAAGGATAACAAGATGGGGTTTATTCCAACATGAATAGATCTTCTCTACATCATGTCACCTTTCATATTGCATTAATCCTTTTTCTCATGAACTTAATACACTAGATGCACGCTGGATAACGGTCGATGTGTGGAGTAATAGAAGTAGACGCAGAATCGTTTCGGTTTACTTGTCTTGGATTTGATGCCTATATAATGATCATTGCCTCGCTATCGTCATGATTATTTGATCTTCTATCAACTTCCCAACAGTAATTTGTTCACCCACCATGTGCTATACTCATGAGAGAAGCCACTAGTGAAACCTACGGCCCCCGAGTCTACTTTTCCAACATATTGCTTTCTGATCTACTATTTTGCTGGGTTTTTTTCAGATCTATTAATCCAACAAAAATACCTTGCTGCACATTTTTTACCTATTTTATTTTGTGTTCTTGTGAGATCTATTTGCCAAAACTATCACTACCTAATCTATCTTTTTATTGTTGAGAGCTTGACAACCTCTCTTACGCGTCGGGTTACAAGTATTTGTTATTTGTTTATAGGTGTTTTTACGTAGGTGCTTGATATTCCTCTATAGATTGATACCTTGGTTTCATATCTGAGGGAAATACTTACCATCAATGTGATGCATCATCCCTCCCTCTTTGGGGAAATACCGATGCAGTCTCAAGCTACATCAAAGGAATTTCTAGTGCTATTGCCAGGGACGAAGCAATCTCTCCGCGTGCAAATCTTGGTACTGGGGAGACACCATAAACATCTACCAGGTTCCTAATCACAAATATAATCTCCTTGCAATTTACATTGTTTTCCATTTGGCTCTTGTTTTCTTCTCCCCCACTTTACAAATTTTTCGTTTTATTCGCCCTCTTTTTTGTTTGCCTTTTTTGCTTGTTTGCTTGTGTTGACATGTGCCTTATATTCGCTTGCATCTTTGACTGCTAAAAATCGATTGATATGGATCCTCATGCACTTGCTAATCTTTCCAAAAGACCAAATTATGATGAACCAATTGCTAGTGAGTTGAGTGCAATTGATTATCTCTATTAAGTTTTGTTTGAAAATCACGAATCTCAAAATTTTGATGAAGTGATGAAAGAAGAAATTTATAAGGTGATTCATGATAGTTCTTTGAATGGAAATCATGATTACCATTTTATTAGTATGAATTCTCCGAATATCCGTGATGCCAATGATATGAAAAACCACAAGCTTGGGGATGCTATGTTTGATAAAGATGATATTTTTTGTTCCCCAAGTTTTGGTGATGACACGTATGCTATAATTGGTAATGATAACCATGAAACTTTTCATCATTATTTTAATATTCAATTTGTTTTTGACAACCAAGTGTCACATGATAGTTATTGTGTTGAGTTTTATCCCACCACCATGAATGAAAAGGGGTTTGCTTATGTGAAGAGTGATAAATTTTCTATGCTTGTAGATCATGAAAAGAATGATTTATGTGATAGTTATATCGTTAGATTCCTTCATGATGCTACTAAAAATTATTATGAGGGAGGAACATATGTTTGTAGGCATTGCAATAATATCAAGTTTCATCCCTATGTGTTCAAAGTTTCAAAGTTATGTTCGCTTTGCCATACTATGCTAGTTGATTCTTGCTCCCATAGATTGTTTTCTTATAAAATACCTATGCATAAGAAGTATGTTAGAATTAAATGTGTTTGTCACATGTCTTATGATGCTCTCTTTGTGCCTTAACTCTTGTCTTTTATGTGAGCATCATTATTATCCTAAGCATATCTTGATGGCTATAAAAAAGAGCTTGTTGGGAGGCAACCCAATGAGTAAAATTTATTATATATTTTCCTTTCTATCTTTTGAGTGTTTACACAATTATGCATATGTTATGATTGTGTTTTTATTTTTTAATTAGTGTTTGTGTCATGTAAAGCCTTTAGGATGATTCATAAGATGAGTAGAAACAATGCTGAATCTGAAACAGAAACTTTGTCTCCAGTGCACGAATTTTCATTTTTCACTCAAACGTGATAATGAGCTGAAAATTTTAACACAGTATTGCTATACAAGTTCTTTATGTTTTCCTAAGTTTTAAGAATTGTCGGGGCACTAGAGTTTTGGGCTCCCCAGTGCCCCTTACTCGTGCACGGGCAATATTAGCCACCTTGGCAACGAGGTCCGGTAGGGAGTTGCCAGGTAAAAACATAGAAGGATAAGGCCCCTGGCAAGACCTTGCCGGGAGGACTATCAGACCCTCAGGTAAGACAAAGCCCCGGCAAGGCGAAGCCCCAGGAAGGCCCCGCCAGCGCAGAGGCCAGGTGCGCCTCGCCTAGGCACGTGTCGTAGCATCGACGATGGAGGGGCTAAGCGGTGCCGATGGGACGGGATCCTGTCCTGTCCCATGGATAGTCAGAGATGCCTAACAATGCATTAAATGCGTCTGTCCTACTCCATCAGTGTTAGGTATGATAGCACTATAGCTGTGTACACCCCGTGTACGCACTGTACACCACTGTTGGGATCCCCTTCAGAATATAAAAGGAGGCCCAGGGCGATAGAGTAGGCGACTTTTTTGGACTTTTAGCCTTTTGGCTTTTCGACTTGGACCTTCTAGCTCACACGCGTGGCAGCTGCTCATAGCGCTCCTATAGCTAGAACCCTAAGAACCAAGGTTGTCTGAATCGTGATTCTATTATACGATTCTACGACTTTACGATCCAAACTAACCCCTCTGATTCTACGATTTTAGTTCATAGAATCTACGTTTCTAAGATCCTAATAGTGGAGATTCTATGATTTGCGATCCTACCATCAGATTTCCGATCCGATTCAAAATCACGATTCTGACAACCTTTCTAAGAACACCCACAATACAACGAAGTAGGAGTAGGGTTTTACGCATCTTTGCGGCCCGAACCTAGGTAAAATCCCCGCGTGTTGTTCATCAGACTAGCTCTTTGTGCGAGCCTTCTCCCCCACCGAACCGAAAGGGGTCCCTCCGATCCCATAGGTGCTCGTTCCACATGACAAGAATTTCTAGAGTTACATAAGTATGGTTAGAGTACAGATTAGTACAAATTGTTCTGTCTGAGACATATTCTGTTTTCGTTGCATTGTGTGCTTGTTTTGACGAATCTATGGCTTGTATCGGGGGGTATGTGTCATGGTAAAGTTAGAATAAAGTATATATAATGTAATAATAAAATATGAATGGGTTTACCACAAATAATATAGTGGTAATTTGGTTTAATATACTACAACACTTATAGTGGTAATTTGGTTTATTATACTAACGGATCTCACGAGAGTTCTGTTAAGTTTTGTGTGATTGAAGTTTCGAGTTTTGGGTGAGATCATGATGGATTAAGGAACAAGGAGTAAGAAGTGCCTAATCTTGGGGATGCTACAGCACCCCAAGATAATATCCAAAGAGTAACAAGCAACTAAGCTTGGGGATGCCCCGAGTGGCATCCCCTCTTTCTTCTAACAATCATCGGTATTTTACTTAGAACTATATTTTTATTCGTCACATATCATGAGTTCTGCTTGGATCGTCTTGTATCTTTGCTTTATTTGTTTTTTATCATTGTTGCACAAACCTAATTGAGAGATCCAAAATTATGCTATGATTTGCTAGAATTTCTCTAGTGATTCACTTATATCTTTTTAGCACGACGTGCTTTTACATGTTTGAAGAAATGCTCTCATGCTTCACTTATATTATTTTGAGAGTTAGTAATTTTGAAGAAATGCTCTCATGCTTCACTTTTATTATTTTGAGAGTTAGTAATTTTGAAGAAATACTCTCATGCTTCATTATATTATTTTGAGAGATGAAACTTTTATGCTCATGTTCTTCACTTAAATTTATTTGAGCTTGTCAAAAGCAATGGAAATATATGAAACTAGTAAAAAAGTGATAGATATTAAAGATGGATATAATAAAAACTTTCATGAACATCATTGGGCAATTTAAACTTGTTTCTTTGTAATAGTTTGAGAGATGACGATAGTAATATGTGAGTTATGTTAGTGAGTAATTATGCTTAGTAAGAATATTGATGTTAAGGTCTGTGATTCACTATGCAAGCACGAAAATCAATAGTTGTGGAACGAAATTACATCCTACTTATGGTGCATTATTTGGTGTTAGTTATGCTTAATGCTCGCTTATGTGATTTTTCGTTTCTTGGTTGGATGCTTCTCAATCTATTTGCTAGCCTTCACTTGACACTAAGTAGAAATACTACTTGTGCATCCAAAATCCATAAACCCAGCTTTGTCATATGAGTCCACCATATCTACCTATATACGGTATTTCCATGACGTTCCAAGCAAATTTTTATGTGTCATCACTAATTTTTAAAATAAATTTTCCTTTTTGTGTGCTCATACCTCTCATGAAACGGAAGGGGGTGACCGACATTTTTCCATGCTAGATGTGTTATTATCAAGATGAGTGTTTATTCACTTGTCATTGGAGGAGAGTACGACGGTAATAGGGTTGACCATTCCCGAAATGAAATGAAAAGAAAGAAAAAAATTACTTTATGTTGTAAAATAATAAATTCCTTGGAAAGTGTTGGTATGGAAGGCAACCGTGGATTCGGCTAGCCATGGAAAGTGAATGTATGGTGGAAAAAGGAATAAACTTTATTTTTTGTTTGGGAACCACTTATGATGTATCTAGCATGGAAAGATATTGAAATCTCTCGGTCATTTTCGTTAACAGGAAAGGCATGCCAACCAAAATACTTTTCCCTATCAATTTAAACCTTGAGCTCTAGAACCTCTACAAATCCCTACTTCCCTCTGCGATGGGCCTATCTATTTACTTATGCAATTTTCTATTTTCAATTTGAGTCTCCATCTTCTCTTATAAAGCACCAACTAGGAGGCAATATATCGTACTTGAGCATTAGGTGTAGCTAATATTTGAGTGTGTTTGATGAATGGATAATTCATTGAGCATGATGGGCTAGGGATAAATTGATTTAGTGTTGATATTTTGAAAGTCATGGTTGCCTGATATACTTGAGTATTAAAGTTTTCATGCCAAAACTAGACTATTGCTTTGAACCATCTAAAAGTCCAAATGTCCATGCTACAAAGAAAAGAATATGTTATGTGGCATGTTAGGCAACATTCCACATCAAAAAAAATTGTTTTATCGTTTACCTACTCTTAAGCTTGGGGAACACCCACCAGGGCGCGCCAGAGGCCTATGGCGCGGCCTGATGGTTGGTGCCCACCGCCGGACCCCCCCCCATCCATTGACTATCACCTCTATAAATTCTCAAATATTCAGAAAACCCTAGGGGAGTCGACAAAACACAATTCCAGCTGCCACAAGTTCCAGAACCTCGAGATCCAATGTAACACCATCACAAAGGGGTTCATCTTCCTCATAGGTGCCTCTCCGATGATGTGTGAGTAGTCCCCCATAGACCTACGGGTCCGTAGGAAGTATCTAGATGGATTCCTCTCTCTCTTATGATTCTCAATACAATGGTCTCTTCGAGATCTATTTGACGTAATGACTTTTGCGGTGTGTTTGTTTGGATCTAATGAATTTTGAGTTCATGATCAGTTTATATCCATGGATGTGATTTGAGTGTTCTTTGATCTCTTATTTGCATGATTACTTATAACCTCGTATTTATTTTTCGAATATTTGGTTTATTTAGGCCAACTATATCAATTTTCTTGCCGTGGGAAGAGGTGCTTTGTGATGGGTTTGATCTTGCGGTGCTCTTTCCCAGTGACAGAAGGGGCAGCAAGGCACGCATGTATTGTTGCCATTACGAATAACAAGATGGGGTCTATTCCTACATGAATAGATCTTGTCTACATCATGTCACCGTTCTTATTGCATTACTCCATTTGCCAATGAACTTAATACATTAGATGCATGCTGAATACCGGTCGATGTCTGGAGTAATAGAAGTAGATGCAGAATCATTTCGGTCTACTTGTCTTGGATGTGATGCCTATATAATGATCATTGCCTGGATATCGTCATGATTATTTGATCTTCTATCACTTTCCTGATTCCTAACAACAACAACAACAACAACAAAAACAACAACAATTAAAACAATAACAACAAGAACAACAACAACAACAACAACAACAATAACAACGGGCGTCAAGTCACCTGCTTTGGGTGTGGTCAGGCATGGCACTGCTCAAAGTCGTGACCCAACAAGAAGATAGATGCACCACGCACCAATGCACAAAACTAAGGTAATGGCCATGGAGCGCCATCGAGGAACAAAGCTCCTAACAATGGCAAGGATTGTGTGAATTACGTCACCGCTGAGTAAACCTAGGAAGACCCGACCGTCATACTGGGTACATTACTTGTCAATTCAACCCCAACAACCATTTTGTTTCCTAGCCATTGACATGTGATGTCATTTGATAACGGGATCACATCATTAGGAGAATGATGTGATGGACAAGACCCAACCTACAAACGTAGCATATGATCGTGTCAGTTTATTGCTACTGTTTTCTGCATGTCAATGTATATGTTCCTATGACCATGAGATCATGCAACTCACGGATATCAAAGGAGTGCCTTGTGTGTATCAAACGTCGCAACGTAACTGGGTGACTATAAAGGTGCTCTACAGGTATTTCCGATGACGTATGTTGAGTTGGCATGGATCGAGACTGGGATTTGTTACTCCGTGTGACGGAGAGGTATCTCGGGGCCCACTCGGTAATGCAACATCACAATAAGCCTTGCAAGCAATGTGATTAATTGTTAGTTGCGGGATCTTTTATTACGGAACGAGTAAAGAGACTTGCCGGTAACGAGATTGAACTAGGTATGGAGATACTGGCGATCGAATCTCGGGCAAGTAACATACCGAAGAACAAAGGGAACGTTCTACGGGATTAACTGAATCCTTGACATAGAGGTTTGACCGATAAATCTTCATAGAATATGTAGGAACCAATGTGGACGTCCAGGTCCCGCCATTGGTTATTGGGCGTAGAGGTGTCTCGGTCATGTCTACATAGTTCTCGAACCCGTAGGGTCTGCACACTTAAGGTTTGGTAACGTTTTGGTAGTATAGAGTTATGTCTGGTGGTGACCGAAGGATGTTTGGAGTCTCGGATACGATCCCGGACATGACGAGGATCTCCGGAAGAGTCTGGAGATAAAGATTGATATATGTGATAATAGTGCTTTGATCTCTGGAAGAGTTCCGGATTTAACCAGAAGGGGATCCGGATGTTTACCGAAGTGTTCGGGTACAACAGCACTTTATATGGACCAATGGGGTAAAACCCACGAGGTATTGGAAAGGGCAAAAGGAAGTTTTGTTATTGTCTTAAGCAGTAAGGCAGTACTACCGCTTGTGAAGCGGTACTACCTCTCAAGCGGTAGTACCGCTCGTGAAGCGGTACTACCGCTCAAGCGGTACTACCGCTCGTGAAGCGGTACTACCGCTTGTGCGCGGGACTGCAGGGATCCGAGTTGGACTCTTTTCTTGCGGGCCAACCCGACCTTGTGCGGGCAAAATCGACCTTGTAGAGGTTTTTGCTCCAAGTTTAGACCCCAGGGCTCAACATATAAATAGAGGGGCAGGGCTACCACAAGGGATACAACTTACGGCCACGTGCTACCCGTTCCACCGGTGCTCCTCTAGATCGGTTTTCTGCAGCGCTTAGGTGAAGCCCTGCCGGAATTGCTCCACGACCACCATCACTGGAGCGTCGTCACGCTGTCAGTGAACTCCCTCTCCTCTCCACCTCCTCTTGCTGGATCAAGACGGTGGAGATCGTCATCAAGCTGCACGTGTGCTGAACGCGGAGGTGTCATCCGTTCGGTACTAGATCGGAAGGATCGTGATGAGATCGTGGGACGATTCGTGATTGATTCGCGGGACGGTTCGTGATTAGATCACGGGACGCTCGGCGATTTGGATCGCGAAGAAGTACGACTACACCAACCGCGTTTCTTAATGCTTCCCGCTTAGCGATCTACAAGGGTACGTAGATCTACTCTCCCTCTCGTAGATACTCATCACCATGGATAGGTTTGCGTGTGCGTAGGAAAATATTTGTTTCCCATGCAACATTCCCCAACATCTATTTGATCATGGAGCTTCGCATTATTTATTTACCAAAAATTTTGCCATAGAGAGTGGTATGCAGCCTAGACCCCTGAATAGCCCCATGTTGGTGCAAACCCGAGGATCACATTTGAGAACCAAGATAGGGTGTAGAGGAGTTGGGATTATCATCAATGTGGTAGACTTCCTAGTAGACCTCATAATTTTGGATTTGCCAGGCTTGGATGTGATCCTTGGCATGAATTGGTTAACCAAGCACCAAGGATTGTTAGACTGTGCCAAGCAGACTGTGACCATGACCAATAGCCAAGGAGTTGAAGTCAAGTATGTTCCCAACCCTACCTCCGCTCAAGCCCCTCAAGTCAATTGTCTGTCGGGAATTGAGTTAGATCAAGTGTTAGTGTTATGCGAATACCCAGATGTCTTTCCCAATGAGTTGCCCAAAATGCCTCTTGACCATGACATTGAGTTCATCATTGACCTGACTTCATCATTGAGCTAATGCTCGGAGCAGGACCCATCTATAAGAAGCCCTATAGAATGGGATCCGAAGAGTTGGCTGAACTGAAGAAGGAACTGCCTGAGCAGCTCAGAAAAGGGTTTATCCTCCCTAGTGCCTCTCCTTGGGGATCACATGTTCTATTTGTGTTAAAAAGGGATGGAACTATTTGACTCTGTGTCGATTACCACTCTCTCAATGAAGTCACAATAAAGAACAAGTACCCACTTCCCAAGGTCGAAGACCTGTTCGACCAGCTAAATGGTGCCAAGGTGTTCTCCAAGATCGATCACAGGTCTGGGTACTATCAGTTGAAGATTAGACCCCAAGACAGTCCAAAATACGGCATTAACAACCCGATATGGCATGTATGAGTACACAGTAATATCATTTGGGTTAACCAATGCCCCTGCCTACTTCATGTACCTCATGAACAAAGTTCTCATGGAGTACCGGGACAAGTTTGTCATTGTCTTCGGTGACGACATACTTATCTACTCCAAGTCCTAAGAAGAGCATTAACAACACTTGAGAATGGTCCTGGATAATCTTCGAGAGAACCAACTTTATGTCAAGTTCAGCAAGTGTGAATTCTGGTTGTATGAAGTTTGAATCTTGGGTCATGTGTTGACTACAGAAGGATTGTTAGTGGATCCTGCCAAGATTGAAGCCATGACTGAATGACAATCCCTAAGCAATGTGAAGGAAGTCAGAAGCTTCCTCGTACTCGCGGGATACTACCGCAAGTTTGTCGAAGGATTCTCGAGCATTGCTAGACCCATGAATTAGCTCTTGAAGAAGGACAAGAAGTTTGAATGGACAACGAAGTGTGAAGAAATCTTCCAAGAGCTCAAGAAGAGATTGACAACAACCATAGTTTTGGCCACCCCCAATATTCACAAGCAGTTTGTGATATATTGTGATGCAACAAGAACCAGGCTTGGTGGTGTTCTCATGCAAGAAGGTACAGTCATAGCGAATCCATCCAGACAGCTATGTCCTCACAAAAAGAACTACGCTACTCATGATCTTGAGTTGGCAGAGGTGGTTCATGCCTTGAAGACATGTTGACATTACCTTCTTGGGAAGCGATGTGAGATATAAACATACCACAAGAGTTTGAAGTATATTTTCACTCAAAGGGAATTGAACACGAGGAAACAAAGATGGTTGGAGTTGATCAAAGACTATGACCTTAGTGTTCAGTGCCACCTTGGAAAGGCTAACGTGGTAGCTGACACCTTGAGAAGAAAGGCTTGTTCCTTGAATACTATGATTAAGCAAAGGCTATCCACCTTATATGAAGAGCTTGAAAGCTTCGGCTTGGAACTAGTTACACTAGCCTACCTTGATGGATGATACTAAGGAAGGTATGAAGGGGCACGAGAATATTGAAGGCATCAAGAGGAAGATAAAGGCAGAAAAGGCCCTAGGATTCTCAGTCGATGAACATGGAGTCGTATGGTTGGGAATCACATTTGCGTACCCCCACAAAGTTGAGCTCAAGAATTTGATCTTGCAAGAAACCCATGACACTCTGTATTCCATCCATCCTAGAGGAACCAAGATGTATCAAGACCTTAAAGCAAGATTTTGGCGGCATGGCATGAAGAGACAGATAGCCACTTTTGTCGCTAAGCGTGACATATGCCAGAGAGTCAAAGATGAGCATCAACTCCCTGCTGGATTGTTACAACCTCTCAAAGTGCCTGAATGGAAGTGGGCAAGGTCAGCATGGACTTCATCACCGGATTACCTAGGTCAAGCAAAGGACATGACTCCATTTGGGTCATTATTGACCATCTGACCAAGGTAGCCCTCTTCATCCTTGTCAAGATGACCTACAATGGGAACCAACTAGCCAACCTCTACATCAACCAGATTGTGTGACTCCATGGAGTTCCTAAGGAAATCGTGTTAGATCGAGGTACCTAGTTTACCTCGAGGTTCTGGAATAGATTCCAAGAAGCCTTGGGAACCAAGTTATACTTCAACACAGCTTTCACCCTCTAACTGAAGGACAAACATAACGAGTAAATCGGATACTCAAAGATATGCTTTGGTTTTGTGTTTTTGCGTATGGAGACAAGTGGGAAGATTGCTTACCTTTCGTTGAGTTCTCCTACAACAACAACTACCAGTCCAATCTGCAGATGGCACCATTTGAGGTGCTATATAGTCGCAAATGTCGCACTCCCCTCAATTTGTCAGAATCCAAAGAAGGACTAGTATTTGGACTAGTTATCCTCCGCGAAGTAGAGGAGCAAGTTCAACTTGCTAGAGAACATTCGGAGACCGCCAAGTCAAGACAGAAGAGTTACGCCAACTCACACCACCGAGACATGAGTTTTCGTGTTGGAGACTATGTCTATCTTCGAGTCACACCTCTCAAGGGAACCAAGCGCTTCCACGTTAAAGGAAAGCTCGCACCAAGATACATCAGCTCCTTCAAGATCACCGACACACGAGGAGAAGTTGCCTATCAGCTGGAGTTACCTCCCGAGCTATCTGATGTGCACAACATTTTCCATGTATCGCAACTCTGAAAGTGTATCCAAGTTCCAAACTACCCCGACCTCTCCAAGGATATCGACCATCAGGCCATTGTCCTTCATCCAGACCTCACTTATTGTGAGAGGCTAGTTCGCATCTTGGATGAAGCCGAGTGTTGCACCCGAAGCCGCACCATCAAATATTTCAAGGTCCAATGGAGTAACCACACTGAAGCAGAAGCAACTTGAGAGCATGAAGACTACCTTAGATCCGAGTTCCCATATCTCTTTAGCGCCTAGCTTAGGAATCTCGAGGAGGTGATTCTTATAAGGGGGTAGGTCTGTCACACCTTGTGTTTGCACCACTTTTCTATGAATATAGAGTTTACAAATTTGGACCAATTAAAACTTTTTGTGTGCTAGAGAATACTTGAGTTGATTGCTATTTGCTTGTTTGCTTGTTTATGTTTTAATTCACAAAAATCCCCCTGCTCTCAAAACTCATGTCCTTGATCCAAATCTTTGCCTAATGATGATGCCATGAGTATAGGATATAAAAGTATTTTTATAAAATATTATCTTGGCCAAAAAGCATTTATTTGATTTAGGTTTTCAAAACCCCCTAAATTGAGGTTTGTATTACAAGTCCTCAAATTAGGGAAAATAGTTTGCCTCAAATATTGTATATGGATCCTATTATCTATAAGACATCCCAAAACCCAAAAGTATATTATTTTAAAAGTAATTTTTGTATTTTATTTAAAAACCTTTTCCTGAGGCCAGAAATGATCTTTATAGGGGGAAATTATTTTCATGTTTCCAAAAAATTTGAGAAAATTTAGGGAAACTCAGTGGAAATATATTTTCCATATATGAGAGTTTCAACACATGGTCATGTTCAGAATATTAGACGAAACCCTCTAGAACCCTTTAAGCATATTTCAAGTTCCAACATGTCACATATTCCAAATGTGATTATCTTGCCAAGTGTCATCTCAACCCCAATAATTTTGTTTCACCAAAATGCCCCAAACCCCTCTCTGTCCAAAGACAAATTTGAGCAACTTTACAATGCCAAGTTTCTCAATTTGATCTCAAACTTTGTGGGCATGCCCTAATCCCCAAATGGTGCGACCATACCAAGTGGTGCATCAAGGAGAAAAGATTAGAATGGCTAGATCTAAGGAAACCTATTTCTGTTGATTTCTAGGGTTTATAAAGTTTGCATTGGCAACATTCTTCAAATGAACTCAAACTTGGTGATCAACCACATTTCTATCTATCATTTGATCCTGTTAGATCTAATGGCAAGTAGGATCTTTAACTTGACTAGACCAACATCAAACAACTTATGGTGATTTGATAAAACTTCTATTTTGACCCCTTCCACTCTTCTCCTTCACTCCAAAATATTATCTCACCTTGCCTTGGTCACCTTGCACCCCGAGTAAGAAACTCCTGGCCTCAGGTCAATGCTTGGGGGACTCCATTTTTACCCCTGGATAGCCAAGACAATAGCTTCTCCCCTGTCCTCTTACTTGTAACCCTTTCCTTACTTCCCAAGTATCCAAAGAGCATCTTCGGTACCCCCAGTAGCTAGTGGACAAGGTTGGGCACACCAAGGCGCATGAGGCATGCCTTGGCATGCAAAATGCATGCTTCAGAGCGCGCTATAGTGTCAACCCGCATAGTAGCCGGCCCCATTCCGATCCCCTGACCACCTCGAGCTCCCCCCACTCACTAGGAGGCCCACCTCAGCGTTGGCAGGATGCCACACTATCGGCCCCTGATACATATTCATCGTATCCACTTTTCCAAACTCTTTTGCCCTTGTTTTGGACTCTAATTTGCATGATTTGAATGGAACTAACCCGGACTAACGTTGTTTTCAGCAGAATTACCTTGGTGTTATTTTTGTGCAGAAATAAAAGTTTTCGGATTGACCTGAAATTTTGTGGAGATTATTTTTGGATTTAATAAAAAAATACTGGCGAATGAATCAACCAAATGGGGGCCACCCACAGGTCACAAGCCCATAGGGCGCGACCATCCCCTGGCCGCGCCTAGCAGGCTTGTGGGCCCCCTGGAGCTCCGCCGACCTCAATTCCAACTCTATATATTCCTATTCATGGAGGAAAAAATCAAGGAGAAGAGTTCATCGTGTTTCCCGATACGGAGCTGCCATCACCCCTTATTCTTCCTCGGGAGGCTAGATCTGGAGTCCGTTTTGGGCTCTGGAGAGGGGAAATCGACACCATCGTCGTCACCAACCATCCTTCATCACCAATTCCATGGTGATGTGTGTTGCTCATGAGTAATCCCATCGTAGGCTTGCTGGACGGTGATGGTTTGGATGAGATTTATCATGTAATCGCATTAGTTTTGTTAGGGTTTGATCCCTAGTATCCACTATGTTCTGAGATTGATGTTGCTATGACTTTGCTATGCTTAATGCTTGTCACTAGGGCCCGAGTGCCATGATTTCAGATGTGAAGCTATTATTTTTTCATGAATATATATGTGTTCTTGATCCTATCTTGCAAGTTGTAGACAACTATTATGAGTTATGATCCGCATCCCCCAGGGTGACAATAACTGGGATTCTTTTCGATGATTACTGTAGTTTGAGGAGTTCATGTATTCAGTAAGCGCTAATGCTTTGGTCAGGTTCTCTATTAAAAGAAGGCCTTAATATCCCTTAGTTTCCATTAGGACCCCGCTGCCACGGGAGGGTAGGACAAAAGATGTCATGCAAGTTCTTTTCCATAAGCATGTATGACTATATATGGAATACATGCCTACATTACATTAACGAATTGGAGCTAGTTTCGTGTCACCATATGTTATAACTATTGCATGATGAATGCCATCCGACATAATTATCCATCACTGATCCATTGCCTACGAGCTTTCCACATATTGATCTCTGCTAAGTTACTATTTTGTTGCTACTGTTACAATGACTACAAAACTGCTACTGTCACTTTTGCCATTGTTGCCATTACTTCCATACTACTTTGCTACTGAATACTTTGCTACAGATATTAAGTATTTCAGGTGTGGTTGAATTGACAACTCAGCTGCGAATACTCGAGAAAATTCTTTGGCTCCCATTGTGTCGAATCAATAAATTTGGGTTGAATACTCTACCCTTGAAAACTGTTGCGATCCCCTATACTTGTGGGTTATCAGCCCCCTCTTCCCTCGCCCTCCTGTTGCCCCTCCTCGCATGCGCACATGCCACCTAAGAGCTCCAATGGATGGCCTCGTGAGCGGTAGCTCTTGACATCATCCCCGTTCTCCCTCTTCCTTCCCTTGGACCTAGATCACCCCCAAGAAGACCCCTGACTCAAGGATCAGCCCTCCCGTGGCCTCCAGCAACGCCTGCACCCCGACCATGAGCTCTACATACGGTGGCTCGTGACCTGGCTATAAAAGCCTTCCCTAGGCTCTCCTCTGCACCTTCTCGCCCTCACCCACTTCCAATCGTCATTCCCTCCACCCACTCATCTCCAGGAGCTCCTAGGCTCGAGATTGAGCTCAGAGTCCGTCGTGTTGGGTCTGCTGTCATTCACCCGAAGTAAGTCTCCTCCACCTCTGTTTTCGCCCGATATGGAACCACAATAGCCTCCTGACGTGATCCCATCCCTCTACCATTCATTTGTAGCAAGAAATCATGGATGGCAACCTCCTCCCGACGCCCTCCGCTGTGGCTTCCTCATCATCGGTGACTTACGCCACTCTGGCGACCCCCTCGACCTCCACTAGAGCGATGACGCTCCCCTGAGTCCATTTCTGCCACCATCTTGCCTCGCCATGGCCGGACTCGATGCCGGTGAGCTCGCCACTCGCTATGACTGGAGGTTGACGATGGACTGCATGTCGGCCTGATCTTAAGTCTCCAATCTCACTCTCCGCTCTTTGTCGTTGACGCTTGGGGCCCGTGCGTCAGGTTTGAAACATGGCGGCCTATGTGCCCGGCTCAGCTGGGCCACTGTGGCTCCAGGCCGGCCCAGCCACTGATAGTTTTGGCCAAGCGATAGAGTGCCCTTTCACTTTTACTTTTATTGCAGATTTGCAAAAATCCCCGAGACCAAAATAATTGTCCAAATCAAATATTCCAATTCCTAAATTCTCAAAATAATCCAACCTATTTAATTGTATGATTTTAATGCATGTCCAAAATTATTTTCTGTAGTTTCTTTATTTAAAACCCTATTTAAAGCATTTAAAAACCATTGTTAAAATTCTTTTCACTATTTTTGGCACTCCAAATACAAAAACTAATATTTTTTGCATTTTTAGTTTTCAAAATAGTATTTTAGAAAAATTATTTTAACGTTTTGGGGGGTGGTGAATTTTTCCTATTTTTGTCATGGTCTTATTTTTGCCCGTTATATTGCGATGATAGATTGGGTTGTTGACAAAGAAGTTGGACCCGAAGGATTTGAAGTCCCTGAAGACTTTGTTGAGCCAGGTAAGTAGCCCTTTGACCATGTATATGAAACCCATTTTATGCATGGCATATATAACTTTACTTTGTTGCATTGATAACCACTTTGGTGGGTTGCCTACTTAGTGATATATCATGCATTGTTGTACCTTGTTCCAAACATGGGTTCCTTGCGAGTACATTCAAAGTACTCATTGGCTTGCCACTGGTTATTTAATTGGCCAGACATGGAAGAACATGAATATGGTGAAGAGTACCTTGGTGACGATCATGCGAATTAGGCCGCTTCCTAGTCAGGATGCATGTAGGGTTAAGGCAGGCGGCATGGGTTCACGCTTTCGTTCAAGATCTCCGCTCTGAGTTTATGTTCGTTGTTTGGCCTTCATGGCTGTAACTATGTATGACTTGACCGTAATGGTCATAATTTGTGTAATATGGTATGTATGTATGTAAGACTCTTGTTATTCAGCTTATGTGTGTTAAGTGAGCATTGATCTCTGGGATCACTATACACGTGCATTCGATGATCACGACTTATGAGTAGGGGTCCCCACAAATCAATTGTTATAACACAAAGTGTTAACGTGTTTTTTATGTTCCTTAGACCATGAGAGTATTGTAGACAAATCTTTTCGTACGGTGAGCTCTGGTGTGGCTCAAACGTCATAAGTAATTAGGCGATCATAACAAAAACTTTCTGCTTCATCAGAAAGTTCGACAGGGGACTAGATAGCTTGAGAGTGGGATTTTCTCCTCCGACAATGGAGAGATATTATTAGGGACCTATCGGTATGATGGCATCCATCATCGCCTGGCAAGACACATGTGACTATGTCACGGGGATGCTGGAACACATCAATGAGAAAGAAGAACAAAACCGTAACGAGAATAACAATATAGCCAGCATGAGAGTGACTCAAGAGAATACCAATGATTGTCAGCTTTTGTAAAGTATCAAGAAGCAAAGGGAATGTCAGATGGTAACCAAAGGTTCACTCGGATATCATTCATGCACTCATAGGGATCGATATGGACGTCCACTATTCCGCTATTGGTCATTGAAGGAAGGAGTTTCATTCATATCTATGAGTTACCGTACCTACAGGCTCACAAGCTTAAGGTAATCAAAATCTGCAAAGTGTTAGTAGTATGAGACTATTGAGGATTTATTTGTGGAATTGCTTCATTAATATTCAAAATAGGATCAACCGGAAGTGTTTCGGGGTCACCGAAACGGTTTCGATGAATAACAGGTAATGCGAGATATCACTTATAAATAATATATAGGTGAAAAATGTTTTCGAGGATGTTAAATTATATAGAAAATGGTATGAAAGTATTTAGAACAATTTTATATTTAATTTAATAACAATGGACCTTAAAAGGCCAAGAGCTAGAAGGCAACTTGGGCCACACTGGCCCAAGTAGGGGAGGCGCCCCTTCCCTAAGGAAGGAGGCTGAATAGGAGTGGGGGAGGAATCCAACTCCTCCTCCCATTTGGTAGGCACCCTAGGAGGGTTTCCCTCATCGGTGACTGCCTCTCCCTTCCCCTCTAACCTATATATACTTGAGGTATTGGCCCCTTTGATGCACACAAGTTTTGGAGCCTCCTCTAGTTCTTCTAGTTCTAGTTCTAGTTGGTCATAGTTGACTAATTACAGCTAGGTCTAGTTCATGTAATCCTCATAATTAGAAGCCTAGTGTGGTTCTAATCTCCTCCTCTAATTCTTCGGCGATGGTTAGCTCTAGACGGCGAAGTGTTGCTAGATCGTGACGACCATATGCTTGCAACCAAGCAAAGATATCATGCCTTTGGTCTTTGGTTCGAGGGATTGTTCATCTACGGTTCGAGGGACTCCAAGTATGATCTACATCGTCACGTTCTTATTTCGCGGAAACTCGATGATGGTAACGATCGTGATCCCAACTGTCATTGTATCTTCATAGTGTTCCTGCATGATCGTAGGGCGAATTTTTTGTTTTCTACTACGTTTTGTAACAGTGGCATCATGAGCGGTTCTATTATTAGATACATGTTGCGATCAAGATCACACGTGGATGGAGGGTTTTATGTTCTTGTTGTGCTTCCCTTGAGTGTTGCTTTCGTTCAGTTCATTGACGACATGATGTGGCTTTGTACAAAGTTTTGAAGATCGATCGGCTTTGGCTATCGACGATGTACTAATAGTTCTTTGGGCCTCATCATAGTCAAGAATAGTGAACCATTGTCTACACAAGGGGATGATGAAGATGGTTGATCTTCTAGGGGGTCATGTGTATCAACGAAGTTTAGTGTGTGGCTAGAGATTTTTAATTAACTCTCTTCCCTCACACACCCTCGAACTTAATCTAGCAACAAGGATTATCGTTGTAATGATGGACGTAGGTAGCTAGTGTTATCCAGAAACCCTAGAAATCACATAATTAAAATTTGCCAAATCTATTAGAGGACGTCTAACTTGGTTTTGCAGGATTGCATGTGATGTGTTATATCCTTCGTCATGATAATTCATTTATGTATGAGATGATTATATGTTGTAATATTAAGTGGCCTATGCATCACATAATGATGGTTGGAGTCATAAGATTGCAACTTTAATCTAAATATCATAGAGATAGCCTATAGGTTATAGTTGATGATGGAGAAGGAGGACCCCGACGTGGAGAAGGTGTACTAGGAGCGGGACGAGTGTTGGATATTGGTTTTGGGCCTAAAGGAAAACCTCCAAGAACTCTGGTTTGAACACTGGGGAGCTACTTGCAATCTACGACCCGACCATGACCATGGCGAGGCTGTGCTCACAGAGCACAAGAAGGACACGTAGGTTTACCTAGGTTTGGGCCACCTTGAGGTTTAAAACCCTACTCCTTCTTTGTGGATTTGATATTTTGTTTGCATAGGTGTTACAAGGCTCGAGGTGGAAGGCTTCCAATGAGAGCAAGAGCTCAATGATTGAGTAGTTGATGGGTCCACCCGGCCTTCCACTTGGGAAGATGTGTCCCTCTTATCCTTGCCTTGGTCCTCTTTCTCCAAAACTATCGGCAGGAAAAAGGCATCCACATGGCGGCAATTGAAATGGGGACAAGTGTCGAGTCCATCCAGACAAAGGGTGGTGTTCACTCTGCCAAGATGTCATCCATGACGCGCTCGTGGGCTCGCTGATAATGCTCGTCCTGGGGATAGTGTCACATTGGTCTCCTTGCACCGTAATGTCAATCCTTGGGGTTTTCCTTGGAGGAAAACAAAAACTTACCGCCCTTTTGTCACCAAATAGGAACGACTCTATGCCTGCACCCGTTAGCATAGTCCTCGCCCCCTCTGCCAGCATAGGAGGTCACCCATGTGGCGATCACACGACCGCGCAAGCAGCACCGCATGATCCCTCCAGGCATAGGGATTTATGGGAACCAGCCTCGTGAAGGGGGGCTCGCGAGCCCACCTACGGCTTGGGGAGAGGTGTCTTGAAGCTCCCTTGGTTCGAGAGAGGGAAGTCTCGCAGAGCGAGTGCCTACTGAGATGCCTCATAACCCACAAGTATAAGGGATTGTTTGTACCCTTTTTCGATAAGTAAAAGTGTGGAACCAAACAAGGAGGTAAAGGTAGAATTTATATTCTCTCAAGGTCTATCGACCACTGATACAACTCTAGGCATGCCAATGCTTACTTTACCTAGAAGAATAAAAACTACTTTGCGGGAACAAAACTAGAAGTACTTGGTAGGTGTAAAAAGATAGCTTAGCAAGATAATAAAGAACATGGAATAAAAGCTAAGTTCTTTTTAATAAATATTAATTAATTTAGTTATTTAGTAGAAAGCTTTTTGTAACACAAGAGAAAGATTTGTCCCTAGGAAATCGATAACTAGACCGGTAATCATTATTGTTGTTTTATATGAGGGAGAGGCATGAACTAACATACTTTCTGCACTTGGATCATATGCACTTATGATTAGAATTCTAGAAAGCATTCGCAACTACTAAAGATCATTAAGGTAAAACCCAACCATAGCATTAAGTTACAAGTCCCCTTTACTCCCATACGTAAACAACCCCCTTACTTGGGTGTAAGCTTCTGTCACTCTATCCACCCACTATAAGCGAAACATAAACATATTGCAACACCCTATAGTGGGGATCCCACATGCTTGCGCGACATAGCGGGCACCATAAAATAGCACCAAAACAAAACATACAACTCAAAACCAATCACGATCATCAATTAATCCATAGGACAAAAGAAATCTACTCAAACATCATAGGATAGCCACACATCATTGGATAATAATATATATCATTAAGTACCATGTTTAAGTAGAGAATACAACGGGAAAAAGAGGTGTTACACCACTGCATACAAAGGGACAGATTTGGTGGTGACGGCGATGAAGTTGTTGGTGTATATCGCCGTCATGACGGTTGCCCCGACGGTGTTCTTCCACCACCGAGAGACAGGGGAGAGAGCCCCCTCCTTCCTATTATTCCTTGTTATCCCCCTAGATGGGAGGAGAGTTTCCCCTTTGTTCCATCACTGCCATGACTCCCGGAGGGCAGGAGCCCCTCTGAGATGAGATCTCTCTTTGTGTTTCTCTTCTGTTTCGCGTCCTGTTTCCTGGCCCTTCCCCGTTTCTTAAATATCCGGAGACCATAACTCCGATCGGGATGAAATTTTGAGGGGATTTTTCTCGGTAAATTACCTTTCTTGCGGCGAAACTAGGGCACCAACCGACTTACGAGGGAGTCCCAAGCCATGAGTGGCAACCACACCCTTTTTCCATGCCCTGTTAGCTTGGGACCACCTCGAGCACCGTCTTGTGTTGATTCCGACTCCCATAAATGACATATATTCGAAAAATTAATCTTCGTAAATTGTTATTGTGTTTCGAATTTGTATGATATGATTTTTCTATGAAACAAAAAACACACAAAAATAGGAACTAACACTGGGCACTAGATCAATATGTTAGTTTCAAAAATAATATAAAATGTTGCCAAAAGTATAAGAAAGTTGTAGAATATTGGGAGGAAACAATCAAAAAATATAGATATGAGGGAGACGTATCAACATACCCAAGCAGAATTCATGCTCGTCCTCGAGTAGATAAATGATAAAAGGATAATTTTGATGTGGAATGCTACCTAACGTTATTTCGAACAAATCTCTAATCATGGCATGTGGATACAAGTGACTCAAGGCAATAGTCTATCATTTGACAAAAATATATCCATACTCTGGTTTGCTAGCAACCAATCATGTCCTTTCAAAATAGCAATGATAAATAACGCTATCCTACAATAGCATATAGCCTGTCATGCTTAGGCTTCCTAGCATAAAGTATAAATCATGAGCACCCCATTGTCAAACCAAGAAATTGACTCGTACTTCTAACACGCTTCAACATTTTCAACTCCCATGCAATACATGAGTGTGAGCCATGGACATAGCATATATGTGGAATAGAGTATGGTGATAGATATCAAAGGAGTCAAAGTGGAAAGAAAGTATCGCGTGAACTATGCACACTAACAGGCTATGGAGATGCCAATCAATCGATATCCATTCGAGGAGTAGGGATTGCCATGCAACGGATGCACTAGAACTATAAGTGTATGAAAGCTCAAATGAAACTAATTGGGTGTGCATCCAACCTTCTTGCTCATGAAGAACTTGGGAATTTGAGGAAGCCCATCATCGGAATATACAAGCCAAGTTCTATAATGGAAATTCCCCACTAGTATATAAAAGTGGCAAATCAGGAGACCATGTATATGAAGAACATGGTTCTACTTTGAAGCACAAGTGCGGTAAAGGATATTAGCAAAAGTCCCTTCTCTCTTTTTCTATCATTCATTTTTTTATTTTTTATTTTTCTATCATTCTTTTTTATTTTATTTTCTTTTCTTTTCTTTTCTTTTTCTTGGTGGGCTCATTTTCCCTCCCCAATTTTTCATTTTTCTCCAGAGTCTTAACCCAATTTGTGAGGGAATCCTAATCTACATCATCCTTTCCTCACTTGGAAAATGCTCTAATAATGATGATTATCGCACTTTTATTTACTTACAAGTCGATTTAAGGTAGAGCTATGCATGATGACTCTATAGGTATGCCTTTGGAAGTGTACCAGGATGTGCAATGACCTAGCATAGCAAAGATATCAAAAAATGGACAAGCCATGGAAATATCATGCTAGCATCTTGCGATAATGCAAAGCAATATGACAATGAATGCTCGGGTCATGAACATGATGATGATGGAAGTTGCATGGCAATATATCTCAGAATGGCTATGGAAAGGCCACGATGGGTAAGTATGGTGGCAGTTTTGAGGAAGATTATAGGAGGCTTATGTTTGATAGAATGTATATATCACAGGGTTTGGATGCACCGATGAAGTTTGCACCAACTCTTGAGGTGAGAAATGGAATTGCACGATACCGAATAGACTAGCAAATTGCGGAAAGGTCAGAGTGTATATAATCCATGGACTCACATTAGTCATAAAGAACACATATACTCATTGTGAAAGTTTTATTATCTCTATCGAAGCAAAGTACTACTCACATGCCCCTAGGGAGGAGGTTGGTAGGATTTAACCATCACACACCCACGATTATAACAACACAAATGATTTCAATCAAGGATAAATTATGCTCCAACCTCATCGCATAACTAGAGACTATACGTGCATGCTTCAGGAATCACAAACCTTAATACAAATATTCTTACTAATCCACAATCATGCACTCATTCACCCACATATTACAATGTCACAAAACTACTGCCAGGAACCAACATATCATATTTAGCGATCTACAAGTTTTATGTAGGATTTTATGACTAACCATGCGAATGAAAAATTCCTATTAACTCTCTAAATAGGTATACGTGAATCATGAGAATTCAAAGACCACACTCTAATAAATATAAATGAAGCAACAAAGCATTCTACAAATAACAGTTTTCTACATGTAGAGAAGGACGCATCCAACTTCAAATTATATAAGTGAAGCACACAAAGCATTCTATAAATCAATACTCGAAAGATATAAGTAAACTGTATTGACCATTCTATAAATCAACCAAGGACTTTCCCATACCATCATGGTGCATTGCTAAAATAAAAATAAAATGCAAACTACGCTCCAAGAATTTATGCATATCATGTGAACAAAACAAAAACCGAGACATACCGATAATTGTTGAAGAAGAAATATGGGATGCCTTCTAGGGCATCCCCAAGCTTAGACGCTTCAGTATACTTGAATATTTACTTGCGGTTAGTTGGGCATCCCCAAGCTTGAACTCTTGCATCTCCTTATTCTTCTCATATCGATACCTCCTCGATCTTCGAACACTTCATCCACACAAAATTAACGAAAATTTTGATAGAAAGGTTAGTACATATAACATCAAATACCATCATGTCTTGCCCTTATATTATTGTATAATTATAATCTAACATTACCTACTATATGATATCGCAATTCTATGGCTCCCAAGTCAATGGGTCTCAGCAAGAATTCAAACATAAGCTGACAAAGAAACTATATAATTAATCAGTGAAAAACAGGATAGTGTGTAAAGATGCAAATGAAACATATACCGTGTAACTCAAAAAATTCTGAAACATTAGGATGTCATAAACAAGTTTTTTATAACGTCACTGTGTAAAAATAGAAGAATTTTCACGCTCTAGTAAAATATCAAAATTAAAATACTATAGAAAAATTTTCAGTTTTTGCACAACACATACCAAACAAGCAATTTAAACGTCCTAAAGGTAAATCTTGGCACATTATTTTTATAATACAAAGGATTTGTACAAGGGGGTATTTTTGTGTTGAAAAGTTGATGTAATTAAGATTCAGAAAGTTTCCATGGGCATGAACAAAGTTCAAGGCTAGGCCCAATTTCAACGGTGCTCATCTTTCTCACTTTCACTTTTCTTTTTCAAAAAGTTTTTAAGTTCCCCACTTTATTTTTTGTTTTGAATTATTTTAAAAGAACACGGCAAAGAAAATGACTCTAAAACTTCCAGGTTGTCTCCCTAGTAGTGCTTTCTTTAAAGCCATCAAGCTAGGCATATAGTACTCAAGTAATTGATCTACTCGGATCCCAAGGTATATAAAATCCAATTTTAATTTACACTTATTTGTAATTTTGTATGATCACAAAGCAACATATATCATAGAACATCAAAGTCTAACTCTTTTCCTATGCATTAGCGTGTCATAAAAGAACAATTCGTTGACGCCAATGCATAGTATAAACAGTTTCTTGCAATTTTATCGTATTGGAAACATAGAGATGTGGAGATTTGGTTCCACTATCATAGTAATTGCAAGTAGGATCAGAAATCACATGCATATTATATCCATCAAAATCATCATGTGTAATGGTAAAGTGCAACCCATCAATATAATCCTTAATAAGTGCAAACTTCTCTGATATAGTGTAGTTGGGAGAATTCAAAATGATAATAGGACTATCATGTGTGGGTGCAATAGCAACAATTTAATGTTTAACATAAGGAACTATAGCAAGTTCATCTCCATAAGCATAATTCATATTGGCATCATGTCCACAATCATAGCAAGGATCAAGTTCCTCAAAAAGGGATATTTCAAACGAAACCAAGGGATCATAGAAATCATCATAGCATTCATTCTTTGATAAGCATGAGGGGAAATTAAACAATGTAGGGGATAAAGAGTTACTCTCATCAGAAGGTGGGCATGGGTGATCAATCCACTTTTCCTCCTTTTGCTCTTCTCTCTCCTCCTCATCTTTTTTCAACTAATGAGCTCACAGTTTTGACAATTTCTTCTTCCATAGATTGCTGCAAAATATTAGTCTCTTCAAAGGCAGCAGACATACTCTCAATAAATTCATCAATATATGCATTGTATTCATAATTATCATAGAAATATTTAAGTATAGCATAATTTTCAGATCTATATACAACATCATTAGAGTTATCACACTTTTCAAACAAAAATTCAATTTCATAAGCACCCTTAAAAGCAACAAATTCTTCTATCTATTCCACATCATAGTAATCATATATAATGTTAGCATAAGAATACAAGGTTCCATTATAATTAAATTCACAATCAAAGGGAAGGCATGGAGCCTCCATCTTAGAGCAACAACTATAATCACATCTCAAGCATAAATTCTAAGCATACCAACGCAACATTTTAATTTGATCCTGCAAGTGTTTCCCTTTTTGAGTCAAGAAATAATCCCTAAAGTAATCACATTGATCCAACGTGTCTCCCATTATCAAGTTGAATGGGGATTTCTTCGAATTATCAAAGTAGTATTTAATGTTTTCCACATAACCAACATCGAGTGTTTTAGGAGGTTCCCCATTTCCATGAGTAGCAAGCACAACTATTTTGTTGGTGTTTTTTGTCCCATATCCATAACTAAATATATAAAAAAAACTTATAATAGGAAATAATAACTACTTAGTGATAAAGCAAATAAGCACACAAGAGAATATCAACCCCGGGATATTGCTTCCTGGCAATGGTGTCAGAAAAGGTCTTGATAACCCACAAGTATAGGGGATCGTTTATAGCCTTTTTAGATAAGTAAGAGTGTCAAACCCAAAAAGGAGACAATGGTATAATTAATATTCTATAAAGTTCTATCGACTATCAATACAACCCTACGCGTGCCAACGCTTCCTTTACCTAGAAGAAGAAGAATACTATTTTGCGGGAAGAGAACTAGAAGTACTTGGTAGGTGTAAAAAGATAGCTTAGAAAGATAATAAAGAACATGGAAATAAATGTTAGGTGTTGTTTTAATAAATATTAATTAAGTTAGTTGTTGAGTAGAAAGCTTTTTGTAACACAAGCGAAATATTTGTCCCCATGCAATCGATAACTAGACCGGTGATCATTATTGTAGTTTTATATGAGGGAGTGGCATGAGCTAACATACTTTTCGTACTTAAATCATATGCACTTATGATTGGAACTCTAGCAAACATCCAGAACTACTAAAGATCTCCTTTACTCCTATACAAAAACAACCCCCTTACTCGGGTCTAAGCTTCTATCAGTCTAGCCACCCACTATAAGTGTAAGTGCATATAGTGCCACTTAGTGATTTTGGTGTATTGAAGACTTATAGGTTAAGAGATTAATGTGCTTGTGAGTGTACCCAGGTTCTATAAGTCACTGAGAAGTTTGATATATTCGATGAATGTCGACCCCTAAAAATGTATGTCTTCACCTGAAGGCTTTGAAGCTCTTCTTGAAGACTTTGAAAATGAGGAAATTGGTGTATCCTTGAAGATATTGATGCACGGACTATGAAGCCTGAAGACTTTAGTTTTCTTTTTTCGTTTCCTTTATTTTGAATCATAGGAACACCGTACTATTATAGGGGGTTGCGTTAATACTAAAAAAATTCCAAGTGATGCTCATCTCAATGTCTACACATACCCAATCCTTTGAGGGAAGCCTTTGGAAAACTCTTGCATTTTAGTCAAGTTATTCAGTGACAGAGACGGTGTTCTTATGGTCTCTCAGGAAATTAGTCTGACTGAGGAGTTAGGATTTCACTAGTGCAAAATGCCTACAGTGAGGAACATGATAGCCCTGAGGACTTTCATAGTTCAAAATTCCGACCAGTGTTGTGCTTCGCACCAGCTGTCCAAATATCTTGTACACATAACGTTCATATCATGAGGGCATTTATGTCTTATCATGTTAGGTTGCACCCTGGCTACAAATAGCCACCCCAACAACCAATAGCTGGTTAGCTGCTCCGACAGAGATTGACGAGTGTCATTTAGAGCAACCCATCCTCACAGGAGTTTGAGAGTAAATCATCAGTGAGGAAAAACCTAAAATCCAAAGTGATTGAGCATCACTAAAGAGATTGTTCCTATGTGGAACTGACGCTTGTTACCTTTGAAGGTTGTGCATCTTCCATACAGTTAGGTGTCATGGTCTAGAGCATCCAAGAGGAAATTGTGGATTTTCGGGTGACGGAGTTTGTGAAGGTTTCGAAGTCAACCTTGAAGACTTACCACGAGTATTGGGCGAAGGTCTGTCTAACCTTAGCTCAAGGAGAATATGGTAAGGACCGTGTGTACTTTGGTTTAATACCAAGCCACTCCAAACCAGACATACGATTGTCACAACAGTTCGAACTAGGTCGTCAAATCATTGTCTTCACTGAACTCCTGGTTATATTTCCTCAACCCTTTCGTTTCCTTGTTAACTTGCTAATGAAATTGATCATTGTTGTTTGAAAACTTTGACTGAAGAATTTCTCAATTTCCTCAATCTCAAGTTCTTCAATCACCTTGTCTTTCGCTTGCTTATCTTGTTTTCATGTTACTTGTGCTCGGTGTATGTTTCATTTCATCATGATGACTATGTTACTGCTCTATCATGCATGCACTTGAGTACTTATGCTGTTGCTTGTATTTTGTCACTTAGAAAATTCCTTAACTAGTAATTCCTCAGTGACGAATTTCTAAAAATTGCCTTTTCACCCCCCCCCTCTAGTCGATATAACACACTTTCAATTGGTATCAAATCAAGGTACTCCCTTGTTCTATGTGATTTTGGTTTAACCACCTGGAGTTTTAGTTATGTCGACTATAGGTATGATCAAGGTTTTTGCGAGGTGTCCTACCTTCAATGGGACAGACTACCCCTACAAGAAGAACAGGATTCGCATGCATCTTGAGGCAATTGACAATGATCTCTCGTATGTTGTGGTGTTCTCTCCGTCAGTCCCACTATCAATGTTGCTGATGTGAAGAGATTCAAGCAACTCGACTCTCAAGCAAAGAATATCATACGTGGCCATTTGAGCAAAGGATAGTATAGCAGAGTGTGTGCTTTGGAATCTGTGAAGCTTATTTGGGATAGGCTTTCCAAAGTCAATGAATGGATTTCAACTCAACGTGACTCTTGAGTTGATGTTTTTCGCAATCCATACGACCGCTTCAAAAGACTCGACAACAAAAATGTTCAGCAAATCTTCGACCATCTCACTGATATCTCCAACAAGCTCCAAGCACATGGTGCCACTGACAACACCAACCATGAGGTGGTGAAGAAACTGCTGAGATCTTTTGATTCCTCATTCGACACACTGGCTTTGATGATTCAATAGCATGGAGACTACAAGTCACTAGATCATGTTGATATTCTTGAGAGACTCAATACTCATGAATTCCAACAAGGTTAGAAGAGAGACCTCTATGGGCCAAGCAATAGAAGATCTCGTGCGCTGAAGGCCAAGGCAATTTCCTCATCTGAAGATGAAGAATCTGACAATAGTCTTGGTGATCCTAAAGAACTGAGTCAGGAGCTGGCAATGCTCATGAGGAAAATCCAAAAGTTCTCAAGGAGATGTTGATTTGGAAAATCATCAAGAAGTGGCATGAAGAAATCAGAATCTTCATCAAGCGACTACAAGAAGAGAACTTGCCACAAATGCAAGAAGTCTAGCCTCTACATTGTTGGTTGTCTCTCTAGGAAAAAGAATCAAAGAGAAGAAGTAGAAGGATGGTAGTTCTGATGACTCGAAGAAAAAGAAGAAATCTTCAAAGTCCTCATCGCACAAGAAGAACAGTTCTAGAAAGGCTTGGGCTTTTATTGGCAAGGAATGGATTCTGAAGAAGAATATGAACAATATAAAGAAGAGGAGGAATTCGAGGAGGAGTCAAACTCTGTTGTGGCGAGCCTATCTCTCGCTATTTCTCTCTTCAGCAAGCCCATCTTCAGCAATGAATAAAATGACAACATCAATGACTCTTACGTCAGCGACGATGATTTTTCTCCCACCTATTGCTTCATGGCAAAAGGTGCCAAGGTACCCAAATATCCTTCCTCCTCTAAATCAAGTGAAGGTGAATCTGATGAAAAACTGGAACCTAGCTATTCCAAACTTGCTAATATTACCACCAAACAACAAAATGCTTTGGAAAGGATTCTGAAACTGCTAGACAAAGCGATGACCTATTGAATGAGGACAGGGATCGAACTCAAACTCTAACTAATGATCTTGAAAGTCTTCAGTCTAAGTATGTAACCTTCAAAGTTGTCATGAAACCCTCTTAGTTGATCATGAGAATCTTTCCTGTGAATTTATTCAAATAAAGCAAGATGTTGAGAAACTAAGGGTGCCTCATGAGGACCTTCAAAGGGAAATGATTCTTTGCTTACTCAACAGATCAATTCCGCTCAGGAAGATTTTTTTTTCCACCTTGTTTGAAATGCATTGAACGTGGAACTCGAAATTCTTCACCTGAAAGTTCAAATGATTCTATTGCTGCAACTTCTTCAACTATTATTGTGGTCACAAATTCCTCATCTGAGGACCCCACAAGTGTCACTGACAAAAATGCAGGGTTGAAGGAATTGTATGTGACAGGCATGTACAAAAGTCTCAAAGGGCATCAAACCGTTTGTGATGTGCTAAAAAGAAGATTCTGAACAAGAACCCGAGGGTATTGCATTTGAGAGGAAACTCAATGTTGATGGTATGCTGCAAAAGGACCTCCTATAGATCCATCCACCTTATACGGCTTTACAAGTGAATCTTCATATTCCTTTGAAGAGTCATTTGACTCCAACTATAAATTATTCAAGAAGCAGAATGGTGAAGTATTTGCTAGATATGTTGGGACTAACTTCAAGAATGGTCCTCCGATGAACAAAATCTGGTTTCCCAAAAGGTGCCTTGAAAGTCTTCAGGTTAATGTCATCATGAATATCACTCTTCACAAGGACCAAATTCCTCATATGATCAAAAGACTACTCATTCTCTTGCTAATGCTTATGTTTCGCAGGGAAAATCTAAGGGTCGTGAATATGTACATTATTCCTCAAACCATTATATTCATAAGTTGTCACGCCCAAGATGCGGTCCTATCCTTATTTGGGCACGAGGGCCTCGACAGGGATAGAAGCGCATCTCGATGCGTTTGCAAGAATGGATATCATTACAAGTACATGTACAGAAGAGATGAGTATATGGAATTGGCTTACACTCGCCACAAGCTACATCAGAGTCACATCAATACAATAACATCTCAAACATCATACAGAAGAGCAGGGCCCGACTACGGATGAAATCAAACGATAAAATGACATCCACCCTTGCTATCCCAGGCTGCCGCCTGGAACCCATCCAAGATTGAGGAAGAAGAAGAAGAAGAACTCCAAATCAAATCAAGCAACGCGCTCACGTCAAATCATCACATTACCTGTACCTGCAACTGGTGTTGTAGTAATCTGTGAGCCATAGGGACTCAGCAATCTCATTTCCAAGGGTATCAAGACTATTAAAGCTTAATAGGAAGGCATGGTTAAGTGGTGAGGCTGCAGCAAGCGACTAAGCATATATTTGAGTGGCTAACTTACGAGTACAGAAATTAAAGTATGGTGGTCTACGCATAACGGACGTGAACTAGTAATGATCACTAACTGATCCCGAACACCTGCTTACGTCAATCATAACCCCGCCGTGTTCTCCTTCGGATAAAGACTCACGAGAAGAGACAGTCACGGTTACGCACACAGTTGGTGTATTTTATTTGAGTTTACTTCAAGTTTGCTATGACCGGGTGTTGAACAAAGTATCCAAGTTTGCCACATAACCGCGGGCACGGCTTCTCGAAAAGATTTAACCCTGCAGGGGTGCTCCAACTCGTCCATCACAAATTAACCACACTCAGCGGGAATAACCTCAACCACGGATCTCGTGATCTTCCTAGGCAATTCTAAAGGAAATCCAACACCTCGAGTTACCCCGAAGAAAATCAGAGTTCCTCACTCAAGACGTTCGAGAAAGGTAAAACAAGTCCAACAAGGCCTCCCGACGTGTCGACAATCCCGATAGGAGCCGCGTATCTCGTTCTCAGGACACGGCGGATGAGCTAAGCGTACAGTAACTGAAGTCCCGGGTTGCCCCAGGTAGCCCGCCCGGTGCTCTAGTTTGGACCAGCACCAGCAGCACTGCCCCCCCCCTGTATTATGTTAAATTAATCCACGAGGGGGCGACCCTCTATGCTTTAATAAGGTGATCAGTTTTATTATGATGGGCAAATGTAGTACCAAAGTTGGGCCTTGCCAGACAAGTTTTAATCTAACCCGAAAATCAAGGGGGTCCCCATAACAACCGCGAGCATGTTAGGAGCGCTCTTTTATGGAACATAACACCGGTTCACAAGTAACTAGGGGCGACAAGAGTGGAACCAAGCAAAAGGCCAAGCCTTCCACCCTTTACCAAGTGTATATGTGCATTAAATTAAATAGCAGCAATATTGTGATATAACGAAAGAAGATCCATGTTGACACATGGAACCAATTGCACCTGCAACTAGCAACGCTATAAGAAGGGTAGAGCAAGCGGTAACGTAGCCACTCAAAGGTTTGCTGGGATGTGGAGAGGTTAGAGGCTTATCATGGCAATGTTGGGAGGCTTATCAAACAAGTGGTAGGTAGCGAGAAATAACGGTAAAAAGATGAGACAACTAGCATGGCAATGATAGTAATGGTATCCAGGGAAATGTGTCATCTTGCCTGAGATCCCGCTCAGAAGAAGAACGAATCCATGAAGAAGAAGAACCAACGTAGTCGAACGAATCCTCACACTCCGAATGGTTCGGAAACTCTATCGAGAAGAAACAAGCCGAAGAAACAACAATCAACACATGATTCACCACACATATGCATGACACGATGCACAACAAATGTGATGCATGTCCGGTTAAATATGCAAGGCATGACGATTCACAATAATCAAATACTACACATTAAGTGCAGCTCAATATGCAACGAGTTGCATATTAACAAAACTCCACATCGAATTATTTAGTTCACTCCCGTTAGGTACACGACAATATTAAATGTTGTTAAACAGGGTAAGAGGTGAAGCATAAGTAAACTATCTATCTAGGCATGCTAAATGAGGCCGGAAACAACTTCTAGCATTTCCGAAACGACCCCATATGTTAATTTCGAAATTGGTCCAGATCTGAACTATTCCTATTTTAGAGTTGTTAAACAGAAAATTAAATGTCACCATGTTATTCTACACGTCATTCTAGTCGATTTACATATATAGAACATCTCAAACGAAGCTACAGTCTAAAAGATATGAGCAATACAAGATGCATATGCCATGAATGCAAATGCATGTGAAAAACCACCACAAACATTTCAAATCATGAATGCAGCAAGTTATTATGAAACTACATGAGATTCTAAGCAAGTTTCATATATAGAATGACCAAAACGGAGCTACGGTTCAACCACAATCATCAAAACAAGTTTTAGTTGAAATCTGCCAAAAACAGCAAGATTGCATTTTGAACGTATGAAAACAACAACTTACAATAATCTAAAATGCCCAATCTAAACATGTGGCAATAGAAAACAACATACACTTCATTTCATCTTCACATATCATCATCAAAACATGCATGGATCACTTGGTAGGAAGCTCACAAGAAAGCTACTTAATAACAGTTTCAGACTTAGTGAAAATAGCAGTTTTAGACAGTGCAGTTTTATCACATAGGCATATTGACAGCAGTAAAACTACATGCTACAAATCATGAAATGGCATGAAACTTAACAGCATGCTATAGGCGGGGTCTGGCTCACCAATGGGCCTTGGCCCATTCGGCTCGGCTGGCAGGGTACAGGGGAGGCTGGGCCTAGGGAGGGAGGCGGCCCACGCAGGCAGCAGGCGGTCAACGCACAGGGGGTCGAGCGGCTCCTGTCGTGCTCGTCTCGCCCGAGCGAGCAACCGGCGGCGACGACTGCACCGGCGGTGGGGCACGACACGAGGCGGCACTGGGGCCGGGATCGAGCGGATCCGGCGGCGGCGGACCAGGGGAGGCCGGATCCGGCGGTGGGGAGGCAAACGGCGGCGAGCTGTGGTGGAGCTCGGCGGCGGCGGCGCGGTCCTGCAACAGGGAGAGGCCGGCGGGGGCTTAGAGGGAGAGAGAGGAGGGAAGAGAGAAGGGATCTGGAGGGAGATCCGGCCGGCGAGGTCCTGCTGGGCTCCGGCGACGGCGGCGCTCCGGTGAGCTGCGAGAGCTGCGGGAGGAAGAAGCCGCCATGGATGAGCTCGGGGAAGCTCCGGGAACGGGCCCAGATGGGCTTTCCCAGGCCTCCAGATGGGCTTGACGGGCCTGGCTGGAGGAGGGAGCAGGAGGGGGCTGGCTAGGGTTTGGGGGCACGGGAACCGAGGGGGTCTATATATAGGATTTAGGAATAGGGTAGCTACGTTGTCCGTTTTCGGACTGCCGGATGTTGACCCCACATCCGGAAGCGGAGGGGTTACAGCGACTGTGCAGAGGGCGAGGGGAGAAGAGAGGGAAGCAGTGCGCCGCGGCACGAAGTTTTAAAACAGCGACAAATGGCCGACGATAGCCGATGACCTCTCTGCTACGACTGTCCGACGGGGTATCTAACGAACTCGGATCGCGACGAAATTCGACGGGCGGTCTACCTAAGCTATAACAAGACCGCACGACAGGTTTCAACTCGATCCGAGAATATTTTTGCGCGCGCTTAAAAACGGTTTTATTTTAAACGGTACCGCGGGCACGTGCGTGTGTGGCTGGTCTCGAGACGGGCTACGGCAGGAACGAAAGAGAACCGGCAACTGACAACGGATGCAAGTTTCGAAAACATGGGATGACGCAATGCAGATGATGCGAATGATGCGATGATGAATGCGACAAACATACGAACACATGACGATAACGGAAACTAAGGGGAGTCTTCTGGAATCTTCTAGAACGTCGGTCCCGGGCTGTCACATAAGTCCTCGAAGAATATCTCTGTGTATTCATACGAGCACTCTAATCCCCATCCTATGAAACTAAGTGCACTTCCTTCAATGACACATTTTTCATATGGAGCTCACACAATGATGAGCTCTTTGCCACCCCTCGAGAGGTGGATGGTGAAGAAAATGAACTAATATCTTATGCATGGTGAGGTCTCTAGACGAAATTAAACGTCTGAAGAATTTGTTGGAGACATCAAAATGCTTGAAAGGACGCATGCTAATCATACATAAATTAAATCCTCATTTCTCACGTCCTCATGTTACTATTGCACTATTTTGATGATATTCTATCTGACGAATTTGATGTCATATTCTTCACTTTGAAGTATATGAGTTCGTAAGTTGTACTAATTCATTTGCAGGATGAATCACCAAAAGCCACTGAGTGGGTCCTTGAGAGTGTATGCACTAATCACATGACTGGTGAAAAAACTTATTGATGGACTCAACTCTTGCTCCATCTCACTTGAAGCGTATCACCTACGCTCACAAAGTAAAAAAGCAAGGTATTCGGTCTAGGTAAGGTTGCAATCTCGAAGGATCGACACATGGACAAAGTAATGCTTGTCGAATCCCTTGGATTCAACCTCATGTGTGTCGCAATGCTTTGTGATCTTGATATGATCATCATCTTTAGCATATATTGTTGTGTTCTCATCATGGAATCTCATAGATTCAAAGTATTCAAAGTCTTTAGGATAAGAGACTTGTATATTATTGATTTATCTATAGGTCCTCGGCCTGCCACATGCCTACTTGCAAAAGCTTTAGAAGGCTGGCTATGGCATCGACCACTTGGACATGCTGGCTATGGCATCGACCACTTGCACGCCATTGGCATTAAGGGTGTCAAATTCCTTAAGGATCATCTCTGTGGAGCTTTCGAGTCTTGAAAGATGACCATATCCAAGCATCCCTCAAAGACTATCATGACTACCAATCGTCCCTTTGAATTCCTTCACATGGACCTCTATGGCCTCACTCACTATGCCACACTAACCAATGTTGCATCTCTATATGGCTTTGTAATTTCTGATGACTACTTTCGTTACACTTCGGTGCATATTATCACGAACTACAGGAAGTCTTCAAATGATTTTCCCCAAGGGTCGCAATGAATTTCAACGTAAAGATCAAGTACATGAGGAGCGATAGTGGGACCGAGTTCAAGAACACTGGTGTTGATGACTATCTTGATGAACTTAGTATTACTCATGTGCTATCTACTCCATATACTCCTCAGCAGAATGGCGTCGTGGAGCACAAGAATAGGACTCTTGTTGAGATGGCTCACACCATTCTTCAAGAGTACAAGAAACATTGTCGCTTCTCTCCCGAGGCAATCAATACCGACTGCCACATCATCAACAGGGTATATCTTTAAAAATTCCTCAAGAAGACTTCCTATGAACTCCTCATAGATTCAAAACCAAATGTGAGTTATTTCAAAGTCTTCGGTGCTAAATGTGTAACATCCCAAATTTTGGAATTTTTTATATTAATTATTTGCATGATTGATTGTTTGACTGATTGTTTGAAACTAAGTGAACTTTGAAACTTTTTGAAACTTTGAATGAGAGGGAATAAAATGACTTTCCCCTTGTTTTCGAATTCAAATTTCATTCCCATTCAAATCAGTGAGAGAAGATGACATGACTTCTTCAAATGATGGATTTGAAAAATGACTAAAAATTGTCTTTTTGGAAATTCATTTCATTTTGGGTCCTATTTGAAACTTTGAGTGAATTCAAACTCCCCTGCCTAAATTCAAAATATTGAGAGGAGGAACATGACCCTCCAAACCAGGGGCCATTTGAATTATATTTGCAGTTATAAAACTCATAAAACTATTTGGAAAAGATTTGAAATTCAAATTCAAAGTCATTCTTGAAGTGCTTTTCAAAAGTTAATTTTCTCCAAAAATAAAATATATGGAAAATAAGATAAAATGATTCCCTTCAATATAATAATGGAGAGAAATGAAATTGAAGCCATTTTGGCATTTTCAAAATGTTTTCTTTGCATTTTATTTAAAACAGTTGCATTGTTTGAATTATTTGATTTTGTGACAATTTTATATGAACATGAAAATATGTTCATGTTGTAGAGTTTTGTTTTCTAAATTTTTTGGTATATAATATGCCTATATAGAAGTTTAGACCTATTTCTCTACCTTTGCTCTATGTTTTCTTTCTTAAAAAAATTGTTCTGTTTAAAAAAACGAAGCCATGTGCCCCAACCCAACTAGCCCGAGGCCGAGCTAGCCAGCCGAGGCCCACAGCCACCCAGCCAGCTCGCCAACGCGCGCACCAAATACCTTCGGATCAGTCACCGTTTCTTTTTTTTCACTTCCCCTGTTGACCGGTGGACCCCACTGTCCCTTCCCTCTCCCGCACGCCTTCTTCTTCCTCATTCCTTTCTAAGCTCGAGCTCCGTCGATTCTTTTTGATCCGCCTCGGATCCGATCTTCGCCTTCCCAAACATTGCCGCGACCTAGCCTATAAATAGAGGAGTTTCCCCTTGTTCAGTTTTGCCCCAAACCCCCAATCCCTCGTTGCCAGAGCGCCCTGGCCGTACGACCAGAGTTCCCATGCGCCACCGCACTTCATAGTCGAAGCCTTGCTTGCTCCTGACGCCGAACCTTTCCTCTAACGCCGCCATTCACCACTGGAGTTTGTCCGCTGTCGTGTGGAGCCGCCAGACGCCACGGGGGACCACTGCGTCGACCTCCCAATTCACGCCAGGGGGGCTCGCCGGAGTTGCAGCTCACTCGGACCTCACCGTCGTCTCCTCGCTCGGTCCTGACGCCCTCAAGCACCAGCGCCACCACCACCGAGACTCCTCGAAGTTCTGCATCGCCTCAAGGCCACCATAGACGCCG
Source organism: Hordeum marinum (assembly GCA_022496015.1). NCBI lineage: Eukaryota > Viridiplantae > Streptophyta > Magnoliopsida > Poales > Poaceae > Hordeum > Hordeum marinum. Next base: position 192,774,594 of record CM039676.1, on the reverse strand, counting down.
CCGACCACCGGAGCACCGCCGCCATCCATGCCCGAGCCACCTCGCTGTCGTCCACCCCATCGGTAAGCCACCAGTCATCTTCCTCCGTTAGAAAAGCATTCTATGGCATAGATTAGAAGTGCATACCCCTTCGATTTTTTTGAAATGGAACACAGCGATTCCATACATCACAGAGGCGCAGCACTCCAGCTGGCCCTACGAATTAATACATTGCCAGGTAAGTCTTCAGCCGAGCGCTGTCTAACAGCAGGCTTACCCGCGCCCAGTGCAGCTAAAGCATGGGCAAGCATATTACACTCCCGAGGGGCAAATAAAAAACAACAAGAACTGAAGTTTTGACGAGCAAAGGATCTGATTTCTCGGAACAGAATTCCCTTTGGGGTGAGATCGTATTCAGTGGACTGCAGGGTGCGCACCAAGGTCATGTTGTCCGATTCCACTTGGATTTTCATCATCCCCCAAGAAAGAGCAACATGTATCACCTCTAGACAAGCAGTTGCCTCGGCATGGATTGCACTTCCAATATCATGTAGTCTGTCGGCTCCGGAGCCCCTGACATCCCCCTGACCGTCTCGGATAGCAAAGCCCCAGCCTCCTATGTTATTCTCTCTTCTGAAAGCCCCATCCACATTAATTTTTAGAAACTCACCCCTCGGCTGCTTCCATTCCTTCTGCCTCTGTACTGCTGGTCCTCCCTTCTAGTTACGACAGAGCTGCAGTGACTCCCATGCCCAGTTCCTGATGTTAGATTGTAGCTCCTCCACTGGCCTCATTTTTTCGCCTTTGTTTAATTTATTCCTTTGATCCCACCAACGCCACAGCAAACATGTCACTAGCACACATTTATCCTCAGGCAGATCAATGACTGCTCGTACAAACTCTTTTGCATCCCTACATGCAGTCAACCATTGTCGAAGCTCTTCCAACTGAAGGCCACACCAAACCTTCTTTACTTCTTTGCACTTCACGAACAGATGAGCTCCGTCCTCATCGAATCTGCCACAACACACACATGGGGTCTCACACTCAATTCCACGCCTCTTGATGATTAGTTTAAGAGGCAGACTGTTATGGGCAAGCCTCCAAAGGAACTGACAGATCTTTGGCTGACAGGGAATTTCCCAAATTCTTTTCCATGGGAAGATATCTCCTTCAGGAACTGAGGAAGAAGGCAAGCCTGCATCTCGGCCCCTGACTTATAATTTGTATGTTGACTTCACCGAGAATTGTCCCTTACTGTCATAGTGCCACGCATGGAAGTCACTATATTCATCATTTATCGGCCTGGACAAAATCACCTTAACATCCTCTTCAATAAAGATGGTCCCGACCAGATTCTCATCCCACCCACCTGTCTCCGGATCAATTAGCTCGCACAACCTTGTAAGTAGGCATCTTCCCCTCCTAGTCGTCGGTGTCCTCGACCCTTCTCTATTTAGCCAGGGATCATTCCATATCCGCACATCTGTTCCATCACCAATTCTGTAAATGAGGCCTTCTTTCAGCAGTTGTACCCCTTTCAAAATGCTCCTCCAAGTGTACGAAATGCCATTTGCTGCTTGCGCATCCAGAATCGAGGTATTTGGGAAATATCGTGCACATATGGGTTTTTAAGTGATTCCTTTTGCATTGTGTCAAAAACATTGTCTACTTTCTATAGATATCAAGTTTAACCATATTTGAAAATTTTCAATTTGATTTCATTGAAATTTGCTCAAATCACTAGAATTTGAATAACTTGAGTTTAAAAACTTATTTTTGAGTGATTCTTTTTGCTACTAGTTTGTATTGGTTATTTTTTCACTCTGTTCAGTTTTAAAAAATTTAGAATACCTTAAACTGGGGTTTCAAGCAAAACAGATTTTGTTTTAGTTCTTTTTAGGTTTATTTCTATTTCTTTTGTTTTAATTGTTTTTAATTTGTTTTCTTTTGTATTAGTTGACAAGTGTTACTTTGATTTCTATTAGTTAATAGTAGTATTTAAACAAGGATTATTTTTATTTATTTATTGTTATATTCCTTGCATGAAATCAATTCTAGTTGAATCATAACTTGCAAATTGATTTCAATGCTAGTTTAGTTTCCTTTTGAAAATATTTTCTATATTTTGTTTTGTAGCTTTATTATTCTGTTAACCATAGTTTAAACCAGAAGCAATTTGTATTATATTTGAAATTGTTTGTGGTTTAACTCTAGGTTAATTTTGGTTAGGTCATAAGAAGTGTTTAATGAAAATTCGTCAATTAGTTCTTTTGTTAAATAAAGGTTTATGAGAAAATACTTTATGTTATTTATTTGTTCTATATTTTTTGTTTTCTATTACTTTAGTATTTTTTTGTTTTTCTTGTTGTTAGCTTTGTTAGACAAACACTAATGTTGTTAGTGGGTTGTTTTCATAGTTCTTAGTTGTTATTCAAAAGTAATTCTTTTTGTTATTAAAATATTTGCTAGAACACCTTTGTTAGATTTTAGTTTGCTATGATCTTGTTCCTATTGAAAATAGGATTATTTTTAGGGAAAACCAGCCCTTGATTGTGTTGATGAAGGTTTGTTGTTTTAAGTTTTGTCTTAAGTATTTCCTTCATCACAACCCTATTGTGTTTAGTTTTGTGTTGCTTCATGGGAGAGTGACGAATAGTTCTATCAAGTTATTTTCTAAGAAAGATTCTATCTTTATTAACCTTACCAGTCAAGTTCACATTGATCATATTTCACTTATGGTTTTATTTGCATTAGTTCAACCATCTCCACCATTGCATGCAAAGTAGGTACTTGGAAATTTTAGTTCTTAAGAATTGTCTTGTAGTAGACACCCATAAACCCTTGTTACTTTGGCCCGGGAACATTATTTTTATTTTGCTATGCTTTTAGTAGACAGGTTTTGGTTAAGTGTTTACAATGAGAGTTTTGAGACTTAATTGATGATCAAGACCTCAAGACTTCAAGAATTATTTTCAAGACCTCATGATGCAATATACCTCTCGGTGGACGATGGTATGAACAGTGCCCTGGAGAAACCAATGGTTAGCCTAGGTGTTGCTGGAGAAGTTCCAGTATTTCGCAGAAAGGTCCATCCAGGCACAAAGAGATGGATGGATAATTCAAGACCCGAGGATTACTTGCACAGCCACAAGCCATTATGGGCTCTAGCTTGGTTGGGCATTGTGGTGACTCTGGATGGCCGGTGTTATGAGATGTAGAAGAACTCTAGGAATGTATGGTCACCGACAAAGGCTTAGAGGAACCCTTTGAAAGACCATGTTTTGGTCATCCGTTTCTCAAAAACCCTGAAGTGCGAGGAATTCAATGGAGGCGATCAAATCTTGTGGGGAACGTGTGCAAAACTCTGCAAAGTACCAACCTAATCGATTAGTCATGTCCACGGTCATGGACAACTTGAGCCAAAGGATCTGAAACTATCAGGAAGTCTCAACACAAATAAATTGTAATGATGAGGGTATTATTGTTATCGTCGGTATGAAAATTGGTTGGTGGAACCATCTCACTAACCAACCAACGTTGGTTGGTGGAACCATCTCACGAAAAACACCCACAAGCTTTCCCACAAAATAACAAATTGCTCCACATGCACAAGTGCTAGCCATGAAAAACACCCACAAGCTCTTCCACAAAATACTCGGTCTAAACCCTACCACTCAAAATCGGTGCTACCAAGAATTCCATATCGGCTACACCGAATCAAAACCTAAAACAGAACCCTAGACAAACCCTAGCTCTTCGGTGCAACCAAGTTCATAAAATCGGAATTTTTGAGTTTTGTGTTTCGGTCTCACCGAGGCTTGGAAACTGCCTCAGCCACAGACTTCGGTACCATCGAGTTTCCGATATCTGTCTCACCGAGATTCCGAAAGTTGCCACATATTGAACACATTGATACAACCGAGTTTTGCATCGGTTTCACCGAGATGGTCAATAATGTTGTAAAAGTTGGATTTTTGGAGATGCCTATATATACCCCTCCACCGCATCCCATTCGCAAGAGAAGCACTCAGAACAGTTCCCCACTTCCCATATCCAAATTTCTAAGAGAGAACCACCTACCCTTGTGTTGAGATCAAGATCATCCATTCCAACCATATGGATCTTGAGCCCATAGGAAAGCCAATACTATTAAAAGAGGGTAAGGTATTGTTGGTGAACAAACTGCTTCACGTGCACAAGTGCTAGCCACGAAAAACACCCACAAGCTCTCCCACAAAATAACAAATTGCTCCACATGCACAAGTGCTAGCCACGAAAAACACCCACAAGCTCTCCCACAAAATACTCGGTTTAAACCCTACCACTCAAAATCGGTGCCACCAAGAATTCCATATCGGCTACACCGAATCAAAACCTAAGACAGAACCCTAGACAAACCCTAGCTCTTCGGTGCAACCAAGTTCATAAAGTCGGAATTTCCGAGTTTTGTGTTTCGGTCTCACCGAGGCTTGGAAACTGCCTCAGCCACAGACTTCGGTACCATCGAGTTTCCGATATCTGTCTCACCGAGATTCCGAAAGTTGCCACATATTGAACAAATTGATACAACCGAGTTTTGCATCGGTTTCACCGAGATGGTCAATAATGTTGTAAAATTTGGATTTTTGGAGATGCCTATATATACCCCTCCACCGCATCCCATTCGCAAGAGAAGCACTCAGAATAGTTCCCCACTTCCCATATCCAAATTTCTAAGAGAGAACCACCTACCCTTGTGTTGAGATCAAGATCATCCATTCCAACCATATGGATCTTGAGCCCATAGGAAAGCCAATACTATTAAAAGAGGGTAAGGTATTGTTGGTGAACAATTGCTCCACGTGCACAAGTGCTAGCCACGAAAAACACCCACAAGCTCTCCCACAAAATAACAAATTGCTCCACGTGCACAAGTGCTAGCCACGAAAAACACCCACAAGCTCTCCCACAAAATACTCGGTTTAAACCCTACCACTCAAAATCGGTGCCACCAAGCATTCCATATCGGCTACACCGAATCAAAACCTAAGACAGAACCCTAGACAAACCCTAGCTCTTCGGTGCAACCAAGTTCATAAAATCGGAATTTCCGAGTTTTGTGTTTCGGTCTCACCAAGGCTTGGAAACTGCCTCAGCCACAGACTTCGGTACCATCGAGTTTTCGATATCTGTCTCATCGAGATTCCGAAAGTTGCCACATATTGAACAAATTGATACAACCGAGTTATGCATCGGTTTCACCGAGATGGTCAATAATGTTGTAAAATTTGGATTTTTGGAGATGCCTATATATACCCCTCCACCGCATCCCATTCGCAAGAGAAGCACTCAGAATAGTTCCCCACTTCCCATATCCAAATTTCTAAGAGAGAACCACCTACCCTTGTGTTGAGATCAAGATCATCCATTCCAACCATATGGATCTTGAGCCCATAGGAAAGCCAATACTATTAAAAGAGGGTAAGGTATTGTTGGTGAACAATTGATCCACGTGCACAAGTGCTAGCCACGAAAAACACCCACAAGCTCTCCCACAAAATAACAAATTGCTCCACGTGCACAAGTGCTAGCCACGAAAAACACCCACAAGCTCTCCCACAAAATACTCGGTTTAAACCCTACCACTCAAAATCGGTGCCACCAAGAATTCCATATCGGCTACACCGAATCAAAACCTAAGACAGAACCCTAGACAAACCCTAGCTCTTCGGTGCAACCAAGTTCATAAAATCGGAATTTCCGAGTTTTGTGTTTCGGTCTCACCGAGGCTTGGAAACTGCCTCAGCCACAGACTTCGGTACCATCGAGTTTCCGATATCTGTCTCACCGAGATTCCAAAAGTTGCCACATATTGAACAAATTGATACAACCGAGTTTTGCATCGGTTTCACCGAGATGGTCAATAATGTTGTAAAATTTGGATTTTTGGAGATGCCTATATATACCCCTCCACCGCATCCGATTCGCAAGAGAAGCACTCAGAACAGTTCCCCACTTCCCATATCCAAATTTCTGAGAGAGAACCACCTACCCTTGTGTTGAGATCAAGATCATCCATTCCAGCCATATGGATCTTGATTTATAGCCTACCCAAGTTTATTTCCACCCAATCAATCTCTTCTACCAAGCCAAATCTGTGAGAGAGTGATTGAGTGTTGAGGAGTGTATCATCTTGAAGCACAAGAGCAAGGAGTTCATCATCACTATCAAGCCTATTACCTTTTGGACCGTGGTGCCTCCTAGATTGGTTAGGTGTTGCTTGGGAGCCTCCTACTTCGCATTGTGGAGTTGAAACAAGAAGTTTGTACTGGCAAGAAGATCACCTACTTCATGAAGATCTATCCATAGTGAGGCTAGTCCTTCATGGACGGAAGCCGTTATGGAATAGTCAAGGTTGCTACTTCGTGGACCCTTATGGGTGCAGCCCTTCGTGGACTCTCGCGACCGTTACCCTCCGTGGGTAGAGGATTCCATAAACGTGGATGTACAATAGCGCCACCTATCGGAACCACCAGAAAAATCTTCGTGTCTACAATTGTGTTTGATCTTCTAACCCTTACCTCCATTACATGTGCTTGTATTTACTTTCTGCTGCTATAGTCATAGGCATGCATGTGTAGGGTATGCTTGACTTGCTATCATTGCTAAAATATGCCCATGACTAAAATTCGGAAAAGGTAGAATTTATATTTGGTCAAGTAGTCTAATCACCCATCCCCCTAAACCTACTTTCGATCCTACAAGTGGTATCAGAGCTTTTGTCTCCATTGCATTGGTTTTACAACCTAGGAGAGTATGGCGTCTAGCAAGGGAAATTATCAACGTAGAGGTCCTTACTTTGATTGTACAAATTTTGCTAGTTGGAAGCATAAGATGAAAATGTATATTCTTGGTCATAACCCCGACATTTGTGTTGTTGTTCGTGTTGGCTTGCAAGGTGAATTCTTTGGTGATGGGAAGGAACTGGATCGTAAAGAGATAGCATAAGAATTGAATATGTTGCAATACAATGCTCAAGCATGTGACATTCTTTTCAACTACCTATGCCCTAAAGAATTCAACAAAATCAACCGTCTTGAGAATGCAAAGGAAATTTGGGATACTTTGGTTGATATGCATGAAGGTACCAATTCCATCAGAGAATCTAAGTTGGATGTGCTTCAAAGTCAGCTTGACAAGTTCAAGATGAAGGATAGTGAAGGAGTCACGAAGATGTACTCTAGGCTAGCTCTCATTACCAATGAGATTGTCGGCTTAGGAAGCGAAGAAATGACTGAAAAAATCACCGTCAAGAAGATACTTAGAGCTTTGGATGGAAAGTATGACACCGTGTGCACCTTAATCCAAATGATGCCCAACTACAAAGATCTCAAGCCTACGGAAGTGATTGGAAGGATTGTTGCTCATGGGGTGTCACTTAAAGAGAAGGAAGAGCTTCACAACAAATCTAGCAGTGCTTACAAAGCCACAAGTGATGCTCCCGCTACCTCAAGCAACAACCTTATTACCAATGAAGCGATAAGGCTCATGGTTAATAAATTCAACAAGTTCTACAAGAGTAGAGGCAAACGGAGGAACTCCAATTCAAGATATGAAGAAAAGCGTTCATCTAGTCGTGAGCGGAATTGTTACAATTGTGGAAGGCCCGGACACTACTCTAATGAGTACCCCCCACACACACACAAAAGAAGGGAAGTGTCACCTAGAAGAAAGAGCTCAAGAGATGAGTCACCTCGAAGAGAGAGGAGTAGAGATTATCGTTATGAACGAAGACCCTCAAGGAGACGTAGGGATTCGGAGGAAAAGGACAAGTACACCAAGAGCTACTCAAGAATAAGACATCAAGCTCATGTTGGTGAATGGGTTTCCGACTCCGATTCCGACCACCACTTTGAGAGAAGATATCACTCCGACTCCGACTATAGTCAAGATGAAGGTGTTGCCGGACTTGCACTCGTTTCCTCCAACTCCTACGACATGTTTGATTCACCAAATGAAGGGAGTGGAAGTTGCTTGATGGCTAAAGGCCCCAAGGTATCACACCCCGAGTATCTTGAGTTCAATAGTGACGAGAATGACTTGCTAGGAGATGATGACTTGCTATTTGACAAATCTAGTGATATTAGTCAAAATGAACTTGTTAGTAATCACTTTAGTCAAGATAAGTCATGTGATGACGATAAGTTGGAAATAGAGCTACTAACTCAAGAACTAAACACTCTTAAGTTAGCCCACGAGTCTACTCTGCAAGATCATAGAGAGCTTGTAAGGACACATGAGAAGCTCCGCTTTGAGAAGCTCAATTTGGAGCAAGAGCATGAATTCCTTAAAGCTATCAATGACGATCTTGGAAATAAGACTTCCTCTTATCTAGCCAAACGACTTATCTTGTCTATGTTCATTCCACAAGTTAAGGCTAACACTACTGCAGGATGCTGCTAACGTGACACATCAATCAGAGACCCTTCGATGAAACTGTGTGCGATCCACCAATCGCAATGATATGATGGCATTATTCAACCTCCCTCGCCAATGTCACGAACTGTGTGCGATGGCGTATCCATCAAATATGATTCAAAAAGTAGTTGCATGTGCGATCCACGGCAGACAGTTTATTCTTATGAACTGTTTGGGATTAGCTAAGATAACAAAAACAGTTAACAAAACTATGTACATGTGCGAAGTACAACACACAGTTCAATTGGATAAACTGTTTGCATAGATCTAGCAGAACACAAACGGGTTAGCGTAAGAAGGTGTGTGTGATCCGCAACAGTCGGTTCATTCAACAGAAATGAATGGGAAGACCAATAATAACTGAAATGATTCATCCAGACAAGTTGTGTGTTGTGGGCAGACGGTTGTTGTCAAACAATTGTCAGCAATTGATGAAATAATTACCGATGGTACGTACGAAAGTGTCGTTTGCTCGTATTAATATCGTAGACGTTTTATTATTATTACCAGTCTGACTGCGCATCACTTCTTCTTCCTCTCTCACGTCTTGTAACCATGTTTTCGCCTGAGGATTCCAGTGCATGCTTTAGCACCGCACCGGCATTTCTTTTGGCCATGTTCCCACGCAAAACCGTGCATGTTCCCACGCAAGCTTCCCCATCGGTTTCCCGCCAGAAGCTAATGAGCATAAGAGCCTGTGTGCGCATTCACACACGGATGCACACGTAGTTCAGCCTAGCCCATCTACAAAGAATGCCAACCTGACCAAGCGCCGCCTCTGCCATCAACCTCCTCGATGACAGAAACGATCCGGTGCAGGCGCAACAGCCTGTCGAGGCCGATGGCATGTCCGGCGACGTGTTGGACAATGCTATGCTACACGTCATGGCAAGGGTTGAGCAGACCCTTGGCGCAGGGCACGGCAGTGTCGCCGAGAAACATAGCCGCCTCACTGCCGAGAGGCTACACCGTGCTGCACAAGAAGATCATTGGTGGTGCTCCATAGAGCAAAACATGCATGTCGGCGTCGAGAGGGCAAGGCACGCCACACAGCAAGACCGATGGAGGTCCGCAGAGCGAGAGGCCCGACACGCGACACGGCAAGAGCGGTTCCATCCGCGCTTGCCTGCTATCCCACCCGTCAAGACGTTGCAGTTCTGTCCAAGGCACGTGAGTAGCCCTATTTCTCGCCAGGAATTGGCAGCGACCATCTGCGTCGTACTTTCTCCAGAGCCTGGCCGCATCGTCCTTGCCCCGGAAGCTGGCCATGCTATTCACATGGGTCGTGCCGTTTGCCTTGTTTGGAGCCCCCTCGATGCTAACGGGCTCGTTGGTAGGCTCGAGTGCCTCCTTGGCCCAGATGTCCAGTGGGGCGCGATAGAAGAAAATGGTCGCCACATCCTCAAGATGGTAATGTTCGACGAAATAGCCAGCTTGGAGCTCGAGATCGCGCTCCAGCTATACCACGAGCGTGTAAACCACATGTACGAATGCCTGGCCGAGTTCAGGCACAACCAAGAGCTTCCGTTGGATAGGGTGTAGTCAACTAGTCATGGACGCATTTATTTTGTTGAACTATTTAGATGTCGATCCAAATGTGTGGACAACAATCACAATATTGATATGTTTCGATGTGTGAATGATTTATGTTCTATTGTTAGGTTTCAATATGTGTAAAAGGCTAACTGTTAGAGCTAGAAAATCAGTATGGAAACAAATATATAGAAATGTGAAACCAATAATATATATTAATTGTTGAATAGCTCATTGAAGACATGATACATATACAATATATATATCATCACATATACATGATGATAGTACTTAACTAATACATATAATGAATAAAAAGTAAACTAATAATAACCCTCCTTGAGCTGGGAGCAGTAAAATGGCAATCTCTCGCTATCAGCTCCCTGGTGCGCGGTGGCTTCCCAAGTCGGAGGGAGTTCGCCGCCTCCTCTGCCTCGCAGCGTTCAACGTGCCGATCAGCCTCTTCCTAGCGGAGGCACGTGACCATGCAGGACAGTTCACTGGGCGCCCACTGGAGCTCTTTGGTGGGGGCACGCTCGAGCTTATCAGCCCACACCCACGCAGCGGTGAGGCGCCTAGCACCTCTGGCTTTCATTGCGCTGTATCGACCGTCTTCGTACCCCTCGACCGCTTGTCAATTCGCTCGCCGCCAAAGCTCCAACTCCTTCTTTTCCCTTGCGACACTAAGGGCATTCCAGGCTGCGAGGTTCCTGCCGCGCTCCCCAGCACACTCCTACTTGAACGCCATCTGTCTGGTCTCTCAGTCTGTGGTAGCGCCTTCCACAAAGCTAGATTGTACTGCCCCAAAACCAATCTTCAGTTGGGGGGTCTGGCACGACCTCGTTTGGTGGCGTGAAGGGGTCCTCCTCGTCACTGCATTTCGCCATCTCCTCGTGGGGTGGCGCCTCCTCCTCTGCTTGTGCACAGACCGGCCCCGCCATGGAAGAGTTTTGTGCGAGGGGTGGGATAGAGAGACGAGACAATGCAGGCGGGATGACGTCTCGAGGGGCAGCATTTATAGGCGGCTGGAATCTTGATCAATGCCAGCAGTGATTGCACACATTTTCCTACTCAACAACCGTGTGTGAATTAGCATCATCGGTGGTTCCCAAAGCATGACCGCGTGTGAATAATAGCCCACAAAAATTGGCTTTCAAAACTCAAAACACGAAACAGGGCGTCAATCATGTGGGAGCCATTTTTTTTGCCAAATATTTACATTTTCTATCCAAATGTAATGTGTGCCTGCCATTTGTGTTACGGAAGCAAGTCCGAGAGAAGTAACCACGACATCTTGGCCCCATGGAGGGAAATCATGCATATTTTTATGTGCTTCGGAATTCGAAGAATTTATTATTATTATTATTATCGAATTTAGAACCTACATTCTTAATGCTTTTTTGTCCAAACCATCACTCAAGATGTTTGGAACTCCTTCAAATTTATTGCACGTTGCATATATATGTAAGCAAGTAGTACATAAATATGATTTTCGAGCGGTTTTTGCTTCATCTAGATTTTTCATGTTTTTAAGTTTTGAAATATGGCCATTCAATTTCTATAAACTAACTTAATTTATAAAATTGCCAATAGAACGCCTTTAAAAAATAGGATGCCGGTCGTATTTGCATTGTATCGATGAAAAAAACTAGGTTGAATGAGAAAGTTATTGGTTGTTTGTCATCACACATGCCCCACGTTCCCCCTCAGAACCACGCGCCTTTGTGTGATGCTCCGTTTTGCGAGAGGCTTTTGTCTAAATCTGGGGATTTCTTAGGTGAGTATTGGAGTCCCATCTCTATACCCATCATTGCCCTACCATCCCCGTCCCTGTCTACGTGTCTGTGCGCGGGGATAAAATTGTTCCCATCCATGTCCCAACCGAGTTCTTTATCACCGTGGGGACACTCACACATTCATTTAAGAACAACCTTCGCATATTTCGGTACAAAAACAATATTTTAGCGCAATAAACAATATGTTGTGGCTAGGTTTTGGATTTCTTAGGGAATTTTGCGCCAAAGGGCTGGGATGTGTGTAAATTTGGGTGATCGAGGCCCCAAATTATGTGGGGTCTACTAATTCTAGAGCCCACATGTAAGTACTCTCGCTCCGTATCAGTGTATAAGTCATCTTAGGTTGTGCACCATGACCAAGACGGAGAAGAAAACAAGATAATTTAATGTTAATTTACTAATCATGTCAAAACACAAGAAAGGAGGTGAAAGTTAATGCACCGTACCTAAGTGTTTTGATATTTTTTGGTTTTCGTAAGATGAGTTATAAACCGAGACGGAGAGAATTCATCAATTCATGGGTAACACGGGTAATGACATCCCATCCTCATCCCCGTCCTTCACGCTTGGTACATAAGGTATTTGACCCAACAACTTCCAGATGGGCATTCAAGCTCGCACTTGTGCCCTAATAGAGTAATTACCCATGGGGACGCAGGTAATAGTTAACCATGCATTGCTAGCTTTGACATGTGTCAAAGCTTATCTCGAACAAGCCGTTACTTTGATCATGACATCTTGGCCTCATGTCTGGAAATCATGCATATTTTCATGTACTTCAGCGCACTTTTCAACTTTTGACTTTAAAATCCTAGATTCCCAATGCTTTTGTGTCAAAACCGTCACTCAAGATGTTTGGAACTCCTTCAAATTTATTGCATGTGACATATATACGGAAGCACGTAGTACATAAATATGATTTTCTAGTGGTGCTTTATCTAGGGTTATTAAATTGTTTCCATTTTCAACTATGGCCATTAAATTTCTGGAAACTAACTTCATGTATAAAAATGCCAATTGAATGCCGTAATTTTTCAGATTTTAGGATGACGGTCGTATTCGTACATTGCATCGATGAAAATAAAACTAGGCCGAATGAGGCAGCGATCCGTTTCGTCATCACACAACACCCCACGCCCCCTCTCGAAACTATACGATCATGCTCGTGGTGTTTCGGTTTGTGAGAGGCATGTGTCAAAGCTTATCTCGAACAAGCCGTCACTTTGACCACGACATCTTGGCCCCATGTCGGGAAATCATGCTGATTTTCATGTACTTCATAGCATTTTTATTTATTTATTTGTATTTAAAAACCTAGAATATTCTCAATGCTTGTGTCCAAACCGTTACTCAAGATGTCTGGAACACCTTCAAATTTATTGCACACGACATATAGACGGAAGCACTAGTACATATATATAAATGATTTCCCTGTAGTTTTTGCTTCATCTTGAACATGTCCATGTGTTTTATTTTTGAATTATGGCCACTAGATATCTAGAAACTAACTTCATGTACAAAAATGCTCACTGAACCCCGAAAATGTCCAAATTTCAGGTTGCCGGACATATTCATGCATTGTAACCAATTCAAAAAAAGATAGGACAAATGAGACAACGACTAGCGGCTCATCATCAAAGAAGGCTCATGTCCCCTCTCGGAACCACGACCCTTCGTGTGATGCTACGTTTTGTGAGAGGCATGTCTCAAAGCTTATCTCGAGCAAGTCGTTACTTTGACCACGACATCTAACCCCGATGTCAAGAAATCATGCAGATTATTATCATGTACTTCAGAGCATTTTTTTTCATTTTTTTCATTTTAAAACCTAGATCCCCAATACGTGCACGTGTGTTCAAACCGTTACCCAAGATGTTTGGAACTCCTTAAAATTTATTGCAGGCGGCATATATAGGAAGCAAGTAGTACATAAATATGATTTTTCCAGCAGTTTTTGCTTCATCTTGCATGTTCGTGTGTTACAATTTTGAATTATGGCCATAAAATCTGTACATAAATATGGAACCGTGTGTAACTAATGTCTAAAAATGCAAATTGTACCCCGAATATTCCTAATTTTAGGATGCCGTTAGTGGATTTTGACGGTAGGGATCCTTTTCTTACAAATAAAACAATCTACGCTACCATTGTACCCAAAACTAGTTTTACAATTCAATACAAAAAGTGAACTGCGTACACACGGTTCCATACGAAAACCGTTTGCGATGAAAATTCACTAATCTATTTATGTATTACAAGGGAAGCTTCGTCGGCTTCATATAGCTCGGATTCCGTTAACCCTCGACCCCCATTCCCCAACAAACCCTCTGTGCAAAGAATAACGTCGTGGGAACTCTTCGTAAGGGTGCGTATGACCGCCCCCTCGGCCCCGAGTGCTCCCGCCTCAACCGAGAATGTGGCCACATCCGCCAAAAGGGCCTCTGCGGTGGCCGACAGGGCTTCTGCGGCGGCCGAAAGGGCGTCTGTAGCCGTGGAGACGGCAACTACAGCTGCTACGACGACGGTTGCAAACGCCAATAGCGCTCGAGCAACGTTCCATGCCGCAGAGGCCGCCCTGGCCCGAATCGAAGCCATCCAGGCCTATATCATCGAGAACGCCAACGCCAAGATACTCATAGCTTTGCCGGAATCCAGCATGCACCACAGGTCCGAAGAAGTGGCTGCCGTGGATGCCGAGATGAATGTCGACAATGCGGCGGCGGAGGCCATGGAGCCCCTTCTGCACGAGATGCCCGATCAAGAGCTGGAGATGCGGGAGCCATCCAAGAGCGCCGAGTGCTGGGAGGAGTTGCGCCTGGCTCAAGAGGAGGTCGAGAAGCGCCTGTCCATTGAGGAATCGGTGGTGGAGTACCAACGCGAGCTATGGCGGCACCACTACTATGAGTACTACGAAGATGAGGGCGACGCCGATGACGAGGAAAATGTCGAGGATGAGCACGTCGCCGTGGTCGAAGTCGGCCTGGGGGACTCAGAGTCCAGCACCGACGGAATGTCGCTCGGACAAGTTGTCGACATCTCATCGAACAGCGGCGAGGCATAGGGCGGGTGCACATCGGCGTCTTTGTTAAAATTATGCGTATTACTAATAGCCTTTGTTTAGAGAGACGGACTTTTGTAAGAGCTATGTCTAGTTCAAGCAGCTTGATTATTTAGTGAACTTGCTCGGTTTAGTAACTGTGAGCTATGTGTGTCCGCTATTTTCTATACCCAAGTTAGCAGTTAATGTTACATTATGCAATGATGTGGATGTGCACTATAACCAGGGAATACGTTGGGAGGGGTAAATTTTTGTATGTTCTGTATCATCACGCATGATAAAAGATGAAAGACCTTGTCCGATGAATCTTTGCATGCCAAGATTCCCTACAACAAGCGAAAAAAGTTGCCGACCGTCGAAATATTTGCCTCCCCCTCACCCCCGCCAAAGGGCCACATTTCCCCTGCAACCCCTCCACCCCCCCCCCCCGCTGCCCACATTTCTCCCTCTAGCATCCGACCGCCGCAGACATGTCATGGTCTCCTTGAGTGACCCCCCAAGTTGTATCTCCGACCACGACGAATCTCTCACCAGCTAGGTATTCATCTCTGTTCTCTCTGGCTCAACTAGGCTTAGGGTTTCGTTTTGGAATTGGGGATTTTAAAACAGCATGTCCATTTGCGCCATTCCTTTCTCTTGTAGCTCCCTAGGACAATCACTTCCAACGAATGGAGAGGGGTTGCTGAAGACCTTCCTGTTCATGGTCAACATCAATTTCAATCCGTGAAGTTACGAGCTTTTGAATCTGGGTACAGTGGGAGGAAGTTTCTGCGACCCGTGTGCTATTTGATTCTAGATGTGATTAAGACACTGTCATAGTTTTAACCTGAAGACATATTGACAGCAAGAAAACTATATGTGACATGACTTATCATTTCATGAAAACTTACTGAAAGGTAGTACACATGAAGCACGTCATTTCATTCAGCACGAGCAAGGTCTAATTATGCATAGAAACATGGCTAGCATCAACACTAGATGGTAATCTGAAATAAATAGATTCTCGGACTTGGTGAAAAAAACATGGCGCAAGACAGTAGTTTTTAATAGATTGGAATGATTGATAGCAGAATGTACGTAGTTGTCACTATTAATTTGTTTTCATTCAAACACATCGATGTGCGTCCTGTACTACAAAGTCTATTGCATTTATGTTTAGCTTCCTGGTATAATTGTCAGTTTGTTATTACACATGATAGAAACAGAGGAGGGACAAGTACCAAAGCATCCTACTACAAAGACTATTTGAGCAGAACCATGGCATTGCCGATGAAGACCCATGTAATCCCGGTTCTGATGAAGACCCATTTGAAGCATGCAAGTACATGCATGGCCAGCCATTTCTTGTTGGCAAATACTTTGATGAGTGCAGTTCTAGTTGTCGCAAGTTATATAAATATTGCATGGACGTAATGTCAAAAGGAGAAGATCATAACATTGTGGAATTGCAGCACGACCGTCATCATTTCTGTCACGTTCCAGGTACCATCGGTGTGGAATTCGAGGACTTTTGTCTCTTCTTCAACTTCGACGCGCTTGCTGCCACTCTTGTCAAATGCTTGATGTTGTAAGTACTTCACAAACTTTGATCAACTTCTCCATACAAGGTTGTAAATGACAGAAAAGCTAATTATACTGTATTCCTCTCAAGGGATTTACAACGCAGAGAACGCCAAGGGTGCATGCATATGTGGTGACCCCGACTCATAAGTCGTGATCACCAAATGCACGTGTATAGTGATCCCAGAGACCAATGCTCACTGAACACACAGAAGCTAAATAACAAGAATCTTACATCCTTACATACCATCTTACACAAATAAAGACCATGGAGGTCAAATCTTACATAGATAGGGCCACAAGGGCCACACACTTAAACATAGCAAGCAGTGGAAATCGTGATCGAAAGCGTGAACCCATGCCATCTGCCTTAAACCTATAGGCATTCTGACTGGGAAGTGTCCTAGTTCGCATGTTCGTCACCAACGAACTCTTCACCGTACTCCTATTCTTCCATGCCTAGCCAATTAAATAACCAGTGGAAAGCCAATGAGTACTTTGAATGCACTCGCAAGCAACCCATGTTGTGGAACAAGGTATAACAATGCATGATATAGCACTAAGTAGGTGTGTTTTGCAGAAAGCTGATTTTGTATGCAAAGAGATGATCAAGTAACTTTGTAAGCATGCACCAATTGTTAACAGGTACTCATGTGAACAAGTTTCAACAATCATCATATAAGGGGGTTGAACATCCCATGTTCACCATCATGCCAAGTCATTGGACTTAGCTCAAGTATCACCTTTGTCACCATCACCCACACACACACCAAGTTTAGAAACCGTGGACGTAGCACAAGAGTGGTCATCCAACTGTGCTTGACCGTGGACATGGCTATTCGAATAGTTTTACACTCTACAGAGGTTGCACACTTTACCCACAAGACTTGGAGAACTTCCGTGTCATCCATGACTCGTGGTATTTAACATACCCGAGGTAAGCACCTGAACAATGCCTTTCCCATGGTGATACTAAACAAGGATTCCACTCGTTGGTGCCATACCTCATGATATACATCACATGCATCATCCATGAGGGCACGCAACGCTATGCCCGGTGCCTTTAAAGACAGCGCATGGCCTTCCACTTCCAGGACGACCCCGTCTCAAGAGTGACCACTTCACTCTCACCACTGGTAATGCGGGCTCCCTACTAGCACCAACCAGAGTAATCAACAAAGCCCCGTCCCATAAGGGGTATCTGGTCATACATGTAAGGTTGGAATAACGGTCGCAACTTACACCAATCCATTTTTGAAAACCGCACACACTCACTTGCTCCGGTACACCACTTCTTTATCAAGTAGCTACCTAGCTCATCAACATCTCCCTCGGGCATTAGTGGCACCCGACGGGGTTTTCGAAAAGTCTTTGGAATCATAACATTTCCATCACCATGCATATTCCCATCCCTCTTGCATAGCAACTAGAGGCAACCTAACTACTCCCACCCGCACAACCCTCATAAGGACGTAGGGTTATGCACGATGCAAGTATCAACAAGGGGTATCGGGGGCATCCCACCAAAGTGGACTCCACATCATCATGATCAATGCAACGAAATAAAGTGCTATATGCCATGCAATAAAAAGGGTTCATAGTCATGGTCAAAGGGTTGCTTGCGTGGCTCAACAAATCTTCAGGGTCTTCAAAGTCTTCGGGTCCAACTCCCTCATCAACAACGCAATCTATCGTTGCGATAAAAAACGATAATAATAAGCATCACACAAAAACAGAGCACACCAATGTACTACTAAAATGCTACCCTACTCTGATAAATACTAAAAACTGTATTAAGAATATTTTCCTAAGGTTTTGGGGAGAAAAAGGTTTTTTAATTAATTATAACAGAAGCTAAACATGCCAAAATTAGGTTTTAAATTTAAACAGTACATAAAATATTTTCAAAATATTTTACAAATGGCACTATAAAATTCTACAGAATATTTCAAGATTTATGGTGGAAAAATAAGTGGCATAGGACTATTATTTAATCATGTGGGATTTTTGGAAATCACAACAGAAAAGAAAAAGGGGAAGGGGCACTGTGCCCACGGCCAGAACTAGCCGCAACTGGGTCGGCCCAGAGCAAACCGGCCCTAGGCGAGCCGGTGCGTTCGCCCTCGTCATGTTCAAACCTGACGGGCGAGGCCCGTGTGCCAGTGAGAGGGAGCGGGAGGCGGGCTATAGGATCGAAAGTAGGTCTAGAGGGGGGGTGATTAGACTACTTGACCAATTAAGAGTTTTGCCTATACCAAGTTTTAGGGTTGAAAGTTTTTAGTATTTCATGGCAAGTCAAGTACACCCTACACATGCAAGTCTAAGAGTATTAGCAGCGGAAAGTAACAACAAGCATGTATAGAAGGGATAGGGTAGGAAGATCAAATGCAATTGTAGACACGATGATTTTTCCCATGGTTCCGATAGGTGGTGCTATCATGCATCCACGTTTATGGAGTCTTCAACCCACGGAGGGTAACAGTCACGAGAGTCCACGGAGGGCTCCACCCAAAAGGGTCCACGAAGTAGCAACCTTGACTATTCCATAACGGCTTCCGTCCACAAAGGACTGGCCTCACTATGGGTAGATCTTCACGAAGTAGGCGATCTCCTTCCCCTTACAAACTTCTTGGTTCACTCCACAACACGAAGTAGGAGGCTCCCAAGCGACACCTAACCAATCTAGGAGGCACCACCCTCCAAAAGGTAATAGGCACGGTAATGACGATGAACTCCTTGCTCTTGTGCTTCAAGATGATAAACTCCTCAGCACACAATCTCTCTCTCATAGGTTTGGCTTGGTAGAAGAGATGGGATTGGTGGAAAACAACTTGGGGAGGCTAGAAATCAAGATCCATATGATTGGAGTGGAAGATCTTGACCTCAACACAAGCGTAGGTGGTTCTCTCTTAGAAAATATGATAGGATAGGTATGGAATAGTTCTGAGTGCTTCTCTATCGAGTAGGTGGTGGTGAAGGGGTATATATAGGCATCCCCAAAAATCCAACCGTTACACACAAAATGACCAACTCGGTGACACCGATGTGTTAATCTCGGTGGTACCGAAGTGACCAAAAGGTGGCAACTTTTGAATCTCTGTGAGACCGATATAGGAAACTCGGTTGCACCAATAATGTGACCAGCGGTCAGATTTCCAATCTCGGTGATGCTGATCTAACATTCTCGGTGGGACCGAAAATGTGAATTTGCATAACAGAAAGTTGGCAACCTAAACTTGGTGGCACCGGTATGGAATCGGTTGCACCGAAGTGGCTAGGGTTTGGCTTGAGTCTGTCTAGGTTCTGGAATTGGTGGCACCGAAGTGGGAAATTTGGTTGCACCGATTTTGTGTGTTGGGTATAGAACAGACTTTGGTGGGAGAGTTTGTGGATGTTTTTGGCGACTATCACTTGTGCACGTTTGAGCATATTGTTCACCAACAAAACCTTACCCCCCTTTTAATAGTATTGGCTTTCCTATGACTCAAAGTGATTTCTCACAAATATAAAATGTAGAGTCCTCTTGCTTGAAGCTTGGCCAACCTATTTCCTTGCATCTTGGGGTTTCAACACGATCTCCTTTTGCCAATCCTCTCATTAAACATTTCCTGAAATATACTTGGTGGAAACATTAGTTCAATGACTTATATGTTGTTGTTAATTACCAAAACCACCAAGGGAGCAAATGTGCTTTCAATCTCCCCCTTTTTGGTAATTGATGAAAACATATAGATCAAAGCTTCGACATATGATAAAATCAATGAATATAATCGGCACTTTTAGAGGTATGTGATAAGCAAGAGCTCCCCCTAAATTTGTGCATTATTTTGAATTTGCGTTTTAATGCAAATTCACCATCGATTAGGTATGTGGGGCACTTATTCCATGTCACATACAACTTGGTGGTGTGCGAGAATAAGTAGAGTGAATAACAATGCACAACACAATCAAACAAAGGTGAATGATCATCTCATGAGCATTAAGATGATAGGAAATAGTAGCATCACCCATAACATAGTAGCATAACACACATGTATCTCACATCAAACCAAAAGAACCAAATGTTTTTGAAAAGCAATAAAAAACAAATCGCTCTCTCGCTCAAAGCCTAAAGATCTACATACACTTCTCCCCCTTTGGTAACAAGTTACCAAAAAGTTCAAAGGCATATATCTAAGCGCTGTTGGGCATATCTCCTCCGGTTGTTGATGAAGGAGTCGAGATGACAGCATCGGCGAAGATCTTTGCAGATGTCGTGGATGGAGCTTTAAGTGGTCACTAATGGAGCTGAAGTTGATGGAGCTGTTGGAGCTAGCACTGTGGCTGATCTGGCCTGAGTAGTGAACTGAGTGCCTGGCCCTAGAGGTGATTCATCCTCATGATCATCATCAGCCTCATGTGAAGTAGAAGAGACCCGAGGGATGTTCATAGAGTTAACTTCATGCTGAAGCTCTGTGACTATCTTTGTCAGCCCATCCACCTTATCAGTAAGGGTCTTGATTCTGGTCGCAAAGATTCTAACAAGACTATTCTGGTTGTCCAGAATCCTCTTAATGTCCTTTTGCATGCCCTGGACTGATGTAATCAATAGATCCATTTGCTTGTTCCTGGATCGTGGGACTTGAGCACTAGTGGCTCTAGCTGCCTCTGCCTGAGTTGTACCTGAAGTGGGATGATCAGTATCCATCACCACAACATTGTCCTCGAGATCTGGTTGTAGGGGCAAATGTGGGTGATCTAGGGAAAATATGTGCTTCTCCAATTTTGAGTTTATGAGCATCTGGATGTAGGGTGCATAAGAGCATGACCGCTTCTGATTAGCAGCAACCCTCTTGATTGTCTCTACAATCAAGTCCATGACTCTGATCCTGGTGTGAGTGTTAAGATGGATCAACATATTGATGGAGTGGCCTCGGATCATCTTGTCATCTCCGGACTATGAATTCTCTGCCAACAAACTCATCTAGACCTAGGCAATGGAAGTTGTCCTGGACACTTGGAAAGTAGTCCTCATTCTCCTTAATGAACTTCCAATCAACGTACCGCATATCACTAACAGCTGGACTCTTGTCAAAGAGCACGGTCTCATAGAAGTCTTGCTGCTCTCTGGTATAGAATTTGCAGTCCACAACAATCTTCTTTCTCTGGGCATAAGGATCTATTGCTCTCCATGCCCTCAATCCAGAATCCTTCCTCTTCTTTATGTCCTCAGCTAGTGGGTGGTTGGCATTATGAACTGGGAGGTGTGGTCTAAGCTTCACCGGTGTTGTCAAGTCATACACATCATCAATTCTGGAAGCAGTTCCTTTGTTCTTCTCAAAAGCTGGAATCTGCCTAGTTGTCCTCTTGAGCTTCTCAGCGGCCTTCTTGGATGTGCTGGTCTTAGGCATAGCATCAGACATCAACTTCTTTGCCTTCTTCTTGGGAGGAGCCTTTGTAGCTACCTCAACCTCCTCTTCCTCAGCAGCAGCAACTTCTTCTGGATCCTCAAACATGGAGGTAGGCCTGCCAGTCACATGGATGATCCTCTTCCTGACCTTTTTCTCTCATGCCTTCTTAGGCATAGCTCTCTTGGGGATCTCAACAGACATTGTTGCTCTGGCAGTCTCATGAGCCTTGAAGGTAGAAGCTGGTGCATATATTTTGCTGACAACTCTTTTAGAGGAAGTAGCTTCAGTTGCAGCCTTCTTGGCAACCTTCTCTTGCTTCTTAGCAAGAATCTCCTAAGGCACAAAGTCTGAATCCTATTCATCTGAGTTCAACTTCTTCCTGGTTCTGGTGGCAGCCTTGGGCAACCCATGAGAGCTGGGGGTGCCTGGATCTGAGAATGAACTGGGCTCTGGGCTTGTTTCTGAACTCATGTCTGCTCCTTGCTCTGACCTATTCTGACTGTCTTCTAAACCTGACATGCTGACCCAATGAATAGAGTGTAGATGAGCAGAAGGAGATGAGTCATCACAAAATGAGGCTGTTTTTGAAATTTGAGCAGTGAGTTTTTCAAAAGTTTTGCAATCTGTCACATACATATCGGTACAGCCGAAATGAATTTTTCGGTGGGGCCGAGACAGACCAACTCCTTAACAAGAGCTTGGCAGGCTTTTCGGTAGGACCGAGAAGAACCACTCGGTTCCACCGAGCCAGTTCTCAGCAACACAGAAAAGTATATCGGTGAGACCGATATTTCTATTTCGGTTCCACCGAGATGTATCGGGCGTACAACAAAACCCTAGCAAAATTCATCTAACTCGAGATTTTGCAGATTTGATTGGATGAATATATGAGCAAGGGGTGGCTTATAGAGAAAACTAGGTCCAATGCGCAAGAATTGTAATGGGAGCGCACTAGAGATCGAATCCGTACCCTGGCTTGGTGCGGATCCTCTACGGCTGCAACGTTGGTGTAGATTATGTCGACGGCGGCGATTCCCGGTGGCGGAGGAGCTCGGGAAATCAAGGGTGATGACCAGGGGTCTTGGGGCGGTAGCTTAGGGTTCTGAGGCGCGACGTTGAAGATAGAAATTTCAAAGCATCGGGGGTCCACAGCATATATACCCTTTACTGTCGGTGATACCGATTTTATGTTTTTGGTGTCACCGAGTTTCACAACTGTCAGCTGATAGGGAAACTCGATGTAACCGAGAATATGAAATCGGCGCTACCAAGATTGAAAACCAGATCAACCCTAGGCAATCGGTGAGACCGAGATTGTGGGGTTGGTTCCACCGAGATGCACTTGGGAGGTTTTAATGGTCAGTCCTTGTCGATACGGAACTCCGAGTGCTCCACACACAAAGGGTCAAAAAGCACTTGTTCAAATTTTGTGATGCGGCATGAATGGAATATGAGGTGAGAAGGCATAGATAGCTAAAGAGTGGTCCTAGGCATTCTTGTCCATCCAATTGGCAAAAGATAAATCAAGAAGCCAAATAGCAACAATTGGATGTCCTCGAATGAGAAAATAAATGCAGACCAACATGCTCACACAATAAGATGTTAAAGGAAATCATGACGAACATGCACAAACACACTAGCATCTAACAAGCACTTGGGAGATGACAAGGTCATCTTTATATGAGTATTTGACTTCGGAGCCAAGTAAGAGTACTTGATCATAGATCATACTCATCGTTTAAGCACAAGTGGGGTTACCACTTTTACATAAAGCATTTAGTGTTGTCACATACTAAGAGATGCTTTGAATCAAGAATTTGAGTAAAGCTCCCCCTTAATGTGACATCCCCCCATAAGAGGGATAAACTAACCTTGGGTTTTGTCGATGAAGACTTCATGTTGGTGAGGTAGTTGTGGATGCTCAATGTTGATAAAGATCACCAAGAGTTGGGAGCATCCTTGTTGTTTCCTTACTCCTCTCACCTACATGAGTTAGTCCCAACATACAAGAGACAAATACAAGGATATCTATGGACATGGAATGCAAAGCATGTGTGATGATGTCCATTGATTTGTTGATTACCTTGTCCCTTTCTTACCTTTGAGGGAATGTGTGACTCCTTGAAATGTTGCATTGAGTTGATGTTCAGTGCAACAAGTCCTTGCCAATAATGAATGTGAGTGAACTTCAATGGCGGAGTCACCCCTCAAGAACTTAATAGTTCTTCTTGGGAACCCACATCAAGTTGATGGGGATCCTTGGTGTTGGAGTAGCCTTTGTAGTAGTTGACCTTGAAGTAGCCTTGGGAACCCACTCCACCAAAGCTAGGGGTTCATCTTCATATGAGTCAATGTCCTCTTGAAGCTTGTTCTTGCCCTTCAGCTTGTGGTCTTGTGGTGGAAGGTCATCTTGAGTGTTTGTCCCCTTGAGAAGAGTATTTTCATACTTCTCCTTTTGAGGAACAAACTTGGGATTGGGATATTGACCTTCTTCCCATTCGACTCCATTAGCGTTGAAGTAGCCAACACCACGATTCTTCCGGTATCCTTCGTGCTTGCGTACAATTTCCTCAAATTGCTTACATCCGTCAAGACTCTTGTAGATAACCTTTCCTTTTCTATAATTACTTTCAATAAAGCATTTTCTTGCTCAAATGTAACTTGGCTAAGAGAATCATCATTAGTGGAATCAATAGAACTACTAGAAGCAACATCATTGGGTTTAGCATTTTTATTGTTGCTACTAGATGAAGAACCTTTCTTGCCTTTGTTACTAGATTGCTTAGTTTTAACTTGAGGCATGAAAGTAGACAAGAGTAGTCGTTTGGCTAGATAAGATGAGGTCTTCTTTCGGAGATCATCATTAATAGCTTTGAGAAACTCATTCTCTTGCTCCAAGTTGAGATTCTCGAAGCGTAGCTTCTCATGAGTTTTCACAAGCTCTCTATGATCTTCGAGAGTAGATTCATGAGCTAACTTAAGAGTGTTTAGTTCTTTAGTTAGTTGTTCTATTTTCATCTTATCGTCATCAAATGCCTTATCTTGACTAGCATGAGAATTATCAAGTTCATTGTGATCAATATCACTAGTTTTATCACAAAGCAAGTCATCATCACAAAGTAAATCATCTTCATCACTATCAAAATAAAGATATTTGGGGTGTGATACCTTGGGGCCTTTAGCCATGAAGCAACTTCCACTCCCTTCGTTTGGTGAATCAAATAGATCGTAGGAGTTGGTAGTCACTAGAGCAATTCCAGCAACACCTTCATCTTGACTATAGTCGTAGTCGGAGCGATAGCTTCTTTCAGAGTTGTTGTCGGAGTTAGAGCCGGAAACCCATTCACCAACATGAGCTTGATGTTTTCTTCTTGTGTAGCTCTTGGTGTGCTTGTACTTCTTCTCCGAATCTCTACTTCTCCTTCAGTGTCTTCGTTCATAACGATCATCTCTGCTCCTTCTCTTTCTTTGTGGCGATTCATTCCTTGAGCTTCGTCTTCGAGGTGAATCTTCTCTTCTTTTGTAGGGAGCCATGCACTCATTTGAGTAGTGTCCGTGCTTGCCACAATTGTAGCAATTGCGGTCATGACTTGACGAACGCTTCTCTTCATATCTTGACTTGGAGTTTCTTTCTTTGCTTCTATTCTTGTAGAACTTGTTGAATTTCTTGACCATGAGGCTTATCTCTTCATTGGTGACAAGGTAGTTGCTTGAAGTTGTGGGAGCATCACTTGTGGATTTGTAAGCACCGCTAGACTTGTGATGAAGCTCTTCTTTATCTTTGAGTGTCATCTCATGAGCAACAATCCTTCCAATGACTTCCGTAGGCTTGAGATCTTTGTAGTTTGGCATCATTTGGATTAATGTGCACACAGTGTCGTATCTCTCATCCAAAGATCTACGTATCTTCTTGATGATGAATTTGTCGGTCATTTCTTCACTTCCTAAGCTGGCAATCTCATTGGTGATGAGAGCAAGCCTAGAGTACATCTCTATGACTCCTTCACCATCCTTCATCTTGAAATTGTCAAGCTGACCTTGAAGAACATCTAACTTGGATTCTCTCACGGACTCGGTTCCTTCGTGCATATCAACCAAAGTATCCATATATCTTTTGCATTCTCAACACGACTGATTTTATTGAATTCTTTGGGGCATAAGTAGTTGAAGAGAATGTCGCATGCTTGAGCGTTGAGTTGCAACATCTTCAACTCATCTGTAGTCGCTTCACGATCCGATTCCCGTCCATCCGCAAAGAACTCACCTTGCAAGCCAACACGAACAACAGCCCAAATGGTAGGGTTATGACCAAGAATATGCATTTTCATTTTATGCTTCCAACTAGCAAAATGTGTGCCATCAAAGTACGGACCTCTACAGTGATAACTTCCCTCACTAGATGCCATACTTCTCCTAGGTTGTGAGACCTAAGCAATGGAGAGCAATGCTCTGATACCACTTATAGGATCGAAAGTAGGTCTACAGGGGGGTGATTAGACTACTTGACCAATTAAGAGTTTTGCCTATACCAAGTTTTAGGGTTGACAGTTTTTAGCATTTCATGCCACGTCAAGTACATCCTACACATGCAAGTATAAAAGTATATAGCAGCGGAAAGTAACAACAAGCATGTATATAAGGGATAGGGTAGGAAGATCAAATGCAATTATAGACACGATGATTTTTCCCGTGGTTCCGATAGGTGGCGCTATCGTACATCCACGTTTATGGAGTCTTCAACCCACGAAGGGTAACGGTCACGAGAGTCCACAGAGGGCTCCACCCAAAAGGGTCCACATAGTAGCAACCTTGACTATTCCATAACGGCTTCCGTCCACGAAGGACTAGACTCACTATGGGTAGATCTTCATGAAGTAGGTGATCTCCTTGCCCTTACAAACTTCTTAGTTCACTCCACAACACGAAGTAGGAGGCTCCCAAGCGACACCTAACCAATCTAGGAGGCACCACCCTCCAAAAGGTAATAGGCTCGGTAATGATGATGAACTCCTTGCTCTTGTGCTTCAAGATGATAGACTCCTCAGCACACAATCTCTCTCACAGGTTTGGCTTGGTAGAAGAGATGGGATGGGTGGAAAGCAACTTGGAGAGGCTAGAAATCAAGATCGATATGATTGGACTGGATGATCTTGACCTCAACACAAGGGTAGGTGGTTCTCTCTCAGAAAATCTGATAGGATAGGTATGGAATAGTTCTGAGTGCTTCTCTCTCAAGTAGGTGGTGGTGAAGGTGTATATATAGGCATACCCAAAAATCCAACCGTTACACACAAAATGACCAACTCGGTGACACCGATGTGTTAATCTTGGTGGTACCGAAGTGACCAAAAGGTGGCAACTTTTGAATCTCGGTGAGACCGGTATAGGAAACTCGGTTGCACCGATAAGGTGACCAACGGTAAGATTTCCAATCTCGGTGACGCTGATCCAACATTCTCGGTGGGACCCAAAATGTGAATTTGCATAACAGAAAGTTGGCAACCTAAACTCGGTGGCACCGGTATGGAATTGGTTGCACCGAAGTGGCTACGGTTTGGCTTGAGTCTGTCTAGGTTCTGGAATCTGTGGCACTGAAGTGGGAAAGTTGGTTGCACCGATTTTGAGTGTTGGGTATAGAACAAACATTGGTGGGAGAGTTTGTGGATGTTTTTGGTGACTATCACTTGTGCACGTTTGAGCATATTGTTCACCAACAAAACCTTACCCCCCTTTTAATAGTATTGGCTTTCCTATGACTCAAAGTGATTTCTCACAAATATAAAATGTAGAGTCCTCTTGCTTGAAGCTTGGCCAACCTATTTCCTTGCATCTTGGGGTTTCTCCGCAATCTCCTTTTGCCAATCCTCTCATTGAGCATTTCCTGAAATATACTTGGTGGAAACATTAGTTCAGTGACTTATATGTTGTTATTAATTACCAAAACCACCAAGGGAGCAAATATGCTTTCATGGGCGAGGCAGAGGCTGACGAGCGGGCCCCACTCACCAAGGCCATCGTCAACCTCTGTCCAGGAGACGGCGGTGCTCACCGGCGGCGAAGCACGACACAACGAGGGGAGCAGGGAGCAGCAATGGACTCAGGAGGTTGCCGCCATTCGGGACGAGTTGGAGGGGACGCCGGAGAGGCACCGTCTCGCCGGCGACGAAGAAACCGCGATGGAGGAGCTTTAGGAGGAGGTCGTCACGGCCATCTCGTGCTGCAAAAAGGACAGGGACAAGGGGGAAACGAGACAGTGAGGTGAAGGAGGAGCAACTTAGGAAGAAAGAGGGCCGGAGAGGCTTGCTACCTAGAGATCGACGGCAGCAATGCCGCGACGAGTCTCCGATCGATCTCGAGCGCTCGAGCCCCAAAATGAAGGGGACTGGGCACGGGAGCTCTATTGGGAGAGAGAGGGAGGTTCCAGAGAGGGAGATGGGGTCGGGGAGGCTCCTTTTATAGGCGCCCGGTGGTCCACCGAGATCGGGGGCACCTAAGATCTCAAGGTCGAGGCCAGGGTTGGGTAGAGGAGTTGAGGGCATGTCCGCGGTGTTGCTGGGACATGCCCACAGCTAGGGGGAGAGGAGAACGCACACGAGGCGGGCCAGGTACGCAGGCAACGACTGGTGGACGCGGGCAGTGCTCGGGCACGCGCGACAGCAGCCGTTGGAGAGAGAAGGAGAAGGGGGCGGTGCCTTGGAGGGTTGCGGACGTTGAGGGCATCTCGGGGGACAGCTTCCCCCATCCCAAAGCTGTCGGGGGACCTCAGGATGCTCCTGCTACAGTGCGGACATGCACTATAGCGTGCTCCTAAGCATGCCTTTGGCATGCCATGGCATGCTTGTGTGCTCTCGACGCGTCCCTGCATGTTTCCTAGCTCCTGGACGATCTCTAGATGCTCTAGGATCTACGAGGGGCTAGGGGGGGTTAGAGATGAGAGGAGGGGAAGGAAAAAGGGGGTGTTGGCCATGCTGTCCAGCAGGTAAAAATGGGTTTTTATCCCACTTACCCATGCATATGAGGCTTGATATTCTTACTGGGAGTGAAGGGGGAACCCTAGAGACATTGGTAAAAGTTTAAGCCAAGGGGAATAATAAAAGGTGGTCAAAAAATGTTTTATTACCAAACATGCAGAAGGTGTTTGATAGAGGTTAGGGCAAGCAAATGGCCTTTGCTTGCCATAAGATTTTAGAGGATCAAATGGTGATTAGGATTAGACCTGATCACCAAGTTTGAGATTGAATGATGAAAAATCACAATGTAACTTTTTGAAACCCTAGAAATCAACTTAATCTGGTTTTTGTAGATCTACTCATGCTAAGATAATCCCCTTGATGCACCACTTGGTGTAGCACCATTATTTCGTGATTATAACATGTCCACAAAGTTTGGGGTCAAGGGAAGAAACTTCCCAATGTAAAGTTGTTCAAATTTGAATCTGGACAGGGAGGGTTTTGGAATAGTTTGATGAATCAAATCAACTTGGATTGAGATGAACCTTTCCAAAATCATCACCTATGACAATGTTTACTTGCTGGAATGTTCTTGGAATTTTTTGAGAATATTTCTTATAGAAATATTTCAAAAGCTTGATTTGGACAGGAAGGGTTTTGAGGGGTTTTCCCCTTGATTTTTAACATGACCATGTGTTGAAACTCGTATATATGGAAAATATGTGTCCACTGAATTTCCTTAAATTTTCTCAAATATTTTGAAAGCATTTAAATAATTTTTACCTATAAAAGACCATTTCTAGCCTTAAGAAAAGACCTTTTTAGTAAATAGTAAAATAATCTTTAAAAATAATATTTCGTGATTTTGGAAAGTCATTTATATAGTAAGTTTGAAATAGAGCCTTTGGGGAAAAAGGATCCACCCAATATGAGGACTTGCAGTGCAATCCTCAACTCATGGGTTTTTGAAAACCTAATTTGAATAAATCCTCTTTGGTCAAAATAGTATTAGATAAAAATAGTTTTGGGCATTATTCACATGGCATGATCATTGTCAAGAAGTTTGGTTCAAGGAAGATGAATATGGAGATGATTAGAACCTAAGAGTGCCAGACAAACTTAACAGAGCAATCAAACAAGCAATACTTCAAACAAGCATGTACTCAAAAAGTTTTAACTCGCTCCAAATTTTACAAATCCAAGCATAACAAAGTGATACAACACACGGTGTGATAGCGTATTCCATAGAACCTGATTTAGCAAACGCCATTTTGTTACAAGATAATCACTCACGCGCGTCTTCCATTGATTGTGTCGCCAAGATGTTGTTCGACTTACATATAGGAGAATTCTTCATGTGGCCATATTATGAAGAGTAAGTTAAATATACAACCACGCATACACTGATCGTCTTTTAGTTTTAGACATAGTTCGTACATTCAAGGTTTTCTTAAAACTGTAGAGGTCACTGGATCTTGGTGGTCATTGTTCCAAAACGCAACACATCTTACTACATGGATCCACTCAGAGAGTCCAATGCGCCTCAGGATCTGAGTCATCTTCAGGATTTCATGGATAGGTATTGAATTCTTTGATGTTAATACGTCGTGTTCATATCTGGTTCCAAAATTCAGTGTGTGAAAATTCATCTTCGTTTGAAGTGTATTGTCAAAAAACATAACTTTAGGGGGGTTAATGTTTGATCGCCAACAACCTCTGCAGCACGTGATCGTTTCTCCGGTAAGACAACGATATCCGTTATTTTCAGAAAATGCTAGTCAGATGTTCAAATTTCTAAGTAAACCTCTTTCTATTTCTCTCCATAGAAAAAAAACAACTTACACCGGTTAGGTTGTTCCTAACAGGGCAAATACATGACTAACACTATACAAAAAAATTCAGTGCCCTCAGCAACAACAAGGTACCAACCTATGTGGATACTACGTTTGTGCACACATGATGAACCTATGCAGACATGCTAAATGTGGTGTCGATGCTGATAGGATAAAACCAGCAAGTCTGCTTCTTAATTACTATCTTCAACTCCACACGTATGTCACATTCTGATCTAAAAGTCATGCAGCTGATCTTCAGAACAGCTCGCCACCGATGAATTGTTGTCCGTTAGGAAATTTATCAGCACCTTCTTTGTGAAACACCATATCAGGCCCTCTAAAGACGTCGGCGATTTCTGGATACAAATCTCCCAAAAATAAGTACGCATTCATATAGTGTTATCAACTAAACATATACACATGGATGCATTATTTTTCATGTGATCATGTCTTCGTATTTCGTACACTATGATTATGTACTGGATATGTCAGTTTAACACCTGTGAAATTTAGCTAGCATTTTCTCAATTGCATATTGTCGTGAATTATGATGAATTCTCTGCTTGTGGACACTATTTGTTCAATTGCATATTGTGGCGAATTATGATGAACGTTCTTCATGTGGACACTATTTGTCGATTGCATATTATGGCGAATTTGCTATTTGCATGGTGAATTAAATGCGATATTTTACAATAAACTGGCAATTTCAGCGCACACGGTTCAACCAACTAAGTGTGTGTAGTCCAGAACGGAAAGCACACGCAACTCGTAGTGCAACCACTTGTGATACACAGGAAAAGGACATGAGCTATAATCTAAAACGTTGGTGATACATAAGAAATCGGGAATGGTTTGCAGCACTTGTGCATGTGTGCAGGAGCTACTCAATCGTTTGTTATAGCAATGTATCTCACACGCTAGCCAAAAGGAAACCGTGCCCGATGCAAAGACCATCCCACGCGTACATTTTTCGGGAAACGTGTCCGATGATGCTATACATGTACATTTTCGGGTAACGTTTCGCAAACGGTCAAAGGTCAAACTCCGTTTGTTTTCCATCAGCAATTAGACGCATTTCACTCATCTTGGACGTGTGTGATTGATCCCAAATCCCACACGTACGCCAAAAATATTACGTTTGCGATATGTTCCTGCATCACACATGATTATATTTGCAGATCGTTTGCGTTTGTTGGCCACCATCGCCAACGGGTTTCCCATGTCGTGTGGGATGCCCCCCTATTGCCGACACATGCAAGGCGACGGTTTGGAACTACGTCGTGGAAAGGTGTTAAAAACCGTCTGTATAGCACGTCGTTGCGCCAGTGTAAGCAAACTAGTAACAAAGGCAAGAAAGGTTCTTCAACTAGTAGCAATAAAAATGATAAATCCAATGATATTGCTTCAAGTAGTTCTATTGATCCCACTAACGACTCTCTTAGGTAAGTTACACTTGAGCAATAAAATGAACTATTGAAAGGGATTATAGAGAAAGGTATCTACAAAAGTATTGCCGGGTGTAAGCAATTTCAGGAAATTGTATGCAGGCACGGAGTATACCGGAAGAACCATGGAATTGGCTACTTAGATGCTAATGGAGTTGAATGGGAAGAAGGTCCATACCCCAAGCCCAAGTTTGTTCCTCGAAGGGAGAAGTATGAACATACTCTTCCCAGGGGAACAAAAGCTCAAGATGACCTTCCACCACAAGATCACAAGATCAAGGGCAAGGACAAGCTTCAAGAGGATATTGACTCATATGAAGATGAATCTCGGACGTGTAGGGAAAACGACTCGCTCGCCCCGCTCCCGCGAGCAGGCGGGCGACCTATCTCCCCTGCTGCCGCCAGATTTTCCCTCTCCTCCTCTACTCCTTGCTGCCGCTAGGGCGCGTCGCCGGGCGAAACCCGGCCGGTGGAGGCAGCGGCAGGGTCCTGGTCTCCCCTCCTATGAGGCAGGGTCGTCGCAGGGGTGGCCCCCTCGTGCGGTGGCACGGTGTTGGGTAGGGCACGGCAGCACAGCGACGACGTCCTCTATAGTGTTTCGGGAGGCTAGCGGTGGCGGCGTGGAGGACTGCTAGGCGACGTGGGGGCCGGCATGCTTTGCGGGCGTTGCTTCCTCGGAGGTGATGCGGGGAGCGGCGCAATTTCCTCGGCGGATCCGAGCTTCCATCGGGGTGGCTTTGTGGCTGGTGCGCCCTGGCCTGGGGATGACACGGGGGCGAGCTACGGCCTATTGGGGTCATGAATATGGCCATGGACCTTGGTGGCGCGTCGCGGCTGCAGCAGGAGACGGTGTTGCCAGCCAGATCAGATCGGATCTAGCTCATGGCCGCAGGCCATGGCCTCCGGCGTGCGGTTTGGTTGTGGCCCTTGGGGTCATGGCGAGGATGTGGGCTGGCATGGCATGGTGGTGGCTCATGGCGGTGGTGTGTGTCATGTCATGGTGGCATTGGGCCTGTTTGTGGGCAGCTCGTGAGGGGGCAGGTCTGTTGCGGCAGTGGCTGGCTTGTTCCGGCGTCAGCCCACCTATAACTGGCCTATGTCGGCCTTTGTCCCCTCTCCTCGTTGTTCGGTCGCTATTCTTGTCAAAGGGCTTGTCCGCTCTCAACTACGGTCCATCGCCTGTCTCGTGCCTGGTGCGGCAAGACCGAGCTCCTCTTGCGCACGGTGGGTAGGATTAAGCTCGTCTCGCGCACGATGCAGCAGGACCGACCTTACCTCACACACGATGTCGCAGGACTGAGCTCACCTCGCGCCCGGTGCTACAGGATGGGTCGATGCAGGCCAGTTTTGGCTGGCCTTTGGGTCTCAGCGCTAGGGCTGTCCAGGGGTGGAAAAGGCGGCTCCTTTTCGCTCGTCTCTTTGGCTGGGGCTGGGGCGGATCTCGGGTGAGGTGGTGTCAAGGTCTTGGATGCTGGGGCGGCGGCCCTGGAGGTGGTTGCGCGGTGCTCATGGGCAGAGCCCGTGGCTTGGCGTTGCCTGGTGGCCATGGCCATGTGGGTGGCGTGGTAACCGGGGTGTGGCGATCGGTGGCGGTGAGTGTTAGCCGGGGTAAAAACCCGCTCTATCTTTGGACGGACCGGCGGCAGCGGTGATCATTCCCTTCTTGAAGGTGTCATCGCGGATCTCATCGCCCGTTGTGCCGCTCCATGGGAAACTCCGATCCTCGGATCGGGAGGCGGCGGCACTCCGGTGTCGTATCCTTCCTGAAGGTACCGCCTTGGAGCCCACAGTTTGTCATAGGATCTCTTCCCCGTGGCATGTCCCGGTTGAGTCCTTGGTTGCTCTTGTAGTGCTAGGGTGATGTTGCTGCGATCAGCACCTATGTTCCTTGCCTTGGGTGTGTGCGTGTGTTGTGTTGGCGTGCGTCTGTATCCGGTTGCTATTGATCTTTGCTTTATATATAAAGCAGGGCGAAAGCCTTTTTTGGTAAGATGAATCCCAAGCTTTGGTCAAGTGGGTTCCCAAGGCTATTGCAAGCTCAACTTCTACAAGTGCCACTTCAACACTAAGGATTCCCATCAACTTGATGTGGGTCCCTAAGAAGAAGAATTAGAGAAGTTCTTGAGGGGTGTCTCTGCCAATGAAATTCACTCATATTCGTTATTGGCAAGAACTAGTTGCAATCAACATGAACATTATGCAATAGTTCAAGGAGTCACACAACCCCTCAAAGGTAAGCAAGGGACAAGGTAATTAATGAATCCATGGACATCATCATGTATGCTTTGCATTTTGATACGTTTCCAACGTATCTATAATTTTTGATGATGGCATGCTATTATATTATATGTTTTGGATGTTTTATATGCATTAATATGCTATTTCATATTATTTTTTGGGACTCACGTATTAATCTAGAGACTAGTGCTAGTTTTTGTTTTTTCCTTGTTTTTGAGTTTTGCAGCTATGGAATATTAAACTGAGTCCAAACGGAATAAAACCTTCGGAAGGAATTTTTTTTGGAAGGAAACAAATCGAACAAGCTTGGAGTGCATGGCAGGGGAGGTGCCAGGGAGCCACAAGCCTACTAGGCGCGCCCCCTGGTCACGCCTAGTAGGCTTGTCGCCTCCCGGAAGGTCTCCTAACCCTTATTCTTGGCCTATAAATTCCCAAATATTCACCCAACACTAGAAAGAGCCACGCAAATACTTTTCTGTCGCCGGAAGCCTCCGTTCTCGAGAAATCCAACCTTGGAGCCTTTTCCGGTAATCTGCCGGAGAGGGTTTCGATCACGGAGGGCATCTACATCAACTCCATTGCCCCTCCACCACAGACCTACGGGTCCATAGATAGTAGTTAGATGGCTTCTTATCTCTCTTTGATCTTCAATACCATGTTCTTCATGATCTTCATTGAGATCTATCCAATGTAATCCTCTTTTGTGGTGTGTTTGTCAAGATCCGATGAATTGTGAGTTTATGTTCAGATTATCCAAGAATCTTATTTGAATCTCCTATCAATTATTATTTACATGATTTCATATCCTTGCAAGTATCTTCGAGTTATTGGTTTGGTTTGGCCAACTAGATTGGTAATTCTTGCAATGGGAGAAGTGCTTGGTTTTGGGTTCAATCTTGCGGTGTCCTCATCCAGTGACATAGTAGGGGTAGCGAGGCACGTATTGTATTGTTTCCATCAAGGGTAACAAGATGGGTTTTTTATCATATTGCTTGATTTTATCCCTCTACATCATGTCATCTTTCTTAATGAGTTACTTTGTTCTTCATGAACTTAATACTCTAGATCCAGGCAGGAGTCAGTCGATTTGTGGAGTAATAGTAGTAGATGCAGAATCGTTTCAGTCTACTTGAAACGGACATGATGCCTATATGCATGATAATTGGCTTGGATAACTACATGATTATTTGCTTCTCTATCAATTGCTTGACAGTAATTATTTTGCCCACCATGATATTTGCCTTCAAAAGAGAAGCCTATAGTGAAACCTATGCCCCCCGGGTCTACTTTCCATAATATACTTTCAGATCTATAAACCAAAAATACCAAAAATACTTTGTTGCAATTTATTTACCTTTTACTTTCCGTTCTTGTTTACATCTATATCTATCGGATCTAATCCTTGCAAATAATCGTGAAGGGATTGACAAACCCTTTATAGTGTTGGGTGCAAGAGTTTGATTATTTGTGTAGGTGCAACCATTGGTGACTTGCTTGTTCCTCCTATTGGATTGATACCTTGGTTCTCAACAACTCAGGGAAATACTTATCTACTTCGCTGCATCACCCTTTCCTCTTCAAGGGAAAACTAACGCATGCTCAAGAGGTAGCAAGAAGGATTTCTGGCGTCGTTGCCGAGGAGGTTACACATCAAGCTTACCAAGTACCCATCACAAACTCATCTCTTGAATTTACATTATTTTCCATTTTCCTCCCATTTTCCTCTCCCCCACTTCACAAATTTGCCGTTTTATTCGCCCTCTCTTTTCTGTTTGCCTTTTTCTCATCGGATCTCTTGTTTGCTATGTTTGCCTGTGTTGCCATGTGCTTTCTATGTGCTTGCATCTTCGCTTGCTAAAAATCTATTCATATGGATCCTCACCCACTTTCTAATCTTTTCAAAATACCAAATTATGATGAACCAATTGCTAGCGAGTTTAGTGCACTTGATTATCTCTATGAAGTTTTGCTTGAAAATAATGAAAATTTTGATGAAGTGTTGAAAGAGGAAAATTATAAGGTGATTCATGATATCTCCTTGAATGAAAGCATGATTGCAATGTTGTTAGTATGAATTCTTTGAATATCCATGATACTAATGATATGCAAAACCACAAGCTTGGGGATGCTATGCTTGATAAAGATGATATATTTTTTCCCCATGTTTTGTGATGATACGTATGATATAATTGCTCATGAAAAGAATGCATTATGTGATAGTTATATTGTTAGATTCCTTCATGATTCTACTGAAAATTATCATGAGTGAGGAACATATGCTTTTAGGAATTGCAATAATATCAAGTTTCCTCTATGTGTTCAAAGTTTTGAAGTCATGCTTGTTTCGCCTTCCTATGCTAGTTGATTCTTGTTCCTATAAATTGTTTGCTCACAATATACCTATGGATAGGAAGTGGGTTAGACTTAAATGTTCTTGTCATGAGATTGATGATGCTCTCTTTCATGTTTCAAATACTACTTTTTATGTGATCATCATTGAAATCATCATGCATAGCTAGGGGCGTTAAACAATAGCGCTTGTTAGGAGACAACCCAATTTTATTTTTATGTTCTGTTTTTGCTTATGTTTCTGAGTGTTTCCCACATTAATTCTTCTTTAATAATTGTGTTTTGGTGTTTAAATAGTGTTTGAGCCAAGTAAAACCTTTGGGGTGATCTATGGTAGTTGTTGATTTGATCTTGCTGAAAAACAGAAACTTTTGCGCTCAGTCCAACAATTTTATAAATTTTTCAGAGAGTCTAATGAGTCTGAAATTTGTACACAAGATTTATATATAAATTGCACAGGTTTTCCTAATATTCCTTAATTTTTTAAGTTACATAAGTATACTAAGTTTTCAGATTTCTACAGACTATTCTGTTTTTGACAGATTCTGTTTTCTTTGAGTTGTTTGCCTATTTTGATGAATCTTTGGGTTGTATCATGTTGTATGAACCATGGAGAAGTTATATTACAGTAGGTATAACACCAATATAAATAAATAATGAGTTATCAACAGTACCTAAAGTGGTGATTTATTTTCTTATACTAACGGATCTCATGAGTTTTGTGTTAAGTTTTGTGTTGTGAAGTTTTCAAGTTTTGGGTAAAGATTTGATGGACTATGGAATAAGGAGTGGCAAGAGCCGAATATTGGGTATAACCAAGGCACCCCAAGTCATATTAAAGGATTCCAAAGAGCCTAAGCTTGGGGATTCCCCGGAAGGCATCCCCTCTTTCGTCTTCAATCCATCGGTAAATTTACTTGAGGCTATATTTTTATTCACCACATGATATGTGTTTTGCTTGGAGAGTCTTGTATGATATGAGTCTTTGCTTGATAGTTTGCCACAATCATCCTTCATGCACACATCTTTTGAGAGAGAGACGTTGAATAGTGAATTTGTTAGAATGCTCTATGTACTTCACTTATATCTTTTGAGTTAGGCATGTTTGCTCTATGCGTTTCACTTATATCTTTTAGAGCACGGTGGTGTTTGCGTTTTATAGAAATACTTGAACTCTCGTACCTCACTTATATTATTTTGAGAGTTTCTAAAACAGCATGGTAATTGGTCTAGGTTATTAATCTAGTCCTAAAATATAGGCATCCAAGAGGGATATAATAAAAACTTCCATACTAAGTGCATTGGGTATTCATGAGAAGTTTGATTCATTGCATAAAGTTTTGAGATATAAAATGGTAATATTAAGACACATGTTAGGAATTAATTGTGATTTGGTAAAAATACTTGTGTAAAGTTTTGTGATTCCCGTAGCATGCACTTATGGTGAACCGTTATGTAAGGAAGTCGGAGCATGACTTGTTTATAGATTGTCAACCTTTGTGTGAGGGTCGAGAGCGCACGATGGTTAACTCCTACCAACCTATCCCCTAGGAGAATGCGTTTAATACTTTGCTTCAATGACTAATAGACTTTTGCAATAAGTATGTGAGTTCTTTATTACTAATGTTGAGTCAATGGATTATACGCACTCTCAACCTTCCACCTTTGCTAGCCTCTCTAGTACCGCGCAATTTTCGCTGGTACATCAAACACCTTCCTCAAAACAGCCACCATATACCCTCCTCAAAACAGCCACCATATATCCTTCCTCAAAACAGCCACCAAACCTACTTATTATGGCATTTCCATAGCCATACCGAGATATATTGCCATGCAACTTCCACCGTTTCCTTTTATGACTTGCACCATCACTTCCATATTGCATATAGAGTCATATTTTCTCATAGGTATCGAGTTGTAATTTTCTTTTGAGTTGTAAGTAAATAAAAGTGCGATGGTTATCATTAATAGCGCAATTCCTATGTGAGGAAAGGATGATGGAAGCTATGATTCCCTCATAAGTGGGGATGAGATTCCGAACTTTATGAAAAAAAGAGGCCATTGAAGCCCAAATAAATAAATGAATAAAAGAGGCCTTAGATGCCCACCAAAAAAATAAAAAAATGAGAGAAAAGAGAGAAGGTACATTGCTACTACCTTTTTACACACTTGTGCTTCAAAGTAGCACCATGATCTTCATGATAGAGAGTCTCCTATTTTGTCACTGTCATATAGTTAGTAGAATTTTTCTTCATGATGCACGTCCACTTAGTTTCTTTTTGAGCTTTCATACACTTATAGCTCTAGTGCATCCTTTGCATGGCAATCCCTACTCACTCACATTGATATCTATTAATGGGCATCTCGATAGCCCGTTGATACGCC
This sequence comes from Hordeum marinum, assembly GCA_022496015.1. NCBI lineage: Eukaryota > Viridiplantae > Streptophyta > Magnoliopsida > Poales > Poaceae > Hordeum > Hordeum marinum. The sequence continues at coordinate 192,735,613 of CM039676.1, read as the reverse complement.
TAGTTGATGTGAGACTATCTTCTCCCTTTCCTTGACAACCTCCACCATATTCTATTCCACCTATAGTGCTATATCCATGGCTCACGCTCATGTATTGCATGAGAGTTGAAAAAGTTTGAGAAAATAAAGGTGTGAAAACAATTGCTTGACCTTTCATCGGGGTTGTGCATGATATAAATACTTTGTGTGGGGAAGATGGAGCATAGCCAGACCATATGATATTGTAGGGATAACTTTGTTTTGCCATTATATTTTGAAGAGATACAATTGCTTTGCTAGTATACTTGAAATGTTACTGCTTTTATATCAATATTAAGCTTTTGTTTTGAGTCTTACAGAATAAAGAATATTACATGGATAAATATGTTAGGTAGCACTCCACATCAAAAATTATGTTTTTATCATTTACCTACTCAAGGACGAGCAGGAATTAAGCTTGGGGATGCTGATATTTCTCCAACGAATCTATAATTTTTGATGATGGCATGCTATTATATTATCTGTTTTGGATGTTTTATATGCATTAATATGCTATTTTATATTATTTTTGGGACTAACCTATTAATCTAGAGCCTAGTGCCAGTTTCTGTTTTTTCCTTGTTTTTAGTGTTGCATATATGGAATATTAAATGAAGTACAAAAAGAATACAACCTTCGGAAGGAATTTTTTGGAAGGAAACAAATCGATCAAGCTTGGAGTGCACGGCAAGGGAGGTGCCAGGGAGTCACAAGCCTGCTAGGCACCCCCTGTCCGCGCCTAGCAGGCTTGTCGACTCCCGACAGGTCTCCTAACCCTAATTCTTGGCCTATAAATTCTCAAATATTCCCCCAACATGAGAAAGATCCACTTAAATACTTTTCCTCCGCCGGAAGCCTCCGTTCCCGAGAGATCCAATCTTGGAGCCTTTTCCGGTAATCTGCCGAAGGGGGTTTCGATCACGGAGGGCATCTACACCAACCCTATTGCCCCTCTGATGATGTGTGAGTAGTCCACCACAGACCTACGGGTCCATAGCTAGTAGCTAGATGGATTCTTGTCTCTCTTTGATCTTCACTACCATGTTCTTCATGATCTTCATGGGGATCTGTCCGATGTAATCCTCTTTTGTGATGTGTTTGTCAAGATCCGATGAATTGTGAGTTTATGTTCAGATTATCCATGAATCTTATTTGAATCTCCTCTGAATTCTTATTTTTATGATTTCATATCCAAGTCTCTTCGAGTTATTGGTTCGGTTTGGCCAACTAGATTGGTAATTCTTGCAATGGGAGAAGTGCTTGGTTTTGGGTTCAATCTTGCGGTGTCCTCACCTAGTGACATAGTAGGGGTAGCGAGGCACGTATTGTATTGTTGCCATCAAGGGTAAAAAGATGGGGTTTTCATCATAGTGCTTGAGTTTATCCCTCCACATCATGTCATCTTTCTTAATGCATTACTCTGTTCTTCATGAACTTAATACTCTAGATGCGGGCAGGAGTCGATCAATGTGTGGAGTAATAGTAGTAGATGCAAAACCATTTCGGTCTACTTGACACGGACGTGATGCCTATACGCATGGTCATTGCCTTGTATAACTGCTTGATTATTCACTTTTCTATCAATTGCTTGATAGTAATTTGTTTACCCACCATGATATTTGCCTTCAAGAGAGAAGCCTCTAGTGAAACCTATGGCCCCCGGGTCTACTTTCCATAATACACTTTTAGATCTATAAACCAAAAATACCAAAAAATACTTTGCTGCAATTTATTTACCTTTTACTTTCTGTTCTTGTTTACAACTATATGTATCGGATCTAATCCTTGCAAAGAATCGTGAAGGGATTGACAACCCCATTATAGCGTTGGGTGCAAGAGTTTGATTGTTTGTGTAGGTGCAACCATTGGTGACTTGCTTGTTCCTCCTACTGGATTGATACCTTGGTTCTCAACAACCGAGGGAAATACTTATCGACTTCATTGCATCACCCTTTCCTCTTCAAGGGAAAACCAACACACGCTCAAGAGATAGCACACTCCATGTCCATAGATATCCTTGTATTTGTCTCTTGGTTTGGGACTAACCCATGTAGGTGAGAAGAGTAAGAAATAAAAAGGATTGCTCCCTACTTAAGATGATATTCATCAACTAGGAGCATCCACTACTACATCACCCACATGAAGTCTTCTACGACAAAACCCAAGGTTAGTTTATCCCTCTTAGGGGGGATGTCACATCAAGGGGGAGCTTTACTCTAAGACTTGAGTCAAAGTATCTCTTAGAATGTGACAACATTAACAAGCTTTATGTAAAAATGGTAACCCCACTTGTGCTTAAATGATGAGTATGACCTATGATCAAGTATTCTTACTTGGCTCCTAAGTGAATATACTCATATATAGATGACTACGTCATCGCAAAAGTGCTTGATAGATGCTAGAATGTTTGTGCATGTTTGTCGTGATTTCATTTGATATCTTATTGTGTGAGCATTTTGGTCCGCGTATCTTCACTCATTCGAGGATATCTAATTGTAGCTATTTGGCTTTTGATTTTTCTTTTGCCAATTGAATGTACAAGAATTCCTAGGACCCCTCTCTAGCTATCTATGCTTTCTCGTCTCAAGTTCTATTCATGCTACATCATAAAACTTGAACAAGCACTTCTTGATCCCTCTGTGTGAGGAGCACTTGGAGTACCGTGTTGACAAGAGCTGCATTCCAAAACCTGTTTGTGAATCTCGGTGTAACCAACTCCACAAACTCGCTTCCACCGATTCACTAAGTTGATCTAGTGTAAGTGCATCTAGTGCCACCCTTGTTTGGTTTTGGAATATTGAAGACAAACGTGATTGAGGGACTAATGTGTTTGTGAGAGTTCATAGGTTAACACAGATAGAAGTCCCTGGAGTTTTGGTTTAGCCGTCAAAGAAGACCCCCAAAAATTTCCAAAGACATTGAGGACGGCTAAAGCCATTGGTGGAAGACGAAGACATTCGTTTGAAGACAATGAAACGCAAAGACGAAGTCCTTTGGTAGTTTTGTTTCTTCTTTCCTGAGTCATAGGAACCACCGTACTATTAAGTGGGGTCTATGTGATCGAAGTCAGATGCTGACGTGATGCTCAACTCATACATTTGTCTTCGAGCGAAGACAGTGAGAGGAAAACTCTTCTAGAGCTGGTTGAGTCAGATTTGCTTGTACCCAAGTAAAGTTGTCGCGTGCGTTCAAAATCTGAATGTTGTGACACGTGTCGGCTAGCCATTGATCCAGAGTCATTTCGATCATATCAGGTTGGGTTGCCCGATGGCTATAAATAGCCAACCCCCTCCACCAGGAGAAGGTGGCTGCTTAGAGAGAGATACGGTTGTTGTCGTTTTGGAGCAACCCACCTCCAATACATTGAGAGAGATACATCCCGCGAGGATACACCTAAACACCTAGAGCTAGTGTGTTCGAGCACCATCGAAGACTTTCTGTTCTGAGAGAATTGAATACTTATTACACTTGAAGAATGTGATCTTCTAGACGGTTAGGCGTCCGGGTCTAGAGCGTCCAAGAGTCATTGTGGACTGTCGGGTGACCAACTTTGTATGGGTTTCGAGAGTCTCCCTTGAAGACTTACCTGAGTGATTGGGCGCTGTCTAAGGGACTTCGTCTCAAGGGAAATAAGCTGAGGATGAGGTCTTATGAGTTAAATATCAGCCTCCCTAACCAGACATACAGTTGTCACAACAACTGGAACTGGTCCAACAAATCATGTGTGTTCGTCAAGCAACTGGTTCTATCCTTCACTCTCTTGCATTCCTATCCTGAATTGTGAAGTCATTGCTTGTACATTGCTTGAAGACTTTCTCCGAAGACATTGATATCTACTGTCTATCCTCATATTGTGTAAGTTTTTCTTCGACTCATCTTAGTATGCATGATGATGATTTATGATTTGTCTCTATGTCGTCACTGTGTTGCATGCCTAGACTAGACTCTTGATCACTATCCCTACCTAATCATTGTTACGTTTTCGCATTATTCGTATGCATTCATTATTTCGAAGACTTTCATAAAAATCGCCTATTCACCCCCTTCTAGTCGATAACTAGCACTTTCAACTGGTATCAGAGCAAGGTACTCCCTTTTTTTGTGTTTCGGTTTAACCACCATGGAGTTTTAGTTATGTCGACTATAGGGATAATCAAGGTCTCCACTGCGTGCCCTGTCTTCGATTGCATCGATTACCCCTACTGGAAGAACAAGATGCGCATGCATCTCGAAGCCATTGACAATGACCTTTGGTATGTCGTCATGGCAGGCATTCCCGAAGTTGGCAAAGGTGTCACTACTGCTGATGTGAAGCGGTTCACGCAACTCGACTCCACCGCCAAGAACATCATCTATGGTCATCTGACCAAAGGAAAATATGGCCATGTGATTGCACTTAACACATCCATGCAAATATGGGAATGGTTGTCCAAAGTGAACAAAGGCATCTCATCCCAAAGAGACTCTCGTGTTGATATGCTTCACAACCTGTTCAACCACTTCAAGAGACTCGACAACGAAAATGTTCAGCTCACCTTTGATCGCCTCACTGACATCTCAAATGAGCTAAATGCACTCGGCGCCACTGATATCACCAAACATGAAGTCGTGAAGAAGCTACTCATATCACTTCACAGTTCCTTTGACACTCTCACACTCATGATCCAAGAGTGCCCTGACTTCAAGAATTTGGACCCAGCTGATATACTCGAGAGGTTGAACGCCCATGAATTTCAACAAGCTGAGAAGAGAGATATCTACGAACCAAGCTACAATCGCTCCCGTGGATTGAAGGCCAAAGCTTTCTGTCACACCCTGTGTTTTGCCTCATGACTAAGTTACCATGACTCAAAAATCTAGGCCAATTAAAACTTTTGTGTGCTAGTGATGTTTGACTTGTTTGTTGATTGTTTGATTGCTTGTTGGTGCTCTATATTCATAGAACTCCCTACTACTCTCAAAACTATTTTTCCTTGACCCCAAACATATTGCCCAATGATCATACCGTGTGTGTAGTACCTTAAACTAATTTTATCAAAATTTATTTTTTCCAAAAAGGATTTATTCAAATTAGGTTTTCAAAACCCCCTAAATTGAGGTTTGCTACAAGTCCTCAAGTTGGGTAGAATATTTTGCACAAAAAACTTTATTTGGAACCTACAATACATATGACTTCCCAAAACCCCCAAATATGAACTTTAAAGATTATTTTGCTATTTTATTTAAAGGCTTTTTCTTAAGGCCAAAAATGTTTTTTCGTAGGAAAAAAATATTTAAATTCTTTAAAAATATTTGAGAAAATTTAGGGAAACCCAGTGGACATATATTTTCCATATATATGAGTTTAAACACATGGTCATGTTCAAAATCATGGGGAAAACCCCTCAAAACCCTTTCTGCCCAAATCAAGTTATTGAAATATTTCTATAAGAAATATTCTCAGTAAGTTCAAGGAAAATTACAGAAAGTCACCCATGACATATGCAATCATCTTGCCAAGTTTCATATCAATACCAATTGATTTGGTTCACCAAAATATCCCAACACCCTCGCTGTCTAGAACCAAATTTGAGCAACTTTGCATTGCCAAATGTCTCCTATTGATATCAAAATTTGTGGACATGTTATAATGCTCCAATAATGCATCCACGTCAATTGGTGCATGAAGGAAAAAATATTCACTTGTCCAAATCCCCTCAAACTCATTTCTATAGATTTCAAGAATTGGAAATGTTTGGACTGTCAAGTTTCCCCATTTGGTCCCAAACTTTTAGGGTATGATGTGATACCCAAATAATGCTACCACATCAAGTGAGCATCAAGGAGAATGGATTTGCATAGCTAGATCTAAGCAAATCCATTTTTGCTCATTTATAGGGTTTACCAAGTTTACATTGGCAACTATATTTATCTAATCTCAAACTTTGTGATCAGCCCTATTTTTACCCACCATTTGATATTGTTAAATCTCAAGGAAAGTAGAATTAACTTACTTGGACAAATCACCATAAAACACCTTCTGGTCATTTCTAAAAATCATTGTTTTCACCCTCTAACCTATTCTCCTTGCCTCTAAAATTTTACTTCAGTCCCTTACGGATGTATTTCACCTCCAGTAAAAAAACCAAGGCCATTGCTCATTGATTGATGGGGTAAAACCCTCAATTTACCTTCTGGACAGAAGTAAAACCCCATGTCTCCCCTCCCTTCTTATTTTTATCAACCACCCAGGGCATCCAATGCCAGATTCCCCTAGCCTAGATCCCCTTTATACCCCTAGATACTAGTGGCCGCGTGCAAGACGCCGCTGCCATGGCATGGCATGCCAAACACGCACTCTAGAGCGTGCTACAATGCTAACGGCATTGTAGTCGCCGCCCAATGGATACTCCCGATAGCCTTGGTCCTCGTGGTGATGTCTCCCGAGGCCGCCTCGACGTCCACTACACGACACGTTGTCGGGTCCCTCCTCTCTCTCCCTCCTACTACCTCTCCTCACATGTGCTCATCGTCGCCCGAGCGCACCATTGAGCGTGCTCACACATGCGATGACCTGGTCGTCGTCTGCTCTCTCTCTCTCTCTCTCTCTCTCTCTTTATCTCCCTGGGACGTAACTCATCCACGAAGCCCACAGGCACGCCCCAAAGTGTCCCCGTTGCCCCTGGCGTGGTCTGGACCATGGCCATGGACATAGCCCACGGTGCCCCGATGCTATGGCTATACCAGGCCTCCACGTGCTCCTCTCTCTTCTCCATTCACTCCCTATCTCTCCCACAGAGCCACTGGGCCAAGTCCCTCATCCTCCCGTACCCTCCTCCTTCCCTCATTGCCAATGTTGCCGTCTCGGCCTCCTCTCAAATTCGAGCAACTTGGGCTTCCCCTTGTCCCCCTGGACTCTTCAACGTGCTCTCCTTGTCACCACAAAGCCCCCCCCCCCCCAAACAGCTCCATTTCTTCCCGAGGCACCACGCGCCCGAAGTCGGTGAAGGTCGACGACCTCTCCGCGGCCATCTACGCCAGCATTGTTGCGGCCCCCCTGCTGGCCCTTAGCGTGGGGATGGATGCAGCGTGGCTCCCTGAGTCCGTCGTTATGTTGGGCATCACCGAAGGTGGTCGATGCCGCCGGGGAGAGCGCGAGCGTGCTCGACCTTTGCCTCCCCTATTCTCTAGCTAGCGGTCACGCGGGGAGGGAGATGACCTTGCCAGTGGGGTCAGCGACCCCACTGGTCAGCCTCTGAGGTGCTGGTCTAGTCCTGCTATCATATTAAGTGGAGACGGCCTCCGCTGTAATCCGTTTTCCCAAACGGGAAACGTATTTCCTGAAACACGCCCTCGACGTGGCTTCCTCGCGGGCAAGCACAAGCAGCTGGGTTGGCCCAGTCACTGCTCCACGCTGGTGGGATGTGCATGGCCCGTTTAGGTAAATTCTTTTTCCATTTTGTTTATTCATAGGGAAGGAAATATTCGTATAAAATTCATTCGACCTCCAAAGTTGGTGATTCAAAATGGAGTGATCATGCTCGCTAGTGATCCAAATATAGCCCTCCAAGCCAAAAACAAGATGGCAATGCTCGCCCTCGAGGCATTAGCGAAAACTTTTACCGTCGAGGAATTGACCGCTCTATGGTCAACAGTTAATAGCGACAATGTGATCCTCGGTAAAAGGCCCAAGTCCACGTACTTTAAACTCGCAGAGGAAATCGTCAAATTTCAGGTGCATCCAACGGACCCCAATAAAACAGTGTCCATCAGAGCCAAGCTCGATCCCCTTATGGACAAGGCATTGCGGAATTTCCTCCGCAAAAATTGGGACATTTTCGCTTGGCATCCTTATGATATGCCCGGTATCCCACGTAGGCTCGCCGAACACAGCCTGAACATTATTTCAGGCTTTAAGCCCATGAAACAGACCCTGTGCCGCTTCTCCAAACCCAAACAACAAGCCATGGGTGAAGAATTAGCAAAATTACTCGAGGCTGGATTTATTCGGGACATCAAACACCCCGACTGGCTAGCAAACCTGGTGATGGTACCTAAGAAAGACAAATCCTGGCGGTTGTGTGTCGATTTCAAAGACCTTAACAAAGCATGCCCCAAGGACCCTTTTCCCTTACCACGCATAGACTAGATCATTGATGCCACAGCCGGACACGATTTTTTGTGTTTCCTCGATGCTTACTCCGGATACCATCAAATTAAAATGAAGGAATCCGATCAGGAGGCTACCGCATTCATCACCCCCTACAGGCCATTTTGCTTCAACACGATGCCCTTCGGGCTAAAAAACGTCGGGGCCACGTACCAGCGCATGACTCAAACTGCCTCGCCACACAGGTCGGAAGGACCATTGAGGCATACGTGGATCATGTGGTAATCAAACCAAACATGTCGATCAGTTGATCGGCGACCTCCGTCAAACTTTCACTAATTTACGCGAATAAGATATACGGCTCAATCCGGAAAAATGTGTATTCGGAGTTCCCTCAGGCAAGCTGCTTGGATTCATCGTGTCCCATTAAGGAATAGAGGCAAATCCAGATAAAATCCGTGCTCTATCAGAACTTGCAATCCCCACAGAGCTGAAGCATGTCCAGAGACTAGGAGGGTGCCTAGCCGCGTTAAGCTACTTTATTTCCTGCCTCGGAGAAAAAACTTTGCCTCTCTATAAGTTGCTGAAACGGACAAACAATTCCGAATGGACCAATGAAGCAGTGGCTGCGTTGGAAGAAATCAAAACAATACTGGCAACCAATCCCATACTCACGGCACTAGGCATCGCTGAGCCCATGTTGTTATACATATCCGCCACCAACAAGATAGTCAGCGCGGTGCTCGTCGTCGAACGAGATGAGGAGGGATATAAATTCCAAACTCAGAAGCCGGTATATTATGTGTCAGAGATACTAACATAGTGCAAGTCCAGATACCCACATTATCAAAAAATAGCCTACACAGTATTCATGGCATCGAGGAAACTTTGACACTACTTCCAGGAGTGTGCGGTAACGGTGGCATCGGAAGTCCACCTGAATGATATAATCAACAAGAGGGACGCTACCGGTCGCATAGCCAAATGGGCCATTGAGCTCCTTCCCTTTGAAATAAACTACAAACCACGTCGCGCCATTAAATCTCAAGTACTGGTGGACTTCTTGACTGAATGGACAGAGGCCAAGCTCCCCAAGGAGTATAGTGCATACTCCCATTGGACAATGTACTTTGACGGATCCAAGACCTTCGCTGGTCTGGGGGCTGGAGTTATCCTCACATCCCCCACAGGCGACAACATAAGATACGTGTTGCAAATCATGTATGCCGATTCCAACAATGCCGCCGAATATGAAGCTCTTCTTCATGGTCTTCGGATGGCGGTATCAATGGGCATACGACGGCTAGAGGTATGGGGAGACTCAAACCCGGACATATCCCAAATTAACAGCGAATTCGATGCCAAAAATCTGAAGATGGCGGCATATAGAGACATTGTCCTCAAGATATGTGCTCGGTTAGAGGGGTTGGAATTCCACCACATTGCTCGAGACAACAACCAAGCCATCGATATATTGGCCGTATGGGAGCCAACCGCAATCCCGTCCCAAGAAACACCTTCCTATAGCAGCTCTTCAAGCCCTCCGTAGTGTGGCAGGACGACGCAAATGGCACTAGTCCGAAAACAACGAACGAGGTTGCTCCCTTTATAAACGAACCAGATGATGGCATCATCGATGGCTCAACGATGAATGATACGCCCTCGACTCATGAGGTAATGGCAGTAATCGCGCCATGGACAGAGCCCTTCCTCGCCTACCTCCTTCACAAGGAACTCCTTGACAATCAAACCGAGGCACGGTGCATAGTTCGGCAATCCAAGGCTTACAAAGTGCACGAGGGTGAGTTATACAAGAAAAGCACCACTGGACTGAAATGCATGCAGGCATGGGCAGGAATCACGCCGCGGCAAGATCTCTTGTCAGCAAAGCTTTCCGAGTCGGTTTCTTTTGGCCTACAGCTCGGACTGACGCCCAGTCACTCGTTCAACATTGCGTCGGGTGTCAACTCTTCGCAAATCAAAGTCACATGCCCCCAACAGCTCTTCAGACTATTCCGATCACCTGGCCTTTTGTGGTCTGGGGGTTGGACATGGTTGGACCCCTCAAAGGGGGAACCAAGAAAAATAAATACTTACTCGTCATGGTTGACAAGTTCACCAAATGGATAGAAGCAAAGCCTGTTAAATCGGCTAAATCCGGACCAGTGATTGAGTTTATATCTAGCATAGTACACCGTTACAGTGTCCCGCATAGTATAATAACGGATAATGGAACCAATTTCACGGCCCAAGAGGTCAAGGACTGGTGCACAAAAATGGGCATAAAGCTTGATTATGCATCGGTCTACCATCCGTAGACCAATGGACAGGTCGAGCGACCAAATGGTCTCATTATGAGCGGCATCAAGCCACGTTTGGTCCTATCTCTTCACGAGGTCGACTGTCATTGGGTGGAGGAACTCGACTCCGTTCTATGGGGGCCTGCGTACTACCCCGAACAGATCAACGGATTATACACCATTTTTATGGCATATGGGGCAGAGGCAGTTCTCCCTTACGATATTATCCACGACGCACCAGGAGTGCACATGTACGAGGAAAAGGAGGCCGAGTTAGATCGGCAAGATGACTTAGACGCCCTAGAGGGGGAGCGGGACATAGCTCTGGCTCGATCCACTCTTTACCAACAGCAAGCTCGGTAGTACCAAAGTAGGGAGGTCAAGGCAAAGGCATACAATGTAGGAAAACTCGTCCTATGACTCCCGGAGAAATAGAAGCACAAACTCAACCCAAGTGGGAGGGTCCTTTCATTATTGATTAAGTGCTCGCGGGAGGGGCTTGTCGTTTGCGGAACTCATCCGATAACCGCCTTGAACCAAACCCATGGAACGCAGCTCATCTTCAATGCTTCTACAGATAAACCGGTGTCGTCCATACTCCCCTACACTTTTTCCTTTTTGTTTTTTTTTGCCATTTTAGCCATTTCCTTTCCCACTTTGTTGTTCAATGGGACAATTTCATTTCCTACCCTATGTTCCGCTGAACCAATCGTGTATTACGGATACTCGGCCTACACCATAAAGTGTTAAATCCGAACATAACACATGGGGGCTTATTTTAATAGCCAGTATTTTAATTGTTCATACTTACCGGGTGCGCGTGTTTCTTTTGTCATGCTTTATCCATTATATGCATCAATTCAAACTAAGACTTTGCCAAGCTAGGTTGCCTCACTTTTGTGGTTACTCTCTATGTTCCAGCTTGTTTGGCTAGAGAGTAAAGGGAGCACCTCTGCGATTCCTACGACCGGGTGATCCAGACACGTACCTCAGACAAGTGAAGCCGAAAGCTAGCTATTTTACATAGACAATTGGTCGGCTACAATGGAAACATCTTATACGACCCTGGTTGTTATTTATGTTGTTTGGGTCTCTTATTCCCAAAGGACACTTAGTCGCGTACTGCAAGTATGCGGATTCCTATCTACGTTCTTCATAGAACCCCAGCGAAAGGTATCTCTAGAGGTACAATTTTCATCAAAAGATGTTTCTTACACTATGTCATAATATGACATATCTTTCTATGTGCTTTCTGTCTGTTCGCGCCACATGGCCAGATTGCCTGGTTCCCCGAATACAAGTTCGCTCTTTGGCGAAGGAATAATAAAAGGGAACACTCCCGAGCTCTTCGCACGGAGGGAGAAGCCGATGGCCGGTTAAGACAAAGTTTACAACATAGATTGTTGTACAAATGTATATGTAAATTACATATGCGGCTGCTGATCGAGATCATCGATTATTGTGTTGAGGGGGTAGTCTGCTTGCGAGAGACGGGAAGCTGGCATCACTTGGTCATATACCAGGTGGGTGACACTTCTTTTCCATCCGATCACACAGGACCAACCCGCGCCATATGCTCGGCGTTAAGTCCGATGAAACGGGTCTTGACCATTGCCCACGCCTCCCGTGCTGCTTCGTGGCAGGCCGAAGTCTTCCATAGCTCGAACCTATCCCGAGCCCTAGTAAATTGATCCACAAGTGCGGCTAGCCCTTCAGGTGGCTGTTCGGTGGTCCATAATGGCTTCACCATCCCCTTCATTGCTTTTTGCACACGCTTGTGGAGAGTGGTCAGTTCCTTCAGCAGGTCCCCTTGGTACGATTTGATCCCCTCTTCAAGATGTCCGGTCAGGAGACCTACACACAAGATAATAAGCATGATTACTATCATTCTCTACATCAGAAATACTTACTCATAGCGGAATTGTATTTACCGAATACGCCCCTCCGGAGCTTTTGATTATCTTCTTGAGCTTGGGCCAATTGAGTCTTTAAACTCTTTATTTCTTTGACCTGTTTTTGTATAACAAGACATCCGACTTGCTACTAGGATTCCACATACCTTTGTGAATCCCGGGCTTCTTCCAGCTGCCTTTCCATATGTCCTATTGATTCAGCTACTACACGGAATCCATATGTCAGGCACGATAATGTAAAAAGATCAGCAGTAAAAGCGTACTCACCATGGGTCTCTCGCGTGAAGCTTTTCACTTGTGCCAGTTCGGCCTTCATGGACTGTACTTCTGTGCCACTCTCCTCGAGGGCCTTGGCCAATTGCTCGGACTGTTGCTTTGAGGCCCGTGTCAGCAGTCAAACAGTATGGAGATCCTTAATTCGTTTTTTCTAAATCAAATTAAGGCTTGGGGGCTACTAGGCTTACACAAGTATGTGGATTCTATAAAATCCGACCTCTTACCTGAATGTTGGTTGTTATCAGCTTCATAGCTTCGCCGAATCCAGCTCGGGCAACCCCGAGATGTGCATCCGCCGAGCTTAGGGCACCAAACTCCTGGTCGGAGAAAATTGGATGTCGCATGGCCTCCCATCGGTGCCGATAATGCATGGCACTCTCCACTTCCGATTTGGTGACGAATACTCTGTCCCCAGATTCAGCGGGCACTGGACCAACCATGGGGGCTTCCGTAATGGAAGCTGCATGGGTCGCGGCCCGGGAGCTCCAGCGTCTCCTGACATCCGGGCAGCCCCCTCGATAGGAGAAGATTGGGCATTTTGCCTAGGTAAAAAACGAGCGGCTATGAGATTATGTTGTGTACAACGATAAGGCGAGATCCGAACAATGTACCTTCAGGATGCGCGGACGGGTGGATTTGTCCCCATGTCTGGCTCCTCTGCAGGGTCTCGGCCCGCCTCTAACTCGCCCGCGGCTTCAGCTGCTGGCGCATGGCATGCTGATCGGTGATGCTTAGGGGCTAGGACCGGCACATCTGGGGTGCTCTTGGTAGTAGGCCTCTTGCGAGAGGAGCTTTTCTTCTTACCCGCACACAGAAAGGAGAATGACTCGGGGTAATCGACTATGATTGCCACTGGGGTCTGGAAGATGTTGTCTTGGTAGTAGACTTTGTTTTCGAAGTCGAGATAGAGATCTGGGTCCTCGTTGAAGCCCGGATCGTTATCATGTGCATGATTCTCGGGCTGAGGAGCCGTACAGTTGACTGTCTCGACGAAGCTCCTCCATTCCTATTCACGTCAAGGCCTCGGTCAAATAGAGTATGGGATGAAGCCCCGAACTATTTCATGATTGAAAGAGTAAGGTTTACCTGTTCGATGGGGTTGTGGGCCGAATACCCTTCCTTGGTTGACCGCCGGATGAAGTCTTCTTGCTCTCCTTTGTACAGGTTGGCAGGTGCGGCAGCCAGCGCTGTTGGATTGGCAAGACCTAGTTTTTAGGAACGCGTGGCTTCGCTTGTCCCGTTGTATCACCATAAGGGGTGCACCCTTTGTTGGAGGGGTTTCACGCACCGAGAGATAGCGGCGGCCATGACGTCGATCATGGTCAGCCGGTGATGGGCAAGCATTCGCACTTGCGCGGCAAGGCATTGCACTTCGGCGCTCTCCTCCTGAGATGAGCTCTTGGGGCGCCAGTTGTACCTCTTCTTCGAGAGGAGGTCGGAGTATTCGGGCAGACCTATCCGAGTTGGCTCTAACAAGGGGACATCTTCGATATAGAACCACTCTGAAGTCCATTCTTCGGATTTCTTCAGTGTGCCAGCCAGATACCCCATACCCGCTCTGCGGCATACCTCGGCTCCGCCTACCTCTAAGATGGCCTTGCCCCGAGTTCGGGGCATGAGGCAGAAGTATTTCCTCCACAGATCGAAATGAGCTTCACACCCTAAGAACACCTTGTAGAGGGCGACAAAGCCTGAGATGTGTAGGATCGACCCGGGGGTGAGATGGTGGAGTTGAATCCCGTAGAACTCCAGAAACCCCCTCAAGAATGGGTGGATTGAAAACCCAAGGCCCCGGAGGAGGAAGGGTACAAAGCAAATGTGCTCCCCTTGTTTGGATTAGGGAAGCGCTCATCGAAGACCTTGTCACCATAAGAAAGCAGACCTGTGCAGGTTGCCACCAGATCTGATGATGGGAGATATCCCTGGGCCTCCAGATTATGGAGCCGTAGGAGATTGACGGAGCAACTGGTCCTGTCACCTAGGTGTTGGCCGTAAGGGCGCGCTCAGGAGCTGGGGGTATTAGCCATGTTTTTCGTAGAGCTTCCGCTAGGAGTTTTTAACAAGTGGGAGGAAGATGTGGTTTCGAACCGCGATTTTGTGTGATTAAATGGGTTGATGCCTCCATTGCAGAGGGTTAGGATTGTAAAAATTATTGGCCACTCACCTCCTCACGGCACACGAAAATCGAGGAAGTTGTGTAGTTATTGTAATGACCTGCGCCCGTGATGCTTGGGATCTTACCGAAGACTGGTTGGATGCCAAACAGAGAAGGATGAAGGACTCTCCTTGCAAGACGAAGATGACGACGTGAAGGAATCAACCGAAGATAAATCAGCCTTGAAGACCAGTCCGGGGGCTACTGAGGGAGTCCTAGATCAGGGGGTCCTCGGGTAGTCGGCCCATTGTTCATGGGTCGGACTGTATGGGCCGCAAGGCAGGCATCAGAGGATCAAAATCACCTGCGCCAGGATGAAAGCCTCATGGAGTTGAGACGTATTCTCCAAGTTATTAGCTGTAGTTCGGCAAGTTATATCTTCGGCATGTACCCGACCATGTGGAGGCCAAGGACACCCTCGGCATCTATATAAGCCGGAGGGTTTTAGGGGTTAGAGACAGGACAACTCATCTAGTTTTAGACATATGACCTCGAGGTAGATCAACTCTGTAACCCCTTAACCATCAATACAATCAAGCAAGACATAGGGTATTACCTCCATTGGAGGGCCCGAACCTGGGTAAACTAGTGTCCCCTTCGTCTCCTATTACCCTCGATCCTAGTCTCACAGTTCGGGACCCCCTACCCGAGATGTGCCGGTTTTGACACCGACAGTCACGTTCTTCATCGCGGTAAATAAAAATCTATTTCTACCGCATGCTCTGATCTAAAATACTTACTGAAATTTGTCGGTTGTTGTTTCTTCACTCTCACACAACCGCATCTAGATCTAGATCTATCTTTTCCAAATATATTCACTTTGTGGTCTAAAACTTGATTTGATTCCTCACTTGTATGAATCCTTAGACTTGTACAAATCTGAAATTGTCATATTCTCTATAGAAGTGAATGTCTTCGGTAAAAGGTCAATGTATTCAAAACACAGTTTTACCTTCCAAATCTTATGAGAATGCATATGACCTCTCCTCTTCCCCGCATCTCTAACTCTTTCGCAGGTACATGTCCACAAAAGAATCTCTTGGATCTCATAGTCTGAATTCATTTGCAGACTACTTACAGATACATCTAGAATCCTCTGGTGCATGCTCATACTTGCGCACTCCTGTGAAGCCTTTGCAGAAGCCTTTGCCTAAGTCAATGGCAGATGATAAACCAGTGAAGAAGGGAGGGAAGCAGAGACGCAAGAATACTGCTAAGGATCTCCCTCCAGATCTATATGGGCAATACAAGTCTGATAAGGAGGAGACATATCGCCAACGCAAGAATCGACTCCAACGGATTCAAAGATATTGGAGTGTGGAGTGGTTTTACTACCACTTTGTCACCGACGAGTATACTAAGAAGTGTGTAGAAAATGTACTCTGGACTGCAATCGTCTACAGAAATCTTTAGCCAAAGATTTGGTGCACCACCCCCCAACACAGAGAAGTGGCGCAAGACTCCCTCACTCGAAGATAGTGACTTCTCCTCGTCAGCTCCTTTCGCCAACGTTCGACTTGTAGATGAAGCTGCTGATGCAACCTCTTTGCCTCCATCGAATCGGCGTCGCAAAACTGCACCAAGCTCCACTGCACGAGCACCCCAAGACTCCACTGCACCGTCTTCATCAACACCTGCTGGGGACGAGTAATTCTTAATGTCTTCATTCCTTTTTGGTCATTCGATGACAAAAAGGGGAGAAGCATTGGGTGATAGTGTACAAACGGGTCTACTAATAAGGGATGGCTATTATTTTTCTTAGTTTACAATTCTCATTTCCGAACATTTGCTATTTTGAATTGTAAAACTTAAGTCCTGATGGACGTCGTCACTTTATGTTTACCGTACTCTTTGGCGCTTCTTCAAGTTATTTTATGGGTCCGAAGACATTCTACAGATGACCATTTTTCATTATGCATTTCATTATCTTCGACATAGCTATTAATGAATAGTGATTAGATTACAAGATATAGGGGGGATCTCCACTAACTACAACCTGCCATGTGCACTTGCATTCAAAGCAAAGTCTTCATATGCACATCTTCAGGGGGAGCTCTTTATATCCTATAATCAAAATCTTCATAACCTTATCTTCACATATATTTATCCCCGTTGAACACTTCAACCAGTTTGTCATCAATCACCAAAATGGGGGAGATTGTAAGTGCATCTAGTGCCACCCTTGTTTGGTTTTGGAGTATTGAAGACAAACGTGGTTGAGGGACTAATGTGTTTGTGAGAGTTCACAGGTTAACACGGATAGAAGTCCCCAGAGTTTCAGTTTAGCCGTCGAAGACGACCCCCAAAAATGTATGAAGACATTAATGACTGTTGAAGCCCTTGGTGGAATACGAAGACATTCATCCGAAGACAATGAAACGCAAAGATGAAGTCTTTTGGTAGTTTTGTTTCTTCTATCCTGAGTCATAGGAACCACCGTACTATTTAGTGGGGTCAATGTGATCGAAGTCAGATGCTGACGTGATGCTCAACCCATACCT
This sequence comes from Hordeum marinum, assembly GCA_022496015.1. NCBI lineage: Eukaryota > Viridiplantae > Streptophyta > Magnoliopsida > Poales > Poaceae > Hordeum > Hordeum marinum. The sequence goes on along the minus strand of CM039676.1, from coordinate 192,718,361 downwards.
ATGTCTTCGAATGAAGACAATAAGAGGAAAACTCTTCCCGAGCTGGTTGAGTCAGCTTTGCTTGTAGCCCAAGTAAAGTTGTCGTGTGCATTCAAAATCCGAACGTTGTGACACGTGTCGGTTGCCCATTGACCCAGGGTCATTTCAGTCATATCAGGTCGGGTTGTCCGTTGGCTATAAATAGCCCACCCCCTCCACCATGAGAAGGTGGCTGCTCAGAGAGAGATACGGTTGTTGTCGTTTTGGAGCAACCCACCTCGAATACATTGAGAGACACATCATGCGAGGATACGCCTAAATACCTAGAGCTAGTGTGTTTGAGCATCACTGAAGACTTTCTGTTGTGAGAGGACTGAAGACTTATTACACTTGAAGACTGTGATCTTCGAGACGGTTAGGTGTCTGCGTCTAGAGCATCCAAGAGTCATTGTGGACTGCCGGGTAACCAAGTTTGTAGGGTTTCAGAAGTCTCTCCTGAAGACTTACCTGAGTGATTGGGCGTAGTCTAAGTGACTTCGGCTCAAGGGGAATAAGGTGAGGACGAGGTCTTCTGAGTTAAATCGCAGCCTCTCTAACCAGACGTTAGCCCTAGCCATGGGCAGCTCGGAACGGTCGGCCCGGTCCAAAAAAGCCCGACCCGGCCCGGCTCGACCTTGCCCACGACCGGGCTCGGGCCTAGATTTTGAGCCTGGTGGTCAGGCCGGGCCGGGCTCAGGCCCAATGAAAATGAAGTTTATGCCTACGACGGGCCGGGCCTGCCGAGCCGGGCTAGGCCTTTTTGAGATCGGGCCGGACTTGGGATCAAGAATCATGCCCGATGGCCGGGCCGGGCCGCGCTCGAGCCTGGGTTTTTAGCATCGGGATTTTTTTCGGCCCGGCTCGAGGCCTGGCCCAGCCCGAGGTATGGCCAGGTATACCAGACGTACAGTTGCCACAACAACTGGAACTGGTCCAACAAATCTCGTGTCTTCGTTAACCAACTCGTCCTATCCTTCACTCTCTCGCATTCCTATTCTGAATTGTGAAGTCATTTCTTGTACGTTGCTTGAAGACTTTCTTCGAAGACATTGATATCTACTGTCTATCTTCATACTGTCTAAGTTTGTGTTCGACTCATCTTAGTATACATGATGATGATGTCTGATTTGTCTCTATGTCTTCACTGTGTTGCATGCCTAGACTAGACTCTTGATTACTATCCCTACCTGATCCTTGTTACATTTCTGCATTATTTGAATACATTCGTTATTTCGAAGACTTCATAAAAATCGCCTATTCACCCCCCCTCTAGTCGATAATTAGCACTTTCATCTAGGTATTTGACCTCGGTACAACCGATCGGAAATTGTTGATCACACCTAGTCTCTGTGTCTCTTGACAGTCAGGCAACTCGGTGACACAGAAACGTTTCAATCGGTTTCACCAATAGTGAGGAGTATTTAGCCTGACAGACCCGACTTTTGAAATTCAATCTTCAAAGTCTTTTCCTCCAAACTCCAAACCGCTGCTCCGGACCCCTTGGTTGTCGCCCTTGCTTCCCTGTGCACCTTCGTCGTTGGGAATTACCGTCGTTGAAGGAATCTACGCCGCCGTCGCTGCCGTAGCGGATTCATCACCAAGCTAGGGTATGAATCCGGCCCCTTGTGCGCTCCTTTATCCGATTCTTGCGCATTAGGCCTCTTCCATCCACAAACCATAGTGTGCAATCTTCCTAATCCACTAAAAGATTCAATAGATTAGCGAACGAGAAAATTTTAGGTTTAGCCGTTCGCAAAATGCATCTTGATGACACTGAATCCCAAAAATTGGTTCTAGGGTTCCTGAGAATGGTCTTGGTGAAACCGAGTGGTCATTTTTGGTGACACCGAAGTGGCTGCCAAGTTTCTGTGAAGAAGATCATCTGTCTCGGTTAATCCGAAAATTCTGACTCGGTGGTACCGAAATCCATTTTGCAGAAAGTTAAAACTAAGAATTTCTTTGTTCAAATTTGAAAAATGTTTGTGCTTTGTGATGACTCAACCCCACCGCTCTTCTATACTCTATTCACAGGGTCAGCATGTCAGATTCAGTGGACAACCAGAATGACTTCAGAGAGAGACAGAGAGATGTTCAGATGAGTTCATGCACTAGTCCTGAGGATAGCTCATCTTCTTATTATGACAACCCTAGATCACCTGACTTGCCCAAGGCTGCAACTACAGCCAGGAGGAAGTTGAACTCTGATGAAGAGGACTCTGACTTTGTGCCAGATATGGTCCCTGCAAATCAAAAGCAGACAAAGCTGCCAAGAAGTCTACATCTGAGGCCACCTCATCTAAAAGACATGTCAGGAAGGAGTATGCCAGCTCAGAGGCTCTGAGAGCACCAAAAAGTGCTACGACTTCCATGCAAATAGAGACAGCCAGAAGCTCTATGCCTGAGAAGCCTTCTCAGAAGAAGAGAAGCAAAAGGAGGATAGTACATGTTGTTGGAAGACCAACTTCCATGTTTGAAGATCTAGCAGATGTGGAGGAAGAGGAAGAGCCAGCTGCTCAGGCTCCTCCTAAGAAGAAGAAGAAGCTGCTTGCTGATGCCATGACTTCTCATGCCCCTCCCAAAGGCAAGGCAACTCTTCCTCCCACGAAGTCCACAACTCCTAAGTCCAAGAGGACTACTAAGGATGTTCCAGCTACACAGAACAACAAGGGATCCTCGTCCAAAGCTGTTGCTCAAGATGAAGACATGTATGTCTTGAGGAAGCTTAGACCTCACCTCCCACAACACAATGACAATTATCCACTTGCTGAGGATATGAAGAAGAGGAAGGATTCAGGGATGAGAGAGTGGAGAGCCATAGATCCTTATTCTCAGAGGAGGAAGACAACTGTAGATTACCGATTCTACACTAAGGAGCAGCGGGATTTCTATGAGACAATCTTGCTTGATAAGAGCCCTGCTGTTAGTGACATGAGATATGTAGATTGGGCTACATTAAGGAAAATGGGGATTATTTCCCCCATGTGCTAGATTACTTCAAGGTTGTTGATATTGATGATTTTGTTGGCAAGAAGATGACCCCCTAGAATGATGAGATGATCATGTGGTTCTATTCCACTACACACTTCTATCTAGATGGCAGGATAGTGTGGATGACTGAGGACACTAGATAGGAATCTTCAGTTGAAGAGTGGGCTACCATCTTATGAGCTCTACAAGTACATGATGGTGACTTGGATGTGTACTAAGAGGCCAAGATGAATCACAATTCCATGGCCAATATGTACAAGGCAATCCCTGCTGACTATGTGCATTCACATAAGTTTGGCTCAGTGTACTATCTACAAGCAGGCTTGCAAACCACAAACACCGTTCTTAGGTACACCTTGATGCCCAAGTTAGGATATAGAAGATGATCAGAGGATTTTCCATCAACATGCTGCATCACATTGACCTTCACACTAGATTCAGAGTCATGAACTTGATTGTAGAGACTGTGAACAGGACAACTGCTGACCAAAAGAGGTCATGTGGATATGCTCCATACATTCAGATGCTCATTAACTCCAAGCTTGAGAACAATGTATTTGCTCTTGATAGACCACACATGCCTCTTCATCCTGAGTTTGAGGACAATGTAGTGGTGATGGACCCAGATCATCCCACTTCATCTACTACACATGCAGCAGCTGAGGCATCCAGAGCCATTAGTGCTCCAGTGCCAAGCACAAGGAACGAGTAGATGGATCTCATTCTTAGCTCTATCCAAGGCATGCAGAATGACATCATGGAGATTCTCAAGAACCAAAATAGCCTAGAAAGGATTGTTGAAGACAGTTTTCATACTTTGAACAACAAGGTGGATGGGTTTACTAACACAGTTGATTAGCTCAAGAAGGAGGTGGACTCAGTAGCCCTTTCCCACACCTCAGAGGATGATGATGAAGATGCAGGTCACACTCTCCAGCCTAGCACTCAGTTCAAGACACAAGCCAGATCCTTGTCAGTGCTAGCTTTTCAGAAGAGACCATCTACATCAGCTTCTGCTACAGCTCCTTCAGTCCCACCAGCTCCATCAGCACCTCTAGTGTCTACACCAACCCCTTCCATGACATCGACAGAAGTCTTCACAGATGCGGTTCTCTCGACTCCTACATCAACAACCGGAGGAGATCAGCCCCAGAGAAATGATAAGTCCTATACCTTTGAACTTTTTGGTAACTTGTTGCCAAAGGAGGAGAAGTTGTATAGATCAATAGGGCTTCAAGAGAGAGGAGAGAGGAGAGAGAGAGAGAGTTTCCTTTTATATATCTCCAAAACTTTAAAATCTTTTGGTTGTTTGTTTGTGTTAAACTTGTTGGTGTTTGATCATGCACTTTTTATATGTTGCTACTACATCTTATCTTTTGAGATGCTTATGAGATGATCATTCACTTCTTGCTTGATATGTTGTGCTATGTTATTCATTCATGTTATTCTCGCACACCAGCAAGCTATATGTGACATGGAAGAGTGCCCCATTAGCCTAATCGATTGTGCATTTACATTCAAACGCAAATTCAAAATAATGCACAAATTTAGGGGGAGCTCTTGCTTATCACGTACTTCTCAAAGCAATGACTCTATTCATTGATTATATTATATGTTGAAGCTTTGATCTATATGTTGTTATCAATTACCAAAAATGGGGAGATTGAAAGCACATTTGCTCCCTTGGTGTTTTTGGTAATTAATAACAACATATATGTCATTGGACTCATGTTTTCTCTAAGCATATTTCAGGAAAAGTCCAATGATGGGATGGTTATAAACTGTGAGGAGATACCCCAAGATGCAAGGAATGGATTGGCAAAGCTTCAAGCTAGAAGACTCTCTTTTTACTTTATGAGAAATCACTTTGAGTTCATAGGAAAGCCAATACTAGTAAAAGAGGGTAAGGTATTGTTAGTGAACAAATTGCTCCACGTGCACAGGTGCTAGCCACGAAAAACACCCACAAGCTCTCCCACAAAATACTCTGTCTAAAACCTACCACTCAAAATCGGTGCTACCAAGAATTCCATATCGGCTACACCGAGTCAAAACCTAAGACAAGACCCTAGCCAAACCCTAGATCTTCGGTGCAACCGAGTTCACATCGGTGCAACCGAGAATCAGTGAACACGACTCTCTTGGTTGTTCTCATAAAATCGGAATTTCCGAGTTTTGTGTTTCGGTCCCATCGAGTCTTGGAAACTGCCTCGGCCACTGACTTCGGTACCATCGAGTTTCCTATATCGGTCTCACCGAGATTCCGAAAGTTGCCACATTTTTTAATAGATCGGTACAACCGAGTTTTGCATCGGTTTCACCGAGATGGTCAATAATGTTGTAACGGTTGGATTTTTCGAGATGCCTATATATACCCCTCCACCACATACCACTCGCAAGAGAAGCACTCAGAACAGTTCCCCACTTCCCATATCCAAATTTTTGAGAGAGAACCACCTACCCCTGTGTTGAGATCAAGATCATCCACTCCAACCATATGGATCTTAATTTATAGCCTCCGCGAGTTTCTTCCCACCCAATCAATCTCTTCTACCAAGCCAAATATGTGAGACAGTGATTGAGTGTTGAGGAGTCTATCATCTTGAAGCACAATAGTAACGAGCTCATCATCACAATCAAGCCTATTACCTTTTGGAGGGTGGTGCCTCCTAGATTGGTTAGTTATTGCTTGGGAGCCTCCTACTTCGTGTTGTGGAGTTGAACCAAGAAGTTTGTACAGGCAAGGAGATCGCCTACTTCGTGAAGATCTACACATAGTCAGGTCAGATCTTCGTGGACGGAAGCCGTTATGGAATAGTCAAGGTTGCTACTTCGTCGACCCTTATGGGTGGAGCCCTCCATGGACTCTCACAACCATTACCCTCCATGGATTGAAGACTCAATAAACATGGATGTACGATAGCGCCACCTACCGGAACCACGGGAGAAATCTTCGTGTCTACAATTCTGTTTGATCTTCCAACCCTTACCTATATTACATGTGTTTGCCTTTACTTTCCGCTGCTATACTCGTAGACATGCATGTGTAGGGTGTGCTCGACTTACTATCATTGTTAAAATCTGCCCACAACTAAAATTAGGAAAAGAAAGAATTTTTATTTGGTCAAGTAGTCTAATCACCCCCCCTCTAGACCTACTTTCGATCCTACACCAACTCAGACCTTATCTCGACTCAGATCCGACTACGTCGAATCTGACCAGATTTTTCTGAGTCCATATTATCTGGCTAGCATCCAATGCTACATGGTTAGTGAGACCGAACCATCCATCGTGTCATATGCTAGTCTGATTGGTTGCGCGTCCACACAACCCTTTTGACCAGGGATCATTTAGGACAATCATCATACAATGCATAGTCTCACAAACAAATCACGTACTTCTTAATCCACATCAGTGATAATGTCCAAGGACTATCTTTATTCATAAATACATAGGAAATATCATCATACATGATTGCCTCTAGGGCATATCTCCAACAAATCGATCGTCGATGATCAAGATCACTACCTTAGTATTGAAACCCTAAGTAGGAGGGCAAATATCCCGGTTAGATCTTTTCCTTTTATTTTTTCCACTTTCGTAATTGTTTTAGTTTTTATCTTTTTAAGATTTCATTTAAAATAGTTGAGCATTTTAAAACCTGTGAAAAATTCAACAAATGGTCATTCTTAAACACGTGAATGTTTTAAAAATTAATGAACATTTTAATGGTTGTCTTGTTTTGAAAATCATGAATATGTTTAAAACATGTGTACATTTTAAAATATTATGAGTATTTTTCTGAATATATGAAAATATTTAAGACTATGTTCAAGCTTCGTAAACATGATATTTACCAACATTTTGTTAAATTCGTAAATTTCAAACTACATGAACATTTATTTCATGATATTGTTTTTTAAACATGTTCCCAAAAATAATTGGACCGATAGAAAAGATGGGCAAGTGAATTCATCGGACACATAGAGCACAACACTGGAAGTAAAAATAACTCTAGCCAATTTTTTTAAGGTATTTTCAAACTGTTCGTGATACCATGAACACCCGCCGGAAATGGGCCACCATGGAGTGAGTCAGACTCTAAACAACAAGTGTTGAATGAGACCAATTCCTGGCCAAGTCTATAAGTCGCCCACGTCCGTTTTATAGTTGACGCTTCGCTGACGACTCTTCTAGATGGGTCATCCCACTTAAGGACTGGTCAGCTCGGATATGCCGTTTGGAGGCCGAGCTGCCTGGCGCTCGTTATCCTGCACGTTAGACTAGGTAGCGATCAGTGGCAGACGCGAGCAAACGTGTATTATTCGCTCGTATTTCACCCTGTAGCCTTTTACCAGCCACCGTATTCCTCTTTTATTGACAACGCCATCCCATGTCAATCAATGGGTCGTACCAGTGCATGCACACGTACCTTCGTACAATCCAACATGTTCAAGTGAGAACCGTGAGGAACATGGGCACCGGTGTGGCTTGATATGCCTGCCCAAACTTGCTAGCCGTTTACTTCGAACGTTGTTCAAATACTGGGTACCTAGCAGTTAAATTGTCTTGCCGTTGCATGCCTGTCAGAACATTTCCAACAGTTCACAAAAAAAGTCCCCCAATAATTATCTACCGGGGCTCCCTAATAACATTTTTATGGTTATTCGGATGATCCTTCGTTCCCCACGCGTCGTTCCCACCTCGGGCGACTCGGGCGGGCCGCTACCCATGCCGTCGCCGAGGCCCGAATTACGCCCTCCTCTCCTCCTGTCGCCCCTGTGTGACGCCGTCGGGCTAAGCCCGTGGGTGGATGGCGGTGGTGGGAGAGCTATCCCACGGCTTGGGGTGGGGCGGGGCCCTCGACGTATGGAGAAGCGGTTGGTCGGGTCCTGCGGCGCGGCAGCGGCGAGGCGCTCTACGGCCAGTCAGATCTTGGATCGGTGACGACGACATGAAGGACCTGGTGGATGGATCGGTTGTACGTGTGGTCTGGCATCCCGTGCGACGACGGTGATAGATGGTGGTCCGTGCACACGAGACTGGATGGAGGTTTCTCGAGCGGATCCGGATGAAAACTCTACTCTTGACTCGTTGTCAAGGCCTGCGATGGCGGCGTTTTCTGCGTTGTCCCCTTCTTGAGGCATCACCGTGGAGAAGTTCTAGCCCCCTGTCCACCAGCTCCGGGGGAAATCCTAGATCGATCGATCGGATGACGGCGGCGCTCTTGTGTCGTATGCCGCTTTGGGGTGTCATTCTTGGAGGTATGCATAGGCTGGAGGGACCAGTGGACGGCATCTGCGGTGGAACGACGTTCCATGTGACACGTTGATGATGTGGAGTCTCGGCAGCGTGGTGCAGCAGGGCCTCAGCGACGGATGTGTGATGATGGACGCGCGTAGGGAGAAGGTGTTGTCTGACGCCGTGGTGGCATCGACAGCGGGCCTGACAAGGTCGATGCATCAATATATGCTCTAAAGATGGATCGATGAAAGATGACGACGACGACCTATGAGTGTGTTGGATCGGTTTGTGCCCCAGATCTGGTATGTGGCTTGGTTGGGGCTTTCGACTTTAGATGGTAGGCTTATGTGAGAGGTATGTGTATTCAGCTCACACCTTCTGCACCTCTTCATCAATGTATAGGAGTAGCGACGGATGTTGCCAAGATGATGGATTTAGATATATTGATGTATCACTTTGTAACGTTTTTGTGATAATTAATAAAGAGGTTGCACGCATCTCGCCCCCTCCCCTCCCCCACACAATAAATTTGACATCCAGCGGACACATTTTTCGTTTGGCAAGTGATGACGCGGTAGTGCTCCTGTCGCTATTACGATGGTTCAGCGAAGGCCAGGCGGCACTCCGGAGGATGTACGATGGCGGTGGTGCCGGTCTAACGCGACGATGGTGCTCCGACGATGCTTCAACACTTTTGTATTACAAGATAAAGTTTTTAGAAACGATGAACATTCTTAAACATGATCATTTTTAATACATGTTGAACGTTTGTTTAAACCACAACAAACATATTTAATGTACGAATGAACCTTTTTGGAGACACAATGACCATATTTTTGAAACGCGATGACCGTTTTTGGTGGATATTTCTAAAATACACACTAAGAACAGTTTTGACCGCGGCACCACATGATGAACCATTTTTGGAAAACACAGTGGACATTTTTAAGACACGACGGACATTTCTGAAATGCAAGTCTATTTAAACATGTTCATCGTATATATTGAAGAATGGCCATCATGTTTTTAATAAAATATTCATCTTGTATTTTAAAAAAATGTCCACTGTATTGTAAAACAAGCTTTTTGTAAGTGTTTATCATCCTTTTTAAAAACTGCTCATCATGTGTTAGAAATATCCGTCGTGTTTATGAAAAATGTTCATTGTGTATTCAAAATATTCACCGTTATTTTCAAAAAGGTTCATCGTGCATTAAAAAAATGTCACCCATCAAAATTGTTCATAGTGTATTTACAATTTGCATCGTTTATTTCAAAAATGGTCATAATGCCTTTGAGAAATATTCATAATGTTTTTTTTAAATGTTCACCGTTTCTTAAAAAACTCTTGGTACTTAAAAATGGTTCATCGTGTTTTCAAGAAATATTCTTCATGTATTTAAGAAATGTTCGTCGCTAATTAAACATGTTCATCATGTGTCTTTAAGAAAGGTCATCATGATTTAAAAAACTTTATCTTGTAATAAAAAATACCTGCATTAAATTGTACGTAGTGTATTTCGAAAATGTTCATCTATAGTTCAAATGTCTCATCATGTTAAAGAAAGTGAGCACACCGTTCAAAAATATATTCATGCACTTTTTAAGAATGTGTTCACGCAGTTTTAAGAAAATATATTCATTCGACAAAAACTTGTGATATCTAGCGATATATGATTGCGACCTAGGGTTAGGGTTAGCGGCGCCGGCGGCGTCGCGTAACCGACGAGATGGCAAAGCTTTGGGCTCCGGTGACTAGGGGCGGCTCCTCTCTTGAGGGGTGCGCTGGAATGGGTAAAGAGGGGCCCTCGCAAGAGTTCTTCCTCGATGTGGGAGAGATGCGTTCGCGGGCACGAGAAGTTCTGAAGAAAATGAAGAAGGAGAGACGTGATTTCAAGAGGCCGCCAAGGCCGATCGGCGGTGATCTAATTCCTATGATAGGAGAGTTGAGGAACAGGATGTGGGATCTACTGGAAATAGGAGGCGGGGATCTGATGCAAGAAGAGAAGCAAATACCACGGCGGCAACAAGGCAATCGGGACCGGGAAAGGGAGATCGGGACATCAAAGTTGGAATACGTGAAGGAAGGGAGGGGAAGGAAGGAGCCGGTAGGGAAGGCTGATGGTGGCGTGTTAGAGCAGAAAGAGATCAGGATCGGCAAGATGGGATGGTGATTCCAACCCTCTGTAATAGGCAGGAAATTATGTGCTCCATTGATGCTACAGGGAAAGTTGAACGGAGAGTAGGAAGGGAATTGGGGCGGCGGGAAAGCAGTATGCGTTTGGAGGAAGGCTACCTTGTGCAGTTCTGGCTGTACAAGAAAAGGCCATGGAAGGATATGGGATAGGAAGGAAACCTTGGGTTAGAGAAAGGTAAGGAGGAAGGAGATACGGCAAATATTAGTATGGTAGAAAATCAGGTGCAGGCAAAGGAAAGGCTATGGCATCGGAGGGAAGGCCGACGACAAGTAGACATGTTAAATATGCAGAAGCAAGAAATAGAGTATCCACGCAAACAAAAAGACCATACACCAAAGCACACAAGAGAGATGGCCGGCAACCTGAACCAGGGTGCAGGGAAGAACATGGGAGGGGAAGGGAAGGAAGGAAGCGGCATGGGGGAGAGTGCTACGCCAAGGGTTGGTTCGAAGGACAAGGTGATCATGGAGGGAGATGGTGGCAAGCAGGCTATGAAGCTAGCTGCGCCGGTTTGCAGTATGACGAAGAAGACGAACCTGAACATAGTGCCAACTCAGCTGGACCTTCTGGATGATGAGGAGGATGTCTTACATGTGTATCTTACTGAAGCTGCGAAAAAGATGAGCAAGTGGATCATCTTGGCTTTCTTCCTCACGACGAAAGTCTTCAACGCCAATGCATTGTTCACCACCATGCGCAGGGTGTGGAAACCTTATGGTGGTATGTGGGAGAAGCCGATTGCAAACAACCGGTTCATTGTTGAGTTTGAACAGGAAGGGGACTACCTGCATGTCCTAAGGGGAGGCCCCTGGACCCACGACAATGATGCTCTCCTCGTGGCGGCATATGACGGGAGGATGACAGCATCGGAGGTCCCTATCCAGACCCTGCCCATGTGGGCAAGGATTTTTGAGTTGCCACTGTCGATGATGGACAACATATTTGGCAAAGAGGTGGGGAAAAAACTTGGTGTGGTGAGGATGGTACACACGGACAACAAGGGAAGAGCTTTTGACGACTTCCTGCGAGTTCAGGATTGAGCACATAGTCACCAAGCCACTTCGCAAATGGATAGTGATTGAAGATATCAGTGGTCCGGAGAGGAAGAAGAAGAGATGCCTGGTAAAATATGAACGTGTCCCACACTTCTGCTTCTTTTGTGGTTTTATTGGACATACACAAAGTTCGTGCCTGATCCCAGAGGAAGAGAAGATTGTTCGGTTTAGTACTGAGCAGCGTACTTTGCCGTATAAAATGTTTGAGCACAGAAGCTTCTATATGCCCGGTGAACAGAGCAAGGTCAAGCGCAATCTTAAGTTTAACTCGCCATCGGCGTCTAGTTGGAAGTGTGCTCCCCAGGTTGATTCAGGAAACAGTGAACATCAGCAAGGCGTGGAAAACATAACAGGGAGGACAACTAAAAAACCAAATAGCATTGATGAAGAGCGTACGATCACTGACCCCTTGGTCGCCCAGGTCGTCAAGGATGTAGTCCAAGCTGTAAACAATGTGGGCATTGACGGAAAAAATACAGGTATGAGGAATAAACTAGAGAGGGCGAAAGGTGTTTTCAGGTACAGCACGCGACAAGGAAGGGAACATGGGCTAGGCGGGGCCGCGCGGATCAGACTGGACGTCAGTGCCATGGCTCTACTCGGCCTCTTACAGATGCAGCAAGGAGGAACCCAAGTGTAGGCTAGGTTGCTGCTGCTCTCTCAGCAGGCATAGCTGCACGTATAGCTGCACGGCTGGAACAACGCCAGAAGATAGAAAATGATGAGAAGAAAGGAAGAGAGGTTGGCGCTGCTGCACATAGCAAGGTGGAGCATGCACATCAGGGGCTGATGGTTCTACACACAGGAGGCCATACGCATGCAGAGTCTCATCAAGCATCTAGCGAGCTGGACTCCACAAAGCTGTTGTATGCAAATCTTCCAAGGGGCGATCTAGGTGGGGATATGCATACGCCAGGAGAGGGCCTTGCAGAAGTGGCAACAGGAAACAAGCTGGCAGGACTTGGCAAGCGTGCTGGGGAAGACCTTGATCCAATGCGGATGGATGATGGCGGAAACATCCGGTTCAGCTTTGAGAGCAGCAAGCGAAGCCGTGGAACTTGGTCGATGGAGACAGTAGGCCAGCCTGAAGGCAGGGAGAAGGAAGATGAAGTGGAGGCAACGAGCCTGGGGGCGCTGGTCACCTGACAGGTGCGAAGGAACGCGCCTGTCAGGAGCCATGACGATCCTTTGTTGGAACTGCCGAGGATTGGGCGACCCTCGGACAGTTCAAGAACTTATTCGCCTCGTGCATGCTCATCAACCAAAGCTCCTTTTCCTGTCGGAGAAGCGTCAAAATAAATCCGTAATTGAAGGTTTACATTGGAGCTTAGGTCTTAAACATGTAGTGTCTTTTCATGAGCCAGGGAAGGAGGGAGGTCTAGCCCTCTTCTGGCATGAGGATGTCAAAGTCGAGTTGTTTAAGTTAGGGAGTCGAGTCATTGATGTAATTGTTCATGAATGGCCACAAAATAATAAATGGAGATGCACGTTTGTTTACGGCGAGCCTCGTACACATCTTCGACACCACATGTGGACTTTGATAAAAAGAATAAAACCTATGCTTGATGGTCCTTGGCTAATGGCCGGAGACTTTAATGAAGCTATGTACGAAAAAGAACATTTATCTGAAACGAAAAGAGGGGAACGACAAATGATGGATTTTTGAGAAATCTTATCACATTGTGACCTGCATGACCTCGGCTTCTCTGGAACACCATGGACCTACGACAACAAACAATCAGGTAGACGAAATGTAAAGGTGCGCCTTGATCGTGCGGTCTCATGCCCAGCGTGGTCGAACATTTTCCCGAACTGTCAGGTAAGACACCTAGTCTCTTCGCGGTCAGACCATACACCTCTGTTAATTAGTCTTACACATAAATCGACTGGAAGAAGTTCGGGTCGTCGGTGCCGTAGATATGAAATATTTTGGGAAAAGGAGAAAACACTAGCAGATGAAGTAGAGGTTGCGTGGAACATGCATAGGTAGGCAACGAACCTGGGAGATGTAACATCAAAGTTGGAGGGAGTGATGGACGTGCTCCACGCATGGAGTAATAAAACAGTGGGCTCGGTCCCAAGAAAGATAGAAAAGACACGTAAGGAACTAGAAGCTATTATACATAGCAATAATCCAAATAAACACACGATCCAAAGGAGGCTAGAAAAGGAGCTGGATAGTCTGTTAGAGAAGGAAGAGCTGTTCTGGAAACAAAGATCAAGGATGGACTACCTCCGTGACGGTGACAGAAATACGAACTTTTTTCATCATAAGGCAACTTGGAGGAAAAATAAAAATAAAATTAGCCAATTTGAGAAGGATGATGGTAGCGTAACAGATAATATTCATGAAATGGAGGCTCTCGCTACATCCTTTTTTCAGAAATTGTACACAGCAAACCAAGGAGTATAACCTGAAATTATTTTAGATAAAATTGAGGTGTTAATCCCAGATCAGGTAAACGATATGTTGTGCAGTGAATTTTCGGATGACGAAATCAGCAACGCACTATTCCAAATAGGCCCCCTAAAGGCTCCCGGTGTGGATGGCTTCCCAACTAGATTTTACCAAAGGCATTGGGGTACCCTGAAAAGTGAGGTGATCAAGGCAGTAAAAGAGTTTTTTAGGACGGGCATGATGCCGGAAGGAGTCAATGATACTGTTATAGTCTTAATACCGAAGAAGGAAAATCCGAGTTCCCTAAAAGACTATAGACCAATCAGCCTATGCAATGTTCTTTACAAAATTATTTCAAAATGTTTGGTGAACAGGCTGCGACCACTGCTCCATGAGTTGATAGCCCCCACACAAAGTGCATTCATCCCAGGGCGAATGATCACGGACAATGCTCTAATTGCGTTTGAATGTATCCATAGCATCCAAAAAAGTTTTGATGCAAAAGGAAAATATTGCGTCTACAAACTAGACCTCGCAAAGGCCTATGACAGAGTTGACTGAAAGTATATAGAAGGGGCGATGAAAGCGCTAGGATTTTCTGACAAATGGACACAATGGACCATGACTTGTGTCAAAACAGTGAAATACTCCATCCGCTTCAATGGGAATCTGCTGGAGAGCTTTACTCCTACATGTGGTTTGAGACAGGGAGACCCACTTTCCCCTTATCTTTTTCTCCTTGCCGCTTAGGGGCTCTCACGTCTTATAAATAGCAAGGTTGAAACGGATGAGATACAAGAGCTGAAAATATGTCAACAAAGCCCTGGTATTTCACACCTTTTATTCGCGGATGACAGCCTATTATTTTTTAAAGCAAACAACGATAAAGCAAACAAGGTGAAGAACATCCTGAACAATTTTGAGCAAGCCACTGGCCAGCTAATTAGTCCATCTAAATGTTCCCTACTCCTTGGAAACAAATGCTCTCAAGAAGACGGACAGGAAGTAATAAATATCCTCAATGTAGTAAATGTGAGTTTTGAGGAGAAATATCTGGGTTTACCGGTTCCGGAAGGGCGTATGGTAAAAGGAAAATTCAAGACGACCAAGGATAAAGCAAGGAAAAGAATGAATGATTGGACCGAAAAATATTCGTCTAGTGGAGCCAAGGAGACATTAATAAAATCTGTTGTTCAAGCGATCCCCACTTTTGCAATGAGTGTCTTCAAGTTCTCAGCAACCCTTTGCGAGGAGCTAATGCACATGAACAGAGAATTTTGGTGGGGAGATGATAAAGATCGTCGACATATCCACTGGTCGAGTTAGGAGAAACTTACAAAACGGAAGAGCCAAGGAGGTATGGGATTCAAAGATCTTAAAGTTTTTAACCAGACTCTCCTCGCTAGGCAAGCCTGGCGACTTCTTGCTTACCCCGACAGCTTGTGCGCGAGAGTGCTTAAGGCAAAATATTATCATGGGGCTGATTTGCTAGACACGGCATTTATCCATAATGCGTCTCCTGGTTGGCAGGGAATCATGCATGGCCTGGAACTCCTTAAAAAAGGATGTATTTGGCGCATCTGCAATGGGAATAGTGTTCGCATTTGGAGGGATAATTGGATTCCAAGAGGAAATATGAAAATAAACACAAATCCGACAAACTCTCGTACCCGTTGGGTAGCGGACCTTATTGACCAGGAGAGTCACTCATGGAAGGAAGATAATGTTATGCATATATTTACACGAGAAGATGCAACTGAAATTTTGAGTATCCGACTCCCAAATTACGAGGAAGATGACTACATTGCTTGGCAGCTAGAAAAAAATGGAATTTTCACTGTCCGTAGTGCTTACCGGTTAGTCATGAATGAAAAGAATTTTGAGATGTCTGGGTCCAGTAACAATAGGTTAGGGTATCGCACAATTTGGAATAATATATGGAAAACAAATGTTCCCCAAAAAGTGTGTATCTTTACATGGAGATTAGCAACAGAATCGCTGGCGGTTCAAACTAATAGATTTCGATGCATCTCTGGTCTCACCCCAATTTGTAACGTATGTGGGGCTGATGATGAACAGGCTTTCATATGGCACAACGATGCACATTTGCAAAGGCACTATGGCACGTGCTAAAGGATGTGTGGAACCTTCCCCCTGAGCACGAAATAAAATACACTGGAAGGGATTGGGTCTTGGTCTTGTTGGACAAGGTGAGTAATGATCAACGGCAAAAATTTATGCTATTTTAGTGGCGTGTCTGGCATCATAGAAATGATGCGATCTTCGCGAAAGGTAAAGCGAAAATTTCTCATTCAGCTCGTTTTCTGCAAAATTACTTGGTAAACCTCCAACTGATTGCGAACGGAAATTCTGAGATAGATCGGAAAGGAAAAAGTCCTATGATTAAATTACCAAACTTACAGCAGGATGATAATACACAGGAGAAAGGATGGCAAAAGCCAGAGCTTGGATGGGCAAAGGTCAATGTTGATGGTAGTTACTTAGAGGATAGTAGGAGTGGGGCGTGGGGCGCTGTGATTCGAGATCATGATGGAAGAATTATCCTATCAACATGGGATTATATACCGCGGTGTAATGGAGCGGACTGTGCGGAAGCCTTAGCTTGCCTAGAAGGATTGCAGAAGGCGATATCGGGTACGGATCTGCCGTTAATTATTGAGACAGATTGCAACTCCGTGGCAAAGGCGCTCGACCACACATCTCTTGATAGATCGAAAGTTGGAGCGATTGCGAAGGAATTTGAAGCCATCAAACAAGGGGCCAGAGAAGTTAAAATCCGCAAGGTACATAGAAGGGTGAATAAAAACTCAAGGAATTTGGGGGAAAAAAAGTTCATCGTTTTGTGAAAAAGATCACGGATTTTGAAAAATGTTCAGCGATTTTGAAACACAAATCATGGATTTCAAAAGCGTTCATGAACTTTGAAAACAAAATCATGAGTTTGATAAAAATATATTCGCATACTAGCAAAAAGTACACGAATTCTGAGTTTATTTTATATGTTTTGGAAAATGTCACGAATAAAAGAAAAGTTGATGGATTTTCAAAGAGTTCACTAGTTTTGAAAAAGTTCACGAAGAAAGAAAAAAAGGAATGAAAAAGGGAAATAAAACATGACAAAGAAAATGAGTGAAAAATGGACAAGAACCATGTAAAAACTAACCGAGGAACCTCTAGAAGCTTTCCAAAACCGGCCTGGAAACTTCTGGAAGCTTCTCATACCGTCACAGAAAATGTAGCTCGTATCTTCGTTATGCGCTGGCCCACGGAGATTCTATCGAGGGGGGAGGAGGGAGGTCCGGGAGGGGTGCGTCGATCGGAAAAAATGATTAAACTGATGCCTGGAGTGCTAAATAGGAGTTGGCAGTATGTATACATGCGCAACAAGGTGCTCTCTCAATTCCTATTTGCACCTTAAGACACCATTTTCTACGTTAGTCATGCACGGCTCCCACATGCTCCCGTACTGAGCCGGCCCATATCCCTTCTGTTAGCCCTGAGTTTTGGAAGTTACTATATTATTCTTTTACCTTTTTTACTTTTGTTTTCGCTCTTTCTCTTTCTTTATTTTTTAGTATTTTTAGTTTAACTTTAGATTTATATTTTTCTTTATTTTATTTTGTGAAGATTTATAAATTCAGAAAAAAATCAGTTCCTAGATTTTGTATTAAAATTCTTGAACATTTTCAAAGCTGTGAACTCCTTTTCAAATCCATGACTTGTTTACAAATACCTGAAATTATTTCAAATTTGTAACAAATTTCAAGTAGGTAATTTTATTTTTCCAAATTTCTGAACTTTCTCAAACTTGCGAACTATTTAAAACCCATGAACTTTTTTTAATGTTTTGATTTATTTCGGATCCGCAAGTTTTATCCATAATCACAAACAATTCTAATCCAAGATACTTTTCAAACATCAATGAACAACTAGTCAATGATTTACTGATCAACTGAGTGAGCATGAACTTTTTTTTACGAAACCGGGTGAGCATGACTGAGCGGCTCGAACGAACCAGCGATGGCACGGCAATGCCATTGGCCGGCCTAACTAGGACGCATGTGAGGACTTGCGTTTCAGTTTGCCTGAAGCAGCAATTAGGGAATTCTCTATTTGCTCCTCGTTGCATCAAACAGAGCTGGCGATCGAGCGGCGACCTGCTTCGTAACTTTAACTTGTATCAGTGCTTTTCGGTTTTGCGAACCTTCTAAAGTTTTCGGCCGGGTTTTCTGGTTTGGGAACCTCGTGGCAGGTTCCTTGAACAATTTTGTTCTTTTTACCGATTTTCCCTTTTTTTGTTTTTCCGTTTATTCTTTTTGTTTTTTATGTTTCTTTTTTCGTTTCTTTTTTCTTTTTCTTTTAAGACAAATTCATATTTCGAAAATTGGTCAGAAACCTAAAAAATGTTCCTTCTTTAAAAAGTATTCTTTATTTTTAAATGGTCGTATTTTCACAAATTAGTAATAAATTCATATAATTTTCAAATTTTGAAATAAATGTTCGGGCATTTCAAAAATGTTCTTATTTTTCAGAAATTGTTAGATGTATTTTGTTCAATAATTTCAGAACTTCTCAAATAATAAGCAGGATTTGAAAAAATGTTCCTATTTTCATATATGGTTCGTGAATTTCAAAAAATGTTCTTTTTTCAAGAAAAATCATGGATTCAAAAGTTGTTTCCATTTTTTATTTTGTTAACCAATTCAACAACTGTTCAAAGGTTTTGGAAAAAGTTTCGTTTCCATTTTTATACACCTATATAGGAAATGTTTGCTTTAAAAAAGGATTTTCCAATTTTCCCTGTCTAATTTTTTGTGTGTGCGCGTGTGTGTGCGTGTGTGCGCGCGCGCAAAGTTCAGTTACAAAATATAACTCTTTGTCGACTCTTTGTCGATCTATACAAACATAAAATCAAATAGAAGAACCAACTTATGGCGGGACGGTTAGGAGGGTGGTTGTACCTTTAGCCCACTAGGGACCAAATTCCAGGTTTGACAATTGCGTCTCTCATGAAGGTGGAATATTATTTTGGTGGAACGCGATGTTTCCGTCGATAGCAAGACGTGTGTGCTGACTTCGTCAATTTAAAAATCTGTTGACTTCATCTTTTAAAGGTATTCATAGAGATATGGTGTGTGTTTGTGTCTGTGAGTGTATGTGAGCGTCTAGCCTGAACTATGTTTCTAGAAAAACATTTTAACTTTGCATAGATTTTTGGCCGTAACACATTTCTAAAAAATATGTGTTAAATTTCACATTCAAATGAGTACAGAAGTACGTTCAAACTACTAAAAAATGTGTTACAAAACTGATAAAAACATAAGTTAGACGAAAATGCTGAATAATCATGATTTTTTACTTATAACTTATGTGAAATTAAATTCAACGTTGTAATTATGGGCTTGTAGGGATATACAAGGTACTTGTAGGGATAGACAAGGTACGATGAATAAATCGCAATATAAACACAAAATATAATACAGATCCATCATTTAGTTATATAATATATGTTTGTTCCCCTGCGAAAAAATGTTTGTTAGTTATGAGAAGTAGTGAAACATCTCTTTGCCTCCTTTCTCATTTCCATGTGAAGCAAACAGAAGGGCACATGATAGTCGGTAGATCAATGGTCCTTGGAGAATTTTTCCTTTGAAATATTGAAAATGGACCCGAACATCTCGATAGTGAACCTTTAAAGTGCATCAATGTCAAAGACATGGGCTTTTTCGGGTGTGTGCCTGCATTTGCACTTTCTCAGCTCTCAACACTTCTCCCTGCATCCGATGTTCGCAACTGGAGTGGATTCTTCAACTACTAAGCTGGTTGCAGCAGGTAAAGGTCATTCATGATTGGTCATGGTACCACGCTACAAAGCCTTTGTGGCCGGGCTAGATGACGATTATTCTGGTGGAGGGTCTCGGTGAGCCTAAAGCAGGGTTGCATGCAAACAGGGGAGCAGCCAGGCTAGAGCAAAGCTATCGTGTGCAAGGACGTCCATGATGTTGAATTTCTCACCTGGAAACGGATTTTGACTTGAAAAGTTGCAATTGTATGCGTTAGATATATTATAATTTCTTTGTGAGTACCTATTCATCAAGTTGCTATTTTTTCGATAATCTTAATTAACTAACTTTCCGTTTTTAGTTTTACAATCGAATGCTTCGCTTACCCTTAGATCACAACCTGATGACAATCGAATGCAGGGTGAAGAATAAATAATTTTTCATCCTAGTGTAAACTCGCAAAAGACATGATTTTTTATGGATGTGGTAATTTTACCTCACACACGTCGTAATCTTACCTAACTGTCATGTTGTAATCTTACCTCAAATGCATTGAATTCGCATCCGTCGTGTTATAATCTTGCCTCATCTCCCACATGCATGCTGTAATCTTACCTCACATGCATTACACATTTGCTTCTCACGGTGAAATTTAGGAGCCCTTAACTTCACACCGTAATATTATCTCGCATGTATTTTGTTTTTTACGGTGGGGTGAAGAATAAGAATTCATCACCCAGGGTGACGAATAGTCGATCCCTATATATAGAAAGTCTATATATATATAGAGAGAGAAAGAGAGAGAGAGAGAGAGAGAGTATGTGGTACAAACCCAGAGGGGTCAAAGTTTGGCTTAAAGGCTCGGCCAATGCCTGAGAGAGAGAGAGAGACGCGAGGTTGTGATCTAAGGGTAAGCGACCCCCCTCTCTTTCACTTACATGAGTTTCCATAAAAAATTTCTCTCACATTTTTAAAGAAAACAAATCCGGTCAGTTCTCTTGTAGCCAACTCTCATCTATCTGCTCTTTGTTAATTTAAATAGATATGTTGTTATTTAATCATTAGCGAGTATATTTCCCCTAGAAAACAAATCTAGTACTTTATTTAGTTAAAAGCTTCTTTTTTCTACTAAACAGGTAAAACAAACGATTGGATTAGTGAACCAGTGATTCCACCATTTCTCTACACGTTTCCACACTCATTCACATGGTTGCACTGATTTTTCTCGACGTCCTCCACTTGCTTACACAGTTATTATGTAGTTACCAAGTTGCATATGTTTAAGTTACCACATAGTAATTATGTAGTTACCAGGTTTCATAAGCTATAGTTACCCACATAGATATTATGTAGTTATCAGACTGCTAATGCTAATGTTATGAATCTGCTTATGATGTAGTTATCAGACTATTCATGTTGAAATTATCAGGCTTTCCATGCTATTGTCATCAGGCTGTTCGTGCTGAAGTTACGAGGCTACTCATGTTATAGTCATCAGGTTGCTGTTTTCATAGTTCTAAGGCTGCTCATTATAAAGTTACGTTATAGTTATCAGGTTGCTGTTTTCATAGTTCTAAGGCTGCTCATGATAAAGTTACCAGGCTGTCCATGCTACATTTCCGAACACACCGATTATGTAATTATCAAGTTGCCCATGTCACATCTACGACTATGAAGATTATTTAGTTATCAGGTTGTCCATGCTATAATTATGAACATGAGACAAATACGATTACCTGTTGCATGTACTATTTTTTGTTTAGTGTGTTACGTCACATTCATCATCGCAGTAGTCATGTAGTTACATTGGTGTTTGCAGTGGAAATATAGTATTGAATAGCTAACTATCTATATGTGTTCTGACAACATACATAATATTCGCCGGTAGCGACACATGAACATTATGAGTAACTCTTGCGGTATGGGTGATAACTTTCAACACAGGAACAATCGAACGTCACAAAAATAGAGTTTAGTTTTTCATGCCCGATAATTTCTGCGTTAGCAGCTTGATAACTTACCTAATGTGAACCCGGTAAAATCTGCATCTTCGGAAAGAGCTGCTACTATTGTGACTACGAGTACATTTTTATGTGACGAGCGAGCTGCGTGAACATTCCATTTGTGTACATACATGAACAGCTAAAAAAAGTAGAGCAAAACATTTTTCTACGGAAGAAAATAAAGTAAGTTGAGCATTAACGTGATATCTTTTACCACGAAAATACATCTTATGTGTATCCATTATATTATTATTAAACCTGCTCTACAAATCATATTTTCTACTTTCAAACAAAGTACCCCAAGCCTGGTACATTTTTATCAGAAAAAAAACTTGTCAAAACTACCACCTTGGAATCTAGTTTTCAAGGTATTGTCCGGGCGGATTTATTGGTGAAAAGGGACTTCGAGTCGGACGAACGGTTTGATCTACAAAATATTTTGAATTTTCAAAATTAAAAGAATTTAGGATGACACCATCTTTTTTCTCTAGGATGCATTCCTGTGCATTTGGGGAAATGGTTGAAAGATCCATTTTTATAGCACAATAATTTACGTGTAAATAGCATGATAACTTACCACCGCAAGCCTCATACTTACGTAACTAAGGCCTGGTAAATTTTGATCCAAAATTTATCAAAATATAACATGGGATTTAGTTTCGAAAGTCTAGTTACAACGAATTTAATGATGAAAATAAATTTTAATTGGGATCTATGGTTTAAGCTACAAAACATTTTTTTAAATGGAATGAAATATAGAATGTCAAAAGCAGTTTTTGTCTCATTTGCATGCATGCATATGTGAGGGGAAGCCTAAAAAAAGATTTCTTCCTTCAAAAGATTTTTGGTGTCTCATTTTCTTCTCAACTATCTACAGGCTCATGTTATTCATTCTTCCTTCAAACCATCTTCATCCTACAACCATAATCAAGCCCCCATCCTCCTCCTGGGTCATCTTCCGCCGCAATTATTGCTACTGGTGATGCTTCCGCGCAAGACTTTCCTCACCATTTCCTTCCTCAAACTTCGCCCACCATGGTGCTAGCTTCCTCCCATCCTTGTAAACCACACCGGTCGACAAAATTCTTGGACAACCCTCATCCTTCAATCTGCACCCTTCAACGTGCTTCCACGCTTCCACATGGGATATCGCAGCTAGCTGGTGCTCTCTGGACGCCCCATCTCCGGCGAGGTCCTGGTCGGGCTCGCCATGGTCAACGCTCATCGTTGTTGCTCCTCACATTGCCCCGGGCTTGGGCCTTGCTACAAATTATACCGACTCACGAAAAAAATCAGGCAATGAGATCTAGCATATGTGAATTTATTTTCGTTTTCACATACCTCCATACGATTATAAGAGCTAAGAGGGGCACTACCTAATCAATGTTTTTTGCTTCTGTTTCAGCTGGCATCAACCATTCAACCAGAAGTAATTAATTTAATCTCAATAGAAATGTTTCTTTCTATCTCATTGCTGAAGTATGGTTATAGTATAGATAACAATCGGCTATATTTTTGTTTGACGCGTCTACGACGGGTTTACGCCTACCTGAACTTTATTGTGATCACTGAGGGTGTTACAAAGTGCATGGAATCGGGAGTACACGAGGTTGAGGGAACAGAGAAAGAAAACAAAGAAAAAGAAGAAGAAGAATACAGTTGCTGTAGGCTACATCCTCGCAGCTAGGTGGAACAACATGGAGCCCAGTTCGAAATTACTTCTGGGCATTCTTACATCGGTGCGTCCAAAGTTGCAAGTCGTTTGCCGCTCAGGAAGCAGTATCGTGCAGGCCGAGTCACAGATCCCGAAAAACTTTGGCGTTTCTTCTCTGCCAAATATTCCAAAGGACGGCAATAAGAACCGCTGATCTTGTCTTGTTGTTGAAGTTTCCGTCCCATGCGTGTAGCAACCCATACGGTACAACTGCGTAGAGGCTATCCAGTTCCACCCAAAATGGGGTCAGGTGGCGGCATTCGAAGAGCAGGTGATTTATGGTTTCACATTGAGTACAGAAGGGGCAAGCGGCGGACGTAGTAATATATAGTCAACCCAATATATGATTAATATGCGGCCCATAACTTTCTCTTAAAAATATGTTAGAGTCCATGCTACAACTGGCTCTAATCATACAACCCCTTCTCTTCTTTCTTCTTTTTTCTCATTTTCAATTATGCAAAAATTGATGTAGCATCTTTCATGGTCCATTTACATCATCCTATTATACTTACTTTTAAGCGACGTCCATAAACGCACATGTAATGCTCAAGCCTGCTATTGCGAAACATTTTGTGACGAGCCAAAGTTTCTGAAGGAAGGAATGATCCTTTTTCCGATAGGCGGCTACCCTCTAGACGTTCCATCAGATCAGAGCATCTCTCTCTGCGCTTGCAGGACGCATATCCTCTCGCCTCTAGTGAAAGTTGTTGCTTAATTGAAACGAGGTCATGTTCAAACATTATGTTTAATTTCGGTTATTCCCTAGTGCTATCTTGATTGATCGACTTTTTTTTTTGTACAACTGCCTTAATTTTCCGCGAAAACCTTTTGCCAACTCCTTTTCCTGCAAACCGGAGATCCATCTATCCACCACTACTCGTTTTTAATTATCGCGGGGAGAAGAATGTTACACGCACTAATGTACATTACAATACAACTAATTGTGAAAGAAGGACAAAAAGTTGATGCGCACCGCGCACGCACCTCATACAATATCGCCCAAGGACACCCAATTACTCCGCACGTTTTCATCTGCATTTTGCTCTAATTAATGAGGCATTATGTCAAAGACTGTCAGTTCCATGGCCTGCAGTTTTGACACGTTCACAAGATATGAGTGGCATGCTGAAGTTTCCATCGTCATATCGATCCAGTCGCACTGCATCCACAAGGATAATAGAAATTTTATGTCTCAATCTCTCAAGCCGAATGTATGTCATCATGCCGACTAAATTAAGCATTCCTCTATTTAAATGGTGGTTAATTATGTAGTTCCGTCCAATGCCACGAACACGCCATAAAGTTCAGCTCAGCTCTTCGCCATTCGTGGAAATGAGGTGGAATGCAAGAAAGGTGGCACCAAACGAGTTCGCCTTTGTAACTGAGCAGATCAAGCAAAATGAATTACGTATGCATGTGTATGTGAAGTAAGGACATCTTTGGAGAGCGTGGACGTATTAAACCCATGAACATATGAAACCGACTTTCTTCATTTGAGTTTGGACATCGTGAATCCATAAGCATATGAATCCGCTTTCTAAAATAGCATTTTAAACGCATTTTAAAATAATATAATAATAAAAAAATGGCACATACATTTTTGTTACATATGTGCTCGGCATAAAGTTTTGTGGAAGAATCTCCTTTTAGTTTACCTCTATAAAAAAGACAAATTTCACTGTTTCTAAATAACATTTCATGACATTTTTTTTGTCTTTTATGCATAGGCCATACAAAAAGTTATTTTTCCACATAGAATGTGAAGATGTATGCGTGGAAACTTTTTTCAGAATTTTTGGGCAATTAAAAATGGGTTTTTTAAAAGGGGTTCACCCATGACTTTCTCCATCTTTGGATTTCTAAAACGGACAGAGTATCCCTCCGCGGATGCGGGAGCTGGTCATCTAACCCTATGCATCAAACGTCTGGATACATTTCAAACGGAATTTGAATAAACCGAACACATTTCATGCAAACTTGATTTTTTTTAAATCATACCAAATTCTTTAATTTTGACATATTTGAACTAAACAGAAGTGGACATGATATTTAACCTGGTCTAAAACGTTGTCAACCGTGGAGGCGTCCGTTTCCACGTCATGTTTTTTCCATATTTGACAAGCTCAACGGCGTGAGCTCCATGGAGTGAAGGTGCGGTGGCCGACGAGAGAAAGAGTAGGCCATGTGACACTACCCACATGGGACATGAGACATGCCCACGTCCTACTCTTCCTCACCGGAGTCCGTTGTGTGACATCGCCGGTTGAGTTGAGGTCCACAATCAACGTGGATGGGGTGGCCTCGTGGTTGTTCCGGCTGTGTGCGACCGACGCTGAGATGGGGACGTCCACGATCCCATGGGCCTTCTCTTCGTCCACCTCGGCGTCCATCTCCACGAACAAGGTGTTAGTCTCTGACGAGGATATGTACCTAGCATAGGGTCCTAGGCTCGACCTACATACCCTACCTAAGGACACTATGTTGGAGGACTTGAAGATTACAAGAGAGATTCCGACTGGATTCACCCTGGCGCTCAAGTCACTCAACAATAAATCCACTCGGAGGTTTCTCCCTCCACTCGACAGTCTCCTGTCACTCGGAAGACCTCGCTACCAGTCGACACCAAAAGACCAGAAGACACCTCACGGAGGCCAATAGGTAGGCGTTCGGCCATTCATCATTAGTAGCATTTATTGTGTACGTTATCAGTAACATACGTCTTTATTCCCACGATCGAAACCTTGGATGCCTGTCACTTATGAGGGGCAACGTACTCTATTTAAGCCGCCCCTCCCCTCTGGCACAAGGGTTCACACCCTCTGTAACACATACTTTCCACATGACAAGAGTTGCCGAGCACGGAGACGTAGGGCTGTTACCTCCACGGGAGGGGCCTGAACTCATACATCTATGTGTACATCCTCGTCGTAGCTAGGACTCTGCCATCTCCTTTCGTACCCCTATCTTCTACTACCAGACTCGTTCAAACGACAGTTGGCCCCCACCGTGGGGCATGCGTCTAAGCAACTTCTAGCGAGGTTGCATTTTTTCCCTTCGTCATGTCTTCCGATGGTGGTTTGTTCTTGGGCCGCGACATCCTTCTCGGAGCGCTCACCTTCATCGCCGACGATTCGGCATGGCTTCAGGAGGCGCCTCTAGATGTTGAGGTGCTCCCGATCCGCGAGGCGGTGCACTTTCGCACGAGCTCTTGCGGTGTTCTACTATGGCAACCGTCGACTCTGTACTCTACGGCTCTCCATGTCATTCTCCACTACAAGCGATCCGGTCGCTCACGGCTCCAGCTGCTGGGTGAGGCATGCGGTGGCTCGCCAAGTTTTGTCTCCGCAGATTGCGGCAATTAAGCTCGCCGAGTCACTTCATGGCGTATTTGACTCGGAGTCAGATCAGTCTGACATTCCCTCCGAGTGTGAGAGTTATGATCCTGCAGCGGAGGTTCTTATGGCTGGTTCACATCAGAGGCCGCCGCCTGGCTTTAGCCGCGGCAGGCGCGAGGCTGGTGGGGCACCGAATGACCATCAACACCGGGATGAGGAGGTCCTCCATACGCCCATCGTCGGTGCAACTGCTGAGGCCCAGGCCTTGGAGGCCACGCGCATTCGGCTCGAAGAGCTTCAGAAGGAACTTGACGAGCGCGCTCGACAGCGTCCACCACTTCCCAGTCAACGTCAGCAATAGCTGTTTCTGAGTGGTTCTTAGAACAATGTTGAGGTATACCGCACGCCAGTTTTAAATGTTGCAGCAGCGGCTAGGATTGCAGATTCCATTCAGCCATCATGTTTAGAGGTTGGCAGAGGCTTGCTACAGATCAGAGCATTGCTTGATGCAGCGCAATGCCAAAATTCAGTTGTTTCTCAGTCGCGTAATAGAATACACAACAATTAACCAAAGGCAGACACTATTCAGTCGGCGCACAGTCCTGGGTCACCTTTGCGCCGTAGGGGCGGAGGTTACCGGGAAGATCATTATCGGGGTCAGGGGCGAGATCAGTTTCACCGTGATGACCACCGTCGAGTGCCTATTCCGCGGAGTGGTTTGTATGTGCCCCGGCACCATGATGAAAGGCGACCGTTCGGTGATGAGCGGAACCCAGGGTTTGATGCGAGAGATTACCTCGCTCAGAAGAGGAACGACAGGGGCAGAGCCCACAGAGATAGTCCACACAGAGATTACCTGAGTGGAAGAAGTGTCGTTATTTCTGGTCCCAAGTGTTTTAGCAGAACCATTCGTTCTGTAGAGATTCCCCCCAACTTCAGATTGGCGGCTGGAATAGGCAAGTTTTCTCGTGAGTCAAAGCGAAAAGCATGGTTGGATGATTACCGAGTGTCTGTATAGATTGGTGGGGGCAATGACAACATTGCCATGAAGCATTTGTCCTTGATGTTGGATGGTTCGGCCCGAGCGTGGCTGAATCGTTTGGCTCCTTCTAGCATCCACTGCTGGGAGGATCTTGCCCGAGTGTTCATCAAAACTTTCGAGGGCACCTGCAAGCGTCCTGCTGGTTTGATTGATTTGCAACATTGTGTTCAGAAGCCCAATGAATCCTTGAGAGATTACATTCAGTGCTGGTCCACTCTACATCATACATTTCAGAATGTTTCTGAGCATCACGTTGTTTGTGCTTTCAAGGCCGGAGTGAAGTACAGAGAGCTTTACCTGAAGTTTGGGAAAACAGGTGATATTTCACCGAGTAAGATGATGGAAATTGCCACTCGATACGCCAATGGAAAAGAAGAAGATTGCCTCCGCAGCGGCAAAGGAAAAGTAGTCGACAACGATGCGGGCGGCAATTCCAATCGGAATCAGAAGCGGAAGGCTGATGGCCCTGTTCAGGCAGAGGCAACCGCTCTGGTGGCACAAGGAAAAAAATAAGGGGAAGTCAAAGGGACAGTTCAACCCCAAGAAAGGAAAGAATCAGTCAGGAACTGATGTTATGGATTTACCATGTGCAATCCACACGAGGAAAGACAAAGAAGGCAATTTGATATTGCCCAAGCATACCAGTCGACAATGCAGTTTACTGATCCAGCAGTTCAAAGAAGGTCAGTCGAGTGAGAAAACTCCTGATAAAGAGGATGATGAACACAAAGAAACTTTTCCCGATGTCAACGCCACTCTGATGATTTTTGCTGACATTGAAAGCAAGAGTCGATTGAAAGTTATCAACAGAGAAGTCAATATGGCTGTTCCTACAACCCCCACATACCTCAAGTGGTCTCCAACTGCTATCAAATTTGATCAGTCAGATCACCCTGCTCATGTTGCTACCCCCCGTCGGTACGCTTTGGTGGTGGATCCCATTGTGGGGGGCACTCAACTCCGCAAGGTCCTCATGGACGCAAGGAGTGGATTGAACATTCTGTATGCTGATACCCTCAAGGGAATGGGCATCCCAATGTCCCGACTCAGTGAGAGCAATATGCAGTTCCATGGATTCATCCCAGGGAAGAAGGCCAAATCACTCGGCTAGATTGCATCGGATGTGGTGTTCGACACCGACAAAAAAAATCGTAAAGAGAAATTGGCGTTTGAAGTCGTGGACTTCCAGAGCGCATACCACACCATCCTTGGCCAGCCTGCTTATGCCCGTTTCGTGGCCCACCCATGTTACGTGTATCTCAAACTGAAGATGCCTGGCCCCAAGGGTGTGATCACAGTCACTGGCAATCGACAGAGGGCTGAGGAGTGCCTCCAGCAGGGTTCCAAAATTGCCGATCATCAGATGGCCATGGTCGAGTTGGAAGAGTACAAGAAGAGCGCTGACCCTGCTGATTTGCTGCGTGCTAAGAATCCTGCTTCTGAGTCAGCTTTCCAATTGGCAGGCGAAGTGAAAAAAGTGCACATTCACCCGACAGATCCCGATGCTGCCCCGACTAACATCTCGACGACACTCGGCGGCAAATAGGAAGCCGACCTCATCCAGTTCCTCCGTGAGAACTGGGACATCTTTGCATGGAAGCCTGTTGACATGCCGGGTATACCCAGGGAACTGGCTGAGTACCGATTGAGAGTTGATCCGAAGGCCAAGCCTGTGAAGGAGCACTTGCTTCGGTCGGCAGCGGAGAAGCGAATGGCGATCGGTGAAGAGGTGGCTCGTCTCTTGGCGGCTATGTTCATACGAGAGATTTACCACTCCGAGTGGCTCTCGAACGTTGTCATGGTCCCCAAGAAGGACAAGTCACTCCACATGTGTATTTACTTCAAACATATCAATGAGGTCTGCCTGAAAGATCATTTGCCGCTCCCTCGCATCGATCAAATTGTTGACTCAACCGCGGGGTGTGAGCGTTTATTGTTTCTAGATGCATACTCTGGTTACCATCAGATCTGTCTGTTTGGTTCGGATGAAATAAAAACAGCCTTCATCACCCCATTCGGGTGTTTCTGCTATATCACCATGCCTTTTGGTTTGAAGAACGCTGGCGCTACTTTCATGCGCATGATTCAGAAATTCTTACTCGACCAGATTCCTCGGTTACATGGACGATATCGTCGTCAAGTCTCGCAAAGGTTCCGACCTGCTGATTGACTTGGCCGAGACATTCGCCAATCTGAGGAGGTATGATATAAAGTTAAATCCATACAAGTGTACTTTCGGTGTTCCTGGTGGCAAGTTACTCGGTTTCCTTGTTTCCGAATGAGGAATCGACGTTAATCCTGAGAAGATCAATGCCATTACCCGAATGAAAAGCCATGTGCGAGTGCACGATGTTTAGAGGCTCACATGTTGCTTGGCATTATTGAGTCAATTCACTTCTCATCTCGGTGAGAAGGCATTGCCTTTGTACCGATTGATGAAGAAGTCCGATACGTTCGAGTGGACTCCAGAAGCTGAAGCAGCGTTTGTCGAGCTCAAAGCCATGCTTTCCACCTAGTCGGTGCTTGCTACTCCGCACAGCAAAGAGCCCTTGCTCCTGTACATCGCGGCTACTAATCAGGTCGTCGGTACAGTTCTCACTGTCGAGAGAGAAGAAGAAGGCAAGGCTTACAAGGTCCAACGCCCCTACTACATTTCTGAAGTATTGACCCCTTCGAAGCAAAGGTATCTGCATTATGAGAAGCTTGTCTATGGTATTTATATGTCAGCAAAGAAGGTGGCACACTACTTTCAAGATCACTCGATTTCAGCCGTCAACGATGCTCCATCATCTGAGATTCTCAACAATCGAGATGCGACTAGTCGAGTGGCCAAATGGGCGATTGAGATCCGATACTTCGACATCAAGTTTGAAGCTAAAAAGGCGATCAAGTCTCAAGCACTTGCTGATTTCTTGGCCAAGTGGATTGAACAGCAGGAGCCAATCCAAATCCACTTGGCACACCGGACCATGTTCTTTGATGGCTCAAAAATGCTGAATGGGTCAGGTGCTGGCGTAGTTTTGGTATCCCCAAAAGGCGACAAACTCAGTTATGTCTTGCAGATTCACTTTGATTCCTCCAACAATGAAGTGGAATACGAAGCACTCTTGTATGGGTTGCATATGGCCATCTCACTCGGCGTCAAGTGCTTGATGGTTTATGACGACTCTGATTTGGTGGTCAATCAAGTGATGAAGGAGTGGGATGTAAGGAACCCCTCTATGACCGGATATTGCAATGCTGTGAGAAAGCTTGAGAAGAAGTTCGAAGGTTTGGAACTCCACCATGTTCCCCGAGTGAAGAATCAAGTAGTTGATGATATAGCAAAGATTGGATCCACTTGGAGGCATATCCCCAACAATGTGTTCCTCGAGCACCTACATTCTCCTTTGGTGCAGGAAGACTCCTTCACTGAAGAGCCCCCGCAAGCTATAAGCGCCTCTAATCCGACTGAAGTTGATGCCCCGGTGGTCATAGATCTTGTCATGGAGATTCTGGTCATCACGCCCAACTGGACTGTGCCTTATATTGCGTATATCCTTAGGCAAGAACTCCCATAGGACAAAGCTGAAGCTCGACAGATTGTTTGCAGATCCAAGGCTTTCACTGTGATGGACGATCAACTCTACAGAGAAAGTGTAACCGGTGTGACTCAGCGGTGCATTTCCCCGGAAGAAGGTCGAATGATCCTTGAAGAGATCCACTTGGGGACTTGCGGTCATCATGCGTCCTCCCGGACGATTGTCGCCAAAGCATACCGAGTTGGTTTCTTCTGGACGTGTGCTAATGAGATGGCCAAGGACATTGTTGATCACTCTGAAGGATGTTAGTTCTACTCAAACTTATCACACAAGCCCGCGTCTGCCTTGAAGACTATTCCACTCATTTGTCCGTTTGTTGTTTGGGGTTTGGATATGGTTGGTCCCTTTCGGACAAGACAGAGTGGGTTTACTCATTTGCTTGTTGCAGTTGACAAGTTTACGAAGTGGATTGAGGCCAAGCCTATAAAGAAACTGAACTCTTGCGCTGCGATCAAACTCATGAGAGAGATAATCTTCCGGTATGGAGTTCCCCACAGTATTATCGCAGACAATGGTCAAACTTTGACTTGGAAGAATTCATACACTTCTGCTTCTCAGGCACTCGGGTAGATTATGCATCTGTTGCACACCCTCAAACTAATGGTCAAGCTGAGAAAGCCAATGGCCTTATTCTTCAAGGGCTGAAACCACGTCTCATGCGAGACTTAGATCATGCAGCTGGAGCCTGGGTGTCTGAGTTACCATCTGTTCTGTGGGGTTTGAGTGCAACTCCCAATCAGTCAACTCGATGCACTCCTTTCTTCTTGGTGTATGGAGCGGAAGCCATTCTGCCAAGTGATCTCCTTCACAATTCCCCTCGTGTAGATCTTTAATCCGAGGCCGAAGTGGAACAAGCACGTCAAGATGGAGTGGATCTCTTGGAAGAGGAGTGCGAGATGGCTTTAATTCGGTCGAATGTATATCAGCAAGACATGCGTTGCTTTCATGGAAAACATGTCAAGAGTCAGTCATTTCATGAAGGTGATTTGGTGCTCCGAGTGGATCAACAGCAACCTCACAAGATTGCGCCAGCATGGGAAGGTCCCTTCATCGTCACCAAGGTACTGAAGAACGGAGCTTACCATCATTACAACCTCAAGAAGAAGATCGACGAGCCGCGAGCTTGGAACGCACATCTGCTTCGATGTTTCTATACCTGAAGACTGAGCTATTTTTTATGTAATAAAAGTATTCCAGACAATGTCGTTTATGCAAGTTTTGACTCATGCAGTCTTTTGTCGATTCCGATTGCACAATCCTACATTTGGGAATACTCTGAGTGATGAGCAATCCTCACACTCGGGGGCTTAGCTGCGAACCAGTTATCACCTAAGTTAAAAACCTTTCCGAGTGGATAGCAGTCCATTCACTCGGAGACTTAGCTACGAACCAGCCTTCGTCTAAGTTCAAAAACTTCTCCGAGTGTTGAGCAATCCTCACACTCGGGGGCTTAGCTGCGGACCAGTTTTTGCCTAAGTTAAAAACCTTTCCAAGTGGATAGCAGTCCATTCACTCGGAGACTTAGCTATGAACCAACCTTCGTCTAAGTTCAAAACACTTCTCCGAGTGTTGAGCAATCCTCACACTTGGGGGCTTAGCTATGAACCAGCTTTTGCCTAAGTTAAAAAGCCTCCGAGTGGATAGCAATCCGTTCACTCAGAAACTTAGCTACGAACCAGCCTTCATCCAAGTTCAAAAAACATCTCCGAGTGTTGAGCAATCCTCACACTCGAGGGCTTAGCTGCCAACCAGCTTTTGCCTAAGTTAAAAACCCTCCGAGTGGATAGCAATCCATTCACTTGGAAACTTAGCTATGAACCAGCCTTTCTCTAAGTTCAAAAAACTTCTCCGAGTGTTGAGCAATCCCCACACTCGGGGGCTTAGCTGCGAACCAGCTTTCGCCTAAGTTAAAAAACCTTCTGAGTGGATAACAATCCGTTCACTCGAAAACTTAGCTACGAACCAGTATTCATCTAAGTTCAAAAAAACTTCTCCGAGTGTGGAGGAATCCTCACACTCGGGGGCTTAGCTTCGAACCAGCTTTCGCTTAAGTAAAAATCTTCACCCGAGTGTTGAATATTCTTCGCACTCGGGGACTTGGCTAGACCAATCGCTCCATTCAGGAGAAAAACAAATTCATTCGAACACATGATTGAAAGCAAAGTGTAGATAAATCCCAAGGATCCAGCGCAAATAAAAGCTGTACGTGCAAGCAAAGGTACTCAGGCTTAAGGCCTGAATGAAATTTTAAGGCGATTACATCTCCACTTGCCATTCCGACATGAATAAAGTTTTAACTGCAAATAAAGTTTTTCAAGCACCAATGGGACTTGCTGGCTCGACATAGGTGTCCAAGTCGACCCCGTCTACGATCTGAGTGGTTGCATCAATGAAGGTCTCCATGAAGTCCTCGAACTGTAGTTTCTTTGTGTTAATCACCTGGAGATCCTTCAGCTTGTCCTCTCTCGCCTCCTTGCAATGGACTCTGACGAGCGAGAGCGCCACGTCGGCTCCGCAGGGAGTAGCTGATTTCTTCCAAGCTTGCACTCGACCGGGGATCTCATTGAGGCGAGTCATCATTGATTCAAGGTCAGTCTAGAGGGTGTCTTCAGGCCATAGTTCCTTGTCCACCTTCTCTAGCGTAGCCTCCAGCCGAATGATGTATGCTTGAACACTCTGGAGACGGACGTTGAGGCGGAACATGTTCATGGCCACAACATCTCCAACGGGCGACTTGGAGGGATCCAGATTTGGTTCAATCTCTTCAGTTTCTTTCTCAAAGTCCTCGCAGAATTCTATATGGAGGAAGGAATAGAAAGATGGTTACATTACTAGCCTATGGGAATTAAGGAAGTTCACTTGACAAGGAAAGTTACCATCAAGCATGATGAACATCTTCTTCACAAAATCTCCCAAATGCTTCTCCAGACCATTACTCCTCCTGGTCAGTTGTTCGGTCTTCTTGATAAACTCAGCCCGTTCCAGCTTCAGCTTGGAGTTTTCTTCCTCTATCTTCTTGGCTGCGACAAGCTTCTTCTCGGCGGCTTCAATCTTCTCCCTCGCCACCTTTTGGGCCTCAGCGAGTGCCTTGTCCTTGTCCTCTAGCGCTTTCTTCATGGTATCTAAAGAAATAGCATTGTTGAGTTGCGTTCGGAGTCGATGACTTTCATCACGCACGTCTGTTCGAGTGAGAGCACTCGGTTCAAAGGATGGAAGGGGAAAGTAAGAGTGCATTTGGTCGACAAGATTTACCTCCTAGGGTCCTCAACTCAGTCTGCGCACATTCCAGGTTGTTCTTGGAGACTTCCAGATCCAATCGCAGCTGGTTCTTCTCCTTCTCTAGGTCTTTGTACTGGGTGCCAAGTTCACAAACTCTCTGAAATCAACAAAAACAGTTCAGTCGACATGAAAATTTCTCCACTCCCGAGTGGAAAGGATCAACAACAGTCGACTGGATGGCGGCCCGCCGCCCCACCCCCACACCCCTGAATAGCGTCATATCATGGTTGATGGAAATGATATCCATGAAACCTGCAAGCTAGCTTCGGACCTTTCTGTTCCTAAGGCAAGCATTTAGGAGGGGAATCACTAAGGCCAAGAATTCACCCGACAAGTCGAGTGGCAAGCGTACTCCGCGTACGATAAAGGACCCTGAGTCCAAGTTCTTAAGACTACTGCTCATCGTCAACGATCAATAGTAGTCTCAGGGACTACACCAAGTGGGTGCACTCTGCGTGCCCCCACTGGTTTCAAAATCACTCGACCATGTCCGACCTGTCCAAAAAAATTGGTCTCTATCAGACCCCCGCCGATGCAAGCACTCGACGGCGGTCTCGGGGACTACACCCAGTGGGTGCACTCAGCGTGCCCCCACTGGACCTGCTAACACTCGATCTGTCGAGTGACAAAAAAAGGTGCACAAACATGTAAACATCATCTCTGTTAAGACCCCCGCCGGTGCAAACACTCGACGGCGGTCTCAGGGACTACACCCAGTGGGTGCACTCAACGTGCCCCCACTAGATCTTATATCTCTCGACCAGTCGAGTGGTTGTCAAAACAATTCTAAGACCCCCGCTGATGTCATCGCCATTCAACAACGGTCTCCGGGACTACACCCAATGGGTGCACTCAGCGTGCCCCCACTGGACCGAAACCCACTCGATTAAAACTTGATCTACCCAAGAGGAGAATATGCAAGTATGCTTCAAATGGAAAACACCCACTGGGTGTAGAATCAAGACAGACGTAAATTCAATCGGGAATGCACTTACAATCGCGCTTACTCGAACATTGGCACGAAGCACTGTGTTGGCATAATAAGCCAACTTGCTTGCTTTGAATGCCTCCTTTGTGTGCAGCATCATCTGGTCTGCTTGAATCATGGCTTCTTTGGCGGCTCCAGTTTGTTCTTCCGGGACGTGATGAAGAGGAAAGGCAGTCATCGTCTGAGTTGATGCTGTCGGTGGAGTAGTGGAGGTGGTCTGAGGTTGTCCGATTGGTGTCGAGGCCACAATGGTTGAAGCGGCTGGTGGGGCACTCGACAACGGAGCTACGAGCCTTGGAGACGACACGGCAGTCGACCTACGAGGCGTCTATGCTGATGACGTTTTCTGGGCGCGGGCGTGTGGGTTGCCAGAAGTCACACCTTCACCCCTCGTACCCCGTGGTGGCTCTTCATCGTCCTCCATCTGGATGATCTCTACGAATACCAGTCAACAACGTCAGCTTATTCAATCAACGAATCATTCTTCAAAAAATAGAACAACGTGAAAGTTTGTCATACCATGGTGAGAAGTGGCCGCGTCAGCAGTATCCACGTCCATGGGCTCTCCTTCATTCCTTGGAGGCAACGTCACCGAAATAGCGGCTCTTGGAGATGAATTCCACTCGATCAGCAAAGATATGAAGTTCCACAACAATAGAAAGAAGAGAAAACAAACACTTACATTGAGACAACAGGCACCACAATCTTCATATAGGGCAAAGCCTACCGAGGCTTCACTGCATCAGGATTGGGCTGTTTTGCGGCCCATTCAAATGTTTCAGACTTGTGTTTCATTAAGTAAATATACCCATATCTACTTAAGTCATGAGTGAAGGTGAGAAAATAACGATATCCACCACGCGCTGTAACATTCATTGGACCACATGATTTCCAATATCTACTTAAGTCATCAATATGTATGATTTCCAGTAAGTCACTCGCCCATTCCATTGTTCCAGAGAACGGCGTTTTAGTCATCTTGACCATGAGGCATGGTTCACATGTGTCAAGTGATTCAAAATCAAGTGACTCCAAAAGTCCATCAACGTGGAGCTTCCTCATGCGTTTACACCAATATGACCTAAACGGTAGTGCCACAAGAAAGTGGTAATATCATTATAAACTCTATATCTTTTGGCATCAATGTTATGAACATGTGTGTCATCACTATCAAGATTCAATACGAACAAACCCCTAACATTGGGTGCATGACCATAAATGATATTACTCATATAAATAGAACAACCTTTATTCTCTGATTTAAATGAGTAACCGTCTCGCAATAAACAAGATCCAGATATAATGTTCATGCTTAACATAGGCACTAAATAAAAATTATTCAGGTTCATCACTAATCCCGATGGTAATCGAAGAGAGAGCGTGCCGATGGTGATCACATCAACCTTGGAACCATTTCCCATGCGCATCGTCACTTCCTCCTTTGCCAGCCTTCATTTATTCCGTAGTTCCTGCTTTGAGTTGCAAATGTGAGCAACCGAACCGGTATCAAATACCCAAGCACTACTACGAGAGCTAGTAAGGTACACATCAATAACATGTATATCATATATACCTTGTTTGTCGTTGGCCGCCTTCTTGTCAGTCAGGTACTTGGGGCAGTTCCGCTTCCAGTGACCAGTTCCCTCGCAATGAAAGCACTCAGTATCTGGCTTGGGTCCTTGCTTGGGCTTCTTTATAGGAGTAGCAACTGCTTTGCCATCCTTCTTGGTTTTACCCTTCTTGCTCTTGCCCTTGACCTTGCCATTTTTCTTGAAACTAGTGGTTTTATTGACCATCAACACTTGATGTTCTTTTTGGATTTCAGACTCAGCGACTTTTAGCATCGCAAACAACTCGATGACTGACTTATTCATCCCGTGCATGTTATAGTTCATCACAAAGCTCTTGTAACTAGGTGGCAATGATTAAAGAACTCTGTCAGTGATCACCTCTGGCGGAAGGGCAATTCCCAACTCCGCTAGACGAGTTGAATACCCAGACATTCTGAGTATATGTTCACTGATAGACCCGTTCTCCTCCATCTTGCAAGCATAGAACTTATCAGAGGTTTCATACCTCTTGATCCAGGCGTTCTTCTGAAAGAAAAACTTCAACTCCTGGAACATCTCATATGCTCCATGACGTTCAAAACGTCTTTGAAGTCCTGGTTCTAAGCTACAATATCGCACACTGAACTATTGAGTAATCTCCAGTACGTGCCTCCCAAGCGTTCTTAACGTCTTCGGAGGTCATGTCTTCTGGTTGGTCACCAAGCGGTGCATCAAGGACATATGATTTCTGGGAAGCCGTGAGGATGATCCTCAGATTACGGGCCTAGTCAACAAAGTTACTTCCATCATCTTTCAACTTAGCTTTCTCTACGAACGCATTAAAATTCAGGGGTGCTACTGCGCGAGCCATTGATCTACAACATAAATATGCAAAGTTCACTTAGACTATTGTTCAAGATAATGAGTTTAGTTAATCAAATTACTAAAGCTCCCACTCAAATTGACATCCCTCAGGTCATCTGAGTGTCACATGATCCAAATCCACCAACTTAAGTCCAATCATCACGTGAGTTGAGGTGGCTTCAATGGTGAACATCATTATGTTGATCATATCTACTATATGACTCATGTTCAACCTTTCGGTCTCTTGTGTTCCGAGGCCATGTCTGTACATGCTAGGCTCGTCAAGTTTAACCCGAGTGTTCTGCGTGTGCAACACTGGCTTGCACCCGTTGTATGTGAACATAGAATCTATCACACCCGATCATCATGTGGTATCTCGACATGACGAACTTTCGCAACGGTACACACTCGGGGAGAACACAATTCATCTTGAAATTTACATGAGGGATCACCTGATAATGCTACTGTCGTACTAAGCAAAACAAGGTGCATAAAAAGGATTAACATCACATGCAATTCAGAAGTGACATGATATGGCCATGAACTTGTGCTTTTGATCTCCATCTTGAAAGCACCGGCATGATCTCCATCGTCATCGGCACGACACCATGATCTCCATCATCTTGATCTCCATCAACGTGTCGCCATCGGGGTTGTCACACCTTGCATGCTTCTACTACTATTGCTACCGTTTAGCGATAAAGTAAAGCATTACATAGCGCTTAATGATTAACACGCAGGTCATACAATAATTAAAGACAACCCTATGGCTCCTACCGGTTGCCGTACTCATCTCATACATCACATATATCTCATCATGTAATTGGCCATATCACATAACAACATACCCTGCAAAAACAAGTTAGATGTCCTCTAATTGTTGTTGCATGTTTTACGTGGCTGCTACGGGTTTCTAGCGAGAACGATTCTCACCTACGCATAAACCACAATGGTGATACATGATTTGCTTTCCAACCTTCTCAAGGACCGCCTTTGTCGAATCCGATCCAACTAAAGTGAGAGAAACTGGCACCCGCAAGCCATCTATGCAACAAGTTGCGGTAGAGGGAACCGGTCTCTCGTAAGCGTACGAGTAATGTTGGTCCGGGCCGCTTCATCTCACAATACCGCTAAACCAAAATCCGACCAAGGGAGGAAGCAATCTAAGCATCAACGCCCACAAACCTTTTGTGTTCTACTCGAGATCTCATCTACACATAGACCTAGCTCATGATGCTACTATTGGGGAACGTTGCATGGGAAACAAAAAAATTCCTACGCACACGCAGATCTATCCATGGTGATGAGCATCTACGAGAGGGAGAGTGGATCTACATACCCTTGTAGATCGCTAAGCGGGAAGCGTTAAGAAACGCGGTTGGTGTAGTCGAACGTCTTCACGATCCAAATCACCATGCGTCCCGCGATCCAATCACGATCCATCCCGTGATCTAATCACGATCCGTCCCACGAACTTGATCACGATCCGTCCCACGAACTTGATCATGATCCGTCCCACGAACTTGATCACGATCCTTCCGATCTAGCGCCGAACGGACGACACCTCCGCGTTTAGCACACGTACAGCTTGATGACGATCTCCAACGTCTTGATCCAGCAAGGAGTGGAGAGGAAGAAGAGTTCTCCGGCAGCGTCACGGCGCTCCGGCGATGGTGGTGGAGCAATTTTGGCAGGGCTTCACCTAAGCATTGCAGAAATCCGATCTAGAGGAGAAACTATGCACTGGAGGAACGGGTAGCACGTGGCTGAAAATCTAGTGCAAAAACCGAAAACCCTCTAGTATATATAGGAGGAGAGGAGGAGAGGAGGCATCCTTGGCCTCCAAGCCTAGCTGGTTTGGCCGAACCTACTAGGAGAGGAGGACTCCTCCTCCAATCCTAGTAGGACTAGGATTGCTCCTTTTTGCCTTTTTTTCCACCTTTTCCTATTGGGTTTTTTCCTCCAGCCACATGGGCCTTGTGTGGGAGTTTCCACCTGACCACTAAGGGCTGGTATTCACTCTCCCACAGACCATGAAGCCTCTTGGGTCGAAATACCCCTCCTGGAGGCCTCCCGGTACACTACCGGCACTCCCGGTACACTACTGATGAGCCTGAATCTTTTTCGGCGACCAAAACAGGATTTCCTATATATGAATCTTTACCTCTGGACCATTCCGGATCTCCTCGTGATGTCCGGGATCTCATCCGGGACTCCGAACAAACTTCGGTCACCACCATACATATCTCTATACTATCGAAACGTCACCAAACCTTAAGTGTGCAGACCCTGCGGGTTCGAGAACTATGTAGACATGACCGAGACACCTCTACGGTCAATAACCAATGGCGGGACCTGATGTCCACATTGGTTCCTACATATTCTACGAAGATCTTTATCGGTCGAACCTCTATGTCAAGGATTCAGTTAATCCCATATGATGTTCCCTTTGTTCTTCGGTATGTTACTTTCCCGAGATTCGATCGTCGGTATCTCCATACCTAGTTCAACCTCATTACTGGCAAGTCTCTTTACTTGTTCCGTAATACAAGATCCCGTAACTAACACTTAGTCACATTGCTTGCAAGGCTTATTGTGATGTTGTATTACCGAGTGGGCCCTGAGATATCTCTCCATCACACGGAGTAATAAATCCCAGTATTGATCCATGCCAACTCAACAGACACCCTCGGATACACCTGTAGAGCAACTTTATAGTCACCCAGTTACGTTGCGATGTTTGATACACACAAGGCACTCCTCCGATGTCCGTGAGTTGCATGATCTCATGGTCATAGGAACATATACTTGACATGCAGAAAACAGTAGCAATAAACTGACACGATCATAAGCTACGTTTATAGTTTGGGTCTTGTCCATCACATCATTCTCCTAATGATGTGATCCCGTTATCAAATGACATCTCATGTCCATGGCCAAGAAACCTTACCATCTTTCGATCAACGAGCTAGTTCACTAGAGGCATACTAGGGACATTGTGTTTGTCTATGTATCCACACATGTATCCATGTTTCCAATTAATACAATTCTAGCATGGATAATAAACAATTATCATGAACAAGGAAATATAATAATAAACACTTTATTTATTGCCTCTAGGGCATATTTCCAACAAATCATACACGACTGATATCCACAACAATTGTTGAACCAACTCCATGATGTATCGACCGAGCCAACGACGCGATAGATATATCCTTGGAGGATTTTTCCTACAAACAAATTGAAGAACATGCAAGAAAATAATAACCAAGCAATCTGAAATTACGAATATGCTAGTTGGAATAAAATGTCACAAGATGAAGTATTTGAGGTTCTGATAGATGTCTTGACGGTCGCACTAGCCGCTATGAGCGAAGACAAATAAAAGTAGCAATAGCTAAACTTCTCTAAACAATACCCAAGTCTAAACTCGAAGAGATAATGGCTATTTATTAAAGGTAGATGCGACTGCATATGATGTTGTATCCCATCCGGATTACTTCCGGACGAAGGCATCTATCACCATCGTCTGATTGCACAAAGGTCGTATAGGGGCTGACCTTGTTGGACGCTGATGCAAGTACGTGGTTGTGTAGGAACCAAAAACTCTAGAGGCCCAGCTATGTGGTTGATTGATATTGGTCAATGAAGTAAATTGAAAATCCTTTGGTCCTTTGACACATGATGATTTAGCAGATTCAAGGACTGTTCCTTCCCTTGAATTTAAAGTACAATAATCGTCATCTTTATTTGATGCGTTGATCCCTTTGTTCCTAATAAGTAAAAATAAAATGAATAATGAGTGTAGCATTGTATTCATGTCAATTAAATCATGTGTATGAAGAAGTGAAACTACCTTCTTGTTAATTTGTCATGTAATATTTGTTAATATTTTTATGATAGCTATGCCCACATCAACATGGGACACCAAAATGCCCCTATAAGTTGTGAAAGTTTAAGCATGTCTCGCCGCCAAAGTGATCCCTGCAAGTCACATGCATGAGGGGTATTGTTGTTATAGTATGTTGACCAAATGAGTTCAACCCAGGGTAGATCTGCTCTATCATAGAAATTGTGGAGGTATTTTAGAAGAAGAGCATCACTTTGCATTCTTCAATTTGGAATTACCAATCCTCCAGTCCCCTTAGGTATGCAAATCATATCCCGTGCCACAAGGGATTGAACCTTTTAAAAGAATGCGGATGTATCGTAGAGGGGGGGGGGTGAATAGACATTTTAAAATAATTATGGTTTAGGCTTGAACAAATGCAGAATAAAACTAGCGTTTAATTTGTCAAGCACACAACGTAAAACAACTAGGCTCACCTATGTGCACCAACAACTTATGCTAAGCAAGCTAAACGACTAAGTGATAGGAAGACATATAACATGAAACAATATGGCTATCACAAAGTAAAGTGCATAAGTAAAGGGCTCGGGTAAGAGATAACCGAGGCACGGGGAGACGACGGTGTATCCCGAAGTTCACACCATTGAGGATGCTAATCTTTGTTCGGGGCGGTGTGGAGACACAATGCTCCCCAAGAATCCACAAGGGCCGCTGTAATCTCCTCACTCCCATGCACAATGCAAGATGCCATGATTCCACTAAGGGGCCCTTGAGGGCGGTCACCGAACCCATACAAATGGCAACCCTTGGGGGCGGTCACCAAACCCGTACAAATTAGTAACCCTTGGGGGCGGTCATCGGAACCCGTACAAATTGCTCGGGGCAGTCTCCACAACCTAGTTGGAGACCTCGATGTTTGCGCGGAGCTTTACACTAGAATGATTAAGCTCCGAGGCACCACCAACCGTCTAGGGCGCCAATGCACCTAAGAGGCAGAAGATCTAGGGTGCCCAAACACCCAAGAGTAATAAGCTTCTCGAACTTCACTTCCACGTATCACCATGGAGAACTCAAACCGATGCAACTAACGCAATATCAAGAACACACGAAGTGGTCAAGTCCCTCACTCCTAAGTCCCACCACAACAATAAAAGCTAAGGAGGAATATGAGAGGAAAAGCAAGGAGCTCACAAAGAACTCCAAGATATAGATCCAAGGAGTTTCCCTCACATAGAGGAGAAAGTGATTGGTGGAAATGTGGATCTATATGTCCTCTCTCTTTTACCTTAAGAAGGTGCAAGAATCATTGGAGGGTTTTACAGTTAGCAAGCTCGAAGAAGGTCAACAATGGGGGAAGAACACAAGATAAAAGGATAGACCATTAGGG
This sequence comes from Hordeum marinum, assembly GCA_022496015.1. Lineage (NCBI taxonomy): Eukaryota > Viridiplantae > Streptophyta > Magnoliopsida > Poales > Poaceae > Hordeum > Hordeum marinum. The sequence goes on along the minus strand of CM039676.1, from coordinate 192,675,057 downwards.
AAGAAGGCCCCTTAAATAGCCGCCTGAATCCAAACATTATGTCCACAAGTCGTGCACAAGCGGTACTACCGCTTGGGGGAGCGATACTACCGCTTAACACTATCAAAACAGCCCAACGAGATGGGAAAACAAGAAAGGTAATTCTGCCGGAGCACTACTACCGCTCGGGGGAGTAGTATTACCGCTTGAGAAGTACTACCGTTCGGGGGAGCAGTACTATCACCTAGTACCGCTCGAGCAGATTGGGCACCAGAAGCGTAAAATAAGTGGAAGTGGTTGCGGTAGAAGGAAGCGGAAGTACCACGCAAGCTGTAGTACCGCTCGGGGGAGCAGTACTATTTCTTAGAGCAGTACTATCGCTCTCACTACTGCTCTACTACTTCTTAAAGCTGAAAACTATCATAAGAATGAAACTGGCATAACTTGTGCGTACGAGCTCTGAATTGAGCAAACTCAAGCTTGTTGGACGAAGGACGCCAAGAGCTATATTAAGAACAAGCAATTGGAGAGATGATAAACTTCCCATATATAATCCGACAAATATCCAACATCGAAAACACAAATATGGTTCATACAAAATCCATTTTCGATGAGCTTGAGCTTATCCCGATGAAGACCATAAGCTCCAAAATTAACATAGAGAAAACCCAAATAAGAACCAAGAAAGATGATGATCCCAAACATGCAATGGTTTGAGCTCTCAACGAACGATAAGATCAAGCTACTCACTTGAGAGCCCCCCTTGATTGTACAACAATCAATCCTATAATACAGTCTCCTCACTAACGCCATGAGACCGGTAAAATGGAAAACCTATCAAGGATAGACCTTTGCCTGGCGCATAGTCCACTTGAGCTAGATCATGTTCATATTGTCCTCCTCAAGATGGACCACCTCTCTTGATTGCGTTGAATCGATAAAGACTAGTAGATTTCTCCCCCATACTCCACTATGGGTGAGCCTCTCTTCGGCACATATTCACATGTGCATTATCACCATAACGGGCGACAAGCTTCAAGCATGATCTCTTTGTGACGCTACACTTGAACTTGCACATTGCAATCTTGATGAAGATCACCACTTAATGTCATCCTCCATGGGTCGTATGAGATCTTCCTCTTGACACAAGCCCATGGAAAGATATTTAACCACACATAGAACTCTCATGTAGACCATGGGTTTGTACACAAAGCATAATGGACAATGCTTACCATACCATGGGATCACTTGATCCCTCTCGGTACATCTTGTATGCTTTGTGTGTTTATCAACTTGATTCGCTTTGGCTTAGTCTTGATAAACCTTGTATCTTATCTTATCTATTCATAAAGATGATGTCTTGAAGGTAAACATGAATATTCACACAATATTCTTCTTCAAGACATGCTTGCCATAAGCTCAACTCTCGCAAGACCAATATTTTGATAAATCCTTGAATACCACCTTGGTCATCACATAAATCCTTGAAGCCAACAAATGGACTTCAAGAAATGCATATGGACAAATCCTTGGAGTAAAACTGAAAGCAACCGTTAGTCCATAGGGATTGTCATCAATTACCGAAACCACACATGGAGAAATATGCTCTCACCCCTTTTCCCCTTGCTCTGTTTTCTTAACCCATATGAATTTCCTTCATATTTTATCCAGAAGTTCCGGAATATTGGAAGGAAGGCATATTGTGTATAGAGCAAATATAGTCAAAGAGGTGATTACTGTGTTAACAAGTGAGAGCTTGGCATCATAGGACATCATGGACATGGTTGTAGTGAGTCTCCTTACAACATTACAGTCTGGTGGCATGAGATCAATCACTAAGGGTTTTGAGGTACCCAGGGGTGGACCGAGATATGTGAAATGCATGGAGCCAACCTTGCATTCAAAAAGTTGAGACAATGCTTTAATCTTGTTTGTGTCACAATTGACTAGGATGATAGTGGATTTATTGAAGTTTATTTTGAGCCCAATGGAAGCGGCAAAATCAGAAAGGATATCCTTTATAAATCTATCTTGGGTCAGACATGTTGGCAATAAAATAATTGTGTCATTAGCATATTGTATGTTTGGGTATTCATTTTGTCCCACTTGGGGAAAGGAAAGTTGGACGAGTACCTGTTAGAAATCATGATTAATGGTCGCTTGTAGGAGATCTGCCGCAAGCACAAAAATAAGCGGTGATAAGGGATCCCCTTGTATTACTCCTTTCTTTCAATAAAATTGTCGACGTTGTACTCCATTAAGTAGAACTGAAGACTTCTCGGATGCAAAGATGCATTTTATCTACGAGCGGATGGTTCCCATGGTCGAGATAGTGAACGCCATGTCGACAACACCAGCGACTACATCCCCTAGGCTCTTATTCGGGAGCAGCATGAAGAAAGGAGGAGGAGAGATGACAAAGTCCTTCTCACTCCCACCACGGGGACACCTCTAGAAGAGATAGTTTTGGAGGCCTCATGTCAAGCCACTTTGGATGAGCATGAGTGGCTTGAGCAACTCCAGCAGTCACTTGACGACCGCATGACATGAGAACAACCTAACTCCAATCATCTACGACGTCCCTTGTTCCAGAACAACCGACCGCCCAAGATCCCGACGAGGCATACGCCAATGGAGAACTTGGATGCCACCACTCATATCATTTAGTCCATTCAGCTGTCTGGTTTGGCGGCTGGAGAAGGTATTCGGCAGATCTAGACTCTGCTGAAGACTGCTTTGAGGCAGAATTCAGAAGTCTTATAGTCACACCAACGGATACATAACAAGTCCACGCGGGCCGTACGGTCCAGTCTGCGCATAGACCACATGCATACGGGAAGCAATGACACTCTCCTCCTCTTTCGAGCGGCCAACATGAAGAACGCCGGCCCGATGATCGCGACGTTAGTCGGACACCCCCTCCGAGGGGTGAGTCATATGGCAAGCAGCCTTACGATGGTGGCCGACCTCATCGAGAGGACCACAAACAGAGTCCGCCCTAGACCATAGGTTATGAAGAAGGTGGCCGGCGACCCCCGCAGCTCAATGCCAGATCGATCATCATGCAAAACATGGTGGACAAGAGAAGGGTGATTAGAGACCGAGTAGGTGGTTGGGGGACTTTAGGGTTAGAGTGTTTCACTAGGTACATCCGAGAGGTAGATATCCCCGCCAACTATCGATTAGCGACGGGAATCAGAAAGTTCAACAACGAGTCCAAGGAAGATACATGGCTTGAGGATTACTGAGTGGCCGTCAGATCGGTGGTGGTGATTACTTTGTCGCCATGAAGTATATTCCTCTCATGTTGGAAGGTTCGGCATGAGCCTGGCTGAATCAGTTTCCCTCCAGAAGTATCTACTGTTGGGAAGACCTGACACATGTGTTTATCAAGAACTTTGAGGGCACATACAAGCGTCCGGGTGGGCTGACAAAATTGGGACACTATGTCCAAAAGAGCAATGAAACTCTCCGCGAGTACATTCAGCACTGGACCATGATACGTCTCCAATGTATCTATGATTTATGAAGTATTCATGCCATGTTTATAATGATTCTATATGATTTTGGTATGATTTTATTAGAACTAACCCGAACTGACGATGTTTTCAACAGAACTACCATGGTGTCATTTTTTGTGCAGCAATAAAAGTTCTCGGAATGGGCTGAAAATTTAGTATGATTTTTCTGGACGAAAAGAGACCCCCAAAGCATTGGAGTTGGGCCGGAAGAGCCACGAGGAGGTCACAAGCCTGCCAGGCACGACCACCTCCCTGGCTGCGCCTAGCAGGCTTGTCACCGCCTCGTGGCACCCCTAGACGCGAGCTCGACGCCAAAAATTCCTATAAATATAGAAACCTTTGAAAAGAAACCTAGATCGGGAGTTCCGCCGCCGCAAGCCTCTAGAGCCATGAAAAACCAATCAGGAGCCCGTTTCGGCACCCTGTGGGAGGGGGAAACTATCACCGGAGGCCATCTTCATCATCCCGGCGCTCTCCATGACGAGTAGGGAGTAGTTCACCCTCGTGGATGAGGGTATGTACTAGTAGCTATTTGTTTGATCTCTCTCTCTCTCTCTCTCTCGTGTTCTTGAGATGGCGCGATCTTGATGTACCGCGAGCTTTATTGATATAGATTGAATCATATGGAGTTTCCCCTCTCTATCTTCTTGTGATGAATTGAGTTTTCCCTTTGAAGTTTTCTAATCGGATTGAGTCATTAAGGATTTGAGAACACTTGATGTATGTCTTGCAATGGGATATCCGTGGTGACAATGGGATGTTCTATTGATCCACTTGATGTATGATTTGGTGATCAACTTGCGGGTTCCGTGACCTTGGGGATCTATGCATAAGGGTTGGCACACGTTTTTTCTTGACTTTCCGGTAGAAACTTTGGGGTACTCTTTGAAGTTCTTTGTGTTGGATTGAACAAGATGAATCTGAAATTATGTGATGCATATCGTATAATCAAGCCCATGGGTACTTGTGGTGACCTTGGAGTATCTAGGTGACATTAGGGTTTTGGTTGATTTGTATCTTAAGGCGTTATTTTAGTACGAACTCTAGGGTTGTTCATGACACTTATAGGGATAGCTCATAAGATTGATCAGAAAAAGATAACTTTGAGGTGGTTTCGTACCCTACAATAATTTCTTAGTTAGTTCTCCGCTATTGTGAGTCTGGAGTCAACTCTTTGTCGCACGAGAGGTATTTACATATGATTCAACTATGTTAGTCTTGTTGAGAGAATTTGCACTAGTGAAAGTATGAACCCTAGGCCTTGTTGTCAAGCATTGCATTACCATTTTTGCTCACTTTTGTTACTTGCTACCTTGCTGTTTTGATATTTTCAGATTACAAAAACCTATATCTACCATCCATATTACACTTGTATCACCATCTCTTCGCCGAACTAGTGCACCTATACAATTTACCATTGTATTGAGTGTGTTGGGAACACAAGAGACTCTTTGTTATTTGGTTGCATTGTTGTTTGAGAGAGATCACCTTCATCCTACACCTCTCACAGATTGATAAACCTTAGGTCATCCACTCGAGGGAAAATTGCCGCTGTCCTACAAAACTTTGCGCTTGGAGGCCCAACACGAGTCTACAAGAAGAAGGTTGTGTAGTAGACATCAAGCTCTTTCTGGCGCCGTTGCCGGGGAGGTGAGTGCTTGAAGGTATATCTTTAGATCTTGCAGTCAAATATTATAGTTTCTTGTTTTTTACTAGTTTGGTTTTATAAATGAAAACTATAAAAATATGGAATTGAGGTTGCCTCATATGCTTCATCTTTAGTGTCTTTCGTGAAAATGATGGAAATGAAAATTGTGCTCAAGTATTAGAAGAAGAAGTTATTAAAATGTTTGGCACTAATTCTTTGAATGATGAGCATGGTTTCAATATTGTTAGTATGATTTCTCTGAATATTCATGATGCTAATTATATGCAAAGCCGTAAGCTTGGGGATGCTATGTTTGATGAAGATGATATTTTTTGTCCCCCAAGTTTTCATGAGAAAAACTGTTGTGATGATAGTATGCCTCCTATATATGATGATTATTATGATGACACATATTCTATAAAGAGTGATAGTAACCATAAACTTGTCATCATGATTTTAATATTGAATGTGGTTATGTCAATCAAGTATCTCATGATAGTTATTTTGTTGAGTTTGCTCCCACTATTATGAATGAGAAGAAAATTGCTTATGTGGAGAGTGAAAAATTTCCTATACTTGTAGATCATGAAAAGAATGCTTTATGTTCTGGTTATATTGTGGAATTCATTCATGATGCTGCTGAAAATTATTATAAGGGAGAACATATGCTTGTAGGAATTGCAATAATATCAAGATTCCTCTCTATGTGTTCAAGGTTTTGAATTTATGCTTGTTTTGCCTTCCTATGCTAGTTGATTATTTCTCACACAAATTGTTTTCTCAAAAAATCCCTATGCATAGGAAGTGGGTTAGACTTAAATGTGATTTTCATGAAATTCATGATGCTCTTTTGTACGTTTCAATTATTATTTCTATACGAGCATCATTGGAATCATCATGCCTAGTTAAAAGGCATTAAAGAAAAGCACTTGTTGGGAGACAAACGAACACTTTGAATTTATGTTTTTGTGTGTTAACAATATTAATATACTGTAGTAATCATGCATTGTGTCTTTTATTTCAATAAAGTGCCAAGTAAAGCCTTTGGGATAGTGTGGATACTTGCTTGTTTGATTCTGTGCAAAAAACAGAAAGTTTTGCGTCCAGTATATGAATCATCTGATTTTACTGAAGAGTCAAAAAATTCTGAAAATTTTACACAAAGTTTATACGAAAAATTCCTTGAGTTTACCTATTTTTCAGACTTTTTAGGGTGAGGGAAGTTTGGTGATCATTCAGATCTTTACAGACTGTTCTGTTTTTGACAGATTCTGTTTTGCATGCATAGTTTGCTTGTTTGAAGTGTTCCTATAGCTTATATTGAGTAATATAAATTATGGGAATGATCTAATACAGTAGGTATCATGTTATAACAATTATTAATCTTGTCTTGACAGTACCTAAGTGAATGATCTATCTTTATCACACTAACCCTTCTCCCAAAGTTTCGTTAAGTTTTGGGTGATTGAAGTTTTCAAGGTTTCAATGAGACACCGATATGAGGAGAATAAGGAGTGAAAAAAACTTAAGCTTGGGGATTCCCAAGGCACCCCAAGGTAATATTCAAGTAATACTCAAGCGTCTAAGCTTGGGGATGCTCCGGAAGGCATCCCCTCTTTCGTCTTCAACACTATCGGTATATCTTACTTGGAGCTATATTTTTATTCGTCACATAATATGAGTTTTGCTTGGAGCATAATTTTATTTTGTTGTTATATGTTAGGTGTTATTTATAATCTTGATTTTCAGTAAAAAGTTCCAAGAATTGCATTAGGATGCTTGAATTGCATGTTTTGATATGTGATGGGTAAAAACAGAAACTTCTGCTGTAGTGTTTGAATTGGCATATTTTACTGGAACGCGGAAAGTTTCTGAAATTTTTACAGTGTCGTCATATAAATTTTATAGCATTCCTAAATTTTCATAATTTGTTGATTTACATAATTACACTATTTTCTTAAATTTCTACACACTGTTTTGTTTGGACAGATTGCTATCATAGTTTTGTTATCTACTTATCCTATAGTTTCCATAACCTATATTGGTAGATATAAATTGTGGAGATGATAGTATACAGTACCTAATGTTTGAAAATTGTCTTGTAAGTAGATAAAGATTTGATTTATTATTATGTGTACTAACCTATCCCACGAGTTGTTTTTGAGTTTTGTGTGGATGAAGTTTTGGAGAATAGGAGAAACCAAGATACGAGAGGATTGAACAAGATACAAAAGCTCAAGATTGGGGATGACAAGGCAACCCAAGTAAATATTTCAAGAACTCTCAAGCATCTAAGCTTGGGGATGCTACGCATCCCACTTCTCTTCATCAACAAATATCGGTTAGCCTATGTTGAGCCTAAATTTTAATTCGTTCACATGATGCGTGTTATTCTTGGAATGGTATTTTTCTTTTGATTTATGTTTAAATAAAATAATAAAATCTTAAAATATTTATTGAGAGAGATAGAGAGAGAAAGTCCTCACATAGCTACTTAATTGTTTGACTACTTATTAATCTTCACTTATATGTTTTGGAGTAGTTTTGTCATTTACTCTCGTGCTTCACTTATATCCTATGAGTAAATGGTTGAATGAATTTAATATCATAAATCTGAAATTATATGTGTTTTATATTCTTATTCCATGGGGAGTAATGACTTCACACGTAATAAGTATAGGTGGTGAAATTTATTGAAAGTTAGCGAACACCACATTGGTCACTTGAACCATTCATGAAAGAATATTGAAGAGAGATTTAACATATAAATATACTATCTTGGACATATTATATGATTATGAATACCCATTAATTATTTTCAAACTTGGGAAAATTAGTTGAAATTGGACAAGGAAGACAACGTAATGAGTTATGCTTGGGTATATTTGTATAGAAGTTATATTGTTATGGATCCTCCAGAATGTGGTGCTTGCTTCCACCTCATATTAGCAAAAACTTCCGCACCAAGTAGAAATACTACTTGTGCATCAAAGCACCCTTAAACTCAAAGTTGTTCCATATGAGTCCACCATACCTACCTATATGCGTTATTTACCTGCCAATCCAAGTAAATTTGCATGTGCCAAACTCTAAACCTTCAAATAATATCCTGTTTTGTATGCCCAAATCGCTCATATAATGACCAAGGGCTGTCAGTATCTTCCATGCTAGGTGGGTTATTCTTACGATATGTGTTGATTCACTATCATCTACAAGAAAGTGGCTGGTAATAGGGATTACCAGTCCTGAAATCAAAGAAAAAATGCAAAAAATTAAACAAAACTCCCCAAGGAATGTTGTTGGTATGGACGATACCCGTGGATTCGGCTTGCCGTGGAGTGTGGTTGATTAGTGCAAGGGGAGTAAAAAATTTACCATTCTGTTTGGGAACCGCCTATAATGCATCTAGCAAGGAAGATACTGATATCTTTTGGTTGTTATGGTGATAATGAAAGCATACTGCCCAAAATTATTATTCATCTCTGTTTTAAAAGCTCGAGTTCTGGCACCTCTGCAAATCAATGATTCCCTCTATGAAGGGCCTATCTTTTCCTTTCATGTACTTACCTTTATTCAAGAGTCATGGTGATCCTCACCTTTCCTATATTTCGCTTTTTCTCTTGGCAAGCATCATGTGTTGGGGAAAGATCCAAGCATATATGGCCATTCAAATATATTTGATCATGGATTGTTATTGTTGACAATTATCTATATGATAAATAAGTCGGGAGGCAAAACTTTATGCCCCTATCTTTCTTTGTGTTCGACGAATGCCATTTGCTCTAAAAATATGCTTTGAGTGTTAGCAATCATGGAAGACTATATGATAGTTGAGTATGTGGAATTTGCTAAATCAAAGCTCTTACATAGACCCTTCCTGAAAATAAGATGAATCACAATTGTTTGGTGACTGAAAGCATAGTTTGTTAGTCTATACTTTAACATGTGGATAGCTTGTTATTTCATCATGAGAAGGTTTATGAGATGCGCTACTATTTATGATATTTAATGATGCTATAGAAAGAGTTTGGAACTATCATTGATCAAACTTGTGCACTTGCTAGCATTCACACTTCATAAATTATTTCTTTTATCATTTACCTACTCGAGGCTGAGCAGGAATTAAACTTGGGGATGATGATACATCTCCAACATATCTATAATTTATGAAGTATTCATGCCATGTTTACAATAATTATATATGATATTTGTATGACTTTATTAGAACTAACCCGGACTGACGTTGTTTTCAGCAGAACTACCATGGTATCATTTTTTGTGCAAAAATAAAAGTTCTCGGAATGGGATGAAAATTTGGTATGAGTTTTTCTGGAACAAAAGAGACCCCCGAAGCATTGGAGTTGGGCCAGAAGATCCACAAGGAGGTCACAAGCCTGCAAGGCGTGGCCACCCCCCTAGTCGCGCGTAGCAGGCTTGTCACCGCCTCGTGGCACCCCTTGACGTGAGATCGACGCCAAAAATTCCTATAAATATAGAAACCTCCGAGAAGAAACCTAGATCGGGATTTCCGCCACCACAAACCTCTAGAGCCCTGAAAAACCAATCGGGAGCCCGTTTAGGCACCCTGTTGAAGGGGGAAACCATCACCGGAGGCCATCTTCATCATCCCGGCGCTCTCCATGACGAGGAGGGAGTAGTTCACCCTCGGGGCTGAGGGTATGTACCAGTAGCTATGTGTTTGATCTCTCTCTCTCTCTCTCTCTCTCTCGTGTTCTTGAGATGGCACGATCTTGATGTACCGCGAGCTTTATTGATATAGATTGAATCATACGGAGTTTTCCCATCTCTATCTTCTTGTGATGAATTGAGTTTCCCTTTGAAGTTTTCTTATCGGATTGAGTCTTTAAGGATTTGAGAACACTTAATGTATCTCTTGCGATGGGATATCCGTGGTGACAATGGGAAGTTGTATTGATCCACTTGATGTATGTTTTGGTGATCAACTTGCAGGTTCCGTGACCTTGGGAATCTATGCATAAGTGTTGGCACACATTTTTGTCTTGACTTTTCGGTAGAAACTTTGGGGCACTCTTTGAAGTTCTTTGTGTTGAATTGAACATGATGAATATGAAATTATGTGATGCATATCATATAATCAAGCCCATGGGTGCCTTTGGTGACATTGGAGTATCTAGGTGACATTAGGGTTTTGGTTGATGTGTATCTTAAGGTGTTATTTTAGTATGAACTCTAGGGCTGTTCGTGACACTTATAGGGATAGCTCATAAGATTGATCAGAAAAGATAACTTTGAGGTGGTTTCGTACCCTACAATAATTTCTTAGTTAGTTCTCCACTATTTGTGACTTTGGAGTGAACTCTTTGTCGCACGAGAAATATTTAAATATGATTCAACTATGTTATTATTGTTGACAGAAATTGCACTAGTGAAAGTATGAACCCTAGGCCTTGTTTTCAAGCATTGCAATACCGTTTTTGCTCACTTTTGTTATTTGCTACCTTGCTTTTTTATATTTTGAGATTACAAAAACCTATATCTACCATCCATATTACACTTGTATCACCATCTCTTCGCCGAACTAGTGAACCTATAAAATTGACCATTGTATTGGGTGTGTTGGGGACACAAGAGACTCTTTGTTATTTGGTTGTAGGGTTGTTTGAGAGAGACCATGTTCATCCTACACCTCCCACAGATTGATAAACCTTAGGTCATCCACTTGAGGAAAAAATTGCGGCTGTCCTACAAAACTCTGCGCTTGGAGGCCCAACATGAGTCTACAAGAATAAGGTTGTGTAGTAGACATCGGACCACACCGCACAATAATGTTGACAACGTTACTGACCATCAAGCGGTCTGCGCCTTCAAGGCAGACACTCAGTATCGGGTGCTTATCCTAAAGTTTGACCGATCGAGAGATCTATCTCTTAGTCGGGCCATGGAGATCACCAATAAGTATGCCAATGGAGAAAAACAGGAGCGCCTCCGAAGCGGCAAATGGCGAGCTAGCACCGCCCCTCAATCGGGAGGAAATGTCGGCAAGAAGCTGAAAAGGAAAGACAATCCGCCAGGAAAGGCAGAGGTCGCTGCGGTTTCTAACAAGGGAAGCCTAAGCCGAAAATAAGCAAGATTGAGCCAATAAGAAGAAGCCCGAGTACAAGACCGAAGTATTGGATCAACCCTGTGTTGTGCATCCTAAAAAAGATGAGGAGGGCAATATAATTTACCCGAAGCACACCACTTGGGAGTGCAGGATGCTCAAACATGAGATGGATAAAGAGGCCTACGCAGAGAAGGACGATGACGAGGATGGTGAGGATGCTTCCCTTACATCACGACTACTAGCCGAGTGGTCAGTACTATCCTTATGGTAGAGCGCGAGGAAACGGGAAAATCATTCAAAGTGCAAAGACCCATCTATTACAACCCAGAAGTCTTGACCCCTTCCAAGCAAAGGTATTCGCACTAACAGAAGCTGGTTTATGGTATTTACCTCATTTTCAAGAAAGTGTCTCATTATTTTCAAGAGCACTCGGTCACAGTTATCAGCAATGCCCCCCTGCCGGAAATCCCACATAACAGAGATGCCACAGGCCGAGTGGAGAAATGGGCAATTGAGATCTCCCGTTGGATATCAGGTTTGAAGCCAAGAAAGAAATCAAGTCTCAAGCGCTATTGGACTTTTTGGCCGAGTGGATCGAATAAGAATAGCCGACCCCGAGTATCCCCGAACACTGGACCATGTTCTTCGACGCATCCAAGATGCTCCAAGGATCCGGTGCCAGAGTGCTTCTAATCTCCCCTAGGGGAGACCGATTTATCTACATTCTCCAAATTCACTTTGGTTCACCAAATAATGAGGCTGAATATGAAGCCCTTCTGTACGGGCTCCGAATGACCATCTCACTCGGAATCCGACGTTTGATGATATTCGACGATTTGGACCTCGTCCTCAATTAGGTGATGAAGGAATGGGACATCCGGAGTCCTTCCATGACTGGGTACTACAATGCAATCCGATAATTAGGGAAAAACTTTGAGGGTCTAGAGTTGCATCATATACCCCGAGCAAAGAACATGGCAGTAGATGACCTAACAAAGATTGGTCCACTCGGCGATTCGTGTCATAAGGCATTTTCCTTGAGCACCTACACTCCCCTCAGTAAAAGAGGATCCTTTTTCTAAGGAGCACCTTAGGGAGTCCTGGACTAAGGGGTCCTTGGGCCGTCGGCCTATCTCTAAATAGGCCGGCTTGGTGGGCCATTCTTTGATTGTTGCAAGAAGGGTCGAATACATTGAGAGGTAATAACCCACAAGTATAGGGGATCAGTTGTAGCCTCCTTTGATAAGTAAGAGTGTCGAACCCAACGAGGAGATAAAGGTAGAACAAATATTCCCTCAAGTTCTATCGACCACCGATACAACTCTATGCACGTTTAACGTTCGCTTTACCTAGAACAAGTATGAAACTAGAAGTACATTGTAGGTGTGATAGGATATGTTTGCAAGATAATAAAGAGCACGTAAATAAAAACTAGGGGCTGCTTAGATAAATAAACAACTAAGTTAGTTTAACGAGTGTGGAAAAGTGGTGGTAGGAGTTGCGGAATTGTCCCTAGGCAATTGATAACTAGACCGGTAATCATTATTGCAATTTTATATGAGGGAGAGGCATAAGCTAACATACTATCTCTACTTGGATCATATGCACTTATGATTGGAACTCTAGCAAGCATCCGCAACTACTAAATATCATTAAGGTAAAACCCAACCATAGCATTATAAGGTATCAAGTCCTCTTTATTCCCATACGTAAACAACCTACTTACTCGGGTCTGTGCTTCTGTCACTCACGCCACCCACCATAAGCGAATCATAAACATACTGCAAACCCTACAGAGGGGATCCCTCATGCTTGCACGACACGGAGAGCACCATAGGACAACACCAATAATAAAACATGCAACTCAAACCAATCATGATCATCACTCAACCCATAGGACCAAATAGATCTACTCAGACATCATAGGATGGCAACACATCATTGGATAATAATATGAAGCATAAAGCACCATGTACAAGTAGAGGGTACAGAGGGTCGTGGGAGAGTGGACCGCTGTAGATAGATGGGGGAAGGTGACGGCGGTGTTGGTGAAGATGATGGAGTTGTTGGAGTAGATCGCCGTCACGATGATGGCCCTGACGGCGTTTCGGCGCCACCGAGAGAGAGGGAGAGAGATATCCCCTCCTTCTTCTTCTTCCTTGACCTTACCCCTAGATGGGATAAGGGTTTCCCCTCTGGTCCATGGCCTCCATGGCGGCGAAGGGGCGAGATCCCCTCTGAGATTGGATCTCTCTCTCTGTTTCCTTCTGTTTCCGCGCTCCCAGATTTTGGCCTTTCATCATTTCTTAAATATCCGGAGACCCATAATTCCGTTCGGGCTGAATTTTTGAGGGGCTCTTTATCCATAAATTATCTTTCTTGCGGCCAAAGTACAACTCCAACTGACCTAAGGGGTGGCCACAAGCCCGCAGGGCATGGCCAGGGGTGGGTCGCACCTAGCAGGCTTGTGACCTCCTCGGGCATCGTCTCACGTTGATTCATTCCCCCAAAATCACACATATTCCAGAAAAAATCTCCGTAAGTTTTTATCGCGTTTGGACTTCGTTTGATATGGATTTTCTGCGAAACAAAAAACATGCAACAAACATGAATTGGCACTGGGCACTGGTTTAATATGTTAGTCCCAAAAAATAGTATAAAAAGTTGCCAAAAGTATATGAAAGTTGTAGAATATTGGAATGAAACAATCCAAATTATTGATACGACGAAGACATATCAGCATCCCCAAGCTTAATTCCTGCTCGTCCTCGAGTAGGTAAATGATGAAAAAAGATAATTTTTGATGTGAAATGCTACTTAGCATAATCTTGTTCATATAATCTAATAATGACATGAGTATTAAGACACGAGTGATTCAAAGCAATAGTCCATATTGACATAAAAACAGTAATACTTCGAGCACACCAACAAGGCAATCGTGTCCTTTCAAAATAACATGGCCTTAGAAACTTTTCCCTACAAAACCATATGGTCTGGCTATGCTCCATCTTCCCCACACAAAGAATCTAAATTATGCACAACCCCGATGAACAAGTCAAGCAATTGTTTCACACTTTTATGTTCTTAAACCTTTTCAACTCTCACACAATACATGAGAGTGAGCCATGGATATAGCACTATAGGTGGAATAGAATATGATGGAGGTGATGAGGAAAACGGAGAAGATAGTCTCACATCAACTAGGCATATCAACGGGCTATGGAGATGCCCATCAATAGATATTAATGTGAGTGAGTAGGGATTGCCATGCAACGGGTGCACTAGAGCTATAAGTGTATGAAATATCAAAAATAAAACTAAGTGGTCGTGCAAATGAAGAAAATTCCACTAGCTATATGAAAGTGACGAAATAAGAGACTCTCTATCATGAAGATCATGGTGTTACTTTGAAGCACAAGTGTGGAAAGAGATAGTAGCATTGTCCCTTCTCTCTTTCTCTCATTTTTTTCTTTTTTTCTTTCTTTTTTATTTTTTGGTGGGCATCTTTGGTCTCTATTTTTTTATTTGGGCTTCGCTGGCCTCTTTTATTTTTTGTAAAGTCTGGAGAGTCCTCCCAACTTGTGAGGGAATCATAGCTTCCATCATCCTTTTCTCACACGGGACAATACTCTGATAATGAAAATGATCACACTTTTAGTTGCTTACAACTCGATACCTAGAACAAAAATATGACTCTATATGAATGCTTCTGGTAGGATACCGGGATGTGCAACGATCTAGCCTAGCAAATGACATCAAAAAACGGACAAGCCATGAACACATCATGCAAGCTGTCTTACGATCATGCAAAGCAATATGAAAATGATGGTGCATGTCATACTAAACAGAACGGTGGGAGTTGCATGGGAATATATCTCGGAATGGATATGGAAATGTCATAATAGGTAGGTGTGGTGGCTGTTTTGAGAAAAATATATGGTGGATGTTTTGAGGAAGGTGGGTTTGATGCACCGGCGAAAGTTGCGCGGTACTATAGAGGCTAGCAAAGGTGGAAGGGTGAGAGTGCGTATAATCCATGGACCCAACATTAGTCATAAATAACTCACATACTTATTGCAAAAGTCTATTGGTTATAAAACAAAGCATTAGACGCATGCTCCTAGGGGAGAGGTTGGTAGGAGTTAACCATCACGTGCTCCCGACCCTCACATAAAGGTTTCCAATCATTAAACAAATCATACTCCGACGTCGTTACATAACGGTTCACCATATGTGCATGCTACGGGAATAAGAAACTTCAACACATATATTTCTACAATTCACAACTACTCACTAGCATTACTCTCATATTACCATCTTCATATCGCAAAACTATTGCAAGGAATCAAACATATCATATTCAGTGATCTACAAGTTTTATGTAGGATTTTATGACTAACCATGTGAATGACCAACTCCTATTAACTCTCTAAATAGATATAAGTGAAGAACGAGAATTTAATTCTTTATACAAAATATATGCCCACTCTCTAAAAAATATAAGTGAAGCAAAAGAGAATTCTACAAATGGCAGTTTTCTATGTGTAGAGAAACACGCAATCCAAACTTCAAATGATATAAGTGAAGCACATGAAGCATTCTATAAAGCCATACTCAAAATATATAAGTGAGGTGCAAAGATCCTTCTATAAATCAACCAAGTACTTTCTCATACTAGCATGGTGCATTATTAAAATAAAAATAAAAAGCACACGATGCTCCAAGATTTACACATATCATGTGACGAATAAAAATATAGCTCCAAGTAAAATTACCGATGGTTGTTAGAAGAAAGAGGGGATGCCTTCCGGGGCATCCCGAAGCTTAGTTTCTTGGGAGTCCTTGAATATTACCTTGGGATTCCTCGAGAATCCCAATCTTAGTCTCTTTCCACTCCTTATTCCTTCATCCATCGTGATCTCACCCAAAACTTGAAAACTTCAATCACACAAAACTTAATAAAACCCTCGTGAGATCTGTTAGGATAATAAAGCAAATCACAACTTCATGTATTGTTGCCAACAAATTCATATTTTATTTTTTCATTGTACATACTGTATTATAATTTTTCCATGGCTTATACCACCGATACAATCGATAGTTTCATCAAAACGAGCAAAATAATGCATAAAAAACAGAATCTGTTTTAAACAGGACAGTCTGTAGTAATCTGGACATTCACCATACTTCTGTAACTCTAAAATTCTGAAAAATTAGGAAACAATAATAAATTTGCATATCAGTATTGTGTAAAAATTTCATAAACTTTTGATATTCCAGTAAAAAAATGTAAATTCATGCACTACAGCCAAAGTTTCTGTTTTTGCACTGCACACACCAAACAAGCAATCTAATCATCCTAAAGGAAAATCTTGGCACATTATTTTAATAACACAATGGATTTATACAAGGGGATAATTATTTTTGTTTTAAAGTTTCTGTAATCAAGATTTGCAAAGTTACCATGGGCATGAACAAAGTTCAAGGAGCTCCCCCACTTCAACGATGCTCGTCCTTCTTACTTTCACTTCTCTTTTTGAAAAAGTTTTAGGTCCCCTATTTATTTTTTTGTTTTTGAACTATATAAAGGCACACAACATAATTAAATGACTCTCTAAAACTTCCGGGTTGTCTCCCTGGCAGCGCTTTCTTTAAAGCCATTAAGCTAGGCATAAAGTGCTCAAGTAATGGATCCACCCGGATCCCAAGGTATATCAAAGCCAGTATTAATTAACAATGATTTGTAGTTTAGTAGTGAGAACAATGTAACATATATCATGCAACAACAAAGTCTAACTCTCTTCCTATGCATCGGCATGTCATAAAAGAACAATTCATGCACAAAAAGTAAAGGCCAATACATACCGTAAGCAGTTTCTTGCAATTTTATCATATTGGAAACATAGAGAGGTGGAGATGTAGTTCCTCTCTCATAATAATTGCAAGTAGGAGCAGCAAGCACATGCATATTATATCTATCAAAATCATCATGTGTAATAGTAATAGGCAACCCATCTATATAATCCTTAATAAGTTCAAACTTCTCTGATATAGTGTAGTTGGGAGAATTCAAAAATATAATAGGACTATCATGCGTGGGTGCAGTAGCAACAATTTTATTCTTAACATAAGGAACTATAGCAAGTTCATCTCCGTAAGCATCATTCATATTGGCATCATGGTCACAAGCATAGCAAGCATCATGTTCATCAAAAGGGATATTTCAAACGAATCCAAGGGATCATAGCATTCATCCTTCGATAAGAACGAAGGGAAATTAAGCAATGTATGAGTTGAAGAGTTACTCTCATTAGAAGGTGGGCACAGGTAGCTAATCCGCTCTTCCTCCTTTTGTTCTTCACCCTCATCCTCATCTTTTTCATCTAATGAGCTCACAGTTTCAGCAATTTCTTCTTCCATAGTTTCCTGCAAGATATTAGTCTCTTCCAAAGCAGCGGTCATTCTTTCAATAAATTCAATAATATCAGCATTTCAATCATAATTCTCATAGAAATATTTAAGTATGGCAAAAAATTCAGATTCGTAAGGAATATCATCATCATACTTTTCAAGCAAAGAAGCAATTTCATAAGCACATTTAAAAACAACAAATTCTTCTACTCGTTCTACATCATAGTAATCATAAATACCTTTAGCATAAGAAGCTACGGTTTCATTATCATTAAATTTGCATTGAAAGGGGAGGTGTCGGGCTTCTATATTGTAGCAACAAGTAAAGTCACATCTCGAGCATGCAGCCCGAGCAAACCATCCCAGTATTCTAATTTCATCCCATAAGTATTTACCTTTTTGAGATAAGCGATAATCCCTAAAGTATTTGCGTTGATCCAATGTGTATCCCATTATCAAGTTGAATGGGGTTTTCTCAGGATTATCAAAGTAGTGCATAATATTTTCCACATGACGAGCATTGAGGGTTTTAGGAGGTTCCCCATCTCCATGAGTAGCAAGTACACCTAATTTTTTGGTATTGCATGTTCCATATCCATAACTAAAGATAGAGAACAAGTTAGACCAACAAATAAAATCTACTTACTGATGAAGCAAACAAGCACACAGGAGAATATTCACCCCACGCTATTGCTCCCCGGCAACGGCGCCAGAAAACGGTCTTGATAACCCACAAGTATAGGAGATCAGTTGTAGCCTCTTTCAATAAGTAAGAGTGTCGAACCCAACAAGGAGCTAAAGGTAGAACAAATATTCCCACAAGTTCTATCGACCCCAGATACAACTCTATGCATGTTTAACGTTCGCTTTACCTAGAACAAGTATGAAACTAGAAGTACTTTGTAGGTGTGATAGGATAGGTTTGCAAGATAATAAAGAGCATGTAAATAAAAACTAGGGACTGCTTAGATAAAGAAACAACTAAGTTAGTTTAACGAGTGTGGAAAAGTGGATGTAGGAGTTGCAGAATTGTCCCTAGGAAATTGATAACTAGACCGGTAATCATTATTGCAATTTTATATGAGGGAGAGGCATAAGATAACATACTTTCTCTACTTGGATCATATGCACTTATGATTGGAACTCTAGCAAGCATCCACAACTACTAAAGATCATTAAGGTAAAACCCAACCATAACATTGTAAGGTATCAAGTCCTCTTTATTCCCATACGCAAACAACCTACTTACTCGGGTCTGTGCTTCTGTCACTCACGCCACCCACCATAAGCGAATCATAAACATATTGCAAACCCTACAACGGGGATCCCTCACGCTTGCGCGACACAGAGAGTACCATAGGACAGCACCAATAATAAAACATGCAACTCAAACCAATCATGATCATCAATCAACCCATAGGACAAAATAGATCTACTCACACATCAAAGGATGGCAACACATCATTGGAAAATAATATGAAGCATAAAGCACCATGTTCAAGTAGAGGGTACGGCGGGTTGAGGGAGAGTAGACCACTGTAGATAGATGGGGGAAGCTGATGGAGGTGTTGGTGAAGATGATGGAGTTGTTAGAGTAGATCGTTGTCACGATGATGGCCCCGACGACGTTCCGACGCCACAGGAAGAGAGGGAGAGAGAACCCCCCTCCTTATTCTTCTTCCTTGACCTTCCCCCTACATGGGATAAGGGTTTCTCCTCTAGTCCATGGCCTCCATGGCGGCGGAGGGGTGAGAGCCCCTCCGAGATTGGATCTCTTTCTCTGTTTCCTTCTATTTCTGCGCTCCCAAATTCTGGCCTCTCACCGTTTCTTAAATATCCGGAGATCCATAACTCCGATCGGGCTGAATTTTTGAGGGGATCTTTATACATAAATTATCTTTCCTGAGTCCAATGTACAGCTCCAACCGACCAAAGGGGTAGCCATGGGCCCTCAGGGCGTGGCCAGGGAGGTGGGCCGCGCCTAGCAGGCTTGTGACCTCCTCAGGCATCGTCTTGCGTTGATTATTTTTCCCAAAAATCATATATATTCCAAAAAAAATCTCCGTAAGTCTTTATCTCGTTTGGACTTCGTTTGATATGGGTTTTCTGCAAAACAAAAAACATGCAACAAACAAGAACTAGCACTAGGCATTGGATCAATATGTTAGTCCCAAAAAATAGTATAAAAAGTTGCCAAAAGTATATGAAAGTTGTAGAGTATTGGCATGAAACAATCAAAAATTATAGATACGACGGAGACATATCAAGAGCCCCGATTCCAGAAGGAAGTCCCGAAGGCGTTCGTGCCCTCCAAGTCAAGATGAGGAAATCGACATCTCCATCCTTGGCAGGAGACCTACCATGTGTAAACCCTAATACCCCCTAGTGTCTATATAAACTGGGAGGGTTTTAGAGTATAAGGCAGAGAAAATCGTCTAGGGTTTTAGCTATACGATCTCGAGGTAGATCAACTCTGTAACCTTCATATCATCAATACAATCAAGCAGGACGTAGGGTTTTGCCTCCATAGGAGGGCCCGAACCTGGGTAAACATCGTCTCCTTCGTCCCTTATTACCATCGATCCTTGTCTCACAGCTCGGGACCCCCTACCCGAGGTCCACTGGTTTTGACACCAACAACCCCCACAAGCAGTTGAACCTTCTAATCCGACTGAAGTCGATGTGCTAGTTGTGGTGGACATTGTCCACAAGATGTTGGTGACCACTCCCGAGTGGACCCAGCCATATTTGGCATACTTGGTCGGGCAAGAACTCCCTAAAGACGAGGAACATGCCCGGCGGATCGTCAAACAATCCAAATCCTTTGAAGTAATGGGAGAATAGTTATACAAGAAAAACACTACATGTGTGACCCATAAATGCATTTCCCCAGAGGAAGGGTTGCAAATCTTATATGAGATCCACTCGGGAACCTGTGGCCACCATGCATCCTCTCGGACATTAGTCGCGAAAGCATTCCATGCTGGATTTTATTGGCTCTGAGTCAATGAGGCAGCAAAAGTTTGGTTGACCTCTATGTTGGATGTCAGTTTTACAAGAATCAGACACACAAGCCTGCATCAGCACCGAAGAACATCCTGCTCACCCGTCCGTTCACCGTGTGGGGTTTCGATATGATCGGCCCTCTGTGGACTCGGACGAGTGGGCTTACCCATCTGCTACTAGAATTGGATAAGTTCACCAAGTGGGTCGAAGCTAAGCCCATCAAGAGTTTGGATGCAAGGACCGCTATCGGTTTTATTCGGCAGATTGTCTTCAGTTTCGGTAATTAAAACAACATACCATCCCATATTGAAAGCACATTTGCTCCCTTGGTGGTTTTGGTAATTAAAACAACATATATCTCATTGAACTAATATTTCCACTAAGCATATTTCAGGAAAAGTTCAATGATGGGTTGGCAAAAGGATTGTGGAGAAACCCCTAGATGCAAAGAATTGGATTGGCAAAGCTTCAAGCAAGAGGACTCTACATTTTACTTTGTGAGAAATCACTTTTAGACCATAGGAAAATCAAATACTATTAAAAGGGGGTACAGTACTGTTCGTGAACAAGATGCTCCACGTGCACAAGTGATAGTCACAAAAAACACCCACAAACTCTCCCACAAATCTCTGCCCTAGCCTTTCATGAAAATCGGTGAAACCAACACTTCCCACTTGGTCCCACCGATTTCCCAACTCGAACAGAGCCCTGCCAAACCCTAGCTCATTGGTGCAACCGATTCCGCTTCGGTGCCACCGAGTTCAGCTTGCCAACTTTATTTTACCTCAATTCACAAAATCGGAAGCTCTGAGTTTTTGGATCAGCGTCACCAGGATTTGGATTCTGACC
Organism: Hordeum marinum; assembly: GCA_022496015.1. NCBI lineage: Eukaryota > Viridiplantae > Streptophyta > Magnoliopsida > Poales > Poaceae > Hordeum > Hordeum marinum. Next base: position 192,653,558 of record CM039676.1, on the reverse strand, counting down.
GTTGGACATCTTATCGGTACCGTAGAGTTTTCTATATCGGTCTCACCGAGGTTCAAACCTTGGTACCTTTAGAGAAACTTGGTACCACCGATATTCACACATTGGTGTCACCGAGTTGGTCACTTTATGTGTAACGGTTGAATTTTTTGAGATGCCTATATATATCCCTCCACCACCACTCACTCGTAAGAGAAGGACTCAGAACAGATCCCCACTTATCCCATCAGATTTTCTAAGAGAGAGCCACCTACTCATGTGTTGAGATCAAGCCATTCTAGTCCAACCATATGAATCTTGATCTCTAGCCTCCCCAAGTTTCTTTCCACCCAATCAATATCTTCCACCAAATCCAAATCTGGGAGAGAGTGATTGAGTGTTGAAGAGTCTATTATTTTGAAGCACAAGAGCAAGGAGTTCATCGACATTATCGAGCCTATTACCTTTTGGAGGGTGGTGCCTCCTAGATTGGTTAGGTGTCACTTGGGAGCCTCCTACTTCATGTTGTGGAGTGAACCAAGAGGTTTGTAAGGGCAAGGAGATCACCTACGTCATGAAGATCTACCCCGAGTTAGGTTACTCCCTCCGTGGACGTAGGCCATCATAGTATAGACAAGGTTGCTTATTCGTGGAACCCTCCATGGGTAGAGCCCTCCGTGGACTCTCGTGACCATTACCCTCCGTGTGTTGAAGTCTCCATAAACGTGGACGTATGATAGGACCACCTATCGGAACCATGAGAAAAATCTTCGTGTCTCCAAATTTTGCTTCTATACTTGTAGACATGCATGTGTAGGGTGTACTTGACTTGCTATCATTGCTAAAATCTACCAACACTTAAAATTGGGACTAGGTATAATTTTTCTTTGGTCAAGTAGTCTAATCACCCCCCTCTAGACATACTTTTGATCCTACAAGTGGTATCAGAGATTTGGTCTCCGTTGCATTGGTTTCACAACCTAGGACATTATGGCGTCTAGCAAGGGAAATTATCACCATAGAGGTTCATACTTTGATGGCACAAATTTTGCTAGTTGTAAGCACAAAATTAAAATGCATATTCTTGGTCATAACCCTGTTGTTTGGGTTGTTGTTCATGTTAAATGGCAAGGTGAATTATTTGCGGATGGAAGGGAACCGGATCGTGAAGCGACCACAGATGAATTGAAGATATTGCAATACAATGCTCAAGCATGTGACATTCTCTTCAACTGTCTATGCCCCAAATTATTCAACAAAATCAACCGTGTTGAGAATGCAAAAGAGATATGGGATAATTTGGTTGATATGCACAAAGGTACTGAATCCGTGAGAGAATCCAAGTTGATTGTTCTCCAGAGTCAGCTTGACAAGTTCAAGATGAAGGATTGTGAAGGAGCCGCAGAGATTTAATCTAGGCTAGCTCTCATCACCAATGAGATTTCCGGCTTAAGAAGCGAAGAAATGACTACAATTTATCATCAAGAAGATACTTCGAGCTTTGGATGAGAGATATGACACCCTGTGCACACTGATCCAAATGATGCCCAACCAGAAAGATCTCTAGCCTACGGAAGTGATTGGAAGGATTGTTGCTCATTAGATGATACTTGAGGACAAGGAAGAGCTTCACAACAAGTCTAGCGGTGCTTAGAAAGCCACAAGTGATGCTCCCCAACTTCAAGCGAAAACCTTGTCACCAATGAATAGGTAATCCTCATGGTCAAGAAATTTAACAAATTCTACAAGAATAGAGGCAAAAATCGAAGCTACAGCTCAAGATATGAAGAGAAGCATTCTTCAAGTCGTGACCGAAACTGCTACAATTGTGGGACGCCCGGACACTACTCCAATGAGTGTGCAACTCCCTACAAAAGAAAAGAAGAGTCACCAAGAAGACAAAGCTCAAGAGATGAGTAACCTCGAAGAGAGAGAAGGAGTAGATATGATCGTTATGAACGAAGACCCTCAAGGATAAGTAGGGACTCGGAGAAGAAGGACTAGTACACCAAGAGCCACTCAAGAAGAAGGCATAAATCTCATGTTAATGAATGGGTTTGCGGCTCTCAATCCGACAACCACTTCGACATATTTGATTCACCAAATGAAAGGAGTGGAAGTTGCTTCATGGCCAAAGGCCCCAAGGTATCACACCCCGAGTATCTTGATTTAACCTGTTAGTAATCATGCTAGTGAAGATAAGTCGTGTGATGATGATAAGTTGGAAATAGAACGACTAACTAAAGAACTAAACACTCTTAAGTTATCTCACGAGTCTACTCTACAAGATAATAGAGATCTTGAAAGGACACATGAGCAGCGTCGCTTCGAGAAGCTTAATTTGGAGCAAGATCATGAATTCCTTAAAGCTATCAATGACGATCTTCGAAAGAAGACTTCCTCTTATCTAGCCAAACGACTTGTCTTGTCTACATTCATCCCACAAGTTAAGGCTAAGCGAACTAGTAACAAAGGTAAGAAAGGTTCTTCAACTAGTAGCAATAAAAATGATAAATCCAATGATATTGCTTCCAGCAGTTCTATTGATCCCACTAACACTTCTCTTAGGCAAGTTACACTTGAGCAAGAAAATGAACTTTTGAAGGGGGTTATAGAGAAAGGTATCTACAATAGTCTTGTCAGGTGTAAGCAATTTGACGAAATTGTACGCAAGCACGGAGGATACCAGAAGAACCATGACATTGGTTACTTTAACGCTAATGGAGTTGAATGGGAAGAAGGTCAATACCCCAAGCCCAAGTTTGTTCCTAAAGGGAGAAGTATGAACATACTCTTCACTAGGGAACAAAAGCTCAAGATGACCTTCCACCACAAGATCACAAGCTCAAGGCCAAGGACAAGCTTCAAGAGGACATTGACTCATATGAAGATGAATCCCAAGCTTTGGTGAAGTGGGTTCCCAAGGCTACTTCAAGCTCAACTTTTATAAGTGCCACTTCAACACCAAGGATCCCCATCAACTTGATGTGGGTCCCCAAGAAGAAAAACTAGAGAAGTTCTTGAGGGGTGACTCCGCCAATGAAATTCACTCATATTCATTATTGGCAAGAACTAGTTGCAATCAACATCAACATCATGCAACAATTCAAGGAGTGACACATTCCCTTAAAGGTAAGCAAGGGACAAGGTTATGAACAAATCCATGGACATCATCATGTATGCTTTGCACTCCATGTCCATAGATATCCTTGTAGTTGTCTTTGTGTGTTGGGACTAACCCATGTAGGTGAGAAGAGTAAGAAACAACAAGGATCCTCCCAACTCATGGTGATTTTCATCAACTTTGAGCATCCACCACTACTTCACCTACATGAAGTCTTGATCGACAAAACCCAAGGTTAGTTTATCCCTCTCCAGGGGGAATGTCACATCAAGCGGGAGCTTTACTCTAAGACTATGACAGCCCAAGTGCTGTCCCTACCTTTTATGGCATGTAATGTCTTGTATGAACCTTGTGTCATGAGTTATGAAATGATTTTGCACCTTGTCATACCATGTCTTCTCTTGCATTCATGCATCATGCATCATAGCATTCATCATGCCATGGTTGATTCTTATGTGACCTTGTATGGTGTGGTTGGTTGTGATCTTGTCTTGTGTGTGTGATGTGGTGGAGTGTTTGTGTGCAGCTCTCCTTCTCTTACCCTCTCTTTTCTTTTCAACAAAACCAACCCAATGCCTTTATTCCCCATGTCATTTTAGCAGCAGTTTTAAGTTGTTATTTAAATTGTTTAAAAATGTTCAAGTGTTAGCCTAAGATATTTTGAGCATGTGAGTGTTGGTCTTTTGTTGTTCAGAGCTTTTATGTTTTGGAGTTTTTAAATAACAGGGGGCTGTCAATTTTAAAAATAATCAAATTACTTGTCCTAAAAATCGTCTTGATATTTTTAGTGAATAGTGCAGTTTATTTTCATTGCAAAAGTATTTTTCTTCTGCACCAAATATCCTTTATTTTATCTGGTTTTTTTCTTGTGATGTTGTGATTTGAAAAAAGAATAAAACTTCTCTCTTTTAATTTTTTTGTGATAAAGCGCTAGAGTGGGCCTTGCCTTCCCCACGGCCCATCCCACTCGGGAAACGGCTACCTACTCCATTCGTCGTCTCCGTTAGGGTTCAGAGAGAGAGCGTCTCCGCCGTCTCCTTTTCCGTCACCCGTCGCCGTCAGCCTCGGGGGTATTTAAACCCCCTTGGTGTGCGTGCCCCCTCCACTAGGGTTCCTCTCTGCCCCTCCGCCACTGCAGCTCCCATCTCCCTCTCCATCTCCCTCCTTCCTCTCCTTCTTTCCTCTGTCAGGTAAGGTATGTGAGAGGTGCAGAGAGTTTCAGAGAGAGCCCGTCGGTCGTCTTCGCCACCGTCGCTGCGTCTCCGGTGGGCCTTGTCCCCGGTGGTGATGGCGTGGAGGTCGGGGATCCTCCCCGCGTTCCATTCCCGCCGCTAGGAGGTGAGGAGCACCTCCCCGTGGTGCCAATTGTCGTCGCCGTCGTCCACAAGGGAGCGGGTCATCGCCGGTCTTCTTCCTCCTCGTCGCCGCCGCGTCTCCGCCTCTCCTTCCTCTTCGCGCATCGGCTCGTCGTCGCCTCCCCCTCGGTGAGCCCCGCGTCCCCTTCCTGTTGCGTGGCATAGCTATCGTCCCATCGTCTCTGTCGCAGTCGCTGCCGCGTTGTCGCCGTGGCAGGGCCAAGCTTCGAGCTTGTGCGCCTCTCCCCTCCTCGTAGAACCCTTCCAGGGATGGGTATGGAAACCCCGTAGGTGCAGCAGCCCCCGCATCACTCTCCACTCGCCGGAGAACCCCTGTGCCGCCATGTATCGCCGGCGCCGTAGTCTGTCGTCGTAGTTGTTCTGTTTATTTTTCAATTTCGTCAGGTTGAGCGTGTATGCATGTATTAGAGAGCCCGATGCCCTCCTCTGTTAATGTTCGCGGCCATAGCCGAGTGGCAACCAGCTCGGGGGTCGACCAGGAGGTCGCTGGTTTGAGCCCTCCCCTCCCCCTTTTGTTTGTTTTGTTTTCTTTGTTTTTTTGTTTTCTTCTTTGCTATATATGTATATGTGTATGTAGATGCAAACCTACATGTGTAGAGTGTTTGTTTCTTTTTCTGTTTAGATGTGAGTGTGTGTGTTGAGTGTGTGTGTGTGTGTGCTTGATGCATACACACATATGTGTGTAGGTGGTGTATGTGCATGTGTGGTGGTGAATATGTGCATGTGTATGTGAGAGTGTGTAGTTTATGTGTGTGTGCACATATGCATGTGAGTATGTGAGTGAGAGTGTGTGTGATGTGAATCATATGAATATGCATATGCATATATGCCTTGTGCATATATGTGTGCATATGTGTGTGGATGAACACCCACACCCACATGAGCATGTGTGTATGTAAGTGTATGTGCCATGTGCACTTGTGAGTGTGAGTGGTATGAGTGCCTTATGCATTGTGCATATATGGTGCTTGTGTGTGTATGAACACCCCCTCATGGGTGCTATGTTCTTGAGTGAGCTTGTGCTCATATGCTCTTAGGCATATGGAGCATGTGTGTGTATGCTTGTGTTGTGTGTGTGTAGAGTGTGTGTGTGTGTATGTGGCTAGTTGGTTCTTGCCCACTTGCTATATGCTTTTTTTGTGGTTTATCCATGTTATGAAGTAATTTATAGCTCATTTCCATATTTAACTAAGTTTCCAAATCTGGTTATGTCTATATTTGATCATGTCCATTTAGAGTAAGTTTTAACTTATAAGAGAGTGGATGGTTGCTTGCTAGTAGGTTGTGCCATGTTGCCTCACATGAACATATGAGTATGACACAGGTTTTTGGGGTAGAAAGAGCTAATGAAACCATTGGTGCTTTCAGATTACACTTTGGAGCAAGTTCATAAAACTGTCATTTTCTGCTGTGACGCTACTTTGTGATTTTTGCATGAATTAATCCATGCTTGCTTTGGGGCATGTGCCAACATGGAAGTGCTGTTGTTTTATGTATATTATGCCATGGTATTTTTGATTGACATGAGAATCACCCATATAAGTGGGAAACTTGCTGCAAAGTAGCTAACTTGCTGTTTCTGTTTTCACCATGCTAAATATTTCTAAGTCTGAGAATCTGCTGTTATTTTTATGCCATGAAGAGTGGTTGACATCTTGTGATGTGTTGAGAACTAGCTCATGCTTAGTGTTATTAATTTGAAGTAGATGTTGTCTACTACCATCCTGTTAAATTTCATGCCAAGAGGTGGTCTCTAACACCTTTAACTTGTTCTGTCAACATGCTACCAGATTAACTCAGATTCCAGAAAACTGTTATTTTCACCAAGTCCTAGAAAACGGTTTCATCATGCCAACTTGATAGCCTCATGCTTATTGATGTGTGACTCCTTTGCAAATTTTTTATTTGGATAAGTTGATGTATATGTTATGTAGTTACTGTCAATATCTTGTTTCTGGCTGTAGGATTCCTTTAGCTCAAGTTGTGGGCTGTGTAAGTTGCTATGTTGCTGTTTTGTGGCAGATTGTTTGTTTTATTGTTTTGTGACTTGTGGGAGCTATACTCCATGGAATTGCTTGATCTTTGGATCTATTGTGGTTGGTTTTTCATTGCCTAACCAGTGGCTACCTTGGAATGCCAAGAATTATCCCATGGCCTTGTTGTCTTGTGTTTTGCCTTCGTACCTTGTCGTGAGCGTATCATGAGAACCGTAACTCCGTTTCTTGTGTTCTTTATATGCATTTCTATCGATTTTGCATGATGCATCCATATTTTCCATGTTAATGCATGTTTAAATAACTTAACATGAGGTTCTGTCCAGATTCATTAATAACCAATCTTTGCATGTGAAACATGACTAGTTTTGGGTTACCATGTTGAATCCTGCATAAATGAATCATGCATCATCTTGTTTGTGCATTGCACCTTGGTTGGTTGTTTATTGTTGCTATTTCTCTTGGGTAGACGCGAGTGTCGATTATGAGTACGAGGACCCAGGAGAGTACCACTACGAGGATCCTGCTACTTGTTCCACTCAAGAACTAACATGCAAGATGATCGTACCCGGATCCCGATACTATTTTCGCTTGATAGTTTCTCGCTCTTATCGTTAAAATTACGCTACCTACCACTTGATATCCGCTTCCTAATTTCCATGAAAGCCTCTAACCTCCACATCCTAGCAAGCCTTTAATTGGCTAAGTTACCGCTGCTCAGCCCCTCTTATAGCGTGCTTAGTTGCAAGTGCAGGTTGTTCCGTGTGATAACATGGGTTTGGCATATCACAATATTATCTATTATTTAATTTAATGCGCATATATATCTTGGTATTGGTGGAAGGCTTGGACTTTTGCTATGTGTTTTGTTCCGCTATTACCGCCATAGTTCTTGTTACCGGTGTTATGGTTTCCATACTTTGTGCTCCTAACATGCTCGGGGTTGTTATGGGGACCCCCTTGTTTATTCGGTTGAGATTAAAACTTGTCTGGCAAGACCCAACATTGGTACTACATTTGCTTAACAACTTAATAAAATTGCATAGGGCTTAGCTACCTCGTGGATAATTAATCAACAACCCGGGCCAGTGCTCCTAATGAGTGTTGGTCCAAAACGGGCTGCCTACGGGGCCGGCTCGAGGCAACTTCAGGATTGATTTTCCCTGTAGCTAGTCCCATCTATTGTGTCCTGAGAACAAGATACATGACTCTTATCGGGTTCGTTGACACGTCGGGTGGTCTTGCTGGATTTTTTTACCTTTATCGAGTGTCTTGCGTGTGGACTCTGACTTTCTTCGTGTTATCTCGAGGTGTTGGAATTCCTTTGGAGTTACCTATGATGATCACGAGATCCGTGATCGAGGCTATTCCCACGGAGTGTGGTTAATTTGTGATGGACTAGTTGGAGCACCCCTGCAGGGTTAAATCTTTTCGAGAAGCCGTGCCCGCGGTTATGTGGCAACTTGGATATTTGTTTAACACCTGGTTATAGTAAACTTGAAGTAAACTCTAAATAAAATACACCAACTATGTGAGTAACCGTGATCGTCTCTGCTCGTGAACATGATCCGAGAGAGAACACGGTGGGGTTATGATTGACGTAAGTAAGTGTTCAGGATCTCATAGAGGTCATTCTACATTCGATCGTTCATCGTAGGCCACTCATATTTACCTTCATGTTTCGTAAGTTATCCACCATAAATGCTTAGTGCTGCTGCAAAACTAAACACATACCACATCCCAACCTTAAGCTTGAATAGTCTCGGTACCCGGGCGCATGATTGCTGAGTCCTTGTGGCTCACAGTTTACTACAACACTCTAGGTACATCTACAGATGAGTACGTGTAGGATGATCTGACCCAGCTCTAGTACGAATATGACGAGGAAAGAGGCAGGATGTACGTGACTTACCCGGATGAGTAAAGGACCATGGTCGTGATCTTTGGGATAGCGAGATAGTATCATTTGCATCTGTTTTATCGTTTGATTTCGTCCGTAGCCGGACCCTGTCTTCATCTTGATGATTTGAACTCTGTGTGGAATTGTAATTTAGTATGTGGCGAGTGTAAGCAGAACTTGTATACTCATCTTTTCTGTAATGTATGATGTGATGATACTATACTTGCGAACGATGAGATGCGCCTCTATCCCTTGCAAGGTCCTCGTGCCTTAATATGGATAGGCGCGCATCTTGGGCATGACAAAGACCTGAGTCAAAGCATCTCATAGTATGTGACAACATTAACAAGCTTTATGTAAAAGTGGTAACTCCACTCATGCTTAAACGATGAGTATGACCTATGCTCAAGTATTCTTACTTGTCTCCTAAGTCAATATACTCATATATAGATGACTATGTCATCGCCAAAATGCTTGATAGATGCTAGTATGTATGTGCATGTTTGCCATGATTTCATTTGACATCTTATTGTGTGAGCATGTTGGTCTGCATTTCTTTATTCATTCGAGGGCATCCAATTGTTGCTATCTGGACTTTGATTTTCTTTTTGCCAATTGTGTCGGGGATATACCCCGCGGTATGACCCGGAAGATGAGTCTTGAAGATGAGTCCCCGGTTGTAAGTCCCTGAAGATGAGTCCACGGTTGTAAGTCCCTGAAGATGAGTCCTCGGTTGTAAGTCCTTGAAGATGAGTCCTCGGTTGTAAGTCCCTGAAGATGAGTCCTCGGTTGTAAGTCCCTGAAGATGAGTCTTGAAGATGAGTCCCCGGTTGTAAGTCCCTGAAGATGAGTCCCTGAAGATGAGTCCCTGGTTGTAAGCCGCCCGGTGTAATCCGACTTAGACTCTACATGTAGGCCGCCCCTTCAACTTATAAAAGGAGGGGCAAGTCACCCCGAGAGGGTCAAGTTTTTAGATGTCTCAATAGAAAGGTTTTAGATAGACAAGAGATTGGTGACTCTCGTGATTAGAGGTAGCCAAACTGCACCCTTGTAACCGAGAGATCTTCTTCATCCTCAATACTAGACAACAAGGACGTAGGCTTTTACCTCCATCGGAGGGACCGAACCTGGGTAAACTCGCGTCTCTTAATTCCGACCAACCCCTTCAAGCCGCCACATAGTTGCGCTTCTGCCTCGAAACTAAGTCCGTTCACCTGGACACCTGCCGTGACAAATCCACGACAGTTGGCTCCCACCATGGGGCCACGCGCGTGATGATGTTATTTCCTTGAAGGGATCTCTTCTAGGGATCGAGCAGTTTATGACCCGTCGGATCCACAAGAGCTGGCATGAAAGAATCTTCATCTACTCCAAATTCATCAGTTGAGACCAAGATATGTCATAGTCGCGCTAAACACAGGTGACATGGACTCCTACAATATTTCACCAACACAGGCGCGGGGATCATCATCAACAGTGTCCTGCACGTGCAACATAGCCAAGTCGTATCTGAGTGCAACATAGAATTAGGGTTGCATGCCCGAGCATCGTTGCAAGTCACCGAGTCAAAGATAGTCTTAAATTTCTGTTGGAATTATGATCTATGTGGTGGCCGTGTCCGATTATTACTGCGTTTCCATATCCACGAGCAACATAGGGGATTAAGTCCAAAAGGTGCGAGAGGCTCAATCCGCAAGTTGCTGCGTTGGGCTGCTGATCACCACGCCATCAGGAAGCAACAAAGAAATGTGACTGGCAGCGTGTCATGCATTGCAAGAAAAAGGACAAAATGCTGCCCAACCAAAAAAGGAAAGATAGAAGATCCGCCAAGTGAACTACGACCCTGGCCCAGAGACTCGAGTTCGCTGAGCCGCCTCCGCGGCCTACATCTGTTGGAGCTAGTCTCCCTTCACCGAGGAGTATCTGCAGCCGCCGTTTGCCTTGCCCTACTGCGTCGGAGCCACCGCAGCCACCGTAGTTTCACCTCACCAAGCCACCCGCCCGGCTCTTCGGCGCTTGCCAGCCCCTGCAGCTCCGGCACCTGCTACGGCCTCCGGCTATCCCGCGCTCACCAGCCGCCGCGGCCTCCTACTACCGCCCACTGCGCCATTGACGACTCGTCCGCCTCAGGACACCTCAAGTAAACCTTCGAGCCGCCGCGTGCCTGCTCGAGTTACCGTGCCTATGTCGTGGCTAGCCTCTGCGTCCGCACACGTCCTACATCCAGCTGCAGCACCGACTCGTCCACGTCTGCGCCCACCCTGGCCGGCTCACCTCCGCTCGACTGCAAGTCGCCGTGCATGTGCGCCGCCGCGTCTCACCTGGCCAGGTCAGCCGTCAGCCACACCACGAGTCGTCTCGCTTCGGCTGCCTTGCTTGCCCCTGTTGCCGCACACTGCCTCTACCACCGGGTCAACGGCCGACCTCGAGTTGCCTCCGACTCTCGCTTCACCTGCTCGCCAAGCCGGCCGCCGTTGTGGCCGTTACCGCTGCTCCTGCTTCGCTTGCTCGCCGCTCGAGCCGCTGCCCCGCGCCATGCACGCCGGCTCTGTCGCGCCTCGTGAGCCGGTTACCGGCTGACATCGACGTCATGCTTCACCCTACCGTCGGACCCGCCGGCACCTCGCCTCACCTCCGCACCCGCTGGCGGACATCCGAGCCGCCCCGGTTCCTCTTCCTCGCGCGTGCGCCCCCGCCGGCCGCAGCCACGCCTCGCCACAAGCTCTGCCTTGCCTCCTCGCCCGCCGGCATTCATTCGAGCCGCCCTGGCTCGTCCTCGTGCACGGGCACTCCCCCTATGACCCGCCATTGGGAGATAAGAACGAGTGGTGGGAGTTCGGTTGTCTAGAGGATAAGGTGGATGCTGAAAAAAATCCAATGGTCAAACATGACCCAGAGGATCTTTTCTGAGCCACTCGGTGCCGCGCTTTAAAGCCGTCACCTCTGTCATCATTGCTGCAACCCTACGGCTTATAATTCTTGATAAAACATATCAGGTGAAATCCATCCTGTCCAGTTGTCATTGATATATTTTTATTTTCCTCGAGAACAATTACTCTCATCTATGAAATTTCTTATGTAGAAAAATTCACCATTACAAAGAGACCATCAAGCTATGGCCCTTTCCTACACCAGATGAATCAATGGATATTCGTAAGCCGCTGCCCCGTGGTCCAGTCTACATCAACACGCCACGACGACTCGCCATCCATGCTGGTTTCCAATGCCACGAGCGATTCGCCGTCCGCGTCGGCTTACAACGCCATGGCCGCCTTTTACGGTTGCACCGGTTTACAACGCCGCGGCCACCTCTTATGGTCGCATCGGCTTACAATGCTGCAATTGACTCGCTGTCCATGCTGGTTTCCAACGCCATGGGCGACTCACCGCTTGCGCCTGTTTACAATGTCGCGGCCGTCTCTCGCGACTGCACTATCTTATAATGCCACGACTGACTTCTACGTCTACACCAACACGCTAGGGGCCGCACACACCAGTATGAGCCGCCCAATGAATGGTTCTGAATCGCCGCCTTGTGATACAATCTACAACATATCGGTGAAGTTCTCGCTAGTACAAGCCACCCAACAGACGCGCGTAAGACGCCGCCCATAGTTTGATCTACATCAGCGAACCGGTGCGGTGCTCGCCTATACTAGCCGCCCAACGGACAGGCGCACAAGTCGCCGCCATTACAGTTTGGTTCACTTCAACAACCAGCCGAAACGAACCATCGACCTGATTATTGAAACAAATCATACGGGATCATCTATAACCCGCCATGGCCAACCTCAACTTTTAGTAGAGATTCTCAACCCACCTCTTCGAGTCAACTTAAGACTCGGGGGCTACAGACATGGCGAGACACATTTGGTCATTTTCAACGAGAACCCCGAGTCTTTGCAAGAGAAAACCCAATCCTGGGGGCTATTACATTATTGGTGGAAGATTAAAAGTTGCCCAAGAGGACGAACCGCCGTGATGCATCATTCAAACATGGGTGCCCGGATTTATTGGATCATCATAAAGTCACTTGGAGCTTCTGTTGTTTCTTCATACAAGATGGCGGTTTACAAGATGGTGCACACATTGATATCATCGACAAGGTCACTAGGGGGCTTCCAACCCTACGGGTTTAGCTTATCACACCCTATTGATCGTCTCTTAAGCCAAATAGTTGACTCCGTCAACAAGGTCGTCTAGGGGGCTTCCAACCCACCGGGTTTAGCTTATCACACCCTATCGATCGGATCTCAAGCCAAACAGTTATTTCGTCAACAAAGGTCATTTGGGGGCTTCCAACCCACCAGGTTTAGCTTACATACCCTCTTGATCGGATCTTAAGCCGCCGCAAGTTTGAGTTAATCCTGCCTGTAAGCTGATGCTGCTCCGCTATGTGACCCGCCGAACTCTTAACAGTTAATCTCGCCTAGAGACCCTGAGCCGATTCAAAGAGGTTGACGGTCAATCTCGATAGAGACCTATACTAGCTAAGGTCAAACCGGCGGCTCTTGTCACGTGAGGGCCGGCTTACAGAAAGCGAGGACAAACTCACTCATCTATTGCCGACTCTTCGCTATGTGGCCCGTTTCGTACTCTTAGAAAGTTAATCTTTTCAAGACCCTGCACTGTTTAAGGTTAAAACAACGGATTTATGTCACGTGAGAGGCAGTTTATGAGCTGCAAGGGTACTCATGTCCTGCTGTGTCTCTCTCTGGGACGCTACACTTCCTATCAGTTAATCTCGCTTAGAGCCCCCGAGCCGGTCTAAGAAATTGATGGCCAATCTCGATAGAGACCCTATACTGATTAGGAATTTTAATTAGCGAGTTCACCCAGAAGAACCGACACATAAGTTTTTGAAAAGCAAGATCATCATACATTGCATCGTACATAGCATCATACATTGCATCATATTCACATGTCATGTCGTCTTATCAAGCCGGGTCAGAGCAAGATTATGAAAGACGGAGCAATGTTCTGAAAGATTTTAACATCTCCGGGTTGTGCTTCTTCAAGCCGCCCTCACAAAAATGCAGAATATATTCTGTATTGTTTATTTTGCATGTCTTATCTCTTAAGATGAGCCACCGTTAAGTATGATGAAAAACTTCTGCAAGAGCAAATGGATCTTTAATAGCCAACCTGGATGGATCCTTATCATGGTTAGTCATAACCAATACTAAATGATTGGGGTTTTCAAACCAGCTCGGAGAATTCATTATTTTTCAAGAGCCGCCCTATCAGATATAATGTCGTGTCATCTAATTGACCGGTTCTCGGATTTCTTCAATTGTGCTCTGTAGTAATCTACAACACTCATGGATTTATCAAATATATTTCCCGGGTTGCACCGCAACCGTGAGCAGGGATTTCATGTCAAAGACAAAGGAATTATACCAGGATATTCATTCCGGGTTATATTACAATCACGATCAAGGATTCATTCAACAAATTATGATGATTCATATTATTCTCACATAGTCCCGAGTCGCCGTGGGCAAACGACCCGACACTTGGGCGCTACACTATTCGAGTACATTTTATATCAATTATGCAAGTCCCATGTCGTTGCAAGCACGCACCACGACACTTGGGGGCTAATTTATTTTTGCTCTCCAAAGGCTACAAGTAAGTTCCAGCTCATCTTCATCAAGTTAAGCTGGCACTTGAGGGCTACAACGATGTTTTCTAAGTCTATAATGAAGTTCCGACTCATATTTGTCAAAGATAAGACGACACTTGGGGGATACATATGGCTCTTCATTCAATCTACAGGGAAGTTCTGGCCCATTATTTCTATACTGACCTGAACTTGGGGGCTAATGCAAGCCGGTTTTCAAATCATTACATCATCAGCAAGTATATTATCTCAAGGAGATGAGCTGTCCTTTCTACATTTTTCTAAGTCCTAGCGCAGTAATTCTTATTGACCCGGAACTTGGGGGTTACACCGCTTAGTTCAAAATTTCTACAGTCCCAAGTCGCTGCAGGCATGTGACCCGACACTTGGGGGCTATAGTACTCAACTGTTTGAAAGATTAAGAGGTTCAAATTGAAGACCCGATGCATCACATTCCAATGAGCCGGCCCTTGGGGGCTACACTTGCTGAAGTTTCATAAGGTATAAGACAGTTATAAGTCCCAGGTTGCTCCACGCAGGACAACCCGACACTTTGGGGCTAGATAGTCCAAAATATTATTGCAAAGCACCAAGTTATCATGGATAATCTCGGAGCTTGGGGGCTACAGGTAATATGGACATATGAAAAACTTTGAGGAGAATTTTCAAGATGTTAGTTATGAAGTTCAGTTGTTTGACCCGGCGTCACCAACATTCATGAGCCGGTGTAATCAAAAGATCATAACCCACCAGAGTTTATATAAGCCGCCCTGCTTCACAACAATAGAAGTCTGGATCTACGTCATGAGGATTTCTTAGTTTCAAGATTTTCATTAAGCCAAAGTGTTGGAAGCCGACTCAATGGCATATGGGTATTCTATTTCCAAATGTTTTTCAAAGGACACTCACAAGCAAGACAATTTTTAAGACGACCCACTCATATGCAGAAAGACCCGGATTTCTGAGAAGCCACTTCATAAGCCGGCCAAAGGATCAAGACGGCCAGTTAACATATTTACTATTCTCATTTCAGGAGGTTACGACGAATAAATTCAAGCTAACCTGGGGGATAATGTCTGGGATATACCCCACGGTATAACTCGGAAGATGAGTCTTGAAGATGAGTCCCCGGTTGTAAGTCCCTGAAGATGAGTCCTCAGTTGTAAGTCTCTAAAGATGAGTCCTCAGTTGTAAGTCCCTAAAGATGAGTCCTCGGCTGTAAGTCCCTGAAGATGAGTCCTCGGTTGTAACTCCCTGAAGATGAGTCCTCGGTTGTAACTCCCTGAAGATGAGTCTTGAAGATGAGTCCCTGGTTGTAAGTCCCTGAAGATGAGTCCCCGGTTTTAAGCTGCCCGGTGTAAGCCGCCCGGGACTCAGAAGCCGGGACTTAGAAGCCCATGAAGAGAAGCCCACAATAGGAAGTCATAATAAGTTAAGTCTCAATCCGACTTAGACTCTACATGTAAGCCGCCCCTTCAACTTATATAGGGAGGGGCGGGTCACCCCGAGAGGGTCAAGTTTTTAGATGTCTCAATAGACAAGTTTTAGATAGACAAGATATTGGAGACTCTCGTGATTAGAGGTAGCCAAACCGCACCCTTGTAACCGAGAGATCTTCTTCATCATCAATACCAGACAAGCAGGACGTAGGATTTTACCTCCATTGGAGGGGCCGAACCTGGGCAAACTCGCATCTCTCGATTCCGAGCAACCCCTTCGAGACGCCACATAGTTGCGCTTCTGCCCCGAACCTAAGTCGGTTCACCCGGACATCTGCCATGACAAATCCACGACAAATTGGATGGACAAGAATGCCTAGGACCCTTCTCTAGCTATGTATGATTTGTTGTCTCATATTCCATTCATGCTGCATCACAAAATTTGAACAAGTACTTTTTGATCTCTCTGTGTGAGGAGCACTCGGAGTTCCGTATCGACAAAGGACTGACCATTAAAACCTCCCAAGTGCATCTTGGTGGAACCAACTCAAAATTCTCGGTCCCACTGAATGCCTAGGGTTGGTCTGGTTTTAAAACTCCGTAACACCGATTCCATTTTCTCGGCCTCACCGAGTTTCCCTGTCATCTGACAGTTGAGGAACTCGGTGACACCGATAAGTTAGAACCGGTGTCACCTATAGCCACATGTATATAAACAGGCGGGCTGACTTTTGAAATTACTTTCCCAAACTTCATCCCCTCCAAAACCCTAGGTCCCAAAAAATGACCCCTGGTCATCACCTTTGTCTTCCCGAGTGCCGCCGCCATTGGAAGTCCATGCCGCCGACCGAATCTTCACCACCGTCGCCGCCGTAGTGAGATCGTTACCAAATTAGGGTACGATTTCGGCCCCTCGTGCGCTCCTCCCTCAAAATCTTGTGCATTAGGACTTTTCCATCGATAAGACAAACTTTCAGATTGATCTATCCACCTCCATTAGAATAGTGAACGAAATATTTTTTAGGGTTTACTGCCTGCAACTTGAATTTTGGTGAAACCGTAGCAAAAGAATAGGTAGCACCGATTCCCTTTTAGGTCAACTGAGAAAAACCTCGGTGAAACCGAGTGCCCATTTTCGGTGTCACCAAAAGTGGTGCCAAGTTTCTGTAATGCAGGTTGTCTGTCTCGGTGGGTCCAAAATGTTTGCCTCGCTGGTACCCATATTCACTTGGCAGAATGCAACTCTTGAGAAATTTTAGTTCAAATCTTTGAGAAAATTGACTGAAATTTTTTGATGACTCAACCTATCTACTCTTCTATATTCTATTCATAGGGTCAGACATGTCAGTGTCAGGAAACAGTCAAAATGACCTCAAGGAGCTCAGTGTAGACACAGATCCAGGAACTTGTCCAGATAGGAGCCCATCTTATTTTAATGATGTTCCCAACTCTTGAGACCTGCCCAAGGCAACAACCAAGACTAGGAGGAAGCTCAAATCAGAGGAAGAAGACTGATTTTTTGCCTGATGAGATTCGTGCCGAGGCTAAGCAGGACATGGTTGAGAAGACTGTAAAGAATCCTACAACTAAGGCTACCTCTTCCAATATGGTGGTCAGGAAGGAGCATGCCCCCTCAAAAACTATGAGAGCACCAAAGAGCTCTAGGGGCACCAGGACTATTGAGCCCCCAAAGAAATCCATGCCCAAGAAGGCTTGTCAGATTTCGGGCTCCACAAAACCCAAAGAAATTCGAACATAGGGGCGTGTGCGAAGATCCCCAATAGCCTCACCCCACCTAGCTCACTACTCGATGATTTCTACAAGAACTCGCACGATGACGAGGAAGAAGATACACATGGTGATTTACCCAGGTTCGGGCTGCTGCGAAATGTAAAACCCTACTCCTGCTTTGGTGGATTGCCTCACGAGGAGGTTTGTGACTGAACTAGTACAGTGGTGTGTCACCTCGTGAGGGAATTTTGGTGGAGTTGCCTCTCTTGTGTTGTCTCTCTGTTTCGTTGTCCCTCTCTATGGTCTAGCCTAGCCTCTGTTTATAGTGGCCTGAGTCATCTTCCCTAATCGCTATGGCGGGAAGGGATCCCACGACGGCCAAATTAGAAGGCCAAATTAGAAGGGGGACAAGAGTACATCCCTATCCTGACGAAAAGGTGGTCTTCACGTGCAAAGTATCTGTTGATGATGCAGAGGTGGGATCGGTGATAACATCCAGCCTCCAGGGCTCGTGGTCCTGGTCTTGTTGCACCGGAGCGGAAACCTTTTGGGGCGCCTTGGGAACCCACGTACGTCCATGCCCCCCTTTGCACCAAAGGGGAAACTGTACCACCTGGTGTGTTAACACCCACTTGTCCCAGCTGGCGTCATCCTTGTCCTCTCGAGGCCATGCGCTGCATAGAGATCCCGGCCGCTTCGGAGGGGGCCTGAGGAGGCTCATTCTCCGCTGGTCTTGATGCTGCTTCCCTCGCAAGCACATGCCCTCGCGAGGCCTTGTCTTGAGCACGATCGCGCCAATCGTGCTTGGCTGACATGGTGGGCCATGCCCTTGGCCGCAGGTAGGCAGGTCTGAGTACCCCCGTTCCAAGATCGCCGGCAGTAGCCCCTAGGCCCAAGGAGTGCTCGAGCTGGCTTTCGGGCGAATCCATTGAGGACGGCCCGAAGCGCCGCGGGCCCAAAACACCTGCGGGCCAGGTTCGACATGCGTCGTGCATGAGGGTGCCGAAGCCCCCACTCCCCGAGGGCGTCAAGAACCGCCCGAAGTCAAACTGATATGACAACCATGTGCTGTGCCGGCTATTATTACCCTTCCTTGAATGCTACTGCTCCCTTGGTCCTTCACTCCTCGGGCCATGCAGATGTGACCCGATGATGGCAGGTGAGGCAACGCGAAGCTGGATTGCGTGCCGATCGATCCGGCCCAGCGGTGCCCGTGGGGTGCATGACGCCTGCTCTCCCACGACGCCTCGTGGCCGCAGTTACGCATATAAATCCACCCCACTTTGCGGGGCCTAGCAATCTTGAAGTGCCTATCTGTTACCATTTCTCCAGAGAAAACCCTCTCTTCTTCCCTTCTTCCCCTTTCCCCATGGCGTCTAGAGGAAGTGTTGTAGGCACGGCGAAGCATGCGGGGCCATCGGCTTCCTCGCCCTCTTCTGGTGGCAGCGATGGGGGTCCCTTGGGGCTGGTACAAGTTCGTCAGCGCTAGGCCATGGTTGATGAGTGAGTGCTCCGCAATTTCCTTCTTTCCTTGTTGATAGGTACAGTTCTCCGGATGTAATCATCTCCTCCTTCCAAAGTGCCTGTGGCTAAAAAGTGCAGGCTCAACAAACTCTAGGAGGAGGTGGACATGTTGCGGGCCCAGGTGACGAGCGCCAAGGCCACCCTCCAGACTGCTCTCAGGGGCGAAAGGGAGGCCAGGGCGGAGCTGACAGCCCTCCAGGCCCTGGTCAAGGAGGCTGTCAGATTTCGGGCTCCGCAAAACCCTTAAGATTCGAACACATGGGCGTGTGTGAAGATCCCCTGTAGCCTTGCCCAACCTAGCTCGCTACTCGATGAACACGACAGCAAACTCGCATGATGACGAGGAAGAAGATGAACACATAGTTTCCCCAAGTTCGGGCCACTGCGAAGCGTAATACCCTACTCCTGCTTTGGTGGATTGCCTCTCGAGGAGGTGGTGTGGATGAACTTGTACAGTGTTATAGGGCCTCATGAGGTTTCCCTTTGAGGTGCTAGGGGCTCTCTATGGCCCGATGGTGGATTGATGGTGGAATGGATCGGATCCCACTCTATATATAGTGGAGGCTCGGGTCCTCTTCCCTTATCACAATGCCGGGAAGGGATCTCACAACGGCCAATTTTGAAGGAGGACAAGAGTACGTGCTCGCCCTGCCCAAAGTGGATGTCGATGGCACAGGGATGGTCTCAGCGATGACATCCGCTCTGCGGGGCAGGTGGTTGTGGTATTGTAGCACCGGAATGGAAACCTTTGGGGGGTGCTTTGGGAACCCGTGTACGGCCTTGCCCCCTTTGCACCAAAGGGGAAACGGCACCGCCTGGCACGTTGGCGCCCGCTTATCCTTCCTTGCGTCACCCTTGACTCCCGAGGCTAGGCCTTGCATAGAGATCTCCGCCGCTCTGAAGGGGGCCTGAGGAGGACCACCCCTTTCCGGTCCTGATGTTGTTCTTCCTCGCAGGGCATGTGACCTCGTGAGGGCCTTGTCTTGAGTGTGGCCAGGCCTACCCACGCTTGGTCAATGAAGTGGGCCATGCTTTCGACCGCAGGCAGGCAGGTCTAGGTACCCTAGTTCTGAGAATGCCGTCAGTAGCCCAAGGGGCCCAAGGCACGATGGAACTGGCTTACGGGCGAAGCTTGGAGGACGAACCGAAATGCCGCGGGCCCCAAACGCCTGCGGGCGAGGCTCTGCACATGCCGAACGCCCTGGCAGCGGCGCCTCCGCTCCCCGATGGCGTCCGAAACTGCTCCCACTCAAACTGATGTGACGTCTGGGTGCAATGCGGGCTATCATTTCTTCCCATTGAATGCTGCTACTGCTTCGGGCCACGCAGATGTGACCCTTCAGGCGGCAAGAGAGGCGACGTGGATGGTTTCGTATTTACTGAACCGCCTTGTGCCGTACGGGAGGGGCGCGGCGCATGCTCTCCCATGACGCCTCGTGGCTGTGGTTGCGCCTATAAATCCGTCCCGCCCATGGTAGGGGAAGGGTACTGCAGTCCCGCATCTTCTCCTTGTTTCCCTTATTCTGCCAGCAAAACCCCTCTTTCCTTCTCGTCTCCTCGTGCTTCATGGCGGCCGGAGGAAGCGGCGCGGGCGCAGGGAAGCGGCCAGCTCCTCTGGCCCCTTCACCCTCATTTGGAGGCGGCGGTGGAGGGCCTCCAGGGCCGGTGCACGCTCGCCAGCGTTGGGCCCTGGTAGACGAGTAAGCATCCTGTCACCTCCTTCCTCTCTAGTTCTTCTGTCCGATGTCCCGAGCATGATTCCCCCCTCCTTCCAGGGTTCCCACGGCCAAGAAACGCAAACTTGGAGAGCTTCAGGAGGAGGTAGAGACGCTGTAGGCCCAGCTGACCATCGCCGAGGCCGCCTTCCATGCCGCCCTCCAGGGAGAGGCTGAGGCGTGGGCGGAGCTTGCGTCCCTCTAGGTCTAGGAGGCGGTCGACGCCGTGCAGGCCGCCAAGGACGAGGCGGCGCATGCCAGTCTACTGGAGTTCAGCGTGCCAAACAGTTCTGAGGCATCGCCGGCCGCACGGCTGATACGGTGAACCGGTTTGTTGGGGACGCCCCCGCGCTGTCGAACGTGCGTGGCGACGGGGGCTATCTTGAATTCTTCCATAAGGTGGTGGAGGCGCTGGAGACCGGCGTCTCCTATGTGGAAGCGGACAGCGCGTCCGATGCGCACGACCTTCAGGACCTCGCCCTGACGCTCATCTTCTCCAACCTCTGCTGTCTCGCACCGTAGCTCGACCTCTGTCGTGTCAGGGAGCGGGTGCCCAACAGGCTCCGGCACCCCCTCAGGGACGAGGTGCACCCATAGGTGGAGGCCATGGTGGAGCGGTTCATCCAAGTGCCCGCTGCTAGCGAGGGGGACGACTCTGACGCCAGGCCAGCTGGCAGCATGGCTGGCGACGATGACTCCTCGTCCTAGGCACGATGTGTTGCCCTTTTCCGGTACCTGTAATGCTCGAACAAGAACCCTGCCCTGTGGGACATTAATCTTTTGCATGTTACATTTGCTGTCTTGTTTTTCTCCCTCGATTCGCTGGTTGGGGTGTTGGTTGGTGCCGCCATGGTTGTGGCCCTATGTCGGCCACCGGTAAGGCCCTCGTGAGTCTCCCCCCTCGAGGGCCGACTCGCAACCGTTGCTCATGTCGGTCCTCGGGCCTTGCGACTCGTCGCGATCGAGCCCCTCCCCATGTGTCGCCTTATTTATTGCTTCGTTCCTTAGGGGCCTCGACAGCCGCGCATAGTAGCCATAGTTCCTGCATTCTTAGGTTAGTCTGTGCAGTCCTTATTTCGTCCTCGGAGTCGTTACTATGCCGGGAGGCTCCTGATGGGTTCGATAGTGTACTTAGCTTTGTATGGCGTTGGCGATCCTACGCATCGCGAGGCCTGCCGGGCCATTCCGCCATGCTATGACTCCGTAAAAGATACTTTCTTCTTGTCTCTTGAACGGTCCGGGGGACCTTTCGGCACTCTGCATCTATCGGTCCCAGTCCCATACATTTCCCCACCACCGTTAGGTACGATCAGAAACCGAGGACGCACTTCACGAGGTGAGCCTCCGACGCTCCTGATGCAGACTGGAATCCAAGGACGACATCAAGGGGTCGAGTGGCCTTATGACCGGTAAGGCTCCTGAGGCATGTTGCTCAGGAGCACCCCTTGACGCTCGAACCGGTCTACACCGGTAGGTGAAAGTGCATGTAGTCCCCATGTGTGGTTTTGGTATTTGATGACAATCCTAATGGACTAATGTTGGCATTGAGTTATAAATTTGAAGCAATGATCTATTTGCAATGCATGAAGAATATTGGATGAATTGAAAGATGTTTGTTCCTTGATCATGCAAGAAGGACCTCGAATGAATTCTAAATGAACATCACATACGTACTGTTGTGCATGCCTCAAGGATGAGCTCAATCATTGAATCAAATATGATACGATCAAGATGAGTTCCATGTGATTAACAATATGTGATCTATGTGGAGTTCATTGAGGATCTCAAACGTTCTCATGCTTTGGCTTGTGGTTTGAACCATGATGGATCGATATCTTAAGAGAATAATTAGAGAGAAGAATTCTACATATGTCTTGAAAATAGAATCATGAGATGAGCTCATATGTTGAGTCATGGATGATTATGTCGTCAAGCAAGTAATACAAGTGAATAATTCATTGTGCCTGTCAAGAGACTATGTTTGTATAGTGAAGCACAATAAGAAATCAATAGGGCCTTCAAGACATCAAGGTTAATAATGGATCAAAGATAAATGTTGACCAAGATGAAGATCAAATATTAAACTCAAAGTTGGTCATCACACAAGCGCAAATGATGTACCACATGAGATCTTTTGGTATGGTAAGTGAATGTCAATTGCACTTTGTGTACTAAACCATACTATGTGATGTCTATTTTTATGAGGGTTAGGTAATTCTCATGGGTTCGCATCGAGAGAGAAAGATTCCAAATGTCCATGAGAGGATGATATCAAGTGTTCATGATCATGGTTGACAAGGGCAAGTTCAAGATAACCAGCTTGAAGGATTACATGCTTGAAGCTTGTGAATGTTCACATGATGAACAAGTGAAGATGAATATAAAGTAAGGCTTTCCACATCATGAATGGGAGAGTTACTTGAAGACTTCACCAATGTATTTGCTTCAACTTGAGCCAACAAGAAACAATAATATCAAGCTCACGTGAAAGGCTCGACTCAAAGGTATTAGTTCCTTTGACGTTAGTGGTGTGGAATGATGACCATTGAAGAAATATGTTCACTCAAGAATGGATTCTGAGGAGCTATGTAGTGTAGCTCTTTTATGCTTCTTGAGCTTATAGGTATCCCGCACTATTAAGAGGGTATCTAAGGGGTTTGTGATGGATTTGCTAAAGTCAACATCTTCTACACACAATTTCACTTCTATCATACATCCCAAAGTAAAACCATACGCCAAAAAGGGTTCTCCGATTTCTATGCTCAACCCTTTGCATTAATTGCATCATCCATTTTGTTTGATATTGGGTGCTTCTCTATGTGAGGACCTCGGGCTTTTCAATAGCTACAAAACGAGCCCAAGATCATGAAAATCGGAGTCCGTATGTAAAAGTTATGCATGTTTTACTTTTAGTGTGCTTGTTGTTTATTGGGAGACCGGAAGTTCCGGGCTTGATAATCCGGAAGTTCCGGGCTAAACAGAAAGTTTCCGAAAATCTGTCCCCAAGGGAGCCCGGAAGTTTCTGGCCAACCCGGAAATTCCGGGGGCTAGATGTTCCGGGTAGGTTCCGGGACAAATTCCGGGCTAACCAAAAAGTTTACACCATCTGCCCCAATAGGGAGCCCGGAAGTTCTGGGCAGGCCGAGATGTTTCGGGCTACATTTTTCTATGCATAATGGCTATTTGGTGGGGCACTATATAAGGTACCGTTCTTCCCCCAACGAGGTAGAGCTTTTGGATATGAGATTTTCCCATTGTTTTGAGCTCTCTCCTCCTCCCTCAAGCCTCAAAACTCCAAACTATTTGGGGGAAAACTATCCCATGGATCTAGGGTTCATTTGTTGACCTTCTCCATTGTTCCTGTCCTCTTCCATCCCTGCATAGCATTAGTTGCTTTTGGTGGGATTTGAGAGAGAGGGATTTGAGAATTCTTGTGTTAAATCCCGAAGAGATTTATGAGAGTTATTGAGAGAGATTTCATCCAAGCATACATCTACTACTCTCTCTTTTGGCCAAAGCAATTTGTGATTTGAGCAAGTCTTGAGCATTTCGCCCTTGATCTTGTTACTCTTGGAGGTTGGAGACTCCTAGGCTGTAGGAGTACCCCGGTGAGGAATCAACTTGTGATTTGTCCCCCGGAAAGTTTGTGAAGGTTTGGAGGCCGCCTCAAGGTCTACCACTAGTGGTTGGGAATCGCCTTTGTGGTGACATCTCAAGGAGAATAGGGTGAGCCTTCATGGCGTTGGTGTGCCTTCGTGGTAATATCCACCTATCTAACGGTGAATAGCTTCCCTTCAAGGAAGTGAACATCGGGATACATCCTCGTCTATGTGACTTCGGTTATCCCTAACCCTAACTCCTTACTTGTGGTTTACTTTGGTTACTTTAGCATACATTCACTACATATTGTTGTCCTCATTATATTGTGTTGGCTATTTCCTTGTAAAGATTAATTATTTATGCCTACACTCTATATCCCGCAATTCATACTTGCTACTATTGATATATCTTGTGTTTAGTGTGAATTACTATCTCGTGTCATACACTTACATATCTTGTGATATTGCTCAAGTAAGTTTGTGTAACTTACTTGTGCTTGTTAGTAATATTATTATTCTCACCTCATTTAGATTAAGTTGTTGGTGCACTTAGTGAAGCCTAGTGTACTTGGGATTTGTTATTCAAAAGTATCCTCTTAGTTTGTTTCTGCATTAGGATAAAGCCAAATTCGCAGAAGGTTTGAATAAATGCCTATTCACCCCCCTCTAGGCGACATCGTGGTCCTTTCGATTGGTATCAGAGCAAGGTCTCTCCTTATTAGGCTTCACCGCGTTGAGAGTATCGATGTCGACTAATGGATTAGTACACAATGGCACCTTTGATTTTGATGGCACAAATTATCACTTGTGGATAATTCGTATGCTTTGTCACTTTCGGGCCATGGGTCCAATTGCTTCACGAATTATTCTTGTAGGGATTTCTTGTGTAAAGCACGATCATCCTCCATCTATAGATGACATGTATCTTGATTGTGATGCCTCTATTGCCATGCATCAAACTATAAGCCCTAAGGTTTTTGAAGTCAATCTCGACTTGCAAGTCGGCTCATGAGGTTTGGACAAAGCTCGAAGATATATATGGTGGGTCAAATCTTGATGAAGACAATATTATGTTAAAGGAGTTAATGGAGGAGCTCTCCACATTTATCGATCATGAAGAGATCTCTATTCCTTATACCTCCGATTAATTGCAAACTTCAACATCTTCCACTCCACCGACTTGTGGCGTGCCACAAGGAAATGACATGGTGAGTGAAGAAATATCTTGTAATGATGGTGTTAAGCTCATTATTAATGATCTTGCTTGTGTAGATGCTAGTGTTGTATCTTCTATGGACTTGGGCATATCTAGCACCACAAATATTATGAAATATTGTGTTGATAGTCCATGCATATCATCTAAGAATTCCTTAACAAATGTTTCTGATGATATGCTTGCTCTCATGTGTTGCCATGATCAAAATGCTTTGGTTTCCTCTAGTTTTCGTATGACTAACCATTTAGAGGAAATAAAGAAAAATGAGGCACCCTTGATTGATGAAGCATCTTATTCTCCAAAAGAATCATCATCAACCCCCTTTGCTCACAGGCGCCTAATGGCAAGAGGTAATGACGAGGTATCATATTGTCTTAGTGATAATGTTGATATTTGTAATGAGGATGATGATGATGAGTTGACTGAAAATCTCTATGAGATTGGTAAAATTCTTTATAAAGCTAAAAATAATGCTTATAGAAGGTTTCAAGACATTCTTGCTTGGTTTGAAAAATGTAATGATTTATTTATTCACAAGCAAGCTTAAACTGAACAACTTGAACATGAACTTGATAAGGCTCATCAAACATTTAGAGACTTGAAATCGTCAAAAGGAGAGATTGAAATTGCTCATGGTAAACTTAAAGAGGATTTTTAGCTCCTTCTCCTTGAGTGCAATAATGTCATGGGAGAGCTCATCAAAATATCTAAGATTCATGAGGAGTTTCAATCTACTCATGAGAAGTCTCTAATTGCTACTTGTTCCTCTCATATTGTGGATGATACTTGTGCATCTAACTCTACCTCATGTGAAGCATCAACCTTGAAGGAGAATGTTGAGCTGTATGCTCAACTTCATTTTCTAACAAGAAATTATGGGAAATTAGAAGAAATTCATGAAAATCTCTCGAGCACTCATGAGGATCTTCTAATCTCTCATAATGAGCTAAAGTTAGCACATGAGACTATGGTCACCAAGGTAAAATCTTGTGAGTCTTATGTGAACATTAGCACATGTACTCTAAATGCTTTATTGCCATGTGCTAATACTTGCAATCCACCTCTCATATTATTACCACGCATGATGAATTTCTCGCCTTGTCTTGTTGCTCTAACCATGTAGTTTCTACTTCCACTAGTCATCTTGTTTCTAGTGTTGAAACTAACCATGTAGAAGAAATTAACGAGCTCAAGGCCCAAGTCACTAGTTTTAAGAAAATCTTGGAAAAGTGTGATGATGGACATAGTTATCACTCCAATAAGAAGAACTCCAAGAACAAGACAAGGGGACAAGAACAAGCCATGAACGAGTCCTACATTTCTTGCTTTAAGTGCAAAAAGGCTGGGCATCATGTGAGATCTTGTCCATTGAAGATAAGGGCTTATACAGAGAAGCTACATTGGAAGAGTCCTCAATCTCAATCTCAAGCTCAACCTCATGTTGAAGAATGGCCACTATGCATGATCAAACATGTTATTTCTCCCCAAATTGAGAAAATGAAGAAGAAGAAGAGAAACGGGAGTACATGTTGCTATATTTGTCGTAAGACGGGACACATAGCTTCATCATGCCCCATTGGTAAGATCTCTAAGCCTCCAATTATCAATGATCATTATTCCCTTAGGAAGAATATTTCTGGAAATTTGTTTGCCAAGTATGTTGGTGCCCAAAGTGGTTTGAATGCATACGACCATTTGGGTTGCCAAGCCTATTGTTACTAACTTCTTAGGACCCAACTTGGTTAGGGACCATGAAACTCAAACTTGATCAATAGGTGTGTGGAGGGCATTGAAGACTTGGCTAGTTCATGAAGAAAAATTATTTTCACCATTCAATATGGTTCAAGCCAAGTCAAGAAGAATACCATCATATTTATCATTCCAATGCCTCTCTTGGTGGTAACTTGTATATATTGTCTACATTGAATGTTAGTAGCCCCTCTCATGTTTAGGTTTTGTACCTAGCATGTGTTTGTAAATGTTGTGCCTGCTAGTATGCTTGATTTGTGTTATCTAGCATGTGTAGGTTGTTGTGCACGTCATATAGTTGTGTGTGTAGTCTAGAGCCTTCATTGCATCTTATCGGGCTCTATTGAGATATTAATGGATCATCACATTATGGGGGAGTATTATGCTATACGCACAGCAAAAACTTAAAATGTGTATATATTGGATACCACCTAGTATTTATAGTGCAAGATTATCTAGTTACTATGTGGTATGTCAAGTTCATTTGTAGTCCAAATTCTCATGCATTGATCATCTTTAGTTGTACTTGAATTGCCTCTGGTGGAAAATACATGGATTATCACATTATGGGGGAGTGATATGCTTCATGCATATCACAATACTTGTTAATATGAACAATTTATGAATGCCACTTAGAACCTATTATTGAGATTATCTTATATCTCTATGGCTTTCTATGCTCAACACATCTCTATTTGCATAATGATTCTTTTGTCGTTTCATTCCTTAGGTGTGTGTGTGTGAGTATGACATTCCTGTGCAGTCCTATTCATGTTTTATCTTCTAGATCGTACTTAAAAAGGTGTATGTATGATGCAAGTCATTCCAATTGTTTCTCTAGATGATGATCTACCTAATTGGAAGGTTAATAATATGTTTTCTAACCATTGTGCTCATTGCTAAACTCTCATATCATGCTTGTGTGATTATAGATGATCTTGTGCTTATAATCTATCACCGAATAATAATTCAAAATACCATTGTGTTCTGTTACGCATGGTATTCCTTGTATGGTAGAGTTTGATGGTCATCTTCATATCGGATTTTGCTTCTACTTGCATTTTATATCTAGCCGAGAAATTCATTTGCCTCCCGGTAATCTCCCATGCCTTTGTTTGAGTTCATATTACTAGTTTTATGGTATTATGGGATTTAGTATCTTATTACTTGTACTATAATATCTACTTAAGTGTGATATGCATGTAAGAATATGTGCAATGCATATCTTATATGCTCACTGGTTTTTCTTCGTTCATGTGTTGAACTTTCTGTGCTATGATATGTTGATTTGTCACTTTGATTTATCTTGGACAACGTGAATGATTAGAGATGTTATTGGAAGTATTAGCGGTTATGTGTTCATTTGTCCAATTTGTATCTCTTTGGATTTTGTAGGCTTACACATGCATATTTACTATGTGTAAATTCTCATACCTTGTTTACTTTATTTGATCCAATATATATATGGTAAATCCTTCATATTCTTAATAGCTAAGTTGTGAATGAAATTCAAATTCGTATCTATATGCACATACTCCCTCCCTACCGGTTTATAGGGATTAAATCTGAAATCTCTTCAACAGAGGTAGACTGTGAGTGGATGGCACGAGTTTTGTGAATACAAAATTGCCCAATAAAATATTTCTCATTTGTTAAACTCCCGAGGCAATAACTGCAACACCCTCCCTCTTAGTGGATGTGCATGATGCATGTAGAATAAGATGCATGCATGACCAATGATTTTCTCACTTTCATCAAATGTGGTGTGAGACTCAAAGCACTTTAACTCAATTGGACACGAAGTGAGCCTTATATAATGGAAATCTGAAAATTTTGAGATGATCCCTTAAACCGGAAAGGAGCGAGTATTGAGTGGTTTTTGCCCTAGATTTTGTAATTAGACTAACTACTTTGGACCCAATAAGTTTGGGGACCATATTGTACTTAAAAGTGATTTAGGTACATTGGAGAAGCATTGTTACCTTGGCTTATTCATAAACAAGGCGGTGTCACCACGAGGGAATTAGAGACAAGATTATATGACTCATTGATTACTACTCCGTACCAATGTGTTCTCGGTAACAAGTATTTACTTCATGCATATGTATAAATAAGAGTCAACCTTGTGTAGGTTGCATCATAGCATGTAATAGTACTTACTGTATTTGTGATTTCCTACGTGTTCCTGAAAACACTCTAATTGCTTGTGGTAATTTCTATCTTACTTAGTAATTCATTGTTATACAAATGAGATCAATTTGTGCCATGTGCCTTTCTCTTATTGTAGGATCACAATTGTATAATGATGGACTCACTTGTGGATATCATTTTCTTATCAACTGCATATATTTTGTGTATGGAAGTTTCTTTGTGTATACATATTCTTTTCATCATTAGCCACTTAGAAAATCATATGCATGAGAAAGTTCACATCATTCCTTGATATCATTTATTCCTTGCCAGTCACTTGGTTTGTTTCCTTTTCAATTCTTTGGTGGTCTTGGTAAGAGGTTCTGAAGTGAGTGCTTGTATATTTTGCATATAATCTTGCCCCTCATGTGTTTCAAATGTATTTTTGACCCATACTTATCATCATGATCGAATTAGATATTCATATTATATCTTGTCCAAAATATGTTTTGCTCACCTACCGAATGGTTATTTTCACATCAGATTGTCTTGTTGCATTCTCTAGATAATGACCTCCTCAAACCCCTCATCATTGAATATGCACATTTTATTTTACTCACATATTGTAATACGCAAAATTTTGGAGGAACTCATAGTCTTCGAAATTTTTCCCATTTTGGCATTTGTTGCCAATGGGGGAGAAGTTGAGAGGATTTTAGATAACTTTTAGTGTTTATTATCATTTATGCATATCTACTCTAGTTATATATGCTTGTTGCATGAATGAATATAAAGGGAAAACTCCATCTAGTTTATTCCAATTCATATATGCAACAAAATTCAAAGTTCATTCACACATGCATATATTGTGGGGGACATTGCTCTATATATGATGGTTCTACTAACATCAAATGCTTGTGTTATTTTTTGATGTTGGTACAACTGGTTTTGATAGCATCAAGTATCTTTTTGACACTTTGTGTTATAAAACCATCCCAAGTATACAATTTATCTCAGATAAATTGCATGTTTGTTTTGAAATTCGTTATATAAATCCACTTGTTGAGATTGTCATCAACTACCAAAATGGGGGAGATTGAAACTGCATGTAGTCCCCATGTGTGGTTTTGGTATTTGATGACAATCCTAATGTACTAATGTTGGCATTGAGTTATACATTTGAAGGAATGTTCTATTTGCAATGCATGAAGAGTATTGGATGAATTGAAGGATGTTTGTTCCATGATGATGCAAGAAGGACCTCGAATGAATTCTACATGAACATCATATACTTACTGTTGTGCATTCATCAAGGATGAGCTCAATGATTGAATCAAATATGATACGATCAAGATGAGTTCCATGTGATGAACCAGATGTGATCTATGTGGAGTTCATTGAGGATCTTAAACATTCTCATGCTTTGGCTTATGGTTTGAACCATGATGGATAAAGACCTTAAGAGAATAATTAAAGATAAGAATTCTACATATGTCTTTTAAATAGAGTCATGATATGAGCTCATATGTTGAGTCATGGATGATTATGTCGTCAAGAAAGTAATTCAAGTGAAGAATTCATTGTGCCTCTCAAGAGACTATGTTTGTATAATGAAGCAAAATAAGAAATCAATAGGGCCTTCAAGACATCAAGGTTTATCATGGATCAAAGATAAATGTTGACCAAGATTAAGATCAAATATTAAACTCAAACTTTTTCATCACACAAGCGGAAATGATGTACCACATGAGATCTTTTGGTATAGTAAGTAAAGGTGAATTGCACTTTGTGTACTAACCCATACTATGTGTTGTCTATGTTTATGAGGGTTAGGTAATTCGCATGGGCTCGCATCGAGAGAGAGATTCCAAATGTCCATGAGAAGATGACAACAAGTGTTCATGATCATGGTTGACAAGGGCGAGTTCAAGATAACCATCGCGAAGGATCACATGCTTGAAGCTTGTGGATGTTCCCATGATGAACAAGTGAAGATGAATATAAAGTAAGCCTTTCCACATCATGTATGGGAGAGCTACTTGAAGACTTCACCAATGTATTTCCTTCAACTTGAGCTAACAAGAAACAATAATATCAAGCTCACGTGAAAGGCTCGACTCAAAGGTATTTGACGTTAGTGGTGTGGAATGATGACCACCGAAAATATATATTCACTCAAGAATGTATTCTGAGGAGCTATGTAGTGTAGCTCTTTTATGGTTCTTGAGCTTATAGGTATCCCGCACTATTAAGAGGGTATCAAACGGGTTCGTGATGGATTTGCTCAAGTCAACATCTTCTACACACAATTCCACTCCTATCATATATCCCAAAGTAAAACCATATGCCAAAAAGGGTTATCCAGTTTCTATGCTCAAACCTTTGCATTAATTGCATCATCCATTTTATTTGATATTGGGTGGTTCTCTATGTGAGGACCTTGGGCTTTTCAATAGTTACAAAACGATCCCAAGATCATCGAAATCGGAGTCACTATGTAAAAGTTATGCATGTTTTACTTTTAGTATGCTGGTTGTTTATTGGGAGGCCGGAAGTTCCTGGATTGACACCCCGGAAGTTCCAGGCTAAATAGAAAGTTTGCGAAAATCTGGCCCCAATGGAGCCCGGAAGTTCTGGGTCGACCCGGAAATTCCGGGGGCCACAAGTTCCGGGTAGGTTTCGGGGCAAGATTCCGGGCTAACCAGAAAGTTTACACCATCTGCCCCAGTAGGAAGCCCGCAAGTTCCGGGTAGGCCTAGAAGTTTTGGTCTACGTTTTTCTATGCATAATGGGCAGATTTGGTGGGGCACTATATAAGTTACCCTTCTTCCCCCAACGAGGCAGAGCTTTTGGATCTGAGATTTCCCCATTGTTTTGACCTCTCTCCTCCTCCCTCAAGCCTCAAAACTCCAATCCATTTGGGGGGGGGGGAAACTATCCCATGGATCTAGGGTTCATTTGTTGACCTTCTCCATTGTTCCTCTCCTCTTCCATCCCTGCATAGCATTAGTTGCTTTTGGTGGGATTTTAGAGAGAGGGATTTGAGCCATCTTGTGTTAAATCCCGAAGAGATTTGTGAGACTTCTTGAGAGAGATTTCATCCAAGCATACATCCACTACTCCTCTCTCTTTTTACCAAAGCAATTTGTGATTTGAGCAAGTCTTGAGCATCTCCCCCTTGATCTTGTGACTCTTGGAGGTTGGAGACTCCTAGGCGGTAGGAGTACTCCGGTGACGAATCAATTTGTGAATTTTTCCCCGGAAAGTTTGTGAACGTTTGGAGGCCGCCTCAAGGTCTACCACTAGTGGTTGAGAATCACCTTCGTGGTGACATCTCAAGAAGAATAGGGTGAGACTTCGTGGCGTTGGTGTGCCTTCGTGGTAATATTCACCTCTCTAACAGTAAATAGCTTCCCTCCAAGGAAGTGAACGTCGGGATACATCCTCGTCTACGTGACTTCGGTTATCCGTAACCTTAACTCCTTACTTATGGTTTACTTTGGTTACTTGAGCGTACATTCACTATATATTGTTGTCCTCCTTAAATTGTGTTGGCTATTTCCTTGTAAAGATTAAGTATTTAGGCCTACACTCTATATCCCGCAATTCATACCTGATACTATTGATATATCTTGTGTTTAGTGTGAATTACTATCTCGTGTCATACACTTACATATCTTGTGATATTGCTCAAGTAAGTTTGTGTAACTTACTTGTGCTTGTTAGTAATATTGTTGTGCTCAGCTCATTTCGATTAAGTTGTTGGTGCACTTAATTAGGCCTGGTGTATTTAGGATTTGTTCTTGAAAAGTATCCTCTTAGTTTGTTTCTGCATTAGGATAAAGCCAAATCCGCAGAAGTTTTTAATAAATGCCTATTCATCCCCCTCTAGGTAACATCATGGTCCTTTCAGCAGGTCCTAGTCCCGCCTGTTTCCCCACCACCGCTAGGTCCGACCGGAAACCAAGGACGCACTTCATGGGGCGGGCAATCGACCCTCCTAATGCCGACCAGAAACGAAGGACGACATCAGGGGGGTCGAATGGTCTTATGACCGGTAAGTCTCCAAAGGCGTGCTACTCAGGATCCCCCTTTGACGCTCGAGCGATCCCACATTCTGTTCCTCCGGGTGCAGCCTTAGAAGGCCCTGGGGCCTCCCAAGGCTCCACGATGTGGTGCCGTGTTGCGGTTAGATCCCTCGAGCAGGGGACGACCGCTAAAAATGGCGTGCTCCTGAGGCGGCAAGTCCTTGCCATCCAACTCTGAGGCGCCTTGAGGCGGCGTGGAGCATTTGGCTCTTTGCGACACAGCATTCAGAATGAGAGAACTTAAATCCGGCAAATGAGGAAATGGAGAGAGAAAAGTTACCACCCTTTTTTAAAATATAAAGTCTCGAAGTTCTCAGACTCCGTTCCAAAAAATAGCAGCTTGAACACAAAAAGAAGCAAGCAAATGCTGCGTCTGGCTCCTAGGCTAGTCTTCGTCTTCCCCAGCGCTAAGCGTAGGGCATCCACGTTGCATGGGCATAGCCATTGATGGGAAGTGTAGTCTTCTCCTCCAGCTCCGGGCTATGGCTGCCACATTGCATGGGAGGAACCCCTCCGCGTCCTCGGGGGGCTCCAGGCGTATACAGCCCGCTAATTATTGCGTGAGAGTGTCATGGCCGTAGATAGCTAGGGAAGCCCCAGGCGCGCGGCCTGGTGACTCTTAACTCCGTCGAGGATCATCTCGTGCATTTCTGCCCGGTTGCGCCCCCTTATGACCCTAACTCGAATGCATCGTTCCTCGTGCGACCACATGATTGTGCTCCCAAGGCCCAAACATGAGCATGATGCATCGGCGCGGCCATAAGGGTGTTTTGTTGATGAAGAATACCCGTGAGGCGCCCTTGCGCCGCACGGGCAAGGTCCTGAGAACCTCGGGAGGCCCATCCTCTTGAGGCCGTGCCGATTTTGTAGTTGCCGCGGGAGGCCCGCACTTCTTTTCTCTTGCTGTTCCCCCCAAGCCAGTACCCTCAGGCCTAGGGGCTTGCCCGTGGGGGAGCCAGCTCGCATCGCGCCCCGCGGGCCCAGGGGCGCCCTCCCGCTCATCTCTCCCAAGCCTAGTGCTCCATCGATGGAGCCCCCAGGCCCGGCTTGGGGAGGACGCCCTGGGTGCCCCTTACTCTTGGGCAGTGCCAGTGCCTGTGTTGCGGGTGCCTGATCCATCTCCCTGCCAGGAGGTATGACGTAGCACAGTACATAGGGTTCGACGTAAGTGCTTGGTCTCCCTACTGAGTTGCCTGTCGGTGTGCCGGGGACAGTCCCTCCCGGTGGTGGCGCTAGACCACCCCGCACGCGTCGCTCGCAGACCCTCCTATGCTGGGCCTCAGAGTGGAGTTACTTACCTTTGCCACCGCCGTAGGGTGGGCCACGCGTCTCCTGGTGTGGATTTCTTCTTTGGTGACCTTATGCACCTCTGCCACCGTTGCTTGCTTGTGTGGATGCTTACGCAGCCTGCTCACTACACCAGATGCAGCGCTCCTGCCTGGTCAGCATAGGCTACCGGGGGCCGACCGGGTTGCTGAGATGCGTGTTGGTGTGCGTGCGGATCGCCCCGTCGTTCCCTCCGTGTGCCTGGTGGGCGTGGATGGTTTGCACCCCCAGACCAGTCATCGGGATTCCTAGAAGGAGGAGCACAACATGTGGTGCACTCCGCTCGGATCCGTCCGGCGCCTAAGAGGTCTCCCCGCCGAAGGGTTGGGAAGCGGGCATGGGGTGCGAGCTCCCCGCGTCAGGCGCCTGTGGCCTTGGGGAACAGTGAAGGGAGATGCCCCTGGGTGTGATGGTGACCAGCTCCATGATGTGATTAGCCCACGCATCGAATCCCCCATGCATTGGTCAGTGGTGAAGCATCTAGCTTGCCAGTAGTAGCGCATCATGCGTGTTGAGATCTCCCACGTAGGTGCGGTGCGCCACCAGCCGTGTGCTTGAGCGTCATGAGAGGTGGTGACGGTGGAGGAAATGCTGGTGACTTGGTATTGACTGCTCGGTCGTCCTTCGATGGCCACGGAGGGGTTCACAGGAGCCGACCCGCTGCTGCCGGGAGAAGCTTGTTGATTGTCGACCATCAGAGTAGCGAAGCTTGGGAGGAAAGGAGCTTGGAGAAGACCTCGACATGCCCCTACCTGGCGTGTCAAATGTCGAATTTTGGGCTCTGCAAAACCCTTAAGATTCGAACACAGGGGCGTGTGCGAAGATCCCATGTAGCCTCGCCCAACCTAGCTCGCTACTTGATCAACGCAACAGCAAACTCGCACAATGACGAGGAAGAAGATGAACACATAGTTTATCCAGGTTCGGGCGCTGCGAAGCATAATACCCTAGTCTACTTTGGTGGATTGCCTCTCGAGGAGGTGGTGTGGATGAACTTGTATAGTGTTCTAGGGCCTCGTGAGGGCTCCCTTTGAGGTTCTAGGGGCTCTTTGTGGCCCAATAGTGGATGGATGGTGGAATGGATCAGATCCCACTCTACGATGCAGCCTATCCTCTATATATAGTGAAGGCTAGGGTGATCTTCCCTTATCACAATGGCAGGAAGGGATCCCACAACGGCCAATTTTGAAGGGGGCAAGAGTACCTGCTCACCCTGACCAAAGGCGGTCTTCGTCTGCAAAGTGGGTGTCGACGGTGCAGGGATGGTCTCAACGATGACATCCGCCCTGCGGGGCGGGTGGTTTTGGTCTTGTAGCACCGGAATGGAAACCTTTGGGGGTGCTTTGGCAACCCGCGTACATCCTTTCCCCCTTTTCACCAAACGAAAAACAGCACCGCCTGAAGCGCTGGCGCTCGCCAGTCCTTCCTTGCGTCACCCTTAACTCCCGAGGCCGGGTCTTGCGTAGAGATCTCTGCCGCTCCGGAGGGGGCTCGAGGAGGCCCACCCCTTGCCGGTCCTGACGTTTTTCTTCCTCGCGAGGCAAGGGACCTCGCGAGGGCCTTGTCTTGAGTGTGGCCATGCCTGGCCGTGCTTGGTTGATGAAGTGGGCCATGCCCTGGACCGCAGGCAGGCAGGTCTGGGTACCCCCTTTCCTAGAACGCCGACAGAGGCAACCGACCCCGTGCAGGCCGCCCAGGACGAGGCGGCATATGCCAAGATGCTGGAGTCCCAACGCGCTAAGCAGTACCTTGGCATCGCCCGCCGCGCGGCTGGCGTGGTGAGCCCCTTCGTCGGGGAAGCGCCTGCACTACCGTGCGCGCACGGCAACGTAGGCTACCTCGACTTCTTTTGCAGGGTCGTGGAGGCGCTGGAGACCGGCGTATCCCACGTGAATGCGGACAACGAGGCCAACGCGCGCGACCTCCTGGACCTTGCCTTGATGTGTGTCTTCTCCAACCTGCGTCGCCATGTCCCGGAGCTCGACCTCCGGCGCGTCGGGGAGTGGGTGCCCGACGAGCTCCAGAGGCCCCTCCGGGATGAGGTGTGCTCGCATGTCGAGTCCGTGGTGTAGCGGTTCGTCCAGATGCTTGCCTCCGGTGGGGAGGACGGTTCCGACGCCGAGGTGGCCGGCGGCCCGAATGGCGACAATGACTCCTCCACCTAGGACTCCCCTATCTTTCTTTCCTGGTACCTGTAATATTTAAGGAGAACTCGACCCTTGAGGGCGTCAGTCTTTTTAATATTACATTTGTCCTCTTCCTTCCTTCTCTTAGATCATCGCTCGCCTGCTTGCCATGACATGACTTGGTTTCTTGCGCGGGGCTGGGCGCTATTATCGATGTGGTTCGGCGATAGCGTCCAACAGGGTCACCGTGAGGCGCTCTCTCCAGAGGGGGAGCTTGCATCCTTCAAACCACGGGTCCGTGGCCTTGCCGCTCGTCGGGGCAGGATTCCTCCCCTTGCACCATTTTTCCTGGCATGTGAGGCCATAGGGGTCTTGGTAGTTCCACGTGGTGGACCATAGTACCTGCATCCTCACATTTGTGCACACAAACCCTCTCCCGTATTCAGGTCGCCATTTGATCAGAGGGTTTTCGCTCGGTTCGTAGTGTACTTAGCTTGTAGGGCGGTGGTGATCTCATGCTCCGCGAGGTGTGGCTGGGTTGTCCAGATAGTTCACGATTCCGTGTGGGGAGCTTCTTCCTTGTTTGTGGAATGGTTTGGGGGCCCTTTTGGCTCTCTGTGTCTGCGGGACTCAACCACGGGCAGACCTCAAGACCAAAAGGGTCGAGGCCTCGGCCGCCAATGGAGCGTCCGGATCGGCAGGACGTGATCAGGGGGCACGGAGCCACGAGATTGATGAGGTTTCCGGGGCATGCTGCCCATGGAACCCCCCTTGATACTCAAGCATCGCTCTACGTCGGCAGGACCCAGTCCCGCACATTCCTCGACCACCATTTGTCGGATTTCGGGCTCCGCAAAACCCTTAAGATTCAAACACAGGAGCGTGTGCGAAGGTCCCTTGCAGCCTCGCCCGACCTAGCTCGTTACTCGATGAATGCAGCAAAAACTCGCACGACGACGAGGAAGAAGATGAACACGACAGTTTACCCAGGTTCGGGCCGCTACGAAGCGTAATAACCTACTCCTACCTTTGGGGGATGGCCTCTCGAGGAGGTGTGGTCGATAAACAAGTACAGTGTTTTGGGGCCTCCTGAGGGCTCTCAGTGGTGTTTGAGGCTCCTTGTGGTTTGGTGGATGATGAGTGATGGAGTCGATCGACCGGTTGGGGTCTGATCCCCCTCTACGAAGCAGCCTACCCTCCATATATAGCGATGACCTGGGTCCTCTTCCCTTATCGCAATGGAGGGAAGGGATCCCACACCGGCCAATTTTGAAGTGGGACAGGGGTTCCTGCTCGCCCTGCCCAATGGTGGTCTTCGCCTACAAAGTAGCTGTCGACGTTGCAGAGACGGGCTCAGCGATGATGTCCATTGCTGAGCTGGTGGTTGCGGTCTTGTTGCACCAGAATGGAAACCTTTGGGGTGCTTTGGGAACCCGCTTATGTCCTTGCTCCATTTGCACCAAAGGGGAAACTACGCTGCCTGGCGCACTGGTGTTCGCCTGTCCTTCCTTGCGTCATCTTTGACTCCTAAGGCTGGGCCTTGCATAGAGATCTTCGCCGCTCTGGAGGGGGTCCTAAGGAGGCTCATCCTTCGCAGGTCTTGTCGGTGTTCTTCCCCGGGAGGCTAGGGCCCTCCAGAGGGCCTTGTCTTGAGTGGGGCCTTGCCTGGTCCCATTTGGTTGTTGAAGTGGGCCACGTCCCGGGCCGCAGGTAGGCAGGTCTGGATACCCCCATTTCCAGAATGCCGATAGTAGCCCCCCCGCCCAAGGCGTGCCTGAGCTGGCTTACGGGCGAAGCATGAAGGACGGTCCAAAGTGCCGCAGGCCCCCAAACACATGCGGGTCAGGCTTGGCATGCGTTAAATGCCTCGGCGGCGACGCCTCCGCTCCCCGAGGCCGTCCGGAACCGCACCCAGTTGGATTGACGCGACGCCTGGGCGCAACATAGGCCATCATTGTTTCCCATCAAGTGTTGTCGCTGCTGCAGGCCACGTGGACGCGACTCTTCAAAGGGCAGGGGAGGCGACGTGGATGGAACCGCATTGACCGAACCGCCTTGCGCCGCCCGAGGGGCGCGTGACGCCTGCCCTCCCTCGATGCCTCATGGCCACAGTTACACCTATAAATCCGCCCTGTCCATGGCCAGGGAAGGGTATTGTAGTCTTGAGGATTTCGCTTGTTTCCTTTGCTCCGCCAGCAGAAAACCCTCTTTCCTTCTCGTCCCCCTGTCCTTTATGGTTGTAGGATCGAAAGAAGGTCTAGAGGGGGGGGTGATTAGACTACTTTACCAAATAAAAGTTTTGCCTTTTTCCCAATTTTAATTCTTGGAAAGTTTTAGCATTCATGGCATATCAAGTAACACCCTACACATGCATGTCTAAGAGTGTGGCAGCGAAAATAAAGACATTGCACATGTAAGTAAAGAGAGGGTTAGGAAAGCAAACACAAGTGATGACACGATGATTGTTCCCGTGGTTCCGATAGGTGGTGCTATCGTACATACACGTTCATGGAGTCTTCAACCCATAGAGGGTAACGGTCGCAAGAATCCATGGAGGGCTCTACCCACGGAGGGTTCCACGAAGAAGCAACCTTGACTATTCCATGCGGCTTCGGTCCATGAAGGACTAGCCTCACTATGGGTAGATCTTCACGAAGTAGGCGATCTCCTTGCCCTTACAAACTTCTTGGTTCACTCCACAACACGAAGTAGGAGGCTCCCAAGCGACACCTAACCAATCTAGGAGGCACCACCCTCCAAAAGGTAATAGGCTCGACAATGACGATGAACTCCTTGCTCTTATGCTTCAATATGATAGACTCCTCAACACACAATCACTCTCTCACAAATTTGGCTTGGTAGAAGAGATGGGACTGATGGAAAAAAACTTGGGGAGGCTAGAATCAAGATCCATATGGTTGGAGTGAAGATCTTGACCTCAACACAAGGGTAGGTGGTTCTCTCTCAGAAAACTGAGTAGGATAGGTATGGAATAGTTCTGAGTGCTTCTATTTCGAGTGGGTGGTGGTGAAGGGGTGTATATAGGCATCCCCAAAAATCCAACCTTTACACACAATAAGTCAGACTCGGTGACACCGACGAGTAAATCTCGGTGGTACCAAAGTGACCAAAAGTGGCAACTTTGAAATCTCAGAGGGACCGATATACAATTCTCGGTTGCAACGACAAGGTGACCAACGGTCAGATTAACCAATCTCGGTGACGCCGATTCACCATTCTCGGTCGGACCAAAAATGTGAATTTGTGTAACAGGATCTTGGCAACCCAACTCGGTGGCATCGAGTGCGGTGCCGGCTGCATCGAAGTGTTAGGGTTTGGGTGAGTTTGTCTAGGGTTTAGAATCGGTGGTACCGGGTTAGGAAAGTTGGTTGCACCAATTTTGCATATTTGGCTTAGGACAGACTTTGGTGGGAGAGTTTGTGGATGTTTTTGTGACTGTCACTTGTGCGCGTTTGAGCATATTGTTCACCATCGAAACTTTACCCCCTTTTAATAGTATTGGCTTTCCTATGGACTAAAAGGGATTTCTCACAAATGTAAAATGTAGAGTCCTCTTGCTTGAAGCTTGGCCAACCTATTTCCTTGCATCTTGGGGGTAATTCCACAATCCTTTGGCCATCCCTATCATTGAACTTGTCCTGAAATAGACTTGGTGGAAACATTAGTTCAATGACTTATATGTTGTTATTAATTACCAAAACCACCAAGGGAGCAAATGTGCTTTCAATCTCCCCCTTTTTGGTAATTGATGACAACAAATAGATCAAAGCTTCGACAAAGATATAATCATTGAATATAATAGTCGCTTTGAGAAGTATGTGATAAGCAAGAGCTCCCCCTAAATTTGTGCATTATTTTTAAATTTGCATTTGAATGCAAATGCACAATCGATTAGGTACATGGGTAAATTCTTACATGTCACATACCACTTGGCAGTGTGTGAGAGTAATTGGAATGAATATCGTAGCACAACACAGTCAACCAAAGATGAATGATCATCACATAAGCATTAAGATGATAGGAAATAGTAGCATCACACATCAAAGCGTATGATCAAACATCATCAAGCGTGTATCACAAGCAAAACAAAAGAGTATCACGGCAACCGCAAGCAATTGTTTTGTGAAAAAGCAACAAACACCAAACGCTCTCTCACTCGAAGCCTAATGATCTATATACACTTCTCCCCCTTTGGCAACAAGTTACCGAAAAGTTCCAAGGCATATACCTAATCGTCCTTGGGCTGATCTCCTCCAGTTGTC
Source organism: Hordeum marinum (assembly GCA_022496015.1). Taxonomy (NCBI): domain Eukaryota; kingdom Viridiplantae; phylum Streptophyta; class Magnoliopsida; order Poales; family Poaceae; genus Hordeum; species Hordeum marinum. The sequence continues at coordinate 192,612,639 of CM039676.1, read as the reverse complement.
GATGAAGGAGTCGAGATAATGGCGTCGGCGAAGATCTCTACAGATGTCGTGGATGGAGCTGGAGTGGTCACGAGAGGAACAGGAGTTGTGCTGACAGTAGTAGGAGCTGATGAAGAGGGCATCAAGTCTGGTGCAGGCACTGTGACTGATCTAGCCCGAGTAATGAACTGGGTTCCTGTCCCGAGAGGTGATCCATCCTCCTCCTCATCATCATCATCTGAAGAAGTAGAAGAAACCAGAGGGATGTACACGGAGTCAACTTTGTGAAGCTCTATAACTGTCTTTGACAACTTGTCCACCTTATCACCAAGAACCTTGATTATTGTCTCAAAGATCCTCACGAGACTGTTCTGGTTGTCCAGAATCTCCTTGATATCCTTCTGCATGCCCTGGACGGCTGAGATCAGAAGATCCATTTGCTCGTTCTTGGATCCGGGGGCTTGAGCACTAGCGGCTCGAACTGCTTCTGCTTCTGCCTGTGTTGTAGCAGATGTGGGATGATCTGGGTCCATCACCACAACATTATCCTCAAGTTTTAGCTATAGGGGCATATGTGGATGATCTAGAGCAAAAATATGCTTCTCCAACTGAGAGTTGATAAGCAACTAGATGTAGGGTGTGTAGCAGCAAGAGCGCTTTTGATCAGCACCAACCCTCTTGTTTGTCTCAACAATCAAATCCATGACTCTAATCCTGGTGTTCCTGTCAAGGTGGATCAACATGTTGATGGAGTAGCCTCGGATCATCTTATCATCTCCTGACTTGGTCATCAAGGTGTGCCTCAGAATAGTGTTCGTATACATATCTGTAGGGATAGGAGTATACATATCCTTCATGGCATTGTGACTTGCCTTGGGTTCTGAGTATACATCCAGATCACCTTCCTGAGCTTCTGGAATTTCTAGAAGTGCAGCCCACTCCTCAACAGTGGATTCACACCTTGCACCTTCAGTCATCCATAGAATTCTACCATCTCCGTAGAAATGAGCAGTGGAGTAGAATTGCATGATCATCTCGTTGTTCCATGCAGTAAGCTCTCTGCCAATGAACTCATCCAGACAAATGCAATGGAAATTATCTTGGACACTTGGGAAGTAGTCCACATTATCCTTAACGAATTTCCAATCGACATATCTCATGTCGCTAACAGCTGGGCTTTTGTCAAGCAACATTGTCTCATAAAAGTCCTGTTGCTCTCTGGTGTAGAATCTATAGTCAATAGCAGTTTTCTTCCTCTGAGCATAAGGATCTATGGCTCTCCGGGCTCTTAATCCTGAGTCTTTCCTCTCCTTCATGTCTTCAGCAACTAAGTGGCTCGTATCACGTACTAGAAGATGTGGTCTGAGCTTCATCAAATTAGTCAAGTCATCATCATCTTCAGGTCTGGAAGCAGTCCCCTTGTTCTTCTCAGAAGCTAGAATGTCTTTGGTAGTACTCTTGGACTTCTGTGTAGCAGCTTTCTTGGAAGTAGGCTTGGTGCTCTTGGAAGTGCCAGTCTTTGGCATAGCATTAGCCATAAGATTCATGGCTTTCTTCTTCGGAGGGGCTTTCTCAACATGTTCTTACTCCTCTTCCTCAGCAGTAGCACGAGCAGCCTCCTCCGGATCTTCATACATAGAGGTAGGCCTTCCAATCACATGGATAATCCTCTTCCTAGACTTCTTCTCCCCTACCTTCTTAAGCATTGCCTTCCTTGGAGGATCAACAGATATAGAGGCTCTAGCACTCTCATGTGCTTTGATAGTCTCTGAGCTGGCATAGATCTTGCTGACAACTCTTCTGGAAGAAGTAGCTTTACTTGCTGACTTCTTAGCAGCCTTTTCTTGCTTGTTGGCAAGAATATCCTCAGGAATGAAGTCAAAATCTTCTTCATCAGAATTTAGCTTCTTCCTGGTCCTGGTGGCATCCTTGGGCAACCCATGAGAGCTCGGGGTGCCTGGATCTGAAAAAGAGCTGGCCTTAGGACTCGTGCCTGAACTCATATCAACTCCCTGCTCTGCCAAGTTTTGACTGTCCTTTGTGTCTGACATACTGACCCTGTGAATAGAGTATTGGAGAGCAGAAGTAGATGAGTCATCACAAAATGAGGCTGGTTTTTGAAATTTGAACAATGAATTTTCAAGTTTTTTGCATTCTGTCAAATAAATATCGATACAACCGAAACAATTTTTTTGGTGTGGCCGAGACTGACCGACTCTCTTAACCGAACCTTGGCACCCTTTTCGGTCGGACCGAAAAGAGGAACTCGGTTCCACCGAGTCAGTTCTTAGCAACACGGTATTTCACATCGGTGAGACCGATATGTCTGTTTCGGTTCCACCGAGATTTATCGGGCGGACGGCAAAACCCTAGAAATTTCATTATTCGCGAGACTATGGAGTTTTGAGTGGATAGGAATATGTTCAAAGGGTGTATTATAGATAATCTTGAATCTAATGCGCAAGAATCGGACGAGGAGCACAAAAGAGATCGGATCCGTACCCTATCTTGGCATGGATCCTCTACAGCGGCGACGAGGGAGAGTATTTCATCGACGACGGCGATTCCTAGCGGCGGAGGAGCGTAGGGAGACAAGGGCGATGACCAGGGATCTCATAGGCGGCACCTTAGGGTTCTGAGGCGTGACGAATGAGATTGAATTTCAAAGCATTGGGGTCCACAGCTTATATACCCACCACTGTCGGTGACACCGATTCTATTTTTTCGGTCTCACCAAGTTCCTCAACTCTCAGTTGGCAGGGAAACTCGGTGTAACCAAGAAAATGGAATCGGTGGTACCGAGATTGAAAACTATATCAACACTAGGCATTTGGTGAGACCAAAATTTTGTGGTTGGTTCCACCGAGATGCACTTGGGAGGTTTTATTGGTCAGTCCTTGTCGATATGGAACTTCGAGTGCTCCACACACAGAGGGATCGAAAAGCACTTGTTCAAATTTTGTGATGCAGCATGAATACAGTATGAGGTGAGAAAGCATAGATAGATAAAGAAGTGGTCCTAGGCATTCTTGTATATCCAATTGGAAAAGATAAATTAAAAAGCCAAATAGCAATAATTGGACATCCGCGAAAGAGAAATAAATGCAGACCAACATGCTCACACAATAAGATGTCAAATGAAATCATGGCAAACATGCACAAACACTCTAGCATCTAACAAGCACTTGGGTGATGACGAAGTCATCTATATATGAGTATTTGACTTAGGAGCCAAGTAAGAGTACTTGATCATAGGTCATACTCATCGTTTCAGCACAAGTGGGGTTACCACTTTTACATAAAGCAATTAATGTTGTCACATACTAAGAGATGCTTTAACTCAAGTCTTAGAGTAAAGCTCCCCCTTGATGTGACATCCCCCCATAAGAGGCATAAACTAACCTTGGGTTTTGTCGATGAAGACTTCATGTTGATGAGGTAGTGGTGGATGCTCAAGGTTGATGGAGATCACCAAGAGTTGGGATCATCCTTGTTGTTTCCTTACTCTTCTCACCTACATGGGTTAGTCCCAACACAAGAGACAAATAAAAGGATATCTATGGACATGAAGTGCAAAGCATGTGTAATGATGTCCATTGATTTGTTGATTACCTTGTCCCTTCCTTACCTTTGAGGGAATGTGTGACTCCTTGATCTATTGCATAGGGTTGATGTTGATTGCAAATAGATCTTGCCAATAATGAATATGAGTGAATTTCATTGGCGGAGTCACCCCGCAAGAAATCTCTAGTTCTTCTTATTGGGAATCCACATAAGTTGATAGAGATCCTTTGTGTTGAAGTACCACTTGTAGAAGTTGAGCTTGTAGTAGCCCTGGGAACCCACTTCACCAAATCTTGGGGTTCATCTTCATAAGAGTCAAAGTCCTCTTGGAGCTTGTTCTCGTCCTTGAGCTTGGTGTCTTGTGGTTGGAAGGTCATCTTGAGTGTGTGTCCCCTTGGGAAGAGTATTTTCATACTTCTGCTTTTGAGGAACAAACTTGGGCTTGGGATATTGACCTTCTTCCCATTCAACTCCATTAGCGTTGAAGTAGCCAACACCGCAATTCTTCCTGTATCCTCCATGCTTGTGTACAATCTCGTCAAATTGTTTGTACCCTTGAAGACTCTTGTAGATACCTTTCTCTATAATTCCTTTCAATAAAGAATTTTTTTGCTCAAGTGTAACTTGGCTAAGAGAATCATCATAGTGGAAGCAATTGAACTACTAGGAGCAACATCATTGGGTTTAGCATTTTTATTGTTGCTACTAGATGAAGAACCTGTCTTTCCTTTGTTACTAGTTTGCTTAGATTTGACTTGTGGCATGAATATAGACAAGAGTAGTCGTTTGACAATATAAGATGAAGTCTTATTTTGGTGATCGTCATTGATAGCTTTAAGAAATTCATGTTCTTGCTCCAAATTAAGCTTCTCGAAGCGTAGCTTCTCATGAGTTCTTACAAGCTCTCTATGATCCTTAAGAGTAGATTCATGAGCTAACTTAAGAGTGTTGAGTTCTTTAGTTAGTTTTTTCATTTTCATGTTATCATCGTCAATTGACTTATCTTGACTAGTATGAGAAATATCAAGTTCATTATGATTAACATCACTAGTTTTACCACATAGCAAATCATTATCGTAAAGCTAATCATCTTCATCACTATCAAAATCAAGATATTCGGGGTGTGATTCCTTGGGGCCTTTAGCCATGAAGCAACTTCCACCTCCTTCATTTGGTGAATCAAATAGATCATAAGAGTTGGTTGTCACTAGTGCAATTCCGGCAACACCATCATCTTGACTATAGTGGGAGTTGGAGTGATAGCTTCTCTCGGAGTGGTTGTCGGAGTCGGTGCCGGAAACCCATTCACCAACATGAGCTTGATGCTTTCTTCTTGAGTAGCTCTTGGTGTGCTTGTCCTTCTTATCCGAGTCCCTGCTTCTCCTTGAGGGTCTACGTTCATAACAATCATCTCTACTCCTTCTCTCTCTTCAAGGTGATTCATCTCTTGAGCTTCGTCTTCTTGGTGACACTTCTTTTCGTTTGTAGGGAGCCGAGCACTCATTGGAGTAGTGTCCGGGCTTCCCACAATTGTAGAAGTTTCGGTCATGACTTGAACAACGCTTCTCTTCATATCTTGAGTTGGAGTTGTGATCTTTTCTTCTATTCATGTAGAACTTGTTGAATTTCTTGACCATTAGGCTTATATCTTCATTCGTGACAAGGTTATCGCTTGAGGTAGTGGGAGCATCACTTGTGGCTTTGTAAGCATCGCTAGACTTGCGATGAAGGACTTCCTTGTCGTTTAGTGTCATCTCATGAGCAACGATTCTACCAATCACTTCCGTTGGTTTGAGATCTTTGTAGTTGGGCATCATTTGGATCAATGTGCACACGGTGTCATATCTCTCATCCAAAGCTCAAAGTACCTTCTTGATGATGAAATTTTCAGTCATTTCTTCGCTTCCTAAGCCAGCAATCTCATTTGTGAAGAGATCTAGCCTAGAGTACATTTCAGCGACTCCTTCACCATCCTTCATCTTGAACTTGTCAAGTTTACCTTGAAGAACATCTAACTTGGATTCTCTCACGAACTCAGTTCCTTCGTGCATATCAACCAAAGTATCTCAAATCTCTTTTGTATGTTCAAGATGGATGATCTTGTTGAATTCTTCAGGACATAGGCAGTTGAAGAGAATGTCACATGCTTGAGCATTGAGTTGCAACATCTTCAATTCATCCGCAGACGCTTCACGATCCGGTTCGTTTCCATCCGCAAAGAATTCAGCTTGCAAGCCAACACGAACAACAGCCCAAACAGTAGGATTATGACCAATCAAATGCATTTTCATTTTATGCTTCCAACTAGCAAAATTAGTGCCATCAAAGTACGGACCTCTATGGTGATAATTTCCCTCACTAGATACCTTACTTCTCCTAGGTTGTGAAACGAATGCATTGGAGACCAAAGCTCTTATACCACTTGTAGGATCGAAAGTAGGTCTAGAGGGGCGGGTTATTAGACTACTTGAACAAATAAAAGTTTTGCCTTTTTCCCAATTTTAATTCTTGGCGAGTTTTAGCATTCATAGCATATCAAGTAACACCCTACACATGCATGTCTAAGGGTGTGGCAGCGGAAAATAAAGACATTGCACATGTAAGTCAAGAGAGGGTTAGGAAAGCAAACACATGTGATGACACGATGATTTTTCCCGTGGTTCCGATAGGTGGTGCTATCGTACGTCCATGTTCATGGAGTCTTCAACCCACGGAGGGAAACGGTCACGAGAGTCCATGGCGGGCTCTACCCATGGAGGATTGCACGAAGAAGAAACCTTCACTATTCCATGCGGCTTCCATCCACGAAGGACTAGCCTCACTATGGGTAGATCTTCACGAAGTAGGCGATCTCCATGCCCTTACAAACTTCTTGGTTCACTCCAAAACACGAAGTAGGAGGCTCCTAAGCGACACCTAACCAATCTAGGAGGCACCGCCCTCCAAAAGGTAATAGGCTCGGTAATGACGACGAACTCCTTGCTCCTGTGCTTCAAGATGATAGACTCCTCAACACACAATCACTCTCTCACAGATTTGGCTTGGTAGAAGAGATGGGATTGGTGGAAAGCAACTTGGGGAGGCTAGAAATCAACATCCATATGGTTGGAGTGGAAGATCTTGACCTCAACACAAGCGTAGGTGGTTCTCTCTCAGAAAACTAAGTAGGATAGGTATGGAATAGTTCTGACTGCTTCTCTTTCGAGTGGGTGGTGGTAAAGGGGTATATATAGGAATCCCCAAAAATGCAACCATTACACACGATAAGTCAGACTCGGTGAGACCGATGTGTAAATCTCGGTGGTACCAAAGTGACCAAAAGTGGCAACTTTGAAATCTCGGAGGGACCGATATACAATTCTCGGTTGCACCGACAAGGTGACTAACGGTCAGATTTACCAATCTTGGTGATGCCGATTCACCATTCTCGGTCGGACCAAAAATGTGAATGTTGTAACAGGATCTTGGCAACCCAACTCGGTGGCACCGAGTGCAGTGTCTGCTGCACCGAAGTGTTAGGGTTTGGTTGAGTCTGTCTAGGGTTTAGAATCGGTGGCACCGAGATAGGAAAGTTGGTTGCACCGATTTTGCATATTTGCCTTAGGATAGACTTTGGTGGGAGAGTTTGTGGATGTTTTGGTAACTGTCACTTGTGCATGTTTGAGCATATTGTTCACCATTAAAACTTTACCCCCTTTTAATAGTATTGTCTTTCCTATGGACTCAAAGTGATTTCTCACAAATGTAAAATGTAGAGTCCTCTTGCTTGAAGCTTGGCCAACCTATTTCCTTGCATCTTGGGCTAATTCTACAATCTCCACAAAGTGATTTCTCACACTTCAAGCTTGGCCAACCTATTTCCTTGCATCTTGGGGTATGTCCACAATCTCCTTTTGCCAATCCTATCATTGAACATTTCCTGAAATATACTTGGCAGAAACATTAGTTCAATGACTTATATGTTGTTATTAATTACCAAAACCACCAAGGGAGGAAATGTGCTTTCAATGGCGTCCGGAGGGAGCGGTGCAGGTGCAGGGAAGCGGCCGGCTCCTGCGGCTCCTTCGCCCTCCTCCAGAGGCGGCGGCAGGGTGCCCTCGGGGTTGGCGCGAGTTCGCTAGTGGTGGGCCCTGGTCGACGAGTAAGTATTACGCCACCTGCCTTTTCCCTCGCTCTTCTGTCTGTCGTCTGGAGCTTGATCTCCTTCCCCTCCTTGCAGGGTTCCCGCGGCCAAGAAGCGCACACTTGGCGAACGTCGGGAGGAGGTAGAGACGCTGCAGGCCTTCCCGACCATCGCCGAGGCCGAGGCCCGGGCAGAACTAGCATCCCTCCAAACCCAGGTCCAAGAGGCGATCGATGCTGTGCAAGCCGCCAAGGACGAGGAGGTGCAAGCTATGCTGCTGGAGTCCTTCCGCACCAAGCAGTTATAGGGCATCGCTTGCCGCGCGGCCAACGCGGTGAGCCGGTTCGTTGGGGACGCCCCCGTGCTGCCACACGTGCGCGGCGATGGGGGTTACCTTGAGTTCTTTCAGAAGGTGGTGGAGGCGCTGGAGACGCGGACAGCGCGTCTGAAGTTCACGACCTTCTAGACCTTGCCTTGATGCTCATCTACTCCAACCTGCGCCGCCTCGCCCCGCAGCTGGACCTCCGGCACCTTGGAGACCAGGTGTCTGACAAGCTCCAGCGCCCCCTCCGGGAAGAGACGCTCCCGCTCATGGAGGCCATGGTGGACTGGTTCATCCAGGTGCCCGCCTCAAGCGAGGACGATGGCTCCAATGCCGAGCCGGCGGCGGTGCGGGAGGCAATGGCGAGTCCTCCGCTTAGGCACCCTTCATTCCTATTTACCGGTACTTGTAATGCTCGAACAAGAACCCTGCTCCGTGGGGCAATAATCTTTTGCATGCTACCTTCGCCGTCTTGCTTTTCTTCCTCGATTTTCTGGTTGTGATGTTGGTTGGCGCCTCCATGGTCATGGCCCTGCGTCAGCCCCCGATACGGCCCCTGCGAGGCTCTCGCCCTCCAGGGGCGAATCGCATATGTTGCTCCTGTCGGGCCCTCGGCCTCACGGCTCATCGCGATCGAGCCCCTCCTCGCGTGTCGCCTCCTTTGTCGCTTCGTCCCTCAGGGGACATGGCATCCGCGCATAGTAGCTGTAGTTCTTAGCTTTGTATGATGCTGGCGATCCTGCATCGTGTGGCGAGACGGGCTGTTTCGTCAAGCTGTGACTCCGTCCATGGTATCTTCTTCTTACCTGTTGAATGGTCTGGGGGACCTTTCGGCACTCTACGTTTGTAAGTCCCAGTCCCGCACATTTCCCCACCATTGTTAGGTACGACCAGAGAGGACGTACTTCACGAGATGAGGTCCCGGTACTCCTGATGCCGGCCAGAAACCATGGACGGCACCATGAAGTCGAGTAGCATTATTACCAATAAGGATCCCGAGGCACGCTGCCCAGGAGCCCCCTTTTTCGACGATCGAACCGCTCTACATTGTTAGGTCCCAGTCCCCCGCATTTCCCCACCACCGTTAGGTATGTCCGGAAACCAAGGACGCACTTCACGGGGCAAGGCCCCGACACCTCTGATGCCGACCTGAAACCAAGGACGACATCAGAGAGGCCGAGTGGCTATGTGACCGGTAAGGCTCCTAAGGCGTGCTGCTCAGGAGCCCCCTTTGATGCTCAAGTGATCCCCCATTCCATCCCTTCAGTCATCGCCCCAGGAGGCCCTAAGGCCTCCCGAGGCTCCATGCGGTGGTGCCGCGCTATGGTCGGAGCCCACAACTTCTCGCCAAACGCCAATCCAGAAAGAGAGAGAGAACTCAAGATCGGTAAAACGAGAGAACATACAGAAAAAGTCCCCGCCCCTATTTTCTTTTAAAACATATGATCACGAAATCTTCGAGCTTTTGACAGGCTCAAGCACAAAAAGGGGCCATTGAAGGCTGCAACTTGAAATACAAAAAAGAGCGAGAAAACGGCCGCGTCCGGCCTTTTGGGGTTGTCCTTGCCTTCGTCTCCCCCAGCGCTGAGCGTATGGCATCCATGTTGCATGGGCATAGCCATTGATGGGAAGTATTAATTTCTCCGCCAGCTCTGTGCTGTGGCTGCCACATTGCATGGGAGGAACCCCTCTGCGTCCTTGGGGGGCTCCGGGCGTATACAGACCACTCATTGTTACGCGAGAGTGTCACGGCCCTGGGCTAGCCCCCAGGCGCATGGCTTTGTGGCTTGCGGCCCCGTTGAAGATCATCCCGTGCATTTCTGCCCGGTTGCGCGCCCTCATGACCCTAACCCGAGTGCATCGCTCCCCGCATGACCTCAGGATTGTGCTCCTGAGGCCCAAACATTAGTGAAGTATGCCTCGTGAGGCGCCCACGCGTCGTCCGGTTGAGGAACCGAAGGACTCGGGAGGCCCATCCTCCCAAGGCAGTGCATACGTCATGGTTGCCATGGGTGGCCCGCATTGCATTTGTCTTGCCGCTCCCCCAGGTCATCACCCTAGGGCCTGAGGGCTTGGTCTGTCGTCAATTTCCCACAGGGGCACCGGCTGATGCCGCGCCCCGCGGCTTGGGGGCGCCCTCCTGCTCGCGCCGCCCGGGCTCGGTGCTCCGCTGACGGGAGCCCCCAGGCCCGACTCGAGGAGGACGCCCAAGGTACTTCTTACTCTTGGGGGTACTGGCGCCTGCGGTGGGCGCTCGAACCTCCCCCCACCCACTAGGTGGGCCAGGTGGTATGACATAGCATGGTATGTATGGCTCCACTTAGGTGCTCGGTTTGCCTCCTAAGTCGTCTACTGGTGCGTCGGGGATGGTCCCTCCCGGCGGTGGGGGGAGGTCGCCCCGTTCGCGTCGCTCACATGCCCTCCTAAACTGAGCCTTAAAGCGGAGTTGCTTACCTTGGCCACCGCCGTTGGGTGGGGCTTGCGTCTCCTGGTGTAGATTCCTTCTTGGGACCCTGATGTGCCTCCACGGCCGTTGCTTTCTCGTCCGGACGCCTACGCCGCCCGCTCACTAGGCCGGATGGCCCGCTCCCGCCTGTCCAACCCGGTCTGCTGAGGGCCCACCGAGTTGTGTGGATGCGTGTCGGTGTGCGCACCGGGCGCCCCGCCGTTTCCTCCGTGTGCCGGATAGTTGTTGCCAGGCTGTGCCCCGAATCCGGTCACCAGGATTCAGAGGAGAAGGAGCACAGTGTGTGGCGTGCCCCGTTTGGCCCCGTCCGGCATGGGAGGGTCCCTTCCACCGGTAGGCCCCTGGGTGGGCTCGACATGCGAGCCCCCGACGCCTAGCGCCTGCTGTCTTGAAAAAGAGTGAGAAAAGATGGTGCTCTGGGCGACGGCGACTAGCTCCGCAATGTGATCCGCACATACGTCGAAGCCCTCGTCCATCGGTCTGTGGTGGAGCATCCCGCTTGCTAGTAGTAGCACATCGTGCGCGTCGAGGTCTCCCATGTACGTGTGATGTGTTGTTGATGCCGGGGGCGCTGCCCGCCCGCCGTGCGCCTGAGCGGCACGGGAGGCGTTAACGTTGGAGGTGACGCTAGCGACCTGGTACTGGCTGCTAGGTACCATGACGCTGGGGCGTGCGCCTCCGATCGTCGTGGCAAGGTTGATAGAGGTTGGCCTGCCGCAGCGCGGAGAAGCTTGTTGAGCGCCGGCCATCGGAGCAGTGAAGCTTGGGAAGGACAAAGCTTGGAGAAGACCTTGACACACCCCCTACCTGGCGTGCCAAATGTCGGATTTCGGGCTCCGCAAAACCCTTAAGATTCCAACACATGGGCATGTGCGAAGGTCCCTTGCATCCTCGCCCGACCTAGCTCGCTATTCGATGAACGCAGCAAAGAACTCGCATGATGACGAGGAAGAAGATGAACACGACAGTTTACCCAGGTTCGGGCCGCTGTGAAGCGTAATACCCTACTCCTGCCTTTCGTGGATTGCCTCTTGAGGAGGTGTGGTGGATGAACAAGTATAGTGTTTTGGGGCCTCCTGAGGGCTCTCAGTGGTGTTTGAGGCTCCTTGTGGTTTGGTGGATGATGAGTGATGGAGTCGGTCGATCGGGTTGGGGTCCAATCCCCCTCTACAAAGTAGCCTACCCTCTATATATAGCGATGGCCCGGGTCCTCTTCTCTTCTCGCAATGTCAGGAAGGGATCCCACGATGGCCAATTTTGAAGGGGGATAGGGGTTCGTGCTTGCCTTGCCCAAAGGCGGTCTTCACCTGCAAAGTAGTTGTCGACGTCGTAGGGACGGGATCAGCGATGACGTCCGTCGTGCGGAGCTGGTGGTTGTGGTCTTGTTGCACCAGAATAGAAACCTTTGGGGTGCTTTGGGGACCCGTGTATGTCCTTTCTCCCTTTGCACCAAAGGGGAAACTACGCCGCCAGGCGCACTGGTGCTCGCATGTCCTTCCTTGCGTCATCTTTGACTCCTGAGGCCGGGCCATGCATAGAGATCTCCGCCGCTCCAGACGGGGTCCTGAGGAGGCTCATCCTTCGCATGTCTTGTCGGTGTTCTTCCCCGGGTGACTAGGGCACTCTGGAGGGACTTGTCTTGAGTGGGGCCTCACCTGGTCCCATTTGGTTGATATAGTGGGCCACGTCCCAGGCCACAGGTAGGCAGGATCTGATACCCCCATTCCCAGCATGCCAACAATGATGATCAGGAGCCACCCTAGACACTCGAGCGACCCCCGTACCGTTCCGCCAACCGCTCCCTCGGGAGGCACCCAAGCCTCCCAAGGCTCCATGCTTTTGGGATTAGTGTTTTTGCCAAGTAAAGATTTTGGGATGGTTTAGAAGATACTAGAATTGATGCATTGTAAAAATAGAAATGTTTATGTCCAGTGCATAATTTCTCTAATTTTACTGGAACGTCTTTTTATCTAATTTTTCTACAAATTATTCGCAAACAAATTTCCCAGGTTTCCTATTTTTTTAACAAAATATTTGCATACAAAATTCTCAAGTATGATTTTAGTACACACCATTACACATTGTTCTGTTTTAGTTAGATTGTTTTTGCTTGCATAGTTTGCTTATTATGTTGATGCTATGGATTGTTTCACTGGGTATAAGCCATGGATAAGTTAGAATATAATACATATTATGCAATAGTTTAATATGAATCAATTTATAACAGTACCTAAAGTATTTGATATGTCTATTATACTAACGGATCTCACGAGGTTTTGTTGAGTTTTGTGCACTGAAGTTTTCAAGTTTTGGGTGAGACAACGATGGATGAAGGAATAAGAAGGGGAAAGACCCTCAGCTTGGGGATGCCTGAGGCACCCCAAGGTAATATTCAAGGAATACCCAAGCGTCTAAGGTTGGGGATGCCCCGGAAGGCATCCCCTCTTTAGTCTCCAATCTATCGGTATGTCACTTGGAGCTATGTTTTTATTCATCAAATGATACGTGTTTTGCTTGCAGTGTCGTGTATATTATTTTTATTTTTGTTTAGTTTGCCACAATAATTTTTCTATGGACACACATATTTGAGAGAGATACACTGTCATCATAATTTGTTAGAATAGTCTCTATGCTTCACTTATATATTTTGAGCTAGTAGTTGCTCTAGTGCTTCACTTAAGTCTTCTTGAGAGTATAAGAAATAGGAATGGAAATGACCACATGCTAGAAGACGAGTCCAAAATGATAGGTATTCAAGAGGTATAGAAGAAAAACATTCATGTAGCTCACAAAAGAAGATACATGAGTTCATTATATTGATGTAGTAATATGGAAGGGCATAAGTACATGATCATTGATTAGTAGAAATGTTAGTATTTAAAGCTTGTTATTTTTTATGTATCTAAGTATTAACTTTGGAAAGGTAATGAGTTGTGAGCATTTTTATGTCTAAAATGAAATCCTATCATGTCATTCGAATCGGGGGCACGCGATGGTTAACTCCTACCAACCTCCTCCCTAGGGGGCATCCAAGCCTTGTTGGGCCAGCCCCCAAGGGCCCATGCGGCTAGGTGGTAGGAAACCCTAAAGGGGAAGGAACCTAGGAGGTGCCTTGGGGAGGGAGGATTCCTCCCTCCTGGCCGCCGCCCCCTTCCTTGGAGGAAGGGCTAGGTTTGCGCCCTACCTACCCCCTCTTCCTATATATAGAGAGAGGGAGAGGGAGGGAAGCCGCACCCCAAGGCATAGGTGCTGCCCTCCCTCTCTCCCTAGATTTGTTTCTCCTCCAAAACAAATCTGCGGCAACGCTTGGCGAAGCCCTGCTGAGATTGCACCATCACCGCCGCCACCATGCCATTGTGCTGCTGGAGAACTCATCTACTACTCCTCCCAATCTCGCTAAATCGAGGAGGCCGAGACATAATTGAGCTATACGTGTACTGAACACGGAGGTGTCGTCCAATCAACGCTAGATCGGGACAGATCGTAATTGGATCGCAAGATGGATTGCAATTTGGATCGCAAAGACATTTGACTACAGCAACCTCGTTTCTCAATGCTTCCCGCTTAGAGATCTACAAGGGTATGTGGATCCACTCTCCTTCTCATAGTTGTTGATATCTAGAGATGGATCTTCGGTGTTCGTAGGAATTTTTTTGTTTCCCATGCAACATTCCTCATCAGTGGTACCAGAGCTAGATCTGTGTGTAGATAACATGCACGAGTAGAACATAAAAGAGTTTGTGGGCATTGATGTTTAGATTGATTACCTCCTTAGTCTTATCTTGATTCGGCAGTATTGTGGGTTGAAGCGGCTCGGACCAACTTTACTCGTCCACACGTACGAGAGACCAGTTACATCGACTAACCAGCAACTTGTTGCCTAAAGATGGTTGTGGGTATCTGTCTCTCCCACTTTAGTTGAATCAGATTCGACCGAGGCGGTTCTTGTATAATGTTAAAAGGCAACTTGAATATCACCGTTTGAAAGCACATTTTCTCCCTTTGTGGTTCTGGTAATTAATAACAACATATATGTCATTGAACTAATGTTTCCACTAATTATATTTCAGGAAAATTTCAACGATAGATATGGCAAAAGGATTGTGGAGATACCCCAACATGCAAGGAAATGGATTGGCAAAGCTTCAAAGAAGAGGACCCTATATGTTACTTTGTGAGAAATCACTTTGAGTCCTTAGGAAAAGCCAATACTATTAAAAGGGGGTAAGGTACTATTGGTGAACAAAATGCTCAAACATGCACAAATGATAGTCACCAAAAACACCCACAGCTCTTCCACAAAGTTATTCGAAAGACAAATATCCAAAATCTGTGAAACCAACATTCCCACTCGGTCCCACTGATTCCTATACTCAGAAAGACCCATGCCAAACCCTACCAGATCGGTGCAACCGATCCCACATCGGTGCCACCGAGTTCAGGCTGCAAACTTTCGGTTGCCTCGATTCATAAAATTGGAATTCCCAAGTTTTTGGATCGACGTCACCGAGATGCAGATTCTGACCGTTGGACTCCTGATCAGTACCACCGAGAAATATATATCGGTCTCACCGAGATTCAAAAGTAGCTACCTTTGGAGCAACTCGGTTCAACCGAGATTTACACATCGGTGTCACCGAGTTGGTCATTTTCGGTGTAATGGTCGGATTTTTGGAGATGCCTATATATACCCCTCCACCAGCACTCACTCGTAAGAGAAGCACTCAGAACAGATCCCCAGTTATCCCATTAGATTTTCTAAGAGAGAGCCACCAACTCATGTGTTGAGATCAAGCCATTCCAGTCCAACCATATGAATCTTGATCTCTAGCCTCCCCATGTTGCTTTCCACCCAATAAATCTCTTCCACCAAAGCCAAATTTGGGAGAGAGTGATTGAGTGTTGAGGACTCTATTATCTTGAAGCACAAGAGCAAGGAGTTCATTGACATTATCGAGCCTCTTACCTTTTGGAGGGTGGTGCCTCCTAGATTGGTTAGGTGTCGCTGGGGATCCTCCTACTTCGTGTTGTGGAGTGAACCAAGAAGTTTATAAGGGCAAGGAGATCGCCTACTTTGTGAAGATTTACCCCGAGTTAGGATAGTCCTCCGTGGACGTAGGCCATCATGGTATAGACAAGGTTGCTTCTTCGTGGAATCCTCCGTGGGTAGAGCTCTCCGTGGACTCTCACGACCGTTACCCTACGTGGGTTGAAGTTTCCATAAACATGGTCATATGATAGAACCACCTATCGGAACCATGGGCAAATCTCCGTGTCTCCAAATTGCATTTGATTTTCCTACACTTCCTTTACTACATATGATTGTATTTACTTCCCGCTGCTATACTCGTAGACATGCATGTGTAGGGTGCACTTGAATTGCTATCATTGCTAAAATCTACCAACACTTAAAATTGGGAAGAGGTAGAATTTTTATTTGGTCAAGTAGTCTAATCACCCTACCTCTAGACATATTTTTGATCCTACACATATGATATCATCACTGACAACGAGAACATTTTGATTCAGATGAATACCGTGAGTTCTGTTATTCTCAAGGCCCTTGGGTCAACTATGCCTCTATGGCTCACCTGTAGTCGAATGGACAAGCAGAGCACGCGAACAGAATGATTCTACAAGGCTTAAATCCCCGACCAATGAGGGATTTGGAGTACGCCGCGGGAGCCTGGGTTGAAGAGTTACCATCTATCCTATGAGGCATTCGAATGACCCCGAACCGCTCAACCAAGCGCACTCCATTCTTCATCGTATACGGATCTGAAGCGGTATTACTGAGTGACATCCGTCACCACGCCCTCCGAGTGGAGCTTTATAATGAAGTTGAAGTAGAATCTGGACGTCAAGACAACATGGACCTCTTCAAGGAGTAAACAGAGCTAGATCTAGTCAGATCGGCACTATATCAGCAAGACCTAGGGCGCTATCATGATAGGAAGGTCAAGGGACGAGCTTTCCAGGTAGGAGACCTTGTCCTCTGACTGGATCAACAAAAGCCACACAACTTGGCACCCCCGTGGCAAGGCCCTTTCGTGATCTCCAAAGTCCTGAACAACGGAGCTTACCAGTTGTATAACATCAATGATGGTGTAGAGGAACCCCATATGTGGAACGCAGACCTGCTTCGCAAGTTCTACGCTTAAAATAGTAAACACTCTGCCATTCCTGTAATGAACTATCGAGGGGCTGTGCTAAATAAAAGCATTTAATTTTACAACACTTTGTCAAAACCTTTCACTCTTTTCACCCCGGTGAGTGTGGACCTGAACCATGCTCGGGGACAAAGACGCGATCCCGTATTCGCCTATGTACAAACAACTCCCAGTGAAGACATGGTCTACACTCGGGGGGCTTAGCAGTGGCTCCGTGCTTGCCTAAGTGTTGATACGCCGAGTGCAAGAACAAACTTAACTCGGATATCATGATGGACATGACCATCATTGTTCCCAGGAACTACCTCCATTTTTACTCATTAGCTGCGATCCTGTTTTCTCCTGAATGTAAAACTGTTCCGACTGTGGACCTAAACCACACTCGGGGACTTAGACGCGATGCCATATTGGCCTAAGTACAAACTACTCCGAGTGAAGGCATAGTCTACACTCGAGGGCTTAGTAGCGGCTTCGTGCTTGCCTAAGTGTTGATACGCTGAGTGCAAGAATAACCTCCGCTCGGATATGAAGATGGACAAGACCATCATTGTTCCAAGGAACTACCTCCATTTTCACTAATTAGCTGCGAACCTATTTTCGCCTAAGTGTAGAACTATTCCGAGTGTGGAACCGAACCACACTCGGGGACTTAGGCACAACACTGACCTCGCCTAAGTACATACCACTCCGAGTGAAGACATGGTTTACACTTGGGGGCTCAACAGCGGCTTCGTGCTTGACTAAGGGTTGATACGCTGAGTGTAGGAACAAACCTCCACTCAGATATTAAGATGGACAAGACCATCATTGTTCCTTCCAAACAGAGATAAAACCTCAAATTAAAATAGAGGAAAACCAACTGCATGATGTTCAAAACAAAAGAGAAGATAATCGTGACTGTCAAGTCACATCAAATTTATGGTTACATAAACCACTCGGTTTTCCGAGGCAAATCACGTTTAAAGTTTTCATTTGAGTATCACTTGGTGGGAGACGAAGCCGTAGCATCAATGAAGGTGTTGAGGTCGATGCCGCGGTCCGAGTGGCAGCTTCAAGGAAAATTTCCAGGAAGTCTTTGATCTTGGCGCTCTTTCGATTGACGACTTTGAGCGACTTCAGTTTCTCTTCCTCCATGCCCTTGCAATGGACTCGGACGAGCGAGAGTGCAATGTCAGCTCCTGCATGGGCTGCAGACTTCTTCCAAGTTTGCACTTGACGAGGGACGTCCGACAAACAGTGCATAAGGGCGTCCAGATCATTCGAGACTTCTTCTCTAGGAGATAGCTCCTGATAAATGTCCTTGGCAGCTTTGCGTAGTCGGTCAAACATAATTGTCACCTCCCCGATACATTCCTCCATGCGAAGAAGATTGAGGGATGAACTATCACGAACAAGGCCGGCAGCTGGATCCAACTCCTTTTCGATCTTAGATGTCTCTTCTTCAAATTCCATGCAGAACCCTGTCAAAGCAAAGGGGGAAAAGAGTTGTTGAAAGACGAGTGAAAGATCATCTTAACTCAGAGCTCGCTTGCAACAATGACATACCTTTGAGGTTCTCGTTCATTTCGTTGCCCCAGTCTTCGATGAACTTTTCCAACTCGGCACTCTTGTCTTTCTCCTGCCTCAGCTTTGACTCGGCCTCAGTAGCCACCTCCGCGGATTTCTTGGGGATACCTTCCAGCCTCTTCTTCTCTTGATCCCACTTCTCAAGGGACTTCAGCTTGTCCGCAATCTCTTGCATCTCCCGACTGCCTCCTTTTGAACGAGCGCTAGTTTAGCGTCCTTCTTCTCGAAGGCCTCTTTCATGGAGTCTATAGAAATGGAATCCCAGAGCCTCTTAGTAAGTTGAAGATTTTCACTACGTACATATGTAAAATAGTCTCAGTCGGATAGGGAAAAAGGACAAGTTCTACAGTAATCAGACAGATAGCGTTTAGCTCCGAGTGATTGCAAGGTGAATTCTTTGCGAATGGAAGGGAAACGGATCGTGAAGCGACTGCGGATGAATTGAAGATGTTGCAATACAATGCTCAAGCATGTGACATTCTCTTCAACTTCCTATGCCCCAAAGAATTCAACAAAAGCAACTATCTTGAGAATGCAATAGAAATTTGGGACACTTTGGTTGATATCCATGAAGGTACCGAATCCGTGAGAGAATCCACGTTGGAAGTTCTTTAGAATCAGCTTGACAAGTTCAAGATGAAGGATGGTGAAGGAGTCGCAGAGATGTACTCTAGGCTAGCTCTCATCACCCAATGAGATTTCCGGCTTAGGAAGTGAAGAAATGACCGACAAATTCATCATCCAGAAGATACTTCGAGCTTTGGATGATAGATATGACACCATATACACATTGATCCAAGTGATGCCCAACTACAAAGATCTCAAGGCTACGAAAGTGATCGGAAGGATTGTTGCTCATGAGATGTCACTCAAGGACAAGGAAGAGCTTCACAACAAGTCTAGCGGTGCTTACAAATCCACAAGTGATACTCCCGCAACTTCAAGCGACAACCTTGTCACAAATGAAGAGATAAGCCTCATGGTCAGGAAATTTAACAAGTTCTACAAGAATAGAGGCAAAGATCGAAGCTCCAACTCAAGATATGAAGAGAAGCATTCATCAAGTTGTGACCGAAACTGCTGCAATTGTGGGAAGCCCGGATACAACTCCAATGAGTACATGAATTTATACAAAAGGAAAGAAGAGTAACCAAGAAGACGAAGCTCAAGAGATGAGTCACCTCGAAGAGATAGAAGGAGTCAAGATGATTGTTATGAATGAAGACACTCAAGGAGAAGTAGGGACTCGGAGAAGAAGGACAAGTACACCAAGAGCTGCTCAAGAATAAGACATTAACCTCATGTTGGTGAATGGGCTCCGGCTCCGATTCGGACAACAACTCCGAGAGAAGCTATCACTCCAACTCCGACTATAGTCAAGATGAAGGTATTGCCAGACTTGCACTAGTGCCAACTGACTCATATGACATATTTGATTCACCGAATGAAGGGAGTGGTTATTGCTTCATGGCTAAAGGCCCCAAGGTATCACACCTCAAGTATCTTGATTTCAGTAGTGATGAGGATGACTTGTTAGTAGATGATGACTTGTTAGTAGATGAACTTGCTAGTAAGCCCTCTAGTCAAGATAAGTCGTGTGATGATAAGTTGGAAATAGAACGACTAACTCAAGAACTAAACACTCTTAAGTTAGCTCATGAGTCTACTCTACAAGATCATAGAGAGCTTGAAATGACACATGAGAAGCTCCGCTTCGAGAAGCTCAATGTAGAGCAAGAGCATGAGTTCCTTAAAGCTATCAATGACGATCCTCGAAAGAAGACTTCCTTTTATCTAGCCATTCGACTTTTCTTGTCTACATTCATTCCACAAGTTAAGGCTAAGCAAACTAGTAACAAAGGCAAGAAAGGTTCTTAAACTAGTAGCAATAAAAATGATAAATCCAATGATAATGCTTCTAGTAATGTTATTGATCCCACTAACACTTCTCTTACCCAAGTTACACTTGAGCAAGAAAATGAACTTTTGAAAGGAATTATAGAGAAAGGTATCTACAAGAGTCTTGACGGGTATAAGCAATTTGAGGAAATTGTTCGCAATCACGAAGGATACCAGAAGAACCATGGCATTGGCTACTTCAATGCTAATGGAGTTGACTGGGAAGAAGGTCAATACCACAAGCCCAAGTTTGTTCCTCAAAAGGAGAAGTATGAAAATACTCTTCCCAAGAGAACAAAAGCTCAAGATGACCTTCCACCACAAGACCCCAAGCTCAAGGGCAAGAATAAGGTTCAAGAGGACATTGACTCATATGAAGATGAATCTCGAGCTTTGGTGAAGTGGGTTCCCAAGGCTACTACAAGCTCAACTTCTACAAGTGCCACTTCAACACCAAGGATCCCCATCAACTTTACGTGGGTCCCTAAGAAGAAGAACTAGATAAGTTCTTGAGGGGTGGCTCCGCTAATGAAATTCACTCACATTCATTATTGGCAAGAACTTGTTGCAATCAACATCAACATTATGAAATAGTTCAAGGAGTCACATATTCCCTCAAAGGTAAGCAAGGGACAAGGTAATAAACAAATCCCATCTTTACGTATGCTTTTCACTCCATGTCCATAGATATCCTTGTATTTATCTCTTGTGTGTTGGGACTTACCCATGTAGGTGAGAAGAGTAAGAAACAACAAGGATGCTCCCAACTCATGGTGATCTTTATCAACATTGAGCATCCACTACTACTTCACCTACATGAAGTCTTCATCAACAAAACCGAAGGTTAGTTTATCCCTCCTATGGGGGGATGTCACATCAAGGGGGAGCTTTACTCTAAGACTTGAGTCAAAGCATTTCATAGTATGTGACAACATTAAATGCTTTATGTAAAAGTGGTAACCCCACTTGTGCTTAAACGATGAGTATGACCTGTGATCAATTATTCTTACTTGGCTCCTAAGTCAATATACTCATATATAGATGACTACATCATCGCCAAAGTGCTTGAGAGATGCTAATACGTATGTGCATGTCTCCCATGATTCCATTTGACATCTTATTGTGTGAGGATGTTGGTCTGCATTTCTTTATCCATTCGAGGATATCCAATTGTTGCTATTTGCCTTTGATTTTTCTTTTGCCTATTGGATGGCCAAGAAAACATAGGACCCTTCTCTAGCTATCTATGCTTTCTCATCTCAAATTATATTCATGCTACATAACAAAATTTTAACAAGTACTGTTTGATCTCTCTCTGTGAGCAGCACTCGGATTTTCGTATCGACAAAGGACTGACCATTAAAACCTCCCAAGTGCATCTCGGTGGAACCAATCCAAAAATCTCGATCTCACCAAATGCCTAGATTTGATCTAGTTTTTCACCTCGGTACCACCGATTCCATCTTCTCGGTTACACCGAGTTTCCCTGTTAGCAGACAGTTGAGGAACTCGGTGACACCAAAAAGTTGGAATCGGTGTCACCGACAGCCACGGGTTTATATAGAGGCGGACCCGACTTTTGAAATTATTCTCTCAAACGTCATCCCCTCAAAACCCTAAGCTGCCGAACAGAGACCCCTGGTCATCGCCATTGTCTTCCCGAGCGCCTCCTCCATTGGAAGTCCATGCCATTGATGAAATCTTCCTCCCCGTCCCTGCCGTAGCAAAGTCGTTGCCAAGCTAGGGTACGATTTCGACCCCCTCATGTGCTCCCATCTCCGAATCTTGTGCATTAGGACTTTTCCATCGATAAACCACTCTTTGAGATTGATCCATCCACACAAAATTCCGTAGAGTAGCGAATGAAAGATTTTCTAGGGTTTGTCGTCCGCAAACTGAGTCTCGGTGGAACTGAAGCATACGAATCGGTAGCACCGATTCACTTTTTCTGACCAACTGAGAACACCTCGGTGGAACCGAGTGCCACATTTGGTGTGACTGAAAGAGGTGCCAAGTTCCTAGAATGTAGGTTGTCTGTCTCTTTGGGTCCGAGAATTTTGCCTCGGTTGTACCAATATTCATCTAGCAGAATGCAAACCTTGAGAAATTTTTGTTCAACTTTGAAAAACTTTTGCATTTTGTGATGACTCAACCGTCCAACTCTTCTACATTCTTTTCACAGGGTCAGATATGTCTGCTTCAGAGGATAGTCATAATTTGAAGGAGCAAAATGTTGACATGAGCTCTGGCACTAGTCCACACAAGAGCTCATCCTCTTTTGATGATGTGCCTAGCTGACATGATCTTCCCAGAGCTGCAACTAGAGCAAGGAGAAAGCTCAGTTATGATGAGGAAGATGAGGACTTCATACCTAATGAAGTGCCTCCCAAGTCCAAGCAGGACAAGACTGTCAGGAAGCCCGCTGTTGAGGCTACATCTTCTAAGAAGAAGAAGACAGCCAGGAAGGAGTATGCCCCCTCTGAAA
Source organism: Hordeum marinum (assembly GCA_022496015.1). Taxonomy (NCBI): domain Eukaryota; kingdom Viridiplantae; phylum Streptophyta; class Magnoliopsida; order Poales; family Poaceae; genus Hordeum; species Hordeum marinum. The sequence goes on along the minus strand of CM039676.1, from coordinate 192,590,064 downwards.
CTATGAGAGTACATGAGAGCTCTAGAGGCACCATGACTATTGAGCCTCCCAGTAAGTCTATACCCAAGAAGGCTAGTGAGAAGTAAGCCAGGAAGAGGATTATCCATGCTGTTGGCAGGGCTACCTCCATGCTTTAGGACCTAGAAGAGACTGCTATTGCTGTTCAGGAGGAGGAAGAGCCAACTGCATAGGGTCCTCCCAAGAAGAAGCAAAAGAAACTGTTGTGTGATGCTATGCCAAGGCAAGCTCCATCCAAGAGCAAGCCAGATGCACCCAAGAATCCCAAAGCTCCCAAGCCCAAGAAGACTAACAGAGACATCCCAGCTTCTCAGAACAACAAGGGATCTACCTCCAGAGATCTAGATTAGGATGCTATGTCTGCATTGATGAAGCTGAGGCCACACCTTTTAGAGCACAATACCAGCCACTTGCTTGCTGAGGACATGAAGAAGAGGAAGGACTCGGGTCTGAGAGAGTTGTTGAACCATGTTCACAGAGGAGGAAGACTGCAGTTGACTATAAGTTGTATACCAAGGAGCATCAAGATTTCTATCGTACCATCTTGCTTGACAAGAGCCCAACTATCAGTGATATGAGATATGTGGATTGGAAGTACATCAAGGAGAATGAAGACTACTTCCCAAATGTGCAAGACAACTTTCACTCCATTAGCCTAGATGAGTTTGTTGGCAAGGAGTTCATAACCTGGAACGACGAGATGATCATGCAATTCTACTCCACTGCTCATTTCTATGAAGATGGTAGAATTGTATGGATGACTAAAGGTGCCAGATATGAGTCCACTTTTGAGGAGTGGGTTGCCATCTTAGGAGTCCGAGAGGTGGAATATGGAGATATCTGTGTGTACTCTGAGCCCAAGGCAAGCCATAATCAGATGAAGAACATGTACAATGAGATCCCTGCTTCTCACCTGGAGTCTCATAAGCTAGGATCAATATATTCCCTCTAGGGAGGTCTTCGCACTATCAACACCATTCTGAGGCACACCTTGATGCCTAAGTCAGGAGATGAGAAGATGATCCAAGCCTACTCCATCAATATGATGCTTCTTATAGACCAACATACGAGATTCAGAGTGATGGATCTGATTGAGGAGACTGTGAAGAAGGTTGTTGTTGATCAGAAGTGATCATGCTGCTATGCACCATACATGCAGATGCTTATCAACTCCAAGTTGCAAAAGCATATCTTTGCACTTGATCGACCACATTTGCCACTCTTGTCGGATCTCTAATACAACGTTGTGGTGATGGACCCAGATCATGCCACATCAGCTGCAACACAGGCACATGCTGAGGCAGAAAGAGACACTAGTGCTGAGCCGCCCATGACCAGGAGCGAGGAGATAGATCTTCTTGTAAGTTCCATGCTCAGTATGCAGAAGGAAATTTCCAACATCCTGAAGAACCAAGAGAGCCTCCCGAGGATTGTTGATAACAAATTTCAAACTCTCATCAACAAGGTGGATGCACATTTAGTGATAGTGAAGGAGCTCAAGCAGGAAGTTGATGTTGTGGCTATCCCACACTCCACTAATAATGAGGAGGAGGAGGACAATAGTGCACCTCTCAGGATGACTGCTTAGTTCAGGACTTAGGCCAGGACTCCCACAGTGCCAGCTCCAGAGATGACACTGTCTTCATCAACTCCAGCTACAGTCACTTCAGCTCCATCAGCCCCACCAGTTCCTCCAGTTGCTACACCAACTCCATCCATGACATCATCAGAGGTCTTCACCGATGCAGTTCTCTTGACTCCAACTTTAGCTACCGGAGGAGATCAGCCCCAGAAGAACGATTAGCTCTATACCTTTGAATTTTTGGTAACTTGTTGCCAAAGGGGGAGAAGTTGTATAGATCATTAGATCTTCGAGAGAGAGAGAGAGCATTGGTTTTCATTACTTTTTCAAAGACATTTGCTATCTTTTGGTTTGGATGTGTTGAACTTTGTCAGTGTTTGATCATACACTTAATGTGTGTTGCTACTATTTCATATCATTATGATGCTTATGAGATGATCATTCACTTTGCTTGATTATGTTTTGCTATGATATTCACTTTTATTATTTTCGCACACCACCAAGATGTATGTGACATGGAAGAAGTGCCCCAAATACCTAAGCAATTGTGCATTTGCATTCAAATGCAAATTCAATATAATGCACAAAATTAGGGGGAGCTCTTGCTTATCACATACTTCTCAAAGCAACGATTATATTCATTGATTATATCATATGTCGAAGCTTTGATCTATATGTTGTCATCAATTACCAAAAAGGGGGATATTAAAAGCACATTTGCTCCCTTGGTGGTTTTGGTAATTAATAACAACATATATATCATTGAACTAATGTTTCCACTAAGTATATTTCAGGAATAGTTCAATGATAGGGATGGCAAAAGGATTGTGGATAAACCCCAAGATACAAGGAAATGGATTGGCAAAGCTTCAAATAAGAGGACTTTGCATTTTAATTTGTGAGAAATCACTTTGAGTCCTTAGGAAAAGCCAATACTATTAAAAGGGGGTAAGGTACTGTTGCTGAAGAAAATGCTCAAATGTGCACAAATGATAGTCACCAAAAACACCCACAACTCTTCCACAAAAGTCTGTCCAAAGCCAAATATCCAAAATCGGTGAAACCAACATTCCCACTCGGTCCCACCAATTCCTATGCTCAAACAGACCCATGCCAAACCCTAGCACATCGGTGCAAACGATCCCACATCGGTGCCACCGAGTTCAGGCTGCCAACCTTCAGTTGCCACGATTCATAAAATCTGAATTTTTGAGTTTTTGGATCGGTGTCATCGAGATGCAGATTCTGACTGTTGGACACCAGATCGGTACCACCGAGAAATATATATCGGTCTCACCAAGATTCAAAAGTTGCTACCTTTGGAGCAACTCGGTACCACCGAGATTCACACATCGGTGTCATCGAGTTGGTCACTTAAGGTGTAACAGTTAGATTTTTGGAGATGCCTATATATACCCCTCCACCACCACTCACTCGCAAGATAAGCACTTAGAACAGATCCCCACCAATCCTATCATATTTTCTGAGAGAGAGCCACCTACTCATGTGTTAAGATCATGCCATTCTATTCCAACCATATGAATCTTGATATGTAGCCTCCCCAAGTTTCTTTCCACCCAATCAATCTCTTCCACCAAAGCCAAATGTGAGAGAGTGATTGAGTGTTGAGGAGTCTATCATCTTGAAGCGCAAGAGCAAGGATTTCATGGACATTATCGACCCTATTACATTTTGGAGGGTGGTCCCTCCTAGATTGGCTAGGTGTCGCTTGGGAGCCTCCTACTTCATGTTGTGGAGTGAACCAAGAAGTTTGTAAGGGCAAGGAGATCTCCTACTTCATGAAGATCTACCCTGAGTTAGTCTAGTCCTTCGTGGATGTAGGCGATCATGGTATAGTCAAGGTTGCCTCGTCATGGTACCCTCTGTGGGTAGAGCCCTTCGTGGACTCTCGCGACCGTTACCCTCCGTTGGTTGAAGACTCCATAAACGTGGATGTACGATAGCACCACGTATCGGAACCACAGGAAAACTCTTCGTGTCTTCAAATTGTGTTTGATCTTCCTACCCTTCCTTTACTACTCATGCTAGTCTTTACTTTCCGCTACTATACTCGTAGACATGCATGCGTAGGGTGTGCTTGACTTGCTACAATTGCTAGAATCTGCCAACACTTAAAATTGGGAAAAGGTGGAATTTTTATGTAGCTAAGTAGTCTAATCACCCCCCCCCCTATAGACCTACTTCGATCCTACACCGTTGTGGCTTTGCGTATGTAAGAATGGTTCTTACTAGTTGCACATATCAGCCATGTAAAACTTGCAACAACAATGTAGAGGATGTTTAACTTGTTTTTGCGGGGCATGTTGTGATGTGATGTGGCCAAGACGTGATTTAATATATGCTGATGTATAAGATGACCAAGTTTTGTAATAGTTATCACGACTTGCATGTCATTGAGTATGGCAACCGGTAGGAGCCATAGGGTTTTCTCTAATTTATTGTATGACATGCGTGTCAATCACTAAGCGCCATGTAATTGCTTTTACTTTATCGCTATGCGTTAACAAAAGTTGTAGAAGCAATAGTTGGCACGACATCCATGTGATGACACACTGATGGAGATTATGGTGTCATGCCGGTGAAGACGGAGATCATGTCGGGGCTTTGGAGATGGAGATCAAAACCACAGGATGATGATGGCCATATCATGTCACTTATATGTTTTGCATGTGATGTTAATCCTTTTATGCATCTTATTTTCCTTAGGATGACGGTAGAATTATAAGATGATCTCTCACTAAAATTTCAAGATAAAATTGTGTTCTCCAAAGTGTAAACCATTGCGAAGGATCATCGTTTCGAAGCACAATGTGATGATCTGGTGTGATAGACTCTACGTTCGCATACAACGGGTGTAAGCCAGTTTTGCAGATGCAGAACATTTGGGGTAAACTTGACGGCCCTAGCATGTACATACATGTCATCGGAACATAGGAGACCGAAAGGTTGAACATGAGTCATATAGTAGATATGATCAACATGGATATGTTCACCATTCAAACCACCTCATCTCACGTGATGATCAGACTTGGGTTAGTGGATTTGGATAATTTCACATACTTAGACAACTTAAGGGATGTTGAGTTGAGTGGGAGTTCTTTAGCAATATGATTAATTGAACTCATTATAATGAACATAGTCTAAGTTGTCTTTGCAAATTATGTTGTAGATCAATAGCTCGCGCTATAGCTCCCCTATATTTGATAAGTTCCTAGAGAAAAACTAAGTTGAAAGATTGTAGTAGCGATTATGCGGACTAGGTCCGTATACTGAGGATTGTCCTCATTGCTGCACATAAGGCGTATGTCCTTGATGCATCACTTGGTGCTCCAAACCCTCAAGCATCATAAGTGGGCGTTGAGAACATCAGACACGCACGTTTTTTATGACTACTTGATAGTTCAGTGCGTCATGCTATATGGCTTAGAATTGAGGCTCCAAAGACGTTTTGAATGTCACAGAGCATATGAGATGTTCCTAGAGCTGAAAGTGGGATTTCAGGCTCGTGCCCGCGTTGAGAGGTATGAGACCTCCAACAAGATTCTTTTCCTTCTAGATGAAGGAGAATAGCTCAATCGGTGGGCATGTACTCAGAATGTCTAGGTGCTACAGTCGCTTGAACCAAGTGGGGGAGTTGATCTTCCAAATAAGATAGTGACTGGTATAGTTATCCAAGTCACTGTCACAAAGCTACTAGAGATTCATGATGAACTATAAACATGCCAGGGATGGAAAAGATGACCCTTGACTATCGGAATCGGGGCTCCGCGGACCCAACAAGGTTCAAACTCTGGGGCATGTGCGAAGATCTCAACCAGCTCAAAGTCTCAAGCTCGTCACCCTACGGCCAAACTTCGTCGAGTACGTGCGAGTGCGGAAGAAGATGGACAAAGAAATTTACCCAGGTTCGGTACACCTTGCGGTGTAAAACCCTACTCCTGCTTTTGGTGGATTGGCCTCACGAGGAGGTTGGGGGTGAACTATTACAGCGGTTGAGCAACCTCGTGAGGGCTCTCGGTGGGGATGAATCGATCTTCCTCTCTACAGCGGAGGCTAGTCCCTATTTATAGTGACCTTTGTCCTCTTCCCTCATCGCACAGGCGGGAAGGGATCCCAGAACAGCCAAATTTGAAAGGAGACAGGAGGTACATCCTATCCTTACTAAACCTTCCAGGCATGACGCACTGGTGGGCTCGGCGGTGACATCCGTCTTGTCGAGCTCGTGGTGTTGGTCTTGTTGCACTAGAAGGGAAACCTTTGGTGGATTCCTTTGGAACCCGCGTACGTCCTTGCCTACTTGGCACGAAAGAGGAAATTGTCCTCCTCTACACCCGCTGGCGCCCACTTGGCCTTAGTCGACATGGCCCACGTCATCCCAGCCTCACGAGTCCGGGTACCTGCATAGAAATCTCCGCTCCTCGGGAGGCAACTTGGGGGATGCTACTCGTTTGGAGGTCTTGGCTTTGTTCCCCTCGCAGGACTGGGGCTCTCGCGGGGGCCTTGACTTGGGGGGCTTGCCGCTGGGCCGTACTGGGCCGTCGAAGTGGGCCACGCGCTAGGCCGCAGGCAGGCAGGTATGGGTACCCCCGGTCCTAGAACGCCGACACTGAGCTATTGGCGATGTTTGACACCGCAAAAGTAGAAATCAAGAAGGAGCATCAAATGTTGATGGTTAGTAAAACCAATAGTTTCGAGAAGGGCAAGGCCAAGAAAGGAAACTTCATGAATGGCAAGCTAGTTGCTGCTCTAGTGAAGAAACCCAAGGTTGAACCCAAACCCGAGACTAAGTGCTTCTATTATGAGGAGAATGATCACTGAAGCAGAATGGCCCTAGATACTAGGTAGATAAGAAGGCTGGCAACATCAACAGAAGTATATTTGGTATATTGTACCTTACTAGTACTCCTAGTAGAACCTGGGTATTAGATACCAATTCAATTGCTAATGTTAGTAACTGAAAATAAAATCTATGGAATAAACGGAGACTAGCTAAGGGATAGGTGACGATGTGTGTTGGAAGTGTTTCCAAGGATGTTTCGGGATTAGTGTTGATCCTAAATAAATGTTATTTGGTGTTTGCACTGAGCATGAATATTATTAGATCATGTTTATTGCAATACGGTTATTCATTTAATTCGGAGAATAATGGTTATCCTGTTTACATGAATAATACCTTAAATGGTCATGCACCCAATGTGAATAGTTTATTGAATCTCGATCGTAGTGAGACACATGTTCATAATATTGATGACGAAAGATGCAACGTTAATAATGATAATACCACATACTTGTGGCCCTGCCACTAAGGTCATATTGGTGTGAAGCGCATGAAGAAACTCCAGGCTGATGGATCTTTGGACTCACTCGATTTTGAATCGGTTGAGACATGTGGACCATGCCTCAAGGCAAGATCACTAAGACCCCATTTCCGGTTTTATGGAGTGGGCAAGTGACTTATTGGAAATGATACATGTTGATGCATGCGGTCCAATAAGTGTTGAAGCATGCGGTGGATATCATTATTGTCTTACATTCACTGATGATTTGAGTAGGTATGGGTATATTTAGTTAATGAAACACAAGTCTGAAACGTCTGAAAAGTTCAAGTAAATTTAGAGTGAAGTTTAAGATCATCGTGACAAGAAGATAAAATGTCTATGATATGATCGTGGAGGTGAATATCTGAGTTACGAGTTTGGTATGCAACTTAAGACAATGTGAAAACAGTTTCACAACTCACGCCAGCTGGAACACCATAGTGTAATGGTGTGTCCAAACGTCATAGCCGTGCTCTATTGTATATGGTGGGTACTATGATGTCTCTTATCATTTTTCCATTATCGTTTTGGGGTTATGCGAGACAACTACATTCACTTTAAATAGGGCACCATCTAAATCCACTGAGATGACACCGTATGAATATGGTTTGGTAGAAACCTAAGCTGACATTTCTTAGAGTTTGGGAATGCGACACTTATGTATGATAAGCTCAAACCCGAAGCGGAAAAGTGCTCCTTCATAGGATACCCTAAGGAAACAGCTGGGTATACTTTCTATCTCAGATCCGAGGTCGAAGTGTTTGTTGCTAAAAATGGGTCCTTTCTTGAGAAAGAGTTTCTCTCGAAAGAATAGAGTGGGAGGAAAGTAGAACTTGATGAGGTTGTTGAACTATCACTTCAGTTGGAGAGTAGCACAACACAGAAAGATGTTTCTACGGTGCCTACACCAAGTGAAGAGGAAGAAAATGATGATGATCATGAAGCTTCGGATCGAGCTACTACCAAGCCTCATGGGTCGACAAGGACTCGTGTCGACACTAAGTGGCACGACAATCCTGTTTTGGAGGTCATGTTGTTGGACAACAGTGAGCCTTCGAGCTATGACGAAGCAATGGTGCGCCTGGATACCAACAAATGTCTAGGAGCCATGAAATCCGAGAAAGGATCCATGTATGAAAACCAAGTATGGACTTTGGTAGACTTGCCCGATGAATGGAAATCCATTGAGTACAAATGGACCTTTAAGAAGAAGACAGACGCTGATGGTAAATGTCACCATTTATAAAGCTTGACTTGTCGTAAAGAAGTTTCCAACAAGTTCAAGGAGTTGACTACAATCAGACATTCTCACCCATAGCGATGCTAAAGTCTGTTGGAATTATGTTAGCAGTTGCTGCATTTTTCGATTATGAAATCTGGCAGATAGATGTCAAAACATCTGTTCCTCAACGGTTTCCTTGAGGAAAGGTTGTATGTGATATAATCGGAAGGTTTTGTCGATCCTAAGGATGCTAAAAGGTATGCAAGCTCAAACAATCCTTCTATGGACTGGAGCAAGCATCTCGGAGTTGGAATATACACTTTGATGAGGTGATCAAATTTTCTGGGTTTATGCAAAGTTTATAAGAAACTTGTGTTTACAAGAAAGTGAGTGGGAGCACTATAAAATTTCTAATAAGCACATGTGGTTCACATATTGTTGATCGGAAATAATGTAGAATTACTCAAAAGCATAAAGGGTTGTTTGAAAGGAGTTTTTCAAATGAAGACCTGGAATGAATCTACTTAAATATTGGGCAACAAGATCTATAGAGATAGATCAAGATGCTTGATAAAACTTTCAATGAATACATACCTTGATGACATTTTGAAGGAGTTCAAAATAGACCAGTCAAAGAAGGTGTTATTGGCTATATTCTAAGGTATGAATTTGAGTAAGATTCAAAGCTCGACCACGGCAGAAGAAAGAGAAAGGATGAAGGTCGTACCCTATGCCTTAGAGGTAGGCTCTATATAGTATGCCATGCTATGTGTCACACCTGGTGTGTGACTTGCCATGAGTCTGTCAAGGGGTACAAGTGTGGTCCACGAGTGGATCACTAGACAACGTTCAAAATTATCCTTAGTAACTCGAGGACTAAGGAAATGTTTCTCAATTATGGAGGTGATAAAAAGCTCATCGTAAAGGGTTACATTGATGCAAGCTTTGACCCCAATCTGGATGAATCTGAGTAGCAATCTGGATATGTATAGTGGAGCAGTCATTTGGAATAGCTCCAAGTGGAGCATGGTAGCAGTATGTACAGTATGATACCGAGATTTCAAAGTACACATGGGTATGAATGTTGCAGACCCGTTGACTAAAACATCGCTCGCAAGCAAAACATGATCAAACCCCAGAACTCATTGGGTGCTAATCACATGACGATGTGAACTAGATTATTGACTCTAGTGCAAGTTGGAGACTGTTGGAAATATGCCCTAGAGGCAATAATAAATTGGTTATTATCATATTTCCTTGTTCATGATAATCTTTTATTATCCATTGTCGGCGTCCTGGGAATGGGGGTACCCAGAACCGCCTGCCTGTGTCCCAGGGCACGGCCCACTTCGGCGGCCTAGTACGAACCATCACGGTCTCACTCAAGAACAAAGTCCTCATGGGAGCCCCACCCTCGCATGGGTAACGACGCCAAGACCCCCTGGGGGAAGATGCCTCCCCTGGTCGCCTCTCGAGGGGCGGAGATCTCTAGGCAGCACTCAGCCTCGAGAGGTCAGGGGTGACGCAAGCTAGGCCAAGCAGGCACCAGCGTGCATGGAGGAGACAATTTCCTCTTTGGTGCAAAGGAGGCAAAGATGTACGCAGGTTCCCAAAGCACCCCCAAAGGCTTCTGTTCCGGTGCAACTATACCAACACCACGAGCCCCACAGGACGGACGTCATCGCCGAGCCCACCCCTGCATCACCACCGGTTACTTTGCAGGCAAAGACCACCTTTAGTCAGGGTAAGGATATACTCCTTGCCCCCCTTCGAATTTGGCCGTTGTGCGATCCCTTCCCTCCTTTGCGATAAGGGAAGAGGACCTAGGCCACTATAAATAGAGGATAGGCTTCTCAGTAGAAGGGGGACAAATCGAATACCACTCGAGCATCCTCGCGAGGTTGCCCTCCACTGTACTAGATCCACAAACCTCCTTGTGAGAAAATCCACCAAAGGCAGGAGTAGGGTTTTACGCTTCGCAGCGGCCCAAACCTGGGTAAATCCTCGTGTGCTAGTCCTCTTCCCGTGATTGAGTGAGTTCGTCGGGCTAGGCTGTCGAGCTGTGATCGTGAGGCCGGAGCTAGTGGGGATCTTCGCACACGCCCCTGAGTTCGAACCTCTTTAGGTTTTGTGGAGCCCGACATCCAACATTTGGCGTGCCAGGTAGGGGGCGTGTCGAAGCTCCTCCATCCGCAGCTGCAGTCAGGCCTCGATTCATCGGCTCCATGGACGGTGTCACCTCTGAGGCTGAGCATCCCATGGCATGCGGGAGCGCCTCGGTTCATTTGGCCCACTCCGCGGTCGCGTGCATCCTTGGCGGATCACAGGCGCCCGCCTCTAGCCGCCAGGTCAAGTGGTTCCTCCGCTAGGCGAGTGCAGTTAGGCCACGGCTCGAGGCCCTACAGCTTCAAACGTGGCCGGAGGTCGACATCACCTTTGGCCCGGATGGCCACCCTAGGACAACGGCCATCACCGGTATGCTCCCCATGGTGTGCACACCGACCATAAGCAACGTGGCCATCACCAAGACCCTCGTCGACGGTGGAGCCGGCCAAAACGTCCTCTTCATGGAAACTTTCAACACGCTTCAGGTACCCTACGACCAGCTCGTCCCATCCAGGCCTTTCGTTGGGGTGGCCAGGGGCTCCGTTGCCCCCTTGGGGCGGGTGCGCCTCCCCGACCTTTGGCACCCGCTACAACTACCGTGCCAAGCAGATCGACTTCGACGATGCCCACATCCACCTCCCTTACTACACAATTGTTGGCTACCCCACCCTCGCCAAGTGCATGGTGGCAACGCACCCAGGCTACAAAATATACCCGGGAGCAACAGCATCATTGTAGCGACCCGACTCAAAACGAGTCAAGCCTCTGTGTTTTCTGTGCCATCCCTGGATCAGTATGCTGGCACACACAGTACATCAATGTATATATCAAAGTGCAATCACATGTAAATAGTGTAAAACTGATATATACCTTACAATAGCAGCGGAATACAGTCAACAGGAGTGGAGTACCAATAACACCAACGGCAGGTTGAGTGCGGACCGTAACCCTGAATCGTACTCTTACCCGTCGTAGAAGAGTATCTGCAACATAAGACGTTGCAGCCGTATAGGTCAGTACATTGAATGTACTGGCAAGATCACCATAGTAGAACAGAAGAATAAAGACTATTCTATATGCAAAGGCTTTGTGGCTATGTATCTAAGTTTTTGCGTAAAAGCTGATTTTATTTTCCTACAACAAAGGAATATCAGGAATTTCACTATGGAGTTACCTATCATGACACGGGTCCACCAACCAATGTCTCAAATGCCCACAAGTATCATTAAGTTGCCCACAATTAGTTATCAGTCCAGTGTTGAGAGTTCAGAGATAGATCCAAGTCTAGAAGCTCAAATTGTCCGTAACCGTGGACATGGCTAATCGATTAGGTTTAACTCTGCAGAGTGCTGTGTACTTTACCCACAAGATTCGTTCCCTCCTGGTAAGTCCTCGCACTGCCTGGTGTTTGAGAACAGGATGAACGAAACATGGTCTTTCAATGTGTTTCCCTGACTGTCCGACAGTGCCCATCCAATCCTAACGTCGACTACATCTCGTAGCACTGCCCAGCAGAGTCACAACAAAGATCAACCAAGCCAGAGCCCATAATGACTTGTGGCTACATAGGTAAGCTTCCGGGCATGAAGTATTCATCCTTCCCTTTGAGTCTGGGTGAGGCTTTCCGCGTGAATACTGGCCATCTCCAGCAACACCTAGGCAAATCCACTGGTTTCTCCAGGGTACCGTTTCAACCATCCCTCACCCAGTAGTGTGTATTGAAAAACTTGTTTCTCGAGTCTCGAAGTCTTGAGGTCTTGAATATGCAGGTCTTCAAGAAGCCTTCATGAAGTCGTCGTTTTGACGTGGAGTCCTTCTTCACACCACTCACGAACACTCATACCAGACCCCGTCTACTTTAGCATAGCATTGCACTAACTAGCGTTCCCGGGGCTTTAGTAACAAGTGGTGGGTTCCTACCTCATGCATTCTACTCAACTACAAGAATTTCAATAACACTACGGGAGGGATTTGTTGAATGATGTCACTACATGCAAATAAACATAGGTATGAAAAGATGGTCAAAGTGAACTTGCTTGTACTGTTGATGAAGAGAAAGATCGCTCTCAGAAATAACTTGATAGACTATACGTCACTCTCCGATGAAAATCTATATAAACAAGCATTGCATACATATAATCAATCATACTAGCAATCAATTCTAACAATCACAAGGTAACACAAGAACAAAAGCAACAAGGTTGAATGAAGGAAATACTTAAGACGAAAGTTAAAATCAAGAAAGTTTTAATAAAAGCAACTAAAGTAGTTTTCCCGTACAAACAATTATTTTCAAATAGTACCAAAACATTAACAAAGTAAAATATAACAAAAGTATTTTAGTAAATATTTTACTAGCAAAAAGAATTACTTTTGAAGAACAAGTAAACTATGAAAACATCATCCTAAACAACATAAGTGTTTGCCTAATGAACTTAACTACAAGCACAACCATAAACTAATAGAAAACAAATTATGAAACAACTAAGTTAACATAAAGTAATTAATAAAAATCTTTATTACAAAACAGAATTAGATCATCTAAAACTTTGTGAAAAGGATTTCTACTAAAACTAAGTTGTTTTATCAAACATCACCTAATGATATAGATTCCTATAGTAACTAAACTATTTTTATTAACCAAAACATTTCTTAACAGAAAAGATTTAATAAAACTTTTTCTTAGAAAACAGAATTTAATTATATAAAACTTTGTTGGAATAAACTATTACTAACTAGTTTGTTTTATAACAAATTAAACCTATTTGAAAAGGAGTCGAGATTCCTATAACCATAAAGAAATAAAAAAAGCAATTTTATATTTTTCATTAACAGTAAGTAAAACACTAAATGTTTAACTAACAGAACCTACTAAAACAATTGAAACTAAATCTAATTTAAACCAACTAAAAACTAATTAAATAAAACTATACTAACTAATAGGCAGAATCTGTTTTTAGCTAAAACACTAATCAAATTCATCCTAAAAATTCTCAAACTAAGCATGAGTATAGTCCTAACTAATACCAAACAGTAGCAAAAAGAGTCATGTCAAAATCTATTTTCAAACTCTAGTTATTCAGATTTGAATGTTTTGAGCAAATTTGATTCAATTCAAATTTTATAGTTCAAATTTGAAATTTAAAAGTACATGGTGAAACTACATGAAAAATGTGAGCTATTGCAAAAAAGAATCAACTCAAAACACTAAACAGATTAAAAGATATAGCTAAAACAAATTCAGAATAGTTTCTGTTAACTAAAACAAAACAGAAAAATGAAAAATCTACCGGACGGCCAGGGGCTACGTGGCAAGACCCTATTGGCTGCTAGCGCGTGCGTGCGGGAGATACGGGCGGGCGACCGAAGCTTACAACATAACGCTTCGCGCTATTAAAGGATCTAATTGTGGTCGTCGATCCAAAATCGGACGGGAGAGGAAGCTCACCGAGGATGGGGTCGCCGGAGATGGAGATCTCCGGTGGTCCGAAGGCGGCGAGGACGTCGGCGAGGAGCTCCGGTGGTCGAGGGAGGCGTCAGAGGACTCCAGATGACGGCAGTGATCCTCCAGCGATGATTGGCAGCGTCGGAGAGGCAAGGAGGCGACGGTGACGAGCGGCACGAGCTCGGGGGCAGTTCGGTGGAAAATGGAGCTCCGGCGAGGTGATGGTTGTGCCGTTCTGGTGGGTCTCCGGTGAATCAGAGGGGTGGGGAAGGTGTGCACGGGCGAGAGAAGGTGGATGGAGGGCTCGGTGGCGCTCGGGGAAATCGGAGTGGAGCAGTTGCTCAAAAATGGCGCGGCGGCCGTGGGTTTCTCCAGTGAGGAGTTCCGGCGAGGAGAGGGCTCGGGGAGAGGGGGAAACAGGGGGAATGAGACGAGGGGAGCGGCGGCTTTATATAGGCGGGCTTAGGGGGTCGGGGAATGGAAGGGGGCGAGATCCACGGCGAGAGGTCACCGGCGTGGTCAACGGGTGCGAGAGGAGGAAGGAGGTGACCGTGGGCTCACAGGGTCGGACGGGTGGGTCCCACTATCAGTGGGAGAGAGAGAGGCGCGGTTATCGGGCGACCGTTGAGGAGGAATTTCGGGGTGGGCTTAGTGAGCAGGTGGGTCGGTCGTCTTAAAAGGCTTTAATGATTTTCCTATATTAATTTATAGGGCAATAAAAACAGCATTAAGGAATTCAAAACTTGTCCAAAAATTAAAGTGTATATATCAAAATGACCAGGGAAATAATTGCCATTTAATGGACATTTTTCCATGGCCAAATTAAATACTTTAAAAAAAATATTTTCAGAAAATGCCTAAATGGCTTTATTTATTATTGCAAATTATTTTTCATATAACCTCGTGAGTTTTATGATTCAAAAACTTCACAAAAATACCCCTGGTTTGGAGTGTCATATTTACTCCCCTCAAAAAAAAATTGACAGGAGGTTTGAATAATTTGAAAACTTGAATAGGAACCAAATATGAAATGGATTCCAAAATAATTCAGAGGCACTTTCAAATCCTTTTAAACTCCCAACTCATATTTCATATAAATTGAAGAAGTCATATTATCCTCTATCATGAAAATCATTGAGTTGCATAAAGTTTCTGAATTTGAAATATTTCCGAAGATGGAATTCAAATCTCATGGGAAAGTCATTTTATTCCCTCTCATTCAAAAGTTTCAAATTTTCATTCAAATTCAATTACTAAATCAAACAAACAATCATTCTAATATTTATTATAACATTCCAAAGTTTGGGATGTTACAAACCTACCACACTTAAAATGAATCTCGTCCTCGAGATTCGGAGGGGCTAGCAAGAAAAGGTTAGGGCTTTGGGGTCTTCTAACAGATCCACTATCCTGGAAAGGTGTGGGGTCTACCACACTTCAAATGAGAGTTGCTGGTCTCTCAAAATCATGGTAATCCTGTGGGTGCATTTGTCTGTTCCCATTCTTCACGATAGCTCCTTCGGTGATGTTCTTCCAAATCTTGAGTTCTCACATCAAAATGTATTTCCTCCAATACTGGGTCATCTTAACTGATAGGTCTCGTGTTCATTCTAAATAACTTATCGAAGATCTCATGGTGGTCTGCCATTTGTGGTTATCTTGCAGTGAATGGGTCTTGGCTTCATTCCTCACCGTAAAAATTCCTACGTATGACAGCAACTGTCATGTACAATGGGTTTTCATCATACCATTCTAAGGCTTAAACAAAAGCTTCAAAGAACGTCGTCTCTTTACTATGGGTAAGTCACTCAGATTTACCATTTCGAATAGCAAGAGAATGATAAGAGTAAGTTGTCATGGTGGCCAAACCATGTCGCACTGAAATCATTACCTTGTATAAGGTTTAGTGAATCTCGTATCCTAACACTTGGTCTTCCTCACAAGCGTTGCAGAAATTTCTCTTGTCAACGAACAAAGTTCGGATAAATCCATTGATTTCTGCATTGCTGAACAAAACATCTATCGTTTCTTCACATCTCTCAGGTTATCGTATGCTCCGAAGAAAAACGTTTGCGGATCAGTCGTAGCTTCTTCCAAGTTTCTTCCTTCACGGAGATGGGGCTTGATCCTTATCAATCCTGAGGTCAGTGACTTGTGGGTTCACTTCAATACTTGGATCGCTTTAACTCACTCCTGGGGTTACTATCGTTCCATAGACCAGCATTACCTTCAATTCAATACATCATGCCCTTGAGGTAACAAATCACAGACTTATTCTTGTTTAGATTCCACTCTGTGGAATCCATTTTCCTTTCCATTGGTCTGTTTAACCCTGGGCATGGTTTCATCACAATCATTCTCTATTCCAACTTCAAAGACACGTTGTCACAAGGTTATCATCCACATAGTTTGGATATGGTTCCACGTTCTCTTCACCTGTATTCACTTATCCAAACTCCTTAATCCGGAAAAGGTACCTGTGGTTACTACCACACTTAAAATGAAATGCACTCATGTATGCATAGACCATATTTTCTCATATCCTTGAAAATGGTAAGAGATCTTTGTTCATAGAGTGGCAACTCATATAATACAACATAAGGTAAATCATGACACCATAAATTTCCATTGACTCATGAATTCATTACAAACTCTGAGACTTCCATTACATAACTCCGAAATGGTAAGAGTGCTACCTATTACGTTTGTTACATCCAGAATCCAAAACTCAACTACTCATGTTTGACCTTCTTCTTTGGACATTTATAGGCATAGTGGCCCATATCCTTACACTTGAAACATCGAACATGACTCAGGTCCTTCTGTTCAGGGGCTTGTCTCTTCCTGAGGTTCTTTGTTCTGATCAACACTTCAATTTCCCATGGATCAAACTCCACTTCTTCTACCGGGAAGTTTCCCAGATACTCTTTTCTTTCCTTCGTATAGTCCTGTGAGAAATGTCCTTCTTCTCCACATGTATAGCAGGCATTTGAGTAAAATCTGGTTAATCCTTCTCCATCAGGGTCTTCACTATCTTTCTTCATCACAAATTCTCCTAACTTTCCTCTGAAGGCTTCCTTCATGGCTTTCTTCTGCTATTTGATGACTTCTTGTACCTTGGGGTACACTTGGCATTGAGCAGGGTAGTGATTGGTTCCTTCACACAAGAAACATGTCACTTGCCCAGTTGGGCATTCCTCTGTAGGGTGTTTCTCTTCACAATAAGGGCATCCTTCCTTGTGTTATTATTGGGTGTGTCCTATCTCTCCACATATCTTGCAGGCACAAATCTTCTTCACAACTTTGCGACGGGGCTTCTGGGTGTTGGTAACAACATGGGATCCTTGCAAAGTCATCTTGAATTCTTCCCAAGTGATTGATTCCTGCCTATCATGGATATCTTCATGCATCTTCCACCAATGTGCAGCACCTTCATATATTTATTATTGCAAATTATTTTTCATATAACCCCGTGAGTTTTATGATTCAAAAACTTCACAAAAATACCCCTGGTTTGGAGTGTCATATTTACTCCTCTCAAAAAAAATTTGACAGGAGGTTTGAATAATTTGAAAACTTGAATAGGAACCAAATATGAAATGGATTCCAAAATAATTCAGAGGCACTTTCAAATCCTTTTAAACTCCCAACTCATATTTCATATAAATTGAAGAAGTCATATTATCCTCTATCATGAAAATCATTGAGTTGCATAAAGTTTCTAAATTTGAAATATTTCCAAAGATGGAATTCAAATCTCATGGGAAAGTCATTTTATTCCCTCTCATTCAAAAGTTTTCAAAAGTTTCAAATTTTCACTCAAATTCAATTGCTAAATCAAACAAACAATCATTCTAATATTTACTATAACATTCCAAAGTTTGGGATGTTACAATCATCTCCGTCACCGGAGATGCCAAAGACGCGGTTCACGCACTCAAAGCTCGCCTACAAGTTGACGGCTATGGCGCACCCAAACGCTGGGGACGTTGCGCAGGCTTCGGAGGACGCCGCTGATGCCACGCCGGAAAATAAGAAGCAGTTGTTCTCTCAGAACCGGGCTGAGATGAAGCACGTGCGTGTAGATGACGAGAACCCTGGCCTCACCTTCATCATCAATGTCGGCCTCCCTCCGGAGCAGGAGGAGGTGTTTGTAGCCTTCCTTCGCGTAAACAAGGATGCGTTTGTGTGGAACGCGTCCGACCTGGTGGGGGTCCCGAGGGATGTGATTGAACACCACCTCATGGTGTGCCCTAACACATGTCAAGTAAAGCAAAAGGCAAGGAAAGATGCCCATGAGAAGCAAGCATTCATCACCCAGGATGTCAGCAAGCTGAAAGAAGTCGGGGTTATCTGAGAGGTGCAATACCCAGAGTGGTTGGCCAACCCATTGGTCATCCCAAAGAAGGGTGGGAAGGAGCACATATGCGTCGACTTCACGAACCTCAACAAGGGTAGCCTGCAAGACCCGTTCCCGTTGCCGCACGTCGACCAGATCATGGACTCCACCGCCAAGTGCGACCTCCTATGCTTCTTGGATGCCTTCCCTAGCTACCATCAGATCAAGATGGCGGTGGAGGAAGTCGAGAAGACGTCCTTCCTCACCACGTGCAGTGTGTTCTGCTACACGTGCATGCCCTTCGGGTTATGGAATGCAGGCGCAATCTTCTAGCGGTTGATGCACATTGCCATGGGGTAGCAGATCGGAAGGAACGCCAAGGCCTACGTCGACGAAATCATGGTCAAGTCACGAGAAGCCAAGACCCTGATCGAGGACCTAAAGGAGACATTCATTAGCCTGCGACGGGTGAGCCTAAGGCTGAACCCCGAGAAGTGTGTCTTCGGGGTCCCGTCGGGTAAACTACTCGGTTTCCTGGTGTCACACCGGGGGATCAAGGCCAAATCGAAGAAAATCAAGGCTACAAGAAAGATGAGTCCGCCTCAGACCCTCAAGGAAATGCAGAAGCTGGTAGGCTACGTGACCTCCTTGGGGCACTTAATCTCCAAGATTGGCGAGCATGCCATGCCGTTCTTCAAGCTCATGAAGAGGAAAGGCC
The DNA here is from genome assembly GCA_022496015.1 of Hordeum marinum. Classification (NCBI taxonomy): domain Eukaryota; kingdom Viridiplantae; phylum Streptophyta; class Magnoliopsida; order Poales; family Poaceae; genus Hordeum; species Hordeum marinum. The sequence continues at coordinate 192,571,295 of CM039676.1, read as the reverse complement.
CCGTCGAATGGACTCTTGAGGCAGATGCGGCATTCGAGGACCTGAAGATGTACCTCACGAGCCCACCGATAATAGTGGCACCCCACCTACGGGAGCCCCTATTGATGTACCTAGCCGCCACCCTGCACCCCGCTAGTGTTGTGCTCGTGGCGGTCAGGGAGGAACATGCCGGTGCGTGCGCAACACCCTCAGGTGCAGGAGGATCCCCGGCCGTGAAGAAGGTGACTCACAGGATGCCCCGGAGACCTCCCATCTCCAAAGCGGCACTCCTGAGGCCTTGGCCGCCCTGGTGACCCCCGAGGCACTAGGATCTCATGAACCTGTTGTGGAGCAGGGAGGCGCAGAAGACTTCTCCCTCGTCGAGCACCCAGTGTACTACGTTAGTACCGTACTGCGGGACGCATGCTCATGTTACCCTATGTAGCAAAAGTTCCTACTTGCGCTCCTCGTCGCTTCAAGGAAACTGCACCATTACTTTCAGGCCCACCCCATCAAGGTCGTCTCTGCGTATCCCTTGGAGAAAGTGTTGCGCAACCCTAAAGCAACGGGGAGAGTCACAGAGTGGAACATCGAGATGTAGTCCTTCGAGTTAGAGTTCAGCACGACCAGGGTCATCAAAGGAGCAGCCTTGTCGGCCTTTGTGGCCGAGTGGACGGACGCCCCCGACCGAGGGCTGGACAAGGGAGAGTCCTCACCCCCGGTGACAAGGCGCCTGATGGTTGGACCATGCACTTCGACAGGGCCTTCGCGCGCAGGGGAGCGGTGGCCGGAGTTGTGCTCATCTCCCTGGCCGGGGACAAGCTCTACTATGTTGTGCAGCTTTTCTTCTAGCGTGGCGAGAAGGTCTCCAACAACATCGCGGAATATGAGGGTCTGATTGCTGGCCTCAAGTCCGCTGTGGCCTTGGAGATTCAGCGCCTCACCATCAAGGGCGACTCCAAGCTCCTCATCAACTTCTCCAACAAGGATTATACGCCTAAGGACAAGCACATGGAGGCATACTTGGAAGAGGTACGTAAGACTGAAAAGCGTTTCCAGGGCTTGGAATTGCAGCACATCCCGTGCAGAGCGAACAAGGAGGCCGTTGACATCGCCAAGAGAGCGTCGCGTCTCAAGCCTCGGGACCTAGGCGTCTTTGAGGAACGGCTCTTAAAGCCATCCGCAGCACCCCCGACCATGGACCAGGCGTCGTAGTGTGAAGTGTTGCCCCCAGCACCGCCCTTAGGGGCTCCACCTTGTGGCCCAGCCTCGGGAGCCCGGCTGCTGTTGGCGCTGGAGGCCCAGGCCGACGACTGGACACATGAATTCCTGACATACCTGCTCCACGGCATGCTACCAGAAAAGGAGGAAAACGCAGAGTGTGTGGCACGTCAAGCCACAACATATTGTTTGAGGGACGGCGAGCTATACCGCAGGCGTCTGAATGATGTTGCGTTGCGGTGCGTGTCCGGAGAATAGGGGCGCTAGCTGCTGGCTGACATCCATGGAGGAGACTGCGAGCACCACTCCTTGTCGCACCTTTGTAGGGAAGGCTTTCCGCAGTGGCTTCTACTGGCCTACGATGCTCAACGACACCACCGAGATGTTCCGGTCCTGCGAGGCTTTCTAGTTTCATGCCAAGCAGATTCATCAACCTGCACAGGGCCTCCAGACCATCCTGCTTTCCTGGCCCTTCACGGTTTGGGGGCTGGATGAACTGGTGTCGGTGTCAAAACCGGCAGATCTTGGGTAGGGGGTCCCGAGCTGTGAGACTAGGATCGATGGTAACAGGGGACAAAGGAGACGATGTTTACCTAGGTTCGGGCCTTCGTATGTGCGTAAAACCCGACGTCCTTCTTGATTGTATTGATGATATGAAGGTTACAGAGTTGATCTACCTCGATATCGAATAGCTAAAACCCTAGACGAGTTTCTCTGCCTTATAATCTAAAACCCTCCCAGTTTATATAGACACCAAGGGTACTAGGGTTTACACATGATAGGTCTCCTATCGAGGATGGAGATGCCAATTTCCTCATCTTGACTTGGAGTGCACGATGCCCCTTTGGGATTTCCTACTATAATGTGGGCTCTCAATGTATCCGACCCTTCCTGCAACAATCAAAGAATGGCCCGTCAAGCTAGCCAATTAAGAGATAGGCTGACGACCCGAGGACACCTTAGTCCGGGACTCCCTCAATATCCCCCAATGCCAAGGTTCTCAGCTTCATCCTCTCCACGTGAGTAGAGTCTTCGGCTTGCGGGGTGAGTTCTTCTTCCTGTTTAATGATCGGCTAAGATTAGTTTGGCTTCCGATGACGCGTAATGTTTACGGTCATATGATCGTCCGAACACCGTGAGTTGCTTAGTCCTGAAGTCCAAACATCAAAGTGGAAACAGTGTATAGTGACAACCTTTTTGATGAAGGTTTGCGGCCCACCATGACCACTGAACTAGTCACAAAAAATCGATTCGCGGTTCGAGGCCGTTTTTATCTTAACATGATTCATCAATGCATAAATCGTGCTCCTTTTTATACGGGACGTGATTAATCATATCAAGTTTCTTCACACACGTATAACAGCATGCATGTCTTGGGAAGCGGAGGGATATGTGGTGCAGTAAAGGGAGGTTACTCGTCGTCATGCCTCATTAAAGGAAAAAAACTCAAGGCCTATTCACACTCCCCACTCGCATCCTCTACTTCCTCAATCTTCTCCAAGCTCCAAGAGCCTAGATCCAATTCATCCTCAACTTCTCCTCCAAGCTTTAGCCATGGCTGGTTCGGGCTCCAACGGCAAGTGGGAGGCCTCCATGGTCACTGACCAAGACATCCGGGGCTTGAAAGACGTCAGATACCTCCCCACCAATATCTACCACTGCACTCCGGAGAAGAACCAAGTGGTTCCCACCCCCAAGCCAAGCGAGAGGGTGGTATTCGTCCCCCACATCCTTCGGGGGGCAAAGCTTCCCACTCCATCCCTTTGTCCGGGGGCTCATGTTCTTCTATGGAGTAGACTTCCACGACCTCCCCTCGAACTCCTTTATGCACATATTGGCGTTTATCATCGTCTGCGAGGCCTTTATGTGGGTCAAACCACACTTTGGCATGTGGCTCAAGGTCTCCAACGTCAAGCCGAAGACCATCGCGAGCGAGCACGTGGACTGCGGAGGGGCGGTCATCAGCAAGCTCCCCCGCGTTGGATGGTCAACTGGCACCTTCATCGATAGCATCAAGATGTGGTAAAAGGAGTGGTTTTATATCACCGAGCCAAGAGAACAAGGTCGGACTGCTCCAGACGAGTTTTGATCTGGACCCCCCACAAGATTGACCTCCTGGCTCTGAAAGGGCCTCGACTAGGGGTTGGATGCAGAGGTGGGTACGCTGCAGAAGCGCATCGCCTCCATGATCAAGGCCAAGATCGAGATGTTCAACGTGATCCAGATCATGCTCTGATGCTGCATCCTTCCCTGCCTAAGCCGGAACTCCCCTATGTGGGCTTATCAGCTTGATGATGAGCCTACAGTTCGTCAGCTCTTCCGCACCACTCCGAAGAAGTTATGGAAGACGCTGTTCAAGCCTTCGGAGAGTTGGCCAACCGATGAGGAGGACCAGGACCTACATGCCAATAACCCTCCTACCCAGGTATAATATAATTTCAATTGATGGACTTTGTTGTCCGATCAAATATCTAAACTCCCTTCCCCTCATCTTTGTAGAAATGGTTGAGCAAAGCCACGGTAATCAACTGCCCAGCACCGCAGCCCGAAGACCCCAGGTCGAGGCTGTTGTCGGAGATGCTCATCATGGTGCCTTACCAGGCGCCAAAGAAGAAAGATAAGAAGAAAGGGAAGGAGGTCCCCGCATAAAGGACCAGTCGGGCGCTGCGTCCGAGGCAACCCATGCTCCTCTAATCATGAGGGGGCGCATGAAGACAGGTAGGAGGGGGATTCACCCCTCCCAAGAAAGAGGGCGGTGTTGTCAGACACCATGGAGGAGATACCTCCTCCTACCCCAAAAAGGGCACGTTGGGCAAGGTTGATCATGCCCGACGAAAGTTCGGACTCGGACACCGAATCTGAGGACTTCGAGAAGGTTCCTCAGCGGAACCTAAGGGTCAAGCCCCGAGCTCGAAGGTAAGAATTCGAAGAGTCGCCGGGCTATTTATGCCAAGTTTTAGATGATATTAACACGTGAGCGCCTTTTGATCCGCAGCCCACTACGCGTTCTCCCCACCGACCAGGTTTTGGTTGGGGAAACTCCACCCGCCGAACTAGCGGAGAGTGGGACCGTGTCACATCCCACACCTATGGGCGCTACGAAGGGTGTCGCGGTGGTGTAATCCCACGAGGCTCCTTTGGAGCCGAACACAAGCGGTGGGGGTGACGATGTCATGGTCGAGGTTAACGCCTCAGCCACCGAAGACTGGGAGGAGGAGCCCCTCCCGGACACTAAGGAGACTGGACGAAGGGACGTCCAGTCCCCTCTGAGGTCATCTCTAGAGCGCACCATGCCTCCGGAGCTACTGTTCAATCCGTGGTTGGAGATCAGGCTAACCGATCACCACCAGCGCCACCAATGACTTGGTGGCCGGTCATGGAGGAGACTCTATCAAGCGCATCCATCTACGAGGATCACCACACCCTGTTTTACAAAGCATTCATTCCGTTAATAGCGGACTGAGGGAGGCCTTCAACGGTCTCCTAACGGGCTTCCAGGTGAGCCATGTAATGTTCTCTTTCTAAAATTTTCATTTATTAGGTTTGTGCTATCGTTACATATGTAGCAGCCCTCGAGCCCTGGGTGAGTTGCAAAAAAACTCACCCTAGTGTCAAATACAAAGAAACGACCAAACAATGTGTTAGACATTACTCATACTGTAACGTTCTAACAGCCCTTAAGAGGACCGAACATAGGGTCGTGGTCTTGACAGTTCGGAGGTTGGAACCCATATAAACTGATAAGGATTTATTGTTTGTAGGCGTCATCATCAGTAGCGACCGTTAATGCTGCCGAGCTTGACGAGCTATCGGAAGCTCAAGACCTCTGAAGATGAGCTTGACGCTCTGAATAAGAGGTTCGACAAGGCGCAAGCTAAGCCGGATTGTAATATCCGAATTTTTCATTATTAGTAATTCGAACTATCAATTCAGTATAGTTATATGTTCATTGCTTACGCAGCCTCGGTGAAGGAAATTGAGAAGCTCAAGGCCGAGCTGCAGGAGATGAAGCAAGAGGCCACGAACGAGAAGGCGGCGGTCGAACAAGCGGTTATCGCATTGTCCGCCTTGAAAAAACACTAGTGCCAAGCATGAGGCTCGGGTGGAGGAGGTTCAGAAGGATATCAAGGATCCCGGCCTGAAGTGCGAGGGACTTGAGCAGAAGGGCAAGGAGCAAGCCACCGAGCTATCCACTCTAAAATCCGATCTCCAAAAGGAGCGGGTGGATAGGCGGTTCTTTGAAGAACAGATCTTCCAAGTCAAGGCTATTACAAATGGTAAGTCGTATTTATTGTAGTATGCCTTCGGTGATAGCAAGTTCGTGTTTCCCACCTAGGTGTGGCGTTCCTCAAGCCTCTATTTGGACCTGCCGAAGAGCATAGCGGATGCGAGCCAGTTCTACGTTTCGCGACAAGAAGGAGATGAAGCTCGACTATTTTGGGCGCAGTTTGAAGCCCTGAGCGCTCTCCTCTTGTAACCAACCAAATAAAGCACCTAATTGAGCTACACAGGATGGCGGAACTAGCCATGAAGGATCTCTGCATCCGGCTGTGGTCCGATGAGCCATTGCTGGGCAGTTACTTCGGCCTGGTGCGGAAGCTGAGCAATGCCTCGCCTCAGATTGACGCGCTTAGGCATTCTTCCTGCATCGAGGGAGCTTGGATGGCCTTTGCCAGGGCCAAGGTGCACTGGCCGGGGCTTGATCCGACGAAGATAGCTACCGCTCCTCCGCCCCCTAGAAAGGAGAATAGTGCATAGAGCGATACTTCTCCGTAGAGATGGAGGGTGCTCGGGCAAGAGAAGTTCAGTGCTCAAAAGATAACATTTATGATCAAACGTGTTGTAATATGTCTAAAGACCTTTTAACGACTTTATGCTCATGATAAATGGTTTATCATGTCTTTTATATTTTGCATTCGTTAGAACTCCCGAGTGCCCGTTTAAACTTAAAGTTGCGAGTCGTCGACTTCAGCCCCCATGTAGATACTACGCGAGGTGTATCTACCTTCGCACTGTGACCCTTAGCCGAGGTATCGATACCCGAAGGCGGTAGTGTGACATGGACAAGGCTATCAGACCATGATGCTTTATTGCTTTCACTTAGCCGTAGGAGTGTGAAAAAGGAATGTTAGGGCTGATGACTAGCCCCCAGTGGTTTGTGATGTTTCGGATGAACCGTAGCTAAAGCCAGGATCACATGGTTTGTATGAATACCAAACCCATCGTATGAAACGGAATAACTTCTAATAAAGTTTTGAGCATAATTGCTATGCTCGGATTCGCAGATCGGTTCTCGCATACTATGACAGTCAATTTTCAGCTTTCTCCCCTGAGGTGCTTGACCAGGCTAGTTGGAAACACAATCGCAGTGGTTCTCCCTTTGCCGTTTTAGCCGAACTAGTGGAACGTAAAGGGGCAAGCACAGGAGCCAGGCAACCCAACTATTGACCCAAGACATAGTTTGGAACCAATGCATATAAAGTGTACTCTAAGACACTGTACACATAATTGATTGTGCTTAGGGCGATTTTTTTTTAAATTCGAGCCCCCGATCTATTAGCCGGTTGCATCGTAATGTGTACCAAACAGTTTCTTAAGAAGCGCTTGAGGAGGGAGGAAATAGAGTATGTACCAACAAAAAGATAGCGAAGCGGACATTCATGATGGTCTTATATTTTAATCAATAAATCTTATAGATCAAATTGCCGAAGCAACTGTTTACAGGTACTTGAAGATGAAATATAAAGTTTACATGAGGGGGTGTACCAGGGGTCTTCGATGGGTGGCCTAACGTCCTCGATGTGCCCTGTCGCTTGTCCACTTCCGTGCCTCCTAGGTGGTTGCATTCCTTTATGGGTAATGCTATCGGCGAGCGGACCTTGGAAAAAGGATCTTGAGAGGTTGCCGAACTATTGATGAGCGTTATGCCTTAGCAGGTCCTTGATGGTACATGTTGTATGTCTGAAGACTTATATTTCTAGTAGTTTGGTCCAGCCAAACACTTGTGCTTTGATAGTTGCTCTCCACTCCTGCCCATGGAATCTTAACTACAAAGTTGTGCCTTCTTGGTACGTGTTTTGCTGGTATTAGGGCTATGCAATGGGGGCGAGTCCCTATTTCTAGGGAGGAGAAGGTTCTATGAGTTCAGGCTGAAACCGAGCTCGCTTCTCAACCTTTCGTGCCTTTATGGCAAATGTCAGCGTTTGCCGATCATCATTGTAATGGAATTCGGACGTCAGGACCAATGTTTGTTCCTCAGCTCGGAGGGAGCGCTCTATGTTTCCATTCACAGTAATGACCCCCTTGGGTCCAGGCATCTTGAGCTTGAGGTATGCATAGTGTGGGACGGCATTAAAGCGAGCGAACATTGTACGGCCTAGCAGGGCGTGATAGCCGCTGTGGAAACGTACAATGTCAAAGATCAAGTCTCTGCATCGAAAGTTATTGGGCGAACCGAACACTACTTCCAGGCTTATAGAGCCCGTGCACCGGGCTTCCACGCTTGGGATCACTCCTTTAAAGGTAGTGTTAGTGGGTTTGATCCTTGACAGATCTATACCCATCTTTTTCGCCGTGTCTGAGTAAATCAGATTAAGGCTACTTCCTCCGTCCATTAGGACTTTAGTGAGGTGATACCCATCTATGATGGGGTCTAGGACGAGGGTGGCTGAACCCCCCTGACGGATACTGGTCGGGTGGTCGCGTCAATCGAAGGTGATTGGGTACGCCCACCATGGGTTGTACTTCGGGGCTACAGGCTCTATGATGTAGACATCTCAAAGGGCGTGCTTCCTCTCATTTTTGGGTATATGAGTGGCGTATATCATATTCATAGTTTTTACCTCTGGAGGGAACTGCTTCTATCCGCCACCGATCGGACCGCGGGACTCATCCTCGTTCCTGCTGCGTGGGACCTTGCCTTGTTCCTCGGCTACGAGTTTGCCGGCCTGTTTGAACACCCAAAAGTTATGGTTGGTGTGGTTGGCAGGCTTCTCTTGAGTGCCATGGATCTGGCAAGGCCTCTCCATGATCTTGTCCATCGGAGTGGGTTCGTCGTGATTGCCTTTAGGAGGCTTCTTCCGCTGCCCGAGTCGGGAATTGCGGAAGCCGGCGTTGATAGTCGTGTCATCGGCATCACTATTGCTATGCTCGTGCTTATTCTTTCTGCGCTTTGGTTTCCCGTTTCCGTACCGAACTTCGGAGGTTCCGGGGTCTTCAGGGTTGTGGCTCCGTCTTGCTAGCCAGTTATCCTCTCCCGCGCAAAAGCGAGTCATGAGAGATGTGAGAGCGAACATTGTCCTAGGTTTATCCTGGCCGAGCTTGCAAGCCAGCCATTCATCCCGAATATTGCGCCCGAAGGAGGCTATTGCCTCAGCGTCCGGGCAGTCAACGATATGGTTTTTCTTGGTCAAGAACAGATTCCAGAATTGTCAAGCGGACTCTCCTGGCTTCTGGACGACGTTTCTCAGGTCGGAGGAGTCCGATGGCCGGACATAGGTGCCCTGGAAGTTAGATCAGAATGCATCCCCTAAATCCCCCTAGCACCCGATGGAATTTTCGGGAGGCTCCTTAACTAGTGCCGAGCTGGCCCCTTAAGCTTTAGGAGTAGGTACTTGATGGCATGGAGATCATCTCCCCACGCCATGTGGATGTGGAGGAGTAACTCCTTGATCCATATTGTTGGGTCAGTTGTCCCATCATGGTGTCCTCTGTTCACGGGTTTAAACCCCTCCGGGAACTGACACTGCATCACCTCGTCCGTGAAGCACCGTGGATGGGCAATGCCTCTGACCCGAGCTATGTCGCGCCGGTAATCGGTGTCTGTTCTAGGCCGGTTTCATTCCTGACCTCTATTATTGCGGTCGAGCCAAGGCCGGTACCCCTCCCGTCTATTGGGTGAGTACCCTTTGGATCCGTAGATGGATCTCGTATGACCTACTCTATAGTCCAGGTCGTGTCGCAGGTCAAACCTGTCATCGGGCTCTATTGGCCCTTTTCCCCGTCTTCAGGGGATCGTCGGCCTATAACCGGTATCGTCAACCGTCATGTCTCGTCCTTGAGGAGGGCAGTCTGGCTTGCCGTATGGAGTGTGTTTGCGAGATGGTGTATCAGTAAGCTCATCATCGAATTGTGGCAGCAGCCTTCGGCATGGATAGCTTTTGGGTTGGTCCAATAGACCGGTACCGTATCCTTCCTCAACTGATAGGATCCTAGTCCATCGATCGTTTAGGTTGTCATGTTTGGCCTTAAGCTATCGTTCTTTTGCTTTCAGGTTGCGGGTCATGTCTATAAGTTGTTGCCTGAACTGTTCCTAATCCTCAAGGTTATCGGTGATGGCAAAGTCTTCGGCTTCCGAGATGTCCTCCTCCTCGACAGGGGGGAGGTATTTGTTGTACTTGAAATCATTTAGATCATCGGGGTTGCGCTGATCTTCTGGCCTCTCCTCACCCTCTAGCAGGTGTTTGGGGATATCGGGATCGCCGAGGTCTTCTGGGGTATCTCCGTCCCCGGTGCGAGCGATCGCTTTTCTTCCCATTTTTGCCTTTGATCTTTTATGTGGCTTTGGGCGCCTTGACGGCGCTTCGCCCGATTTGTCGCCATCATTCTTGGGTGTGAGCTCGCCGTTATAGGTTGGAGTGTCCAGCATGTAGACGTCATAGGTGGAGGTCGCGGCCCACCGTCCGGTGTTAATGGGGGTGGGAGCGCAATCTTCCTCATACATGTATTCTGCCTCCTAGGAGACATAGTCCTGCATGTCAGTTAAATCCTCGACAGTGGCTATAAAGTGGGTGGTGGGTGGGATGAAAAATTCTTCTTGACCCACCTTGAGACCGATCTGAGCATGGATCGGGGTAATGTTCGTCGACAAGATCCGATCTAGTATCGTGAGCTCGATTGGGTCAACCTACTCAGAGCTTTCAGATTTAGCCTCCGATGCGTCCACGCGAGGGAAGTGTTCGGTAGGAACCGGTATCTGGACGTCTGGCGCTATGGCCGGATCCGAACTTAAAGTCGGGTCATCGCCGGGGTGGATCCCGTGGGCAGGACCGAAAGCAGAATCCAAGGTTAAAGCCTCGGAGTCTTTGGGCATGGCAGGCGAGATTGCGAGCCCGGTTAGCGAAAGACCGCCCTGAGAGTCTACGAAGAACTCAAGGTTCCTGAACCTGACCTCTTGATCAGGGGTGAAACTTCCGACCTGGCCCAGACGGCCAGTCGGGTCAGCATGCAGCACGATGCTGCTAAAAGCGAAGATTTGCCCGGGGAGAAAAGTGTCCATATTGTGGACTTCTTTGTTGATGACAACGCGAGCCATCGATTCCTTCGGTGATCACAGCAGAACTCTCAATGATAGCACCAATGTTAGTGTCAAAACCGGCGGAGCTTGGGTAGGGGGGCCCAAGCTATGAGACTAGGATCGATGGTAATAGGGGACGAAGGATACGATGTTTACCCAGGATGGATATGCCGATTTCCTCATCTTGACTTGGAGTGCACGACGCGCCTTCGGGACTTCCTTCTGGAATGTGGGCTCTGAATGTATCCGACCCTTCCTACAACAATCAAAGAATTCCCCCCCAATCCGGCCTATTAAGAGATAGGTCGGCGGCCCAAGGACTCCTTAATCAAGGACTCCCTTAACTGGGGCCCTTTCCACGAGCGGCCAACGGGTACTGCTACCTCTATGTCGCCACCGACATGTTCAGCAACTGGGCGGAGGTGGAGCCCATTCGCACCATCCCAGTCGTCTCGGTCATCAAGTTCATCAAGGGCCTCATGAGCCGCTTTGGCGTCACCAACCGCATCATCACCGACAACGGTTCACAGTTCACGAGTAATCTTTTTAGGACATATTGTACTAACCTTGGAACGCAGATACGCTACGCTTCAGTAGTGCACCCACAAAGCAACGGTCAGGCCAAGCGCGCCAACGCGGAGGTCATGCGGGGCCTCAAGACAAGGAGCTTCAATAAGAAGCTTGAGGCCTATGGTAGGGGTTGGCTCGATGAGCTTCAATCTGTGTTGTGGTCCATCCGCACCATCGCGACTAAGCCCGCCGGCAAGAACCCGTTCTTCCTCGTCTACGGAGGTAAAGCCGTCCTCCCACAGGTGGTCAAGCATCATTTCCCGCGGGTCTTGGCATTCGATGAGGAGCGCCAAGATGCCTCGTGGGGAACAAACCTCGTGCTTGGGGAGGAGGCCCGTCACCAAGCCTCGCTCCAAGCTGCGAGGTACCAGCAGGCGCTACGGTGTTACCATTGTCGTAACATCCGCTCCAGGACCCTCAAAGCCGGAGACCTCATCCCGAGGCGGGTCCTTTCTAGGGAGGGCTTGCACAAGCTCTCACCCATGTGGGAGGGCCCGTTCAGGGTGGTCCGCATCTCCAAGCCTAGCGTGGTGCGCCTAGAGACTCAGGATGGGGTCCCCATCCAGAATGCCTGGATCATCCAGCACCTCTGCTAGTTCTACCCTTGACACTCTCACGTAATAATGAGTGGGTTGTATACGCCAGGAGCCCCCCGAGGACGCGGAGGGGTTCCTACCCACGCCCAAGTGGAAGCCCCATGCTCTGCGCTGGCGGACAACACTATGCTCCAATGATTATGCCCACGCAACGTGGCTACCCTATGCTCCACATTGGGGGAAGACGAAGATGAAGACTAGCCTAGATGCCAGACACGGTTGTTCCTTGCTTTTATTGTGTTCGAATTTTTCATTTTTCTGGAATGAAACTCGGGGCTTTTCAACCATATTTTAAGAAAAAGCGGTGGAGATTTTTCTCCTTGAAGTTTTCTATCTTGAAGTTTGTTTCTTCGGGTTGAACACCTGCCAGCTTCTCCCTCTCGCACCCCACGACCGGGGGCTATGGGGAACGGTGCACTTGCCAAGGCCTTGGTGCCCTGGTCCTCGCGTGGCGCTCTCGAGTGAGCTAGTAGGCACGTGTCACCTCACCCTTGCTCGGGGGCTCCGTCGCAGCCTAGCGCACTGTCTTGAAGCCTCTGGAGGCTCACGCCTCCCGGGACAGGAACCCACAAAAAGGTATGGGAGCCGCTTGAGTGTCAAAGGGGGACTCCTGAGCAACGCGCCTTGGGGGGCTCACTGGTCTCGTATCCCCTCTCCCCTTTGTCTCGTCCTGGTCATCCAGACGCCCCAACTGTGGTCGAGGCCTCACGCCTTGGTCTCGTCCGGGTGACCCGGACACCCCAACGATGGTCGAGGAATGCGCGGGACTGGGCCCTGTCGATGTAGAGCGCCGCTTGAGCGTCAAGGGGGCTCCTGACCAACACGCCTCAGGAGACTCAGTGGTCACATAGCCCCTCACCCCTTGGTCTCGTCCTGGTGATCCGGATGTCCCAATGGTGGTCGAGCCCTCACCCCTTGGTCTCGTCCTGGTGATCCGGACGCCCCAACGGTGGTCAAGGAATGTGCGGGGCTAGGCCCCGCCGATGTAGAGTGCCAAAAGGGAGCCCAAGCCGCCTCACTCGCGAGAAGAAGGAACCCCCCAAGACCTCCAAGCTCCCCAGGTGCCACTGCCAGACCTCCCTGACAAAGAAGCCTGTCGTAGACCCTAAGTACCCTAATCACGACCAGCGGGAAGTCTCAATTAACAGTAGCACAGGGACCGGAATACATGGTGAGAGTACTAACATAAGGGCGCAAGCGCCAAAGTTCATTACACACCCAGAGCCCCCCCCCCCCTTGATTTTTTGGTTATAGGGAAAGGAAAGGAAGACGAAGGCAAAGGAGCCCCCTCGGGGGCTACCACTCCTGAGGCCCTGCCTCTGGCATAGCAGCGCTCAGTCAGAGTCCTCTTCCTTGATGGGCCCATGGTGGCACGTCGGTGTAGCCGCCTCCCGGGAGGGGTAGCGGCACCGTCGCGGCTGGCTACCCCCCGAAGTCTGAGCACACCGATGGCGGTGCGTCCTAGATGATGTTGCTCGGACTCTCGTCAGAGGAGGTCTCGCTGCTGCTGGAAGCGTGACGGCCGTCTCCAAGGGCAAGCTCATATCCAAGGTCGCCGTCGTTGTCGCTCTCCGGGCAGCACCCCAAGTGGCTCCCGTCTTCCACGAAGATCTTGACGAAAAGTGTCGCGACATCGTTGTGCTTGAAGAGGAGCATGAGCCTCCCCTCTAGGCCACGGGTGCGGGCGAAGGTCTGCACCCGCGGCTCAAGAAGGCATGACCCACGGGGGTAATCTCGACCTCCACTCACAACACACCGCTACAACAGCCATCGACCTGTAGCCACAGACCTATGGGCTCGTTAATGCGTAGTGCCTCCATGAAGAAGCGCGGAAGCTACAACCGGGAGACCGCTAGTCTATCCACCAACACTAGGAACTACCGGCCTGCATAGGCCATGCGGGCCCGCAGGCGTGGTGGCCGAGCACCTGCTGCGGGTCTCCCCCTTGGCCACGACCGTCGTGCCCACCGCTTCCGATCGCGCCAGCGGAGGCACCAGCCCACGCGGAGACATGGTCGTGCCCACGGGGCGCTTCCACCGACACCTCGGCATACTTGTGAGGGCGGCCCCGATACCTCTTGGGAGGTTATTGGTCCAGCCCCTCCTGGCAGGCTTTCCCCTTTCCGACAGCAGAAAACCTCCTCACCGGCGTCATGAGCAAGGAAGCGAAGGACGAAGGCGGGGGAGCAAGGAATAAGAATGAGCTAGGGGATCTATCCCCTCCTCCCATTTATAACCGGGTGGAGGCCAACCGACACCCCTCACCATCCTAGGCAATGATAGCCCTGCGACATGTGTTGGTTGTTGGTCACACAGAGCGGTTGTCGAGGCGCCATGGGGTGTGGAAGCGTCGTGCCCTCCTCGGGCGCAGCATGACAGACTCAGTCGGCGTGCAGCCCTGCCTCATGTTGCTTCATCTTCCCTTGTCAGGTCACATCCGTGTGGCTCGAGGGGTGAAGACGTAAGGAGGTAGTTGCATTCAAGGAAGGGCAATGATGGCCGGCACGGCGCGGCAGGCATCGCGTCAGCCTGACTCGAGCGGTTCCCGAAGTCTTCGAGGAGCGAAGGCATCTGCGCCTTGTTAATTGCCATACGATAAACCGAGCTCGCAGGCATTGGGGGCCCGCGGTGCTTCAGGCCATCTTCTACGGCTTCACCCTGAAGCCATCCCAAGCACGCCTTGGGCCCAGGGGCTACTATCGGTGTCCTGGGAATGGGGGTACCCAGAACCGCGTGCCACCGACCCAGGGCGAGACTGTCACACCCTGTGTTTTGCCTCTCATGACTAAGTTAATATGACTCAAAAATTAGGGCCAATTAAAATTTTGTGTGCTTGTTATGCTTGACTTGATTGCTGATTGTCTGATTGCTTGCTAGTAATCTATATTCATAAAATCCCTCCTACTCTCAAAACTCTTTTCCCTGATCCCCCACTCTTGTCCAATGATCATGCCATGTGAATAGGACTTAATTATATTTTTACAAAATATTATTTTTGCCAAATAGGTTTTATTCAAATTAGGTTTCATAACCCCCTGATTTGAGATTTGCACACCAAGTCCCCAAATTGGGTGGATCCTTTTTCCCCAAATGCTTTATTTGGAACCTACTATATATATATAACTTCCCAAAACCACAAAATATTATTTAAAAGATTATTTTCATATTTTATTTAAGGCTTTTTCTTAAGACCAGAAATGGTCTTTTATAGGGAAATATATTTAAATGCTTTAAAAATATTTGGGAAACATTTAGGACAGTTCAGTGGACATATATTGTCCATATATAAGAGTTTCAAGCCATGGTCATGTTCAAAGTATTGGACAAAACCCTTCAAAACCATTTCTGCCTATTCCAAGCATTTGAAATATTTCTATAAGAAATATTCTCAAATAAATCTAGGAAGATTCTAGCATGTCACATATGATATATGTGTTCATCTTGCCAAGTTTCATCTCAATCCCAATTGTTTTGATTCGCCAAAATAGCCCAAAACCCTCTCTATCCAGATCCAAATTTGAGCAACTCTACATTGCCAATTGTCCCCCATTGTTCCCAAAATTTGTGGACATGTTCTAATCCTCCAATAATGCAGACACACCAAGTGGTGCATCAAGGAGAACAGATTAACCTGTCCAAATCCCCTCAACCCCATTTATGTTGATTTCAAGAATTGGAAATTCTTGCATTATCAAGTTTCCCCCATTTAGTCCCAAACTTTTTGGGCATGCTATAATGGCCAAAATATGTAACCACATCAAGTGGTGTATCCAGGAGAATGGATTTGCATAGCTAGATCTAAGCAAATGCATTTTTGCCCATTTCTAGGGTTTACCAAGTTTACATTGGTAACCTTCTTCAAATGTGTTCAAATTTTGTGATCAACCTCACTTACACCTATTATCAAGTCCTGTTAAGTTTCATATTGATGAGCATCTCTTTGCTAGCTCAAAATTGCATCAAACACCTTCTGTCCTATTCTAGGGATCAATAATTGGGGGGCCATATGAGTTCTCTTTGGGCCTAATTTTTTACCACAACTCTCTCATGATGTCTTTTACCTCCAGTAAACCTGGCATGGCCAAAGCTCAAGGGTTGATGAGGTAAAACCCCATTTTTACCTCTGGCAAGCCCCTGCATTGCCCTTCCTCACCTCTATTTTTCTCTCCCCACCTCTCTACTAGCTTCCTTGCACCCCCAGGGCATCTCTAGAAAAAACCCGCAGCTAGTAGACAAGGTGGGCGCGCCAAAGGCATCTTGGAGCGTGCCATGCCGGCCATTTGCGTGCCCTGGAGTGCGCTATAGTGTGCCCCGGCACTGTAGCCACCCCCCAACCAACGACCCCGACAGCCTTGGGCCTCGCGGTTATGTCTCCCGAAGTCTCCTCGGCGTCCTCAACATGCTACGCGGTCGTGCCCATCCTCCCTTGCCATCCTCTGGCCCCGACAGAGCTTTCCTGAGCCCCGTCCGAGAGCTTGGTCCATGGTGGACCTCGGCTCGTCCATATAGCGCCTCCCCCGTGTCCCTCTCGAGCTCTCTCGCCCAACCTCTCTCTCCTAGACCGCCCTGGTCCTGCCATTCCTCCTCCCGCGGCCTTCTCCTCCTATGGCCGGCGATGCCGCCTCGGCCTCGCTCCAGTCCGAGCACCCCCGAGCATCTCCTCGCCTTCGAACATCGCTACAGCCCCGGAATCTCCAAAAGGGTCTCTCCCCGCTCTCCTCCCTCTTTCGGTGGTCGGAGAGCAGCTTCCCGTGACCGTCATAGTCGGGCTCCACCGCGGACGAGACCCCACTCGCCGGGGTTACCCGGAGAAAATGGGACCCCCAGCCGGGTGCGGGGCTCACTCCCGAGCACTCCGGTGGCAAGGGCCTCACCGGAGGCAGCCTGAGCCGCCGGGATGCCGCCGGCGCCGCTTAGTTCTGCCCCCCCCCCTTTGTCTCTCCCACTTGGGCGGGAGGTGGGGGGTGAACCTGACAAGCGGGGCCCCCTTGTAAGTGACCAGAGGGCCGGGCCCAACCGTTAAGTGGAGGCACCCCTCCGTTTTCCGTCACCATGTCGTGGGAGGCGCACTCCTCAAGTGCGCCTTCGACGTGGCCTCTTCTCCTACCAGGCCAAGCCACCGGGCCGGCCCAGAAGCTATCTTGCACCCAAGAGCGCGTTTTAGCCCAATTTTTGGGTAAATCATTTAGCTTTTTCTGTTTTCTAGAATTTGTAAAATCCATAATAAATTCATTTTAGCTCCAAATTTGATGATTCAAATTTCTACATCTTTCTAAAAATGCCACCTATTTACTGGTGCCACTTCCATATTTTTCTACCACAAGATTTTGTGTTGTTCCAATTTAAATTCAAATTTGAAGTACTAGAGGCCACTTTGAAAAATTCATAGAGAATCCAAATCAACTCCAAATGGAGTGATTCAAAATCCCAGATGTCCTAAATATCATTCCCTATTTATCTAGGCATGGTTAACATTTTTCCCATACCGCTATTCTGCTTGACCTAATAAATTCTCCCTTTTTCCCATTTATTTCCTCTTAGGAAATTCATAAGAAAATCATCCCAACTCCAAATCTAGTGAAACCACTTTCCACGTGTTTCTAAAATCATGGCCTATTTGTTGGGTCCATCCACTCCTTTTTGCAAAAAACATTCTGTGGACTTCTTGTAGGATCATTATTTCCTTCATTTCCACCAATTCAAGACTCCTCCTTGACCCACATCCTATGAAACCACCTTGGTTATTTTTATCATGACCAAAGGTGTCCAAGAAAAATAAAACTCCTATTTCTAGAGCACTTTTATTTTCTGCTTGTTGTGTTGCTTATTGCGGTTGTTTCCGGCGATAGTTGACGAAGTAGACGAAGTGCTCGGAGTGGACGACAAGTGTGAGAAGACCTCGAAGACTTGGATAAGCCAGGTAAGCAGCCCTTTGACCTTGTTAAGAAACTTTTTCATCCATGACATATAGCACTTGTTGTTTTGATGATTGATCATGATGTGGAGTTCCCCCTTCTATGGGTTGCCTCCGATGCTTTTACCATTGACACTTGCATCAAGCATGGCCCTACCACCTTATGAGGGTTATGCGGGTGGGTGTAGTTAGGATGCTAGTATATGCTACGGTGGGTTTGGGATTGATGCATAGTGTTGGAAAGGAAGAAATGATTTCAAAGACTTCTTGAAAACCCCGCCGGGTGCCACTAATGCCCGAGGGAGATGATGATGAGTTGGGTAACCACTTGAGAAAGAAGTGGTATGCCGGAGCAAGTGAGTGTGTGTTTTCGAAAACGGAGAGTTTTAAGGTCTGCTGACCGTCCCAACCTTACATGCGCAACCATGACACCCCTTATGGGATGGGTCTTTGTTGATTACTATGGTTGGTGCTAGCAAGGAACCCGCATTACTAGTGGCAAGAGTGAAGTGGCCACTCTTGAGATGGGGTCGTCCCAGAGTGGGAGGTCATGCGTTGTCTTTACAGGCACCGGGCACACCGTTGCGTGCCCTCGTGGATGATACGAGTGATGTATATCATGAGGGATGGCACTAATGAGTGGACTCTTTGTTTACTATCACCATGGGAAAGGCATTGTTCGGGTGCTTGCCTCGGGTAAGTTATATACCGCGAGTCATGGATGACACGTAAGTTCCCCGAGTCTTGTGGGTAAAGTGTGCAACCTCTGCAGAGTGTAAAACTATTCGAATAGCCGCGTCTGCGGTCATGGACAGTTGGAGATCCGTCTTAAACCACGCACAGATGTTTTTGCAAACTTGGTGCATGTGTGTGGTGACAATGATGATATTTGAGTCAAGTCGGATGACTTGGCATGATGACTGAACATGAGATGTTCAGACGGTACATGAGAAAAGTCTGAGGACTTGGTATGATGGTTGAACATGAGATGTCCAACCCCCCTGCTTATGATGATGACGGTGACGTGTTCTTATGAACACCTGTCTATGGTTGATGCATGCTTACTTAAGTTACTTGATCATGTCATTGCACTGAAAACTAGCTTTCTGCAAAACTTCCAATTAGTGCTATTTCATGCATTGTTCTTGCCTTGTTCCAAACATGGGTTGCTTGCGAGTACATTCAAAGTACTCATTGGCTTGCCACTGGTTATTTTATTGGCCAGGCATGAAAGATCAGGTTATGATGAAGATTACCTTGGTGGCGGACATGAGAACTAGGACGCTTCCTAGTCAGAATGCCTATCGGGTTAAGGCATATGGCATGGGTTCACGCTATCATTGAAGATTTCCGCTGTAATCATATGAAGATTTGGCCATGAAGGCCATATTTGAGTAAACCGGTATGTAATGGATGTAAGACTTTTGTTATTCAGTTTCTGTGTGTTTAGTGAGCATTGATCCCGGGGATCACTGTGCACGTACATTCGGTGATCACGACTTATGAGTCGGGGTCCCCATAGTGACCCACTTCGTCGGCCTGGTACGGACCAGCGCGGCCTCACTCAAGAACAAAGTCCTTGCGGGAGCCCCACCTTCGCGTGGGGAACGACGTCAAGACCCTCGGGGGCGAAGAGGCCTCCTGAAAGCACATTTGCTCCCTTGGTGGTTTTGGTAATTAATAACAACATAGAAGTCATTGAACTAATGTTTCTGCCAACAATATTTCAGGAAATGTTCAATGATAGGATTGGCAAAAGGAGATTGTGGACATACCCCAAGATGCAAGGAAATAGGTTGGCCAAGCTTCAAGTGTGAGAAATCACTTTGAGTCCATAGGAAAGCCAATACTATTAAAAGGGGTAAGGTTTTGTTGGTGAACAATATGCTCAAATGTGCACAAGTGATAGTCGCCGAAAACATCCACAAACTCTTCCACCAAAGTCTGTTCTACCTAACACTCAAAATCGGTGCAACCAACTTTCCCATCCCGGTGCCACTGATTCCAGAACCTAGACACACTCAGCCAAACCCTAGACACTTCGGTGCAACCGATTCCATACTGGTGCCACCGAGTTTAGGTTGCCAACTTTCTGTTACGCAAATTCACATTTTCGATCCCGTCGAAAATGTTAGATCGGCGTCACCGAGATTGGAAATCTGACCGTTGGTCACCTTATCGGTGCAACCGAGTTTCCTATATTGGTCTCACCGAGATTCAAAAGTTGCCACCTTTTGGTCACTTCGGTACCACCAAGATTAACACATCGGTGTCACCGAGTTGGTCATTTTGTGTGTAATGGTTGGATTTTTGGGGATGCCTATATATACCCCTTCACCACCAATTACTCGAAAGAGAAGCACTCAGAACTATTCCACACTTGCCCCATCCAATTTTCTGAGAGAGAACCACCTACCCTTGTGTTGAGGTCAAGATATTCAACTCCAATCATATGGATCTTGATCTCTAGACTCCCCAACTAGCTTTCCACCAATCCCATCTCTTCCACCATGCCAAATCTATGAGAGTGATTGGGTGCTGAGGAGTCTATCATCTCGAAGCACAAGAGCAAGGAGTTCATCATCATTACCGAGCCTATTACCTTTTGGAGGGTGGTGCCGCCTAGATTGGTTAGGTGTCGCTTGGGAGCCTCCTACTTCATATTGTGGAGTGAACCAAGAAGTTTGTAAGGGCAAGGAGATCGCCTACTTCGTGAAGATGTACCCATAGTAAGGCTAGTCCTTCATGGACGGAAGCCGTTATGGAATAGTCAAGGTTGCTACTTCGTGGACCCTTTTGGGTGGAGCCCTCCGTGGACTCTCACGACTGTTACCCTCCGTGGGTTGAAGACTCCATAAACGTGGATGTATGGTAGTGCCACCTATCGGAACCACGGGTAAAATCATCGTGTCTACAACTGCGTTTGATCTTCCTACCCTATCCCTTCTATACATGCTTGTTGTTACTTTTCGCTGCTATATACTCTTAGACTTGCATGTGTAGGGTGTACTTGACTTGCCATGAAATGCTAAAAACTGTCAACCCTAAAAATTGGTATAGGTAAAAAATTTATTTGCTCAAGTAGTCTAATCACCCCCCTCTAGACATACTTTCGGTCCTACAAGTGGTATCAGAGCTTTGGTCTCCATTGCTTAGGTCTCACAACCTAGGAGAGTATGGCGTCTAGTGAGGGAAGTTATCACCGTAGAGGTCCGTACTTTGATGGCACTAATTTTGCTAGTTGGAAGCACAAAATGAAAATGCATATTCTTGGTCATAACCCTGCCGTTTAGGATGTTGTTCGTGTTGCCTTGCAAGGTGAGTTCTTTGCGGATGAATGGGAACCGGATCGTGAAGCGACCGCGGATGAGTTGAAGATGTTGCAACTCAATGCTCAAGCATGCGACATTCTCTTCAACTGCTTATGCCCCGAAGAATTCAACAAAATCAGTCGTCTTGAGAATGCAAAAGATATTTTGGATACTTTGGTTGATATGCACGAAGGAACCGAGTCCGTGAGAGAGTCCAAGTTAGATGTTCTTCAAGGCCAGCTTGACAAGTTCAAGATGAAGGATGGTGAAGGAGTCGCAGAGATGTACTCCAGGCTAGCTCTCATCACCAATGAGATTGCCGGCTTAGGA
Organism: Hordeum marinum; assembly: GCA_022496015.1. Lineage (NCBI taxonomy): Eukaryota > Viridiplantae > Streptophyta > Magnoliopsida > Poales > Poaceae > Hordeum > Hordeum marinum. The sequence goes on along the minus strand of CM039676.1, from coordinate 192,550,079 downwards.
AGCAAAGAAATGACCGACATATTCAGATACTTAGAGCTTTGGATGAGAGATATGACACCATGTGCACATTGATCCAAATGATGCCAAACTACAAGGATCTCAAGCCTACGGAAGTCATTGGAAGGATTGTTGCTCATGAGATGACACTCAAAGATAAAGAAGAACTTCATCACAAGTCTAGTGGTGCTTACAAAGCCACAAGTGATGCTCCCACAACTTCAAGCAACAATCTTGTCACCAATGAAGAGATAAGCCACATGGTCAAGAAATTCAACAAGTTCTACAAGAATAGAGGCAAAGAAAGAAACTCCAACTCAAGATATGATGAGAAGCGTTTGTCAAGTCGTGACCGCAATTGCTAAAATTGTGGGAAGCCCGGACACTGCTCAAATGAGTGCACGGCTCTCTACAAAAGAAGAGAAGAGTCACCTCGAAGACAAAGCTCAAGGAATGAATCACCACAAAGAGAGAGAAGGAGTAGAGATGATCGTTATGAACAAAGACACTCAAGGAGAAGTAGAGATTTGGAGAAGAAGGACAAGTACACCAAGAGCTACACAAGAATAAAACATCAACCTCATGTTAGTGAATGGGTTTCCGGCTCTGACTCTGACAACAACTCTGAGAGAAGCTATCACTCCGACTCCGACAATAGTCAAGATGATGGTGTTGCCGGAATTGCTCTAGTGACTACCAACTCCTACGATCTATTTGATTCACCAAACGAAGGGAGTGGAAGTTGCTTCATGGATAAAGTCCCCAAGGTATCACACCCCGAGTATCTTGATTTTGATAGTGATGAAGATGATTTGCTTTGTGATGATGACTTGCTTTATGATAAAACTAGTGATGTTGATCAAAATGAACTTGATAATTCTCATGCCAGTCAAGATGACTCATTTGATGATGATAAGATGAAAATAGAACAACTAACTAAAGAACTAAACACTCTTAATTTAGCTCATGAATCTACTCTCGAAGATCATAGAGAGATTGTGAGAACTCATGAGAAGCTACGCTTCGAGAAGATCAACTTGGAGCAAGAGCATGAGTTTCGCAAATCTATCAATGACGATCTCCGAAAGAAGACTTCATCTTATCTATCCAAATGACTACTCTTGTCTACTTTCATGCCTCAAGTTAAAACTAAGCAATCTAGTAACGAAGGCAAGAAAGGTTCTTCATCTAGTAGCAACAATAAAAATGCTAAAACCAATGATGTTGCTTCTAGTAGTTCTACTGATTCCACTAATGATGATTCTCTTAGCCAAGTTACACTTGAGCAAGAAAATGCTTTATTGAAAGGAATTATAGAAAAAGGTATCTACAAGAGTCTTGTCGGATGTAAGCAATTTGAGGAAATTGTACGCAAGCACGGAGGATACCGGAAGAATCGTGGTGTTGGCTACTTCAACGCTAATGGAGTTGAGTTGGAAGAAGGTCAATATCCCAAGCCCAAGTTTGTTCCTCAAAAGGAGAAGTATGAAAATACTCTTCCCAAGGAGACAAACACTCAACATGACCTTCCACCACAACACCACAAGCTCAAGGGAAAGAACAAGCTTCAAGAGGACATTGACTCATATGAAGATGAACCCCTAGATTTCGTGGAGTGGATTCCCAAGGCTACTTCGAGCGCAACTACTACAAAGGCTACTTCAACACCAAGGATCCCCATCAACTTGATGTGGGTCCCCAAGAAGAAGAACTAGTAAGTTCTTGAGGGGTGACTCCACCAATGAAATTCACTCACATTCATTATTGGAAAGGACTTTTTGCACTCAACATCAACTCAATGCAATAGTTCAAGGAGTCACACATTCCCTAAAAGGTAAGCAAGGGACAAGGTAATCAACTAATCAATTGACATCATAACATATGCTTTGCACTCCATGTCCATAGATATCCTTGTATTTGTCTCTTGTGTGTTGGGACTAACTCGTGTAGGTGAGAGGAGTAAGGAAACAACAAGGATGCTCCCAACTCTTGGTGATCTTCATCAACATTGAGCATCCACAACTACCTCACCAACATGAAGTCTTCATTGATAAAACCCAAGGTTAGTTTATCCCTCTTATGGGGGGATGTCACATCAAGGGGGGCTTTACTCTAAAACTTGAGTCAAAGCATCTCTCAGTATGTGACAACATTAAATGCTTTATGTAAAAGTGGTAACCCCACTTGTGCTTAAATGATGAGTATGACCTATGATCAAGTACTCTTACTTGGATCCTGAGTCAAATGCTCATATATAGATGAGTCTGTCATCGCCCAAGTGCTTGTGAGATGCTAGTGTGTTTGTGCATGTTTGTCATGATTTCTTTTGACATCTTATTGTGTGAGCAGTATGGTCTACATTTATTTTCTCATTCGAGGACATCCAATTGTTGCTATTTGGTTATTGATTTTCTCTTTTGCCGATTGGACGGATAAGAATGCCTAGGACCACTCTTTAGCTATCTATGCTTTCTCACCTCATATTCTATTCATGCTGCATCACAAAATTGAACAAGTGCTTTTCGATCCCTCTGTGTGTGGAGCACTCAGAGTTCCATATCGACAAGGACTGACCATTAAAACCTCCCAAGTGCATCTCAGTGGAACCAACCCCACAATCTCGGTCTCATCGAATGCCTAGGGTTGATCTGGTTTTCAATCTCGGTGCTGCCGATTTCATATTCTCGGTTACACCGAGTTTCCCTGTCAGCTCATAGTTGTGGAACTCGGTGACACCGAAAACATAAAATCGGTATCACCGACAGTGGAGGGTATATATGTTGTGGACCCCGATGCTTTGAAATTCTACCTTCAAACGTCGCGCCTCAAAACCCTAAGTTGCCGCCTTGAGACCCCTGGTCGTCGCCCTTGTCTTCCTGTGCTCCTCCGCCGCTGGGAATCGCCGTCGTCGATGAAATCTGCTCCATCGTCATCGCCGTAGCGGATCCGCACCAAGTTAGGGTACGGATTCGACCTCCCTTGTGCTCCCTTCTGATTCTTGCGCATTGGATTTGATTTTATCTATAAGCCACTCATTTCACGTATTCCTACCCATCAAGAAATCCCATAGGCTAACGAACCATCGATTTTCTAGGGTTTTGCCATCCGCCCAATGCAACTCGGTAGAACCGAATCAAGAAAATCGATACCATCGATTTTTGTTTCTGTGTTGCTGAGAACTGTCTCGGTGAAACCGAGCACTCCTTTTCGGTCTCACCGAAAAGGGTGCCAAGTTTCTGTTAAGAGGGACAGTTAGTACGGTGTCACCAAAAATTTTGCTTCGGCCTTACCGATTTGTTTCTGACAGAATGCAAAACTTTGAAAATCTTGTGTTCAAAATTTCAAAAACTAGCTGATAATTTTGTGATGACTCATCTACTTCTGCTCATCTATATTCCATTCATAGGGTCAGTATGTCAGATGCAGAGGACAGTCAGAACTTGCCAGAGCAGAGTGCAGACATGAGTTCAGGCACAAGCCCAGAGCCGAGTTCATTTTCAGATCCAAGCAGTTCCCATGGTTTGCCCAAGGCTGCTACAAGGACCAGAAAGAAGCTGAATTCTGATGAAGAAGATTCGGACTTCATTCCAGAAGAGATTCTTGCTAAGAAGCAAGAGAAAACTGCTAAGAAGTCTACTACTGAAGCCACTTCTTCCAGAAGAGTTGTCAGCAAGATTTATGCACCTGCTTCAACCTTCAAGGCTTATGAGACTGCCAGAGCAACTATTTTAGTTGAGGCCCCCAAGAAAGCTATGCCTAAGAAGGGAGGAGATAAGAAAGCAAGAAAGAGGGTTATTCATGTTATTGGCAGAAAAACCTCCATGTATGAGGATCCTGAAGAAGCTGCTGATGTTGATGCTGAAGAGGAGGAAGAGCATGTTGAGAAGGCCCCTCCCAAGAAAAAGAAAAAGAAGCTTATGGTTGATGCTATACCAAAGACTAGCACATCCAAGAAGGCTGCTACTGAGAAGCCTAAGAGGACATCTAGACACATTCCAGCTTCTGAGAAGAACAAAGGGACTGCTTCCAGAGCTGAAGATGATGATGACTTAACAACTTTGATGAAGCTCAGACCACATCTTCCAGTACACAATGCCAGCTACCCACTAGCTGAGGATATGAAGAAGAGGAAGTATTCAAGATTAAGAGCTTGTAGAGCTATAGATCCATATGCCCATAGGAAGAAGACAGATTTGGACTATAGATTTTATACCAAGGAGCAACAGGATTTCTAAGAAACTGTGCTTTTTGACAAGAGTCCAGCTGTTAGTGATATGTGATATGTTGATTGGAAATTCTTCAAGGAGAGTGAGGACTACTTTCCAAGTGTCCAAGACAATTTCCATTGCATAGGTTTGGATGAGTTTGTTGGCAGAGAATTCACTGCTTGGAACGATGAGATGATCATGCAATTCTACTCCATTGCACATTTCTATGGAGATGGTAGAATTGTATGGATGACTGAAGGTGCAAGGTATGAATCAACTTTTGAAGAATGGGATGCTATCTTAGGAGTTCCCGAAGCACGGGATGGTGACTTGGATGTATACTCAGAATCCAAGGCGAGCCACAATGCTATGGCAAATATGCACAAGGAGATCCCTGCTGCCAATGTGAAGTCTCACAGGCTAGGATCTATCTACTTTCTTCAGGCTGGTCTCCGCACAATGAACACCATTCTGAGGCATACTTTGATGCCCAAGTCAGGAGATGACAAGATGATCCGAGGCCAGTCCATCAATATGTTGATCCACCTTGACAGACACACCAGGATCGGAGTCATGGATTTGATTGTTGAGACAATCAAGAGGGTTGTTGCTGACCAGAAGCGCTCTTGTTGTTATGCACCCTACATCCAGATGCTTATCAATTGAAAGTTGGAGAAGCACATTTTTTCTCTAGATCATCCACATTTACCCCTACATCCAGATCTCGAGGACAATGTTGTAGTGATGGATGCTGATCATCCCACTTCAGCTACAGCTCAGGCAGAAGCAGAGGCAGTTAGAGCCACTAGTACTCAAGTCCCTAGATCCAGGAATGAGCAAATGGATTTGTTGATATCATCATTTCAGGGTATGCAAAAGGACATTAAGGGGATTCTAGACACCAGAACAGTCTTGTCAGGATCTTTGAAACCAGGATCAAGACCCTTAATGATAAGGTGGACAGGCTGACTAAGACGGTCACAGACCTCCAGAAGGAAGTTGACTCAGTGCCACTTCCTCACACCACTTCTTCAGGTGATGATGATAATGATGATGAGGATGAGGATGAATCACCTCTCAGGATAGGCACACAGTTTCCTACCCAGGCCAGATCAGCCACTGTGCCAGCTCCATCAGCTCCTGCTACTATCACCTTAGCCCCTGCTCCATCTTCTCTAGTTCCTCCGGCTGTCACTCCAACTCCATCCACGACATCTGCAGAGATCTTTGCCGACGTTGTTCTCTCGACTCCTTCATCAACAACTGGAGGAGATCAGCCCAAGAACGATTAGATGTATGCCTTTCAACTTTTTGATAACTTGTTGCCAAAGGGGGAGAAGTGTATATAGATCTTTAGGCTTCAAGCGAGACAAAGTTTCTGTGTTTGTTGCTTTTCAAAAAAATTGTTCTTTTGGTTGCTTGTGTTGAGCGTATGCTCATGTGTGTTATGCTACTATTTTACGCTTTATGTGTGATGCAACTATTTCCTATCATCTTAATGCTTATGAGATGATCATTCACCTTTGCTTGATTGTGTTGTGCTTTGTTATTCATTCTAATTATTCTTGCACACCACCAAGTTGTATTTGACATGGAAGAAGTGCCCCATATACCTAATCGATCGTGCATTTGCATTCAAACGCAAATTCTAAATAATGCAGAAATTTAGGGGGAGCTCTTGCTTATCACATGCCTCTCAAAGCAACGATTATATTCATTGATTTTATCATATGTCAAAGCTTTGATCTATATGTTGTCATAAATTATCAAAAAGGGGGAGATTGAAAGCACATTTTCTCCCTTGGTGGTTTTGGTAATTAATAACAACATAGAAGTCATTGAACTAATGTTTCCACCAAGTATATTTCACGAAATGTTCAATGATAGGATTGGCAAAAGGAGATTGTGGACATACCCCAAGATGCATGGAAATAGGTTGGCCAAGCTTCAAGCAAGAGGACTCTACATTTTATATTTGTGAGAAATCACTTTGAGTCCATAGGAAAGCCAATAATATAAAAAGGGGGTAAGGTTTTGTTGGTGAACAATATGCTCAAACGTGCACAAGTGATAGTCGCCAAAAACATCCACAAACTCTTCCACCAAAGTCTGTTCTACCTAACACACAAAATTGGTGCAACCAACTTTCCCATATCGGTGCCATCGATTCCAAAACCTAGACAGACTCAGCAAACCCTAGCCACTTCGGTGCAACCGATTCCATACCGGTGCCACCGAATTTAGGTTGCCAACTTTCTGTTATGCAAATTCACATTTTTGGTCCCGTCGAGAATGTTGGATTGGCATCACCGAGATTGGAAATCTGACCGTTGGTCACCTTATTGGTGCAACCGAGTTTCCTATATTGGTCTCACCGAGACTCAAAAGTTGCCACCTTTTGGTCACTTCGGTACCACCGAGATTAACACATCGGTGTCACCGAGTTGGTCATTTTGTGTGTAACGGTTGGATTTTTGGGGATGCCTATATATACCCCTTCACCACCAACTACTCAAAAGAGAAGCACTCCAAACTATTCCACACTTGCCCCATCCAATTTTCTGATAGAGAACCACCTACCCTTGTGTTGAGGTCAAGATATTCCACTCCAATCATATGGATCTTGATCTCTAGCCTCCCCAAGTAGCTTTCCACCAATCCGATCTCTTCCACCATGCCAAATCTATGAGAGAGTGATTGGGTGCTGAGGAGTCTATCATCTTGAAGCACAAGAGCAAGGAGTTCATCGTCATTACCGAGCCTATTACCTTTTGGAGGGTGGTGCCTCCTAGATTGGTTAGGTGTCGCTTGGGAGCCTCCTACTTCATGTTGTGGAGTGAACCAAGAAGTTTGTACGGGCAAGAAGATCGCCTACTTCGTGAAGATTTACCCATAGTGAGGCTAGTCCTTCGTGGACGGAAGCCGTTATGGAATAGTCAAGGTTGCTACTTTGTGGACCCTTTTGGGTGGAGCCCTCCGTGGACTCTCGCGACTGTTACCCTCCATGGGTTGAAGACTCCATAAACGTGGATGTACGATAGCGCCACCTCTCGGAACCACGGGAAAAATCAACATTTCTACAACTGTGTTTGATCTTCCTACCATGTCCCTTCTGTACATGCTTGTTGTTACTTTCCGTTGCTATATATTCTTAGACTTGCATGTGTAGGGTGTACTTGACTTTCCATGAAATGCTAAAAACTTTCAACCCTAAAAAATTGGTATAGGTAAAACTTTTATTTGGTCAAGTAGTCTAATCACCCCCCCCCCCTCTAGACATACTTTCTGTCCTACACCTCCCCATGTCGCCTCCCAAGGGGCGGAGATCTCTATGCAACACTCAGCCTCGGGTGGTCGGGGATAACGCAAGCCGGGCCAGGCAGGCACCAGCGCATGCAGAGGAGACAGTTTCCTCTTTGGTGCAAAGGAGGCAAAGACGTACGCAGGTTTCAAAGCACACACGAAAGGTTTCTGTTCCGGCACAACAAGACCAAGCCCACGAGCCCCGTAGGATGGACATCATCGCCAAGCCCACCTCTGCATCACCACCGGTTACTTTGCAGGCGAAGACCACCTTTAGTCAGGATAAAGATGTACTCCTTGTCCCCCTTTGAATTTGGCCGTTGTGGAATACCTTCTCGCCTTTGTGATAAGGGAAGAGGACCCAGGCCACTATAAATAGATGATAGGCTGCTCAATAGGAGGGGGACAGATGGAACACCACTCAAGCATACGCGCGAGGTTGCCCTTCACTGTACTAGATCCACAAACCTCCTTGTGAGGAAATCCACCAAAGGCATGAGTAGGGTTTTACGCTTTGCAGCGGCCCGAACCTGGGTAAATCCTCATGTGCTAGTCCTCTTCCCGTGATTGAGTGAGTTCACCAGGCTAGGTTGTCGAGCTGTGATCGAGAGGCCAAAGCTAGTGGGGATCTTCGCACACGCCCCTGAGTTTGAACCTCTTTGGGTTTTGCGGAGCCCGAAATCCGACATCCATGCTATAATTGTATTAATTGGAAACTCAAATACATGTGTGGATAAATAGACAACAAAGTGTCCCTAGTAATCCTCTACTATACTAGATAGTTAATCAAAGATGGTTAAGATTTCCTAGCCATAGACATGAGTTGTCATTTGACAACGGGATCACATCATGGAGAATGATGGGATGGACAAGACCCAACTGTAAGTATAGCATATGATCGTGTTAGTTTATTGCTACTGCTTTATCCATGTCAAGTATTTGTTCCTACGACCATAAGATCACGCAACTCCCTGACACCGTAAGAATGCCTTGTGTGTATCAAATGTCAGTTGCGTAACTGGGTGACTATAAAGGTGCTCTACAGGTATCTCTGAGGTGTCTGTTGGGTTGGCATGGATCGAGACTGGGATTTGTCACTGCGTATGACAGCGAGGTATCTTTGGGCCCACTCGGTAACACAACATCACAAGAAGCTTGCAAGCAATGTGACTAAGGAGTTAGTCACGAGATCTTGTGTTACGGAACAAATAAAGAGACTTGTCGGTAACGAGATTGAACTACGTATAGAGATACCGACGATCGAATCTCGGGCAAGTAACATACCAATGGACAAGGGAATTGCATACGGGGTTGCTTGAATCCTTGGCATCGTGGTTCGATCGATAAAGATATCCATGGAATGTGTAGAAACCAATATGGGCATCCAGGTCCCTCTATTGGTTATTAACCGAAGAGTGTCTTGGTCATGTCTACATCATTCGTGAACTCGCGGGGTTTGCACACTTAACGTTTGGTGATGATATAGTATTGCTGAGTTATATATGTTGGTGACCGAAGGTTGTTCGGAGTCCCGAATGAGACTCCGGGAATCACGAGGAGCTCCGGAATGGTTCGTAGGTAAATATTTATATATGGGATGTCATATTTTGGCTACCAAAAAAGTTTATGGTTTTACCGGTATTGTACCGGGAAGCTTCCGAAAGGTTCCAGAGGGTTCCGGAGGAGTCCGAAAGATTACCTCCAGCCCTTAGGACATGCATGGGCTTTAAGGGGGTGTCCAAGCCTTGTTGGGCCAGCCCCCAAGGGCCCATACGGCTAGGGGTAGGAAACCCTAAAGGGGAAGGCACCTAGGAGGTGCCTTGGGGAGGGAGGACTCCTCCCTCCTAGCCCCGCCCCCTTCCTTGGAGGAAGGGATAGGGCTCCGCCCCACCTAATCCCTCCTCCTATATATAGAGAGGGAGAGGGAGGGAAGATGCACCCCGAGGCATAGGTGCAGCCCTCCCTCTCTCCCTAGATCCGTTTCTCCTCCAAAACGCATCTACGATAGCGCTTGGCAAAGCCCTGCTGAGATTGCTCCACCAGCCCTGCCACCATGTCGTTGTGCTGCCGGAGAACTCATCTACTACTCCTCCCTCTCTCGCTGGATCAAGGAGGCGGAGACGTCATCAAGCTATACGTGTGGTGAACGCGGAGGTTCCGTCCATTCGGCGCTAGATCGAGACAGATCGTGATTGGATCGTGGGACGGATTACGATCTGGATCGCGAAGATGTTCGACTACATCAACCGCATTTCTTAACGCTTCCCTCTTAGCGATCTACAAGGGTATGTGGATCCACTCTCCTTCTCGTAGCTATTGATCTCCATAGATAGATCTTGGGTGTTCGTAGGGAATCTTTTTTCCCATGCAACGTTCCCGTACTTTGCTTCGAGAAAGCTAATAAGGCTTTACCATAAGTATATGAGTTCTTTATGACTAATGTGAATCCATGGATATACGCACTCTCACCTTTTCGTAATTTTCTAGCCTTTTTGGTACCGTGCATTACCCATTCTCACCTCAAGAGTCGAGGCAACCTTCACCGGTGCATCCAAACCCTGTGATATGATACACTCTATCACACATAAGCCTCCTTATATATTCCTCAAAACAACCACTATGCCTACCTATTATGGCATTTCCATAGCTATTCTGAGATATATAGCCATGCAAATTCCACCGTTCCATCACATGACTTGTGTGTTCATCATCATATTGCTTTGCATGATCATATAGCTGACATGGTATTTTTGGTAAAGCCACCATTCATCATTGTCTATATGTTACGCTAGATCATTGTACATCCTAGTACACTGCCAAAAGCATTCATACAGATTTATATTTTTGTATGGTGAATTGTAATATTGAGTTGTAAGTAAATAAAAGTGTGATGATCATCATTATTATAGAACTGTCCAAGTGAGGAAAGGATGATGGAGACTATATTCCCCCACAAGTCAGGATGAAACTCTGGACTAAAAATAAAAAATAAAGAAAGGGGAGGCGGAAAAAAGAGAAAAGCCCATCATGATAAAAATGAGATGAAAGAAAGAAGGGGCAGTGTTACGATCCATTTACCACACTTGGGCCTCAAAGTGGCACCATGTTCTTCATATAGAGAGTCTCCCGAGTTATCATTTTCATTAGCTCATTGGAAATTTTACATTATAGAACTTGTCTTGTATATTCCAATGATGACATTTGTCAAATGTTTGGGGTCTTCATGAGCAAGCAAGTTGGATGCACACCTACTTAGCTTTCATAAACTTATAGCTCTAGTGCATCCGTTGCATGGCTATACTTACTCCTCGCATTGATATCGATTGATAGGCATCACCATAGCCCGTTGAACCGCCTAGTTGATGCGAAACTCAATTTCCACTTTGACACCCACCATACTCTATTCCACCCATATGCTATATTCATGGTTCACGCTCATGTATTGCGTGAAGTTGAAAATGCTGAAGCACATTAGAAGTACGATGCAATTGCCTGGTTTGACACCGGGGTGCTCATGATTTATACTTATGTAGTGAAGGAGTCATGCCATGCTTGATATGATAAAATGAGTAGGGAATAACATCCTTTAAAAATCATATATTTTGAAAAGTAATTGTTATATTATTTATGTTTATGGATATTATTATATTGAAATCAATTAGTTCATTATTTCATGATGATCATACCTAAAAGAGATTACATGTTGGGTAGCATGTCGCATCACAAATTATGTTTTTATCATTTACCTACTCCAAGACGAGCATGAATTCAGCTTCGGGATGCTGATACATCTCCAATGTATCTATAATTTTTTATTGTTACATTCTATTATATTATCAATCTAGGGTACTTTATATGTAATTATATGATAATTTATATCAGTTTTGGGAACTAACCTATTAACCCAGTGCCTAGTGTCAGTTGTTGTTTCTTTTGCCTGTTATTGGTTTTCCAAGAAATCAATACCAAACGAAGTCCAAATGCTATGAAATTTTTTGATGATTCTTTTTCTAGACAAAAGATACCATGGAAGCTTTGTGATGAGTTGGGAAGCGAGACGAAGATACAGAAGGCAGCAAGGCACGCCTAGGGGGTAGGCGCACCATGTTACCTTGTGGGCCCCTCATGGCTCCGCATGACCTAATTCCACCTCCAGAAATTATGTAACATAGGGAAATCAACAAAGAGCCACCCAAAACACTTTTTCCCCACCACAAGTCTCTGTTCCGACGGGAGTCCATCTGCAGATCGTTTCTGGTTCTCAGTCGGAGGGGGAATCAATCACGGAGGCCTTCTTCATCAACCTTGTTACCTCCATGATGATGTGTGAGTAGTCCACCATAGACCTACCGGTCCATAACTAGTACCTAGATCTCTCTCTCTCTCTCTCTGACCTTCAATACCATGTTCACCATGATCCTCGCAGTGATCTATCTGATGTAATCTTCTTTTGCTTTCTGTTTGTTGGAATCCGATAATTGTGGGTTTATTATCAGATTATTCAATAAAAGTAATTGTGTCTTCACTGGATTCTATTATGCATGATTGTTATAGCTTCATATTTTTCTCCAATCTAGCGGTTTGGTTTGGCCAACTAGATTGATTCATCTTCAACGAGAGTGGTGCGTTGTAATGGGTTCAATACTATATCCCGGTGACAAAAAGGAACAAGACATGTATTTGTAATGTTGCCATTAAGGATAAAATGACGGGATATGAACATATTGCTTGTCTTATCTTGTCTACATCATGTCATCTTGCTCTAAGCATTACTTTTTTTTTATGAACTCAATACCATATATGCAGGCACGAGTCGGTCGATTGGTGGAGTAATAGTAGTAGATGCAGAATCGTCCCGGTCTACTTGTTTATGGACGTGATGTTGATGCCTATATACAACATCATTGCCATGAATAACATGTAACTATGCACAGTTATGTCAATTTCCCGACAGTAATTTTTCTACCCACCATATGCTATGTTCAAGAGAGAAGCCTCGAGCGAAATCAATGCCCCCGGGTCTATATAATCATGAATACTAAAACCCTAAACATATGTTGCTGTAATTTATTTAATGTTATTTTATTTTACCTTTATATCACCTATCTCTATCAAGATTTAATCCTTGCAAGTAATGAGTTCAAGGGGCTTGACAACCATCTTGCCCGCATTGGGTGCAACTGTTTGGTTTGTCTGTGTAGATGTTGGTGAAGTGAGTTTTCTTGGTTCTCCTATTGGTTCGATAAGCTTGGTTCTCATTGAGAGAAATACTTATCTCTATTGTTCGGGGGGAAATCATAATGCATTTCATAAGTAGCAATGAGCTTCATCCCCCAAGAGGGGTACCACATCACCGGATCAGGAGAGTACAACGGCGGGGCCACATCGCCGACTGTAATGAACGGGTCCACGTGGAGGTCCATCCCTACAGAGACTCGGGCCACTTCATCTCAAAGTAATTTGTCATTCGCATTGCATGGATGCCAAGTGCCCTGCACATATGCTCAACATCCTTCGACACCATCTGCCTCTTGACGTAGAAGAGATGCTTGCACAAGGCCTTGTCCCACACAATCCCAAGAAAGGCCTCACACAACATCACAAACCTAGAGAGGTGGGCAATGGTATTCGACGCGAGGTGGTGCAGCTACACATGGAAGAATTCAAGTGCCTCTCGGAGGAAAGGGTGGATTGGAGGCTCAAACCCCGATTCAAGTAAGATGTAAGGAGAACCCTCTTCTTTCCATGAGGGGACGACTCCCACTCATGCCTATATGACACCCTCCAATCGGTCGTGGAAGCCAGTCATCCCATGCGTAGGCATTGAGGACGCCCTCGTCACAATGGATGGGAGCCAATATCGATGATCTCGATCTTTGGCAACAACATCAGCCATGGAGGTGGCCGCAAACATCTCCCCACCGGAAGAGGAGGAGGCACTGTCGACAGCTTTGGTCTTCTCGATTTTGTAGGTCGAAGACAAGATAATTCAGAGGTTTTGGGAAGTAGAAGACGAACTATGGCGGTGGAAGAAGTGGGGGATGCGCAAAAACCCTCCCATGGGGGATATACCCGAGTCAGAGATGAACCGTCACATGAAGACCACACAACACGCATAAAAAAGGACATCGTGGTGTCAATCAGCATGGGAATCCAGACGGTCGGCATTTAAAACCCACTACACTGCAGAGCATCACTCGAGGATTAAGTCAGTGAGAGGGCGGAATGCAAGGAGTCGTGTCTTGTAAGTGGCCAGGCGGAAACTTGTCAGACACACAAAAATCATGGTAAGATATCACATGGACACCTTAATGATGACTAATGACGACCCACCTTCCAGTCGGTTGATGACTCACCTTCCAGTCGGCTGATGATTCATCTACCAATCTTCTAACGATTCACATTCCAATCGATTGAGGACAACAAAGTAGTTCGACCAACTTGGCCAGTCCTAGGTCGAACAATTGATGCCCAAGGCATGACGATTACCCGAGTGTATATCACTCTGAGAAAACTGAGTGAATCAACACTCGTCGCGGATCTGCTCTGTGTAAAGAGCAAGGGGCGCCCAATATATCGACCGTGGCACAAGTCAGATTCTCTTTCGAGGGAAACAAATATCGGGTTACATGGACTTGGTTCTCTAGAAGGTTTGCTTGTTGGAAATATGCCCTAGAGTCAATAATAAAATGGTTATTATTGTATTTCCTTGTTCATGATAATTGTCTAGTGTTCATGATATAATTGTATTAACCGGAAACCGTAATACATGTGTGAATACATAGACCACAACATGTCCCTAGTGAGCCTCTAGTTGGCTAGCTCGTTGATCAATAGATGGTCACGGTTTCATGACCATGGACATTGGATGTCGTTGATAACGGGATCACATCATTAGGAGAATTATGTGATGGACAAGACCCAATCCTAATCATAGCACAAGATCGTGTAGTTCGTCTGCTAAAGCTTTTCTAAAGTCAAGTATCATTTCCTTAGACCATGAGATTGTGCAACTCCCGGATACCGTAGGAATACTTTGGGTGTGCCAAACGTCACAACGTAACTGGGTGGCTATAAAGGTACACTATAGGTGTCTCCAAAAGTATCTGTTGGGTTGGCACGAATCGAGACTGGGATTTGTCACTCCGTGTGACGGAGAGGTATCTCTGGGCCCACACGGTAAGACATCATCATAATGAGCTCAGTGTGACTAAGGAGTTAGCCACGGGATGATGTGTTATGGAACAAGTAAAGAGACTTGCCGGTAACGAGATTGAACAAGGTATGGGGATACCGACGATCGAATCTCGGGCGAGTTTCATATCGGTAGACAAAGGGAATTGTATACGAGATTAATTGAATCCCCGACATCGTGGTTCATCCGATGAGATCATCATGGAGCATGTGGGATCCAACATGGGTATCCAGATCCCACTGTTGGTTATTGATTGGAGAGGTGTCTCGGTTATGTCTACGTGCCTCCCGAAACCGTAGGGTCTACACACTTAAGGTTTGATGACGCTAGGGTTATAGGGAAAATAGTGTACGTGGTTACCGAAGGTTGTTCGGAGTCCCAGATGAGATCCCAGATGTCACGAGGAGTTCCAGAATGGTCCGAAGGTAAAGTTTCATATATAGGAAGTGAGGTTTTGGTCACCAAAAGTGTTTCGGGGATCACCGGTAACGTACCGAGACCACCGGAAGGGTTCTAGGGGTCCACCAAGTGGGGCCACCGGCACCAGAGGGCTGCATGGGCCGCAAGTGGGAGGGAACCAGCCCCTAGGTGGGCCGATGGGCCCCCACAAGGGCCCAAGGTGTAGCACAAGAGGAGAGGAGGGCAAACCCTTGCCCAGATGGGCCTAACGCCCACCTAGGGCGCCGCCCCTCCCCTCTCCCTCTCTAGCCGCCGCCACCCAGGCCATCTAGGGCTGCCGCCGGCCCCTAGGGTGGGAACCCTAGGGGCTGTGCCCTCCCTTCTCCTCCTCCCATATATAGTGGGGTTTTGGGGGCTGCCATCTACATAAGTTTCTTCCTCTCTTGGCGCAGCCCTACTACTCCTCCTCCTCGACCTCCGTAGTGCTTGACGAAGCCCTGCCGGAGTACCACGCCGCTCCACTGTCACCACGCCGTCGTGCTGCCGGAGCTCTCCCTCAACCTGTCCTTCCTCCTTGATGGATCAAGGCATAGGAGACGTCACCGGTCTGCACGTGTGTTGGACGCGGAGGCGCCGCTGTTCGACGCTTAGATCGGAATCCACTGAATCGCTGTGAGTACGACTCCACCAACCGCGTTCTAGTAACGCTTCCGCTTTGCAATCTTCAAAGGTATGAAGATGCACTCCCCCCTTACTCATTGCTGGTTTCTCCATAGATTGATCTTGGTGATCGTAGGAATTTTTTTGATTTACTACTACGTTCCCCAACAGTGGCATCATGAGCTAGGTCTATGATAGAATCTATGCACGAGTAGAACACAAGTTGTGGTGGGCGTCGATGTTGTTAATTTGCTTGTCGTTACTAGTCTTATATTTATTCGGCGGTATTGTGGGATGAAGCGGCCCGGACCAACTTTACACATACGCTTACGTGAGACCGGTTCCACCGCCTGATATGCACTTGTTGCATAAGGTGGCTAGCGGGTGTCTGTCTCTCCCACCTTAGTCAGATCGGATTCGACGAAAAGGGTCCTTATGAAGGGTAAATAGCAATTTGCATATCACGTTGTCGTTTTGGCGTAGGTAAGAAACTTTCTTGCTAGAAACCTATAGCAGCCACGTACAAACTTGCAACAACAAATTAGAGGACGTCTAACTTGTTTTTGCAGCATATGCCTTGTGATGTGATATGGACAAAGGATGTCATGTGATGCATTGTGATGTATGAGATTGATCATGTTCTTGTAATAGGATTCACGACTTGCATGTCGATGAGTATGATAACTGGAAGGAGCCATAGGAGTTGTCTTAATTTATTGTATGACCTGCGTGTCAATCATAAACGCCATGTAATTACTTCACTTTATTGCTAATCGTTAGCCATAGTAGTAGAAGTAATAGTTGGCAAGAGAACTTCATGAAGACACGATGATGGAGATCATGGTGTCGTGTCGGTGACATTGATGATCATGGTGCCCCAAAGATGGAGATCAAAGGAACAAGATGATATTGGCCATATCATGTCACTATATTGATTGCATGTGATGTTTGTCATGTTTACATCTTATTTGCTTAGAATAACGGTAACTTAAATAAGATGATCTCTCACTAAAATTTCAAGAAATGTCTTCCCCTAAGTGTGCACTATTGCTAAGGGTCGTTGTTCTGAAACACCACGTGATGATCGGGTGTGATAGGTTCTAACATTCACATACAATAGGTGTAAGCCAGATTTACACATGCAATACACTTAGGTTGACTTGACAAGCCTAGCATGTACAGGCATGGCCTCGGAACACAGCAGACCGAAAGTTCAAACATGAGTCGTATAGAAGATATGATCAACATGGAGATGTTCACCATTGATGACTAGTCCGTCTCACGTGATGATCGGACACGGGCTAGTTGACATGGATCATGTGTCACTTGGATGACTAGAGAGATGTCTATCTAAGTGGGAGTTCATCAAATAATTTGATTATGTGAACTTAATTATCATGAACTTAGTCTAAAATTATCTTTACAATCTATATTGTAGATCCAATGGCCAATGCTAATGTTGCCCTCAACTTCAATGCGTTCCTAGAGAAAACCAAGCTAAAAGATGATGGAAGCAACTATACAGACTGGGTCCGTAGCTTGAGGATCATCCTCATAGCTTCCAAGAGATTGTATGTCCTTGATGCACCGCTAGGTGACGAACCCATTTTCCCAATGGATCAAGACGTTATGAACGCTTGGTAGTCAAGCTGTGATGATTACTCCCTGGTTCAGTGCGGCATGATTTACAGTTTAGAACCGGGACTCCAAAAGTGTTTTGAGCAACACGGAGCATATGAGATGTTCCAAGAGCTGAAATTGGTTTTCCAAGCTCATGCCCGGGTCGAGAGATATGATGTCTCTGACAAGTTCTTCAGTTGTAAGATGGAGGAAAATAGTTCTGTCAGTGAGCACATACTCAAAATGTCTGGGTTGCACAACCGCTTGTCTCAGCTGGGAGTTAATCTTCCGGATGACTTGGTTATTGACAGAATCCTCTAGTCGGTTCCACCTAGATACAAGAGCTTTGTGATGAACTACAACATGCAGGGTATGGAGAAGTCCATTCCTGAGTTCTACTCGATGCTGAAATCAGCGGAGGTCGAGATCAAAAAGGAGCATAAAGTGTTGATCGTCAATAAGACCACTAGTTTCAAGAAAGGCAAGGGTAAGAAGAACTTGAAGAAGGACGGCAAAGCAGTTGGCATGCCCGGTAAGCAAGTTGCCGGGAAGAAGAACAAGAATGGACCCAAGCTTGAGACTGAGTGCTTTTATTGCAAGGGTACCGATCACTGGAAGCGGAACTGCCCCAAGTACTTAGCGGATAAGAAGGCTGGCAATGTTAAAGGTATATGTGATATACTTGTTATTGATGTGTACCTTACCAGCGCTCGTAGTAGCTCCTGCGTATTTGATACGGTGTAGTTGCTCACATTTGTAACTCCAAGCAGGAGTTGCGGAATAAGCAAAGACTAGCAAAGGACGAGGTGATGATGTGCGTCGGGAATGGTTCCAAGGTCGATGTGATCGGCGTCAGCATGCTACCTCTACATATACCTATGGGATTAGCTTTAAACCTTAATAATTGTTATTTAGTACCAGCTTTGAGCATGAACATTGTATCTGGATCTCGTTTGATGCGAGATGGCTACTCATTTAAATCTGAGAATAATGGTTGTTCTATTTATATGAGAGAAATGTTTTATGGTCATGCCCCACTGGTCAATGGTTTATTTTTGATAAATCTCAAACGTGATGTTACACATGTCCATAGTGTGAGTACCAAAAAGTGTAAGGTTGATAACGATAGTCCCACTTACACGTGGCACTGCCAACTTGGTCATATTGGTGTCAAACGCATGAAGAAACTCCTTGCTGATGGACTTTTGGAGTCTCTTGATTTTGAATAATTTGACACGTGCGAACCATGCCTCATGGGCAAGATGACCAAGACTCCGTTCTCCAGAACAATGGAGCGAGCAACTGACTCGTTGGAGATAATACATACCGATGTATGCGGTCCAATGAGCGTTAAGGCTCGCAGTGGCTACCGTTATGTTCTCACCCTCACTGATGACTTAAGCAGATATGGGTATGTCTACTTAATGAAACCCAAGTCTGAGACCTTTGAAAAGTTCAAGGAATTTCAGAGTGAGGTAGAGAATCAACGTGACACGAAAATAAAGTGCCTACGATCTGATCGTGGCGGAGAATATTTGAGTCACGAGTTTGGCACACACCTAAGGAAATGTGGAATTGTTTCACAACTCACGCCGCCTGGCACACCTCAGCGAAATGGTGTGTCCAAACATCGTAATCGCACTCTATTGGATATGGTGCAATCTATGATGTCTCTTACCGACTTACCACTATCATTTTGGGGATATGCATTAGAGACTGCCGCATTCACTTTAAATAGGGCCCCGTCTAAGTCCATTGAGACGACACCATATGAATTATGGTTTGTGAAGAAACCTAAGCTGTCGTTTCTAAAAGTTTGGGGATGCGATGCTTATGTGAAGAAACATCAACCTGAGAAGCTCGAACCCAAAACGGAAAAGTGCGTCTTCATAGGATACCCCAAAGAAACTGTTGGGTATACCTTCTACCTCAGATCTGAAGGCAAAGTCTTTGTTGCCAAGAATGGATCCTTTCTAGAGAAAATGTTTCTCTCGAAAGAAGTAAGTGGGAGGAAAATAGAACTTGATGAGGTAATTGTACCTCCACTCGAACCGGAGATTAGCGCAGCACGGGAAGTTGTTTCTGTGGAGCCTGCATCGGCTGGAGAGGAAGTTAATGATGATGATCATGAAACTTTAGATCAAGTTGCTATTGAACCTCGAAAGTCCACTAGGACACGTTCTGCACCAGAGTGGTACGGCAACCATGTCCTGGAGATCATGTTGTTGGACAACAGTGAACCTTCAAACTATGAAGAAGCAATGGCGGGCCCGGATTCCAACAAATGGCTTGAAGCCATGAAATACGAGATAGGATCCATGTATGAGAACAAAGTATGGACTTTGGTGGATTTGCCTGATGATAAGCGAGCCATAGAAAACAAATGGATCTTTAAGAAGAAGACTGACGCGGATGGTAATGTGACCGTCTATAAAGCTCGGCTTGTCGCTAAGGGTTATCGACAAGTTCAAGGAGTTGACTACGATGAGACTTTCTCACTCGTAGCGATGCTGAAGTCCGTCTGAATCATGTTAGCAATTGTCACATTTTATAATTATGAGATCTGGCAAATGGATGTCAAAACGGCATTCCTTAATGGCTTCCTTAAGGAAGAACTGTATATGATGCAGCTGGAAGGTTTTGCCGATCCTAAGGATGCTAACAAGGTATGCAAGCTCTAGCGCTCCATCTATGGGCTGGTGCAAGCATCTCGGAGTTGGAACATTCACTTTTAATGAGGTGATTAAAGCGTTTGGATTTATACAGGTTTATGGAGAACCCTGTATTTACAAGAAAGTGAGTGGGAGCTCTGTAGCATTCCTCATATTATATGTGGATGACATATTGTTGATGGGAAATGATATAGAACTCTTGGAAAGTATAAAGGCCTACTTGAATAAGTGTTTTTCAATGAAGGACCTTGGAGAAGTTGCTTACATAGTAGGCATCAAGATCTATAGAGATAGATCAAGACGCCTCATTGGTCTTTCACAAAGCACATACCTTGACAAGATATTGAAGAAGTTCAATATAGATCAGTCCAAGAAGGGGTTCTTTCATGTGTTGCAGGGTGTGAGATTGAGTACGACTCAATGCCCGACCACGATAGAGGATAGAGAAAAGATGAGTGTCATCCCCTATGCTTAAGCCATAGGCTCTATTATATATGTCATGCTGTGTACCAGACCTGATGTGAACCTTGCCATAAGTTCGGTAGGGAGGTACCAAAGTGATCCCGGAGCGGAACACTGGACAGCGGTCAAGAATATCCTGAAGTACCTGAAAAGGACCAAGGACATGTTTCTCGTATATGGAGGTGCCGAAGAGCTCGTCGTAAAGTCTTACGTCGATGCTAGCTTCGACACAGATCCGGATGACTCCAAGTCACAAACTGGATACGTGTATATTTTGAACGGAGGGGCAGTCAGCTAATGCAGCAGCAAGCAAAGAGTCGTGGCGGCATCTACATGTGAAGCGGAGTACATGACTTCTTCGGAAGCAGCACAAGAAGGAGTCTGGATGAAGGAATTCATCACCGACCTAGGAGTGATTCCCAATGCATTGGGCCCAATGACTCTACTCTGTGACAACACTGGAGCTATTGCCCTTGCCAAGGAGCCCAGGTTTCACAAGAAGACAAGACACATCAAGCACCGTTTCAACTCTATTCGTGGATATGTCCAGGATGGAGATATAGATATTTGTAAAGTACATACGGATTTGAATGTCACAGATCTGTTGACTAAACCTCTCTCACAAGCAAAACATGATCAACACCAGACCTCTATGGGTGTTCGATACATCACAATGTAACTAGATTATTGACTCTAGTGCAAGTGGGAGACTGTTGGAAATATGCCCTAGAGGCAATAATAAAATGGTTATTATTGTATTTCCTTGTTCATGATAATTGTCTAGTGTTCATGCTATAATTGTATTAACCGGAAACCGTATTACATGTGTGAATACATAGACCACAACATGTCCCTAGTGATCCTATAGTTGGCTAGCTCGTTGATCAATAGATGGTCACGGTTTCATGACCATGCACATTGGATGTCGTTGATAATGGGATCACATCATTAGGATAATGATGTGATGGACAAGACCCAATCCTAAGCATAGCACAAGATCGTGTAGTTCGTTTGCTAAAGCTTTTCTAATGTCAAGTATCATTTCCTTAGACCATGAGATTGTGCAACTCCCGGATACCGTAGGAATACTTTGGGTGTGCCAAACGTCACAACGTAACTGGGTGACTATGAAGGTACACTACAGGTGTCTCCGAAAGTATCTATTGGGTTGGCACGAATCGAGACTGGGATTTGTCTTCGTGTGACGGAGAGGTATCTCTGGGCCCCCTCGGTAAGACATCATCATAATGAGCTCAATGTGACTAAGGATTTAGCCATGGTATGATGTGTTACGGAATGAGTAAAGAGACTTGCCGGTAACGAGATTGAACAAGGTATAGGAATACCGACGATCAAATCTCGGGCAAGTGTCATACCGGTAGAGAAAGGGAATTGTATACGGGATTGATTGAATCCCCAACATCGTGGTTCATCCGATGAGATCATCATGGAGCATGTGGGAGCCAACATGGGTATCCAGATCCCGTTGTTGGTTATTGACCGGAGAGGTGTCTCAGTTATGTCTACGTGCCTCCCGAACAGGTAGGGTCTACACACTTAAGGTTCGATGACGCTAGGGTTATAGGGAAATAGTGTACGTGGTTACCGAAGGTTGTTAGGAGTCCCGGATGAGATCCCAGACATCACGAGGAGTTCCGAAATGGTCTGGAGGTAAAGATTCATATATAGGAAGTGAGGTTTTGGTCACCGGAAGTGTTTCGGGCATCACGGGTAACGTACCGGGACCATCGGAAGGGTTCCGGGGGTCCACCAAGTGGGGACACCGGCACCAGAGGGCTGCATGGGCCGCAAGTGGGAGGGAACCAGCCCCTAGGTGGGATTGTGCACCCCCACAAGGGCCCAAGGCGCAGGACAAGAGGAGAGGGGGCAAACCCTAGCCTAGATGGGCCTAAGGCCCACCTAGGGCGCCGCCCTTCCCCTCTCCCTCTCTGGCCGCTGCCGCCCAGGCCATCTAGGGCTGCCGCCGGCCCCTAGGGTGGGAACCCTAGGGGCTGTGTTCTCCCTCCTCCTCCTCCTATATATAGTGGGGTTTTGGGGCTGCCATCTACAGAAGTTTCTTCCTCTCTTGGCGCAGCCCTACTCCTCCTCCTCCTCGTCCTCCGTAGTGCTTGGCGAAGCCATGCCGGAGTACCACGCAGCTCCACCGTCACCATGCCGTCATGCTGCCGGAGCTCTCCCTCAACCTCTCCTTCCTCCTTGCTGGATCAAGGCATAGGAGACGTCACCGGGCTGCACGTGTGTTGAACGCAGAGGCGCCTTTTTGGCGCTTAGATCGGAATCCACCGCGATCTGAATCGCTGCGAGTACGACTCCACCAACCGCATTCTAGTAACGCTTCCGCTTTGCGATCTTCAAAGGTATGAAGATGCACTCCCCCCTTACTCGTTGTTGGTTTCTCCATAGATTGATCTTGGTGATCGTAGGATTTTTTTTGATTTACTACTACGTTCCCCAACATTGCTGACACGCCTTCCTTCCGCAGGGTATTGACTGGTAATGCTTGATCCAATCAAGCCTAGACGCCCCACATAGACACTCGGAATATAATGATACACCCTCAGTCGGGCAACAAGTCATCCTCCATAGAAGAGATCAAAAATGGGTATCACCGAGTCTTCTTCCTAATTACTCGCCAGTGCACCCTCCAAGGGAAAGAACAAATTGAGTCTGCAGAGGTCTCCGAGTCAAACTTCAATCTCGTCGCTCGGTGAGATGTCTTTCCTGAAAGAACAACCAGAAGTTCTCCAGTGAGACCTCGATGACTGGGAACTACTGTCGGGGTTACAAATACGGGGTAGGCCCATGTACACAAGTGGCCCACCGGAGGCCCAAGACTTCTATAAAATACGACCCATGATATAGCTGTTGGGGAACGTCGCATGGGAAACAAAAAAATTCCTACGCACACGCATACCTATCCATGGTGATGAGCATCTACGATAGGGAGAGTGGATCTACGTACCCTTGTAGATCGCTAAGCGGGAAGCGTTAAGAAACGCGGTTGGTGTAGTCGAACATCTTCGCGATCCAAATCGCCGAGCGTCCCGCGATCTCATCACGATCCATCACGTGATCCAATCACGATCCGTCCCGCAAACACATCATGATTCGTCCCGCGAACTCATCACGATCCGTCTCACGATCTTGATCACGATCTGTCCCGCGAACTCATCACGATCCGTTCCGTGATCACATCACGAACCGTCTCGCGATCTCGATCACGGTCCTTCCGATCTAGCGCCGAACGGACGGCACCTCCGCATTCAGCACACGTGCAGCTTGATGACGATCTCCACCATCTTGATCCAGCAAGAGGAGGTGGAGAGGAGAGAGAGTTCACCAGCAGCGTGACGGCACTCCGGTGATGGTGGTGGAGCAATTCCGGCAGGGCTTCGCCTAAGCACTGCAGAAAACCGATCTAGAGGAGCACCGGTGAAACGGGTAGCACGTGGCCGTAAACTGTGTCCAAACAGCACCCAATCCACCAGTATATAAAGGAGGGAGATACAGGAGGGCTGGCGCAAGGAAAAACTCCAATAGGAGTCGGCCAAACTAGAGGGGGAGGAGTCCTACTCCTCCTCCACTCCTAGTAGGAGTGGAACTCTTCCTTTTTAGCCTTTTTTCCACCTTTTCCTTTAGGACTTTAGCCTCCTGCGCCATGGGCCTTGGTGTGGCTATTTTTCCAGCCCACTAAGGGCTGGTTATTATTCTCCCACAGCCCATGGACCTCTTGGGGTCGAAATACCCCTCCCGGAGGTCCCCCGGTACACTACCGGCACTCCCGGTACACTACCGATGAGCCCGAAACTTTTCCGGCGACCAAACTGGGACTTCCTATATATGAATATTTACCTCCGGACCATTTCGGAGCTCCTCGTGATGTCCGGTATCTCATCAGGGACTCCGAACAACCTTCGGTCACCACCATACATAACTCTACACTACCGAAACGTCACCAAACCTTAAGTGTGCAGACCCTGCGGGTTCGAGAACTATGTAGACATGACCGAGACACCTCTACGGTCAATAACCAATGGCGGGACCTGGATGTCCACATTGGTTCCTACATATTCTACGAAGATCTTTATCGGTCGAACCTCTATGTCAAGGATTCAGTTAATCCCGTATAACGTTCCCTTTGTTCTACGGTATGTTACTTGCCCGAGATTCGATCGTCGGTATCTCCATACCTAGTTCAACCTCGTTAATGGCAAGTCTCTTTACTCGTTCCGTAATACAAGATCCCGTGACTAACACTTAGCCACATTGCTCGCAAGGCTTGTTGTGATGTTGTATTACCGAGTGGACCCTGAGATACCTCTCCGTCACACGGAGTAACAAATCCCAGTCTTGATCCATGCCAAATCAATAGACACCATTGGAGATACCTGTAGAGCACCTTTAGAGTCACCCAGTTACGTTGCGACATTTGATACACACAAGGCACTCCTCCGATATCCGTGAGTTGCATGATCTCATGGTCATAGGAACATATACTTGACATGCAGAAAACAGTAGCAATAAACTGACAAGATCATATGCTATGTTTGTAGTTTGGGTCTTATCCATCACATCATTCTCCTAATGATGTGATCCCGTTATCAAATGACATCTCATGTCCATGGCTAGGAAACCTTAACCATCCTTTGATCAACGAGCTAGTCCATTAGAGGCATACTAGGGACATGGTTTTGTCTATGTATCCACACATGCATTTAAGTCTCCGATCAATACATTTATAGCATGGATAATAAACGATTATCATGAACAAGGAAATATGATAATAACTAATTTATTATTGCCTCTAGGGTATATTTCCAACAGTCTCCCACTTGCACTAGAGTCAATAATCTAGTTCACATCACCATGTGATTCACATTGTTATGAATCTAACACCCAATGAGTTCTGGGGCTCGATCATGCTTTGCATGTGAGAGAGGTCTTATAGTCAACGGGTCTGCGATATTCAGATCCGTGTGTACTTTGCAAATCTCTATGTCAAACCGTAAACACTGCTACCACACTCCACCTGGTACTATTTCCAAATGGCTGCTCCACTATACATATCCAGATTGCTACTACTAGTCATCCGGATAGGTGTTAAAGCTTGCATCGACGTAACTCTTTACGACGAACTCTTTATCACCTCCATAATCAAGAAACATTTCCTTAGTCCTCTGGTTACTAAGGATAATTCCGACCGCTGTCTAGTGATCCACTCCTGGACCACTCTTGTACCCCTTGACTAACTCATGGCAATGCACACACAGGTGCAGTACACAGCATGGCATACTATACATAGCCTATGGCTAAGGCATAGGGGACGACATTCGTCCTTTCTCTTTCTTCTGTCGTTGTTGAGCTTTGAGTCTCACTCAACTTCACACCTTACAAATCAGACGAGAACTATTTCTCTGGCTGATCCATTTTGAACTCTTTCAAAATCTTGTCAAGGTATGCACTCATTGAAAGTCTCATCAAGCATCTTGATCTATCTCTATAGATTTTGATGCTCAACAATTAGGTAGCTTTATCCAGGTCTTCCTTTGAAAAACACTTTTCAAACAACCTTTTATGCCTTCCAGAAATTCTACATTATTTCTGATCAACAATATGTCAACCACATATACTTATCAGAAACTCTATAGTGCTCCCACTCACTTTATTGCAAATACAAGTTTCTCGTATACTTTGTATAAACTACAAAAACTTTGATCACCTCATCAAAGTATATATTCCAACTACGAGATGCTTGCTTCAGTCCATAGAAGGATCACTGAAGCTTGCTCATCTTTTAGCATCCTTAGGACTGATAAAACCTTCTGGTTGTATCACATACAACCTTTCCTTAAGTAAACCGTTAAGGAAACGATGTTTTGACATCCATCTGCCAGATTTCACAATTGAAAATGCAACAACTGCTAGCATAATTCCAATAGACTTTTAGCATCGCTACGAGTGAGAAAGCCTCATCGCAGTCAACTCCTTGAACTTGTCACAAACAACTTTGCAACAAGTCGAGCTTTACAAATGGTGACATTCACCATCAGTGTCTGTCTTCATTCTAAAGGTCCATTTGTACTCAACGACCTGCCGTCTAACGAGCAAGTCCACCAAAGTCTATACTTGGTTTTCATACATGGATCCTATCTCGGATTTCATGGCCTCTAACCATTTGTCGGAATCCGGGCCCATCATCCCTTCTCCATAGATCGTAGGTTCATCGTTGTCCAACAACATGATCTCCAAGACAAAGTTATCGTACCACTTAGGAGCAGTACACATCCTTGTCGACCTACGAAGTTCGATAGTAACTTGATCCTGAAGCTTCATGATCATCATCATTAACTTCCTCTTCAACTAACGTAGGCTTCACAGAAACATCTTTCTGCGATGCGCTATTCTCTGGTTGAACAAAGGTTTAACAACCTCATCAAGTTCTATCTTCCTCCCACTCAATTCTTTCGAGAGAAACTTTTTCTTGAGAAAGGACCCAGTTTTAGCAACAAACACTTTGCACTCGGATATGAGATAGAAGGCATACCCAACTGTTCTTAGGGTATTCTATGAAGATACATTTGTCCGCTTTGGGTTCTAGCTTATTATGTGAAAACATTTTCCAGGCAAGCATTGCAGCCCCAAACATTAAGAAATGACAGCTTAGGTTTCTGTCAAACCATAATTCACACGGTGTCATCTCAACAGATTTAGATGGTGCCCTATTTAAAGTGAATGTAGTTGTCTCTAATGCATAACCCCAAAATTATAGTAGTAAAACGATAAGAGACATCATAGCACGCACCATATCCAATAGAGCATGACTATGATGTTCGAACACACCATCACACTATGGTGTTCCAGGTGGCGTCAGTTGTGAAACAAATTTCACATTGTCTTAAGTTGTATGCCAAACTCGTAACTCAGATATTCACCTCCACGATCATATCGCAGTCATTTTTATCTTCTTGTCACGATGATCTTAAACTTCACTCTGAATTTGCTTGAACCTTTCAAACGATTCAGACTTGTGTTTCATTAAGTAAATATACACTATATCTACTCAAATCATCAGTGAAGGTAAGAAAATAACGATATCCACTGCACGCTACAAGACTCACTGGATTGCATACATCAACATGTATCATTTCCAATGAATCACTTGCCCGCTCCATCCAACGGGGTCCTTTAGTCATCTTGCCCAAGAGGCATGGTTCGCATGTCTCAACCGATTCGAAATCGAATGAGTCCAAATATCCATCAGCATGGAGTTTCTACATGCGCTTTATACCAATATGACAGTTAGCGGCAGTGCCACAAGTATGTGGTACTATCATTATTAACTTTGTATCTTTTGACATCAATGTTATGAACATGTGTACTACTACGATCAAGATTTCAACAAACCATTCTCACTGGGTGCATGACCATTGAAGGTATTATTCATGTAAACAGACTAACCATTATTCGCTAACTTAAATGAATAATCGTATTGCAATAAACATGATCTAATCATGTTCATGCTCAACCCAAAACACCAAATAACATTTATTTAGGTTCGTCACTAATCTTGAAGGTAGAGAGAGCGTGCGATGTTGATCACATCAACCTTGGAAACACTTCCAACACATATCGTCACCTCACCCTTAGCTAGTTCTCCGTTTATTCCGTAGCTTTTATTTCAAGTTACTAACATTTAGCAACCGAACCGGTATCCAATACCCAGGTGCTACTAAGGGTACTAGCAAGGTACACATTAATAACTCGTATATCAAATATACTTCTATAAATGTTGCCAACCTTCTTATCTACTAAGTATCTAAGGTTGTTCCGCTTCAGCGACCGCTCACCTCATAACAGAAGCACTTAGTCTCGGGTTTGAGTTCAACTTTGGGTTGCTTCACTGGAGCAGCAACTGACTTGCTATCCATGAAGTTTCCCTCCTTGCTCTTGCCCTTCTCGAAACTAGTGGTTTGATTAACCATCAACACTTGACGCTCCTTCTTGATTTCTACCTTCGCGGTGTCAAACATCGCGAACAGCTCAGGGATCAACATTTCTTTCCCTGGCATTTTATAGTTCATCACCAAGTTCTAGTAGCTCGGTGACAGTGACTTGGAGAACTACATCAATCACTATCTTATCTGGAAGATCAACTCCCACTTGATTCAAGCAATTGTAGTACCCAGACAGTCTGATCACATGCTCAACGATTGAGCTATTCTCTTTCATCTTGCAGGCAAAGAATCTCGTTGGAGATCCTATATCTCGCAACTCGGGCACGAGCCTGAGATCACAATCTCAGCTCTTAGAACATCTCATATGTTCCGTGACGTTCAAAACGTTTCGGAACCTTAATTCTAAGCCGTAATGCATGACGCACTAAACTATCAAGTAGTCATCGAAACGTGCCTGTCAGATGTTCACAACATCTAGAGACGACGCTAGATGGGGTGGCGCACCGAGCGGTGCATTAAGGACATAAGCCTTCTGTGCAGCAATGAGAACAATCCTCAGATCACAGACCCAGTCCGCAATTTTGCTACCAACATCTTTCAATTCTATTTCTCTAGGAACATATAAAAATACAAGGGAGCTACAACGCGAGCTAGTAATCTACAACATAATTTGCAAAGACACTTTGACTATGTTCATGATAATGAGTTCAATTAATCATATTACTTAAGAACTCCCACTCAAATTGACATCCCTCCGATCATTCGAGTGATACATGATCCAAATTCACCAACTCAAGTCCGATCATCACGTGAGTTGAGGTGGCTGCAATGGTGAACATCATCATGTTGATCATATCTACTATATGACTCATGTTCGACCTTTCGGTCTCTTGTGTTCCGAGGCCATGTTTGTACATGCTAGGCTCGTCAAGTTTAACCCGAGTGTTCTGCATGTGCAACACTGGCTTGCACCCGTTGTATGTGAACGTAGAGTCTATCACACCTGATCATCACGTGGTGTCTCAACACGACGAACTTTCGCAGCGGTGCACACTCGGGGAGAACACAATTTATATTGAAATTAAGTGAGGGATCACCTTATAATGCTACCGTCGTCCTAAGCAAAACAAGGTGCATAAAAAGGATTAACATCACATGCAAATCATAAGTGACATGATATGGCCATGAACTCGTGATTTTGATCTCCATCTAGAAAGCACCGGCATGATCTCCATCGTCACCGGCATGACACCATGATCTCCATCATCTTGATCTCCATCAACGTGTCGCCATCGGGGTTGTCACGCCCTGCATGCTTCTACTACTATTGCTACCGTTTAGCGATAAAGTAAAGCATTACATAGCGCTTAATGATTGACACGCAAGTCATACAATAATTAAAGACAACCCTATGGCTCCTGCCGGTTGCCGTATTCATCGACATGCAAGTCGTGATAATCTATACATCACATGATCATCTCATACATCACATATATCACATCATGTAATTGGCCATATCATATCACAACATACCCTGCAAAAACAAGTTAGACGTCCTCTATTTGTTATTGCATGTTTTACGTGGCTGCTACAGGTATCTAGCAAGAACAATTCTCACCTACGCATAAACCACAACGGTGATACACTAGTTTGCTTTTCAACCTTCTCAAGGACCGCCTTTGTCGAATCCGATCCAACTAAAGTGAGAGAAATTGTCACCCGCAAGCCATCTAGGCAACAAGTTGCGTCGAGGGAACCGGTCTCTCGTAAGCGTACGAGTAATGTTGGTCCGGGCCGCTTCATCTCACAACCCCGCTGAACCAAAATACGACCAAGGGAGGAAGCAATCTAAGCATCAACGCCCACAAACCTTTTGTGTTCTACTCGAGATCTCGTCGAACCATCAACCTAGCTCATGATGCCACTGTTGGGAACGTCGCATGGGAAACAAAAAAATTCCTACGCACACGCAAACCTATCCATGGTGATGAGCATCTACGAGAGGGAGAGTCGATCTACGTACCCTTGTAGATCGCTAAGCGGGAAGCGTTAAGAAACGCGGTTGGTGTAGTCGAACATCTTCGCGATCCAAATCGCCGAGCGTCCCGCGATCTCATCACGATCCGTCACGTGATCCAATCACGATCCGTCCCGCGAACACATCATGATCTGTCCCGCGAACTCATCACGATCTGTCCCGCGAACTCATCACGATCCGTTCCGTGATCACATCATGAACCGTCTCGCGATCTCGATCATGGTCCTTCCGATCTAGCGCCGAACGGACGGCACCTCCGCGTTCAGCACACGTGCAGCTTGATGACGATCTCCACCATCTTGATCTAGAAAGAGGAGGTGGATAGGAGAGAGATTTGACCGGCAGCGTGACGGCGCTCCGGTGATGGTGGTGGAGCAATTCCGGCAGGGCTTCGCCTAAGCACTGCAGAAAACCGATCTAGAGGAGCACCGGTGAAACGGGTAGCACGTGGCCGTAAACTGTGTCCAAACAGCACCCAATCCACCAGTATATAAAGGAGGGAGAGAGAGGAGGGATGGAGCAAGGAAAAACTCCAATAGGAGTCGGACAAACTAGAGGGGGAGGAGTCCTACTCCTCCTCCACTCCTAGTAGGAGTGGAACTCTTCCTTTTTAGCCTTTTTTCCACCTTTTCCTTTAGGACTTTAGCCTCCTGCGCCATGGGCCTTGGTGTGGCTGTTTTTCCAGCCCACTAAGGGCTGGTTATTATTCTCCCACAGCCCATGGACCTCTTGGGGTCGAAATACCCCTCCCGGAGGTCCCCCGGTACACTACCGGCACTCCCGGTACATTACCGATGAGCCCGAAACTTTTCCGGCGATCAAACTGGGACTTCCTATATATGATTATTTACCTCCGGACCATTAAGGAGCTCCCCGTGATGTCCGGATCTCATCCGGGACTCCGAACAACCTTCGGTCACCACCATACATAACTCTACACTACCGAAACGTCACCAAACCTTAAGTGTGCAGACCCTGCGGGTTCGAGAACTATGTAGACATGACCGAGACACCTCTACGGTTAATAACCAATGGCGGGACCTGGACGTCCACATTGGTTCCTACATATTCTATGAAGATCTTTATCGGTCGAACCTCTATGTCAAGGATTCAGTTAATCCCGTATAACGTTCCCTTTGTTCTTCGGTATGTTACTTGCCCGAGATTCGATCATCGGTATCTCCATACCTAGTTCAACCTCGTTACCGGCAAGTCTCTTTACTCGTTCCGTAATACAAGATCCCGTGACTAACACGTAGCCACATTGCTTGCAAGGCTTGTTGTGATGTTGTATTACCGAGTGGGCCCTGAGATACCTCTCCGTCACACGGAGTAACAAATCCCAGTCTCGATCCATGCCAACTCAACAGACACCATCAGAGATACCTGTAGAGCACCTTTATAGTCACCCAGTTACGTTGCGACGTTTGATACACACTAGGCACTCCTTCGATATCCATGAGTTGCATGATCTCATGGTCATAGGAACATATACTTGACATGCAGAAAACAGTAGCAATAAACTGACACGATCATATGCTATGTTTGTAGTTTGGGTCTTGTCCATCACATCATTCTCCTAATGATGTGATCCCGTTATCAAATGACATCTTATGTCCATGGCTAGGAAACCTTAACCATCCTTTGATCAACGAGCTAGTCCATTAGAGGCATACTAGGGACATGGTTTTGTCTATGTATCCACACATGCATTTAAGTCTCCGATCAATACAATTATAGCATGGATAATAAACGATTATCATGAACAAGGAAATATGATAATAACTAATTTATTATTGCCTCTAGGGCATATTTCCAACAATAGCAGGCCCACGGGTTCAACTATAGGTCCATCAAGGAAAAGAAGGATGGCATGAGGCTGCACTAAGTCCAATCACTCGGATACCAAGCCACCCAACTTCCGATCACCAGGCATGCGGCCGAAGACGAAGGAGCGGTCGACTAGGGCATCAGTCGACGACTATGTGGGATACTTCTCGGTCACAATGTCTTAAAGATGAAAACCACCCAACAGTGGAGTAATATAAGTTAAGTACGATAGCTACCAGTAGTGAATGCCATGAAACAGTCGATCACACCTGAGGCCATGAATACCAACCCATTATGTATCCCAACCTGGCGCACTCTATATAAGCCACAAAGAAAGCCTTGGGCTGAAGGTTGAACACACTCATATTGTACCTCGCGCCAAGAAGAAACAACACCACATGAGTAGGGTATGAACTTCACTGTAGAGGGCCCGAACCTGTATGAATCCTAAGTAGCGCACTCTTCGTTTCAGTATGCGAAATGTGGAGACTAACCTAGTAAGGATTGCTGACAAAGCCATGGCAGCGGACAAGAAAAGAAATTTGGAAGGTAATTCTCCTTGTTCTAATACTTTTGATGCGTTCTCTAATCTTGAGTTAATTCTTGAAGCTGTAAAAGTGGGTGTTGATATTCATGATACTGATTTTGGCTGGTATTGACATCCTTAGGGAGCTAGAAGAAACTAGAAGTCTCATCAGGTAGTCACTAGTGGTAAATGTCAGCTTTTTAATAACGCTAAGGGTTACGAGGAGCCAAAAAATACCGTTATAAAAATACCGCCGTCAACAGGGGAGGCGCAGGTGTGGCCCCAGTACCTCGGTGACCGCGAAAGCGACTGCTCCTCGTCGTCGTGGAGTATCGTCACGATAAAGGAAAGGGCGGTGAGGTAGAGGGAATGACGGGAACGACGTAACGTGTAACGGCTTGGGTCTGCACATACCTTGACCTCATGACAGCCTGGGCCTACGACCAGTTGCTGACCGCCATGGAGAGGGCCGCGTGGTGTCGCCGTCGTCTTGACAACGAGCTCGTCAAAATCAATGAGGAGTGATCGCACAGCGACACCCCTGTTGCCACAAACAAGGGTAAGGTCGTCAGGGTCAACATTGGTCGAGGCGGCCCTTCGCACAACATAGGAGGAAGCAGAGTGGTTCCTCCGCGAACGCCAGGTCGTGCCCGGCCAGCGTTAACGAGCCCCAAGCCCTTTCGACACTGGAACAACCACTCCAACGACAACAAAGACGGCATAGACGACGAAGATGCTGCCGCTTGCCAGGTCGGCTACGCGCACAAGGTCACCATTGGCTATGAGTTAGTTTAGGTTTTAGTTGAACTGATTTAATATTGACCGTTTCATGTAAGTTATGTGTGACTTTTAGTGAATTTTGTCATCTTTACATGAAAATTCATTTGTTTAATTCAAATTCGCCTTCTGTATCATTGCCTACCGACTTCTCTGACGCGTTCGCACACAACTAATGTCCATTTTAAGAGTTAGAGTTGGGGATTCCCTAACGCAACAGCTGCGGTGCGTGGGTGGGTGGCTGAGTGGTGTGTACGCCGAGTAGCTAACGCGCGATCATCGGTCAATGTATTGTTCATGGGCCAGAAAGGGCTGTATCACATCTCACGGGGTAGGTCAAACAGATATTCCTAAACCGGATATTTAGTTCAGACACACGTCAGATGTTCATTGCCGGATGATCATGTCGATCTCCTCGCATCGCATTCCGTGCAGTTAATGGAGTGTGTGATGATACACTAGGCAGTGATAGGCCGCGTATAGCACTTGCAACGAAACGAACGGATGGTACCCGTACTTCCCAAAATGCAAGTTATCCATTAGTTACGAGTCGCAGCGTGCTTTCTTTTCCCAGCAACTTCTCATTATCGTGTTAGTGGTACACTTTGGTGTGCATGACATGCTTGATCACGACACACAGATTCGATCCTTTGCCTATAGTTTAGCTTGGTTTTTCAGCCTAAACAAATTGTACAGTGATTTGGTCACTAGCATAACTTTAAGGATATTACCTGTTGGATGTCCACACGTAAGGTGTAAACTGATCGCGCGTGCATATACATTCTGCACGCTGGATAAGAAAAACCACACATTATGTATACACATTAGCCTGGACAATACACATCAGTCTGGACTAGCCACGGAGCCGGGCCGGCAAAATCCGGGACCCTATACAAAACTAAAATTTAAGGTCCTATCTCACAAAAAAAACTTACAAACAATTATAATGTATAAATATCTCTTAGAAAAAGTTATAATGTACTCCCTCCGTTCCGTAATTCTTGTGGCAAGGAAGATTTTGCAAAAAAGACCTCCGGTTTCTCCCGACCAAACCCGCGGTCCGCCTCCCCCGCCCGAAGATGCCCTGCTCCCCCGTTGCCGCCGCTCCCCTGTTCCCCCGCCGCCACCGCTCCCCTTCTCCCCCGCCGTAGCTGCATCCTCCGCCGCTCGCTCTTGCTCGTGCAGCTCCTGCTCGCTTGCTTCCCCAGCTTCCCCTCCCATTTATAGTAAAAATCCATGATTTCCCCACTGATTGCTTCTCTTTGCTCCGGCTGCGTCGGATCCAGCGTCGGAGAGGCCGGACACGCCGGATCCGTACCGCCACCAACTGGAGACGACCTCCAGAGCAGCCGGCAGCTCTTCTCCGGCCCGGTCACCTCTGGCAGCAGGGACGCAGCCCCGCCATAGTGTCTGAGCCTGCGCAGTTCGGCGACACAGGAGGGGTCCGCCGGGCTCGACGAGGAGGAGTTCTTCTTCTCCTGGGATGCCAACAGCTGCATCAGCGCTAGCAGGTTTGGGGATGCTGCTGCTGCCCTCGCCATCCATCGCCAACTAGAGACGACGGGAGAGCCGTCGAGTCAAACGACACAAGCAAGCTAAAGGCTCCCCCTTGTGAGCTCGACGGCGGCGGCGTCTTCTTCGCAGTTCAATTCGAAAATTTCTTACTGCAAATTACTCCCAAGATATTTAGTGTTGTTTGCCATTCCATCTAACTCTATTTAGTGATTGGTATAGAATGGTGTAGGCACTTCATTTTCCTCTGAATTGTAGTAAACTTGCTGGAACTAGCAGTGTTCAGTGCCCGGAGGTATTTTTAAAATGGGCATGTTGTATAAAATTCATCTCTATATGTGCTGAAAATTGAGTTAAGTTGACTTTACTGAAAAATTCAGTAATCCAGTCACCATTCTGAATTTGGTCAGTGTTGCATACAACTCCATCTAGTTATCATACATTTTATTCAGCAAACTGACTGAAAAAGATTTGCCCAGTCACCATTCGGATTTTGTAAATTGTCAGAAATGTTGACGTCTAGGAGGAACTGGTGCAAATTCTGCTTGACATATGAGATTTGAGCATGAAGCTCCTTAACCCGAAGGCCGAAGTGAACAAACATCCCAGCAATCCTAGCAATCCCAGCAATCTTGTCTGATTTCCATTTGCTCCAAAATTAACAGTGAATTTGATTGAATTTACTCTATACCTTCAGAGTGAGCAGCAGCAGCAGTACATGCACGGGAGAAACATGGGAGACACCAGAGCTCCACCGGCGGAAGCTCGAGGAGAAGCAGTAGCGGCAGCTTGAGGAGAAGAAGCAGCGGGATCTCGAGGACAAGCCGGAGAGCAATTTTGGGCGGCGGCGCAGGTCTGGGCAGCGGCGGCAGAGCAGGTCTGGGCGACGGCGGCAGAGCAGGTCTGGGCGACGGCGGCAGAGCAGGTCTGGGCGGCGAGTCGGGGTCGCGGCGGCGTAGGTCTGGGAGGCGGTGGCGGAGTAGTTCTGGTCGGCGGCGGCGGCGACGACCGTAGGGAATCGCGGATGGCCGTCGCCGGCCCCTGGCAATGCGCGGGCAACAAGCGGAGGAAGAAGACGGGGTGGAGGGGTCTGTTTGTGACACTTTTCAAATTATGAGGTCATTTTTGCAAATTTACCAATGAACTGGGCGCAAGACATGAATTTCGGGACGGAGGGAGTAATATATAATATAATGTCTTGCATAATAATTAGACATATAAGAAAATCATATGGTTGCTATTTATTTGAACTCGTATTCTTTAAAATGATAACTCAAATATACATTATTGAAACAAAAGATAAAGAAGATGCATAAAATAAACTTTAACTTATCCAATAGCATATATCAATTGAAGATCATATGTCAATATTTGGTAATTAGACGAACCATCTAACTGAGCTAGTTTTGGGTCATGTTTCGATAGAACTGCTACACTGTGATCTTTAATTAAGGAAGTAAAAAACAATCTTTAATGAAGTAACGATCCTGTCAATAGTTAATTATAAAATTAGAAATTAAGAATAGGACCCGAAGTTAATCGAAAATAAGAATTCACTAAGCACCTGAAGCTGGAGGCTCGAGTCGGTCACCGATCAATTCGATGAGACGACGTCGAAGAATCTGAAAACTGAGAGAGGAGGCAAGGAAGGCAACCGCAGCAGCGCCAGGAACGAGGGTACGGTCGCACAAGTACAGGAATTGAGAGAGGAGGCCAGGAACGAGGGCAACGACAAGACGAGGAGTCGAGGATGAGGGACTAGGCGACGAGAGGGGCTGACGTTCCTGTCGTGTACCTGTAGCCACGATCGAGATGGAAACAAGCATCGCTCGCTTTTTACCATATCCCTGCTCGATCCGTGATCCCGATCCGAAAACAATACAACCAGGGTTCGATTTTTTTAACAAAGCCGCAACGG
The DNA here is from genome assembly GCA_022496015.1 of Hordeum marinum. Classification (NCBI taxonomy): domain Eukaryota; kingdom Viridiplantae; phylum Streptophyta; class Magnoliopsida; order Poales; family Poaceae; genus Hordeum; species Hordeum marinum. The sequence goes on along the minus strand of CM039676.1, from coordinate 192,512,986 downwards.
TAACGTTTGTCGCTCGAGCGGGCGAGCCTCGATGCCTCGCGGCTCATGCCCTCGCCCCTCGCCCCTCGTCGTCGTCACCTCGACTGCAGCGGGAGCAACGTCCAGCGGCCCACTGGACCCGTAATGCGTAGGTTTTTTAATACTAGGCATATCTAATTTTTTTTGCCCCCTCCCCTCCCGAATTTTGGATCATGCGTGGGCCGCACAGTTTGCACCATTGTGGGCCCTACCTTGACTAGCCACTTCTAGTATCTAACAGAAATAAAAAAAATAAATGCAGTTGACTGCCCGATAGACATCTCCGAAATCTATTGATATTTTTACGGTCTATTGATAAATTTTAGTCTACTGTTATCTTATAGGGAAAAAGGGATACTCCCTCCGTCTCGGTTTATAGGACGTGCGCGTAGTTCTAGATCATCAATCTGACTAGTTAAATATGAGTTATATGTCATCAAAAGTATATCATTCGATTCTTAAGCGGATGTAGTTTCTAAACATATATATTTTATAAAATATAATATATATTTAACCAGTTAAATTGTCAACCTAAAACGACGTGCATGCCTTATAAACCGAGACGTAGGAAGTAACACTTATGCCTCCAGATATTTTCCCACAGTTGGTTGAGTTGGGGATAGTTACTCCTTCCTTTAATGGATGGTGGAGTATCCGCCCCTGAGGCCATGAGAGGCCTCACGCGCCCCCCCCCCTCTTCTGCCTGCCTTCTCATGGTAGATCTCGTTGGTCTATTTTTGACCATCCTTAGGGCTTTGGAGGTTCATCACACATGGAACACGTTTGTCTGCAAAGCCCTGGTCTCACGTCTTTTGTCACATACTGTCTGCTGCTGGATATCTTGTCTCATGTGCCTGGTTGTTGGGTTGATGTACGGGCCACGACAAATGCCTTGTCGACTAGGGGGTGGGGGGTGCAAGATGCTCCCAGGGATACAAGCATTGGTTGTATCGTGTTGGTGTGACCCTGATTGGCTTTTGTTGGGTTCGTGCATGGGGTCTCATACGTCTCAAATGTCTTAAATGTATCTATATTTTTTTAATGTTTCATATTATTACATTATGATTATATATATTTTTATAGCAGTTTATATTATTTTTTGGACTAACCAATTAATTTAGGGTCTAGTGTCGATTTTTCTTTTGTACTTGTTTTTGGTTAGCAAAAATCAATATCTAGAGGGTCATAACTTACTGATTTAATAGGATTTTTTGGCAAAAAGAAAGAAGCAAAGCTTCGGGACACCTCAAGAGGATCTGCCAGAGGCCCACATAGGCACCCCCCTCCCCCCGCCGCAAGTCTCTGTTCCGTGAAGATCTCATCTAGAGGCCTGTTTCAGAGCCTTGTCGGAGGGGAAGCCATTGCCGGAGCCATCTTTATCAACCTTGTTGCCTCCATAACTATGTGTCAGTATTTCCACTAGGTCCTACATTCCATAGTAGTAGCTAGATGGTGTAACTGCATCTAGGGCCCTCTTAGTGGTTTTGGAGTATTGAAGACAAATGGGTTAAGGGACTAATGTCTTTGTGAGTGTACACAAGTGATATAGTCCCTGGGGAGTTTGGTTTAAACGACGAAAGGCGACCCCTAAAAATATATTTCTTCAAGTGAAGACTTTTATATTCCGCTTGAGAATATTGAAGTGAAGATTTCCATATGACTCAGATGATATTGAAGCGGGGATCTTGAAGCATGAAGACTTTGTTGTCATTGTTTCTTTTTCCCTTTTTGAGTCATAGGAAAATCCATAATGTTAAACGGGGTCGAAGTGATACTAATGATTTTTTTCAAGTGATGCTCATCTCAAAACATACACATACCCAATCCTTCGAGTGAAGCCTTTGAAAATCTCTTACAGTTCATTCAAATTCTACAGTCACAAAGACGAAGTTCTTCTCGTCTTTGAGGAAATTGGTTTGACTGAGGAGTTAGGATTTCGCCAGTGGGAATTTCCTACTAAGAGGAAAGTGATAGCCGTGAGGAATTTGAGATTTCGAATTTTCGATCGTTGTTGTGCTTAGCGCCAGTTCTCCGAAAGATCTTATCCAAACAACTGTCATATCATTAGGGGCATTTATGCCTTATCATATCAGGTTGTACCCTGTCTATAAATACCCCCCCCCCCCCCTCCTCCCACATTGACTAGCTGGTTGGCTGCTCGGAGAGAGATAGACAAGTGTTATTTAGAGCAACCCATCCTCTCACGATATTGAGAGAATCCTAAGTGAGAAAAAACCCCAAAAAACAAAAGTGATTGAGCATCACTAAAGAGATTGTCCTATGTGAAATCGGCGTTTTTTTACCTTTGAAGACTGTGTATCTTCCAAACGGTTAGGCGTCATGGTCTAGAGCATCTAACAGGAAATTGTGGATTGCCGGACACGTACACCCTAGGCCGGCTATTTAAGCCGACCGTCGGTACCGAAACCCTACCCATCCACCATTTCCTCCTCCCGTCCGTCGCCGTCGTCACTTTCCACTCCCTGTCTGCCGCCCTCATCCCTAGCCGGACTATTTAGCCATGCCCCCCACCATCACCATTTTCGAATGCCGGAGCACCGGCTGCAGCTCCTTGAGCAGGTCCGGGCAAGCGCGCGAAGCCCAGATTGCCATGGGGCTACCTCCGGATGTAGTGGATCCGGAAGAGGAGTTGAAGGAGGAGGAGGAGGAGGAGGAGGAGGAGGAGAAGGAGGAGGAGACGTCGGGGACGCAGATCTACAGGCGGAGCAATATGTCGTCCTCGACCATCCGTTCGGAGTCGGATGCGGAGGCCAGACGGCATCGGTAGCAGAAGATGAAGGCGGAACAGGCCGCAGAGGAGGCGAATATGCTCGCCTACCTGGATGAGCTCGAGGAGGAGGACGAGGAGCTGGAGCCTTCCAATGCGCCTGTCTACCCGTAGCCCGGCACTGACGTCGTGGACATCTCCAACGACAGAAAACTAGGGTAGTGTGTAGTACGTAAGAGTTTCTTTTGCATGCTTTGTATGAATTTAGGGATCAAATATGAAAGACTCAGATGTGAAGGCGCAGATTTGAGGACGGACCGGCCAGTGCCACCGACGCTCCTGGACGTGTCCGCAAGCGTTTGAAGGACCGGACGAGCAAATCGTGGTTATAGATGATCTTATGCATTTGGTCTTATATGACTTTCTATATCATGATTTACTATGTGCGTGTGGATGTGTTTGTCTACTGTGTGTTGGTCTTTAGCAGATTCGGGGTGCGCGTATTATGTTTGTATTTTTTAGTCAATATAAAACACCATCTATCAAAAAATTTAAACGGTCCGTCATTTTCGAGCGCCCGAAAACCCATCAGCTGTGAGCCAGGGAAGATTCGATGGATCGGTCCACGAGATACGGCGGCATATGGCGTGCCACGGCTCCCCGTTCCGCGCGCGTCCGTCCGCGTAGCACACTGCACTTTGCCAGCCCTGACCTGTCCACACTGTTGCGCAGGGCAGTGCATGATGCATCACTGCATGCTCAGCTGAAAGCTACAGACACCGACCGGCGTGCTAGCTAGCCGTTGACTCGCCGTATGAACCCCGACGCGAAAGGAACCGAGCCTAGCTACGCATGCTACTACCGTGCACTCAGCCCACCGATGCAGCTTAGCAGCAGTACTGCGCTGCGCTGCACTGCACTGCACTGGCCCAACACAACACGGCCATCGAGCGACAACGACCAGCACGACACGATCGCACGCGCACATGCTAGAGACGCAACAACGCAGCGCACCTCCCCCTCGTCACACACACACAGACGCAGCCTCCATTACAGCAACTCCAACCGAACAACTTAAATGGACGTGTGGGTTTATCCGTCTTTTATCTTTGGATCGGTCTGTTCGTCTTTTTTTTAAATGGATCGGTCGGTTGCTCAAGCGTGCGAACCCATTTTGCGTTCGTAATTTTTAGTTTTCAAATAATAAGGACCCGCGGCCATGCCATTCTGGGCAGCTTTCGCACCGGCGACATGCCAGCGACCGGCAAACAGATGCCAACAACCATGCCAAATAGTTGTAAAAACACATAAATATGACATAGTTATTTACAAACCAAAAAATACATTTCAAAGAATAGAATACCGATACTTCTATTGATTGCCAACATGAACCCACATGTGCTCCACCAAATCATTTTGCAGTTGCCTGTGAGTCCGCCAATCATGCATCTCATGATGAAACTCCATGAACTGTGCAAACGTTGCTGGGTCGGCATGCTGATGCTCAACATTGATACTTTAAAACTGAAATCCTTGGTCGCAGAGGCGTTTTGGACGCTCATCTTCTACGATCATATTGTGCATGATCACACAAGCAGTCATCACCTTCCGAAGCTTCTGTGTGCTCCAAGTTCTTGCAGGGTGTCGGACAATGCCCCATCAAGATTGCAGAACATCCTTCCTAGCACTCTCTTGCTCTTGGGAAAATCTCTTTTTCTTCTCTCCTTGGGGATTGGAGATGGTCTTGACAAGAGTTGTCCATTCTGGATAGATACCATCAGCTAGATAATATCCCTTGTCGTAGTGGTTGCCATTGATCTCAATATCGACCTGCGGGGCATTGCCTTCAACCATCTTAGCAAACACTGGAGACCGCTGGAGCACATTGATATCATTGTGAGATCCAGCCATGCCAAAAAAAAGTGTCAAATCCAGAGATCTTGTGAAGCAACGACCTCAAGTATCACAATGCATTTTCGGACATGACCTTTGTACTGCCCCTGCCAAGCAGAAGGGCAGTTCTTCCACTGCCAGTGCATATAGTCTATGTTACCAAGCATCCCAGGAAACCCCCTGCTGGCATTCATCGCCAACAACCGTTCTGTATCAGCAGCATTTGGCTCTCTCAAGTACTCCGGGACAAACACAACTATAATAGCCTTGCAAAAACGGTACATGAACTCAGGGCAGGTGGACTCACTCATCCGGACATACTCATCAATGAGATCACCGGGAACTCCATATGCAAGCATTCGAATGGCGGCAGTGTATTTCTGGTAAGAGGAGAAACCAAGATTTCCAAGTGCATCTGTCTTGCACTCAAAATACTTGTCATCTCCACCCCCTCCCGAATACGATTGAACACATGCCTAGCCATACGGAAACGACGCCGGAATATGTGATGTTTGTAGAGGGGACTCGGGGTCTTGAAGTAGTCATTCGAGAGTAGGACATGACCACTCTCCCGGTTGCGATTCAATGCCGGCGCATGCCCCGGTATAGAGCCCCTGAACATAGGCCGCTGCCTACCGAGGTGGTCATGGATGGCCAAGGCAGCTGCCACGATCTCCTCGTCGTCGGGTGAAGAATCATCCGAGTCCATAAGAACATTGTAGAAAAAGAACTCGTCGTCAGAGTCCATTTGTACCTTTGGGCGAACTGTCGAATAGCTTGCGGGTGTCGTGAAAGGAGCCGGCAAAGCGGACGACGGCGGCGGCGGCGAGGAAGGCTGCTGGGGTCAGCGGAATGGGGCGACGGCGTGAGGAGGAGGGGTGGCGGCGGCATGGGGAGGAAGGACATGGATGGCCGGCGACATCGGCGAAAAATGGGCGGCGATGGCGGGAGGCGGAGGCGGCCTAGTGGCGGGGGCCGAAAAGAGGACAGAGGAAATGGCGTTGTGCTGCCGATATGCGGGCCAGATAGAGGACAAGGGTGGACGACGCGCGCGTCCGTTTCATGTCCGCGCCGACGCAAATGCGGCCCAAATTTGGGCAGCAAATGGGTCACGGGCGGACAAAAAACGGACGCGCGCCCGTTTGGGTCGACGCGTTGGGTAATCTTTTCTGTCCGCGGCGACCCAAATGGACGCGAGCGGACGAAATGGGTCGCTCTTAGAGCAACTTCAACGGACTGACCCAAACGGACAACGTTTTTGTCCGCTTTTTGTCCGTTTGTCGGCCGCCCGCCCGTCATCCATTCTGTTTTTAATTTGGGTCGAAAGTGCGTCCAACGCGCCGACCCATTTCATGTGCACACACAATTTATAAAAAAGGCCCGTAGATGAGCCGATGCCAGCCGCAACACCATCCGAAGGAATGCCGATGAGCCGGTGCTGGCCGCGGCCACGGCGGCGTTGACGAGGCCGTGCTGGCTAGGGTTTAACCCTAGCATATAGAGTGCCTCCCTCGTTGCGGCCGCAACACGAGCATTGGTGACCTCCTGCTGCGCGACGGCGGCCGCCACGATGGCTTCATCCCTCTTGTCCGTCGCGTGCCTGCAGCCCTTCCTCTTGGCCGACTCCCATGCACGCTCTTCAGGCGTCAGCGTCTTCTTCGGCTTGGGCGTGGCGGCGGTTTTGCGGGGGGCGCGGGGCTTGCCTTTGCGGGAGGGGGCGGTCGTCATGGCGGACGAGGCGAGAGAGACGAGGCCGGCGGCGACGTCGAGGTCATTGTCCATGGCGGGGTGGGGCGGGAGCGCGCGCGGGCGGTAAGGTTTTTGGAGGAAATGGAGGAAAATGGTGGAAGCTGTCACCGACCAGCGGGCCCAGGGAAGGAGAAGGTGCGTGCGTTCGTATCGTCCGCGCCGACACAAATCTGGCCGAAACATGGGCTGAGAATATGTCGTCCGCGAACGAAAAGCGAATCCACGTCCGTTTAAATCGACGCGTTGAGCCGACTTTTGTGTCATCATCGATTCAAATAAACGTCGACGACGGACGAAATGAGTTATCGTATTGGAGTTGCTCTTACGGAATAAGAACTAAATGACGACTACGATCCTGTGATCCTGGTCTGACTAACACGGGGATCCTTAACTAGTACTCCTGCTATAACATGACACAACGATCTACTCCTACTCCGTGGAGGGTGGCACCAATGACGATACCGGAGGTCTAATTAATACGACTACCATCTATCGTTTGATTTTGGGCTGGCTCGAGTGGGGTGGGGTGGGGAGGCAGAGCAGAGCACACAGCTAAGCCAGCCCTCGTGAGTGACCAAACTAAAAGGCTTGGCAGCTTCCATTATTGTACGTCTTGTTGCTGCAGCAGCTGCCGCGGCTACGTGGGTGTGCTTTGCATGTGGGCGTGGGCGTGGCGGGCCACCGGGCCGGTCAGCCAGCCGTGGTGGTGAGTGGGCCCCTTGGATGCACTAGCCTAGCTTGGCTGTTGGCTGTACACAAACGCATGCATGCATACCCCTAAAATGAGACTGCATGCGTGCTGAGTGGCTAGCCTAGCTTGGTTGGCACAAGGGGAACCCTTCTTTTTTCATGTCCAACAAGAGAGCGGTTGCTATTCATTAATATGAGAAGAAAAACACGCTGCACAAGTGAGGTTACAGGGGTAAACAGGGGAGAGCTAGGCTAGCGGTTCAAGATACACATATGTTATCTCAAAACTGAATCTTGTCCAGCGCAGCCCTTGTAAGAGAAACTCTAGCAAATCTTGTATATCGTGATACACGTAAAATAATTGTTATTTTATAGTTTCAAGTTGGAAAAGTTTTTTTAAAATATTATAATTTTTTATTGATTTTTTTTACATATTACACCGCATCAAAATATTGCAAAAAAGTCATCCTGTCGGCCTAGAGGAATCCGACAGGATCCTGTCGTCTACGCGGAAGCCGACTAATCGTCCACACGACAGCCGATTAGTGGCCTGCCGGCCACGTGACGTTCCTCTATTGGGCGGACCTCGTCACTCGACCTCAGCCCATCTAGTCGGCATGGGCGTTGCTGATAGGGCCCAATCGGCTTCGCCAAAGCCGACTGGAACCCTTACACGTTGCCCCGCGCCGAACCCCTTCTTCCTCCTCTCCTTCTTTCTGTTCTTCCTCCCTTCTCTCTCAAACCGAACCAGCCCCCATTTTTGCACGTACATTGAGCCAATTTCTTCCCTGTTTTCCACCCTAGGTTGATTCTAGAGGATTAGGGGAGGCTAGCAAAACCTCGATCTCATGACGGGTAGCTCATAGTGGTGGTGGTGACCATTGTGGAGGTGGAGGTGGTGGTGGTGGAGGTGGTGGTGGTGGTGGTGGAGATTCCGGTGTTCGTCGTTCGTTTCCGTGTTTGAATGGCGTCGTTTCTTCACACGCTTCAAGGGTAAGATTCAATGTCCATCGCCGTAGTATTATGTTGTGTGAATATTTAGGTGTCTCTACTTTTTTAGTTGATCCAGTAGGTAAGTGTAATATATTTAGGATTGCCAATTTTTAGTTGGTTCGGTACAATATGTAGATGTCAAATATTTAGTTGTGTGGTAATTTTTAGTTGGTTCGGTATAATTATTATTTTGTCCTTTTGCTTAATATTTGTCCTTATTGAATAACTTTTTAGGTCAATAGATATGTCTAACTTAATTACGATAGTTTTTTACTATGGCCTTGCTAATGTCCAAACAAATGAGAGGGGGGCAGATCTGAGTGAATTTGAGTACATTAAAGTGCGAGTGAGTGCCCCTGAAACATGGTCTATTAGTTAACTGATAGAATGGCTTGCCGGATGTTTAGGGTTAAATACTAAAACACACACCGTGGGTGTTCATGCATTATGGACCCAGTCCAGTTTGAATAATTTCTTTTATTTGAAGGAAATAGAGTAGGACTCTCAGTGGGTGCGTTGGTTACAAGCTTGCAAGGGCAGGGGAATTAACCCTATCGCCTTAGTGCTTCCCGTCGTGAAGCAGGTCAGTGCAACTGAAGCTGAGGGTGATTATGATTATCGCAAGAGCAGTAAAGGGATGCATGATTCAATGTCAAATTATGCGTCCCATGCTGGAGATGATGTTTACGAATCAGGCCAGAGTATCAAGCAGAAGGAGGAAATGCCGATGATTATGTCAGTGGCGAGGCGGATGCTGACGAGGTAGATGGGCACATGCAAAACCAGATGGAAAATCAAGATAGAGATGTTGATATTGCACTTGATTCCGACGAGTCCGGAGAAGAAGAGAACGTGCAGGAGGTGCCTAATATTGCATCATGGAATCAGGACTTCTCAACTGCAATGACCGTGAATGATGGTCATTATTCTGCCTGGCAATATCACCAGAACAACATTGTGATGGGTCCCATGTATCCAAACAAGCAGCTCTAAAGGATGCAATAATTAGTTGGGCAATGTCCACGCAAACTGTATTTGTAGCAGATGTGTCAAGTGTGAAAAACTTGACAATGGTATGCAAGAACCTGGGTTGTCCCGCGAGGGTTCATGGCCATCTCCCTAAGTATGGCACAAACTGGGTGATGAGTGACTTAGTTCATCAACTTGTGTTGTTCCCTACATCCCTCAAGATCATACTAATCTCACGTCCATGCTCATTGCTCGGGTACCTTATAGCGAGATAGTGGAGGGCAAAGCGATGGAAGTGAAGGCTATCCAAACAAAAGTCTTCATCGGGTTCAAGTACAAAATATCACATGGCAAGGCTTGGAGGGCTAAGCAGAGGGCACTTGAGAGAAGATTTGGTTAGTATTTTGATGCATATGACTTTGTTGTCCGGCTCCTCTACACACTGCATGACCGAAATCCAGGCACCTATGTTGATATCCAAGACTTGTCCATGCTAGAGTTCCCAAATGTAAAGGTGCTGCCTCGAATGTTCTTCTCTTTCGGTGTGTGCATAGAATCTTTCAGACATTGTCGACTAGTGATATGTGCAGATAGCACTTTTCTCACTAGCAAGTACAAGGGTCAAATCCTTACCGCCATTGGTCAAGACGGGCAAAATCGAGTTGTTCCTTTAGCATTTGCTTTTGTGGAGAGCAAGAACATTGAAAGTTGGACATGGCTCTTCACGCAATTGAAAATAGATATTGTGCAGGATAAGCCAATGTGTGCATTATTCATGACAGGCTTGCAGGTATACTTAGTGCGATAGATACATTGCCAAACCCTGGTCCTAGTGAACAAACTCCATGGTAGGACTTATAGGGCCGTTGGTGCATGCGCCATCTTGGGCCCAATTTCTTCTCGTAGTTAAGAAATAAGAACCTCATGAATCTATTCAAAAAACTCTGCAAGCAGAACCAGCTATGGAATTACACTTTGATCATAAGAAACTAAATGTTTGCACACACACACACACACACATCAAGGACAAGAGAGGTGCACGAGATGCTGTTGTGAGGGCACATGTTGATGCAGTAGTTGCACAGTTAGCAACAGGATCAACTGTCGTGGAGGACGAGCCTGTTGCGCTTTGTGACTTGCCAGGATTTGATCCACTTGGTATGAGGAGAAGGTTTGGAAGGACAATTAAAACCTTTGAACGATGGATAGAGCATGAGCCTTTGGAGAGGTGGTCTTTGCTGCATGACACGCATGGAGTAAGGTACGATGTCATGACTACCAACCTCGCTGAAACATATAACTTTGTCCTCAGAGGAAATAGGGCTTTTCCACTTACAACCACCATTGAGGGAATTTTCTAGGGTACGGTGAAGTATTTCAGAGATAGATGTCAAAGCATTGCCCTGCATATCACTAACAACCCGAAAACACGTTACTGTGAAAGGGTTATGAACTACATGGATGAAAAAAAGGAAAAAGCCCGCTCACACACTATTGTCACCATCAGAAATCTAGAGCGAATGTTTGAGGTCTGCTTAGCTAACAACAAATTCGGAAGTGCAAATGAGACGAGGACACACGAGGTGAAAATTGGAAATGAAGTCTGACCAACGTGTGAGTGCACATGTAGCAAACCCAAGTTGCTTCATCTACCTTGATCGCATGTACTTGCTACTTGCGGACAGTTAGGATTGGAGACAATCTCATTCGTGTCTACATACTTTCTGAAAGAGTCAGTCCTTGATACCTGGTCAGGTGAGTTGCATGGTTTTTGATTAATGGGTAACTTCAACACCGTCGCCCCTGCTGAAAGAGATACATTCCACACCCTGAGTTCATGCGTAAAAGTAGAGGACGATGGCTGTGTTAGCGCATCCGGAATGTTATCGATGAATCCGATGCCGGAGGGCGCACTATGCAATGCATTATAATCAATGAATTTGGACATAGGGACCCTGAATGTCCAACTTTCATCACTACCAGGGGCACGAGGTGTGGACGAGGCTGCCGTGGACGAAGAGGAGGAAGAGGGAGAGCAAGTGGAATAAGCTAGGTTATCTTTAAATTTGTATTAAGTGTGGCACTATGTGTTAAATTTGTATTAAGTGTGGCACTACTCCCTCCGTCCGGTGAAAAGTGTACGTTTGGCTTTAAAATTTGTCCACAAAAGAGTGTACTTCTATCTTCCCAATACACTTTAAAGTAGAAAAAATGCTTCTCTCTCATCACACGGTAATCAAGACCAATAACATTCTACACATGGTCTTCTTAATTTCAACATGCACTTAGCTCATTGGGGGTTGGGTAATTAAAGAGGAGAGAGATGATGGTTTGCACCTTTTCAATGCATTTTTACTTCATTCCATAATTTGTCCTAAAATTTCTATATGTACACTTTTCGCCGCACGGAGGGAGTATGTGTTAAATTTGTATTAAGTGTGGCACTATGTGTTAAATTTGTATCAAGTATGGCACTATGTTTTAAATTTGTATTAAGTGGGGAAGTATGTTCTAAATTTGTATTAAGTGTGGCATGACGTGGCTTGAGACCGCGTCAGTATTTCCCCAGAGAGGAAGGGATGATCCAACACCGCGACGGTAAGTATTTCCCTCAGTTATGAAACCAAGTTATCAATCTATAGAGGAAGATCACGCTCCCACATAAACATCATCTGCACACAAATAACGAATACTTGCAACCCGTTGCGAAACACGGGTTATCAAGCTCTCTATGGTAATAAGATAGATTAGGTAATGATATTTTTGGCAAATAGATCTCGCAAGAACACAAAATAAAAAAAGTAAAAAAAAGTGCAGCAGTGTATTTTTGTTTTTTTGGATTAATAGATCTAAAAACAAAAGGCAAAATAGTAGGTCGAAAAGCAATATACTAGAATAGTAGACCCGGGGGCCGTAGGTTTCACTACTGGCTTCTCTCATGAGTATAGCGCACGGTGGTGAAGAAATTACCGTTGGAAAATTGATATAAGATCAAATAATCATGACGATATCCGGGCAATGATTATTATATAGGAATCACGTCCAAGAGAACTAGATCGAAATGATTCTGCATCTACTTCTATTACTCCACACATCGACCGCTATCCAACATGAATCTAGTGTATTAAGTTCATGGGAAATCGGAGTAATGCAATAAGAACGGTGACATGATGTAGGCAAGATCTATTCATGTAGGAATAGACCCCATCTCTGTTATCCTTCATGGTAACGATACATATGTGTCTTGCTGCCCCTTCTGTCACTAGGAAAGAACACCGCAAGATCGAACCCATCACAAAACAACTCTTCCCATGGCAAGAAAAATCAATCTAGTTGACCTAACTAAACCAAAGATTTGAAGAAGAAATAGAGGCTATAAGTAATCATGCAAATAAGAGATCAAAGAAGACTCAAATCATATTCAGGGATAGAAACTGATCATGAACTCAAAATTCATTGGATCCCAACAAACACACTGCAAAAGTCATTACATCAAATAGATCTCCAAGGAACCATTGTATTGAGAATCATAGAGAGAGATAGAAAGCCATCTAGCTACTACCTATGGACCCGCAGGTCTATGATGGACTACTCACGCATCTTCGAAGAGGCACCTATGATGAAGATGAACCCCTTCGTGATGGTGTTAGATTGGATCTAGAGGTTCTCGAACTTGCGGTAGCTGGAATTGTGTTTTGTCAACTCCTCTAGGGTTTTCCAAATATTTGGGTATTTATAGGGCGAATACTCGGTTGAGGGGGGGGGAGTCCTGAGGTGGGCACCCTCCACCAAGCCATGCTAGGGGCCTCTGGAGCGCCCTGGTGGAGGGTGGCCACCCTGAGTCCCTCTCATGTTGTACTTTGGCCCATCCTGGCTCTTCTGGTCCATAAAAAATCTCCAAAAATTCCCGTAGCATTTGGGCTCTATTTGGTACTGATTTTCTATCAAGTAAAAAACAAGCAAAAACAGCAACTGGCACTTTGGCACTATGTGATACGGGCAAGCCAGCGTGGGTCGATCTTTCATAATTTGGAGGGGGATTCACGAAGAACACGAAGAACACGGGGAATAACGAGAGGAAAACACTAAGGGAAAACACGATTACACATCCACTAGAATCACTGTGGCACACGAAGAACGAGATCCCTAAGTCAAACAACGATGCAAGTAAAGGCACGAGATCTCCCACTCCGGAGGAGGGGCCTTGAATCCACGAGGGATCTTCCCTCTAGAGGGGCCTTGGCATCAGTTGGATCTTCTCCACAAGGAGGTCAACTACTCAAGAGAGGGCGAGTAATGGAGCTAAGCTCTAGTGCAAATCTTAGCTAACCCTAAAAACAAGGAGGGGCCGGAGTATATATAGTCCTGGGGGCGAAGGAGTAAGTTACATGGGCCTTGGCCCAAGTGGCAGCGCTCTGTGTAGGACGGAAGTTCCGGGCGCCTGAAGTTCCGGGAAAGTTCCAGGCTTTCCCGAGTGATGGCACAGGCTTCGGTGGCACGCTGATGGAGGGCCAAAAGTTCCAGGCTGGCTAGAAGCTCCGGGAAGGTTCCGGGTGGCTTCGGGGTTTCCCGAGAGTTGGCGCAGGTTTCAGTGGCAGGCTGAGGGAGGGCCGGAAGTTCCGATTGCCGGAAGGTCCGGGCTTGCCGGAAGTTCCGGGCTGCCCAGAAGCCTATTCTTGGTGCTAGATCATTCTCCTCCTCGGCCTTGGTCTTGGAGATGATTCCCTGGTCCTTTGAGGTCGTCTCCCATGTACCTAAGAATACACATGGTCTCATTGTGAGGTAGCATCCAAGTTCCTTTGCCATCAAAGTCTTGCTTGAAGAGGAGTGAGTTCACCTTAGCTTCAATGTGGCATGCACGTGCTCTTGTCATAGGGCCACTTGGTGGTTTGCTTGATGGTGCCATCTTCATGGGGATGCTGGTGGGATGCTCCGCATCATCTCCCCCCCTTGGGGAAGATCCGACCTCAGATCAAGATCTTCATCACCATGAATGGGGAGAGGTCCGCGACGTTGAAGGTGTCGCTCATGTTGTACTTGTCATGTGGAATGTCCATCTTGTAGGCGTTGTTGTTGTAGCGCTCCAACACCTTGAATGGGCCATCGGCATGAGGTAGGAGCTTGGACTTGCGCTCATTCGGAAAGTGCTCCTTCCGGAGGTGTATCCACACAAGGTCGCTAGGTTCGAACACCATGGGGTGTTTGTTGATGTTGCGCTTGGCGGTGATGCGTTCCACTTGGCGCTCGATGGTGTTCCTTGTATCTTGATGCATTTTCTTGATGTAGCTTGCCCACACACTTGCATCCATATGGAATTGTTCTTGGAGTGGAAGGGGAAGAATGTCCAATGGGGACAAAGGGTTGAAGCCGTAGACCACCTCGAAGGGAGACTTGTTGGTAGTGAAGTGTCGGGCGCGATTGTAGGCGTACTCGGCGATGGGTAGGCAGTCTTCCCATTCCTTGATGTTCTTCTTGATCAACACGCGAAGGGGAGTTCCAAGTGTCTGGTTCGTCACCTTCGTTTGACCATCGGTTTGTGGGTGGTATGCCGAGGAGAAGAGTAACTTGATGTTGAGCTTGGCGCAAAGGGTCTTCCAAAAGTAGCTGAAGAACTTGACGTCGCGATCCGAGACAATGGTCTTTGGAACTTCGTGAAGGCGTAAGATGTCCGTACAAAAGAGATTTGCAATATCTGAAGCATCGTCGCTCTTGTGACAAGGAATGAAGTGAGCCATTTTGGAAAAATGATCCACAAGAAAAAACATAGAATCATGGCCATTTTTTGTTCGTGGCAATCCAAGCACAAAATCCATGCTAATGTCCTCCCAGGGTTGGAACAGAATAGGAAGTGGCATGTAAAGACCATGGGATTGAGCTTTTGACTTAGCTTTGCGGCATGTAGAGCACCGGTTGGTGAAGTGTGCAACATCACAAAGCACCTTTGGCCAATAGAACTTGTCGGAGAGGGTGGCATATGTCTTGTGGCATCCGAAGTGACCCATTAGTCCTCCATCGTGAGCCTCTTGCAAAAGCAACAAACGAAGAGAAGACTTTGGAATGCAAAGTTTGTTAGCATGCATAAGATATCCATCTTTCATGTAGTAGTTCTCCCAACAAGTTTTCACTTTGCAATTGGCATAAGGAATAGCAAAGTAGTCATCACGCTCATACAAGTCTTTGATGTGCTCAAAGCCAACAACATTCAATTCAAGTAGAGTAACGAGCATGCATTTGCGAGAAAGAGCATCCGCCACGACATTTTCTTTACCCTTAATGCATTTTATAACATAAGGAAAAGACTCAATAAATTCACTCCATTTAGCATGACGTTTGGTCAACTTAGTTTGACCCTTGAGGTATTTTAGAGTTTCATGATCGGTATGAATGACAAATTCATGCGGACACAAATAATGTTCCCAAGCTTGTAAGACTCTCACCAAAGCATACAATTCCTTGTCATATATAGGATAACTGAGTTGAGCGCCAGAAAGTTTCTCATTGAAATATGCAATTGGGAGCTTTTCTTGCATAAGCACACCTCCTATGCCATTACCACTAGCATCACAATGCACTTCAAAAGTTTTGTCAAAATTGGGCAAGGCAAGCAAAGATGCATGTCTAAGCAAATTCTTAAGTTCATGGGAAGCGATGTCTTGGGATGGTCCCCAAATAAATGGTGCATTTTTCTTGCTCAAAGCGTGTAGAGGGGTAGCAATAGTGCTAAAGTCTTTCACGAAGCGACAGTAAAAACCGGCTAGACCTAAGAAGCTACGCACTTGTTGCAAATTGGTGGGTGTAGGCCAATTTTTAATTGCCGCAATCGTAGACTCATCTACATGGACACTGTCGGGGATATACCCCGCGGTATGACCCGGCCTAGCGACTCACAGGAGACCCCATAAAGACATGACATCTTATTAATGACCCGGCAGGCGGGTCGTAGGATGACCAAGCCCAAGACCCAGCGGGTGAGCCGGCGCCTGGCGGCTCACAAGAGGAGGATCGAAGAGAGAAGGATTCCCTTAAAGGAAATAAGACCCAGAGTAGGATTCGTGAGAGGCTAGTCCTACTCCTACTCCTAGTAGGACTCTATTTGTAAGCCTACCCTCTCCACCTATATAAGGAGGGGTAAGCACCCCTAGAGGGAGAAGAGGGATAATTCCACAAGTTTAGACAACACAAGAGATTAGATATAGACAGATTAGAGGCTCTCGTGATTAGAGGCAACAATTAGCACCCTTGTAACTGAGAGATCTTCATCATCATCAATATCAGACAAGAAGGATGTAGGCTTTTACCTCCATCGGAGGGGCCGAACCTGGGTAAACTCCATGTCTCTCAATTCCGATCAACCCCTTCAAGCCGCCACATAGTTGCGTCTTTGCTTCGAACCTAAGTCCGTTCACCCGGACATCTGCCGTGATAATTCCACGACAGTTGGCGCCCACCGTGGGGCGACGCACGATGATATTGTGTTCTTGGAGAGGAAGCTTTTTCAGGGATCGAGAAGCTCACAATTATTCAGACGGGGAAGAACCGGCATGGAATAAACTTGGACAGAGCCGAGAAATTAAGGTTTTGTCGGTTGAGTCGCAGCTGCTACAAATCGAAGATGTGCTTGATGTTGGTCAGCTACTAGTACTTCCAAACCATGGAACATTAATCGGCGTAGCCGCTGTTATTCTACATCATCACGCAAAGGACCAACAGGATCTACACTTCTCACATGGGTTGACTGCTAATTAGTTCTTTGATTATCTACCTTCGTCTGCACTACGTACACAAGAGCAACTTGGCGTTGGGAGATCCATTAAGGACACCGCCACCTGAATTCAAGAGACCGTGTCAGAATACTATGTGATGAAGCATCTATTGGAAATATGCCCTAGAGGCAATAATAAATTAGTTATTATCATATTTCCTTGTTCGTGATAATCGTTTATTATCCATGCTATAATTGTATTGACAGGAGACTTAAATGCATGTGTGGATACATAGACAAAACCATGTCCCTAGTATGCCTCTAATGGACTAGCTCGTTGATCAAAGGATGGTTAAGGTTTCCTAGCCATGGACATAAGATGTTATTTGATAACGGGATCACATCATTAGGAGAATGATGTGATGGATAAGACCCAAACTACAAACATAGCATATGGTCGTGTCAGTTTATTGCTACTGTTTTCTGCATCTCAAGTATATGTTCCTATGACCATGAGATCATGCAACTCACGGATATCGTAGGAGTGCCTAGTGTGTATCAAACGTTGCAACGTAACTGGGTGACTATAAAGGTGCTCTACAGGTATCTCCGTTGGTGTCTGTTGAGTTGGCATGGATCGAGACTGGGATTTGTTACTCCGTGTGACGGAGGCGTATCTCGGGGCCCACTCGGTAATGCAACATCACAATAAGCCTTGCAAGCAATGTGACTAATTGTTAGTTGCAGGATCTTATATTACGGAACGAGTAAAGAGACTTGCCGGTAACGAGATTGAACTAGGTATGGAGATACCGACGATCGAATCTTGGGCAAGTAACATACCGAAGAACAAAGGGAATGTTATACGGGATTAACTGAATCCTTGACATAGAGGTTCGACCGATAGATCTTCGTAGAATATGTAGGAACCAATGTGGACGTCCAGGTCCCGCCATTGGTTATTGGCCGTAGAGGTGTCTCGGTCATGTCTACATAGTTCTCGAACCCGCAGGGTCTGCACACTTAAGGTTTGGTGACGTTTCGGTAGTATAGAGTTATGTATGGTGGTGACCGAAGGATGTTCGGAGTCTCGGATACGATCCCGGACATGACGAGGATCTCCGGAAGAGTCTGGAGATAAAGATTGATATATGTGATAATAGTGTTTTGATCTCTGGAAGAGTTCTGGAATTAACTGGAAGGGGTTCCGGATGTTTACCGAAGTGTTCGGGTACAACAACACTTTATATGGACGAATGGGGTAAAACCCACGAGGTATTGGAAAGGGCAAATGGAAGTTTTGCTGCTGCCTTAAGCAATAAGGCAGTACTACCGCTGGTGAAGCGGTACTACCGCTCGTGAAGCGGTACTACCGCTCAAGCGGTACTACCGCTCGTGAAGCGGTACTACCGCTTGTGCGCGGGACTGCAGGGATCCGAGTTGGACTCTTTTCTTGCGGGCCAAACCAACCTTGTGCGGGCAAAATCGACCTTGTAGAGGTTTTTGCTCCAAGTTTAGACACCAGGGCTCAACATATAAATAGAGGGGTAGGGCTAGCACACGGGACACAACTTACGGCCACGTGCTACCCGTTCCACCGGTGCTCCTCTAGATCAGTTTTCTGCAGCGCTTAGGCGAAGCCCTACCGGAATTGCTCCACCACCACCATCACCGGAGCGCCGTCATGCTGCTGGTGAACTCTCTCTCCTCTCCACCTCCTCTTGTTGGATCAAGACGGTGGAGATCGTCATCAAGCTGCATGTGTGCTGAACGCGGAGGTGCCGTCCGTTCGGTACTAGATCGTGATCAAGGCCACGGGACGTTCGTGATCGGATCGCGGGACGGATCATGACGAGATCGCGGGACGGTTCGTGATTGGTTCGCGGGACGGTTCGTGATTAGATCGCGGGACACTCGGCAATTTGGATCGCGAAGAAGTACGACTACACCAACTGCGTTTCTTAACGCTTCCCGCTTAGCGATCTACAAGGGTACGTAGATCCACTCTCCCTCTCGTAGATGCTCATCACCATGGATAGGTTTGCGTGTGCGTAGGAAATTTTTTGTTTCCCATGCGACGTTCCCCAATAGAGGCATCATGAGCTAGGTTGATGGTTCGATGAGATCTCGAGTAGAACACAAAAGGTTTGTGGGCATTGATGCTTAGATTGCTTCCTCCCTTGGTCGTATTTTGGTTCAGCGGGATTGTGAGATGAAGCGGCCCGGACCGTTGCGAAAGTTCGTCGTGTTGAGACACCACGTGATGATCGGGTGTGATAGACTCTACGTTCACATACAACGGGTGCAAGCCAGATTTGCACGTGCAGAACACTCGGGTTAAACTTGACGAGCCTAGCATGTACAGACATGGCCTCGGAACACAAGATACCGAAAGGTCGATAATGAGTCATATAGTAGATATGATCAACATAATGATGTTCACCATTGCAGCCACCTCAACTCACGTGATGATCGGACTTGAGTTGGTGAATTTGGATCATGTATCACTGGAATGATCGGAGGGATGTAAATTTGAGTGGGAGTTCTTAAGTAATATGATTAATTGAACTCATTATCATGAACATAGTCAATAGTGTCTTTGCAAATTATGTTGTAGATTACTAGCTCGCGTTGTAGCTCCCTTGATTTTTATATGTTCCTAGAGAAATAGAGTTGAAAGATGATGGTAGCAATATTGCGGACTGGGTCCATGATCTGAGGATTGTCCTCTTTGCTGTACAGAAGGCTTATGTCCTTAATGCACCGCTCGGTGCGCCACCCCCTCTAGCGTCGTCTGTAGATGTTGTGAACATCTGACAGGCACGTTTCGATGACTACTTGATAGTTTAGTGCGTCATGCATTACGACTTAGAATTGAGGCTCCGAAACGTTTTGAACGTCACGGAACATATGAGATGTTCTAAGAGCTGAGATTGTGATCTCAAGCTCGTGCCCGTGTTGCGAGATATGAGATCTCCAACAAGATTCTTTGCCTGCAAGATGAAAGTGAATAGCTCAATCGTTGAGCATGTACTCAGATTGTCTCGGTGCTACAATCGCTTGAATCAAGTGGGAGTTGATCTTCCAGATAAGATAGTGATTGACATAGTTCTCCAAGTCACAGTCACTAAGCTACTAGAACTTGGCGATGAACTATAAATTGCCAGGGATAGAAATAATGATTCCTGAGCTGTTCGCGATGTTTGACACCGTGAAGGTAGAAATCAAGAAGGAGCGCCAAGTGTTGATGGTTAATCAAACCACTAGTTTCGAGAAGGGCAAGAGCAAGGAGGGGAACTTCATGGATAGCAAGTCAGTTGCTGCTCCAGTGAAGAAACCCGAAGTTGAACTCAAACCCGGGACTAAATGCTTCTGTTATGAGGTGAGCGGTCGCTGAAGCGGAACAACCCTAGATACTTGGTAGATAAGAAGGCTGGCAACATCAGCAGAAGTATATTTGATATACGAGTTATTGATGTGTACCTTGCTAGTACTCCTAGTAGCACCTGGGTATTGCATACCGGTTCGGTTGCTAAATGTTAGTAACTCGAAATAAAAGCTACGGAATAAACGGAGAACTAGCTAAGGGTGAGGTGACGATATTTGTTGGAAATGTTTCCAAAGTTGATGTGATCAACATCGCACGCTCTCTCTACCTTCAGGATTAGTGACAAACCTAAATAAATGTTATTTGGTGTTTTGCGTTGAGCATGCATGATTAGATCATGTTTATTGCAATACGGTTATTCATTTAAGTTAGAGAATAATGGTTATTCTGTTTACATGAATAATACCTTCAATGGTCATGCACCCAGTGAGAATGGTTTGTTGAAATCTTGATCGTAGTAGTACACATGTTCATAACATTGATGTCAAAAGATACAAAGTTCATAATGATAGTACCACATACTTGTGGCACTGCCGCTAAATGTCATATTGGTATAAAGCGCATGAAGAAAGTCCATGCTGATGGATATTTGGACTCATTCGATTTCGAATGGGTTGAGACATGCGAACCATGCCTCTTGGGCAAGATGACTGAAGGACCCAGTTGGATGGAGCGGGCAAGTGATTCATTGGAAATGATACATGTTGATGTATGCAATCTAGTGAGTCTTGTAGCGTGCAGTGGATATCGTTATTTTCTTACCTTCACTGATGATTTGAGTAGATATAGTGTATATTTACTTAATGAAACACAAGTCTGAATCATTTGAAAGGTTCAAGCAAATCCAGAGTGAAGTTTAAGATCATCGTGACAAGAAGATAAAAATGACTGCGATATGATCGTGGAGGTGAATATCTGAGTTACGAGTTTGGCATACAACTTAAGACAGTGTGAAATTTGTTTCACAACTAACGCCACCTGGAACACCATAGTGTGATGGTGTGTCTGAACATCATAGTCATGCTCTATTGACATGGTGCGTGCTATGATGTCTCTTATCGTTTTACTACTATAATTTTGGGGTTATGCATTAGAGACAACAACATTCACTTTAAATAGGGCACCGTCTAAATCCGTTGAGATGACACCATGTGAATTATGGTTTGATAGAAACCTAAGCTGTCATTTCTTAATGTTTGGGGCTGCGACGCTTGTGTGGAAAATGTTTTCACCTAATGAGGTCGAACCCAAAGCAGACAAATGCATCTTCATAGAATACCCTAAGTTGGGTGAACCTTCTATCTCAGATCCTAGTGCAAAGTGTTTGTTGCTTAAACGGATCCTTTATCGAGGAAATGTTTCTCTCGAAAGAATTGAGTGGGAGGAAGATAGAACTTGATGAGGTTGTTAAACCTTTGTTCAACCAGAGAGTAGCGCAGCACAGAAAGATGTTTCTATGAAGCCTACGTTAGTTGAAGAGGAAGCTAATGATGATGATCATGAAGCTTCAGGATCAAGTTACTATCGAACCTCGTAGGTCAACAAGGATGTGTACTGCTGCTAAGCGGTACGACAACCCTGTCTTGGAAGTCATGTTGTTGGACAACGATGAACCTACGATCTATGGAGAAGCGATGATGGGCCCGGATTCCAACAAATGGTTGGAGGCCATGAAATCCGAGATAGGATCCATGTATGAAAACCAAGTGTAGACTTTGGTAGACTTGCTCGTTGGATGGCAGGTCGTTGAGTACAAAATGGATCTTTTAAATGAAGACACACACTGATGGTAAATGTCACCATTTGTAAAGCTCGACTTGTTGCAAAGTTGTTTGTGACAAGTTCAAGGAGTTGACTGCGATGAGACTTTCTCACTCGTAGTGATGCTAAAGTCTGTTGGAATTATGTTAGCAGTTGCTGCGTTTTCAATTATGAAATCTGGCAGATGGATGTCAAAACATCGTTTCCTTAACGGTTTACTTGAGGAAAGGTTGTATGTGATACAACCAGAAGGTTTTGTCAGTCCTAAGGATACTAAAAGGTGTGCAAACTTTGGTGATCCTTCCATGGACTGAAGCAAGCATCTCGGAGTTGGAATATACACTTTGATGAGGTGATCAAAGTTTTTTGAGTCTATACAAAGTTTGCGAGAAACTTGTATTTGCAATAAAGTGAGTGGGAGCACTATAGAGTTTCTGATAAGTATATGTGGTTGACATATTGTTGATCGGAAATAATGTAGAATTTCTGGAAGGCTAAGAGGTTGTTTGAAAGGTGTTTTTCAAAGGAAGACCTGGATAAAGATACCTAATTGTTGAGCATAAAATTCTATAGAGATAGATCAAGATGCTTGATGAGACTTTCAATGAGTGCATACCTTGACAAGATTTTGAAAGAGTTCAAAATGGATTAGTCAGAGAGAAGTGTTCTTGCCAGCTTTGTAAGGTGTGAAGTTGAGTGAGACTCAAAGCTCGACCATGGCAGAAGAAAGAGAAAGGACGAATGTCGTCGCCTATGCCTTAGCCATAGGCTCTGTATAGTATGCCATGCTGTGTACCGCACCCGTGTGTGCCTTGCCATGAGTCCGTCAAGGGGTACAAGAGTGATCCAGGAGTGGATCACTGGATAGCGGTCAAGATTATCCTTAGTAACTAAAAGACTAAGGAGATGTTTCTCGATTATGAAGGTGATAAAGAGTTCGTCGTAAAGAGTTACATCGATGCAAGCTTTAACACCTATCCGGATGACTAGTAGTAGCAATCTGGATACGTATAGTGGAGCAGCCATTTGGAAATAGTACCAAGTGGAGTGTGGTAGCAGTGTTTATAGTTTGACATAGAGATTTGCAAAGTACACACGGATCTGAATATCGCAGACCTGTTGACTATAAGACCTCTCTCACATGCAAAGCATGATCGAGCCCCAGAACTCGTTGGGTGTTAGATTCATAACAATGCGAATCACATGGTGATGTGAACTAGATTATTGACTCTAGTGCAAGTGGGAGACTATTGGAAATATGCCCTAGAGGCAATAATAAATTAGTTATTATCATATTTCCTTGTTCATGATAATCATATTTCCTTGGAGACTATTAGTCATCTTGTCCTTTAGTTGCGGGATCTTGTATTACGGAACGAGTAAAGAGACTTGCCGGTAACGAGATTGAACTAGGTATGGAGATACCGACGATCGAATCTCGGGCAAGTAACATACCGAAGAACAAAGGGAACGTTATACGGGATTAACTGAATCCTTGACATAGAGGTTCGACCGATAAAGATCTTCGTAGAATATGTAGGAACCAATGTGGACGTCCAGGTCCCGCCATTGGTTATTGGCCGTAGAGGTGTCTCGGTCATGTCTACATAGTTCTCGAACCCGCAGGGTCTGCACACTTAAGGTTTGGTGACGTTTCGGTAGTATAGAGTTATGTATGGTGGTGAACGAAGGATGTTCGGAGTCTCGGATACGATCCCGGACATGACGAGGATCTCCGGAAGAGTCTGGAGATAAAGATTTATATATGTGATAATAGTGTTTTGATCTCTGGAAGAGTTCCGGAATTAACCGGAAGGGGTTCCGGATGTTTACCGAACTGTTCGGGTACATCAACACTTTATATGGACCAATGGGGTAAAACCCGCGAGGTATTGGAAAGGGCAAAAGGAAGTTTTGCTACTGCCTTAAGCAGTAAGGCAGTACAACCGCTTGTGAAGCACTACTACCGCTCAAGCGGTACTACCGCTCAAGCGGTACTACCGCTTGTGAAGCGGTACTAGCGCTCAAGCGGTACTACCGCTCGTGAAGCGGTACTACCGCTTGTGTGTGGGACTATAGGGATCCGAGTTGGACTCTTTTCTTGCGGGCCAAACCAACCTTGTGCGGGAAAAATCGACCTTGTAGATGTTTTTGCTCCAAGTTTAGACCCCAGGGCTCAACATATAAATAGAGGGGCAGGGCTAGACACGGGACACAACTTACGGCCACGTGCTACCCGTTCCACCGGTGCTCCTCTAGATCGGTTTTCTGCAGCGCTTAGGCGAAGCCCTGTCGGAATTGCTCCACCACCACCATCACCGGAGCGCCGTCACACTGCCGGTGAACTCTCTCTCCTCTCCACCTCCTCTTGCTGGATCAAGACGGTGGATATCGTCATCAAGCTGCACGTGTGCTGAACGCGGAGGTGCCGTCCGTTCGGTACTAGATCGGAAGGATCGTGATCAAGGCCACGGGACGTTCGTGATCGAATCGCGGGACGGATCGTGACGAGATCGCGGGACGGTTCGTGATTGGTTCACGGGACGGTTAATGATTAGATCGCGGGATGCTCGGCGATTTGGATCGCGAAGAAGTACGACCACACCAACCGTGTTTCTTAACGCTTCCCGCTTAGCGATCTACAAGGGTACGTAGATCCACTCTCCCTCTCGTAGATGGTCATCACCATGGATAGGTTTGCGTGTGCGTAGGAAATTTTTTGTTTCCCATGCGACGTTCCCCAACAGCATCACGGGACAAAACAAAGAAGAAAGAGAGGACAAGGCCGCCGCAGATTCGGTCTTCACCGCTGCCGTGACGCCGTGGCCCGTTCGACCTCGACTCCGGCTTGTCCCCATGCTCCAGCTGAGCCCGGACTCCTACGCCACGTCTATTGCACGGCATGACCCTTACCCGGAGGTTGACATGGACGCAGATTCGTACGTCGCCGGCACGTCTCCGCTGCCACACCCCGCTGGCTGCCTCGCCGAGCCTCCGGACCAGGAGCCGAAATCGGTCTCGCGCCGCCACACCGTTCGCAACGCCACAGAGCTTGACCTGCCGCCGTCCTCGGCCATTGTCTTGTCACGCCGGCCTCGCCATCGCCCTCAAGCTGCCGTGTTCCACGACCTCACCTAACTCTGCCACATCACGCCCACTACGTCGCATCACCGCGCGCCTGCTCATCGTCGTCGTGCCTCGTTCCGGGTCGTGATCGCCCCGCACCACTGCTCCTACCGGCTGTCGCCCTGTGCCATGATTTAGGTTAGCCGCCGCCCAGCGCTAGGCCCTCCGGCTCTCCCGTGCTTTGCCGTGCCTACCTTCACCATGCCTCAGCCGCCATGGCCTCCACCCGATGCGATCGGCTCTGCCTTGCTTGCCGTCCTGCGGCCTCAGCGCCCACGCGCGCATGTTCCTGTGCGTCCGCGCCACAAAACACGTCGTGTCGCAGCTCCGCCCTACGAGCCGCCGTGTGCTGCAGCTCCACATCGACCGGAACGGTCCCTAGCTCCACCCCGCTACGCGTCCGCCTCCGATTCACCTCCGTGCCCGAGTCGGCATCGCCCGGCTCTGCCGCCTCTGAGTCGGCCTCAGACGCCTCACATATGAGCCGCCTCGCCTCCACTCATACCGCACCTGCATCACTCCGGCGAGTCGCCCCATGCTGCCACTCCGGTGAGCCGTCCCGCGCCGCAGCTCCTGCTGGCCCACTCGCCGTGCCGCCCCCTGGCTGGCTCCATTCCGCCCTGGCCACGTCCGTGCCGCCCCACTCTATCTCCCCTATGGGCGTGCCTACGCGCAAGCCCTCTGCCTTGGGAAGCAACGGCAGTTCTGCCCACACTGTGGTCCTTCACCGCCTCAAGTTGCCCTGCTGGACTTCTTTGACGCAACACCATCATCGCTGAGACGGCCCAGTCTAGCACCGTCGCTGAGCTGCCGTGGCCGAATCGCCACCTCCACTGCGGTTTAGAGAGTGGCTCAATCGCTGTTGAAATTACGAGAGTGACTCAGCTAGTCATCGGGATGAATCAGGTGAAACGCATCAGGACAATTATTCATTATAGCCGCTGTGCCATGCCGCGGATACGGAGCTTCTGTCCGCATCATCATGCACCGGCGTCCGCACCTGCTCAACGGACGCGCGCACGAGCCGCCACTCCTACGGTCCGGTCTACATCAACATGCGGTCGACTCATCCATCCGTGCCCGCGGCCGACTCATCCGTCAAGCGCTACAGCTGATTCAATCCGTCCATACCGGCTTACAACATCATGGCTGTCTCTCAACATCCGTGACGGCACCGGCTTACAACACCGCAGCCGTCTCTCGCGACCACGCCATCTCTCGTGGCCGCGCCGGCTTACAAACGCCACAGACGTCTCTTGCACACCGTCTTACAATGCCACGGTTGTCTTTCGTGACTGCACCGGCTTACAACACCGCAGCCATCTCTCGTGACCATGCCGTCTTCAAACACCGCCGTTGATTTCTACATCTACATCAACACGCCAGGGGCCGCATGCACCAGTACGAGTCGCCCAACGGATGGTTCTGAATCGCCGCCTTGTGATGCAATCTACAACATATCAGTGCAGGGCTCGTCTATATGAGCCGCCCAACGGATGCGCGCAGGACGCCACCCACAGTTTGATCTACATCAATATATCGGTGCAGTGCTCATCGATATGAGCCGCCCGACGGACAGGCGCACAAGTCGCCGCCACTACAATTTGGTTCACTTCAACAAACAACCGGGATGAATTATCGACCGGATCATTGAAACAAATCATGCGGGATCATCTATAACCCGCCACGGCCAACCTCAACTTTCAATGGAGATTCTCAAGCCGCCTCTTCGAGTCAACTTAAGACTCGGGGGCTACAGACATGGCGAGACACATTTGGTCGTTTTCAACGAGAACCCTGGGTCTTTGCAAGAGAAAATCTAATCATGGGGGCTATTACATTACTAACGGAAGATTAAAAGTTGCCCAAGAGGATGAACCGCCGTGATGCACCATTCAAACATAGGTGCCCGGTTTATTGGATCATCGCTTGGGGCTTCTGCCGTTTCTTTATACAAAATGGTGGTTTACAAGATAGCGACTGACAAGAAGAGGTCAAAAATACTCCGGTTGATGTACCAACTAAGATC
Source organism: Hordeum marinum (assembly GCA_022496015.1). NCBI lineage: Eukaryota > Viridiplantae > Streptophyta > Magnoliopsida > Poales > Poaceae > Hordeum > Hordeum marinum. Next base: position 192,485,940 of record CM039676.1, on the reverse strand, counting down.
GAGATCGGCGAACGACGGCTTCTTACCTTCGGGTACAGCTTCTAACGCCTATTAGCCAGGCGTTATGCCACAAAAATCTGGCTCAGGAAAATGAGCCGCGGCGAGGGCAGCTTCCTACCTTTAGCCGTTACAGCTTCTAACGCCTATCCGCCGGCGCTTTTCGTCGTAATTGCTGAAAAGGGGGCTTCTTACCGATGGGTACCGCTTCTAACACCCAATCGGCTGGCTTCATGCCAAATTTCCGCCTAACATGTTTAGTCGCTGTTGTAAAGGGTTTTTACCAACGGGTATCTAACACCTAACAACCGGCGAACGACGACTTCTTACCTTCGGGTATAGCTTCTAACGCCTATTAGCCAGGCGTTATGCCACAAAAATCCGGCTCAGGAAAATGAGCCGCGGCGAACGGCGGCTTCCTACCTCCGGGTACAACTTCTAACGTCTATTAGCCAGGCGTTATGCCACAAAAATCCGGCTCGGGAAAATGAGCTGCGGCAAACGGCGGCTTCCTACCTCCGGGTACAGCTTCTAACGTCTATTAGCCAGGCGTTATGCCATAAAAATCCGGCTCAGGAAAAATGAGTCGCGGCGAGGGCGGCTTCCTACCTTCGGGTATAGCTTATAATTCCTATCCACTAGCTTTATGCCAAAAAATATTGACAAGTTAACATTACATCATACATTGCATCTTGCATCATACATGACATCATACATTGCATCATATATTTCATCATATTCACATGTCATGCCGGCTTATCAAGCCGGGTGAGAGCCAGATTATGAAAGGAGCAATGTTATGAAAGATACAACATCTCCGGGTTGTGCTTTTTCAAGCCGCCCTTACAGCAACACAGAACATATTCTATCATGTTTTTGCAGGTCTTGTTTATTAAAGATGAGCCGCCGTTATATTGGAAGGTTAATTATTCTTGAAGAACCGCCCTATCAGATATAATGCCGTGTCATCTAATTGGCTGGTCCTCGGATTTCTTCAATTATTCTCTCTAGTAATCTACAACACTCATGGATTACTCCAATATATATTTACCGGGTTGCACCGCAACCATGAGCAGGGATTTCATGTCAGAGACAAAGGAATTATTTCAGGATATTCATTCCGGGTTATATTAGAACCACGGTTAAGGATTCATCCAACAAATTGTGGTGACTCATATTATTCGTACATAGCCCCAAGTCGCCGCAGGCAGACGACCCGACACTTGGGGACTACACCATTCAAAGCCAGTTTGTATCAATTATGCAAGTCCCATGTCGCTGCAAGCACACACCACGACACTTGGGGGCTAATGCAAGCCGGTTTTCAAATCATTACATCGTCAGCAAGACCATGTTATCTCAAGGAGATGAGCCGCCTTTTCTATATTTTTGTAAAGTCCCAGCCCAGTAATTCTTAGTGACCCGACACTTGGGGACTACACCGCTTAGATCAATTTTTCAAAGTCCCAAGTCCCTGTAGGCATGCGACCCGGCACTTGGGGGCTTCAGTATTTAGCTGTTTAAACAGATTATGAGGTTCAAATTGAAGACCCGGTGCATCAAATTCTGATGAGCCGGCCCTTGGGGGCTAGACCCGCCGAAGCTTCATAAGGTATAAGACAGTTATAAGCCCCAGGTTGCTACAGGCAGGTCAACCCGGCCCTTGGGGCTACACAGTCCAAAATATTATTGCAAAGCACCAAGTTATCATGGATAATGTCGGAGCTTGGGGGCTACAGGTAATATGGACATATAAAAAACTCTTGAGGATATTTTCAAGATATTAAGTATGAAGTTCAGTTGTTAGACCTGGCGTCACCAACACTTATGACCTGGTGTTATCAAAAGATCATAACCCGCCAGATTTTATAAGCCGCCGTGCTTCACAACAATGGAAGTCCAGTTTGCATCAGATGGGTTTTCATCCCAATATTTTTATCAAGTTAGCTGAATTCTAGTTGTTTGACCCGGCGTCACCAACGACAATGACCCGACGTCATCAGCGATAATGACCCGGCATCATCAGCGATAATGACCCGGCATCATCAGCGATAATGACCCGACATCATCAGCGATAATGACCCGACATCATCAATGATTATGACCTGGAGGAAATGACCCGCCAAGAGTATTGGAAGCCGATTCAATGACATATGGGTGTTCTATTCTTAAAATTTTTCAAAGGACATTGACAAGCAAGATGATTATCAAGATGACTCGTTCATATGCAGAAAAGCCCCGGATTTCTGAGGAGCCATTTTATAAGCCAGCCAAAGGAGCAAGCCGGCCACTTAACTTATTTATTATTCTTATTTCACGAGCTTAGCATGAATAAATTCAAACTAATCTAGGGGCTAATGTCGGGGATATACCCCGCGGTATGACCCGACCTGGTGACTCATAGGAGACCCCATAAAGACATGACATCTTATTAATGACCCGGCAGGCGGGTCGCAGGATGACCAAGCCCAAGACCCGGCGGGTGAGCCGGTGCCTGGCGGCTCACAAGAGAAGGACCGAAGAGAGAAGGACTCCCTTAAAGGAAATAAGACCTGGAGTAGGATTCGTGAGAGGCTAGTCCTAATCCTACTCCTAGTAGGACTCTATTTGTAAGCCTACCCTTTCCACCTATATAAGGAGGGGTAGAGCACCCCTAGAGGGAGAAGAGGGATAAGTCCACAAGTTTAGACAACACGAGAGATTAGAGATAGACAAATTAGAGGCTCTCGTGATTAGAGGCAGCAATTAGCACCCTTGTAACCGAGAGATCTTCATCATCATCAATATTAGCCAAGCAGGACGTAGGCTTTTACCTCCACCAGAGGGGCCGAACCTGGGTAAACTCCGTGTCTCTCAATTCCGATCAACCCCTTCAAGCCGCCACATAGTTGTGTCTTTGCCCCGAACCTAAGTCCGTTCACCCGAACATCTGCCGTGATAATTCCACGACAGACACCCTTTGAGGAAACCATAAATCCTAGGAAAACAACTTTTTGCACACCAAAAATACATTTGTCCATGTTAGCATAAAGTTTTTCTTTCCGAAGAGTACGCAAAACGCTTCTAACATGTGTGGTGTGTTGTTCCAGAGATTTGCTAAAGAAAGCATGTCATCAAAGTAGACCACAACACAATATCCAATATAAGGTCGCAACACATGATGCATCATGCGCATGAACGTACCTGGTGCTTCAGATAATCCCATGGGCATCAATAGCCATTCATAGAGACCAAATTTGGTTTTGAAAGCGGTTTTCCACTCGTCACCCTCTTGTATTCAAATTTGGTAGTAGCCACTTTTCAAGTCTATCTTGGAAAATATAGTGGCACCACTAAGTTCATCTAGCATGTCATCTAAGAGTGGTATAGGGTGACGGTAGCGAATGGTGATAGCATTTATGGGACGACAATCGGAACACATGCGCATACTACCATCATGTTTATGCACTAGGATCACGGGGACCACACAAGGACTCAAACTCTCACGAACATGCCCTTTATCTAGGAGTTTTTGGACTTGCCTTTGTAGCTCCTTTGTTTCGTCGGGGTTGACGCGGTAGGGAGCCTTGTTGGGAAGCGGTGCGCCGGGGATGATGTCAATGCGGTGTTCGATCCCTCGCTTTGGAGGTAGTCCCAGAGGTAGCTCATCGGGGAACACATCTTGAAATTCCTGCACCAATTGAGATACCACAATAGGAAGATGTTGTGAAGGGTTAGGACGGATAACATCACCCTTGCACAGTATCACGTAGTGAAGAACGGTCGATGGGCTCTCACTCACATCCCTCACATCTCTTTTGGTGGCAAATAGAACTAGGTCACTCTGACAGCCCATGTGCTGTCCCTTCCTTTTATGGCATGTAACCCCATTGTATGAATCTCGTGTCATGATCTTTGATATGAATTGCACTTGTCATCCATGTGTGGTTGTGCATTCATGCATCATTTCATCATGCATCATTTCTTTCATCTTGCCATGTTGGGTTTTTCTTGTGTCCTTGAACGAATGTGAGTGTGACTTGTGTTGTGATGATGTTTGAGTGTGGGTGGAGTTCATGTGTGCAACCTCTTCTTCTTCCCCTCTCTTTTCCTTTGCAACACCCCCTTCCAAAACCCCTTTCTTCCTATTATTATCATCATCAGAATTAACTTGCTTTTAAAAATGTTAAAAATGTTAAAGAGATAGCCCTATTTATATTAATAATTTAGAGTGTGGTTCTTTTGTTGTTTGGGGTTTGTATGATTTTGTGTTTAAGTAAAACAGGGGCTGTTATTTTCAATAGTATTAAAAATTACTTGCCCAATTAATCAACTCAATATTTTTATTGAATAGTGCATATTATTTTGTTACAAATTAATTTTTGACTTGCACTAAAACCTTTCTTCTACTCTGGGGTTTTCCCCTTGCCTTGTGGTGTTATATAACAAAAAGGCTTTCCTGTTTGTTGATCGCCAGAGTGTGCGTGTGGCCTCCCTGGCCCACGAGGCCCAACAGGGACCGACGACAACATGCCCCGTCCCCGTTCCGTTAGTTTCAGTGTGCCAAGCGAGCAGAGAGGAGCCGTCGTTGGCACGAACGTCGAGACGCGTTAGGCCGCGTGCCCCTATTAAAAGCTGTCCGCGCGGATCCCTAGGGTTCTCTCTTCTCATTCCCCCCTCTTCCTCTCCATGCCGCCGCCAGGTAAGCGGGCCCTCGCCATAGCCGTCGCCTATCCTCCATGACCCGAGTGAGCTCACGCTCGAGCTCGGGGTAGCTTCCCCGTCGTGCCCCGCTTCCCTGGTGTCGAGGGAAGGAGTCCTCTTGACTTCTTCTTCTTCCCCGTAGAAGGCGGGAGCGCCAAGGCCCAGCTCGTTGCCATCCTTGTCCCATCTTCTTCCTCTGCGTCCGGTCAGAAGCTCGCCGGAGTGTCTTCCATCCCCGTCGTCGTTCTGCTGCGCCTCCGTCCCCATCGTCGTGTCTAGGTAGGAGAGGTATCCTCCTGTGTTCGATCCATGCCCTCTCCTCCTCCCCTAGACCGTTGTAGTCGTCGCCATCGTGTTGCCGATGTCCTGCTCCCGGCGCTCTTCAAGCCCAGACCTTGGTTGCAGTGTTTTGAGCGTGTGTGTCGATGCCGATGGAGGTCTGTCACTGTTGCCGTTGCCTGCGTGTGCTGCCTCCCCCCGCGTGCAGCTCGCGCTCGTAGCCGTGCCTTCGCCGCTGTGTGCGTCGCCGCCGCTGCCGTTGTCAATTGCCGTTGCGGCCGCTGCGTCCTGTGGTGCAATCCCCGCGAATCGCCGTGCTAGCCGCGGGGATGAGGTCCCATGTAGATCCCGCGCCCCCTCCGGGGTTCTCCCTCGCCCGAGTCCTCCCCTGCGCTCGCCGGCCGCTGCGGCCGCTGCTCTGTCAGAGTACGATGCAGTTCAGTTTCGTCAGGTAGATGAGTGTGCGTGTGTATATTTGTTAGGCAGAGCGCCTCCTCTTTTAACCTCCGTAGGCGTAGCAGAGTGGTAGTCGCCAGGGGGAGAGGACTAGGAGGTCACGGGTTCGAGCACGAGGCTCCCCCCTTTGTTTCTTTTGTTTTCCTATTGTTTTTTCCTTTGTTTTCCTTAGTTGCAATGTATATGTATGTTTAGATGCAGTTTTGGGGCATGTGAAGATGTTTGCATTTTTTTCCTTTTTCTGTTGTTGTAGTGTGTGTGTTTCTACATGTGCAATATGTGTGGGTGCATGGAGCATGTTCATGTGTGTAGGTGTATGTGTGTGAGTTGTGAGTGTGTATATACTTAAGAGTATGTATGCATGTGTATATATGTGTGTGTGTGGGCAGATTACACCATGTGGTGTTTGTGCATGTGAGTGTGGTAGTGTGTGTGTATGTATGTGCACATGTGTCTTATGAGTTCTTGTGTGTGAAGGTGTGTGCGTGTGGCCATCTACATATGCAAATGCATATATGCATTGAGCATATATGTAAGCTTATGTGTGTGGATGCACACCCACACTCATGAGCTTGGGTGTGTGAGAGAGTGCCATGTGCATTTGTGTGCATGTGAGAGTGAGTGAGTGTGTGTGTCTCTATGCTCTATGCATATGTGACATGTGAGTGTGAGTGTGGTTGAACACCCCCTCTTGGGTAGGTGATCATGGTGGCATTGGTGCTCATATGCCTTGTGCATATATAGAGCATGGGTGTGTTCTAGTAGTGGTGTGAGTAGAGTGTTTATGTGTGTTTAGGGGACTAGTGGGTATTCCCACTTGACACACCCCTTTTGGCTAGTATGCTTGTTGGTAGGATTCATTAATGATTGCCATGCTATTTTGTTTAACATGAGAATCACCCATATAAGTGGGAAACATGCTGTTAAGTGACCAACTTGATGTTTCTGTTTCAGCATGCTAAAAACTGCCAAGTCTGAGAATCTCCTGTTATTTTTGTGCCATGAAGAGTGGGTGGTATCTAGTGATGTCTTTGGAATTCGCTCATGCTCAGTGTTAGTTATTTGTAGTAGATAATGCCTTTTACCATCCTGTTAATTTTCATGCCAATAGGAGCTCTCTAGAATATTTACCTACTGCTGTCAACTTGCTACTTTATATTCTCAGATTCCAGAAAACTGGAATTTTCACTAAGTCCCAGAAAACTGTTTCATCATGTCAACTTGATTGCTTCATGCTTATTGATGTGTACCTCCTTTGATGATGGTGTAGTTGGAAAGTTGATGTGTGTGTTGAGTATATTCTGTCCATATCTTGTTTGTGGCTGTAGGGTTCCTGTAGCTCCAGTTGTGAGCTGTAGAAGTTGCTATGTTGCTGTTTTGTGGCAGATTGTGAGTTTTATTGTTTTGTGACTTGTGGGAGCTATACTCCATGTAATTCATTGATTCTTGAGGCTATTGTGATTGTTTTTTCATCACCTATCCACTAGGTACCTTGGAATGCCAAGAATTAGCCCATGGCTTGGTGGTCTTGTGATTTTGCCTCCGTACCTTGTCGTGAGCGTATCGTGAGAACCGTAACTCCGTTTCTTGCGTTCTTTATATGCATTTCTATCGATTTTGCATCATGCATCCATATTTGCCATGATCATGCATGTTTAAATAACTTAACATGAGGTTATGTACAGATTCATTAATGAACAAACTTTGCATGTGAAACATGACTAGTTTTGGATTGGCATGTTAATTCTTCATAAATGAACCATGCATCATCTTGGTTGTGCATTGCACCTTGGTTGGATGTTTATTGTTGATGTTTCTCTTGGGTAGACGTGAGTGTTGATACTGAGTACGAGGACCCAGGAGAGTACCACTACGAGGATCCGCTACTTGTTCCGCTGAAGAACCAACATGCAAGATGATCGTACCCGGATCCTGATACTATTTTTGCTTGCTAGTTTCTTGCTCTTATCGTTACAATTGCGCTACCTACCACTTTATATCAGCCTCCTAATTACCATGACAGCCTCTAACCTCCACATCCTAGCAAACCTTTGATTGGCTAAGTTACCGCCGCTCAGCCCCTCTATAGCATTCTTAGTTGCAGGTGCAGGTTGTTCCATGTGATAACATGGATTTGGATATCACAATATTATCTGTTGTTTAATTTAATGCACATATATATCTTGGTATTGGTGGAAGGCTTGGCCTTTTTCTAAGTGATTTGTTCCGCTGTTACCGCCATTAGTTCCTTATTACCGGTGTTATGTTTTCCATATTTTGCGCTCCTAACATGCTCGGGGTTGCTATGGGGACCCCCTTGTTCATTCGGTTGAGATTAAAACTTGTCTGGCAAGACCTAACTTTGGTACTATATTTTCTAATAACTTAATAAAACTTGCATAGGGCTTTGCAACCCTGTGGATAATTAATCAACAACCCGGGCCAGTGCTCCTCATGAGTGTTGGTCCAAACTAGAGCACCGTGCGGGGCCAACCCGGGGAAACTCGGGACATTTCTATCAGGCCACCGTACGCTTCGCTTATCCGTCGTGTCCTGAGAATGAGATATGCGGCTCTTATCGGGTTTGTCGACACGTCGGGAGGTCTTGCTGGATTTGTTTTACCTTTATCGAGTGTCTTGTGTGTGGAGTCTGACTTTCTTCGGGTTTTCTCGAGGTGTTGGAATCCCTTTGGAATTACCTATGATGACCGCGAGATCCATGGTCGAGGCTATTCCCGCGGAGTGTGGTTAATTTGTGATGGATTAGTTGGAGCACCCCTGCAGGGTTAAATCTTTCGGAAAGACGTGCCCGCAGTTATGTGGCAACTTGGATATTTGTTTAACACCCGGTTATAGTTATCTTGAAGTAAACTCTAATTAAAATGCACCAACTATGTGAGTAACCGTGATTGTCTCTGCTCGTGAACATGATCCGAGAGAGAACACGGTGGGGTTATGATTGACGTAAGTAAGTGTTCAGGATATCATGGGGATCATACTAGATTCGATCGTTCATCGTAGGCCACTCATATTTATTTTCATGTTGCGTAAGTTAGCCACCATAAATGCTTAGTGCTGCTGCAAACTAAACACTTACCCCATCCCAACCTTTAAGCCAGAATAGTCTCGGTACCCGGGCACATGATAGCTGAGTCCTGTGTGGCTCACAGTTTACTACAACAACTCCAGGTACAGGTTCAGATGAGTTCGTGCAGGATGATCTCACCCAGCTCCAGTGGGAATATGATGAGGAAAGAGGCAGGATGTACGTGACGTATCCGGATGAGTAGATGTCCTGGTCGTGATCTTTGGGATAGCGAGATAGTATCATTTACATCTGTTTTTTTATCGTTTGATTTCGTCCGTAGTCAGACCCTGTCTTCATTTTGATGATTGAACTCTGAGTGAATTGTAATTTAGCATGTGGCGAGTGTAAGCCAATCTTGTATACTCAACTTTTCAGTATTGTATGATGTGATGATACTATACTTGCGAATGACAAGATGCGCCTCTATCCCTTGCGAGGCCCCTCGTGTCTTAAAATGGATAGGCGCGCATCTTGGGGCGTTACAGTCACTCATGTCCCTCATTGTGGAGTCGCTCAAGTTTGTCTTGTGGCGCTCACTCACTTTGAGGTGGATCACTCTCTCACTTTTATCTCCACCATGGGATGAAGTGTGCTTGTTGGCGATCACTTGACTAGGAGACATAGGTCGAAGCACATATTTGGTGCCCTTCATATTGAAGCTATATTGATTGGTGCGCCCATTGTGTATGGTGCTACGGTCGAATTACCAAGGTCTCTGAAGGAGGATGTGTCAAACGAACATGGGCACCACATCCCACTCCAAGGTTTCTTCATAAGCGCCGATATTGAAGGAAACTTGCACGGTGTGGTCGACTAGTATAGTGCTAGAGTCGCTTAGCCATTAGACCTTGTAGGGGCGAGGATGATTTTTTATTGGTCAAGTGCAACTTGGAGCAAACTTCTTCACTTGCCAAATTATGACAACTTCCTCCGTCAATGATGACCTTGACAGATCTCCCTTGGATACCGGCCTTGGTGTGGAAGATGTGGAAACATTGGTCCTCGTCTTGTTGTTGTTGAAGAGTCAAAACCTTTGTGACAACGAGAGCGGGGCTTGGATCATTGTCACAAAAGACTTGGGAGTCGTCATCTTCATTGACTTGTCGGTTCATGGCCACTTGTTCCAAAGCTTCCATCGCATCTTCACTCATGGAGTCATAGGATCCATCATCTTGGAGTATCATGGTTCGCCTAGTGGGACATTCGTGCATTTTGTGGCCACGGCCTTGGCATGTGAAACACTTGATGGATCTTGTTTAGACGTCATCCAGTGTTGGTGTAGAGGATGACACTCTTGTTTTGCTTGTAGAGGTGTTGCGTGATGATGAAGACGACTTGTCCTTGAATCTTGACTTGTCATCTTTTGTCATTAAGGTTATTGTAGTAGGAGTTGTAGTTGGAGTAGCTTGTGTAGTGGCACCATAGTTCTTGTAGGAGGTCTTGGAGTACTTGTTATCTTCTTGAACTTGTTGTTCTGCCTTCGTGGCTTGATGTACTAGCTCGAGCAAGTTGGAGTAGGGTTGGAAATCCGGAATTTTCTTGACTTGGTAATTGAGACCGTTCAAGAATCGTGCCATAGTTTGCTCATCCTCCTCCTTCACATTTGCTTGTATCATAGCCATCTCCATATCTTGGTAGTATTCTTCCATGGACATGGTGCCTTGCTTGAGTAGTTGGAGTTTCTTGAAGAGGTTGCTATGGTAGTGAGTTGGGATGAATCACGCTCTCATGAGTTCTTTTATTTCTTCCCAAGTTGTGATTGGAGGTTCACCTCTTTCTCGTCGCCACTTAATCACTTGTTCCCATCAAATGAGAACATAATCTTGGAATTCAAGGGAAGCCATGGCAATCTTCTTGTCCTCTTCATAGTTGTGCAACTGGAATATTTTGTCGACCTTGAAGGCCCAAGAGAGGTAGTCTTCGGGATCGTGCTTCCGGAGAACTTAGGCATGGTGAACTTGAGCTTGCCAAAGTGATTTTCCTTATTGTTGTTGTGATTGAGATATCCTTGGTGTGGACGAGCATAGTTGTCTTGGTGACGTTGGCCTTGCCTTGGCGCGTGATCATCCACGTGGTCAATGGGATTTGCTTGAGGCTTCACATCTTGTCGAGGAGGGACATTGTTGTCATGTTGGTCTTGCTCTTGCCTTGGGGTTGGCTCATCAATGTGTTGCTCCTCTTGCCTTGGTTGTTGTTGACGTCGTGGACGCACCCGTTGTTGGTGTTCTTAGTGCTCCTCTTGACGTGCTTCTTCTTCTTGGCATTCTAGACATAGTGCTTCTTGTTCCTCATGTGCTAAACAGTTGCATTCTTGCACGACATAGGTTGCGTCGCGAAGCGCCCATTGTGCCTCACGTGCTTGCTCTTCACGGCGACGGTCTTCTTCACGGCGGTTACATAGGCGATCTTGCTCATAGTCGTCTTGCTCTTGTTGGCGACGGTGGTGGCACTTGCAATGACGAGCTTGGGGCTCATCATGGAAAGGGTTGCTTGAATCTTGAGAAAGGCGATGCGCGTCACATTGGTGTGGTCGAGTTCGATGAGGAGGGATTTCATCGGAGGAGTCCTTGGACGAGTGTCGACTTGCGGTGCGCTGGTGAGTTGAGGTAGACGTAGATGATGCGCGATTCACCATCAAAGCGCGGAGCTTGTCCATTTGTCTTGCCATGAAGTCCCGCGTCTGCTCCTCGGATTCACGTATGTTGGTGGCGAGGTGCTCGATGCGGTTTGTGAGGACATCGTGTGCTTGATGCATTTCCTTTTGTGCGGCGAAGAATTGTAGTTTGCTGACATAGCTGTTCGCGTCGTCGTCATGCTCCTCAAATGCCGGGTTCGACATAGTGTTCCTATCCATGATACTCAAGTACATATAAGTGGAAGAATGGGAAAACATAATACCAAATACCGTTATGAAGCTTGAGATGAGGATCGATCACTCAATGTGAAATCGTGGAAATAGTAAAATTGGTACCGAATTTGCCCTTCTCACACCTACAAAGGTAATGCTTATGGAGTAGCTTGGTTACCATTGTGGCACAAAATTTCAAGCAGTTCGAGAATATGATGCAATAAGGTTGAGACATATCCGCAAGGAAGCAAGTAAGACAATATGGGTCAATTGCAATGGGTGAACTCGGAAACACCCATAGGAAATAGAAAGTGGGGCTGTGCAACCAAAAGTGAGCTCAAAATGTGGGATCCACGGAAAACGCTCCTGTTTCACAACTCTAGAGAGACGGTAGCACGATTGCTCAAATGTGCGTGATACGAACTTGTGCACAACCTATAGGAGACAAAAATGTGTCGACTTCCTATTCTCGACTTGCTATGTATGTGGCATGAATCACTCACTCAAGTGATCCAAAGTGATGAAGTATGATATGAGAATGTTCTGATGCTATTGTTCTTTTGACCTTGCTTAAAAGCTTCACTTTTATTTCCTTTAGCAATGATATTTGGATTGTCACTATGCAGAACATGCACACCAAGGTAGCAATTACGTATGCGGGGACTTTGCAACACAAGAGATGATACTAAGATGTATATGCGTGCAATTGTAGCTATGCGGAGTATGTATCACTAACGTGCACAAGTAGCGTGGCCTCATAATACTCAATGGCTAGTCTCGATAGGCAAATAATGCAAATAGGCTAGGGGTAACAATGCAATGGCAAGGGTAGAAGCAAAAGTGTCGTTGCAGTTACCGTCCTTGCTTACGGTGGGGTGTCAAAGAATAGTTGGTTGGTGACGTTGCGGGGCGATGATGAGGGGCGATATCGATGAAGAACCACTCCTAATTAGTCGAAACACCTTAGGAAGTGGCAGGGCTCGCGACTCATAATCTTAAATGCAAATGTGTTGCATAGGAAATGTTGGCAAAAAGGTGGAAGAAATGGTGGGAAACTATCTGCAAAGGCCGGAGGGTCCGGGAGCCGAAAGGTCCGGGTGGGGCCGGTAGTGCCGGGCGTTTGGAAAACTGGGACGAACCCTATTTTCTAGATCTTGGATTGGGCGGAAAATCTTGAGGAAAAACCCAAATCTGACGGTGAAAAAGAAAAATTGGGGGGGGGGGATTGGCTAGATGAAAAGCTAGATCCACATGTCGACAACGAGATCCACGGATCCAAATCAACAAAATCTCATCAAATCCAAGAAATTCAAGAAAGTTTGGGTGGGGCTATTTTTGTGGAGATTTTCGAAATTGTGTTAAATCAAAGCAAAATTAGGCTAGAAAATGGTGGGGGAGACTCGAAATTCGTGATCAACGTGGCTCATGGTACCAATATGATACGGGGCAAGCCCGTGTGGGTCGATCTTTCACGATTTGGAGGGGGATTCCCGAAGAACATGAAGAACACGGGGAAGAACGAGAGGAAAACACTAAGGGCAAACACGATTACACATCCACTAGAATCACGATGGCACATGAGGAACGAGATCCCCAAGTTAAACAACGATACAAGTAACGACATGAGATCTCCCACTCCAAAGGAGGGGCCTTGTATCCATGAGGGATCTTCCCTCTAGAGGGGCCTTGACATCACTTGGATCTTCTCCACAAGGAGGTCAACTCCTCAAGAGAGGGCAAGTAATGGAGCTAAGCTCTAGTGCAAATCTTAGCTAACCCTGAAAACGAGGAGGGGCCGGAGTATATATAGTCTCGGGGGCGAAGGGGTAAGTTACATGGGCCTCGGCCCTAGTGGCAGCGCTCTGTGTAGGCCGGAAGTTCCTGGCTAGGTTGGAAGTTCCGGGCACTTGAAGTTCTGGGCAAGTTCTAGGCTTTCCCGAGTGATGGCACAAGCTTCGGTGGTAGGCTGATGGAGGGCAGAAGTTCTGGGCCGGCCGGAAGGTCCGGGGCCGGAAGCTCTGGGGAGGTTCTGTGCGGGCTTCGGGGTTTCTCGAGAGTTGGCGCAGGTTTCCGTGTCAAGCTAAGGGAGGTCCGGAAGTTCCGGTGGCCAGAAGGTTTGGGCTGGCTGGAAGTTCCGGGCTACCCAGAAGCCTGTTCTTGGTGCTAGCTCCTTCTCCTCCTCGGCCTTGGTCTTGGAGGTGATTCCCCGGTCCTTTGAGGTCGTCTCCCGTGTACCGAAGGATACACAGGGTCTCATTGTGAGGTAGCATCCAAGTTCCTTTGCCATCAAAGTCTTGCTCGAAGAGGAGTGAGTTCACCTTATCTTCAATGTCGCGTGTGCTTGCTCTTGTCATAGGGCCACTTGGTGGTTGGCTTGATGGTGCCATCTTCATGGGGATGCTGGTGGGATGCTCCGCATCACTATGTCAATAGGTTAGTCCCAAAAATGATATGAAGTTGCTATAAAATGATTGTAAAACATTCAAGACTGATAATATAACATCATGCAACAAGCCAAAATATAAATAGGTTGGAGACGTATCAGCATCCGCAAGCTTAATTCGTACTCGTCCTCGAGTAGGTAAATGATAAAAACAGAATTTTTGATGTGGAATGTTGCCTAACATGTTCATCATATATTATTTTCTTTGTACCATGGACATTTGGACTTTTAAATGGTTCAAAGCAAGAGTCTAGTTTTGACATGAAAACTTTAATACTCAAGCATATCACCAAGCAATCATGTCTTTCAAAATATCAACGTTAAAGCAAGTTATCCCTAGCCCAGCATGCTCAATCATTGATCCATTCACAATACACACTCAAATATTAGCTACACCTAATTCTCAAGTACGATCATAGTGCTTCCTAGTTGGTGCTTTATAAGAGAAGATGGAGACTCAAATTGAAAAATAAAAAATGCATAAAGTAAATAGATAGGCCCTTCACAGAGGGAAGTAGGGTTTTGTAGAGGTGCCAGAGCTCAAGTGTTTAAATTGATAGAGAAAAAATATTTTGGGTGGCATGCCTTTCCTATCAACGAAAATGACTGAGAGATTTAAATATCTTTCCATGCTAGATACACCATAGGCGGTTCCCAAACAGAAAATAAAGTTTATTCCTTTTTTTCACCATACTTTCACTTTCCATGGCTAGCCAAATCCACGGTTGCCTTCCATACCAAAAATTTCCAAGGAATTTATTATTTGACAACATAAAGTAAATATGTTTTTATTTTTCATTTTGGGATCGGGCATCCCTATTACATCTGTACTCTCGTGCAGTGACAAGTGAATAAATAGTCATCTTGAGAATAACACATCTAGCATGGAAAAATATCGATCACCCCCTACCATCTCATGAGCGGTACGACCACATAAAAATGAAATTTTATTTTGAAATTTAGAGATGGAACGTACAAATTTGCTTGGAATGGCATGGAAATACCATATAGAGGTAGGTACGGTGGACTCATATGGAAAAAATGGTTTAGGGATTTTGGATGCACAAGTAGTATTTCTACTTAGTACAAGTGAAGGCTAGCAAAATATTGAGAAGCATCCAACCAAGAAACAAAAAATCACATAAGCGAGCATTAAGCATGACTAACACTGAATAATGCACCATAAGTAGGATGTAATTTCGTGGCACAAATATTGAATTTCTTGCTTGCATAGGGAATCACAAACCTTAATACCAATATTCTTACTAAGCATAATTACTCACCAACATAACTCACATATTACTATTGTCATGTATCAAAACTATTACAAGGGATCATGTTTTAATTTGTTCAATGATCTTCATGAATTTTTTTATTATACCCCTCTTGAATACCTATAACTCTGGGACTAGTATCATATATTGCAATTGCTTTTGATAAGCTCACATGGATATAAGTGAAGAACATGAGCATACAAGTTTCATCTCTCAAAATAGTATAAGTGAAGCATGAGAGGATTTCTTAAAAATTAATAAATCTCAAATTAATATAAGTGAAGCATGAGAGCATTTCTTAGAAAAATTTAAAGCACGTCGTACTCAAAAAGATATAAGTGAAGCATAAGAGAAATTCCTTTGCTCAATAGATTTAAGTGAAGCATAAAGAGAATTCTAGCAAATCATAGATTAATTTTGGATCTCTTAAATAGGTTTGTGCAGCAAGGATAAAAAGCAAGTAAATCAAATATACAAGTCACCTCAAGCAAAACTCATTATATGTGACGAATAAAAATATAGTTCCAAGTAAAATACCGATGGTTGTTAGAAGAAAGAGGGGATGCCACTCGGGGCATCCCCAAGCTTAGTTGATTGTTACTCTTTGGATATTACCTTGGGTGCTATAGAATCCCCAAGCCCAGGCTCTTCTTACTCCTTATTCCTTCATCCATCGTGATATCACCCAATACTTGAAAACTTCAATCACACAAAACATGACAAAATTCTCGTGAGATCGGTTAGTATAATAAAGCAATTTACCACTTTAAGTACTATTTTAAACCCATTAATATTTTATTATTGAATTATACCTACTATATTTTAACTTTACCATGACTTATACCCCCCAATACAATCCATATATTCATCAAAACAAGCACACAATGCAATAAAAAATGAAACTATTTCAAACAGAACAGTCTGTAGTAATCTGTACTCTACCCATACTTCTGGAACTCTAAAAATTCTGAAAAAATAGGAGAACGTAACGAATTTGTATATAAATACTGTGTAACAATTTCAGCTCAATATCACGTTTGCGTAAAAAAGTAAAATTCGAGCACTGGTAACAAAGTTTTTGTTTCAGATTCAGCATTGTCTCTACTCATCTTACGGATCCTCGTAAAGGATTTACTTGGCACAAACTCTAAATAAAACATAAAAATACAATCATAATCGAATCATAATTGTGAAAAACACTTAAAAACATAAAGAAAAAGATAAAGAATATATTATTCATTGGGTTGCCTCCCAACAAGTGCTATCGTTTTACTCCCCTAGCTAGGCATAACACATAGTTTCAAGTATTGTCATCCTTAGTTTTCCCTCCATAGAAGAACCTCATGATTGAGTCATATGGTGGAATAATTATTGTTCTAGGTGTTACATAACCTTTCTAAGAGGAAACTAAAACTTAATATTGTATTCTTTCATATTATCACGACATCTATAGTGCATAAAAACGGTCTACCAAGTATGATGGGACAAGATGGATTGGAATCAATATCAAGAATAATAAAATCAATGGGCATAGAGTTCATATTTCCCAGAATAAGAACATCATTAATTTTTCCCAAAGGATTTT
Organism: Hordeum marinum; assembly: GCA_022496015.1. NCBI lineage: Eukaryota > Viridiplantae > Streptophyta > Magnoliopsida > Poales > Poaceae > Hordeum > Hordeum marinum. The sequence goes on along the minus strand of CM039676.1, from coordinate 192,469,287 downwards.
TAATAGTAGAATCCACCAAGTGCAAATTAAGACAACACTCTTCAATATTGGTAAGACCAAGCACATCACGTAGAGATTTCGGAATTGTAGAAACACTAGAACCCAAATCACACAAAGCAAAGCATTCATAATTTTTAATCTTAAATTTAATGGTAGGTTCCCAATCATCATGAAATTTTCTAGGAATTTAAATCTCTAATTCCAACTTTTCTTCTAAAGATTTCATCATGGCATCAACAACATGTTTAGTAAAAGATTTATTTTATTCATAAGCATGGGATCAATTTATCATGGATTGCAGCAAAGAAATACAATCAACCAAGGATAAGCTCTCATGACTAAACTATTTTTAATAAAAAATAGTGGGCACATCACTAGTTAAAGTTTTGACCTCTCCAAACCCACTTTTACCAAAATTTTCATCAAGATTTTCACCCTACAAATCATTGGGTCGCCCTCTAGCTAAAGTTGACTCTTCTTCAGTCCCTTTATCATCAATTTTAACGTTGCTAAACAAGTAATAAATAGAGAAAATACCAATCATTTTAAGATGTTCATCATTGTTATGAAAGTAATGGCTAGAAAAAGCTTTTTCTAAATATTACTTTTTAGCCCTAAGCATAGCAGTTCTTTTCTTACTTTCATCCGTATAAACATATAAAGCTTTAATTGATTCATTGATATTAGGTGTAAAAATATGCAACTTGAGATTTTCTACATCATTGGAAATTCTATCAATGCTTCTAGACATATCATCAATCTTATTCAACTTTTCTTCTATCGTAGTATTCAAAGACTTTTGAGCATTGGTAAATTCTTTACAAATATTCTCAAGATCAGAGGTGTTCCTATTATTATTATTATTATTATTATTATAAGAATTACCAAAGGAATTACCATAATTATTAGAGGAATTTCCAGGAAAAGGCCTAGGATTAAAATTACCTCTATAAGCATTGTTATTGAAGTTGTTTCGCGAGATGAAATTCACATATACGGAATCATTATTTTGCTCAATAAAAGTAGACAAAGGCACATCATTAAGTTCAATAGGAGCATTTTTACTAGCTACCAACTTCATAAGAGCATCAACTTTTTCACTCAAATTACTAATTTCTTCCACTGAATTAACCTTTTTACTAGTAGGTGCTCTTTTCGTATGCCATTGTGAATAATTTGCCATAATATTATCTAGAATTTTGGTAGCTTCACCCAAAGTAATTTCCATAAAAGTACCACCCGCGGAGGAATCTAAGAGATTTCTACAAACAAAATTCAATCTGGCATAAAAGTTTTGTATGATCATCCAAAGATTTAAACCATGAGTAGGACAATTTCTTAGCATCAATTTCATTATTTCCAAAGATTGTGCAACATGTTCATACTCAAGTTCCTTAAAATTAATGATTTGAGTTCTAAGGGAAATAATTTTCGTGGGCGGAAAATACTTAGCAATAAAAGCATCCTTGCACTTATCCCAAGAATTGATACTATTGCGAGGCAAAGAAGAAAACCAAATTTTTGCACGATCCCGCAAGGAGAAAGGACACAATTTCAACTTCACAATATCATTGTTCACATCTTTTTTCTTTTGCATACCGCATAATTCCGCGAAGGTGTTTAAATGGGATGCGACATCCTCATTAGGAGTACCGAAAAATTGACCTTTCATGACAATATTCAACAAAGCGGCATTAATTCACAAGACTCCACACTAGTGGCGAGAGGAGCAATAGGAGTGATAATAAAGTCATTATTGTTGGTATTGGAAAAATCACACAACTTGGCATTTTCTTGAGTCATCGCGACTATGCAAACAAGATTGCAAGCAAACAAGAGATCTCACGGAAAAAGGCAAACGAAAAAGAGAGGGCGAATAAAACAACAAATTTGTGAACTAAGGGAGAGGAAAACGAGAGGAAAATGGAAAATGATATAAATTGAAAGGAGATGATATTTGTGATTAGGAACATGGTAGATGAGATTGTTTCCTCCCCGACAACGGCACCAGAAATTCCTTTGACGTGGCTTGAGACTGTGTCGATATTTCTCCAAAGAGGAAGGGATGATGCAGCACAACGACGGTAAGTATTTCCCTCAGTTATGAAACCAAGTTATCAATCCGTAGAGGAAGATCATGCACCCACATAAACAACACCTACACACAAATAACAAAGACTTGCAACCCGACGCGAAAAATAGGTTGTCAAGCTCTCTACGGTAATAAGATAGATTAGGTAATGATAGTTTTGGGAAATAGATCTCGCAAGAACACAAAATAAAATAAGCAAACAAAAAGTGTAGCAAGGTATTTTTGGGTTTTTTGGATTAATATATCTGGAAACAAAAAGGCAAAATAGTAGATCGGAAAGCAATATGTTGGAAAAGTAGACCTTGGGGCCATAGGTTTCACTAGTGCCTTCTCTCATGAGTATAGCGCACGATGGGTGAACAAATTACCGTTGCCAATTGATACAAGATCAAATAATCGTGATGATATCCAGGCAATGATTATTATATAGTCATCATGTCCAAGATAAGTAGACTGAAACAATTGTGCATCTACTTCTATTACTCCACACATCGACTGCTATCCAGCATGCATCTAGTGTATTAAGTTCATGGGAAAACGGAGTAATGCAATAAGAACGGTGACATGATGTAGAAATGATAAATTCATGTAGGAATATACCCCATCTTGTTATCCTCAATGGCAATGATACATGCGTGTCTTGCTGCCCCTTCTGTCACTGGGAAAGAACACCGCATGATCGAACCCATCACAAAGCACCTCTTCCCATGGCAAGAAAATTCGATCTAGTTGGCCTACCTAAACTAAAGATTTGAAGAAGAAATACGAGGCTATAAGTAATCATGCAAATAAGAGATCAAAGAATACTCAAATCATATTCTTGGATAGAAACTAATCATGAACTCAAAATTCATCGGATCCCAACAAACACACCGCAAAAGTCATTACATAAAATAGATCTCCAAGATACCATAGCATTGGGAATCTTAGAGAGAGAGGAAGCCATCTAGCTACTGCCTGCGGACCCATAGTTCTATGGTGGACTACTCATGCATCATCGGAGAGGCACCTATGATGATGATGGACCCCTTCGTGATTAGATTGGATCTCGAGGTTCTAGAACTTGCGGCATCTGGAACTGTGTTTCGTCGTCTCCTCTAGGGGTTTCCAAATATTTGGGAATTTATATGGCGAATAGTCGGTTGAGGGGGGTCCCGAGGTGGGCACCCTCCACCAGGCCACACAAGGGACCTCTGGCGCGCCCTAGTGGAGGGTGGCCACCCTAGGGCCCCTCTCCTGTTGTTCTTTGGCCCATCCTGGCTCTTCAGTCCATAAAAAATCTCCAAAAATTCCCGTACCATTTGGTCTCTGTTTGGTACTGATTTTCCGCGAACTAAAAAACAAGCAAACCAGCAACTGGCACTTTGACACTATGTCAATAGGTTAGTCCCAAAAAATGATATAAAGTTGCTATAAAATGATTGTAAAACATTCAAGATTGATAATATAACAACATGGAACAAGCAAAAATTATAGATACGTCGGAGACGTATCATGCCACTATGTTTTAAATGCACTATTGCAGGAATGGAGGGAATGTGGTTGCTTAATTCAAAGATTGATAGTAACCATCATGTTGCACAATTACGCGAACGCAAGCTCGACCACCTTATCACTCACACTTCTAAGGTGGACTAGAAAATACACCCGGATTGGATTGACATGTATGTGTTTTATTTATTTATTTCAAGCATTTATACTAATCGGCAACACTAAATGAATTTTTATGTTTTCTGATATGCAGGTTGAAATGGGCTGGACTTTTACCTTTCGAGCGTTTAGTAAGGCATGGGCACCTCCAGATGCCTCGCCATTGACTCCTGTCTACTCACCTACCTAGTGGACCGATTGAGGCTTGAAACCCACACATTCCACTTTCCTTGCGGAGAGATAGCTCCTACTCTAGAGGATATCTCAGTACTGCTGGGCCTACTATTGGCGGGTCATGCCATAGGACCCTTGGAGGCACCGCCTGGTTGGGAGGCATCTATGGCACAATGTTTCGCATGTGTTTATCATAAGGCTTCGGGTGTTGCGTCAGAGCCTCACGGACCTAAGTATGATTGGCTGCATTGTTTTAGTGTTAGTTCCTTAGCCACATATCTTTAGTTTCCCATGCTTTTGATTTTACAATTAAATTTGTTGTTTACTAATATTTTCTCTTTACTCAATATAGTTGCAGACTTTCTCGGGGTATCCAAATGTCCCTATGAATGAGACACAGGTCACATGTAGGCTGGAGGCACACCTACTATGGATTCTCGAGAAGGTTATCTTTAGACAGAACCATGTCACCACTTTAAGTGCAAACTACATACCTATTGTACTGGAGATCCCGAGATCTGAGATGCCGAATCAGAACACACCTAGGATTTAGGGTTTGGTGCTCTTAGTAGCTACATACCGAGGTATGTGCAACAATTGCCAGCTTGTGACAAAAAACTCAGCCCTTCTTGGATGCCCTCTATTTTTACAGTTGTGGTCGTGGGAGAGGTTCTCTATAGGACGGCCGAACATAGATGTCGAGGAGGGTTTTCTCGTGGTTCACCTGTTCGATGATCAACACATTGACATGCCTACTTTACATCTATGCTGGACACGTCGCAAGGTATTGTTGGGTAACTTTGCATGGGAAACAAAAAAATTCCTACGCACACGCAAGATCTATCCATGGTGATGAGCATCTATGAGAGGGAGAGTGGATCTACATACCCGTGTAGATCGCTAAGCGGGAAGCGTTAAGAAACACAATTGATGTAGTCGAACGTCTTCGCGATCCAAATCGCCGAGCGTCCCGTGATCCCATCATGATCCATCTCGTGATCCAATCACGATTCGTACCATGATCCCATCACGATTCGTCCCGAGATCTTGATCATGGTCCTTCCGGTCTAGTGCCGAATGGATGGCACCTCCACGTTCAGCACATGTACAGCTCGATGATGATCCCCGTCTTCTTGATCTAGCAAGAGGGAGTAGAGAGGTAGATGATTTCTCCGGCAGCGCAATGGCTTGGCGGTGGCGGTGGTGGAACTATTCCAACAGGGCTTCGCCTAAGCACCGCTGAAACGATCTAGAGGAGAAACTACGATCTAGAGGAGAGGGTAGCACTTGGCTGATTTCTGTTGCGAAAACCCCTCAAAACCTCTAGTATATATAGGAGGAGGGAGGGGAGGAGGCACCCTCAATCCCTCCACAAGGAGGGTTCGGACGAAGTGGAGGAGGGAGGAGTCCTACTCCAATCCTACTAGGAGTAGGACTCCTTCCCCACTTTGGAAACCTTTTTCCACCTCTTCCACCTCTAGGTTTCTCCACCCCAGCCGCACGGGCCTTGTCGTGGTTTTATCTCGGCAGATGTCCGGGTGAACGGACTTCGGTTCGAGGCCATCGCCAATGGGGTGGACTCAAAGGGGTTAGTCGGGACGAAAGACACGGATTTACCTAGGTTCAACCCCTCAAATCGAGGTAATAGCCTACGTCCTGCTTGTGTTTGTATTGCTTGTGTATCGATTACAAGGAGCTAAAAGCTTGACCTAGTTGTCGATTGCCTGCTCTCTAAGTCGCCCCGGGTCTGCCTTTATATAAGAGGTCAGGACATTCGGGTCGTTACAATTGCTAACCGAGTCTCTCTCTATCTTCTCATACAAGCCGTCTGTGAGTGGGCCTGCACGCCCGGGTCTTTTCAGTCCGGCCCGTTGTACGGCCCACACCATGAGTCACTTATCCTCTTGGGCCACTTAATCTTATGGCTCACCTTTGGTCCGGTTCACGAGCCAATAATCATGACCCGGAGCCTCTTCGGCGGGTCATATCCCCAACATTAGGCCCCAAGTTGAATTGAGCTTGCTCACTTCATCCTTCTCTTCCACTTTTGGCGAGCCGCCCGGAATGACCCGGCGTGACATCATGAGATCTACTGATGTGTCTCTAAATCTTTCACTTTAACTGTCATCCCGAGAATCAAGGCGTCCGCCTTGGTCAAACGGTGTCATCGCCTGGATTTTCGCGCCTTCCTTAACCCCCTTTTAAATATGACCCGTGCGGGTCGGTGTTTCCCATTCTCCCGCTTGTGCCTCTGCTTCTTCGTCTTCTTCCCGTCGCTGCCCCAGTGTCTTTGAGCTTTGCTCCGGTGCCGTCCGAACGTCGTCCCCAACCTTGGCCGCTGCATCACCCTGAACGTACCAGAGATTCGTCCGCCTCTGCCGCGCCATCTCCAGTAAGCTTTCCTGCTCCCTAGATTGCCGCTGCCGTAGTAGGGTTTTCACCGGTGCTCCGCCGCCGCCGTTCGGGCTCCGGTACTGCCCTCGCCAGTGTATCTCGACACCGCTAACGCCTTTAGAATGCGCTCTTGCACCGCCGCCACACGCGGGCCGGCCGCTCGTAATGCACGGGCCATGATGGCCCCAATCTGTTTCTTTTTCCTCCACTGTTCATCGCTAGGTCAGAATAAAATTTATTTTCTCTGCTTTTGTAGATCCGTAGATATAGTAACATCTTGCGGAATCTCTTTTTAGGACTTAGCCGATTTTTTGATCTTCCCTTTCCCTGTTGAGTCACCAAGCTTCTCCGGCTCTTAACAACCGGGTCTTCCGCTTTATGCGTAGAGCCCTTAAACTTTTTAAACCGTCAAAAATATTTGCTTGCGCTTCGACTCGTCACGCCTTTTATCTTGCACAACACTTAAGCCGCCAACATGTCTCGTGTGTCGAACTCATGCAACTGGGTTGGGTCATGCATTACGGAGGACTTTTTGTCGGATTTTGTTCACGCGGGTACTCTTCCTCCTAAGGAAGTCATTAGCTGGCGGGTCCCAGGTGACGAGACGCGGACCAAACCTCAAGAAGGTGAAGTGGTGGTTTTCTCTGACCATATTGAACGAGGGTTCATGCCTCCTGGCTCAAAATTCTTTCGGGACGTCCTTCACTGTTATAAGCTTCACCCACAAGACTTGGACCCCAATTCCGTCTCAAACATATGCAATTTCCAAGTGCTTTGTGAAGCTTACCTTCAAATCAAGCCATCTGTGGGGTTCTTTCGGGAATTCTTTTATGCTAACTGGCAAACTGAAGTGAAAGCCGTCCCGAGCCTAGAACTTGGATGCATATCCATCCAACGGCGTAGATATATCATCTTTCCAGCTACACAGATGCCGAGTCACCCCAAGGACTGGAACAAGACCTGGTTCTATTGCAAGGAAACCTCTCCTGAGAATGAATGTCCTTTGTCGGGTTATCGTCCTTCCCGGCTCACAACAACATCAGAGCTTCCTGGCCGGCTATCAGCTACAGAACGTGCAAGATATGAGCCGGCCCATGCCAAAATCAAGGCTCTCATGGCCAACGGCTTAATCGGGCTGGACCTGATCCATTGCTGGATTACGTGGCGAATTGTGCCTTTGAGCCATAGAAGCCGACTCATGTGCGAATATAAAGGCAAGTATGATAGCTCATTATGCTTCAGCCGATCCACATTGACAGAGAATGACATTACCCTCGCCATCCGGTGTCTTGTCCATGAAGCTTCCGGATCATGTAGCGAAATTGGCCTGACACCTTTTAGTGCCAACAATCTGGCTCTCATTGTAAGTTTAATCTCTTCTCCTCCGTCTCCTAGACGTTGTTTGCACTTTGCTGATTTGATATTCACTCTCCGGGTCATTCTTATAGGCCTACTCAGACTTCTGGAAGAGGGAATATGTTGCCCCTCCGAAGAAATCCAGGAAGAAGGTCCCAACTAAGAAGGCTAAAAAACATGCCCCGCAAGATAATTTATTTGACCCGCCACCATCATCCAACTTAGAGGTAAAGTTTCAACTGTCTTGCTTGATCTTTTACCTTCCTATTTTAACACTTACTTTACTTGCAGGATGAAATAGAAACCAGCCGTGCCAATGCTCCTAAGGTAAATTACTTTTCCTCCGGCTCAGAATGTTTCGTTCCCTGAAAGCCGCGACGGGTTATCAGAAAAGTTCCTCTTTCTCACCCTCTTGCTTATCTGGCTCCCGATTTTCTCTTAAAAAGCGACAGCAAATTGAGCGTCGACAGACTCGAAGCACCGGCTCTACCGAGCTCATGTCCGGGTTGCCAAACTCTCCGGCTCCCAAGAAACGCCCCGCCGAGGTTTAAACCCCTTCTTTTCCTTTATCTTTCCTTTGTAAACTTGATACTCTCTTCACCTTTTTGTTTTATTTTTGTAGAAATCTCCTTCCTCCGGTGACTCTTCGGAGTCAATCATACCACCGCCCAAGATTAATCCGCTGTAAGCATCTGGATAGCCGGCTGTTCCTATGATAGCAATATCTTCAACCGCTGATCCTTATTTTTTTGCAGTGCTCAAGCTAAACGTCGCAAGGCCAACAAGCCCTCCTCCGACCCAGTTATTGAAGAACCGGAGCCCGAACAGCCGGAGGAAACTCAACCGGAAGAAAACCCGCCGGCTGCCTCCACAGAGCCGGCCGCTGAAGATGTCATCATGGAGAGCCCTCCAAGGGCTCCTTCCAAGCCGGCGACTCCTGCCAAGACCCCTGATACTCCGGATGTTGTTATCACCGGGTCTAGTCATCAAACGCCTCCGGCTCATGTGTTAACCAAAGATACAGAGCCGTCTGAAGCCTCGAAGAAACTGAACTTCGACTCTTCATGCGAGAAGATGACCGTTGAAGAGCTACACGCTGGGTACATAAACCGGGTTACCACCAGCCGGGATTTGGAACTTTGGTTGATCTCTTCCATGAAGACAAAATATGAGGTACTTTTCCTTCTTACTATATCTTTACTTAGCCCCCAAGAGCCGGCTTAACGTATGAAGTCGTTGAGCCAGGTCTTTCTGTGACCTCTGCAGATATTGTCATGTCAAATTCCTTTAAAATTCCTTTAGCTTTGTACTGTAAATAAAGTGAACCGCCAATCGTAGCCCCCAAGGGCCGTCTCAAATTTTATTTGAGCCCGGCCTGTAATGTAGACAACTTGAAGATCTAATCGTAACCCCCAAGAGCTGGCTCAAACTTGATCAAGTTGAGTCGGCACTTCCATTATTAGTACATTGAAGAGCCATAGCATAGCCCCCAAGTTCCGGATTAGCTTCGAAGGAGATGAACCGGAACTGCATACTTGAAAGATCAAATATACATTAGCCCCCAAGTGTCAAATATATTGCTTGCAATCTGTTTGAGATTTGTATTTGCTTTTAACACTCGTCCTGTATTTTGGCGGCTTATCCTGTATTTTGATGTATTATAGGAAGCTTTGAATGAAGCCGGGTCTTAGTTGACGGATCTGAGGGCCAACCTGACGGCTCAGCAAGAAGCCTGAAGCATTGCGGACGAAAAGCGCCGGCTTCTCTTTGAGGAGCTGGCCAATGTCACTGCTGAGCTTACCTCTTTAAAAGAGACAACTGAATCTGAAAAAGCCGCTCTAACCAAACGGGCGGATGATGCTGAGCAGCGGCTTACAACTGTGGTGGATGAACTTCAAGGTCTGAAACAACACATCGCGAAGATGTCAGACGCCCTATTTGGTAAGTTCTCTTGTTTACTTTGTATTGTTTAACACTACTAGTGTAACAACTGGCGACTCATTAACTTTATCCGACTTATCCAGGTCCCAGGAGCCGGCAGTTGGCTTCTGATAGCCTTCTGCCACTGAAGGCCATTTATACTTTTGCGGAACAGTTATACTGTGGCGCCATCTTCACAATCAAGAGCGTGCAATACAAGGAGAAGATCCCCACTGCTCTGAAAGGGGTCTTGGAACTCTTCTATACAATGCCCAAGAAGATAGAAGAGCTCAAGAAATCTGCCTTCCACCAAGGAGCCATCGCTGGATTGAGCTGGGCTCTGGCCTTCACTCCCGAGCTAACACTGGCTGAAATGATGGATGGTTACCCGTCTAAAAGAGATGACGGCTCAGAATTCACTGAAGAAGATTACACCCGGTGTGTCAAAGAGTCGCGCTATCTGGCCTCCATTCTGGCGGATGAAGCTGACTTGAGCACCTACCAGGCGGCTTATGACGCAGAGGAGAAGAGAATCCGCGGGCCTCCCTACGAGTGGAAAGATCTGACACCCGCCCGTAATAAGGATCTCTTTCCTTGTGAGCTTGACGCGTCTCCGTTCCTTGAAGGGTCTTTTGCTGCTCTGGCTGACTATAATTGGGACTTGGGCAATCTTCAGATAAAGCCAGCAGAAGACCCGGAGCAGGATGAGCCGGCCAATAACTGAATTGTATTCTTTTAGCCTTTCTGAGCACAGACTTATGTAATGACCCGCCGTAGGCAGTTGACAATGCTTTTGCTCCTTCTGAGAGTATCTTTTGTAATAGAGTAAACATGACTCTGCCACTTGGTGGCCGTATACATTTGCACGTCTCTGTGTTTTAATGTGTTGCGGGCTCTTCAGGGATATACCTTTGAGATTTTCTGATGAGGGGTGTCTGTCTTTTAAGACGCCATTCCTTTTGCCAGAATATTAGAGCCGGACAATCTCTTTGAAACCTTAAATTTTGTCGACCGAAGCAACATGGCTCCGGCTCTCATCGGACGAAGTCATTAAAGAACCGGTTGTCTTTAGGATAATGTAAGCTATACCTGATGGTAAGAAGCCTCTATCGACAACTGCGGCTATTGATGGGCCGGAATTTTTGAGGAGAATTGTGGCTGTGTAGCCCCCAAGTGCCGGGTAGTTTCGCCTGCGACAACCCGGGACTTATAATTGCCTTGCTATGACCCGGCTTTGATAAGCCGGCATGATACAATACGCGATGATGATCTTTTCTTCCTCAAAACCCCATATGTCGGCTCTTCTGCATGGATTCGAACGGTTAAACTCATACCAATTCAGGGTCTCTATCGAGATTGGCCGTCAATTATTTGAACCGGCTCAGGGTCTCTAGGAGAGATTGGCCGTCAATTTCTTGAACCGGCTTAGGGTCTCTAAGCGAGATTGGCCGTCAATTTCTTGAACCGGCTCAGGGTCTCTAAGCGAGATTGGCCGTCAATTTCTTGAACCAGCTCAGGGTCTCTAAGCGAGATTGACTGGTAAGAGTATAGTGAACACCGGCTGTCGATGGGAGATGTAAGCTATACCCCAAGGCAAGAAGCCTCCATCGACAACCGCGACTAATAATTAGCCTGAGACGGCATAAAGCCAGCTGTTTGAAAGGAGAAGTAAGCTATACCTAAGGGCAAGAAGCCTCTTTCAACAGCTACAGTTGATAAGCAACTGAATTTTGGCGTAAACGCTGGTTGTTAGGGTGAGATAAGCAAACCCATCGGTAAGAAGCCCCCTTCGACAACCGCAGTTAATAAGTAACCGGAAGTGGCATAAAGCCGGCCATTAGGGTGAGATAAGCGATACCTGTCGGTAAGAAGCCCCTTTCGATGGCCACAGTTGATAAGCAACTGGAATTTGGTATACACGTTGTTGTCTTAGGGCACTGTAAGGTATACCAAAAGGTAAGAAGCCTCCGTTAACAATCAGCGCTTAATGTAACCAAACTAGGCATAAAGCCAACTGTGCAAGGGAGAAGTAAGCTATACCCGGAGGCAAGAAGCCTCCTTGCAACAGTTTAATGACAGCTGTCTGTGCAAAGGAGAAGTAAGCTATACCTGAAGGCAAGAAGCCTCTTTGCAACAGTGCTTAATAGGGCATAAAGCCGGCTGTGCAAGGGAGAAGTAAGCTATACCCGAAGGCAAGAAGCCTCCTTGCCACAGTGCTTGATAGGGCATAAAGCTGAAGGGTAGACCCGCCGTTTTGACGGCGAACAAACCTCTTCAACTCAAAATTTTTGAGCTGGAAGATTTTATCTTGATTGTACAAAGGTGTACATAAGAGCAGAGGCCCCAGTATTGTGCGGGGATGCTAGCTTTTACTCATGTGATCATGATATATACAATGATAGCGGCTTTCAACCTGCTAAGTAAAGTATGGTCGCAGATGTGCGATATTCCATGGCCGCAACATCTCTTGATCCGCGGTTCCCGACTCATCTTTGACATCAATGAGGTAATATGACCCATTGTTAAGGTTCCTGCTGATCACAAAAGGCCCCTCCCATGGTGGAGATAACTTATGCATTCCAGATTGGTCTTGAATCAACCGGAGCACCAGGTCACCTTCCCGGAACATCCGGGTCTTTACCCTGCGACTATGATAGCGTCGCAGGTCTTGTTGATAAATTGCCGACTTGGCTGTTGCTAACTCTCGTCTTCATCCAAGGCGTCCAACGCATCTTGGTGGGCTACCTCATTGTCTGTCTCAACATAAGCCACCACCCTTGGCGAGTCGTGCCGGATGTCACTAGGTAGAATCGCCTCAGCACCGTACACCATGAAGAAAGGTGTAAAACCTATAGATCTGTTAGGTGTAGTTTTGATGCTCCATAAGACGGAAGGCAACTCCTCAACCCAACATCCGGGTGTCCGTTTCAAAGGAACCATTAGCCGTGGCTTGACACCTCTTAAAATTTCTTGATTGGCTCGCTCTGCCTGACCATTAGACTGTGGATGTGCCACGGCTGAAACATCAAGCAGGATATGCTCCTTCCCACAGAACGTTTTCATAGCTCCTTTGGATAAATTTGTTCCATTGTCTGTAATAATACTGTGTGGGTAACCAAAACGGTAAATCAGCTCCTTAACAAATTGAACCGCCATAGCTGCGTCACATTTACTGACCGGCTCTGCCTCTACCCACTTAGTAAATTTATCAACCGCCACCAGAAGGTGCGTTTTCTTATCCTTAGATCGCTTGAGAACTTGAGTGGCGGTTCAACTTCTGTCGTAGGCTTCTTGAGCGGGGTCATATCCTCCGGATCAATGTTCTCTTTGTAAAATTTCAGCTCCTCCTGAGCACAACTAGACTCTGCATAAGCCGCATCTCCTTCTTCACACTGAAGAGCCGTTTTCCTGTTACTGTGAACGGTAATTGTGCCATTTAATCCGGGCATTTTGAGTTGCAGATAAACATAACAAGGCCTAGCCATAAATTTAGCATAAGCTGGCCTCCCAAATAGCGCATTATAGGGACTTTTGATTTTGACCACTTCGAACCACAAAGACTCCACCCTGTAATTATGCTCATCACCAAAAGCTACTTCCAATGATATCCGGCCCACCGGGTATGCTGATTTACCCGGGACCACACCATGAAAGACGGTGGAGGAAGGTTTAAGATCCTTGTCAAGCAACTTCATCCGCCGGAAAGTGTCATAGTAAAGGATGTTGATGCTGCTACCTCCGTCCATGAGCACTTTATTCACCATATAACCATTCACTTGAGGGGCCACAACTAGAGCTAGCCGGCCCGGGTCATCCACCCGCGACGGGTGACCCTCCCGGCTCCACATTATATCATATTCAGACCACAGCAAATATCGCGGGAGAGCTGGAGCAACCGTATTAACCGCTTGCCTCCGCAACTTTTCGTCTCGTTTATTGTGACCGGTCGTGAATACGTGATACTGTCCAGAACTGAGCTGCTTTGGGTTACTCTGAAACCCGGACTGATTGCACTGCTGCTGATTGTTGTTATTGCTGTTGTTGCGAGGATGCTGTCGGTGCCTCCCTTGGTTGTTCTGACCCGGATGCCCGTTTCCTGAACTGCCGGCACCGAATCCAGCCCCTGACCCGCCATGCCCTAAGCCGCCGGGCGGGCCACCGCCCTGGTTATTACGCAGTTGGGAATGCTGGTTTTTGAATCTCTGCATGATAATGCAATCACCCCACGCATGCAACGCCGGCTTGTCAGGCATTGCGTGCTCCGGACAAGGCTTCCTAAGCGCCTCTTCTAAGTTAAAAGGCCCCCTGTTCCTTGTTCTGAATTTTCCACACCCCTTGGGATGATTTTGTCCTGTGTTAGTATTTGCCAATAACTTGGATCCCCCATCAACATTCTTCCGCTTATTTTGATTCCCATTGTTCAAAAAACCTTTTCCTTGATTGTTTTTCTTCCCTTGATTGGCTTTCTCATCATCCGAACCCGGATCCTTGGTGTTATCTGAGTCGGCATACTTCGTCAAGGCCGTCATGAGCTCTCCCATATCCTGACACGTGCGCTTGAGCCGGCCGAGCTTCTGCTTCAATGGAACAAAATGACAATTTTTCTCTAAGATAAGCACCGCTTGAGCTGCTGTGATCTGCTCTGAAGAGTGAATAATGGTCGACACCCGCCGGACCCAATGATGGGCCGACTCATTCTCCTGTTGAACACAGTGGTCCAGATCGACAATAGTCATAGGCTACTTACAGGTCCCCTGGAAATTCTTAATAAACTTTGCTCTCAGCTCCGCCCATGAGCTTATCGTGTTAGGCGGCAGACCTTTCAGCCATGTACGGGCCGGACCCTCAAGCATCATGATGAAATATTTTGCGCATAGCGCCTCACTGACATGCATCATCTCCATGGCCAGTTCATAACTTCCAACCCACGCCTCCAGGGGTAGATCAGCTGTGTAATTCGAAACCTTTCGAGGCCCCTTAAAGTCTTTGGGCAGCCGTTCACTCCTCAGAGGTGGAGTTAGACATGGCACCCCTACGGCTCTGGTACTAACTACTCCCATTGCCACGGAAAGCGCCGGCTCTGGACGGGCTGCAGCTATCTCCGCCTCTCGCCTGTCTCCCGCCTGGTCCATGATGGCTTGTGCATCCAGAGCCGCCCTATTGTCCTCCGGGGGTCTGTGGCGCGGGTGACTGCTGGAACACGCCGGCAACTCATAACGCCGGCTGAAACTTTGACTAGGGAGGGGGGTAGAGTGAACCCGGCTCCAGCTGTGAGTATACTTCTCTTGCTGGGCCATGGCCGTCTGTAAATATCCAATGGCGTTCCGCACTTCCTCCGCAAAGGGTGCCTCAGCTGGGATGGGGATCGTCTCAAGCCGGGCGGCCGCTGCTACCATGTTCTCAGCCGGGTTAGAATAATGACCCACCAGTGTTGGAAAAGCCCTAGGTGAGATTTGGTTATGCTGGGGTGGATGAGTCGCCGGGTGCTCCATCGGGCGGCTCTCCAGCGCACCCATAACCCGCCCCACTCCAGGGGTGTTAAAAAGGTTCCTCGCTTCGTAACGTTCTGGTAGACGGGATTGATGCCTCCTACGGTGCACCGCGGCCGCTGATCTGTGCTCTAGCTCCAGTCAGAAAGCGTCTGCCTTGATACGCTCCGCTTCTTCCTCCATCTGGGCTTTCAGCTCGGCCATCCTTTGCCGTTCCTTACCATCCGGCCCTTGATCCGTGCCACCTCTAGATTCCTAGCTGCTTGATTATCCAGAGTTACCTCTGTGGCCATGAGAGCTGTGAGTTCGTCCATCAATTCCACTAGAACCTGAGCCGGCGGCGGCGGGTTATCACCTGCTGCGGCGGCTCCCGCAGCCGTGTCACCGGCGGCTGAAGCCGATCCTGCCATGAACACCGCCGCGTGAACCGGGGGGCTCAGAGCATCCATCTCAATGCCCTCTACCTCAGAATAGTTGTTGTAGTAGCCCCGAAGTCCATTGTTGCTGAGCCGATATACTGATTCTGTCTCCCCACTGGAGGACTCATCTTTCGAGCAAACGAGAGTTCCCTGTGACCCAGACGCTTCTAGGTCCATGCCTTGAGTGAAACCCACGAGAACGTGCTTTTGGCCCAGACAAGCACGGGCAGACTGCATAACACGCGTAGATTGGAGACACCGAGTCGGCTCGACGATGTTGGTGCAGACGTCCGGCCCGGGTGTAGACCCATCAACATTTCCGATGAAAACCTGGATCCCGCCGAACGGAACGCGGAATCCATACTCCACAGAACCAGCATCAAGCCCCCAGCCGGCGTCGTCGATGCATAGCCGGCCGCGATGACTCTTGCTCATCCTTCCAACCACATATCCTTCGAGCCTTGGGAGAGAGCCCTTTGAGAACTCAACACCACCAAGCACTAGCCCCACGGTGGGCGCCAAATGTCGTTGTTTTATCACGACAGATGTCCGGGTGAACGGACTTCGGTTTGAGGCCATCGCAAATGGGGTGGACTCAAAGGGGTTAGTCGGGACGAAAGACACGGATTTACCCAGGTTCAGCCCCTCAAATCGAGGTAATAGCCTACGTCCTGCTTGTGTATCGATTACAAGGAGCTAAAATCTTGACCTAGTTCTCGATTGCCTGCCCTCTAAGTCGCCCCGGGTTTGCCTTTATATAAGAGGTCAGGACATCCGGGTCGTTACAATTGCTAACCGAGTTTTTCTCAATCTTCTCATCCAAGCTGTCTATGGGTCGGCCTGCACGCCCGGGTCTTCTCAGTCTGGTCCGTCGTACGGCCCACACCGTGAGCCGCTTATCCTCTTGGGCCACTTAATCTTATGACTCACCTTTGGGCCGGTTCACGAGCCAATAATCACAACCCGGAGCCTCTTCGGCGGGTCATATCCCCAACAGGCCTCTTGTGGGACTTCAGGCAGCCCACTAGGGGCTGGTTTAACTCTTCCCACAACCCATATATCCCCTTGGGTCGAGACACCCCTCCCGATGGTCCCCCGGTACCCTCCCGGCACTCCCGGTACACTACCGATGAGCCCGAAACTTTTCTGGCGAACAAAACAGGACTTCCTATATATCAATCTTTACCTCCGGACCATTCTAGATCTCCTCGTGATGTACGAAATCTCATCCAGGACTCCGAACAACCTTCGGTCACCACCATACATAACTCTATACTACCAAAACGTCACCAAACCTTAAGTGTGCAGACGCTGCGGGTTCGAGAACTATGCAGACATGACCGAGACACCTCTACGGCCAATAACCAATAGCGGGACCTAGATGGCCATATTGGTTCCTACATATTCTACGAATATCTTTACCGGTTGAACCTCTATGTCAAGGATTCAGTTAATCCCGTATGCTATTCCCTTTGTTCTTCGGTATGTTACTTGCCCGAGATTCGATCGTCGGTATCTCTATACCTAGTTCAATCTCCTTACCGGCAAGTCTCTTTACTCGTTCCATAATACAAAATCTCGTGGCTAACTCTTTAGTCACATTGCTTGCAAGGCTTATAGTGATGTTGTATTACCGAGTGGGCCCTGAGATACCTCTCTGTCACACGGAGTAACAAATCCCAGTCTTGATCCATGCCAACCCAATAGACAAACCTCGGAGATACGTGTAGAGAACCTTTATTGTCACCCAGTTATGTTGTGACGTTTGATAAACACAAACTTCCGATGTCAGTGAGTTGCAAGATCTCATGGTCATAGGAACAGATTCTTGACATGCAGAAAACTGTAGCGATAAACTGACATGATCATGGTCTTCTCCATCACGTCATTCTCCTAATGATGTGATCCCATTATCAAATGACATCTCATTCCATGGCTAGGAAATCTTATTTATAGTTCATGAGTTGTCGCGGACTGTGGAAGAATAAAGTATTCTATGAATATTCAATTTTACATTTCCATGATGCGGGCTCTGTTCTGCCGCGGTCCGTGCCAGCCAAAAAAAAATCGTGACGTATAAACGCGCGATACAGATCCGCGATATAAGGGGTCTGCTAGAGTTGCGCTAACGACACTAGAAAGAGAACCTTATCAGATAATGCGTTCGTGTGGCTCTCCTTTGCCTGTACTGGATATTGTCGCTAAGAATAATGCCCGAGTTTGTTGCATTATTAACACATGTCCAACCGATCTGCTCTAAGTAGGACTTTGCAAATCCGGCTATCTAAACATCTAAGGTTGCATCTAGGTGAGGCCTCGTTGGAGGCAGCTTGCAGCTAGAAGCAACTTTGGTAGCTTTGGCAGCAGTAGAGCTTTTATTTTAGGATCTCTTTCATCTCTTCTTCTTGGTGGTCTCAGGTACTGGTGGGTCTGACCACCTCCCCCAGCATTGTTGGCCTCAAAATTGCATGACTCTAGCTTAGGTAATCTGGGATTGAGGAAGCATCTGAGGTGTGTCGTGCGAGGATTGCATGAACAAAGACTTCTCACACTCCCTAGGACGTTCTGGCTCTATTGAATCATGTATCTCCACTTGACACTCAATTTCATATGGCTCACTCATAGCTACTTTCTTGTTAAAGACGATATTGATATACTCGAGCAGATCATCGTCCTCCATGTCATGATCCATATTCGCAGGTAGCTATGACTTCCTGGATTGCCTTAGCTTTGGTTTCACCTTTGGTTTTTTTGATCACCCACGCCACCTTCTCATTGATAGTGACTTGACTGAACTTCTTTCTCTGCAATTTGGCCTCGGGGTCCTTGTTATAGTAATACTTCCGCGTGGCACCATCTCCAGCGGCGCGCACACATCCATATTGCATACGCTGTTCCACAGGGTGTCCCATCATTACATTTATGGCCTAGTTGAAAGGGGTGTCCCACTTGTACCTCATCGACAACTGAGTCAATGTATCGCTTTCGACTGCAAACTTGTGTTGCTCTCTCTGCAAAATAAACATGGATCATTACAAATGTGACCATAGAACATAGACGACTTGATCAGAATCTAATATAAGGTGATAAAATGAGAATTACCAGTATTCTCGTGAATTCCCTCATCAGCTTGTCCGTGAAAATAACCTTTTTATGGGTCCCACGAGAATCGGGCCCTAATGAAGTCATGCTCCTGCTGGTCGGTGAACTCATCCAAGGGGTCTATGAACCCAAGACATTCACATTCCACGTCCTCCTTAGGCCGCACAGGCTTCTTTCCTATGTAACCACAACTTTTGAGGTGGCAATGGTTCCCCATGTTCTTTGCCAGAAGCTGCTTGTGAAAGCACATTTGCTCCCTTGGTGGTTTTGGTAATTAATAATAACATATAAGTCATTGAACTAATGTTTCCACCAAGTATATTTCATGAAAAGTTCAATGATAGGAATGGCAAAAGGATTGTGGAGATTGTAGAATTAGCCCAGGATGCAAGGAAATAGGTTGGCCAAGCTTCAAGCAAGAGGACTCTACATTTTACATTCGTGAGAAATCACTTTGAGTCCATAGGAAAGCCAATACTATTAAAAGGGTGTAAGGTTTTGTTGCTGAACAAAATGCTCATACGTGCACAACTGATAGTCACCAAAAATATCCACAAGCTCTCCCACCAAAGTTTGTCTCTAGCCAAACACTCAAAATTGGTGCAACCAACATTCCTATCCCAGTGCCGTCGATTCAACACCCTAGACAGACTCAGCCAAACCCTAGCCACTTCGGTGCGACCAATTCCATACAGGTGCCACCGAGTTCAGGTTGCCAACTTTCTGTTACGCAAATTCACATTTTTGGTCCCACCGAGAATGTTGGGTCGGCGTCACCGAGATTGGAAATCTGACCGTTGGTCACCTTATCGGTGCAACCAAGATTCCTATATCGGTCTCACCGAGATTCAAACGTTGCCACCTTTTGGTCAATTCGGTACCACCGAGATTAACACATCGGTGTCACCGAGTTGGTCATTTTGTGTGTAACGGTTGGATTTTTGGGGATGCCTATATATACCCCTTCACCACCAGCCACTCGAGAGAGAAGCACTCAGAACTATTCCATACCTATCCTACTCAGTTTTCTAAGAGAGAACCACCTACCCTTGTGTTGAGGTCAAGATCTTCCACTCCAACCATATGGATCTTGATTTCTAGCCTCCCCAAGTTGCTTTCCACAAATCCCATCTCTTCTTCCAAGCCAAATCTATGAGAGATTGATTGTGTGTTGAGGAGTCTATCATCTTGAAGCACAAGAGCAAGGAGTTCATCGTCATTACCGAGCCTATTACCTTTGGGGGGGGGTGCCTCCTAGATTGGTTAGGTGTCGCTTGGGAGCCTCCTAATTCGTGTTGTGGAGTGAACCAAGAAGTTTGTAAGGGCAAGGAGATTGCCTACTTCATGAAGATCTACCCATAGTGAGGCTAGTCCTTCGTGGATGGAAGACGTATGGAATAGTCACGGTTGTTACTTCGTGGACCCTTATGGGTGGATCCCTCCGTGGACTCTCGTGACCGTTACCCTCTGTGGGTTGAAGACTCCATAAACGTGGATGTACGATAGCACCACCTATCGGAACCACAAGAAAAAATCATCGTGTCTACAATTGCATTTGATCTTCCTACCCTATCCTTTTTACTCATGCTTGTTGTTACTGTCCGCTGCTATACTCTTAGACATGCATATGTAGGGTGTACTTGATAAGCTATGAATGCTAAAACTTGCCAATAATTAAAATTGGAAAAAAGACAAAACTTTTATTTGGTCAAGTAGTCTAATCACCCCCCCTCTAGACCTACTTTCGATCCTACAAGTGGTATCAGAGCTTTGGTCTCCATTGCACTGGTTTCACAACCTAAGAGAAGTATGGCATCTAGTGAGGGAAATTATCACCGTAGGGTCCGTACTTTGATGGCACTAATTTTCCTAGTTGGAAGCATAAAATGAAAATGCATTTGCTTGGTCATAATCTTGCCGTATGGGCTGTTGTTCGTGTTGGCTTGCAAGGTGAATTGTTTGGTGACACAAGAGAACCGAATCGTGAAGCGAATGCGGATGATTCTCAAGCATGTGACATTATCTTCAACTGCCTATGCCCCGAAGTATTCAACAAAATAAGCCGTGTTGAATAGGCAAAAGAGATTTGGGATACTTTGGTTGATATGCATGAAGGAACTGAGTCTGTGAGAGAATCCAAGTTAGATGTTCTTCGAGGTCAACTTGACAAGTTCAAGATGAAGGATGGTGAAGGAGTCACTGAGATGTACTCTAAGCTAGCTCTCATCACCAATGAGATTGCCGGCTTAGGAAGCGAAGAAATGACTGACAAGTTCATCATCAAGAAGATACTTCGAGCTTTGGATGAGAGATATGACACCGTGTGCACATTGATCCAAATGATTCCCAAATACAAAGATCTCAAACCAACGGAAGTGATTGGTAGAATTGTTGCTCATGAGATGACACTCAACGACAAGGAAGAGCTTCACCACAAGTCTAGCGCTGCTTACAAATCCACAAGTGATTCTCCTGCTACCTCAAGTGACAACCTTGTCACAAATGAAGAGATAATCCTCATGGTCAAGAAATTCAACAAGTTCTACAAGAATAGAAGCAAAGATCGTAGCTCCAACTCAAGACATGAAGAGAAGCGTTCATCAAGTCATGACCAAAACTTCTACAATTGTGGGAAGCCCGAACACTACTCCAATGAGTACACGGCTCCCTACAAACGAAGACAAGAGTCACCAAGAAGACGAAGCTCAAGAGATGAATCACCTCGAAGAGAGAGAAGGAGTAGAGATGATCGTTATGAACGAAGACCCTCAAGGAGAAGTAGGGACTTCGAGAAGAAGGACAAGTACACCAAGAGCTATCCAAGAAGAAAACATCAAGCTCATGTTGGTGAATGGGTTTCCGGCTCCGACTCCGACAACCAATCTTAGAGAAGCTATCACTCCAACTCTGACTATAGTCAAGATGATGGTGTTGCCGGAATTGCACTAGTGACAACCAAGTCCTATGATCTATTTGATTCACCAAATGAAGGGAGTGGAAGTTTCTTCGTGGCTAAAGGCCCAAAGGTATCACACCCCGAATATCTTGATTTTGACAGTAATGAAGATGATTTGCTTTGCGATGATGACTTGTTATGTGATAAAACTAGTGATGTTGATCATAATGAACTTGATATTTCTCATGCTAGTCAAGATAGGTCAATTAACGATGATAATATTAAAATAGAAGAACTAACTAAAGAACTTAACACTCTTAAGTTAGCCCATGAATATACTCTTTAAGATCATACAGAGCTTGTAAGAACTCATGAGAAGCTATGCTTCGAGAAGCTCAATTTGGAGCAAGAACATGAATTTGTTAAAGCTATCAATGACGATCTCGAAAAGAAGACTTCATCTTATCTTGCCAAATGACTACTCTTGTCTACATTCATGCCACAAGTCAAATCTAAGCAAACTAGTAACAAAGGCAAGAAAGGTTCTTCATCTAGTAGCAACAATAAAAATGCAAAACCCAATGATGTTGCTCCTAGTAGTTCTATTGATTCCACTAATGATGATTCTCTTAGCCAAGTTACACTTGAGCAAGAAAATGCTTTATTGAAAGGAATTATAGAGAAAGGTATCTACAAGAGTCATGCTGGGTGCAAACAATTTGAGGAGATTGTACGCAAGCACGGAGGATACCGGAAGAATCGTGGTGTTGGCTACTTCAACGCTAATGGAGTTGAATGGGAAGAAGGTCAATATCCCGAGCCCAAGTTTGTTCCTCAAAAGGAGAAGTATGAAAATACTCTTCCCAAGGAGACAAAAACTCAATATGACCTTCCACCACAAGACCACAAGCTCAAGGGCAAGAACAAGCTCCAAGTGGACTTCGACTCTTATGAAGATGAATCCCAAGCTTTGGTGAAGTGGGTTCCCAAGGCTACTACAAGCTCAACTTCTACAAGTGCTACTTCAACACCAAGGATCCCCATCAACTTGATGTGGGACCCCAATAGGAAGAACTATAAAGTTCTTGAGGGGTGACTCTGCCAATGAAATTCACTCACATTCATTATTGGCAAGATCCATTTGCAATCAACATCAACCCTATGCAATAGTTCAAGGAGTCACACATTCCCTCAAAGGTAAGCAAGGGACAAGGTAATCAAAAAATCAATGGACATCATCACATATGCTTTGCACTCCATGTCCATAGATATCCTTGTATTTGTCTCTTGTGTGTTGGGACTAACCCATGTAGGTGAGAAGAGTAAGGAAACAACAAGGATGCTCCCAACTCTTGGTGATCTTCATCAACTTTGAGCATTCACCACTACCTCACCAACATGAAGTCTTCATCGGCAAAACCCAAGCTTAGTTTATCCCTCTTATGGGGGGATGTCACATCAAGAGGGAGCTTTACTCTATGACTTGAGTCAAAGCATCTCTTAGTATGTGACAACATTAAATACTTTATAGAAAAGTGCTAACCCCACTTGTGCTTAAACGATGAGTATGACCTATGATCAAGTATTCTTACTTGGCTCCTAAGTCAAAATACTCATATATAGATGACTTCGTCATCGTCCAAGTGCTTGTTAGATGCTAGAGTGTTTGTGCATGTTTGCCATGATTTCATTTAACATCTAATTGTGTGAGCATGTTGGTTTGCATTTATTTACTCATTCGAGGACATCCAATTGTTGCTATTCGGCTTTTGATCTATCTTTTGCCAATTGGATAGACAAGAATGCCTAGGACCACTTCTTTAGCTATATATGCTTTCTCACCTCATACTCTATTCATGTTGCATCACAAAATTTTAACAAGTGCTTTTCGATCCCTCTGTGTGTGGAGCACTCGGAGTTCCGTATCGACAAGGACTAAACATTAAAACCTCCCAAGTGCATCTCGGTGGAACCAACCACAGAATCTCGGTCTCACCGAATGCCTAGGGTTGATCTGGTTTTCAATTATCAGTACCACTGATTCCATCTTCTCGGTTACATCGAGTTTCCCTGTCAACTGACAGTTGAGGAACTCGGTGGTACCGAAAAGTTAGAATCGGTGACACCGACAGTGGTGGGTATAAATACTATGGACCCTGACGCTTTGAATTTCATCCTCAAACCGTTGCGCCTCAAAACCCTAAGCTGCCGCTTTCGAGACCCTTGGTCGTCACCCTTGTCTCCCTGCGCTTGTCCGCCGCTAGGAATCGCCGCGGTCGATGAAATCCTCTCCATCGTCGCTGCCGTAGCGGATCCGCGACTAGTTAGGGTACGGATTCGACCTCCTTTGTGCTCCTCATCCGATTCTTGCACATTGGATTTGATTTTATCTATAAGCCGCTCATTGCACGTATTCCTATCCACAAAAAATTCCAATAGTCTAGCAAATGTTAGATTTTGTAGGGTTTTGCCTTCCGCCCGATGAATCTCAGTGGAACCGAAGAAAACAAATCAGTCTCACTGATTTGTCTTTCTGTGTTGCTGAGACCGGTCTCAGTAGAACTGAGTACTACTTTTCGATCTCACCGGAAAGAGTGCCAAGGTTCTATTAAGAGAGACAGCCAGTCTCAGTAGCACCGAATTTTTTGCTTCGGTTGTACCGATATCCATTTGACAGAATGCAAAAACTTTGAAAATCTATTGTTCAAACTTTCAAAAATCATCCTCATTTTGTGATGACTCATCTACTTCTGCTCTTCTATACTCTATTCATAGGGTCAGTATGTCAGATGCTGAGGACAGTCAAAACTTGCCGGAGTAGGGTGCTGACATCAGTTCAGGCACAAGCCGAGAGTCCAGTTCATTTTCAGATCCAGGCACCCCCAGCTCCAATGGGTTGCCCAAAGCTGCTACAAGGACCAGAAAGAAGCTGAATTCAGATGAGGAGGATTCAGACTTTATCCCTGAGGAGATTCTTGCCAAGAAGCAAGAAAAGGCCGCTAAGATGTCTGCTACTCAAGCTACTTCTTCCAGGAGTGTTGTGAGCAAGATATATGCCAGCTCTGAAACTATCAAAGCACATGAGAGTGCTAGGGCCACAATGTCCATTAATCCCCCAAGGAAGTCTATGCCTAAGAAGGCAGGGGAAAAGAAAGCCAGAAAGAGGATTATTCATGCGATTGGCAGGCCTACCACCATGTATGAAGATCCAGAGGAGGCTGCTGGTGCTACTGCTGAGGAAGAGGAGGATGAGCCAGTTGCAAAGGCTCCTCCCAAGAAGAAGGCCATGAAACTTATGGCTGATGCTATGCCAAAGACTGGCACATCGAAGAGCACCAAGTCTACATCCAAGAAGGATGCTGCTGAGAAGCCTAAGAGGACATACAGGCATATTCCAGCTTCTGAGAAGAACAAGGGAACTGCTTCCAGAGTTGAAGATTATGATGACTTGACAACATTGATGAAGGTCAGACCACATCTTCCAGTACATGATGCCAGCCACCTAGTTGCTGAACATATGAAGAAAAGGAAAGACTTGGGATTGAGAGCTTGGAGAGCTATATGTCCATATGCCCAGAGGAAGAAAACTATTGTTGACTACAAGTTCTACACCAGAGAGCAATAGTACTTTTATGAAATAGTGCTGCTAGATAAGAGCCCAGTTGTTAGTGATATGAGATATGCTGA
Organism: Hordeum marinum; assembly: GCA_022496015.1. Classification (NCBI taxonomy): domain Eukaryota; kingdom Viridiplantae; phylum Streptophyta; class Magnoliopsida; order Poales; family Poaceae; genus Hordeum; species Hordeum marinum. The sequence continues at coordinate 192,444,108 of CM039676.1, read as the reverse complement.
TTGGAAATTCATTAAGGAGAATGAGGACTACTTTCCAAGTGTCCAAGATAATTTCCACTGCATTGGTCTGGATGAGTTCGTTGGCAGAGAGCTTACTGCATGGAACGATGAGATGACCATGCAATTCTACTCCACTGCACATTTCTATAGAGATGGTAGAATTGTATGGATGACTGAAGGAGCAAGGTATGAATCCACTGTGGATGAGTGGGCTGCACTTCTAGGAGTTCCAGAGATTCAGGATAGTGATATGGATGTATAATCAGAATCCAAGGCAAGCCACAATGCCATGAAGGATATGTATACTCCTATCCCTGCAGACAAAGTGCAATCTCACAAGCTAGGATCCATCTACTATCTGCAAGCTGGCCTCCGTACCATGAACACTATTCTGAGGCATACCTTAATGCCCAAGTCAGGAGATAACAAGATGATTCGTGGCTACTCCATCAACATGTTGATCCACCTTGACAAGAACACCAGTATTAGAGTTATGGACTTAATTGTTGAGACAATTAAGAGGGTTGCTGCTGATCAAAAGCGCTCTTGCTGCTATGCACCCTACATCCAGATGCTTATCAACTCTCAGTTGGAAAAGCACATACTTGCTCTAGATCATCCAAATTTGCCCCTACAGCCAGAACTCAAGGATAATGCTGCGGTGATGGACCCAGATCATCCCACATCTACTACAACTCAGGCAGAGGCAGAGGCAGTTCGAGCCGCTAGTGCTAAAGTCCCTCGATCTAGAAATGAGCAAACGGATCTTTTGATCTCAGCAGTTCAGGGCATGTAGAAGGATATTAAGGGGATTCTGGATAACCAGAACAGTCTTGTGAGGATCTTTGAAACAAGGATCAAGACTCTTGGTGATAAGGTGGGCAAGGTGACCAAGACAGTCATAGAGCTTTAGAAGGAAGTTCACTAAGTGCACATCCCTCGGGTCTCTTCTACTTCTTCTTCTTCTGATGATGATGAGGGTGGATCACCTCTCAAGCTAAGCACACAGTTCAGTACTCAGGCTAGATCAGCCACAGTGCCTGCACCAGACTTGAGGCCCACTTCATCAGCTCCTGCTACTGTCAGCACAACTCCTGCTCCATCAGCTCCAGTTCCTGCAGTGTCCACTCCAGCTCCATCCATGACATCTGCAGAGATCTTCGCCGACGTTGTTCTCTTGATTCCTTCATCAACAACTCGAGGAGATCATCCCAATAATGCTTACATATATGCCTTTGAACTTTTTGGTAACTTGTTGCCAAAGGGGGAGAAGTGTATATAGATTTTTAGGCTTCGAGCGAGAGAGCGTTTGGTTGCTTGTTGCTTTTTCAAAAACATATATGCCTTTGAACTTTTTGGTAACTTGTTGCTTTTTCAAAAACAATTGCTTTTGGTTGCTTGTGATACACTCTTGATGATGTTTGATCATACGCTTTAATGTGTGATGCTACTATTTCTTATCATGTTAATGCTTATGTGATGATCATTCATCTTTGCTTGATTGTGTTGTGCTATGATATTCATTATAATTATTCTCACACACCACCAAGTGGTATGTGAAATTTAAGAAGTGGCCCATGTACCTAATCGATTGTGCATTCGCATTCAAACGCAAATTTAAAATAATACAAAAATTTAGGGGGAGCTCTTGCTTATCACATACTTCTCAAAGAGACGGTTATATTCATTTATTATATCTTTGTTAGAGCTTTGATCTATATGTTGTAATCAATTACCAAAAAGGGGGAGATTTAAAGCAAATTTGCTCCCTTGGTGGTTCTGGTAATTAATAACAACATATAAGTCATTGAACTAATGTTTCCACCAAGTATATTTTAGGAAAAGTTCAATGATAGGAATGGCAAAAGGATTGTGGTGATTGTGGAATTACCCCAAGATGCAAAGAAATAGGTTGTCCAAGCTTCAAGAAAGAGGACTCTACATTTTACATTTGTGAGAAATCACATTGAGTCCATAGGAAAGCCAATACTATTAAAAGGGGGTAAGGTTTTGTTGGTGAACGAAATACTCATACGTGCACAAGTGATAGTCACCAAAAATATCCACAAGCTCTCCCACCAAAATTGTCTCTAGCCAAACACTCAAAATCGGTGCAACCAACATTCCTATCCTGGTGCCACCGATTCCAAACCCTAGACAAACTCAGCCAAACCCTAGACACTTCGGTACAACCGATTCCATACTGGTGCCATCGAGTTCAGGTTGCCAACTTTCTGTTACGCAAATTCACATTTTTGGTCCCATCGAGAATGTTGGGTCGGCGTCACCGAGATTGGATATCTGACTGTTGGTCACCTTATTAGTGCAACCGAGATTCCTATATCGTTCCCACCGAGATTCAAAAGTTGCCACCTTTTGGTCAGTTCGGTACCACCGAGATTAACACATCGGTGTCACCGAGTTGGTCATTTTGTGTGTAATGGTTGGATTTTTGGGGATGCCTATATATACCCCTTCACCACAACCCACTCGAAAGAGAAGCACTCAGAACTATTCCATACCTATCCTACTTAGTTTTCTGAGAGAGAACCACCTACCCTTGTGTTGAGGTCAAGATCTTCCACTCCAACCAGATGGATCTTGATTTCTAGCCTCCCCAAGTTGATTTCCACAATTCCCATATCTTCTACCAAGCCAAATCTATGAGAGAGTGATTGTGTGTTGAGGAGTCTATCATCTTGAAGCACAAGAGTAAGGAGTTCATCGTTATTACCGAGCCTATTACCTTTTGGGGGGTGGTGCCTCCTAGATTGGTTAGGTGTTGCTGGAAGCCTCCTACTTCGTGTTGTGGAGTGAACCAAGAAGTTTGTAAGGGCAAGGAGATCACCTACTTCGTGAAGATCCACCCATAGTGAGGCTAGTCCTTCGTGGACGGAAGCCGTATGGAATAGTCAAGGTTGCTACTTCGTGGACCCTTATGGGTGGAGCCCTCCGTGGACTCTCATGACCGTTACCCTCCGTGGGTTGAAGACTCCATAAACGTGGATGTACGATAGCACCACCTATTGGAACCACAGGAAAAATCATCGTGTCTACAATTGCATTTGATCTTCCTACCCTATTCTTTTTACTCATGCTTGTTCTTACTTTCCGCTGCTATACTCTTAGACATGCATGTGTACGGTGTACTTGATATGCTATGAATGCTAAAACTTGCGAAGAATTAAAATTGGGGAAAAAGGCAAAACTTTTATTTGGTCAAGTAGTGTAATCACCCCCCTCTAGACCTACTTTTGATCCTACAGCTTGCCTCTCTCCAACCTGGCCTTGGCATTTTCGGCACAAGTCGCCTCAAACTTTTGAAAGTCCTCTTCCGTAATTCTCGGATTGTGTTCTCTAATCTCGGTGTAGGTTTGATGGTCTACTTCAATCGCCTTTTTCACACTAGTTTTCCAGGAGCTCAATGTGTTGCTGAACTTTATGAGGGATTTGTTGTTTATTTTCTTCATGGCATCATCTTTCCACGGGGCAACGTTGTCATCCCAACCGGGGAACAAGAATCTTGCGTGCAACCTAGTTAGGAGGAGCTGCATCAAGATTCATTCTTTCGTATTTTTATGTTGTTGACGTTAGCGGTATCCCGTAGGATGCATGCTAGTTGGTTGTCGTTGGTCACTCCCACTTCCCGCGGATGTGTTTGCTCGAACTCACCTTTGTGCACCGTCGTGACCACCAGTCTTCCGGTGCCGACCTGATTTGGGCGTTGTGCCCTCTTTGCCTTATTTCGTTCACTGGCTCGGGAGGTACCACCTACCATGGTCTCGTTAGCAACATCATCAATGCCCGTCTCAGTGCTAGTGTTGGTGGCATCAGTATCGGTGTTGGCGCCACCACTACCATCCGTGATGAGAAGGGGGTCTTATCGCCCTTGTTTCTCCCGACTCACCAAAAAGTCAAGGAAAGCATGTGCTTCTCCTTCTCGGGTGCGAGAATCTTCGGCTTCATTGTTGTCGGCCATGTTTCCTAGGGTTCAATCTAGTAGTTTAATTCTCGAGATTTATATAATAAAATGAAGAATGACATAAAAAATGGCCAATGTTTTTCCTGAATGTCGTTTCATTCCCATCTTGGCAAATCTCACATAGTTGGTACATCCTACTTTTTAGCACGGGTCATGCCAAAATTCACGGACAATTTCCTCATGACCTATGCTAAAAAGTGCACGTATCGAGAACGTGAAATTTGCTGAAACGAAAATGAATCAACATTCCGGCAAAACATAGGCCACTCAGAATCGGTTTCCCTACAAGAAAGAAAGGCCCTAGGCCCACAACAAATTGTACCATATACTCTAAGAAAACAACAGCCTCGAGACTCAGGCCCACATTCTATCAACAGCCTCATGCCTCACACCTTATGCACATGTCATCACTCTCCTCTAGCATATACATGAGAGAGCTATAGTGCGGGTTCTGGGATGCTAACTAGCTACCTGTTGAGGATGTGGGTGTCATGTCGATGATCATCTCGGCATCATCAAGTGGAACATCAGAGATCTACCCATGCATCAAGCATTTACAAGGTCAATCATAGACACACACAAATATATAGAAAAATATCTCGTATTTTTTCTATCCGTCGTTATCTATAATCTTCCTAGTAAAAAACAGCTAATTCCCTAATAATTTAACCTTTTCTTTTACTTACTATGTTCAAACATGAGCTCAAACCTCATTTTCATTTACTTGTTCTAGCTACAATTTTATGGCATGTTGATGATGGACAACATAACCAAAATAGCTATTGTCCTAATAAAAAGTCTTCTTGAACCCTAGAACATTTTCGATTCATTTGATAAAAAATCTTAATAATATTTCATATATGCTCAAACCTCCATTCAATTTTTTCATTTGACTTTGGACAGCAACATAATTTATTTCATTTTCATTTTATTTTGCCACATTTTCATTTGAACAAAAACATCTTGTTTGAAGATGGGCATCAAAACAATTTATTTTGCTATTTTTCTGTCGTCACTCCCCTCTAGTATCTAATTAACTATCTAATTTCAAAAACAATCAACTAATTTCCAAAATTGTGTTTGATCGGTTAACTAATTTTTACCATCTAATTAGTTAAATTTTCTACTAACTAATTAACTGATTTTTTTCAACCCTACAAGGACCCGATTTTTTACTATCTAATTAACTTATTTTTTCTACACATTCAAAAATTTCACCCTCTCTATCTATGTCCTCTACCTATATCATTTCCCCCTCTTGTAAAAATCTCATGAATCCTTAAAAAATCCAATTCTAGATGAACCATATAGAGAGATTTGTCACCTTAATTCAGGGGATGGGTAGGGACGATGATGGAGAAGGAGGTGTCAGCTAGCCAGGTGTGTCGACGTTGTAGGGACAAGGACTTTCGCCAGTGGAGAAGGAGGTTGGCGTCATATTCGGGGTTGGGGATGAGGTCGAGAGGCGTAAGTGTTGACGAGGAGGAGAGAGAGGGCTTGGCTGCGGTGGAAAAGGATGCCAGCTGGCTCCTAAGTCGGTGAAGAGGAGCATGAGAGATGGGTGGCATTGGCGGCAGCGGTGGCGTGTGCGCTGGGAGAGAGAGGCTTTGAGAGTGAGAGAGGTGTGGGGGAGTGGGGAATGGAGAGACTCGAATGGGGCATGCTGGGTAGTGGAGTGGATATTGTAGTAGTAGCGTTGGTTATGAATATTAGCTATAGCTAACTTAGCTATAACGCATTTCTGGATAACAAACGCTAGTACTTCATTTAATTTTAATTCTTTGTTTTATATTTTTAATTGTATAGCTAGGTTAGCTGTAGCGCTTGTTTGGCTAAAAAGCGCTACTGCTAAGATGTCCATTTATCTTTTTTCTTTTCCTTTTCCTTTTTCTATCTTTCATTTTCCTTTCCTTTTTTCTAAGTTGTAGCAGATGTTAGGATTAGGGTCGTTTATTGTGTAATATATAACCCCCCCGTATGATCGAGCACCTCCAAATGACACTTCGGAGTCTACAAGAACATCTTATCCCACTATGAGCTCCTCCAACTAATAATTAGTGCATAATACATATTATATCATTTGACCGATAACGGTGTGTTAAGTACGTATAGAAAAAAATACACACAAATAACAATAGTTTTTCACCGTGTGCGACAACACTTCAGACTGATATTCTTCTTTCCTCTTTTGTTTGTTGTTGAATAATTGAGCCCCTCGTTGTGACTTTTCATTTTCCAGGGAGTATGGTCTTTCTTATGTAATGTAGTCTTGCTTCTTCTTTTCACGTATGGTTTATTGTCATCATAAGGTTCCCTCATCGGGTCACCGTACTTGTCATAGTCTTCCTCGTTGACGACTCCATCCATTCCGACAATGCTCCTTTTTCCTCTCGCCATGACAACACAGTTGGGATAGCGAGGGTCGGTTATGAAGAAGAATTGTGTCACACCCTTGGCGTGAACCCATGGCTCATTTTTGGTGGTGGCATTCATGGTAGCACTATTGGTGTCGGGTATACACACTGTAGTGAAATGTTGTTTTTCTCTATGTATGTTCTTAGCCCATCCGACACGGAACATCATCACGCTATGCACTCCAGAGTAGTCAAGCTCCCAAATGACTTCAACCCTTCCATAGTATCTTTTGGTTGCATCGCCGGTCTTGGCTTCCATCGTCAACCCCGAGTTCTGGTTTTCATTTCTTATATCTTTGCCCTCCATGTAGAACTTGTATCTGTTGATATCTTATGCCTGATAAGTCACGATGTTGACCGACAGGCCATGTGCTAAGGCGTATATGAATATTCCCTCTGGACAACCCTCTTCGGGGGGATTTGTTAGAACTTTCTCTTTGAACCAATGCAAGAAATGGAGTTGTGCCCTCTAATAACTTCAGCATCCTTCGTATGCAGCCCACGGTCATGGTAGTTCTTTGCGGTGGTCTCCTTGTGCAGTGTCACAAAATGTTCTAGCACATATAGGTGTTGTAGCACTGCTAAGTTTGCTATGTCAAAGACGTTGTGTCGGCCCGAGTAGTCCACATTCAGTTCCCTCCTCCTGTTGATGTGACCTTCTGCTTTGAGCCTTCCACAGTGCATGTTGATGGGCAAACAAACAACATGGTATTTGACGCCTAGATAATTTTCGTAGAAGGAGATGCACTCTTGGGTCAGATATTCCTGGGCAATGCTTCCATCCCGATGGGACAAGTTACGCACGAATTCTTTGATGACCCCATTCATCCTCTCGAACGACATCATGTTATGCAGGAATTTTGGCCCTATGTCGATGATGTCATCCATGTTGTGGACACATTTGTGCACCATGACGTCAAAGAGCGCAGGCGAAAGTACATCTCAGCTCATTTAGTATGACAATGATCTCTTCCTATAGCCTTTGGAGTGCTTCACACTGATCGATTTTTGATAGATAACCTCGAGGAAGTGGCATAGGTCAGTAAGCTTATCACATACGTGTGTGTCCATCATGATGGAGAAGGCTGCATGGGAAAAAATCCTACGGTTCACCAAGATCAATCTAGGAGATGAGATCTACAAGAGGGAAGAGTGGATCTACATAGCCTTGTATATCGCTAAGCGGGAAGCGTTAAGAAACACGGTTGATGTAGTCGAACATCTCCACGATCCAAATCGCCGAGCGTCCCGCGATCCAATCACGATCCGTCCCGATCTAGCGCTGAACACACGACACCTCCGCATTCAGCACACGTAAGACTTGATGATGATCTTTGCCTTCTTGATCCAGCAAGAGGGAGTAGAGAGGTAGACGAATTCTCCGACAACACGACGGTGTTGCGGTGATGGTGGTGGAGCTATTCCAGCAGGGCCTCGCCTAAGCACCGCTGAAACCAATCTAGAGGAGAAACTACGAACTAGAGGAGAGGCAGCACTTCGCTTAGGGTTTCTTGATGTGTCCCAAGTGCTAGCCCCGCCGCTTTATTTATATGCTGAGCCCTGGGGTCGAAACTTGGAGAAAAATCCTCCTCAAGGTCGGTTTGCCAGGCAAGAGTCCTCCTCGGACTCCAGGACCAGACGCCACGGTCCTCGGCGTCTAGCCCTAGACGCTAGGGTCCCTGGCGTCTGGCCCCTAGCCTCCGCAAAAGACCTTTTGTAGATTCCTAAAGCTTCCTGGGCTATACCCCTTGGCCAAAATAAAGTGTCCTTGTACCCCCGAACGTTTCGGGAAACATCCGAAACTATTTTTGGTGAATTCCGGAACCCTTCCGAAGACCAAACACTATTATCCCATATATCAATCTTTACCTCCGGACCATTTCGGAGCTCCTCGTGACGTCCGGGATCTCATCCGGGACTCCGAACAACCTTCGGTCACCACCATACATAACTCTATACTACCGAAACGTCACCGAACCTTAAGTGTGCAGACCGTGCGGGTTCGAGAACTATGTAGACATGACCGAGACACATCTACGATCAATAACCAATAGCGGGACCTGGATGCCCATATTGGTTCCTACATATTCTACGAAGATCTTTATCGGTCGAACCTCTGTGTCAAGGATTCAGTTAATCCCATATGATGTTCCCTTTGTTCTTCGGTATGTTACTTGCCCGAGATTCGATCGTCGGTATCTCCATACCTAGTTCAACCTCGTTACCGACAAGTCTCTTTACTCATTTCCGTAATACAAGATCGTGTGGCTAACACTTAGTCACTTTGCTTGCAAGGCTTTTTTTGTAATGTTGTATTGCCGAGTGGGCCCTGAGATACCTCGCCGTCACACGGAGTAACAAATCCCTGTCTCGATCCATGCCAACTCAACAGACACCATCGGAGATACCTGTAGAGCACCTTTATAGTCACCCAATTACATTGCGACGTTTGATACACACAAGGCACTCCTCCGGTGTCCGTGAGTTGCATGATCTCATGGTCATAGGAACATATACTTGACATGCAGAAAAGTGTAGCAATAAACTGACACGGTCATATGCTACATTTATAGTTTTGGTCTTGTCCAGCACATCATTCTCCTAATGATGTGATCCCATTATAAAATGACATCTCATGTCAATGGCTAGGAAACCTTGACCATCTTTGATCAACGAGCTAGTTTACTAGAGGCACACTAGGGACAAAGTGTTGTCTATATATCCACACATGCAATGTGTTTCCAGTCAATACAATTATAGCATGGATAATTAAAAATTATCATGAACAAGGAAATATAATAATAACTATTTTATCATTGCCTCTAGGGCATATTTCCAACAGTCTCCCACTTGCACTAGAGTCAATAATCTAGCTCACATCACTATGTGATTTACATTGTAATGAATCAAACACCCATACAGTTCTGGTGTTGATCATGTTTAGACCTTGGAAGAGGTTTAGTCAATGGGTCTGCAACATTCAGATCCATGTGCATTTTGCAAATATTTATGTCCTTCTCCTCATGTAATCACGGATGGAATTGAAGTGCCGCTTTATGTGTCTAGTCCACTTGTGAAACCTTGGTTCCTTGGCCACAGCAATTGTGCCAGTGTTGTCACAGAACAGAGTCATTGGATACAATGCACTGGGCACTACTCCAAGATCTATCATGAACTACTTCATCCAGACATCTTCATTCACCGCCTCCGAGGCTGCGATGTACTCCGCTTCGCATGTAGAATCGGCTACCATGCTTTGCTTGGAACTGCACCAGCTTACCGCTCCCCCGTTGAGAATAAATACGTATCCGGTTTGCGACTTAGAGTCATCCGGATCAGTGTCAAAGCTTGCATCGACGTAACCCTTTACGACGAGCTCTTGATCACCTCCATAAACGAGAAACATTTCCTTAGTCCTTTTCAGGTACTTAAAGATATTCTTGATCGCCGTCTAGTGCTCCATTCCAGGATCACTTTGAAACCTTCCGGCCATACTTATGGCAAGGCTGACATTGGGTCTTGTGCACAACATTGCATAGATGATAGAGCCTCTGGCTGAAGCATAGGGGATGACACTCATGTTCTCTTTATCTTCTGCAGTCACTAGGCATTGAGTCTTACTCAACTTCACACCTTGTAACACAGGCAAGAACCCCTTCTTGGACTGATCCATTTTGAACTTTTTCAGAACTTTATCAAGGTATGTGCTTTGTGAAAGTGCTATCAAGCGTCTCGATCTATCTCTATAGATCTTAATGCCTAATATGAAAGCAGCTTCTACTAGGTCCTTCATTGAAAAACTCTTGTGCAAATATTCCTTCACGCTTTCTAGCATTTCTATATTGTTTCCAATCAGCAATATGTCATCCACATATAATATTAGATACGCTATAGAGCTCCCACTCACTTTCTTGTAAATGCAAGCTTCTCCATAAACTTGAATAAACCCAAATGCTTTGATCACCTCATCAAAGCGCTTATTCCAACTCTGAGATGCTTGCACCAGTCCATAAATGGATAGCTGGAGTTTGCAAACTTTGTTAGCATTCTATGATCGACAAAACCTTCTGGTTGCATCATATACAACTCTTCCTATGGGAAACCATTGAGGAATGTTGTTTTGACATCCATTTGCCCAATTTCATAGTCGAAATATGCAACTATTGCTAACAAGATTCTGACGGACTTCAGCATCGCTACGGGTGACAAGGTCTAATTGTAGTCAACTCCTTGAACTTGTGAAAAACCCTTTGCCACAAGTCGAGCTTTATATACGGTGATATTACCATTCGCGTCTATCTTGTTTTTAAAGATCCATTTGTCCTGAATGGCCTTTCGCCCTTCAGGTAATACTTCCAAAGTCCATACTTTGTTTTCATACATGGATCCCATCTCGGATTTCATGGCCTCTAACCATTTCTCGGAATCCGGACCCATCATCGCTCCTTCATAGCTCGTAGGTTCATTGTTGTCCAACAACATGACCTCCAAGACAGGGTTGTCGTACCATTCAGGAGAAGTATGCGCCCTTGTCGACCTACGAGGTTCAAGAGTAACTTGATCCGAAGCTTCATGATCATCATCATTAACTTCCTCTTCAACTGTCGTAGGCTCCATAGAAACATCTTTCTATGTTGTGCTACTCTCTAGTTGAAGTAAAGGTTCAATAACCTCATCAAGTTCTATTTTACTCCCACTCAATTCTTTTGAGAGAAACTCTTTCTCAGAAAATGTTCCGTTCTTAGCGACAAACACTTTGCCTTCGGATCTGAGATAGAAGGTATACCCAACTGCCTCTTCCGGGTATCCTATGAAGACGCATTTCTCCGCTTTGGGTTCCAGCTTTTCAGTCTGAAGCTTTTTGACATAAGCATCACATCCCCAAACTTTAAGAAATGACAACTTTGGATTCTTGCCAAACCACAGTTCATATGGCGTCATCTCAACGGATTTCGTTGGTGCCCTATTTAAAGTGAATGCAGCTGTCTCTAATGCATAACCCCAGAACGATAGTGGCAAATTGGCAAGAGACATCATAGAACGCACCATATCTAATAAGGTTCGATTACGACGTTCGGACACACCATTATGTTGTGGTGTTCTAGGCGGTGTCAATTGTGAAACAATTACACACTGTCTTAAGTGACTGCCAAACTCATGATTCTCAATTAGATCGCAGGAATTTAATCTTCTTGTTATGATGATTCTCAAATTCACTCTGAAATTGCTTGAACTTTTCAAATGTTTCAGACTTGTGTTTAATTAACTAAATATACCCATATCTACTTAAGTCATCAGTGAAGGTGAGAAAATAAAGATATCCACCGCGCGCCGCAACATTCATTGGACCGCACATATCAATATGTATGATTTCCAACAACTCACTTGCCCGTTTCATTGTTCCAGAGAATGGCGTTTTAGTCATCTTGCTCATGAGGCATGGTTCACATGTGTCAAGTGATTCAAAATCAAGTGATTCCAAAAGTCCATCAGCATGGAGCTTCTTCATGCGTTTTACACCAATATGACTTAAATGGCAGTGCCACAAGAAAGTGGTACTATCGCTATCATCTCTACATGTTTTGGCATCAATGTTATGAACATGTGTATCATCACTATCAAGATTCAATATGAATAAACCCCTCACATTGGGTGCATGACCATAAAAGATATTACTCATATAAATAGAACAACCATTATTCTCTGATTTAAATGAGTAACCGTCTCGCAACAAACAAGATCCAGATATAATGTTCATGCTTAATGCAGGCACTAAATAATAATTATTCAGGTTCATCACTAATACCGATGGTAATCGAAGAGAGAGCGTGCTGACGGCGATCACATGAACCTTGGAACCATTTCCCACGTGCATCATCACTTTGTCCTTCGCCAGCCTTCGTCTATTCCGTAGTTCCTGTTTTGAGTTGCAAATGTGAGCAACTGAACCGATATCAAGTACCCCAGCACTACAACGAGAGCTAGTAAGGTACACATCAATAACATGTATATAATATATACTTGTTTGTTGTTGGGCGCCTTCTTGTCAGCCATATACTTCGGGCAGTTCCGCTTCCAGTGACCAGTTCCCTTGCAATGAAAGCACCCAATTTCTGGCTTGGGTCCAGCCTTGGGTTTCTTCACGGCAAGAGCATCTGCTTTGCCACCCTTCTTGGAGTTACCCTTCTTGCCCTTGCCATTCTTCTTGAAACTAGTGGTTTTATTGACCATCAACACTTGATGTTCTTTCTGGATTTCAGACTCAGCGACTTTTAGCATCGCAAACAGCTCAACGACTGACTTGTTCATCCCGTGCATGTTAAAGTTCAGTATGAAGCTCTTGTAGCTTGGTGGCAATGATTGAAGAACTTTGTCAGTGATCGCCTTTGGCGGAAGGGGCATCCCTAACTCCGCCAGACGAGTCGAATACCCAGACATTCTGAGTATATGTTCACTAATAGATCCGTTCTCCTTCATTTTGCAAGCATAGAACTTATCGGAGGTCTCATACCTCTCGATCCGGGCATTCTTCTTAAAGATAAACTCCAACTCCTGGAACATCTCATATGCTCCATGACGTTTGGAACGTCTTTGAAGTCTCGGTTCTAAGCCAAACAATATTGCACACTAAACTATCGAGTAATCTCCAAAACGTGCCTCCCAAGCGTTCTTAACGTCTTCGGATGACAAGTCTGCGGGTTGGTTACCAAGCGGTGCATCAAGGACATATGCCTTCTGGGAAGCCGTGAGGATAATCCTCAGATTATGGGCCCAGTCCACAAAGTTACTTCCATCATCTTTCAACTTAGCTTTCTCTAGGAACGCATTAAAATTCAGGGGTGCTACTGCGCGAGCCATTGATCTACAACGTAAGTATGCAAAGGTTAATAAGACTATTGTTCAAGATAATGAGTTTAGTTAATAAATTACTAAAGCTCCCACTCAAATTGACATCCCTCAGGTCATCTGAGTGATACATGATCCAAATTCACCAACTCAAGACCGATCATCACGTGAGTTGAGGTGGTTTCAATGGTGAACATCATCATGTTGATCATATCTACTATATGACTCATGTTCGACCTTTCGGTCTCTTGTGTTCCAAGGCCATGTATGTACATGCTAGGCTCGTCAAGTTTAACCCGAGTGTTCTCCACGTGCAACACTGGCTTGCACCCGTTGTATGTGAACGTAGAGTCTATCACACCCGATCATCACGTGGTGCCTCGACACAACGAACTTTCGCAATGGTACACACTCATGGAGAACACAATCTTATCTTGAAATTTGAGTGAGGGATCACCTTATAATGCTACCATCATCCTAAGCAAAACAAGGTGCATGAAAGGATTAACATCACATGCAAATCATAAGTGACATAATATGGCCATGAACTTGTGCTTTTGATCTCCATCTTTAAAGAACCGGCATGATCTCCATCGTCACCGGCATAACACCATGATCTCCATCATTGTGTCGCCATCGGGGTTGTCGCGCCCACCATGCTCATACTACTATTGCTACCGTTTATCGATAAAGTAAAGCATTATATATCGTTTAATAATTGACACACAGGTCATACAATAATTTAAGACAACCCTATGGCTCCTGCCAGTTGCCAAACTCATCGACATGCAAGTCGTGCTATTCTATACATCACATGATCATCTCATACATCACATATATGTCACCATGTAATTGGCCATATCACATCACAACATACCCTGCAAAAACAAGTTAGACGACCTCTAATTGTTGTTGCAAGTTTTACGTGGCTACTACGGGTATCTAGCAAGAACAATTCTCACCTACACAAAACAACAACAGTGATACATAAGTTGCTTTTCAACCTTCTCAAGGACCGCCTTTGTCGAATCCGATCCAACTAAAGTAGGAGAAACAGACACCCTCCAGCCATCTTTGTGCAACGAAGTTACACGTTAGTCGATGGAACCGGTCTCTCGTAAGCATACGAGTAAGGTTGGTCCGGGCCACTTCATCCCACAATACCGCTGAACCAAAACACGACCAAGGGAGGAAGCAATCTAAGCATCAATGCACACAAACTCTTTGTGTTCTACTCGAGATATCATCTACACATAGACCTAGCTCATGATGCCACTGATGGGGAACGTTGCATGGGAAACAAAAAAATTCCTATGCTTCACCAAGGTCAATCTAGGAGATGAGCATGTACGAGAGTGGAGAGTGGATCTACATACCCTTGTAGGTCGCTAAGCGGGAAGCATTAAGAAACATAGTTGATGTAGTCAAACGTCTTCGCGATCCAAATCGCCGAGCGTCCCGCGATCCAATCACGATCCATCCCGATCTAGCGCCGAACGGACGGCACCTCCGCGTTCAGCACACGTATAGCTTTATGACGATCTCCACCTTGTTGATCCAGCAAGAGGAAGCGGAGAGGTAGACGAGTTCTCTGGCAGCGCAACGACGTTGCGGCGATGGTGGTGGAGCTATTCCAACAGGGCTTCGCCTAAGCACCGCTGAAACCGATCTAGAGGAGAAACTACAAACTAGAGGAGATGCAACACGTGGCTTAGGGTTTATTGATGTGTCCCAAGTGGTAGCCCCGCCCCTTTATTTATATGCTGAGCCCTGGGGTCAAAAATTGGAGAAAAATCCTCCTCAAGGTCAGTTTGCCTACAAGGCAAGAGTCCTCCTTGGACTCCAGGACCAGACGCCAAGGTCCTTAGCGTCTGTCCCCACATGCTAGGGTCCCTAGCTTCTGGCCCCTGGCCTCCGCAAAACACCTTTTGCACCTTCCTAAAGCCTCATGGGATTTACCCCTTGGCCAAAATAAAGTGTCCTTGTACCCCGAACGTTTCGGGAAACATCCAAAACTATTTTCGCTGAATTCCGAAACCCTCCCGGAGAGCAAGCACTATTATCCCATATATCAATCTTTACCTCTGGACCATTCTGGAGCTCCTCGTGACGTTCGGGATCTCATACGGGACTCCGAGCAACCTTCGGTCACCACCATACATAACTCTATACTACCGAAACGTCACCGAACCTTAAGTGTGCAGACCCTGCGGGTTCGAGAACTATGTAGACATGACCGATACACCTCTACAGTCAATAACCAATAGCGGGAGCTGATGCCCATATTGGTTCCTACATATTCTACGAAGATCTTTATCGTTCGAACCTCTATGTCAAAGATATAGTTAATCCCGTATGTTGTTCCCTTTGTTCTTCGGTATGTTACTTGCCCGAGATTGGATTGTCGGTATCTCCATACCTAGTTCAACCTCGTTACCGACAAGTCTATTTACTCGTTTCCGTAATACAAGATCTTGTGGCTAACACTTAGTCACTTTGCTTGCAAGGCTTTGTTGTGATGTTGTATTACCGAGTGGGCCCTGAGATACCTCTCCGTCACATGGAGTAACAAATCCCAGTGTTGATCCATGCCAACCCAACAGACACCCTCAGAGATACCTGTAGAGCACCTTTATAGTCTCCCAATTACATTGCGACATTTGATACACACAAGGCACTCCTCCGGTGTCCGTGAGTTGCATGATCTCATGGTCATAGGAACATATACTTGACATGCAGAAAACTGTTGCAATAAACTGACACGATCATATGCTACGTTTATAGTTTGGGTCTTGTCCATCACATCATTCTCCTAATGATGTGATCCCATTATCAAATGACATCTCATGTCAATGGATAGGAAACCTTGACCATCTTTGACCAACGATCTAGTTTACTAGAGGCACACTAGGGACAAAGTGTTGTCTATATATCCACACATGCAATGTCTTTCCAGTCAATACAATTATAGCATGGATAATAAAAAATTATCATGAACAAGGAATTATAATAATAACTATTTTATCATTGCCTCTAGCGCATATTGCCAACACATCATCCCTCCAAGTACAACCGGGAGTATCTCCGTCCTCATCATGTCAAAGTCGTGAGACTTAATCTCATTGAACCTTTTTTTCTTGGTGTCCAGATATCTGCTTATCTTCCCATAGTATCCGGAACTAACTTTGATTCTAGCAAGGCACTTGAAGAATTGATCGACCTTCTTCATATCTAAGGTGAAGAAAGAGGGGGGACAATACTGTTCTTCCTTCCTATTTTCTTTTTCCCCTATCTTTTGTCTCTGCCTCCTCCCACAACTTTTTACCAGGCATGTGGAGATCTTTGCTGATATCCAAAAATTCCAAGTCTTTTCTTGCCTGTGGCCCATGCTTTGTCTTCTCCTGCATGTTCATCAATGTTCCAAGCAAGCACTCGAGAATATTCTTCATGATATGCATTTGATCAAGGCTATGAGGTGTGTTGAGTTTGGGCCAGTACTCCAAGTACCAGAAAATAGACCTCATTTTCCATACCTTTAGCAGCGGCTTTGACGTCTTTTTATTCGTCTTTCCCTATGAGGGGCACTCTTCCCAGCTCTTCAACAACTCATCGATTTTGACACCACTCCACGTACTTGGAGGTCCTTGATGCTCAGATTTACCATTGCATAGTTCTTCACACTTTCTCCACGGTCATCCTTCTTGAGCCATCTTCGATGCCCCATGTACACAATTTTTGAAGACCCGCCATCTTTCGATAGCTTCTTAGACGTTGTATCATCGATGCAACTAGTGCATCCGTAATATCTATGGCACACCTGAACTGAGACATATATGTAACAGAGATAGTCGTGCACCATCGTGATCAGTGTGACTCTAATGTTGAAATACTCTCCTGTGTTGGCATCCCATATCTTGGCCGGCATTGTCCATAACGTGTCTAGCTCTTCCTTTAGTAACTCGAGATACAAATTAATATCATTTCTCGATTGTCTTGGCCCTTGAATAAGCATAGCCATGCGTATGTATTTTGCCTTCATGCACTTCAAGGTGGGATGTTGTACATCCATACAAACACGGGCCATGTGCTATGATTGGTGTTCTAGTTACCAAACAGATTCGTGCCATCGATACTAGCACCAAGAATGATGTTCCTTGGATCATCTGTGAAATATTTATATGCAATGTTTAATGCTCTCCACTGGTTAGCATCTGCGAGGTGTTTCAACTTCGGATCATCTCCATCGTCTGGCTTCACCCTATTCGAGTACCAGCGCATGAGCTTTTCTTCCTTAGGGTGTACGAAATACTGCTATAGATGGGGAGTGATAGGAAAGTACCATACAACTTTCTATGGAGATTTCTTTCCGACCTTATTATATCGCGAAACAGTTGCCTTCGTCTATTAGGGCACATGCTTCCCATAAAGAGAACCTTCTATAGACAATTCAGAAGGTCATCCAGGCTTGCGTCCATCCATTAGTTTTTTGCCTTCGTCTTTAGAAGTTGAAGCGTGAAACTCAAGTAGGTCACCTCGGGATCATAGTCATCATAAAATGGAGTCTTTGATTCTACCTCCAATTGCGCTAGTTTGCCCTCCTCTCTAAAAGAAGCTTTGTCGCTATTCGTGTTCTTGCGAAGCAGGTCCCGAACATGCGGGTCACACATGGCTGATCTTAGTAGGGACGAAGACTACAATGTATCAGCGTCTTCTCCATCATGTCCGGCCTCTTCTCCGCCTGGTCCGGCCTATTGATCTGTGCCATCTCCAACCTCTTCGCCATTTTTGACACCCTCTTCTTCGATACCATTATCGGCCATCTCTTCGTGTGGCCCCATGTCATTATTGCGTGCCCCATAGACGTCCTTGTCATCATTGTCTTCACTTATCAATCGAGTATGTCCATCTATGAAACCATGCATGAGCAGGTGTGCCTTGAATTTACCGGCCTTAAAGGGTCGAGCCATAATCCTCCGTTGCATCTTCGACACGGACATAAAACATCCTTTCGTTGACCTTCATTCTCTAAACATATCATCCATCGTGGATTGCCCGTATCTTTCCACCTTCCTTCCATTGAGTTTCATGATCGCCTGCGTGTAGCAAAAGAATTATAACCACGTACGCATGCATGCATGCAAAAAGTTCATACAAAAGTGGACATGACCTTCCCTAAACATAGGACATGTCGAGTTTGCCCGAAAATTTGTCGTGACGAAAATGAATCGACAGTTTGGCAAAACATAGGCAACTCATGTCACGCACATTTCAACAAAATACACAATATAGGCAACTACATGCCACACACAATTCGGTATCATATCGCACATATATAGTTCGGTCCTATCATGTGCGTGCACACACACACATTTCCATTTTTGCACATTTCATCTTTTTTCTCACATATATCGAGAGAGGTCGAGCACACGGTGAAGATATTCAATTCCCCTTCTTAATTAGCTAGTAGATCTAGATAATGGGATGCCTAGATAGCTCGAACTAGGAAGAGAGATAACTAGCTAGTGGAGATGGGTGGATGGGCACATACATTAATTAAAGAGAGCGAGGAGCGAGGGAGGGCATTAATTAATGGAGGTGGTGGAGGGGAAAGAACGAGAGAGGAAGGAGACATGGCATTAGTGGAGGTGGTAGAGGGGCAAAGAAGAGAGAGGGAGGAGGGGGAGCATTGAATAAAGAAGCAACAAGCAAGTGGAAGAGGATGGGAGAAGGAAGGGGTAGACGAAGGGGAAAAAGGTGGTATAGATATTATGGCGGGCATCCATAGCAGTAGTGATGTGCACAAAAAAGCGCTACTGCTAGTTGATCTAGCTGTAGAGCTGGTCAAAAAATAGCGCTGCTGCTAATAGGGGTCCACCAGCTTACCCGTAGAAGAATAGCGTTATCTATTGTTCCATAAAAAGCACTACAAATATGGTTATAGTTGTAGCGCTAGGTAAGAGCCAAGCGCTGCTACTATTTCCTAACTGGGGGTGCGGTGTGCCGCACTTATCAGCTGTGTTGTTCGTCCTACCCAGCATTGCTGCTAAGTAGTACCAGTAGCACTTGTTCTGCATAGTGCTACTAGTACTTAATAGTATCATCATGGCCTTGACCAACGCTACTAGTAATATTCGACCTATAAGATTTGTCCTAGTAGTGGTTCCACAAAAATTAGAGATCGTGCCCCGGTTTCAGGGGATATCAACAAAGATTTGTTTCAACCAATGTTGCTTTAATGGCGTAAGGAACCTAGAGATTTACGCGGCGTAGTGAGGGGGCGTTCGGTCTTTCACCCTTCTATAAGAATGCAAGGTTTAGCCAATTTCACCACGCCTCCTTCTCCGGCGCCATAGCCAACACCTTTAGAGCTCAAGCTCCTAAATCCCCTTCTCAATCCACCTCTCGCCTCGACCTAGCTCCTGACATGGCCCACAAAGTTCACTGGGTAGCTTCCACTATCACAGCCAACACCATCCAAGAGTTGAAGAACGCTGGCTACCTCCTCATTGATGCCAACTGTTAGGTTCCAAAGCCCGGACATGTCATCCCAACCCCTAACCTAGGGGAACGGGTTATCTTCATATCCCACCTCATCCGGGGCCCGAGATTTCCCCTCCACCCATTTGTCAGGGTTCTCCTATATTTTCATGGGCTTGACTTCCGCCACCTAGCTCCAAATTCTATTTTGCAGATCGCCTCCTTCATCAAGATGAGCGAGGCCTTTCTTCATGAGGAGCTACACTTCGGCCTTTGGCTAAAGTTATTTTGTGTGAAGTCGAAGCCCAGTGGTTCTCAATTAGTAGAATATGGCGGAGCCATGATTAGCAAAGTCCAAAAGATCGTATGGATGAAATGGGTCTTCATCGAGACTGTCAAAATATGACAGAAGGAGTAGTTCTATGTTACAGAACCTCTCCTAGAAGGTCAAGCCAAGGATCATCCCTTCAACACCGGCCCTCCGGAGAGGCTAGTCTCCTGGAAGGAAAAAGGAATCAATTGGGGAACTCTGAGGAGATCGAACCTCTACAAAGGAGAATCCGCTCCATCGGCAAGGCCCGGATCCTCCTGACGATGTGATTCAAGTCATGCTTCACCAACGTAGTCTTCAAGTGTAGATCCAATTTGTCCCCATGTGGAGGTACATAAATGAGCACGAAGCCCTGGTCAAGCATTTCCTCCACATGAGCTATGAGGCTATGTGTTCGGTCCTCTTCAAGCCGTCGGGGAACGGCTTTCCCGCCACAGGAGTCAGTCTTGGCTACGATGCTGACCACGGCCCGTACAGGGTAAACCAAACTATCCCTTATTTCTTTATTATTCAGATTTTACCCAACTAGATATCTGACTCCAGACTTTCAACCAGCAATGGGCCACCAAGGCAGCGTAGATCGGCTCCTCGGCGCCACAGCCAGAGGAGGTTCCAACAGCTCGGCTTGAAGCCCTATTTACCCTTGTCCCCTACTTGCCTCCTATCAAAAAGGAGAAGAAGAGGAGGAGGAGGGATGAGGTACTTCTGATATCCGATTTGAAGACACACCCGCCTTGTCCCTTCACAAATGAAAGGAGGAGGAGCAGGTTGAACAGGAGGAAGAAGTTCCTTCTTTGAAGAAGAGGGCGACATCCGAGTACATTGGAGTGGGCAGACCTGTCCACACCTGTCGGAGACTTTGAAAGGTGTCCGGTGTGCGGCGCAAAACATCGGTGCCAGCTCCGGCCAAGATAGTGCTTTCCGAGTCTTCAAAAAAAGTATTGATTCCGCCATGATGGGAGAAACCCATGCCGACAAGGTTTGTAATAGACAGGGTCCCTTCATAACCTTATGTATTCATATTTCATTTTTTATTTATATAATATTATCTTTACAGTCCATCGAGGGATCACCTTGGCGATAAGGGGTCCTCGGGCTCGCTCCCCCTCGAAATCAAGGAGAGTGGCTCGGGAGCATACAAGTTCCCTCCCCCTGATCCTGACGGACTAGGGGAGGCGACCACCCTTCGAGACCCCGTGGAAGATATCACGGGAGTTTCGGTAACCGGGTCAAAGACCCTAGCGGCCAAGGACCACGGGTACCAATCCCCATTGCTGAGGAGAACATCGGGATTGAAGACCCATGCCTTCGACCATCGCCGCCCTAGAACCTATGTAGGATCCAGGAACAATGGCTTCCTGTTCTAAAGGGAGGCATGCCAAGGAAGTCCCACCCCAACTCCTACTCCACTATCATAGGACTTGGGGTGGCAGGCACTTGAGAGATCCATGCAAAGTATCTCCATACTACCCAAGCACCGAGTCCTTTTGGACTCAGTGTTTCATCAATTTTTGTCCATAGAGACCGGAAAGCAAGAGGTATTCAAGGGCTTATGCGAAAGCTTTGAGGTACATGTTCCAAAAAAATCCTCCTGTCTTTACAAACATGATGTGTCCCCTTGAAATAGAAATTATTATGACCAGTAGCCCTTAACGGTCCAAGTTTCAATGAAACCATGTCGTCCGGAGACTTCAAATTCCAATAGTACTTAAAATGTACCAAAGGTCACAATAGAGCATCGAGACAGTAGCCCCCGAGCCCGAAGTGAGTTTACAGAACTGACTTATGGGTCATTGTATTTACTGATTGAAGCGTTAACCCAGAAGCCCCCAAGACCCTGTTCGGATTTAGAGAATCCGAAAGGAGGCTCGATTAATCAGTACGGAAGCTAACATTACAATTTTACAGGCTTCTGCCTCTACCCCGACCTCTGAGGTAACGAATTGGGGGAAATGAATTATAGGTTGTCTCTCTCCGAGGAAGATATGCTTTTAATTAAGAAGCAGTTGGAAAATAGGCAATGCATATTTGAATACTTTGATTTCTGTTCTTCTTATGCTTTGAATGAATATGGTGTTGAATATATTCATGCATATTACAACAACAAGTGCACCAACAGTCGAGGCACTCCAAGCCGAGCTCTCCGAAGCTCGGAAAGAGGTAGAAGACATAGGGTTGCTGCTAAGAAATCCAACCAGGAACTGGCTGGAGAGAAGACTGTCTGATGCAAAGATCAAGCCTGTGTAGACGAGGTGGAGGAGGACCTGAAGGGACTCGCCACTGAGTTTGATACCTTATGGGGCAAGGCAGCCGAGGTCCGGAGATTGGACCTGTCTCTAAAGAAGATTTGGGTGCCGGCCTAGTGGGACCCGAGGTACCACGACCCGTCTATCATCGGCCCCGAGGGCGAAGCTAAGCTGTCCCGAGTAGAACAGCCTGGCCCCTGCGCTCCGGAAGAAGGTGCCACACGAGGGTTATGCCTCATCAGGTCCCTTGTCGCCGGCCTGAGCCTTACCGAGACCACCAGGCACGAGGTGCCTCACGAGGTTCCTCCCACATGGCAGCCTCACGAGGCCTGGCAGGCGGCACCAGCCGCGAAGCCACGTGTCCTTAACGTGGGTGATGCACCCGATAGGAGGAAGATGACAGAGGCCGTGCCGGTAGGCATGGCCAGGCACATTTTCCTTTATGGTGATTAGGGGCAGAAATACGTCCATTTTGCACCATGATTTTATATTGATATTTATTGCATTATGGGCTGTTATTACACGTTATGGTACAATACTTATGCCTTTTCTCTCTTATTTTACATGGTTTACATGAAGAGGGAGAATGTCGACAGCTGGAATTCTAGACTAGAAAAGGAGCAAATCTGATATACCTATTCTACACAACTCCAAAAGTCTTGAAAATTTACGAAGAATATATTTGGATTTAAAAAAATACTAGCGCAAGAATCAACCAGAGGGGGGCACCTGCAGGCCACAAGCCTGCTAGGCGTGGCCACCCCCTGGCCGTGCCTAGCAGGCTTGTGGGGCTCCAGTGGCTCCTTCGACGCCGATCTTCTGCTATATGAAGCGTTTTGACCTGGAAAAAAACGGAAGAGAGCTTTTGGGATGCAGTGCCGCCATATCGAGGAAGAACTTTGGCAGAACCAATCTAGAGCTCCGGCATGGCTGTTCTGCCAGGGAAACTTCCCTCTCGGAGGGGGAAATCGAAGCCATCGTCATCACCAACGATCCTCTCATCGAGAGGGGGTCAATCCCCATCAACATCTTCACCAGCACCATTCTCCTCTCCATACCCTAGTTCATCTCTTGTATCCGATCTTTGTCTCAAACCTCAGATTGGTACCTGTGGGTTGCTAGTAGTGTTGATTACTCCTTGTAGTTGATGCTAGTTGGTTTACTTGATGGAAGATCATATGTTCAGATCCTTTATGATAATTAATACTCCTCTAATCTTGAGCATGAACATGTTTCGTGAGTAGTTACGTTTGTTCCCGATGACATTGTATAAGGCTTGTTATAAGTAATCATGTAAATTTGGTATTCATTTGATATTTTGATGAGATGTATGATTTCTCTCCTCTAGTGGTGTTATGTGAATGTTGACTACATAACTCTTCACCATTATTTGGGCCTAGGGGAATGCATTGGGAAGTAATAAGTAGATGATGGGTTGATAGAGTGACAGAAGCTTAAACCCTAGTTTATGTGTTGCTTCGTAAGGGGCTGATTTGGATCCATATGTTTCATGCTATGGTTAGGTTTACCTTAATTCTTGTTTCGTAGTTGCAGATGCTTGCGAGGGGGGTTAATCATAAGTGGGAGGTTTGTCCAAGTAAGGGCAGCACCCAAGCACTGGTCCACCCACATATCAAATTATCAAAGTAACGAACGTGAATCAAATGAGCATGATGAAAACCAGCTTGACAGAAATTCCCATGTGTCCTCGAGAGGGCTTTGTTTTATACAAGAGTTTGTCTAGGCTTGTCCTTTGCTACAAAAATTATTGGGATACCTTGCTGCACCTTTGCTACACTTGTTACTTGTTACCCGTTACGAATTATCTTATCACAAAACTATCTGTTATCGATAATTTCAGTGCTTGCAGATAATACGTTATTGGAAACCTCTTGTCATTTCCTTCTGCTCCTCGTTGGGTTCGACACTCTTACTTATCAAAGGACTACGATAGATCCCCTATACTTGTGGGTCATCAAGACTCTTTTATCGTGTCGTTGCCGGGGTGTGAAGCGCCTTTGGTAAGTGGAATTTGGCAAGGAAAAAATTATATAGTGTGCTGAAATTTACTCTCACTTGTCACTATGGAAAGTAATCCTTTGAAGGGCTTGTTCAGGGTATCTTCACCTCGACCGGAAACACAAAGAGTTGTCCATCAACCTACTAAACGTACAGAAAATATTTATTATGAAATTTCTTCTGGTATGATAGAGAAATTGTTGGCTAATCCTTATGCAGGAAATGGAACATTACATCCGGATTTGCATCTAATCTATGTGCATAAGTTTGTGGATTATTTAGGCTTACAGGTCTGCTCGAAGATCATGGCAATAAGAAGGTGTTTCCTTTATCTTTGAAGGAAAAGGCATTGACATGGTATAGGCTATCTGATGATATTTGATCATGGAGCTACAACCAATTGAAGATGGAATTTCATTAGAAGTTCGATCCTATGCATCTAGTTCATCGTGATCGAAACTATATTTATAATTTCTCGCCTCGTGAAGGAGAAAGAATCTCTCAATCTTGGGGGAGGCTTAATTCAATGTTATATTCACGCCCCAATCATGAGCTCTCGAGAGAAATTATTATTTTGAATTTTTATGCTCGACTTTCTCGTAATGATCAATCCATGCTCGATACTTCTTGTGTTGGTTCCTATAAGAAGAAAGATATTGACCTCAAATAGGATTTATTGGAAAGAATTAAATGCAACTCTAAAGACTGGGAATTCGACGAAGGTAAGGAGTCAGGTGAGGGAGTCTTGGATTAGGGGGTCCTCGGGTAGTCGGCCTATCATTTATGGGTCGGACTGTATGGGCCGCAAGGTGAGCATCGATCAAATACCACCTACGCCAGATGCAGGCTTCGAGGAGCCATGGCATACTCTCCAAGTTATTAGTTGTACTTAGGCATGTTTATCTCTTTGCCATGTAACTGACCATGTGTAAACTCCAGGCACCCTCGGCGTCTATATTAGCCGGAGGGTTTTAGGGTATAGGGACAGAATAACTCATCTGGGGTTAGCTATTCGATGTCGAGGTAGATCAACTCTGTAACCCCCACATCATCAATACAACCAAGTAGGACGTAGGGTATTACCTCCATAGGAGGGCCCGAACCTGGGTAAATCTGGGTCCCCTTTGTCTCCTGTTATCATCGATTCTAGTCTCACAGATTTGGACGCCCTACCCGAGATCCGCCAGTTTTGACACCGACATTGGTGCTTTCATTGAGTGTTCCTCTATGAGCGCCAAATGAATTGATGGCTCACCTCGTCGCGAGCAATGAGATCTGCATCCGGGGGACTCTCGCCCCCGATCAGAGTCTCATCGGCGATGACATCTTCTCGCATGCCAGCCCGATCAGCCGTCCTGGCCAGACCGGAAGCTTTTCCCCCAATCAGAGCATCAAGTTCGGAATACTTGTTGTAATGGAATCTTCAACCCACGAAGAGAAACCTGTAAGTCCGGGCACCTTGACGACGAAGACATCTGGTCTCATGGTTGGATGGAACACAGATCCGCTTCGGCGTGGCTCTCGAACTGTCATGCCGCTCGATGAATCCACTCGTCTCAGCGACACGCATCCTACCATTGCCTCATTCTTAAATAGTTGTTCGATTGGATCGAAGCTATGCGTATATCGGATGACCAGGTTCTGGTCTATGATCAGCTCGGCATCAAACCCAGTGACAGGGAGATTCATGTCCTTCCGGTCACCCACCTTGTCGCTACTATCGAGTGTCCGGCTGTGGATTCGTCCCGACATCCGGAATTGAAAACATTCTATACCCCAGTCCTCAATCACCAAGATTATTGGCGAGACAAAGGCAGGGAATTACTCTAAAGCCCGATTGTCACCGGTCCGAGATCCATCACACGATTCGGAAACTATAATTCCAAACACTCAATGCGGCATGGAATCGAATTTTTTCCCACCCACCGCCCAAGACGATCATCCCAGTATCGCACCAAAGCCCGTGTCTTCGGACTTTCGGGATATTAAGCAACTACAAGGAGAATCAGTCCATCACTTTTGGGCCAGACTCCTACTCGCTCAAAGAAAAGTAAAAGGTCTTAGTGACCAAGAGATGACGGCAACTTTCATTTGCAATTGCCATGATGAAGGGATTCTCAATGCCCTGGCCCGCCGACACATAAGTGACTTTTCAGAGTTATCCGATTTGGTACAAAAGTAGTGTGCCATGGAGAGCATTTCGCAATCCAAACAGTTGTTCTCGAAACCAATTTTCCCCGAACACCCTAGAGGAGCTTGGAAAAAGAGGGTACCTCCAAAGCGGCCTACCAGTACAAACCCGTCGAAAAAAGAAACAAGCCCCTTTCTGGGACCGGCACCGTCCTCGATGGACTATTGGACAAACCTTGCCCCATACATTCCATGTTGTTAAACACAAATGCGACTCACAACCTTAGAGCTTGCTGGGTCGTCAGGCAAGTCGCAAAAGCGGCGAGGCCATCCTTGAAACACCTCCATCGAGTAGGCGCTCCTCTTTGCCGCTCGGATACAATGCCGAAGTCCTGACGGTCTACGAGACCTTGCCCTCAAGGAACAGGGGTAAAAGGGCTCTTAGGGAGCTCCAACAGGTCTACCATGTGGCAGCCACTAGCCCATGGGTATACATACCGATTACTTTTGGGGACACTAACCAACCGGCCATTCTTCCCGCTCACTCACTGGCCGCACTAGTCTTGAACCCCATCATTGATGGCTATAGGCTACATAAAATGCTAATGGACGGAGGCAGTGGTCTAAACATTATTTACGAAGCCACCCTGGAAAAAAATACAGTTTGACCGATCTCGCATCGAACATAGCAATACAACCTTGCGGGGAATTATGCCAGGGAAAGAGGCAGGTTGTTCTGGATGTATCGTCCTGGACGTGGTGTTCGACACGCCCGAAAACTACCGATCCGAAGAACTTCTCTTCCACATCGTCCCCTTCCCGAGTGGCTATCACACCCTGTTGGGACGTGACGCCTTTACAAAGTTCCAGGCTATACCCCATTACGGGTACATGAAACTCAAAATGCCAGGACCAAATGGAGTGATCACGATCGCCAGTGATCCGAACATAGCCATTTGGGCCAAAAAAAATGACAACGCTCGACCTCGAGGCATTAGTGGAAACTTTTGCTTCCGAAGAATTGAACGCATTACGGTCAACAGTTAATAAGGACGACGTGATCCTTAGCAAAAGGCCCAAGTCCACGTCCATCAAACCCGCAAAGGAAATCGTCAAATTTCAGGTACATCCAACGGACCCCAATAAGACAGCGTCCGTCGGAGCCCAGCTTGATCCCCTCGTGGATGAAGCATTGCGGAATTTCCTTTGCGAAAATTGGGACATTTTTGCCTACCATCCTTCCGATATGCCCAAAATCCCACAACGGCTTGCCGAATAAAGTCTAAACATTATCCCAGGCTTTAAGCCCGTGAAACAGACTCTGCGCCGCTTCTCCGAGCCCAAATGGCAAGCCATGGGTGAAAAATTAGCTAAAATGCTCGAGGCTGGATTTATTCGGGATATTAAACACCCTGAGTGGCTGGCAAACTTGGTGATGGTACCCAAGAAAGACAAGTCATGGCAGTTGTGTGTCGATTTCAAAGACCTTAACAAAGCCTGCCCCAAGGACCCTTTCCCCTTACCATGCATAGACCAGATCATTGATGCCATAGACGGACACGATTCATTGTGTTTCCTCGATGCTTACTCTCGATACCATCAAATTAAAATGAAGGAATCCAATCAAGCGGCTACCACATTCACCACCCCTACGAGCCATTCTGTTCAACATGATGCCTTTCGGGCTTAAAAATGCTGGGGCCACATACCAGCGCATGATCCAGACCTGTCTCACGACACAAGTTGGTAAGACTGTCGAGGCATACATGGATGATGTGGTAATCAAAACCAAACACGTCAGCCAGTTGATTGACGACCTACGACAAACCTTTGCCAGTCTAGCAAATATGATATATGACTCAAGCCGGAAAAATGTGTATTCGGAGTTCCTGCTGGTAAGCTGCTTGGATTCATCGTCTCCCATAGAGGAATAGAGGAAAATCCAGCTAAAATTTGTGCTCTATTAGAACTTGAAATTCCCACAGAGCTGAAGCACGTCCAGAGGCTAGCTGGGCGCGTAGCGGCATTAAGGCGCTTTATCTCCCGCCTCAGCGAGAAGGCTTTGCCGCTCTATAAGTTGCTGAAGCGGACTAACAAGTTCGAATGGACCAATGAGGCAGAGACCTCATTAGAAGAAATCAAAACACTACTGGCAACCAATCCCATACTCACGACACCAGGCACCAGTGAGCCCATGTTATTATACATATCGACCACCAACAAAGTTGTCAGTGCGGTGCTCGTCGTTGAACGAGATGAGGAGGGACACAAATTCCACACTCAGAAACCAGTATATTATGTGTCAGAGGTGCTAACGCAGTGCAAGTCCAGATACCCGCATTACCAAAAGATAGCCTATATAGTATTTATGGCGTCAAGGAAACTCAGACACTACTTCCAAGAGTGTGCGGTAATAGTGGCATCTGAGGTCCCCCTGAATGATATAATCGGCCATTGAGCTCCTTCCCTTTGAAATAGCCCACAAGCCATGTTGTGCCATTAAATCTCAAGTATTGGCGGACTTCCTTGCTGAATGGACAGACTTCGAGCTCCCCAGAGAATACGGTGCATACTCCCATTGAACAATGTACTTTGATGGATCCAAGACCTTGGTCGGACTCGAGGCTGGAGTTATCCTCACATCCCTCACATGCGCGTGCCATACGTATTGCAAATCATGTATGTCGACTCCAACAATGCAGCCGAATACGAAGCTCTCCTTCATGGTCTTCGGATGGCGGTATCAATGGGCGTACGACGGCTAGAGGTGCGGGGAGACCCAAACTTGGCCATCTCCCAAATTAACGGCGAATTCGGCGCCAAAAACCTGAAGATGGCGGCATATAGAAATGTCGTTCTTAAGATATCTGCTCGGTTCGAGGGGTTGGAATTTCACCACGTCGCTTGCGACAACAACCAAGCCGCCGACATACTGGCCCGTATAGGAGCCAAGCGCGATCCTGTCCCGAGAACACCTTCCTGGAGCAGCTCTTTAAGCCATCCGTAGTGTGGCAAGACGATGACAATGGCGCCGGTCCGAATACGGCAGACGAGGTTGTTCCCCCCATAAACGAACCAGACGATGGCATTATCGGCGGCTCTGTAATGAATGAAACGCCTTCGGCTCATGAGGTAATGGCAGTAATAGCGCCATGGACAGATCCCTTCCTCGCTTACCTTCTTCGGAAGGAACTCCCCGACGATCAAACCGAGGCAGGACGCATAGTTCAACGGTCCAAGGCCTACAAAGTACATGAGGGTGAGTTATAAAAGAAAAGCACAACTGAAATATTACAGTGGTGTATATCCGAGGAAGAAGGATGGGAGCTCCTCGCCAAAATCCATGCAGGCATGGGCGGTCATCACGCCGCAGTAAGAGCCCTCGTCAGGAAGGCCTTCCGAGCTGGTTTCTTTTGGCCTATAACTTGGACGGACGCCCAGTCACTTCTCAACCATTGCGTAGGGTGTCAACTCTTCGCAAATCAAAGTCACATGCCCCCAATAGCTCTTCGGACTATTATGATCACTTGGACTTTCACGGTCTGGGGCTAGACATGGTCAAACCCCTTAAAGGGGGGACCAAGAAAAATAAATACCTACTCGTCATGGTTGACAAGTTCACCAAATGGATAGAAGCAAAGCCCGTCAAGTCGGCTAAATCCGGACCAGTGATCGACTTCATATCCAGCGTGGTACACCGTTACTGTGTCCCGCATAGTATAATAACGGATAATGGATCCAACTTCATGGTCCAAGTGGTCAAGGACTGGTGTGCAAAATGGGCATAAAGCTCGATTACATGTCAGTATATCCCCCGCAGACCAATGGACAGGTCGAACAAGCAAACAGTCTCATTATGAGCGGCATTAAGCCAAGTTTGGTCCGATCTCTTCACCAGTCCGACTGTCATTGGGTGGAGGAACCCGACTCCGTTTTATGCGGCCTGTGCACCACCCCGAACAGATCAACGGGTTACACACCGTTCTTTATGGTCTATGGGGCAGAGGTAGTCCTCCCTTGCAACATTATTCACGACGCACCAAGGGTGCACATGTACAAGGAAAAGGAGGCCGAGTTGGATCGGCAGGACGACATAGACGCCTTGGAGGGAGAGCGCGACATAGCTTGGGCTCGCTCCACTTTTTACCAACAGCAAGCTCGACATTACCAAAGTAGGGAGGTCAGGGAAAAAGCTTACAACGTAGCCGAACTCGTCCTATCACTTCCAAAGAAACATAAGCATAAACTCAACCCCAAATGGGAGGGTCCTTTCATCATCGACAAAGTACCGCGTGAGGTGCCTATTGTCTTCGGAGTCCATCCGGCAACCGCCTTGAACGAAACCCATGGAACGCAGCTCGTCTTCGGCGCTTCTACGGATAAATCGGTGTCGTCTAACTCCCCTGTATTTTTCATTTTTTTCCTCTTGTTATTTTTGACTTTTTATTCTTCCCTTCCCATTTTGCTGTTTGATAGGGTCAATTTCTTTTTTTCCCTATGTTCGGTTGAACCGATCATGTACTAAAGATTATCGGCATACACCATAAAGTGTTAAATACGAACACAACACGTGGGGGCTTCTCCTAGAAGCCAACATTTTTATATTACAAGTATTTGCTCACACTTATCGTGTGCACACGTTTCTTTTGTCACGTTCAAGCAATCATATGCATCAACTCGAACTAAGACTTTGCCAAGCTGACTTGCCTCGCTCCTGTGATTACCCTCTACGTTACGTGTTTGGCTAGAGGGTAAAGGGAGCACCTCTGCGATTATTACGATCGGGTCATCCGGACACGTAACTCAGACGGGTGAAGCCGAAAGCTATCTATCTTATGTAGACAATTGGTCGGCTGTGACGGAAACACCTTATACGGCTCCGGTCGTTATCACCGTTGTTTGGGTCTTTTCTTCCCAAAACACAATTAGCCGCATACTAAAAGTATGCGTACTTCTGTCTACGACCTTCGTAGAGACCCGATGAAAGGTATCGATAGAGGTACTATTTTCCTCAGAAGATGTTTCTTACGCTAAGCAGTAATATAACATATCTTTCTATGTGCTTTTGTCTATTCGCACCGCATGGCCGGATTGCCTAGTTCCCTGAATACAGTTCCCCCTTTTGGAGTGGAAAATAAGGAGGAACACTTCTGAGCTCTTCGCACGGGAGGGACAAGCCGATGGCCGGTTAAGACAAATTTTACAACACATATTGTTTCTACAACAAGTACATATAAATTACATGTTTGGTTGCTGATCGAGATTATCGATTATGGTGTCAAGGGGGCAGTCCTCTTATGGAAGAGGGGCGGCAGGCATCACCTGGTCTTACACCACATGGAGTGGCACTTCTTTTCCATCTGATCCCACGGGACCAACCCATGCCATATGATCGGGATTAAGTCCAGTGTAACGGGTCTTGATTATTGCCCATGCTTCCCGTGCTCCCTCACGGCAAGCCAAAGTGTTCCATAGCTCAAACCTATTCCGAGCCCCCTTGAGTCGATCCACCAGTTCGGCTAGCCCTTCAGGCGGCTGTTCGGCTATCCCTAGTGCATTTACCATGCCTTTCATTGCTTTTCGCACACGCCCATGGAGACCGGTCAGCTCTTTCAGCAGGTTCTCCTGGTATGATCCGATCTCCTCTTCAGGATCCCCGGACAGGAGACTTGTACATGAGGCAACAACGTACTTACTTTTACTTCCTACATAGGAAATATTTGTTGATAATAGAATCAGACTTACTGAACATGCCCTCTGAAGCTTTTGGTTTTCTTCTTGAGATCAGGCCAACTGAATCTTCAAATTCTTAATTTCTTCGGCCTCCTTTTGCAAAACAAGGCAGCCAGCCTCATGCTGGGAATCGGCGTACCGCTGAGAGTCTCGGGTTTCCTCCAACTGCCTTTGCATGTGCCCAATTGATTCAGCTGCTACATGGAATCCGTGCGTCAGGCACGATAATACATTAAGATTAGCAGTAAAGGTACACTCACCATGGGCCTCCCGAGTGAAACTCTTCACTTGCGCCAGTTCGTCCTTCACAGATTGCTCTTCTGTGCGGCTATCCTCCACCTCCTTGGCCAATTGATCGGCATGTAGCTTTGAAGCCTGCGTCAGCAGTCAAACATTGCAGAGATCCTTAATTCGTTTGTTCCAAATCAAATTATGGCTCGGGGGCTACTGGATTTACATGAGTATTCGGACTCTATAAAAGCCTACCACTTACCTGCTTGCTGGCTGATATCAACTTCATAGCCTTGCCGAACCCGGCTCGGGTAGCTCCAATGTGTGCATCCGCTGAGTGTAGGTCACCGAACTCTTGTTCGGAGAATATTGGATGTCGCATGGCCGATGATTCATGGAGCTCCCCACCACCGAGTTGGTAACGGATACACCATCACCAGAATTGGCAGGTGTTGGATTGGCCATGGGGGCTTCTGCAACAGGAGCTGCATGAGCTATAGCTCGGGAATTTCGAATGTCTCTAGACACCCTGATAACCTCTTCGGCAGGAGAGGACTGGGCATTTCACCTAAATATTTCAATAAAACAAAACCGCCGTGAGACCCTATTTATTGATAATGAGTGAATAGTCGAATGATGTACCTCCGGGATGAGCGGGCAGGTGGATTCGGCCCCATGCTCGGCTCTTTCGCAGGATCCTTTTTCGGGTCCGACTCGACTGCGTCTTCGGATCCCCGTGTATGGCGCACGGATCGACGGCGTTTGGGAGTCGGGGTCGGTGTGTCCGGGGCGCTGTTGGTAGCTGTCCTCTTGCGGGACGAGCTTTTCTTATTGATCATTGCAGGGATGGAGAATGACCTGGGGTAATCAACTATGATAGCCACAGGTGATTGGTCCATGATATCCTGGAGATAGACTTTGTCTTCAAAGTCAAGTAGAAGATCTAGGTCCTCATTGAAATCCGGATCGTTGTTGCGTGAATGGTTGTCGGGCTGAGGAGCCGGACAATTGACTGTCTCGATGAAACTCCTCCATTCCTGTTCATGCAAGGCTTCTATTAAATAAAGTGCGAAATGGAAACCCCGAACTATGTTCATGTTAGAGAGAGAAAGGCTTACCCATTCGATAGGAGTGTGGTCCAAATATCCTTCCTTGGTTGCCCGCCGAACAATGTCCTCTATCTCTCCTTTGTACAGGTCGGCAAGTGCGGCGGCCAACACCATCGGATTGGCGGGCCCTAGATTTCGGGAGTGCATGATGTCGCTCATCCCATTGCATTGCCACAAGGGGTGTACCCTCTGTTAAAGGGGATGCATATATCGGGAGATGGCGGCGGTGTTGGGTTCTACAGTAGGTGCATCGCATGCAAAATAAAATTTTCCTACATGCACAACATCCAAGAACATGCTATGGAGATGGATCACAGTTTGTTACCACTAGACGTGCGGTGCCATGTAGCGGAAGTAGAGTGGGAGCAGCACGTTCGTGTGGTCCGTCTCCTCCTCATCCGATCTCCCTCGAACAGCCGTTCTGACCTCCCTCGAACAGCCGGTTGCCAGATCCCATGTACAGGTTCACCGGAGCGGCACAGGTGCACCACCTCTAATGTTATCCGCACGTGGCAGACTGCTAGGTCCAATCACACGGTCGGCAGGGGCGAGTGGAGGTGGCTAATTGCAACTCATGCAAAGCCCTAATGACGGCGCCAAAGCGATCAACCGGATGCGTGTGCCGCACCTCCACTATATATAGGCATCCATCGCGGACTCAACTCTTGGGCCTCGCACGGATCCTAAAGCCCACGTGTTCCTTCGCTTAAGCGCGTGACCATTTAGGTTCTCGTCCACTTGGTCGTGAGTCAGATGGCATCCGACTCGACCGGTCGATAGCAGCCTCTAGCAAGACGTGTCGACTCCAAGTGTCCGATGAAGCTGGTTAGGCGAACCTGTACTTCACACTTCTGTCCCCTTTGCCACACGATATATGTTGTCGTGCACAAGGCGACATGGTCATCCTTGTTGCAACACGACCTCTTTCTTGTTTTGATGAATTCGACCAACACTTCGGATTATATCATAATCCTCATCACATGGCCATGCTTATCAAGGTCGGATCACCCAAGGGGCCCGAGAGTATATCTCTCCTGGTAGGAGGGGCATATCCCATCTTGCTCGACCATGTCTCGCAGCATGGGTCTGGACAAGCCCGAAACCTACCTTTGTAACTACCCAGTTAGGGAGTAGCATTTGGTCGGCCCAAAGCAAGTCTGTCAGCATCCCGAGTACATGCGCCATCTCAGGTCTTAGGACATAGAACGTATGTTGTACTATAGACTCAAAGATGACATATCGCCGCGTCTCATAGTTGGGTCTATCCAACTTAGACCTTGTCTTGACTCGGATCTGACAATCCGACTAGACCTTTCTGAGTCCATATTATCCGGCTACCATCCAATGCTACATGGTCAGTGACACCGAACCATCCACCGTGTCATATGCTAGTCTAATTAGTTGCGCGTCCACACAACTCTTTCGACTAGGGACCATTTAGGACAGTTATCATACAACGCATATTCTCACAAACAAGTCATGTACTTATTAATACACATCATTGATAATGTCCAAGGACTATCTTTATTCATAAAAACACATAGGAAATATCATCATACATGATTGCCTCTAGGGCATATCTCCAACAGTCTCCCAATTGCACTAGTGTCAATCAAATAGACATCGAATGCCCATAGCTCTAACGTGCCCCTCATGCTTGGGTTGTGGAAGCGGCTTTGCCAACGGCTCTGCAACATTTGCATCTGTATGAATCTTGCACAAATTGGTATCACCTTTCTGTATGAGCTCTTGTATCAAGTGATATTTTCGGTCTATGTGCTTGGTCTTGTGGTGTTGTCTCGGCTCCTTGGCCTGTGCGATGACACCTGAATTATCGCAATAAAGGTCCAATGGTTTTGACTAGCCTGGGAACACACCAACATCTTCGAGGAACTTCCAACTCCAAACACCTTCCTTTGCAGCTTCACAAGTCGCAATGTATTCGGCCTCTGTTGTGGAGTCGGCCACCGTATCTTGCTTGGAACTCGTCCAGCTCACTGCTCCTCCATTCATGACATACACGAATCCAGTTTCCGATCGACAATCATCCCTGTCGTTTTAGAAATTAGCATCAGCGTAACCCTTTAGGCAGAGCTCCTCCTCACCTCCATAAATTAGGAACATCTCTTTAGTCCTTTTCAGGTACTTCAAGATAGTTTTCACCACTGCCTAGTGACTCTCACCTGGGTCGGCCTGGTATCTGCTTGTTAAGCTTATTGCATAAGCAACATCAGCTCGTGTACATAGCATGGCATACATGATGGATCCAATTGCCGAGGCATATGGAATCCTACTCATTCGGTTTCACTCATCATAAGTCGTAGGACTCTGAGTCTTGCTTAGCCTTATACCATGTGAGATGGGGAAGAACCCTTTCTTGGCCTCACTCATGTTGAACCTCTTCAACACTTTGTCTATGTACGTGATCTGGCTTAAGCTGAGCAGCCTCCTCGATCTATCTCTATAGATCTTGATGCCTAAAATGTACACTACCTCTCCACGGTCTTTCATCGAAAACTTGCCATTCAATGATTCCTTGACTAAGTTCAGCATCGAAACATCATTTTCGATAAGCAGTATGTCATCCACATACAAGATCAAAAATACTACTAAGCTCCTACTAGACTTCTTGTATAAACAATAGTCCTCTTCATTCTTGATGAAGCCAAGGTCAACGATGACTTCATCAAAACGAATGTTCCAACTCCGAGCTACTTGCCTCAATCCATAAATGGATCTCTTGAGCTTGCGTATTTTATCAGTGTTAGTTGGATCGACAAAACCTTCGGGTTGTATCATGTATACATCCTCTTTTAAATTTCCATGAAGGAAAGCCGTTTTGACATCCATCTGCCATATCTCATAATCGAAATATGCAGTTATAGCTAGTATGATCCTCACCGACTTTAGCATCGCTACCAGCGAGTAGGTCTTGTCATAGTCAATTACTTGAAATTTTCCATAAACCTTTAGCGACAAGCCGAGCTTTGTGGATCTGAACATTTCCATCCACATCGGTTTTCTTCTTAAAGACCCATTTACAACCAATGGCTACTATGCCAGGTGGCGAATCAACCAAGTCCCAGACTTGATTGTTATCCATGGACTTTAACTCAGATCTCATGGCCTCGAGCCATGCCTCGGAATCTGGGCTCACCATTGCTTCCGGATACGTGGCTGGCTCGTCTCTTTCCAGCAACAATACATCACGCACTCTGCGCAATATTTCCGACCTCCGTGGCTCCGGTGCTGACTCCACTACGGGTTCCCTGATCAACTCCGGTATGATTTCATCACCAGCCGAGTCGTCCCCGAGTGGCTCTCGAATTTCTTCGATTCACACCGTTCTCCCACTAGCCTCCCGATTGAACAACTCTTTCTCTAGGAAAACCCCGTTCCGAGCAACAAACACTTTGTTCTCTTCTCGGTTGTAGAAGTTGTATCCCAAGGTTTCCCTCGGATATCCCATGAATATGCATTTATCCGACTTGGGTGTAAGCTTGTCCGACATGAGTCGCTTGACAAATGCTTCAAAACCCCAAATCTTTTGAAAAGACAAACTAGGAGTCTTCCCAGTCCACATCTCATGTGGTGTCTTGTCAACGGATTTTGATGGTACCCTATTAAGTGTGAAAGCTGTAGTTTCTAGAGTGTATCCCCAGAATGACAAGGATAAATCCGATTTGCTCATCATCGACCAGACCATGTCCAACAAGGTTCGATTTCTTTGTTCTGACACACCATTTCTCTGTGGCGTACCAGGAGGTGTGAGCTGAGGTACTATACCTCGTCTTTTCAGATGATTATCAAACTCCTGGCTCATGTACTCACCTCCACGATCTGATCGTAGAAGTTTTATCGTCTTGCCGAGCTGATTTTCAACATCGTTCTGAAACTCTTTGAACTTTCCAAAAGTTTCGGACTTGTGCCTCATCAAATAGATAATCCATATCTACTCAAGTCGTCGGTAAAAGTCACGAAGTACTGATAGCCACCTCTGGCCGTTGCGCTCATTGGACCACACACATCGTTGTGTATAAGCTCCAACAGCTCGGACGCCCTCTCGCAATTCTTTGCAAAAGGAGACTTAGTCATCTTGCCTAGCAAGCATGATTCGCATGTCTCGAACAACCCGAAGTCGGACGAAGTTAGAAGTCCATCATCATGGAGCTTTTTCATGCGTTTCAGACTAATGTGTCCAAGCCGGCAATGCCATAAGTATGTAGGATTTATCTCATTAGGATTATGCCTCTTGACATTCATGTTATAGACTGGTTCCGTTTCTAGATTTAAAATAAATAACCCATCTACTATGGGTGCATAGCCATTGAACATTCCCTTCAAATAAAATGAACAACCATTGTCCTTTATATTGAATTCATAGCCTTGACTCATCAAACATGAGGCAGAAATAATGTTCCGACTAAGTGCGGGAATGTAATAACAATTATTCAATTGCAAAATAAATCCAAAAGGAAGCTTGAGCTGCATCGTGCGGACCTCCAATGCAGCAACTCTTGCTTTGTTGCCGACCCTAATGTCAATCTCCCCTTGTGCCACAAACATAGTTCTTACCAGCCCCTGCATCGAGTTGCAAATACGAACAACTGATCCAGTATCAAATACCCAAGAGCTACTAGGTATGTCAGCAAGGTAAATGTCTACATCATATGTAACAAGTGTGCCTTTGCCTGAAGAAGCATCTTCGGACTTCTTGTCGTGCTCATCAAACCACTTGCTACAGTTCCTCTTCCAATGAAGCAAATGGTCTTTGAGTTTGGTCCAGACTTTGGCTCAGCAGCAAAGACAGCCTTCTCCGTGCCCTTTGCCTTACCCTTTTTCTCGGACCAACTCTTCTTGAACTTAGCCGAGTTCTGCACCATCAACACTTGATGTGTGCCTTTCTTAATATCTTGCTCTGGCAGCTTGAGCATCCCATGCAATTCAGTGAGCTTCTTATCCATGATGTGCATACGATAGTTCGAGACGAACGTCCCATAGGTAGGTGGAAGAGAACCCAAAATTGCATCCGTGGATAGCTCGTCCCCTAGTGGGAAGCCTAACCGATCCAAAGCTTGCACGTACCCGGTCATCTCGATCACATGCGGGCTCAGTGGATCACCCTCCTTCAGCTTACAATCCGTCAAGGACTGCCAGACATTGAACCTTTCAGTCCCAGCCTGACCCTAAAACATGCTCTTAAACTCTCGATCATATCGAAAGCCTGACTGTTTTTGAAATACTGTTGCAAATCGAGCTCCATACAAGCCAGCATGAGGCAGCTGATCTCGTTTGATTCATTAACGAGTTTCTCGTGGGAATTCTTGGTTGTGGCGTTAGCATTCTCGGCAGGTTCCTATGGAAGTGGATCCTCTAGAACATGTTCCTTTTTATCGTGCTTGGGAACAATTTCTCGAATTTCTATACCAGGTGGTAAAGTTTGTTCCATTCAGTTTATCCTTTTCCAGAATTGATTTCAATGCAAAGTTGGGTTGAGCAGGTGGTGCCATTGATCTACAACAGAAAATATGCAATCACTAAGCAATCGGTTTATGTAGAGTAATTCAAGCCTTAAACAGAACTACTCCCACTGAAGTCGGCATCCCTCCGCAAACTCTCAGTGATTCAGGATCCGTCTAGCACGAGCGATTAGTGAGCTTTAGCATCACTGCTAGCCAACTTGCCTATTCGGTAAGCAACATCTTGCTAGTCGCATCTCTATACGACTCTTGTCGGTGGGTAGGTATCTCATACCCCGGCTCTCAACCTTCTCTACCACAAGGCCCAAAACCATTTTGATAGCCTTGTCAAGTTAAGCTGATGCAGTGCATGTTTGTGTCCGACACGAACCCTCCGGTTCAAGGACACCTAGTAGCACCTCAATTTTATGAGCCCACCACTAGACGTACTTGACATGCGAAGGTGCAACATCCGGAATGGCAATATACTTGGTATTAATGAGGGATCTTTCTACCATTATCACATGCATAGAAACAAGAAGCAATATCAATCACATATAAACATAAATATATGAAATAGTATGGCTCCTTCATGGGCGTCCTTCCATGGCCGGCTCCTACTCCGATGACCAAGGGGGAACTCCATCTTGTCCGTCACGTCAGGACACCAAACCCTCAAACTTGATCTCTGTCCTCCAACTACTACAACTAGTAATGAATTTACAGAGAATCACATATCAACACACAGGTCGTTATACAATATAATGAAAACACTTTGGCTCCTGCTGGCTGAGAATCATGACAAGCA
The DNA here is from genome assembly GCA_022496015.1 of Hordeum marinum. NCBI lineage: Eukaryota > Viridiplantae > Streptophyta > Magnoliopsida > Poales > Poaceae > Hordeum > Hordeum marinum. Next base: position 192,404,323 of record CM039676.1, on the reverse strand, counting down.
GGTCTTGTTAAGTTACACACATGCATCACATACACTTGAGCCATACTATTCACATCAAACCTGCAAAAACAAACTTATGCATAGGATCACATTCTACTGGTTCGTGTGATAGTGTATGAAATACAAGGCACTACACACATTTTTGGAAACCACAGATCGCATCTGCACTTCGATCATGCCAAATTTTCTGATCAGACCGGTCTCATCGATCATCGCGAACCCGATTCAGATTTACGCTTCACGGTTAACCCTGATGGTGGATACCGACCGGTAGGGGTAGGTTGTGTCATGACCTCATCGATTCCGATTGATAGAAAACATAGCCTCAATCTATCCCGATGTGTAGTTGATCTCATCAACCGTGCACATAGCCGATGTCCTGAATGACGAAGGATCTCATCCGCCGCCTCCGCATATGAAATATGCATCCGATCTGAATCCAAATCCTATAATAGAGGCTCTAATACCACTGTTGGGTTCTACCGTAGGTGCATCACTTGCAAAATAAAAACGTGCAGAACATCCAAGAACATGCTACGGAGATGGATCATAGTTCGTTACCACTAGGCGCGCAGTGTCATGCAGCGGAAGTAGAGTTGGGGCAGCGCGTTCGTGTGGTCCGTCTCCTCCTCGTCCGATCTCCCTCGAACAACCGTTCCGATCTCCCTCGAACAGCCGGTCGCCAGATCCCACATACAGGTTCGCCGGAGTGGCGCAGGTGCACCGCCTCTAACAGTATCCGCGTGTGCAGGAGGAACACCCGTGCCGCGGACTGCTAGGTCCGATCACACGGTCAGCGGCAGCGAGTGGAGGTATCTAATTGCAACTCATGCAAAGCCCTAATGACGGTGCTGAAGCGATCAACCGGATGGGTGTGCCGCACCTCCACTATATATAGGCATCCAGCGCGGACTCAACTCTTGGGCCTCGCACGGATCCTAAAGCCCACGTGTTCCTTCCCTTAAGCATGCGACCCTTTAGGTTCTCGTCCACTTGGTCATGAGTCAGATGACATCTGACTCAACCGGTCGGTAGCGGCCTCTAGCAAGATGTGCTGACTCCAAGTGTCTGATGAAGCTGGTTAGGCGAACCTGTACTTCACACTTCTGTTCCCTTTGCCACATGATATATGTTGTCGTGCAGAAGGCGACATGGTCATCCTTGTTGCAGCACGACCTCTTTCTCGTTCTAGTGAATCCGACCAACACTTCGGATTATCTCATAATCCTCATCGCATGTCCATGCTTATCCAGGTCGGATCACCCGAGGGGCCCCAGAGTATATCTCTCCTGGTAGGAGGGGCAAATCCCATCTTGCTCGACCATGTCTCGCAGCATGGGTCTGGACAAGCCCGAAACCTACCTTTGTAACTACCCAGTCACGGAGTAGCGTTTGGTCAGCGCAAAGCAAGTCTGTCACCATCCCGAGTACATGCGCCAGCTCAAGTCTTAGGAGATAGAATGTATGTTGTACTAGAGACTCACACATGACCTATCGCTGCGTCTCATAGTTTGGTCTGTCCAACTCAGACCTTATCTCGATTTGGATCCGACTATGTCGAATCCGACCAGACTTTTTTGAGTCCATATTATCCGGCTAGCATCCAATGCTACATGGTCAGTGAGACCGAACCATCCACCGTGTCATATGCTAGTCTGATTAGTTGCGCGTCCACACAACCCTTTCGACTGGGGACCATTTAGGACAGTTATCATACAATGCATAGTCTCACAAACAAGTCACGTACTTATTTATACACATAACTGATAATGTCCAAGGACTATCTTTACTCATAAACACATAGGAAATATCATCATACATGATTGCCTCTAGAGAATATCTCCAACAGGCGGCCATGACATCGATCATGATCAGTTGGTGGTGGGCGAGCATCTGCACCTGAGCTGCTAGGCGCCGCACTTCGACGCTTTCCTCCTAGGACGAACTCCAAGGCCGCCAGTTGTATCTCTTCTTCGGGAGGGCATCAAAGTATTCGGGAAGACCTATCCGAGTTGGCTCGAACAGGGGGACGTCTTCAATATAAAACCATTCCGAAGAAAACTCTTCGGATTTCTTCGGTGTGCCCACCGGATACCCTGTCCCCGCTATGCGGCACACTTCGGCTTCGCCGACCTCCAAAATTGTCTTGTCCCGAGTTCGGGGGACGAGACAGAAGTATTTTCTCCACAAACCAAAGTGCACCTCGCACCCTAGGAACATCTCGCAGAGAGCGGCGAAGCCCGAGATGTGCAAGATGGACCTTGGAGTAAGGTGGTGGAGTTGGATCTCGTAGAACTCTAGCAACCCCCTTAGGAACAGATGGATTGGAAACCCAAGTCCCCGGAGGAGAAAGGTGACGAAGCATACGCGTTCCCCCTTGTTAGGAATGGGGAAATGCTTAACGAAAACTTTGTCGTTGTAAGAAAGCAGACCTACGCGGGTCACCGCTAGATATGAAGAAGGGAGGTACCCCTTGGTCTCCAAATTGCGAAGCCACGGGAGTGTAACGGAGCAGCTAGTCTAGTCCCCTGGGCATGAGCCGTAGGGGAGCGCGGAGGAGCTAGGGGCTTTAGCCATGTTTTTCGTGGAGCTTCCGCTAGGGGTTTCTTTCGATGAGGAAGAAGAGGATGTGATCTGAGCCACAATTTTGTCTAATTAAGTGGGTGGTGCTTCTGCTACAGAGGGGTAAGATTGTAAAAATCACTAACCACTCACCTCCCCATGATGTGCGAAAATCGAGGAACATGTGTGGTTATTATAATGGACCTGCGCCCGCGACGCTTGGGATCTTACGAATACTGGTTGGTTGCCGAACAAAGAGGGATGAGGGACTCGCCTCGCAAGCCGAAGATGACGACATGAGGAGATTGGACGGATATATATATCGGTGTTGAAGGCTAGTCCGGGGGCTATTGAGGGAGTCCTAGATTAGGGGGTCCTCGGATAGTTGACCTATCATTTATCGGCCGGACTGTATGGGCCGCAAGGTGAGCATCGATCAAAGACCACCTACGCCAGATGGAAGCTTCGAGGAGCCATGGTGTACTCTCCAAGTTATTCGTTGTAGTTAGGCACGTTTATCTCTTCAGCATGTAACCGATCATGTGTAAACTCCAGGCACCCTCGGCGTCTATATAAGATGGAGGGTTTTAGGGTATAGGGACATAATAACTCATCTAGGGTTAGCTATTCGATCTCAAGGTAGATCAACTCTGTAACCCCCACATCATCAATACAACCAAGTAGGACGTAGGGTATTACCTCCATAGGAGGGCTCGAACCTAGGTAAATCTGTGTCCCCTTTGTCTCCTATTACCGTCGATTCTAGTCTCACAGTTCGGGACCCCCTACCCGAGATCCACCGGTTTAGACACTGACATCGGGTATGAACCTTAAGTTTGATTGTGTTAAATCTTTCGTAAACACTAATGCTTTTCGTGAATTTAGCACTAAATATGGAGTCACTCTGAGATAGTAACTTATTTTTTAAATCATTTGTTGCTCATGTTGATCTCCCCAAGGAGAAGTGGTTTAAATATCTTCTTCCCATTGAAGTGAAAGTAGTTGAACCTATTAAAGTTGAAGAGAAACTATTACTTATAATGTTGATCATGTTATTCCCACTGCTTATATTGAGAAACCACCTTTCCCAATTAGAATAACGGAACATGCTAAAGCTTTAACTATGGTTCGTAAGAGCTGTGCTAGAACACCTACACACCCTAAGAAAATTAAAGTTGAGCCTAGTATTGCTATGGTTAAGGATCTCTTGGTTTATAATATTTATGGGCATGTTATTCAATTTTTTGATGAAGCTGCTAGAATTGTTAAACCTGATGCTAAAGATAAACATAGACCCATTGTTGGCACGCCTGTTGTTTCTGTTAAAATAGGAGATCATTGTTATCATGGCTTATGTGATATGGGTGCTAGTGTGAGTGCAATTCCCTTTTCCTTATATAAAGAGATTATGAATGATATTGCACCAACTGAGTTAGAGGAAATTGATGTTACGATTAAGCTTGCTAATAGGGACACTATATTACCAGTTGGGATTATTAGGGATGTCGAAGTCTTGTGTGGGAAAATAAAATATCCTACTGATTTTCTTGTTCTTGGTTCCCCACAAGATGATTTTTGTCCCAATATATTTGGTAGACCCTTCTTGAATACTGTTAATGCCAGGATAGATTGTGAGAAGGAAATGGTTATCATAAGTTTTGGGAATACGTCTCATGAGTTTAATTTCTCTAAATTTCGTAGACAAACCCATGATAAAGAAGTGTCTACTAAGGATGAAATTATTGGTCTTGCTTCTATTGATGTTCTACCTACTGATCCTTTAGAGCAATATTTGCTAGACCATGAAAATGATATGGTTATGAATGAAAGGAATGAAATAGATAGGATTTTCTTTGATCAGGATCCTGTTCTGAAACACAACTTGCCTGTTGAAATACTTGGGGATCCTCCTCCACCCAAGGGTGATCCCGTGTACAATTACCAGATACTTTGAACTATGTTTATCTTGATGAAAAGTAGATATATCCTACTATTATTAGTGCTAACCTTTCAGAGCATGAAGAACAAAGATTATTGAAAACTTTGAGGAAGCATCTGCTGCTATCGGATATACTCTTGATGATCTTAAGGTCATTAGTCCCACTCTATGTCAGCACAAAATTAAAATGGAGCCTGATGCTAAACTAGTTGTTGATCACGAACGACGGGTGAATCCTAAAATGAAGGAAGTGGTAAGAAATAAAATATTAAAGCTTCTGGAGGCAGGTATCATTTATCCTATTGCTAATAGTAGATGGCTTAGTCCCGTTCATTGTGTCCCAAAGAAAGGAGGTATTAATATAGTTCCTAATGATAAAAATGAATTGATCCCACAAAGAATTGTTACAGGTTATAGAATGGTAATTGATTTTAGGAAATTGAATAAAGCTACTAGAAAAGATCATTACCCTCTACCTTTCATTGATCAAATGCTAGAAAGATTATCCAAACACACACATTTCTGCTTTCTAGATGGTTATTCTGGTTTCTCTCAAATACCCGTGTCAAAAGAGGACCAAGAGAAAACCTCCTTTACCTGCCCTTTTGGTACCTTTGCTTATAGACGTATGCCTTTTGGTTTATGCAATGCACCTGCTACCTTTCAAAGATGTATGACTTCTATATTCTCTAATTTTTGTGAAAGGATTGTTGAGGTTTTCATGGTTGATTTTTCCGTTTACGGAACTTCTTTTGATGACTGTTTGAGCAACCTTGATCGAGTTTTGCAGAGATGCGAAGAAACTAACCTTATCTTGAATTGGGAGAAGTGCCACTTTATGGTGAATGAAGGCATTGTCTTGGGACATAAAATTTTCGAAAGAGGTATTGAAGTTGACAAAGCTAAAGTTGATGCTATTGAAAAAATGTCGTGTCCTACGAATATCAGAGGTATAAGAAGTTTCATTGGTCATGCTGGTTTCTATAGGAGATTTATTAAAGACTTCTCTAAGATTTCTAGGCTGCTCACTAATCTCTTGCAAAAATATGTTCCGTTCGTTTTGATGATGATTGTGTAGAAACTTTTGAAATTCTTAAGAATGCCTTGATTTCTGCACCTGTTGTTCAACCACCTGATTGGAACCTACCCTTTGAAATTATGTGTGATGCTAGTGATTATGTCGTTGGTGTTGTCCTAGGACAAAGAGTTGATAAGAAATTAAATGTTATTCATTATGCTAGCAAAACTCTAGACAGTCCTAAAAGAAACTACGCTACCACTTGAAAAGAATTTTTAGCACTTGTGTTCGCTTGTGATAAGTTTAGACCCTATATTGTTGATTCTAGAGTAACTGTTCACACTGATCATGCTACTATTAAATATCTCATGGAAAAGAAAGATTCTAAACCTAGACTTATTAGGTGGGTTCTTCTTCTACAAGAATTTGATTTGCATATTATTGATAGAAAGGGTGCTGATAACCCCGTAGCAGATTACTTGTCTAGCTTAGAGAATGTTCTTGATGACCCACTACCTATTGATGATAGCTTCCCTGATGAACAATTAGTTGTCATAAATGATTCGCATAATACTCCTTGGTATGCTGGTTATGCTAATCACATTGTCGCTAAATTTATACCGCCTAGTTTCACATACCAACAAAAGAAAAAGTTTTTCTATGATTTAAGACATTACTTTGGGATGACCCACACCTTTATAATGAGGGAGTAGATGGTGTTATTAGACGTTGTGTACCTGAGCATGAACAAGAACAGATCCTACGGAAGTGTCATTCCGAGGCCTATGGAGGACACCACGCTCGAGATAGAACTGCAGATAAGGTATTACAATCTGGGTTTTATTGGCCTACTCTCTTCAAGGATGCTCGTAAGTTTGTCTTGTCATGTGAAGAATGTCAAAGAATTGGCAGTATTAGTAGACGTCAGGAAATGCCTATGAATTACTCTCTTGTTATTGAACCATTTGATGTTTGGGGTTTTGATTATATGGGACCTTTTCCAACGTCCAACGGGTATACTCATATTTTAGTTGTTGTTGATTATGTTACTAAGTGGGTAGAAGCTATTCCAACTAGTAGTGCTGATCATAACACCTCTATTAAGATGCCTACATAAGTTATGTTCCCTAGATTTGGAGTCCCCAGATATATAATGACTGATGGTGGTTCACATTTTATTCATGGTGCTGTCCGTAAATTGCTTGCTAAGTATGATGTTAATCATAGAACTGCATCTCCTTATCATCCCCGGTCTAGTTGTCAAGTAGAATTAAGAAATAAAGAAATTAAATTTATCTTGAAAAAGACAGTTAATATATCTAGCAAGAATTGGTCTAAGAAACTTGACGATGCGTTATGGGCTTATAGAACTGCTTACAAGAATCCTATGGGTATATCTCCGTATAAAATGGTTTATGGTAAATCATGTCCCTTACCTCTAGAGCTAGAGCATAAAGCCTATTGGGCACTCAAAGAGCTCAACTATGATTTCAAACTTGCTGCTGAGAAGAGGTTATTTGACATTAGTTCACTTGATGAATCGACAACTCAGGCCTATGAGAATGCCAAGCTGTTTAAAGAGAAAGTTAAGAGATGGCGTGATAAAAGGATACAAAAGCGTGAATTTAATGTAGGTGATCATGTCTTGCTATATAGTTCTCGGTTAAGATTTTTTGCAGGAAAACTTCTCTCTAAATTGTAAGGACCATACATCGTCAAGGAGGTATATCGCTCTGGTGCCATCAAGATCAACAATGTCGAAGGCACAAATTCGAAGGTGGCAAACGGGCAAAGAATCAAACATTATATCTGAGGTACTCCCATTAATGTTCAAACCAATGTTATCTATACCATAACTCCCGAAGAGCATATTAGGGAGATTACCAGAATGTTTCAGACTCCAAAAAGGAATAGGTACGTGGTATGGTAAGTAAACTGACTCCAAAAGTTTCCCAATAGAAATTTTATTTAGTTTTGGAATATTTAAAAAAATAGGAAAATAAAAAGTAGTCTGAAGGACGCACGGGGAGGCGACAAGCCTGCTAGGTGCGGCCACCCCCTAGTCGCGCCTAGGGGGCTTGTCACCACCCCGTGCCCCCCCCCCGGACTCCGTTTTCTTGTGGAACACCCCTTCTGGTCGGCAAAAATTCATTATATAATATCCCGAAGGTTTTGACTTTCGTATCACGACAATACCTCCTATTTTTGTTTTGAGTGGTTTCTCGAGCAGATTTAGATCCTCATGGCGTCCACCGGTGTTCCGAAGGACAAGTTTTTCGAGAAGGTCATCAACCCTTACCTTGCAGAGGTGCTACAACACCCTCAAACCATTGAGATGCGTGAGGGGGTGCTGCACATCCGTGACATTGAGGTGCCAAAGAAGACCAGAAGCGTGGAAACAAGGCTCGAAGCAATGGAGCAACAAGTATTCAAGTGCCAAGGGATGGTGGAACGTGGACTCAATGCCAATTATATGATGATCTCGGAGTTTACCCATAAACACAAGCTGGTCACCAAGGACATCGGGGAGCACATCTTCAAGCTTTACGAGAAAATTGAGCATCTCCAAGCCTAGATCTATGATGTGCAAAACCAAAACTATGAGTATGAATACATATTTAAGACAATATGTTTGGCTGCAGATTTGAGGATTCCGGAGACTCGTTCATCTTTTTATGATGGTGAGCCAATGCCTTGGAAGACGGAGGACAAATTTCCATCCTCATCAACAACTCCACCACCATCACCTCTGAAGAAGGACACCTGAGTACATGGGTATGGGCACTCCCCTTGGCTGGTGCCAAGCTTTGGGGAGGTGCCCCAGTATCGTATCACATCACATGTTTTTCCTTTTTCCTTTTTATTATATTTCCTAGTTCGATCCTTTTTATTTTGTTTTGATCTAGTAGAATAAAAGTTTTTAGTATGATCCGCCTTTTAGTTTTTGCTTTTGCTCCCCTTATGTAAGCAAGTCCGAGAGTTATATAATAAAAAGTAGTTTTGATGAGAGTTCTTTGCTAGATTACTATGCTCTTGAAAGTAATGAATAAAGAATAATAGAACATAAGCAAAGAGAATACATAGTGGTCCTATGGGGAGTGATGACTTCATATATAAAAAGTATGGTGATTGAAATTTGTTGGGAGTTAACAAACATAGTAATTGGTCATTGGTGCAATTGAAAGAAAGTGATAAAGAAAGAGAGATTCACATATAAATATATTATCTTGGACATCTTTTATGATTGTGACCACTCATTAAAATATTAGATGCCAATAAGTTGATGTTGGACAAGGAAGACAACATAATAAGTTATGTTTGCTTGCCTCCGGATAGAAGTTATATGTTTTTAGATCCTCCAACATGTCATTCTTGCTTCCACCTCATATTAGCCAAAACTTCCACACCAAGTAGAGATACTACTTGTGCATCCAAATACCTCAACCCAGTTTTGCCATGAGAGTCCACCATACCTACCTATTGATTGAATAAGATCCTTCAAGTAAGTTGTCATCAGTGCAAAAGGCAATAAAAATTGCTACTTAATATGTGTAATCTTTTATTGTAAAGGAAATAAGCATTGTACGAACTTGTGATAGAAAAGAAATAAAAGTGATAGACTACATAATAAAGGTTGCTATCACAAAGGGAAATACAACGCGGCGTTCCTCTGCACTAATTGTTTGTGCATCGAAAAACAAAAAGTGCATGACAACCTCTGCTTCCCTCTGCGAAGGGCCTATCTACTACTTCTACTTTTTAAGTACTTACCTTTATGCAAGAGTCATGGTGATCCTCACCACTTCCTATATTTCCCCTCTCTCTTGGCAAGCATTATGTGTTGGGGAACTATCTAGACTTATATATCCACTCGGATGTTGGTGATCATGAGTTATTATTGATGACATCACCCTTGAGGTGAATAGTTGTGAGGCAAAACTATAAGTCCCTATCTTTCCCTGTGTTATATTGATATTTATATTGATACGTCCATTTTGCACCATGATTTTATATTGATATTTATTGCATTATGGTCTGTTATTACATGTTGTGGTACAATACTTATGCCTTTTCTCTCTTATTATAAAAGGTTTACATGAAGAGGGAGAATGTCGGCAGCTGGAATTCTGGACTGGAAAAGGAGCAAATATGAGATACCTATTCTGCACAACTCCAAAAGTCCTGAAAATTTACGAAGAATATTTTTGGATTTAATAAACAATTCTGGCGCAAGAATCAACCAGAGGGGGGCACCTACAAGCCACAAGCCTGCTAGGCGCGACCACCCCCTCGGTCGCGCCTAGCAGGCTTGTGGGCCCGTGTGGATCCTCCGACGCCCATCTTCTACTATATGAAGTGTTTTGACCTGGAAAAACTCAGAAGAGAGCTTTCGGGATGATGCGCCGCCATCTCGAGGTGGAACTTGGGCAGAACCAATCTAGAGCTCCGGCAGGGCTGTTCTATCGGGGAAACTTCCCTCCCAGTGGGGGAAATCGAAGCCATCGTCATCACCAATGACCCTCTCATCAAGAGGGGGTCAATATCCATCAACATCTTCACCAGCACCATATCCTCTCCAAACCCTAGATCATCTCTTGTATCTGATCTTTGTCTCAAACCTCAGATTGGTACCTGTGGGTTGCTAGTAGTGTTGATTACTCCTTGTAGTTGATGCTAGTTGGTTTACTTGGTGGAAGATCATATGTTCAGATCCTTTATGATAATTAATACTCCTATGATCTTGAATATGAACATGTTTCGTGAGTAGTTACGTTAGTTCCTGAGGACATGGGATAAGTCTTGTTATAAGTAATCATGTGAATTTGGTATTCGTTCGATATTTTGATGAGATGTATGTTGTCTCTCCTCTAGTGGTGTTATGTGAATGTCGACTACATAACACTTCACCATTATTTGGGCCTAGGGGAAGGCTTTGGGAAGTAATAAGTAGATGATGGGTTGCTAGAGTGATAGAAACATGAACACTAGTTTATGTGTTGCTTCGTAAGGAGCTGATTTGGATCCATATGTTTCATGCTATGGTTAGGTTTACCTTAATTCTTCTTTCGTAGTTGCGGATGCTTGGGAGGGGGTTAATCATAAGTGGAAGGTTTGTCCAAGTAAAGGCAGCACCAAAGCACCGGTCCACCGACATATCAAATTATCAAAGTAACGAACGCGAATCAAATGAGCATGACAAAAACTAGCTTGACAGAAATTCCCATGTGTCCTCGGGAGCTCTTTGTTCTATATAAGAGTTTGTCTAGGCCTGTCCTTTGCTACAAAAAGGATTGGGATACCTTGTTGCACCTTTGCTACACTTGTTACTTGTTACTCATTACGAATTATCTTATCACAAAACTATCGGTTACCGATAATTTCAGTGCTTGTAGAGAATACCTTACTGGAAACCGCTTGTCATTTCCTTCTGCTCCTCATTGGGTTCGACACTCTTACTTATCGAAAGGACTATGATAGATACCCTATACTTGTGGGTCATCAAGACTCTTTTCTGGCCCCTGCTCCCTTAGGAGATTGCTGGGTCCAAGAGGGCATCTCCGGATGGGGGCAGCGCAGGCCCCTCCCGCGGCGTCAGCTGCACCCCCTCCTCCAAACAAGAAGGCACGCTCATCACCTCCCTCAAGGTAAGCCCTGGTGCATCGTTATTGATAGCATAATGCATGCCTAGTCTGCCAAGGGAGGTGAAAGAGCACCACTCAGCCATGCGCCGGGGCGCATGGTCCACCAGTAAGCCCCAAGATACAGGAATCGCCTGCGAAGCTCCCCACTACAGGTGGATCGTCATCCCCATCCCCGTCTCCAAGCCGCACGATGACATGTTGATACATCTTCAAAGTATCTATATTTTTTGCTTGTTCCATGCTGTTATATTATCAATATTGGATATTTTACAATCATTTTATAACAACTTTATAGCATTTTTTGGGACTAACCTATTGACATAGTGAAAAAGTGTCAGTTGATATTTTTGCTTGTTTTTTACTATAGAGAAAATCAGTACCAAACGGAGCACAAACATTGCGGGGATTTTTGTGGAATTTTTATGGACCAGAAGGAAGCGGATGGGCCAAAGATCACCAGAAGATGGGGCCCAGGGTGGCCACCCTCCACCAGGGCGCGCTAGAGGCCCCTGGTGCGTCCTGGTAGAGGGTGGGCACCTCGGGCTCCCCCTCAACCGACTATCGAGCCTATAAATTCCCAAATATTCAGAAAACCCTAGGAGAGTCGACAAAACACAATTCCAGTCGCCGCAAGTTCCAGAATCTCGAGATCCAATCTAACACCATCACAGAGGGGTTCATCTTCATCATAGGTGCCTCTCCGATGATGTGTGAGTAGTCCACCATAGACCTACAGGTCCATAGGAAGTAGCTTGATGGCTTCCTCTCTCTCTATGTTTCTCAATACAATGGTCTCTTGGAGATCTATTTGATGTAATGACTTTTGCAGTGTGTTTGTTGGGATCCGATGAATTTTCAGTTCATTATCAGTTTCTATCCATGAATATGATTTGAATCTTCTTTGATCTCTTATTTGCATGATTACTTATAGCCTTGTATTTCTTCTTCGAATCTTTGATTAAGTTAGGCCAACTAGATCAATTTTTACTTGCCATGGGAAGAGGTGCTTTGTGATGGGTTCGATCTTGTGGTGTTCTTTCTGAGTGGCAGAATGGGCAGCAAGACACGCATGTATCGTTGCCATTAAGGATAACGAGATGGGGTCTATTCCTACATGAGTAGGTCTTGTCAACATCATGTCACCGTTCTTATTGCATTACTCTGTTTTCCCATGAACTTAATACACTAGATGCATGTTGGATAGCGGTCGATGTGTGGAGTAATAGAAGTAGATGTAGAATCGTCTCTGTCTACTTATCTTCGACGTGATGCCTATATAACGATCATTGCCTGGATATCATCATGATTATTTGATCTTCTATCAATTGCCCAACAGTAATTTGTTCACCCACCTTGTGCTATACTCATGAGAGAAGCCACTAGTGAAACCTACAGCCCCCGGGTCTACTTTTTCAACATATTGCTTTCCGATCTACTATTTGCATCTTTTGTTTTCAGATCTATTAATAAAAAAATACCTTATTGCACTTTTTGTTTACTTATTTTATTTTGTGTTCTTGCGAGATCTATTCGCCAAAACTATCATTACCTAATCTATCTTATTAGTGTAGAGAGCGTGACAACCTCTCTTTTGCGTTGGGTTGCAAGTATTTGTAGTTTGTGTGCAGGTGTTGTTTATGTGGGTGCGTGATCTTCCTATACAGATTGATACCTTGGTTTCATAACTGAGGGAAATACTTACCGTTGTTGTGCTGCATTGTCCCTTCCTCTTTGGGGAACTACCGACGCAGTCTCAAGCCACGTCACAAGCGCATGCGCGTCGACTTCATCTCCCTCAACTAGGCTCACCTCACGAGGACCTTCTCGCCTCCATCTCCTCTCATGCGTGCGCCCTTCGGCCTGGAGAACGCCGCAACCACCTTAGAGGCCTGGAGTCCCACATCATAGATGTGGTGAACAATCATCGATCGGCCCACCGCGGCCCCATGAATGACGGTGGAGGGTGTTCGAGTACAAAACAGATGGAACTCCCTCATCAGTGTAAGTTCTATCCGCGCGACATGTATACGAGCTAGAAAGAATTTTACACGCTCCCGTGCTCTCTCTACCCATGCTGCCCTCGACACGTGAGAGTCCCCTCCCATTCTCGTGGAAGCCCCATGCTTAGCGCTGGCGGATACCCCATGCTTAGACATGGTGGACCTTTTCACAATGAGGGTACTTTTCAGTGGAACCAACCTTGGGGTAAACCATGTCCGTCACGACAACGTTTATGTCCTCATTTGAGGGGCACCTTACGGCCACGGCCTAAAGCCGACCTATTTTGAACACAACAACATGTATCTTTCTGTTAGGTAATGAACTCGCATCATGCATCAGTAAAGCTTGTTCCCGTCACACTCCCTGTGTGCCTGCAGCTGGCTACGCCTCAAGAGGGGTGTGCACTCGTGATCTCCCCATGTCTATTACGCGAGTGGGGGCTGGGGACGGCACCTGTGCTCGGGTCAGTCCTTGTAGCGCTACAAAACCCAAGCGACCGAGTACTAGCTCACGGGCCTGCTCTATAGTATGTTGCTACCTCTTGAGCATGCGTTGGTTTTACCTTGAAGAGGAAAGGGTGATGCAGCGAAGTAGATAAGTATTTCCCTCAGTTGTTGAGAACCAAGGTATCAATCAAGTAGGAGGAACAAGCAAGTCACCAATGGTTGCACCTACACAAACAATCAAACTCTTGCACCCAACGCTATAAAGGGGTTATCAATCCCTTCATGATTATTTGCAAGGATTAGATCCGATAGATATAGATGTAAACAAGAACGGAAAGTAAAGATAAAAAATTGCAGCAAAGTATTTTTGGTATTTTTGGTTTATAGATCTGAAAGTATATTATGGAAAGTAGACCCGGGGGCCATAGGTTTCACTAGAGGCTTCTCTCTTGAAGGCAAATATCATGGTGGGTAAACAAATTACTGTCAAGCAATAGATAGAAAAACGAATAATCATGTAGTTATCCAAGGCAATGATCATGTATATAGGCATCATGTCCGTGTCATGTAGGCCGAAACGATTCTGCATCTACTACTATTACTCCACACATCGACCGACTCCTGCCTGCATCTAGAGTATTAAGTTCATGAAGAACAGAGTAACGCACTAAGAAAGATGACATGATGTAGAGGGATAAAATCAAGCAATATGATGAAAACCCCATTTTGCTACCCTTGATGGCAACAATACAATACGTGCCTCGCTATCCCTACTATGTCACTGGGTTAGGACACCGCAAGATTGAACCCAAAACCAAGCACTTCTCCGATTGCAAGAATTACCAATCTAGTTGGCCAAACCAAACCAATAACTTGAAGATACTTACAAGGATATGAAATCATGCAAATAAGAATTCAGAGGAGATTCAATAAGATTCATGGATAATCTAAACATAAACTCACAATTCATCGGATCTTGACAAACACACCACAAAAGAGGATTACATCGAATAGATCTCCATGAAGATCATGAAGAACATGGTATTGAAGATCAAAGAGAGAGAAGAAGCCATCTAGCTACTAGCTATGGACCCGTAGGTCTGTGGTGGACTACTCACGCATCATTAGAGGGGCAATGGAGTTGATGTAGATGCCCTCCGTGATCGAAACCCCCTCCGGCAGATTGCCGAAAATGGCTCCAATATTGGATCTATCGGGAACGGAGGCTTCTGGCGGGGGAAAAGAATTTGCGTTGATCCCTCTGGTGTTGGGGGAATATTTGGGAATTTATAGGCCAAGAATTAGGGTTAGGAGACCTGTCAGGAGGCAACAAGCCTGCTAGGCGTGGCCAGGGGGTTGCGCCTAGTAGGCTTGTGGCTCACTGGCACCTCCCCCGCCGTGCACTCCAAGCTTGATCGATTTGTTTCCTTCCAAAAAAGTTCCTTCCGAAGGTTTTATTCCGTTTGGACTCCATTTAATATTCCATATCTGCAAAACTCAAAAACAAGGAAAAAACAAAAACTGGCACTAGGCTCTAGATTAATAGGTTAGTCCCAAAAATAATATAAAATAACATATTAATGCATATAAAACATCCAAAAGAGATAATATAATTTTATGCCATCATCAAAAATTATAGATGTGTTGGAGACGTATCATACGTCACCTCGCCAGGTCCTTAGTTCCCTCATCTCCTCACGTGACACCCATAGGCAACCCAACGAGCGCACCCCGCGGCATAACTTGGTCGTTTTTCCCTGATGCAGGACCTTGGAGGCCTTAGCCCCCTCCCCCTTGGGAGGCCTCGCGAGCGGCGCCCCGCAGACGGAAGGCTTCGCGAGGGACCGCACCTCACGAGTCACTCCCTTCAGGGAGCTCGCTCCAAGCCGCATGCCCTAGAGGAGCTAAGTATACACACGCCCCTCAGACTTTCTTACTCTTACCCCCTCCTGAGGCATCCCGATTTTCTTAGCATGAGCCATCTGCGCGTCAAGGAGTGATTCTGAGCATCGTCCCTCGGTGTCTCCTACTAGACCCAAGAGCCCTACACCCTTTGGCCTTGTTGAGCCCTTGCTTCAGGCATACCAGTGACGGTGTATGGTTCCGAGCGATGCAGGACACAAAGGAAATGTGAAAAGAAGAAGGGAGCCCTGGAGGGAGAATGGAAGGGCATTAAACACATCAGGCATCAAGTACAAAAAAACAAAAGTTCCCCACAACTGTGTTTACGCCCCACGGGGCCATGTGGTTCTTGGTGCAACAGGAAAGAAAGATAATATCTCAAGCGGAGGAGGCGCCGCCCTCGCCGTCCTCACTCGCAAGATCCCTTCCAAGGATGTCGCCCTTTTTGGAGGGCTCTACTGGCGCGAACCGCTTGATCAGGGAGTCCACGTGTTTGCGCACCTCGTCCCTGAGAGGGCCTTGGAGCTCCGTGTGCACTGGCCCCACCACAAGGGAGAAGTCGAAGGCGGAGTTGTGGCGACAAAGGTTGGAGAAGACCCGCGTCACCATGCAATCCAGGAGGTCGCGGGCGCATCCCTCGATGGCTTCGTCCACCTTGGATACTCCCGTCTCCAGCACCTCCACCACCTTGGTGAAGAAGTCGAGGTAGCCACGAAGTTTGCACGGGGCAGCGTTGGGACGTCGTTGACGGAGCGGCCGAGCGCACCGCTGGTGCGCATGGAGAGGCCCAAGAACAACTTGGCACATTGCGCTTGCATCATCCGTGCCTGAGCCTCATCGTCTTGGGTCCTCTGCACGGCGTTAGCGGCCTCACCAACCTATGCCTAGAGTGACACCAGCTCTACCTCGATATCCACTTTGCCCTCGAGGGTGGCCTGGAGGTCGCTCTCAGTGTCCTGGAGCTGGGCTTTGAGCTCGTCAACCTCCTTCTGGAGCTTTTCGTGCTTAAGCTGGAAGCGTAAAACCCTAATCCTGCTTTGGTGGTATATTTGGTGGAATCCCAAAGTACAAGAGGCCCGGATTGCCAGCAATGTGCGCGGCAATTGCAGCTACGTAGTGAAATTGGTCATGGTCGACCTTTGTAAAGGTAGCAATGGGAGTCCTTTTAAAGATGAAAGGGGCTACCACAATGGCAAAATGGTAAATACACAGGGAGGTAGTGGCTAGAACAGAGGGTCAAACCACTAATGTCATCTATAGTGCTATCACACCTAACCCTGACGGTGTAGGACAAAAGCATTAAATGCTCTGCTTAGGTGGCGAGCTAGGGTTAATGCCGACAAGGGAGCACCGCTCCGCCTGTGTCATCAGCCTAACTACCATCTATCTGCATGACACGTCCTCTGCACGGGTGTCAATAAAGTTGTTCTTTAGGTGATGAACTGCCATATGCCCCGGCAAGCCTCCCCTAACCGCTTGCACACTTTCCATTTGTTGGAAAGATCCTCACACACGATGAGCTGGAGATATGGAGGGAGCTTGCCGGCCTTGAGCTTGTGAGAAGCTTGAGTCTTGATTTTCAGTACATAGTACTTCTCGATGACCTGCCTCGAGATCTTCTTCACGATCTTTAATGATTAAGCCTTGAGTATTCCTTGAAGCTATTCACCGGCAAGCCCTTGCCGCTAGGTACGTGGCCACTGTCTGTGCATAAGCCAGGGTATGAAACACCCATGTTTAATACACCGACAACACTCTATTGGTATTTGTAGCAATCATCTCAACTCTGTTGTTTGTCCTTGTAATTAAATTTCTTCTTCTTCCTTTGTTATTTCTTTGTTTTCAGGCTTTTTCAGTCTTTGTTGTATTTCCTTCTTTTAACTAAAATCCCATTTGGTTTGTTCTCTCTGCCCTTCCAGTCATTTTGCTCTTGTGGTTTTCCTGATTTGTTACATTACACGGTTATCCTAGAGACTGAGTGAACACTCCCTATCTTCCTTGATCAGTAATTCGTTGGCTTAGTGACCAAGAAACCTCGTAATTTTGCAAAAGCATGTAGAATTTATGTGCTTCATTTTCAGTATCAAATGTCATTTCTAATATTGGCACATGATTACTATCTCCTCATTGACCAAATCCCATAGTTTTATCTATACTTTCATTCTCAATGTATATAGCAATGCCATCTTCAGCTAATTCATTTTCATCATCTTCAGTTTGAATTATCTACAATGGAAATGCTTTATTCTTTATTGTATTCTATGACTCCGTATGATTTCTATTGATAGTTGAACTTAGATGCTTCTTGGTGTGTAGATGCTTCTGAACTTGTATTTCCATTTGACTTGATTGTTATATCTTCTTGGAACTCCTGTTCAACTTCGCTTGAGGTGTAGTTGCTTGAATCAGTTGTCTCTGCTAAAAAGAACATGTTGTCTTCTTGGTCATGCTATTTTTATTCAATATTCATGATGTTATATGCCTGCTCATGTTGCTGATCTTGATTTGCATTGATGTCGTTCATGAATTTTCTACTTTGTGTTGATTGTTCTTGTGAAACCTCCTGCAAAACTACATTAGTACAATTTTTTGTTAGTTTTGATATTTTTAAGTACATATTTTAGTTACAGGTATTTTCAGGGAAGTACTTGTGAGAGCATTGTGCCTTGCAGCAATTCCATATACAAAGGTGTGCTTGTATCTAAGTCGCCACTTTGTAGATTTGTTGTTGTGCATATGTGAGGCATCTGTTGGGTGTAGGACTCTCATTTCTTGAGAGTTGGTCATCTGCAATTTTGTCAATTCATGTGTATAAACATTATTATTTTCAGCAAGTTATTAAACGGCGTTTGATATTTCAGTTTTTCTTTAGTTTTTATACGTGATTTGTACAAGAACTGTGTTTGTCTTGTATGATCCAAGTTCCTGCGTAGAAACTTATTTGGACAGTTCGTCTTATGAGGATCTTATATGGAACTTGAATTTTAAATTAATCAACAAGTAATGTCCTGGTTGTCCCAAATTAATCAACACTAGAGCTCTGCTTTTGAGGAAAGGAATGCAACTAGATAATCCCCATTGTCCCAACTGAAATCAAAGAGCACAAGAAACAAAAATGTATCTATTATGGGACTGTGATTTTGCATAGGATTGCTGACACACTATTATCCCAAATAGGAAAAGAGACACTTTTCCATATGAAGACACCACTCTTGCTAGGTCCCAACTTCCTAAGCCTTTTCCCACAGAAATCATCATCCTTGGCTGCTGGAATATATGGATACAACGAAATGGAAAGATATTCAGAGCACAGACACACACAGTGCAAGCATGAAGATTCTTTCTCAAGCAGGACTTGAAACTCCTAAGATTTAAGATCAAAGAGAAGCATGCACACAGCTATTCACTCTGGTTAGAAAATAATTCGCAATATAATGATAGTTTTACCTAGAACAGGCATTGGTTAAACTCTGGTTCTATTTTTTGTGAACCTTTTCTTTGCACTTTTTTTCTATCTATAAAAAATATATACCGTAGAATAATTGTTCTACGGTTTGAGGGTCAAAAAATATATATCCTGGTTGTGTGCAATTTCTGTTCTATTATGCTACTGCTTTTTTTTCAGTTCTTGAGTAAACACTAGTTAATTTGATATTTTAGATTACGAGGATCTTATGAGAATCATGTGTGATATAGTAACATTCAGATTACGTTTTGTTTTATTCAACTTTACTTCTCTACGATTTTAGGGTGTTAGGGAATTCTGACACGTGAAAGGAGCCTCGTCCATTTCTTGTGTTCTAGTACCACTTCTGCTACTTGTTTCGCTTTCAATTTACTCATCTTCTGTTGTTCTTCATCCACCTCCATCTCTTCCTCTGTGTCAATGGCGGCGGCTAGAGTCCCAGTGCGATCTATGGTTTAGGGAAGAAGGTGGGGAAGGAAGAAGTGTGCTGGTGGCGTCTCGGGGCGGATTAGCGGGTTAAAGGATTGCTTCTTCTGCCTGTTTCGGTTTGCCAGCTTGGTTTTTGAGGCCTCGGGTAATTTGACAGAGATTGAAACAGAATTCACTCACTTTTCCTTTCATTTTTTGCTTCCGTTTTCTTTCCTCATTGTTGATTCCTTATCTAACAGCCCAGAATCAAAGTGACTGGAACTAAAGTTATTTTCAGGTACCTGACGCATGGGTCCTCCCGAAATACTGAAGAAAAGGGAGCTGTTGGAGATATCCTTGCTTCGCCTCAACATTTATTTTCATTTTCCGCCTTGCAAAAAGCAACGCTTTAATTTAGCTCTGGGCTCTTACTTTGTCCACCGTTCCAGTGTTTTCCGGGTGCACAGGAAAGCGGGAGCGGCGAGCACTGACAGTTCAAGTCGCACTACTACTGTTCACACCGACCATACCATACAACGATATTCGCATACTAGTAAATCTTGAAAATTGCCGAAAATGTTGGTAACCAACAGAAGAACCACCGTATCCAGTCGGCAGTGGGTGCTAGTGTGCATCTCGTCACGTAGATCGATGCAGCAATTTCCACTTAAGTTTTCCATTTCAGTGCAGAGGAACCAAAGGGAGGGAAAGAAGCTCACTTCGGCACTTCCGCAAACAAACGTGTATACGTTTGTGATTTGTTTGGCACCGATACAACAAAGAGGGTACTGGCAGTTACCCTAGCTAGCTAGCTACAGCGGGGATGCTAGGTGTTTGTTTTGCCATCGAAACCTAGCGCCACCTATGCTTCACTAACCAGTCTTAATCAACTCGTGTGTTATATACGTGTGTGCGTGTTCCTGTCCGTTCCATCTTGTAAAAAAGCCCTAAAATATTAGCCGTGTCAATGCCAACCTGTGCGTACGTGCGTTCCTCACTGTTGTGTTTGCTTGCAAGTTGCAAGTTGCGAGCTCCATCACAGCTCCACTTGCCGCATTATAAATACCTCCTCTCGCCGCCACCACCACCAGCAGCCACACCCGTTCGCCATTAGCTCCCGAAGCCACTAGCGCACTAGCTTGCATACAACTCTAAGCTCTTCTCTTCTCTTCCTCAGACAGCCCAACCCAGTGTACGTAGTTTAAGCAGGAAATCGAGATCAAAATGACGCGACGCTGCGGTACCTCCTCGACACCGCTGGCTGCTCTTGCCCTGCTTCTCCTCCTCTCCTTCTCCTACGGCGCGGCGGCCGCTCGCCTCCTCCCCGTCAACACTGCTCCTCACCAAGGTACCACCACCACCAATACCTTTTCTCGTGTTACATGCTTGCATACTCCTCGGTGTCTGCTTAGATTGTAACCTTATGGGGCTGTGTATTTTCAGGCATCGGCGTGGCGACAGTCAAGGCGGCAGATGCTGCAACAGCGGACCGTCTAGCGGCGCTCAAGGAGGAAGGTGGCAAGGCCGGCAATGGCGGCATGACGGTGTCACCGCCTGAGGCGACGGCGGAAGGCGCGATGGCAGAGGAGGAGGAGGCGTGCGAGGAGGGAAAGGAGGGGGAGGAGTGCATGCAGAGGAGGCTGCTCCACGACGCGCACCTGGACTACATCTACACGCAGCACAAGGGCAGGCCATGAGCATGGGCTAGCTCTTCCGTCGAGTAGATGATGCTGGGCATTAAGTTGACACAAGGAATCATCTGACGACGATCATGGTGATTTTAATCATATCTTATCGATCTACCTGCTGCTGTTTTGGCTACATCCACCGTGCCGTGGCCCGTCCATCTATGCGTATGTGCGTGGGTCTGTCACATCGTCGTTTGTACATCGACCGATCGCTCGCTCGCTCGCTCGCTAATAGTCTAATACTAGTATATACTGGTGCTGTACTCCAAGTATGGTTGTCTTCTTCAAGTACTATGTTTGTTTTCCTTGTTGCTGGCTCGCTGGCTCCTAGTAGCGTTCGGACTTCATGTGGTGGTAACCTGACGGTGATCTACTAGCTCTAGCTTGGTAGCACCAGCATGCAAGATGCAACGCAAGGCTGGTTTAGTTCCTGTGTAGTTTAGGATTGATTAGTAGAGAGAGTACTTTTTTAGTCTTGATGATTGATTGGCATGGCATGATGTGAAGCTGTGAGTGAGTGAACAAGCGCGTATCCGTACTTCTGCTGGTTATATCGTGTTTAAAAGAGTGGTACTGTATGTGTCTGCATACGCACTTTGATTTGTTTTCTGCTGCATGTCTGCCTGTCCGTATGTCTGTCGTCTTGCTCAGGAAGACCGTGACGACCCCTGTCTCAAGCCTCCGTCTAAATCCATGCCGTCCTACTAGCCTTAATATTAGGAGTTGTGTCTTGTCCTCCCCGAGTCCAAGAGAGCAACCAGTTGTTTTGTTTTCTGACGGAGTCCAAGCTCATGGCATCGATCCATCGTATCTGCTCTGCAAGATTCCAAATGATGGCAATGGCTTATGGAGGTGGCCACCGCTTTGTACGAGCAAAAGTCAACACCGTGCAGCTACAGTTGGCTTTGATAAATCTGGGGTGATCAGGAAAAGGGAGACACGCAAAGATGCTACCCACATGCGACGGCAATGATTCACTACTCCTCGCCGGTTTGCTGGCTGGCTGGCTGATTGGGTTTGGGCCTCTTTCCCGTCGCAAAGATGCTGTGGGAGCTGCGAAAGGCTTTGGGACGTGGCTCCGTGGTCAAAAGTGATGGAGATGAAACATGGGGTGCTGGGGGAATTAGCTTCAGTGCCGTAACTACACGTGCCATTGGGTTCCTGGCATGTGGACCTAACAGGTAGTTGGCTCAAAATCACCTAAAATTACTGTATCGAAGCGGGGTGTTAGGATGATGTACCAGCAATGGTCTTTTTTTTTTTGAACAAAGCAAGGCATCAACAGGTGCCTAATTCCATTATCAGCTCATAGCAAAAGTACATATGAGGTCACAATGGCAAGAAGATTGATAGAAGGGGAGAACAGCCATATAAGTAGAGCTGAATGAAGAAAGCAAAGATAGGTTGAGCACAATTCAACCAGATGAACGACAGCTATGAAGAAAGAACTGAATGACATGGCATCAACCTGCACAGAGAGGGGTTTGAAGAAGAATGAGAACTGGCACCAAATTACTAGTGAGATCACGCCATGAGCGAAGACAGTCCACCCCTCCAATCAAAGATTCGTGTAAGAACTGCATCATCTAGATAGATAGATCAGCCATTGAGTTCTTAGAGATACATCATGCACCAAATGCAGAGAAGATTCATTGCAATTTCCAAAGTCCAAGCCCATCATGGCGACAAGAATCTTGCAATTAAAAACTAAGACAACCAACAGAATGAAGCACTTTAAACCAGATAATGCATGCTTGGGCTTCAAATTTAAAAGCTTGCTTGGGCTTGGCTAAATTGCCCTCACTAGATATTAAAATGGGAGCATGATCACTCAGAATAATAGGCAAATTAAGGACTTTAGTATTTGTATAACGCATGCACCACTCCGCATTAACTAAGCAATGGTCAAGACGATGGTAAATAGGTTTGGAAGTGTGTTGATTGCCACGCCAAGTATAAACCGAACCACTAAAACCTATGTCAAAGAAACCACAACTTTTAACCAGGGAACGAAAAGCATTCATACGAAAGTAATTCACATTGTCATTACATCCATACGTATCATACGAGATGTCATTAAGGTCAAGCATACACACCATGGGCGTACCTAGGTTATCATACACAAAAGTGGTAATCTGGCTCTAAATGGCATTAGTCTGCCTATGGTACGGGTCACCGTATATACAAATCAGACAAAATTGGACCCAAGAAGCTAGATGAACTATATTAGCTAATATACAGTGGAAGTTAGCATTATGAACAGAAACTTCAAGGTCATTGGTCCACATAAGCCAGAAGCCTCCTGAAGCACCTCTACAGGGAACAACAAAGGCACTATTAACATAAAACCTATTAACAAGATCTACAGAACGAACTTTAGAGACTTGATTTCCGAAACAAAAGTAACCTGCGCTTTAGTAGAACGGATCAAGTTGGCTAGGAAAAGCATACGATCATTGCCGAGGCCCCGGCCCATACCTCGGCAATTCCAAGCAATTGCTCTCATAGCGACCAATGCTCCTCAAATCAAAAGGAGGGTCAAATTCCTCGAAGGAAGAGACCAGAAGAGTGAAGGCACCAGCGAGCGTGACCTCCCGATCCCGCAGGACCACAAGATCACACTGCCCTACACAGAGGACCACGGGTAGAGCAGCACCACATACACCTACTTTATCATGCCCAACCCCGACCAGCCCGACGCCTCCAACCGGAACAACGCCGATGTCACCTCAGGCAAGCGCAAGAGCCTCGTCCGGGCCTGCTCCCGCGGGGAGGACATGACCCCCGAGCTGCTTTTGTCGCTGCAAGGATGACGAGAAGCTACAGCCAATCGACCCATCCGACCTCTAGCAGCAGATCGAGCCAAAAGAATCAAAACACACGGGGTCACCTCACAACAGCGCTTTGCCGGATCTGGGGCGAGATGGATGAGAATGAGCTAGAGAAAAAATCACCCCGGATTTGGCTGAGATTTGAAGGAGAGCAGCAACAGGGGAAACAGAGGATCAGGAGAGGGAGAATCACTGGAAGAAGAAGGGGATCTAGACGAGAATGTGGATAGAGGAAGCAAGGGGCAGCAGAGAGGAGACGAGGAAAAGAAGGGGATCCAGGGGACAGGGAAGGAGATAGGAGATTAGAGAGGGAAGAGGAGGAGAAGAAGCGACATCACGCCAGTCATCAAAAAATCGCAGGAAATCACCATGGAGGCAGTTTGTCTATGAGACCACCAGCGACGGCCATGGTCGACCGGTGCTTGCCAAGGCTATGAGCAACGCCAAGTCCGTGTAGCTCTAAATAGACCAGAAAAGTCGGCTCAAACCCGACCAAACGGAAGGCTCGTTCGATATTTGTCTGTGTTCAATTCATTTTAAATTAAATTTTCCTATGTTTGCATTGGCGCATACATGAATGAGACGTCACAAGCACATCTGGTCGTCCCAACCACCGCCATCGTCACCCATTTCAGTTGCCCAGGCTGGCCGCCCATAGTCACACCTCCCCGCAACACGCCCCCCGCCGACGACCCCTACTCTAGCATTTGGAGGACCATTTTTGTCGCCGTAGCAACACCACAACGTCGACACCACCACACCATCGTCTCCCTTGCCGGCAACAAGCAAGAGCTCGGTACCTGGATCGTCGGACGTCCACTAGGTTCATCAATTTCATTTGCGATTCGGGTGATTCTTCATCCCATGATGACAAGATTGTGGTTGCTGTTGTGGTCGTCTATGACCACCTTAGTAGGCAGCAACCGATATTTAAGGGTTCGATCCCAGGGCATATTCTGGCGTTGAATCGCAACCGAGAGAACGGGCATTGCCTACTTTGATAGGACTACTTCGAGTCCCCTAAACCGCTTTATCCACCACACATGTTCGGCGCCATTTCCGGATGGCAAGACATGTGTTCAACCATATTTGGGAGGGGGGTGACGTATGATAAGTATTTCGAGTGCAAGGAAGATGCCCTGGGAAAGATTGGCGTCTCTGATGTTTGCATATGGAGTATCCGGTGATCTCATTGATAAGTATGTCCGAATGAGCGAGTCCACTTGCCTAGAATCCATGTACATGTTTGCAAGGTTGTGGTAGCAGTGTTTGGTCCGGAGTACTTGAGAGAGCTAACTGTTGCACATACTACCCGATTATTGACGATCAATGCTAGTAGGGGCTTTCCGGAATTCTTGGTAGCATAGATTGTATGTAGTGGAAGTGAAAGAACTGCCCTTCTGCTTGGCGGGGGCAGTATAAGGGCCATGTCAACACTTGCACTGTCATAATTGAGGCCGTGGCTTCACAAGATCTCAGGATTTGGTACTCTTTATCCGGCATAACCGGATCTCACAATGACATCAATGTGCTTCAACGCTCTTCGGTGTTTGCAAGGCTTGCAGAAGGCAACTGTCCGGAGGGCGATTGAGATCAATGACCACCACTAGTTGACGGTATTTATCCTTAATGGACTACTCTTTTGAAGAGAATTCCCAACCCTATTAGAGAGAAGAAAAAGAGATTTCCCAAGAACAAGAGAATGCTAGGAGGGATGTGGAGCGTGCCTTCGACGTGCTTCAATCTTGTTAGAGCATCGTTCAGTATCCTACTAGAATGTGAAGCACCAAGAAGTTAAGGAAGGTGTTGACTGCTTGTGTGATCATGAACGGCATGATTGTAGTGGATGAACGTCGAGATGAACTCCTTTATCAAGGATTTGAATTTCAGGATGATAATGTTGTGCCTCAGTATAAAGAAGCGACAACGTTTGCAGAGTTCACTGCATTTCACCGTCAAATGCGTGATTGAAAAACTTACATTCAACTGCAAGATGATTTGGTTGAGAATATATATAGGCTCATGTTGACTACCAATATATGTATAGACTATCTTTTCCTTCAAATGTATTTGAGACATTTTAATTTGTCTTTAACTTGTAAACTATGAGATATTTAGTTAATTATCATATTATGATATATATAGAGAGAGATAGAAAGTCTATTGGTGTCCCACGATGAAGAATAAGTAATTCCTCACCTCGGTCGATCGATGGAGCCTGAAAATTCAGGTTGCACTCGCATGTTCACTGCTTTGTCCCATGCCGAGGTAACTTTTGTCCTTCTACGAGATAATTTTTCTTTCGAGGTAATTTTTCGTTTTAGTATTACACACGGAAGGTTAATTTTTTTTTCAGTCGTGCGGTTTCTAGAGAACGTCGTGACCTATTCCTTTTTCTAGGAAACGTCGGCACATTTTTTTAGCTATTTGTGCGATGTAGTTGGGGGCGGAAGTGGCGTGCGGTTTCAGCGGCGAGCGGGGAAGATCCTCGGCGGCGAGCGGCCGGCGGGTGTGGCTTTGCCGCGGTCTACTTTCGGTGGCCGGACGGTAGCACTCCACGGCCGGCAGCTAAATGTGGCCTCTCGCCTATCTACAGTGAGCTGAGGGTGCTCATCTGCATGTGGCGTCGGAGTCGGTCGGCGACGTCCAGCAACTGCGACAGACCAAAGGGACGGTATACTTGACCTCCGCTCCATCTCATCAAGCCATCAGCAACGACTCTACGTATCACCTCCCCCACAAGTACATGACTGTTCCATCATCAACAAACAATCAGCCATACGGGTACAGAAATTTTTCACAATGATATTGTTATTCTATATTAGAAACACTTGAAGACATCTTTATTTCTGCGTTTTCCTCTATTATTCTGGGAATCACTATTTGCCCAGTCTGGTAATAGATCTCCACCATATTTCTCTCTTTTGACAATTTGATAGAGCAGATCCATAGTTAATTGGTTACTACTACAGTGTGGAGGCAAATGTATTAAGGAGTGGTGATGAATATCTCAAGTAGGCTTAACCGAATTCACATTTATTTGGTTTTAGCAAACCTGACCCTTCTATATATACATAAATCTTGAGCTAGCACCTCAATTTTTTTTATGCACAACATGAAAATTTATAACAGGCCCATGTTGAGTTCTCCGGCAATATCCACAAGACTATTAGATAAACCAGAAATTGAAGTTTAAAAAAATTCCAGTGACGAGCCAAATAAAATAAATTTCCAGTGCACTTCTTTCCATCCAATTAGCCTGTTTTTGGTAATAGCCCAATTTGTGAACATGGGGCAAGTATGTCATATTAACCTACGTTTTACCCTTTTATCATGTCTTTGAACACTGTTTACAGCAAGCTTTTCCCATAACATAGTGCAGTAAAAGCATCTTTAGCAGACTCTTAAAAACGGTCAAACTAATAAAAGGAGGTGTTTTACAGTTTCAGACGAAAAATGATGCCTAACAGATCTCGTAAAAATCATTTGGACCATACAATCTTTTTAAACGGCACTGCGAGAACCTCATTTGTATAGTTTTGAAGACAGTATACAGTTCAATCCGTAAACCGGTCAAACCTCGTCGGCACAGACGCACCACCGCGGAACTGGACGGAATCTACCCAGAACTCATCGGAATCCGTTGCCCCACATCGCGAGAAGCCGCCGCACGTCGGAATTTACCGCCGCCGGTCCGAATTTCGGTCGGCTCGACCTCTACTGCTGAGAACAGGCCGTCCACTAAGTATATTTCAGGAAAAGTTCAATGATGGATTGGAAAAAGGATTGTGGAGAGACCCCTAGATGCAAGCAATATGTTTGGCAAAGCTTCAAGTAAGAAGACTCTACATTTTACTTTGTGACAAATCAATTTGAGTCTATAGGAAAGCCAATACTATTATAAAGGGGTCAGGTATTGTTGGTGAACAAAATGCTCCACGTGCACAAGTGATAGTCACCAAAAACACCCACAAGATCTTCCACAAAAGTATGTCCAAGCCTATCATGAAAATCAATGCTACCAATATTTCCCACTCGGTCCTACCCATTTCCACCTCAGACAGATCCCTGCCAAACCCTAGGTCTTCGGTACAACGGATTCTGTATCAGTTCCACCGAGTTCAGCTTGCCAACTTACCGTTACCTCGTTTCTTAAAATCGGAATTTCTCAGATTTTGGATCAGCGTCACCGAGTCGTGCAATCTGACCGCTGGTCACCTTATCGGTACTGCCAAGACTTCTGTATCGGTCTCACCGAGATTCAAAAGTTGCCACTTTTGGAGCAACTCGGTACCATCGAGTTTTATACTTCGGTGTCACCGAGTTGGTAACTTTAGGTGTAACGGTTGGAGTTTTGGAGATGCCTATATATACCCCTCCACCACCACTCACTCGTAAGAGAAGCACTCAGAACAGATCTCCACTTATCCCATCAGATTTTCTGAGAGAGAGAGCCACCTACTCATGTGTTGAGATCAAGCCGTTTCACTCCATCCATATGAATCTTGATCTCTAGCCTCCCCAAGTTGATTTCCACCCAATAAATCTATTCTACCAAATCCAAATGTGTAAGAGAGTGATTGAGTGTTGAGGAGTCTATCATCTTGAAGCACAAGAGCAAGGAGTTCATCGACATTATCGAGCCTATTATCTTTTGGAGGGTGGTACCTCCTAGATTCGTTAGGTGTCGCTTGGGAGCCTCCTAATTCGTGTGGTGAAGTTGAACAAAGAAGTTTGTAAGGTCAAGGAGATCGCGTACTTCGTGAAGATCTACCACGAGTTAGGCTAGTCCTCCATGGACGTCGGCCATCATGGTATAGACAAGGTTCCTTTTGCATGGAACCCTCCGTGGGTAGAGCCCTCTGTGGACTCTCACGACCGTTACCCTTCGTGGGTTGAAGTCTCCATAAACGTGGATGTACGATAGCACCACCTATTGGAACCATGAGAAAAATCTTCGTGTCTCCAAATTGCGTTTGATGTCCCTCCCTATCCTCTATTACATATGCTTGTCTTTACTTTCCGCTGCTATACTCTTAGACATGCAGGTGTAGAGTGTGCTTGACTTGCTATCATAGATAAAATCTGCCAACACTTAAAATTGGTAAAAGGTAGAAATTTTATTTGGTCAAGTAGTCTAATCACCCCCCTCTAGACGTACTTTCGATCCTACAAGTGGTATCAGAGTTTGGCCTCCATTGCATTGGTTTCACAACCTAGGAGAGTATGGCGTCTAGCGAGGGAAATTATCACCATAGAGGTCCGTACTTTGATGGCACAAATTTTGCTTGTTGGAAGCACAAAATGAAAATACATATTCTTGGTCATAACACCGCCATTTGGGTTGTTGTTCGTGTTGGATTGCAAGGTGAATTCTTTGCTGATGGAAGTGAACCGGATCGTGAAGCGACCGCGGAAGAATTGAAGATGTTTCAATACAACGCTCAAGCACGTGAAATTATCTTCAACTGCCTATGCCGTGAAGAATTTAACAAAATGAGCTGTCTTGAGAATGCCAAGGAGATTTGGTTCCATTTAGTTGATATGCACGAAGGTACCGAATCCCCAAGAGAATCCAAGTTGGATGTTCTTCAGAGTCATCTTGACAAGTTCAATATGAAGGATGGTGAAGAGTCGTAGAGATGTACTCTAGGCTATCTGTCATCACCAATGAGATTGTCGGCTTAGGAAGTTAAGAAATGACCGACAAATTCATCATCAAGAAGATACTTAGAGCTTTGGATGAAAGATACAACACCGTGTGCACACTGATTTAAAAGATGCCCAACTACAAAGATCTCAAGCCTACGGAAGTGATTGGAAGGATTGCTGCTCATGAGATGACACTCAAATACAAGGAAGAGCTTCACAACAAGTCTAGTAGTGTTTACAAAGCCACAAGTGATGCTCCCGCAACTTCAAGCAACAACCTTGTCATCAATGAAGAGATAAGCCTCATGGTCAAGAAATTCAAAAAGTTCTACAAGAATAGATGCAAAGATCAAAGATCAAAGATATTAAGAGAAGCGTTCGTCAAGTCGTGACCGAAACTGCTAAAATTGTGGGAATCCCGGACGCTGCTCTAATGAGTGCACGGCTCCCTACAAACAAAAAGAATAGTCACCTAGAAGACGAAGCTCAAGAGATGAGTCACCGCGAAGAGAGAGAAGGGGTAGAGATGGTAGTTAAGAACGAAGACCCTCAAGGAGAAGTAGGGACTCGGAGAAGAAGCACAAGTACACCAAGAGATACTCAAGAAAAAGATATCAACCTCATGTTGGTGAATGGTTTCTGACTCTGAATCTGACAACCACTCCAAGAGAAGCTATCACTCCAACTCTGACTATAGTCAAGATGAAGGTGTTGCCGGACTTGCACTAGTGACTACCAACTCCTACGACATATTTGATTCACCAAATGAAGGGAGTGGAAGTTGCTTCATGGCTAAAGGCCCCAAGGTATCACACCCCAAATATCTTGATTTCAATAGTGATGAGGATGACTTGCTAGGAGATGATGACTTGCTATTTGAGAAATCTAGTGATGTTAGTCAAAATGAACTTGTTAGTAATCACCCTAGTTAAGATAAGTCATGTGATGATGATAAGTTGGAAATAGAACAACTAACTCAAGAATTAAACACTCTTAAGTTAGCCCACGAGTCTACTCTACAAGATCATAGAGATCTTGTTAGGACACATGAGGAGCTCTGCTTCGAGAAGCATAATTTGGAGCAAGAGCATGAATTCCTTAAAGCAATCAATGACGATCTTCAAAAGAAGACTTCCTCTTATCTAGACAAAGGACTTCTCTTGTCTACATTCATTCCACAAGCTAAGGCTAAGAAAACTAGTAACAAAGGCAAGAAAGGTTCTTCAACTAGTAGCAATAAAAATTCTAAATCCAATGATATTGCTTCTAGTAGTTCTATTGATCCCACTAACACTTCTCTTAGCCAAGTAACATTTGAGCAACAAAATGAACTTCTAAAAGGGATTATCGAGAAAGGTATCTACAAGAGTCTTGCCGGGAGTAAGCAATTTGAGGAAATTGTACGCAAGCACGGAGGGTACCGGAAGAACCATGGCATTGGCTACTTCAATGCTAATGGAGTTGAATGGGAAGAAGGTTAATACCCTAAGCCCAAGTTTGTTCCTCAACGGGAGAAGTATGAACATACTCTTCCCAAGGGAACAAAAGCTCAAGATGACCTTCCACCACAAGACCACAAGCTTCAAGAGGACATTGACTCATATGAAGATGAATCCCAAGATTTGGTGAAGTGGGTTCCCAAGGCTACTTCAAGCTCAACTTCTACAAGTGTCACTTCAACACCTAGGATCCCCATCAACTTGATGTGGGTCCCCAAGAAGAAGAGCTAGAGAAATTATTGAGGGGTGACTCCGCCAATGAAATTCACTCACATTCATTATTGGCAAGGACTAGTTGCAATTCTTGAAGGAGTCACACATTCTCTCAAAGGTAAGAAAGGGACAAGGTAAGCAATGGACATCATCATGTATGCTTTGCACTCAATCTCCATAGATATCCTTGTGTTTGTCTCTTGTGTGTTGGGACTAACCCGTGTAGGTGAGACGAGTAAGAAACAACAAGTATGCTCCCAACTCATGGAGATCTTCATCAACTTTAAGCATCCATCACTACTTCACCTACATGCAGTCTTCATCGACAAAACCCAAGGTTAGTTTATCCCTCTCAAGGGGGGATGTCACAATAAGGGGGAGCTTTACTCTAAGACTTGAGTCAAAGCATCTCATAGCATGTGACAACATTAACAAACTTTATGTAAAAGTGGCAACCCCACTCGTCCTTAAACGATGAGTATGACCTATGATCAAGTATTCTTACTTGGATCCTAAGTCAATATACTCATATATATATATATATGTGACTATGTCACCACCAAAAAGCTTGATAGATGGTAGTATGTATGTGCATGTTTGCCATGTTTTCATTTGATATCTTATTATGTGAGCATGTTGGTATTAATTTCTGTATCCATACGAGGACATCCAATTGTTGCTATTTGGACTTTGATTTTCTTTTGCCAATTGGATGGACAAGAATGCCTAGGACCCCTCTCTAGCTATCTATGCTTTCTTGTCTCATATTCTATTCTTGTTGCATCACAAAACTTGAACACGTACTTTTTGATCTCTCTTTGTGAGGAGCACTCAGAGTTCCATATCGACAAGGACTGACCATTAAAACCTCCCAAGTGCATCTCGGTGGAACCAATACAAAAATATCGGTCTCACCGATGCCTAGGGTTGATCTCGTTTTCAATCTTGGTAACACCAATTCCATCTTCTCGGCTTCACCGAGTTTCCCTGTCAGCTGACAGTAGAGGAACTCGGTGGCACCGATTGTTGGAGATATGCCCTAGAGGCAATCATGTATGATGATATATCCTATGTGTTTATGAATAAAGATAGTCCTTGGACATTATCATTGATGTGTATTAACAAGTACGTGACTTGTTTGTGAGACTATGCATTGTATGTAACTGTCCTAAATGGTCCCTAATTCAAAGGGTTGTGTGGACGCACAACTAATCAGACTAGCATATGACATGGTGGATGGTTCGGTCTCACTAACCATGTAGCATTGGATGCTAGCCGGATAATATGGACTCGGAAAGGTCTGGTCGGATTCTACATAGTCGGATCCGAGTCGAGATAAGGTCTGAGTTAGATAGACCTAACTATGAGACGAAGCGATAGGTCATCTGTGAGTCTCGAGTACGACATACGTTCTATGTCCTAAGACCTGAGCTGGCGCATGTACTCGGGATGGTGACAGACTTGCTTTGGGCCGACCAAATGCTACTCCGTGACTGAGTAGTTACAAAGGTAGGTTTCCGGCTTGTTGAGACCCATGCTGCGAGACATGGTCGAGCAAGATGGGATTTGCCTCTCCGATCAGGAGACATATACTCTGGGGCCCTTAGGTGATCCGACCTGGATAAGGATGGCCATGCGATGAGGATTATGAGATAATTCGAAGTGTTGGTCGGATTCACCGGAACGAGAAAGAGGTCGTGCTGCAACAAGGATGACCATGTCGCCTTGTGCACGACAACATATATCGTGTGGCAAAGGGAACAGAAGTGTGAAGTACAGGTTTGCCTAACTAGCTTCATCGGACACTTGGAGTCGGCACGTTTCACTAGAGGACGCTACCGAGGGTTGAGTCAGATGTGATCTGACTCACGACCAAGTGAACGAGAACCTAAGGGGTCATGCACTTAAGGTAAGGAACACGTGGGCTTTAGGATCCGTGCGAGGCCCGAGATTTGAGCCCACATCGGATGCCTATATGTAACCCCTGGTGTGAGTGCTATAGTGTTGATGTAATTAAGCTACAGTAATGGCATGGTCAGCAACTAATTATTTTTGCTAAGTGGAATATGATCAAGATGGAATTTCAAATTCCAATTCAAAATTCCATTCAATGCTCTATAATTTCAAGTGACAAATTTAAATCCTCAAACATCAAAGATAATATGTCGCATGCTTGTGAAATATTCCAAAATAAATAATGTTAAGGAAAACAACATCACCAAGATTCTGGTGTGGCCCCCACAAGTAATAATAGTAGCTAAAAGTATTTTGAAATCAATTTAAATTCAAATTGAAAATACAAACAGTTTCAAATAATCCCCAAAGTTGTTGTGGACCTTTGGAATAATGCATATTGTTTTGTGGGCCAGGTCCCACAATTTTGCTAAAGCAAATGGTGACTAAAAATAAATGAAAAAGAAATTGGAAAAGGGAAAACAGAAACAGAAAAGAAAGAAAAAAGAAAAGGGGCCCGTGGCACTAGACCGAGTCCACAGTGCGGCCCAGGCCCACTCACCACCGCCGTCTTCCTTTGTAGCGACCAGAGCGGCCGCTATAGAGCGCCGACCGCGCCCGTCGCCGTCAGAGCAGCTCACCGGTGACGGGGAGGGGATAAGAATGGCCTCCCGCGCCCCCTACTCTCTCTCCCTCCCTCGCAAACCCTAGATCTCACCTACTCCCTCCCCATGCTTTCTCCCCCCGCTCGAGCCCGCACCGCCGTCGCCATGGCCATAGATTAGCACGGCCACCATGCCTCCCTCGTCTCACCGTCGTGTCCACGGGCCCTGCCGCGACGAGCCCATCCTCCTCGACCTCAAACCCGAGCTCTGGAGGCCCTGGAGCGCTTCCACACCTTCATCTTCTTTCTCGGGTCCGGGAAGTCGCTATCGTCGATTCGCCCTCTCCACGGCACCAGCTGCTCCCTAGGGCCTTCCCATCAACGCTGGTGAGGTCCTCTCACCGCTCCTCTCCCTCCGAGCGTCCCCGTCGCCCCTCTAGCTAGTCTCCCTGCCACACCCGAGCTTTGCTCGCCGCAGTTGAGCTTGTGCTCATCGTCATCGTCGCCGTTGGGCTCGCCTAAGCACAACCTCGAGATCCTGGTGCTTCCAGGAGCACGACGCGCGCACTTACGCTTTCTCTCGTGCCTACTAGCCCTGCTATCGCCGTGCACCCAAAACCACCGCCGCAAGAACTAATTGCCGTCGTGCCTCCGGTGACCAAATGGTCATGGGAGTGCGCCCATTCGCTTCGCCGCATCGCGTAGGACCGATCCCGCGCTAGTCCTGCTCGTTTTGCTCCCTGTACGCACGCGTCGGAGTTCGCCCAAAGCTTGCCTCCGCCGCCTTTGACCTACCGCTCGCCACCATCCACCGTAGCCCCCGCAGTTGGCTGGAATGGGTCAGCAACGTCTCCAGCTCATGAACGCGCTAGACGGCGCTTGTTTTCATGCCCTGTGCGCCGTTTCCGAGCCTTGTTGGCAACTCGGGTGCTCGCGGGAGCGCCTCGGGTGACGAACGCTAGCCGCCGCCGACGTGGTTGGTTTGGGGCCACCCCTAGTGCCACTGCCAGTGGGCCAGGCTGATCCGAGTTGACCAGTTGACTTGGTCAACTGGTTGACTAGGCACAGCCCAGTCACTAAATTGTGCGACCCCATGCCCCTGTGCCAATGACAGGTGGGTCCCCTTGTCAACTAACTAACTAACTAATTAAATTAATTAAAATGATTAGTTTAAACCTAATCTGTCACTAACATGTGGCCCACTTTTAATTAACTCTATTTAGATTAATTTAATAAACTGAATTAACCCTGAGTCTATGACATGTGGCCCCCACATGTCAGGTTTGACTCTGGTCAGCCAGAGTTGACTACTGATGTAGTGATGATGTCATGTTGGCGTCATAAAACGTTTTTCGAATTAATAATAATCTGTTAAATTCCAGAAATTAATAAAAAATTAGAAAATCATATCTTTTAAACCGTAGCTCAGATGAAAATAATTTATATATGAATGTTGACTAGAAAAACCCCATGAATCCAAATATGCCATTCTTTCATATGTCACATGCTCCTAGCATGATGAACATGGAACTTTACCCTCTGATTCAACTGTCCGATAAATCCGCAGACCCGGGAAATATCGTCACGTATTCTCCCGCTCCGTCTAATGCGTGTAGTATTGTGTTAGTGCATACTTATCCCTGCATATTGCCATGTCATGCATTGTGATCGTATCTGTGCTTTATATTCATTGTTTCTTCCCCCCTCTTCTCTCCGGTAGACCCCGAGACTGACGCTGCTGTCGGGTATGACTACGCCCCTGACGACCCGCCTTTTGCAGCAGAGCAGCAAGGCAAGCAAAAAAACCTTGAGCATTTCGATATCACCCACCTCTCTCCCTCTTATTCTTGCATTAGAATTTTTGCTACTGTTTTAGATAGCTCCTATTCTGATGCATAGCCCGTTTTTGATGAACTGTTACTATTCCTGCAATCATACCAACTGCTTAGTATAGGTTGGTTAGTGAATCCCCAGTGACCCGTTAGTCCCAGCTGCCCCTGCTTCTTCATCGACGGCCCGACGACTCGACAACTCGAAGGCCCGAAGACTCGATCAACTAACCGACAATGCCAGACCCCCCCCTCCCTCACATCACCGCACACCCCCTAGTTGTGCGACTCCGAAGTGCTACTATCGAGTACCGAGGGTGACACCTCGTGAAGTACTCATGATGCTAGACCTATAGTGCAGCTAGTCGGTCATGGTTATCGAGGGTGATTCCTCCTTCACCATTTCTGGTGATGTCTCCGTCGCACAACCCCTCAAGTGTGGGACCTTTGAGGGTGATTCCTCTAAGTCCACCTTGATGGTTACATCGAGCGGAGACCATTGAGGGTGATTCCTCATATTCCCGTCTTGATGTTATATCCACATAGTTACTATGACCTGGTTACAAAAACATGTTGAAGATGGGTCGGCCCCAAGGGTACCCGCGAGAGATATTGGTGGGGTGCGCCGGTAAGGCACCCGAGTGTTATTGGCAGGGCGACGACCTGCAATATGGTTCGAGCTTGCCCCGCACTAATAAAATGCTAATGTGTTGGGTATTTGATCTGAGTTGGTCGTTGACCTTTTACGCACTAAACCTTCACGTGGGAGAAGTTATGGGTGCTCAGCGTCGTTGTATCAGGCGAAGCTCTTCGGACGTCAGCAATCGGAGCGGCGCACGCCGAATTGGTCTGGAACGCATGGCGCTTGCATTAAGGCATGCTAGGACTGTTTCTGGCCACCCACGCATCGTGCAGGAGTGCAAGGGCAAGTGGGCCCATGAACCTGCGCGCTTAGGAGTAGACCGGCGGGCTGGCCTCTTCGTTGAGCCTAGGTGGGGCGACGACGTTTTGGATGCCGAGGTTGGGCATTATCCCGGAAAGTGTGTATGGTCGGAGGTGATCAAGCGTGTTGGAAATGCGGTGCACCCTTGTAGGGAAGAACTTATCTATTCGAATAGCCGTGTCCACGGTAACAGGACGACTTAGAGTTGTACTTGACCTTATACAACTATAATTGTGAATTACTTTAAATGAATGTGGCTCCGGGATTGCTTCCTCGCAGGGAGTCGAGGAAGAATCTCTAGGCGTGGTTACTTAATAAAATTGCTACAATAATATGCTTATAAGTGATTACTAGTCTACTCTCTTCTCATGCTGCAAGATGCTAAAGATGCTAGTCTTCGATAGGACTAGGCCTTCCCCCTATTCTTGCTTTCTGCAGTCAGTCCAGATATAACCCCACCCCTTGATAATGATGCATACTTAGCATAGTTCTGATGTCAGTCTTGCGAGTACTTTGGATGAGTACTCACTGATGCTTTGCTTTCTATTTCCCCCTCGATACGTTTCTGCGTTCAGACAATGGAGCCCAGGAGATGGAGTACGCCAGAGGCGACTACTACACCACCGCAGGAGCCTACTACTTCGTGGAGGCAGCCCCCGACCAGCAGTAGGATAGGAGGTTCCCAGGCAGGAGGCCTCGCCTCTTTTGATCCGTGTTATATTTGTGCTAGCCTTCTTAAGGCAAAACTTATTTAACTTATGTCTGTACTCAGATATTATTTTCTTCCACTGACTCTTGCTTGTCGAGCTTTGTATTCGAGCCCTCGAGGCCCCTGACTTGTAATATGAAGTTGTATGACCTTTAATTTGTGTCTAGAGTTGTGTTGTGATATTGATTAGTGAGTCCCTGATCTTGGTCATACGCACTGTGTGTATGTTTAGCGTACGGTCGAAATTGGGGGCGTCACAAGTTGGTATGAGAGCCGACTGCCTATAGGTAGCCCCCTTTCCAACTCCTCGGTTGAAGTTGAGTCTAGTACTTGAAAAACTTTTACTAACACTGATGCTGTGGCTTACGGGCCCACATCTCAATTGGGTGGTATTAGGATCTTTTATTCGTCATCTATACTCTGGGTTTTGATCTCTCTTCTCTTTCGGGTTAAAGATTTTACTAATTCTGACTCTAGGTTCTCGTAACTACTTCTCCCGGAGAGCCCTGATACCATAAGATCATCTGTTCTGTTAGAAGATTCTGAAGATACCATGTTGATATTTCCGAGACTTTGTGCTCATCGGCTTTGCAATTCCCTACCACTGGTAAGTCCCTATGGATGACTAATTGCACTTTTCATTCATACAATCTTTTCTCATTGCTCTTGTTGTTACAAGATGCCCCTAAATACTCTCCATTTCCCAGATAACCCTTTGAGTTTACTGCCTTATAGTACTTTTCTGAATGGAAGCCTTACGGATAATTCCTCACAATTGTCGAGGGTCCGTTCATCCCAGTTGTTCATGTGTTTCACAAAATTCTTAGAAATACTTTTCGATCTTCCGAAAATCCTCTACAGCTCGTTGCTCTTGAAATTCTGCCTACTCGCATTATGGTTAATTCCATAAGACTAGTAGTCTTCCTTGACATCCTTTGTCCTTGCCATTTTGAGCCTATTAATTTAATGTGTGCATATGCACGCATTCATCAGGTGATCCATTTAAATTATCTTTCCGGCTCAGACGTCCTTCCGGACATGAGTTGGTTCTCGACAATTCAAACCTTTATTGATTGTCCGACTATGTCTTTTCTACTCATCCATCCTTGATCAGAGCGTCTGCTTCTGATCCTTAGTTTTGGAAATCATAATTCCTTTGTATTTTAAGCATCAGACTATTCAGGTGTTTCTTGGACCTGATACCTCTGCATTCTTTCCTCCTCTGATTGAGTACCGATACTCACATCAATTTCGTTGTGGATCGCCCGATCCATTGTTGGATTATTATCCTACAATGTCGTTCATATTCAATCACCTTGTGAGTTCTTCCCCTGATATTATATTGCCTTTGGTAAATGGTATCCTCTGTTTTGCCAACAATGCTCTACCTTCGAGCTTGTGTTAATTATCTTGAAGCTCGTGGAATATGTTCCTAAGATACCTCGATGGGTTGAACCTATGCCCTCCCTAATCCGTGAGAACCCAAAAAGTGTTCACGGGTCATGCTCTTATGGAGTCTCCCCAGATAAATTTTCAATGCTACAATGGTCCAAAGTAAGAAATGAATGAAATGCTATACATTGATGAAGTGGGAGTCGACATTTAACTTGTGATCATGCCCATGGAAATGATGTAGACCGTCTCGGAAGCTCCTTACAAAATAATTGTTCATCCATATGATTCATTTGGTATCCTTAATTTGATGGATTGCAGTTATGGTTAAGACCATGCTACCCTTGTTAATTTATCCGAAAGTAATTCATTCCGGTACCTCGTCAAATTTTTGACAAGGTTAAAGTATTTGCTGTCGCAGGTCAATGACCCAACTCTACTTCTATCATTTTCTACCTTCGAGTTTTACCCTCTGGTATCTCGAGGATATCACGCCTTTGCACTACATCTTATTAACTATGATGAGGTAATAATTTTCCTTGTCTTAATCACTCCACGGGTTCTGGGATTTTTGTCAACCGAGAACACCGATTGGAAAATTTATTCCACACTGCAATTCAATACCCCTTGTAATTGTTAGTGGGAATATGAAAGTCAATCCGGTCATTCCTAGACTATCGACTACATCCTTGTCTTGCTATCTTCGACTGTGCCACCTCGTCCTTCTATGGTGCGCAAATTCTTTAGAGTGTGAGCATTGCTTACGTCGATCTTTCAACATCATGATGTTTGTCTTGAAAAGTAACCCCGATATTGAGCTTGCATCTTATCTGTTGTTCCTATAACCTTCCACGTTGTCACCCCCTACTTGATGCCACCGTTGTTCGGTTGCATTCTCTTGAAAACTCTCGACAAAAGGTGTCATGATCGTCGTCCACAATTTGACTTGTTATGAGGGTTCAACTGAGCTCTTTATGAGAAATACCTTCCTTGCCCTCGATGATTTTTGTTATCATCGATAACCTCCTTGACTTCCTTTCGTCGCAAATTTGTCCATGATATGGATGCAACTTTCTATCTAGCTTGTGTTATGTTCTACCCTGAAGTATTTGTTGGAAATATGCCCTAAAGGCAATAATAAATTGGTTATTATCATATTTCCTTGTTCATGATAATCGTTTGTTATCCATGCTATAATTGTATTGATCGGAGACTTAGATGCATGTGTGGATACATAGACAAAACCATGTCCCTAGTATGCCTCTAATAGACTAGCTCGTTGATCAAAGATGGTTAAGGTTTCCTAGCCATGGACATGAGATGTCATTTGATAAACGGGATCACATCATTAGGAGAATGGTGTGATGGACAAGACCCAAACTACGAATGTAGCATATGATCGTGTCAGTTTATTGCTACTGTTTTCTGCATGTCAAGTATATGTTCCTATGACCATGAGATCATGCAACTCACTGACACCGGAGGAGTACCTTGTGTGTATCAAACGTCGCAACGTAACTGGGTGACTATAAAGGTGCTCTACAGGTATCTCCGAGGGTGTCTGTTGTGTTGGCATGGATCAAGACTGGGATTTGTTACTCCGTGTGACGGAGAGGTATCTCAGGGCCCACTCGGTAATACAACATCACAATGAGCCTTGCAAGCAATGTGACTAAGTGTTAGTCACGGATCTTGTATTACAGAACAAGTAAAGAGACTTGCCGGTAATGAGGTTGAACTAGGTATGGAGATACCGATGATCGAATCTCGGGCAAGTAACATACCGAAGAACAAAGGGAACATCATACGGGATTAACTGAATCCTTGACATAGAGGTTCGACCGATAAAGATATTCGTAGAATATGTAGGAACCAGTATGGGCATCTAGGTCCCGCTATTGGTTATTGACCGTAGAGGTGTCTCGGTCATGTCTACATAGTTCTCAAACCCGCAGGGTCTGCACACTTAAGGTTTGGTGACGTTTTGGTAGTATAGAGTTATGTATGGTGGTGACCGAAGGTTGTTCGGAGTCCTGGACGAGATCCTGGACGTCATGAGGAGCTCCAGAATGGTCCGGAGGTAAAGATTCATATATAGGAAGTCCTATTTTGGTTGCCGGAAAAGTTTCGGGCTCATCGGTAGTGTACCGGGAGTGCCGATAGTGTACCGGGAGACCATCGGAAGGGGTATTTTGACCCAAGAGGCTTCATGGGCTGTGGGAGAGTAAATACCAGCCCTTTGTGGCCTGGTGGAAGTCCCACACAAGGCCCATGCGGCTGGGAAGAAAAGCCCAAAGAGAAAAAGGTGGAAAAAGGCAAAAAAAAGGCAAAAATAAAGGAGGAGTCCTAGTCCTACTTGGATTGGAGGAGAAATCCTCCAATCCCACTAGGTTCGGCCGACCCAAGGGCTGCCTCTTTGGAAGCCAAGCCTCCTCCTCCTCTCCTCCTATATATACTAGAGGATTTTACGGTTGTGGCACAGAATTTTCAGCCACGTGCTACCCGTTCCTCTAGTGCATAGTTTCTCCTCTAGATCAGATTTCTGCAGTGCTTAGGCGAAGCCCTGCCGGAATAGCTCCACCGCCATCTCCGGAGCACCATCACGCTGCCGAAGAACTCTTCTACCTCTCCGCTCCCTCTTGCTGGATCAAGAAGGCGGAGATCGTCATCGAGCTGTATGTGTGCTGAACACGGATGTGTCGTCCGTTCGGCGCTAGATCGGAAGGACCATGATCAAGATCGCGAGACGGATCGTGATGAGTTTGCAAGACGGATCGTGATGAGTTCGCGGGACAGATCGTGACGAGATTGCGGGACGGATCGTGATGAGTTCGCGGGACGGATCGTGATTAGATCGCGGGACGGATCGTGATGAGATCGCGGGACGCTCGGCGATTTGGATCGTGAAGACGTTCAACTACACCAACCGCGTTTCTTAACGCTTCCTGCTTAGCGATCTACAAGGGTACATAGATCCACTCTCACTCTCGTAGATTCTCATCACCATGGATAGATCTGCGTGTGCGTAGGAAATTTTTTGTTTCCCATGCAACGTTCCCCAACAATGGCATCATGAGCTAGGTCTATGTGTAGATGACATCTCGAGTAGGACACAAAGGGTTTGTGGGCATTGATGCTTAGATTGCTTCCTCTCTTGGTCGTGTTTTGGTTCAGCGGTATTGTGGGATGAAGCGTCCCGGACCAACCTTACTCGTACGCTTACGAGAGACCGGTTCCATCGACTGACGTGTAACCTCGTTGCACAAAGATGGCTGGCGGGTGTTTGTTTCTCCTACTTTAGTTGGATTGGATTCGACAAAGGCGGTCCTTGATAAGGTTGAAAAGCAACTAGTGTATCACCATTGTGGTTTTTACGTAGATGAGAATTGTTCTTGCTATATACCCGTAGCAGCCACGTAAAACATGCAACAACAATTACAGGACATCTAACTTGTTTTTGCAGGGTATGTTGTGATGTGATATGGCCAATTACATGATGTGATATATGTGATGTATGAGATGATCATGTGATGTATAGATTATCACGACTTGCATGTCGATGAGTACGGCAACCGGCAGGAGCCATAGGGTTGTCTTTAATTATTATATGACCTGCGTGTCAATCATTAAGCGCTATGTAATGCTTTACGTTATCGCTAAATAGTAGAAATAGTAGTAGAAGCATGTTGGGCGCGACAACCCCGATGGTGACACGTTGATGGAGATCAAGATGATGGAGATCATGGTGTCGTGCCGGTGATGATGGAGATCATGCCGGTGCTTTCAAGATGGAGATCAAAAGCACAAGTTCATGGCCATATCATGTCACTTATGATTTGCATGTGATGTTAATCCTTTTATGCACCTTGTTTTGCTTAGGACGATGGTAGCATTATAAGGTGATCCCTCACTTAAATTTCAATATGAATTGTGTTCTCCCCGAGTGTGCACCGTTGTGAAAGTTCGTCGTGTTGAGACACCACGTGATGATCGGGTGTGATAGACTCTACGTTCACATACAATGGGTGCAAGCCAGTGCTGCACATGCAGAATACTCGGGTTAAAATTGACGAGCCTAGCATGTACAGACATGGCCTCGGAACACAAGAGACCGAAACGTCGAACATGAGTCATATAGTAGATATGATCAACATGATGATGTTCACCATTGAAACCACCTCAACTCATGTGATGATCGGACTTGAGTTGGTGAATTTGGATCATGTATCACTCGAATGATTGGAAGGATGTCAATTTGAGTGGGAGTTCTTAAGTAATATTATTAATTGAACTCATTATCATGAACATAGTCAGTAGTGTCTTTGCAAACTATGTTGTAGATTACTAGCTCACGATGTAGCTCCCTTGAATTTTTATATGTTCCTAAAGAAATAGAGTTGAAAGATGATGGTAGCAATATTGCGGACTAGCTCCGTGATCTGAGGATTGTCCTCATTGGTGCACAGAAGGCTTATGTCCTTAATACACCGCTCGGTGCGCCAACCCCTCTAGCGTTGTTTGTAGATGTTGTGAACATCTGACACGCACGTTCTGATAACTACTTGATAGTTTAGTGCGTCATGCATTACAGCTTAGCATTGAGGCTCCGAAACGTTTTGAACGTCATGGAACATATGAGATGTTCTAAGAGTTGAAATTAGGATCTCAGGCTCGTGCCCATGTTGCAAGATATGAGATCTCCAACAAGATTCTTTGCCTGTAAGATGAAGGAGAATATCTCAATCATTGAGCATGTGCTCAGATTGTCTGGGTGCTACAATCGCTTGAATCGAGTGGGAGTTGATCTTCCAGATAAGATAGTGATTGATATTGTTCTCCAAGTCACTGTCACTAAGCTACTAGAACTTGGTGATGAACTATAAACGCCAGGGATAGAAATAATGATCCCTGAGCTGTTCGTGATGTTTGACACC
Organism: Hordeum marinum; assembly: GCA_022496015.1. NCBI lineage: Eukaryota > Viridiplantae > Streptophyta > Magnoliopsida > Poales > Poaceae > Hordeum > Hordeum marinum. The sequence continues at coordinate 192,360,692 of CM039676.1, read as the reverse complement.
GCGAAGGTAGAAATCAAGAAGGAGCATCAAGTGTTGATGGTTAGTAAAACCACTAGTTTCGAGAAGGGCAAGGGCAAGGAGGGAAACTTCATGGATAGCAAGTCAGTTGCTGCTCCAGTGAAGCAACCCAAAGTTGAACCCAAAACCGAGACTAAGTGCTTCGATTATGAGGAGAGAGGTCGCTGAAGCAGAACAACCCTAGATACTTGGTAGATAAGAAGGCTGGCAACGTTGATAGAAGTATATTTGATATATGTGTTATTGATGTGTACCTTGCTAGTACTCCTAGTAGCACCTGGGTATTGGATACCGTTTCAGTTGCTAAATGTTAGTGACTCGAAATAAAAGCTACGAAATAAACGGAGAACTAGCTAAGTGTGAGGTGACAATTTGTGTTGGAAATGTTTCCAAGGTTGATGTGATCAACATCGCACGCTCTCTCTACCTTCGAGATTAGTGACGAACCTAAAATAAATGTTATTTGGTGTTTTTTACGTTGAGCATGAACGTGATTAGATCATGTTCATTGCAACACGAATTCATTTAAGTTAGAGAATAATGGTTATTCTATTTACGTGAATAATACCTTCAATGGTCGTGCACTCAGTGAGAATGGTTTGTTGAATCTTGATCTTAGTAATACACATGTTCATAACATTGATGCCAAAAGATGCAAAGTTAATAATGATAGTACCACATACTTGTGGCATTGCCGCTGAATGTCATGTTGGTATAAAACGCATGAAGAAACTCCATGTTGATGGATCTTTGGAATCATTCGAATTTGAATCGGTTGAGACATGCGAACCATGCCTCTTGGACAAGATGACTAAGGACCCCGTTTCTGGTTTGATGGAGCGGGCAAGTGATTTATTGGAAATGATACATGTTGATGTATGCAATCCATTGAGTCTTGTAGCGTGCAGTGGATATCGTTATTTTCTTACCTTCACTGATGATTTGAGTAGATATAGTGTATATTTACTTAATGAAACACAAGTCTGAATCATTTGAAAAGTTCAAGCAAATTCAGAGTGAAGTTTAAGATCATCGTGACAAGAAGATAAAAATCTCTGCGATATGATCGTGGAGGTGGATACCGGAGTTACGAGTTTGGCATACAACTTTAGACAATGTGAAAGTTGTTTCACAGCTCACGCCACCTGGAACACCATAGTGTGATGGTGTGTCCGAACGTCATAGTCATGCTCTATTGGATATGGTGCGTGCTATGATGTCTCTTATCATTTTGCTACTATAGTTTTGGGGTTATGCATTAGAGACAACTACATTCACTTTAGATAGGGCACCATCTAAATCCATTGAGATGACACTGTGTGAATTATGGTTTGATAGAAACTTAAGCTGTCATTTCTTAATGTTTGGGGCTGCGACACTTGTGTGGAAAATGTTTTCACCTAGTGAGCTCGAACCCAAAGCGGATAAATGCATCTTCATAGAATACCCTAAGAACGGTTGGGTAAACCTTCTATCTCAGATCCAAGCATAAAGTGTTTGTTGCTGAAATTGGGTCCTTTCTCAAGAAAGAGTTTCTCTCGAAAGAATTGAGTGGGAGGAAGATATAACTTGATGAGGTTGTTGAACCTTTGTTCAACCAGAGAGTAGCACAGCGCAGGAATTTGTTTCTATGAAACCTACGTTAGTTGAAGAGGAAGTTAATGATGATGATCATGAAGCTTCGGATCAAGTTACTATCAAACCTCGTAGGTCGACAAGGATGTGTACTGCTCCAGAGCGGTACGACAACCCTGTCTTGGAGGTCATGTTGTTGGACAACAATGAACCTACGAGCTATGGAGAAGCGATGATGGGCCCGGATTCCGACAAATGGTTAGAGGCCATAAAATCCGAGAAAGGATCCTTGTATGAAAACCAAGTATAGACTTTGGTAGACTTGCTCGTTGGACGGTAGGTCGTTGAGTACAAATGGATCTTTAAGATGACGACAGACACTGATGGTGAATGTCACCATTTATAAAGCTCGACTTGTCGCAAAGAAGTTTCTGCCAAGTTCAAGGAGTTGACTGTGATGAGACTTTCTCACTCGTAGCGATGCTAAAGTCTGTTGGAATTACGTTAGCTGTTGCTGCATTTTTCAATTATGAAATCCGACAGATGGATACCAAAACATCATTTCCTTCCTTAAGGAAAGGTTGTATGAGATACAACTAGAAGGTTTTGTCAGTCCTAAGGATGCTAAAAGGTGTGCAAGCTTTAGTGAACCTTCTATGAACTGAAGCAAGCATCTCGGAGTTCGAATATACACTTTGATAAGGTGATCAAAGTTTTTGAGTCTATACAAAGTTTATGAGAAACTTGTATTTACGATAAAGTGAGTGGGAGCACTATAGAGTTTCTGGTAAGCATATGTGATTGACATATTGTTGATCGGAAATGATGTAGAATTTCTGGAAAGAATAAACGGTTGTTTGAAATAGAGTTTTCAAAGGAAGACCTGGATAAAGCTACCTAATTGTTGAGCATCAAGATCTATAGAGATAGATCAAGAAGCTTGATGAGACTTTTCAATAAGTACATACCTTGACAAAGTTTTTGAAAGAATTCAAAATGGATCAGTCAGAGAAAGAGTTCCTACCTGATTTGTAAGGTGTGAAGTTGAGTAAGACTCAATGCCTAGTGATTGCAGAAGATAGAGAAAAGATGAAGTGTCATCCCCTATGCTTCACCCATAGGCTCTATCATGTATGCAATGCTATGCACAAGACCCGATGTCAGCCTTGCCATAAGTAGGGCCGGAAGGTTTCAAAGTGATCCTGGAATGGAGCGCTGGACAGCGGTCAAGATTATCCTTAGTAACTAAAAGACTAAGGAGATGTTTCTCGATTATGGAGGTGATAAAGAGTTCACCGTAAAGAGTTACGTCGATGCAAGCTTTAACGTCAATCCAGATGACTCGTAGTAGCAATCTGGATACGTATAGTAGAGCAGCCATTTGGAATAGTACCAGGTGGAGTGTGGTAGCAGTGTTTACGGTTTGACATAGAAATTTGCAAAGTACACATGGATCTGAATGTCGCAGACCCGTTGACTATAAGACCTCTCTCACACGCAAAGCATGATCAAGCCCCAGAACTCATTGGGTGTTAGATTCATAACAATGTGAATCACGTGGTGATGTGAACTAGATTATTGACTCTAGTGCAAGTGGGAGACTGTTGGAAATATGTCCTAGAGGCAATAATAAATTGGTTATTATCATATTTCCTTGTTCATGATAATCGTTTATTATCCATGCTATAATTGTATTGATCGGAGACTTAGATGCATGTGTGGATACATAGACAAAACCATGTCCCTAGTATGCCTCTAATAGACTAGCTCATTGATCAAAGATGGTTAAGGTTTCCTAGCCATGGACATGAGATGTCATTTGATAAATGGGATCACATCATTAGGAGAATGGCGTGATGGACAAGACCCAAACTACGAACGTAGCATATGATCGTGTCAGTTTATTGCTACTGTTTTCTACATGTCAAGTATATGTTCCTATGACCATGAGATCATGCAACTCACTGACATCGGAGGAGTACCTTGTGTGTATCAAACGTCGCAACGTAACTGGGTGACTATAAAGGTGCTCTACAGGTATCTCTGAGGGTGTCTGTTGAGTTGGCATGGATCAAGACTGGGATTTGTTACTCCGTGTGACGGAGAGGTATCTCAGGGCCCACTCGGTAATACAACATCACAATAAGCCTTGCAAGCAATGTGACTAAGTGTTAGTCACGGGATCTTGTATTACGGAACAAGTAAAGAGACTTGCCGGTAACGAGGTTTAACTAGGTATGGAGATACCGACGATCGAATCTCGGGCAAGTAACATACCGAAGAACAAAGGGAACATCATACGGATTAACTGAATCCTTGACATAGAGGTTCAACCGATAAAGATCTTCGTAGAATATGTAGGAACCAATATGGGCATCCAGGTCCCTCTATTGGTTATTGACCGTAGAGGTGTCTCGGTCATGTCTACATAGTTCTCGAACCCGCAGGGTCTGCACACTTAAGGTTTGGTGACGTTTCGGTAGTATAGAGTTATGTATGGTGGTGACCGAAGGTTGTTCGGAGTCCTGGATGAGATCTCGGACGTCGCGAGGAGATCCAGAATGTTCTAGAGGTAAAGATTCATATATAGGAAGTCCTGTTTTGGTCGCCAGAAAAGTTTCGGGCTCATCGGTAGTGTACCGAGAGTGCCGGTAGTGTACCGGGAGACCACCGGGAGGGGTATTTCGACCCAAGAGGCTTCATGGGCTGTGGGGGAGTAAATAACAGCCTTTTGTGGGCTAGTGGAAGTCCCACACAAGGCCCATGCGGCTGGGAAGAAAAGCCCAAAGAGAAAAAGGTGGAAAAAGGCAAAAAAGGCAAAAATAAAGGAGGAGTCCTAGTCCTACTAGGATTGGAGGAGAAATCCTCCAATCCCACTAGGTTCGGCCGACCCAAGGGCTGCCTCTTTGGCAGACAAGCCTTCTCCTCCTCTCCTCCTATATATACTAGAGGATTTTAGGGTTTTGGCACAGAATTTTCAGCCATGTGCTACCCGTTCCTCTAGTGCATAGTTTCTCCTCTAGATCGGATTTCTGCAGTGCTTAGGCGAAGCCCTGCCGGAATAGCTCCACCACCATCTCCGGAGCGTCGTCACACTGCTGGAGAAATCTTCTACCTCTCCGCTCCTTCTTGCTGGATCAAGAAGGCGGAGATCGTCATCGAGCTGTACGTGTGCTGAACACGGAGGTGCCGTCCGTTCGGCGCTAGATTGGAAGGACCGTGATCAAGATCGCGAGACGTATCATGATGAGTTTGCGGGATGGATCATGATGAGTTCGCGGGACGGATCGTGACGAGATCGTGGGATGGATCGTGATGAGTTCGCGGGACGGATTGTTTTTGGATCGCGGGACAGATCGTGATGAGATCGCGGGACGCTCGGCGATTTGGATCACGAAGACGTTCGACTACACCAACCGCGTTTCTTAACGCTTCCCGCTTAGCGATCTACAAGGGTACGTAGATCCACTCTCCCTTTCGTAGATGCTCATCACCATGGATAGATCTGCGTGTGCATAGGAAATTTTTTGTTTTCCATGCAACGTTCCCCAACAGTATTACTGCCCTTTGTGCCGAGAATGTTGTGAGGATTGCTCCACCTCTTAGAAATTCTTGGCATAGTGATACTTCTCACCATCAAACGATACTGCTTTGATTCTAACTTCTAGCAACCCTATTGCTTTGAAGTTACCGATCGACAATTTGTTCTTAGGCTGTTGGTTATTGAATCGTCACTCTAATATTGATCTTCGTGCCTATGGTCATATTTCGGATGCACTTATCAACCAATGATTAATGATGTATGTCTTCCTTGATCATACAACATTATATCATTTGAGGTAAAAAATGTCATATCCTTGTTCACAAAATTGTGGAAATCCATCCGTTTGAAATTCTCGATGAATTGTCATTGAGTCCATCAGCCACCTCCTCATCCTCTCCTTGGTTTAACGATGAACTATTGTTTCGGGGACCCACTTCCATAGTTCATTTTCTGAGAATCTTACTATGTCCTCTCGATGATTTGAATTGTACCTTGTCTTCTCGAGCATCCCAAGTCTGAGGTATCCTGACACCAATAAGATCTGAATCTCGATCAGACATGATGGTTGGAACATATTTCCAGGAGTTATAATATTGGTCCTTTAATGACCCAGTAAGGTTATGCCATGCCTAACGCACCTGGCTGGAGGACCTATTATTAAAGTTTCCTTTTTTGTGCAAGATTCGCCTTTTCTTCCATGAGGAAATTGTAAGACTTATTTTATAAGTTGTTCCTGATGGATACTATGAGTTCTTGAAGTCCGTCCTTTATCTGATGACCATGTCGATGCTTCCCCAAAGCATGGCTGCGATACTCCAATCATCAACAAGAACATTGGAAACTCAATGCTAAATGTTTCTTGATCATTTTCCAAACCTCATTGAATGGGTAAACATCATGTTTTTCCTTACCCCCTTTTATCCAAGGGGTTATGCATTTGCTGCCCTGTGATGTTTTTCGAGGTATGTTTACCCGTGGGAAGGATATACTCATAATACTTGTGTTTAAACACATTTTCCTTTCCATTGGTTTGATTAAGCTAATAATCACGTTTTCCTTTCCATTGGTCTGTTTAACCATTCTTGAGATTATATGCTCTAAGCGGTAACAATTCCCTGCTTAGGTAAACATCTCGGTGAACAACTCTATCAGTAAGGCCATGTTACTATTGTTGATGACATTCCGGTAACCGCCGGTGGACGAGAACTTTGTCTATTGGTCCGCCTCATTTCAACGAGCAGGAAAATGGTTCTATTCATCCCCTACCCTTGGTACCGATGTTATTGCCAACTTAAGTGACGGGCTCTCCTCTGGCAGCTCTTGCTACCATGACCGTGCAATATGTCACCGCTCTTCCTACTCTTAAACCGCATGGCGGGCCCATAACCCAAAGTTCCACAGGATCGAAACCTGACTCTCCTGCACATCTTTAAATCCAAAGTTTTTTTTGCACTTGGCTTCGTAAGTAAATGCCGAGCCACCATCCAAGGTAAGGATATTATTCTTGTCGTCATTGACCGACTGTCCAAGGTTGCACATTTTTTGGCCGTCAAGGAAACTATTACTGCTCGTCAACTAGCAGATCTTTACATGTCCAGAGTTGTTTCCCTCCACGGTATTCCATTGGTCATTAGTTCACACCATGGCAGTTTATTCACTTAAAGATTCTGGGCAAGTTTCCAGGAAGCTATGGGAACTCATTTGTCTTTCAGCACCGCTTTTCATCCACAATCCCAGGGACAAGTTGAAAGAGTCAATTAGATTCTTGAGGATATGCTTCGAGCTTGTGTCATTTCTTTTGGCAAGAAATGGGAGGAATCTCTCCCGTATGCTGAATTCTCCTACAACTGTAGCTATCAAGCTAGTGTGAAGATGGCTCCTTTTGAAGTATTATATGGACGTAGGTGTCGGACTCCTCTGAATTGGTCAGAAACTGGGGAACGTATACTTATCGGTCCGGATATTATTCAACATGCCGAAGATCAAGTCTGCATTATTCATGCAAATCTAAAGGCTGCTCAGTCTCGTCAGAAGAGTCAGTATGACCGTCATCACAAAGATATGGTCTATCAACCTGGCGAAAAGGCTTATCTTCGAGTCACGCTAATGAGAGGTACACACCGTTTTGGGATCAAGGGAAAGTTGGCTCCTTGATATATTGGTTCTTTCACTGTTCTCGAAAGGCGTGGAAAAGTGGCATATCAACTGGAACTACCACCAACCTTTCTCAGGTTCATGATGTGTTCCATGTGTCACAGCTTCGTCGCTACTTCAAGGATCCTATCCGAGCAGTGGACCATGATATGCTTGAACTGCAACAAGACCTTTCTTACGAAGAACAACCAGTCCGCATTCTTGATGAAACCGAACGTCGGACTCGTCAGAAGGTTACCAAGTTCTTCAAAGTGCAGTGGGCAAATCATTCTGAAGATGAAGCCACTTGGGAACGCGAAGATCATCTTCATGCAGAGTACCCCGGGCTCTTTCCTTCTACTTCCTAATTCTCGAGACAAGAATTCTTGTTAGTAGGGGAGAGTTGTAACACCCTGGTGCCAGTGCTACAGTGATGATGTAATTAAGCTACAGTAATGGCATGGTCAGCAACTAATTATTTTTGCTAAGTGGATTATGATCAAGATGGAATTTCGAATTCCAATTGAAAATTCCATTCAATGCTCTATAGTTTCAAGTGACAAATTTAAATCCTCAAACATCAAAGATAAAATGTTGCATGCTTGTGAAATATTCCAAAATAAATAATGTTAAGGAATACAACATCACCAAGATTCTGGTGTGGCCCCCACTAGTAATAATAGTAGCTAAAAGTATTTTTAAATCAATTTAAATTCAAATTGAAAATACAACCAGTTTCAAATAATCCCCAAAGTTGTTGTGGACCTTTGGAATAATGCATATTGTTTTGTGGGCCAGGTCCCACATTTTTGCTAAAGCAAATGGTGACAAAAAATAAATGAAAAATAAATTGGAAAAGGGAAAACATAAATAGAAAAGAAAGAAAAAAATAAAAGGGGCCCGTGGCACTGGACCGAGTCCACAGTGCGGCCCAGACCCACTCCCCACCGTCGTCTTCCTCTGTAGTGACCAGAGGAGTCGCTACAGAGCGCCGACCGTGCCCGTCGCCGTCGGACCAGCTCGTCGACGAGGGCGTGGGGATAACAACGGCCTCCCGCGCCCCTGCTCTCTCTCCCTCCCTCGCAAACCCTAGATCTCACCTACTACCTCCCCATGCTCTCTCCCCCCGCTCAAGCCCGCGCCGCCGTCGCCATGGCCAAGGATTAGCACGGCCACCGTGCCTCCCTCGTCTCTTCGTCGCGTCCGCGGCCCCCGTCGTGACGAGCCCGTCCTCCTCGACCTCAAACCCGAGCTCCGGAGCCCCTAGAGAACCTCCACGCCGTCGTCTTCTTCCTCGGGTCCGGGAAGTCGCTATCGTTGATTCGCCCTCTCCACCGCACTAGCTGCTCCCTTAGGCCTTCCCATCAACGCTGGTGAAGTCCTCTCACTGCTCCTCTCCCTCTGAACGTCCCCGTCGCCCCTCTAGCTAATATCCCCGCCGCACTCGAGCTTGGCTCACCGTAGTTGAGCTCGTGCTCATCATCACCGTCGTCGTTGGGCTCGCTTAGGCACAACTCCGAGCTCCTGGTGCTTCCAGGAGCACGACACGCGCACGTACGCTTTCTCTCGTGCCTCCTAGCCCTGCTATCGCCGTGCACCCGAAACCGCCGCCGCAAGAACTCATCACCGGCATGCCTCCGGTGACCAAATAGTCATGGGAGTGCATTCATTCCCTTCGCCGCATCGCGTAGGACCGATCCCGCGCTAGTCCCGCTTGTTTTGCTCCCTATACGCACGTGTCGGAGTTCGCCCGAAGCCCGCCTCCGCCGCCATCGAGCTGCCGCTCCCCACCGTCCACCGTAGCCACCGCCGTTGGTCGGAATGAGTCGGCGATGTCTCCAGCTCGCGAACGCGGGAGACGGCGCTCGTTTTGGTGCCCTCTGTGCCGTTTTCGAGCCTCGCCGGCAACTCGGGTGCTCGTCGGAGAACCTCCGATGACGAACGCCGGCCGCCGCCGACGTGGCTGCCTAGGGCCACCCCCAGTGCCACTGCCAGTGGGCCAGGCTGATCCCAGTTGACCAGTTGACTTGGTGAACTGGCTGACTGGGCACAGCCCAGTCACTAAATTGTGGGACCCCATGCCCCTGTGCCAATGACAGGTGGGTCCCCCTGTCAACTGACTAACTAACTAATTATATTAATTAAAATGATTAGTTTAACCCTAATCTCTCATTGACATGTGGCCCCCACTTTTAATTAACTCTGTTTAGATTAATTTAATAAACTGAATTAACCCTGAGTCTATGACATGTGGCCCCCACATGTCAGGTTTGACTCTGGTCAGCCAGAGTTGACTCTTAATGGAGTGATGGTGTCATGTTAACGTCATAAAACATTTTTCGAATTAATAATAATCTTTTAAATTCCAGAAATTAATAAAAACTTTAGAAAATCATATCTTTTAAACCGTAGCTTAGATGAAAATTATTTATATATGAAGTTGATCAGAAAAACCCCACGAATCCAAATATGCCATTCTTTCATTTGTCACATGCTCCTAGAATGATGAACATGGAACTTTCCCCTCCGATTCGACTGTTCGATAAATCCGCCGACCCGAGAAATATCGTCTGGTATTCTCCCGCTTCGTGTGATGCGTGTAGTATTGTGTTAGTGCATACCTAGCCCTGCATATTGCCATGTCATGCATTGTGATCTCATCTATGCTTTATATTTATTGTTTCTTCCCCCCTCTTCTCTCCGATAGACCCCGAGACTAACGCTGGTGCCGGGTACGACTACGCCCCTAACGACCCGCCTTTTGCAGCAAAGCAGCAAGGCAAGCAAAAAAACCTTGAGCATTCCGATATCACCCACCTCTCTCCCTCTTATTCTTGCATTAGAATTTTTTCTACTATTTTAGCTAGCTCCTATTCTGATGCATACCCATTTTTAATGAACTGTTACTATTCCTGCAATCATACCAACTGCTTAGTATAGGTTGGTTAGTGAATCCCCAATGACCCCTTAGTCCCAATTGCTTCTTCATCGATGGCCCGACGACTCAACGACTCGAAGGCCCGAAGAAGCGGTCAACCGACCGACAATGGCACCCCCCTCACATCACCGCACACCCCCTAGTTGTGCGACTCTGTAGTTCTACTATCGAGTATCGAGGGTGACACCTCGTGAAGTACTCATGATGCTAGCCCTGTAGTGCAGCTAGTCGGTCATGGTTATCGAGGGTGATTCCTCCTTCACCATTTCTGGTGATGTCTCTGTCGCGCAATCCCTCAAGTGTGAGACCTTCAAGGGTGATTCCTCTAAGTCCACCACGACGGTTACATCGAGCGGGGACCATTGAGGGTGATTCCTCAGATTCCCGTCTTGATGTTATATCCACACAGTTACTATGACCTGGTTACAGAAACATGTTGAAGACGGGTCGGCCCCAAGGGTACCCGCGAGAGATATTGGTGGGGTGCTCCGGTAAGGCACCCGAGTGTTATTGGCGGGGCGACAGCCTACAATATGGTTCGAGCTTGCCCTGCACTAATAAAATTATAATGGGTTGGGTATTTGATCTGAGTTAGCCGTTGACCTTTTACGCACTAAACCTTCACGTGGGAGAAGTTATGGGTGCTCAGCATCGTTGTATCAATCGAAGCTCTTCGGACGTCAGCAATCGGAGCGGCGCGCGCCGGATTGGTCTGGAATGCATGGCGCTTGCATTAAGGCATGCTAGGACTGTTTCCGGCCGCCCACGCATCGTGCATGAGTGCAAGGGCAAGTGGGCCCACAAACCTACGCGCTTAGGAGTAGACCAGCGGGTTGGCCTCTTCGTTGGGCCTAGGTGGGGCGATGACGTTTTGGATTCCGAGGCCGGGCATTACCCTGGAAAGTGTGTCCGGCCGGAGGTGATCAAGCGTGTTGGAAAAGCGGTGCACCCATGCAGGGATGAACTTATCTATTCGAATAGTCGTGTCCACGGTAATAGGACGACTTGGATTTGTACATGACCTTATACAACTATAATTGTGAATTACTTTAAATGAATGTGGCTTCGGGATTGCTTCCTCGCAGGAGTCGAGGAAGAATCTCTGGGCATGGTTACTTAATAATATTGCTACAATAATATGCTTATAAGTGATTACCAGTCTACTCTCTTCTCATGCTGCAAGATGCTGAAGATGCTAGTCTTCGATAGGACTAGGCCTTCCCCTATTCTTGCTTTATGCAGTCAGTGCAGATATAACCCCACCCCTTGATAATGATGCATACTTAGCATAGTTCTGATGTCAGTCTTGCGAGTACTTTGGATGAGTACTCACCGCTGCTTTGCTTTCTCTTTCCCCCTTGATATGTTTCTGCATTCAGACGATGGAGCCCAGGAGATGGAGTACGCCGGAGGCGACTACTACACCATCGCAGGAGCCTACTACTAGATGAAGGAAGCCCCCAACTAGCAGTAGGATAGGAGGTTTCCAGGCAGGAGGCCTCGCCTCTTTCGATTAGTGTTATGTTTGTGCTAGCCTTCTTAAGGCAAAACTTGTTTAACTTATGTCTATACTTAGATATTATTTGCTTCCGCTGAATCGTGCTTGTCGAGCTTTGTATTCGAGCCCTCGAGGCCCCTGGCTTGTAATATGAAGTTGTATGACCTTTAATTTGTGTCTAGAGTTGTGTTGTGATATTGATTAGTGAGTCCCTGATCTTGGTCATACGCATTGCGTGTATGTTTAGCATACGATTGAAATTGGGGGCATCACACTATATATAGTGGAGGTGCGGCACACCCATCCGGTTGATCGCTTCGGCGCCGTCATTAGGGTTTGCATGTGTTGAGAATAGCCACTTCCACTTGTCGCCGACTGTGTGATCGGACCTAGCAGTTCGCCGCACAGTGTGGTCCTCCTGCACGTGCGGATACCATTAGAGGCGGTGCACTTGCACCGCTCCGGCGAACCTGTATGCAGGATCCAGCGGACCGGCTGTTCAAGGGAGATCAGACCGGCTGCTCGAGGGAGAATGGACGAGGAGGAGATGGACCACGCGGACACGCTGCCCCACCTCTACTTCCGCTGCGCAGCACTGCACGTCTAGTGGTAACGATCTGTGATCGACCTCCATAGCATGTTCTTGGATGTTCTGCGCGTAGGAAAATTTTAATTTGCATGCGATGCACCTATGGTAGAACCCAACACCGATAATTTTTAACCGGTGTCACTGATAGCGATCGGTACTTAGTGTGGCAAACCCGACTTTTGAAATCACCTCTTCAAACGTCCGTTCCTCCAAACCCTAGCTATCGTTCGTGGACCCCTGGTCATCGCCTTTATCTTCCTCAGTGCCTTCACCGTCGGAAGTCGCCGCCGTCGATGGAATCCTCACTGCCATTGTCGCTGTAGCGGACTCGTCACCAAGCTAGGGTACAAATCCGATCCCTTGTGCACTCCTCGTTCGAAATCATGTGCATTAGGATCGTTCCATCGATAAGCCACCGTTTGAGATCGTTCTATCCTCAAAGATTTTCTGTTGGAATAGCAAACTATGAATTTTTAGGGTTTTGCTGTCTGCAATCCGAATCTCGGTGAAACCGAAGCACAATAATTGGTTGTACCGATTCAGTTTCTAGGTCTACTGAGGACAGTCTCGGTGAAACCGATCATCCATTTTCAATGACACCAAAATGGGTGCCAAGTTTCTGTAAAGCAGGGTGTGAGTCTCGGTGGGTCTGAAATTTGTGACTCGGTTGTACCGATATTCCCTTTACACAAAGAAAATCTTGACAATTCTAAGTTCAAATTTGAGAAAAATTCTACATTTTGTGATGACCCATCCTATCTACTCTTCTATGCACTATTCACAGGGTTGGAGATGTCAGTTTCAGGAGATGCAGATCAAGGCACTAGTCCTGATGGAAGCTCATCTTCCTAGCTCTCCAGGCTTTCCAAAGGCAGCAACCAGAGCAAGAAGAAAGCTTAACTCGGATGAAGAAGATTGTGACTTCGTGCTTGAGCACATTCTTGCCAAGGCAAAGCAGGACAAATCTGAGAAAACTGCGAAGAAACCTACCAATGAGGCTACCTCTTCTAGGAAGGTAGTCAGGAAGGAGTATGCCACCTCAGGGGCAGTGAAAGCATAGGAGAGTGCTAGGGCTTCTATGTCTATTGAGCCCCCAAGGAAGTCCATGCCCAGGAAGGCTAGAGAGAAGAAAAGTAGTAATAGAATCATACATGTTGTGGGAAGACCAACCTCAATGTATGAAGACCCAGCTGAGGCTATGGTTGAGGAAGAGGAAGAGCCAGCTTCCAAGGCTCCTCCTAAGAAGAAGAAGAAGCTGCTTGCTGATGCTATGCCAAGCCAAGCTCCATCCAAGAGCAAGCCAGCTGCACCCAAGAAACCCACTGCTCCAAAACCCAAGAGGTTTTCCGGAGAGATTCCAGCTGCTGACAAGAACAAGGGTTCTACCTCCAGAGATGCTGAGGAGGACGCAATGTCAGTATTGATGAAGCTGAGGACACACCTTCCAGAGCATAATACCAGCAATCTGCTTGCTGAGGACATGAAGAACAGGAAGGACTCAGGATTGATAGAGTGGAGAGCCATTGATCCATATTCTCAGAGGAGAAAGATAGCTGTAGACTACAGGTTCTACACAAAGGAACAACAAGACTTCTATGAAATAGTTTTGCTTGACAACAGCCCTGAAGTGAGCGATATGAGGTATGTAGACTGGAAGTACATCAAGGAGAACCAAGATTACTTTCCAAGTGTGCAAGATAACTTTCAACGCATTGGCATTGATGAGTTTGTTGGTAAGGAACTCACTTCTTGGAATGACCAGACGATCATGCAATTCTACTCCACTGCACATTTGTATGGCGATGGTAGAATTGTATGGATGACATAAGGAACCAGGTATGAATCCATAGTTGAAGAGTGGGCTACCATCTTAGGAGCCCCACAGGTGGAAGAAGGTGACCTAGATGTGTACTCTAAGCCCAAGGCAAGTCAGAATGCCATGAAAAACATGTACAAGGAGATCCCTGCTACAAACCTACAATCTCATAGGCTTGGATCCATCTACTTCCGCCATGCTGGTCTACGCACCATCAACACCATCTTGAGGCACACCTTGTTGCCTAAGTCTAGAGATGTAAAAATGTTCAGAGGCTACTCTATCAACATGCTTCTCCATCTTGATCAACACACCATATTCGGAGTGATTGATTTGATAGTTGAGATAGTGAAGAGGATTGATGCAGATCAAAAGAGATCATGTGGATACGCACCATATATTCATATGCTTATCAACTCCCAGCTGAAGAAGCACATATACGCACTTGATCGACCACATTTGCCACCCCTTCTAGAGTTAGAAGACAATGTTGTGGTGATGGATCTAGATCATCCAACCTCAGCTACAGTACAGGCACAGGCACAGGCAGCCAGGGACACTAGTGCTCAGGTGCCAAAGACACGGCGTGAGCAAATAGATCTTATTCTTAGCTCTGTTATCAATATGTAGAAGGACATCGAGAACATCTTGAAGAACCAGGAGAGCCTTGCGAGGATTGTTGATAACACGTTCCATATTCTCAACAACAAGATGGATGGGCTCACAATGACTATGAATGAGCTCAAAAAGGTAGTTGATGGCGTACCTAGTCCCCACACCACAGATGATGATGAGGTTAGTCCACCTCTCAGGACATCCACTTTGTTCAGGACTCAAGCCAGGACTCCTACAGTGCCAGTTCCAGAGACAAGACCTTCTTCATTAGCACCTGTTGCAGCTCCTTCAGCTCCATCAGCTCCACCAGCACCTCCAGTTGCTGCTCCAACTTCGTCCATGACGTCTGTTGAAGTCTTTGATGATGTCGTTCTCTTGAATCCTTCATCAGCTACTGGAGTAGATCGGCCCCAGAAGAGCATTTAGTTCTATACCTTTGAACTTTTTGGTAACTTGTTGCCAAAGGGGGAGAAGTTCTATTGATTGTTAGGGCTTCGAGAGAGAGAGAGAGCATTGCTTTTTCATCGCTTTTCAAAACATTGATATCTTTTGGTTTGTTTGTGTTAAACTTTGTTTGTGCTTGATCATACACTTGATGTGTGTTGCTACTATTTCCTAACTTTATGATGCCTATGAGATGGTCATTCACTTTGCTTGATTGTGTTGTGTTATGATATTCATTCATATTATTCTCGCACACCACCGAGTTGTATGTGACATGGAAGAGTGTCCCATGTACCTAATCGATTGTGCATTTGCATTCAAACATGAATTCAAAATAATGCACAAATTTAGGGGGATCTCTTGCTTATCACATACTTCTCAAAGCGATGATTATATTCATTAATTATAGCACATGTCGAAGCTTTGATCTATATGTTGTCATCAATTACCAAAAAGGGGGAGATTGATAGCCCAATTTCTCCCTTGGTGGCTTTGGTAATTAATAACAACATATATATCATAGGACTAATGTTTCCACTAAGTATATTTTAGGAAAATTTCAACGATGGATTGGCAAAAGGATTGTGGAGAGCCCCCTAGATGCAAGCAATAGGATTGGCAAAGCTTCAAGCAAGAAGACTCTACATTTTACTTTGTGACAAATCACTTTGAGTCCATAGGAAAGCCAATACTATTAAAAGGGCGTAAGGTACTGTTGGTGAACAAAGATGCTCCACGTGAAAAAGTGATAGTCACCAAAAACACCCACAAACTCTTCCACAAGAAGTCTTTCCAAGCCTATCATGGAAATCGGTGCAACCAACAATTCCCACTCAGTCCCACCGATTTCCTAATCAGACAGAACCCTGCCAAACCCTAGATCATCGGTGCAACCGATTCAGCTTCGGTGCCACGGAGTTCAGCTTTCCAACATTCTGTTACCTCGATTCTCAAAATCGGAAATTTCGAGATTTTGGATCGGCGTCACCGAGTTGTGGATTCTGACCATTGGTCACCGTATCGGTACCGCCAAGATATTTGTATCCGTCTCACCAAGATTCAAAAATTGCTACCTTTGGAGCAACTCGGTAACATCGAGATTCACATTTCGGTGTCATCGAGTTGGTCATTTTAGGTGTAACGGTTGGAGTTTTGGGGATGCCTATATACACCCCTCCAACACCACTCACTCGCAATAGAAGCACTCAGAACAGATCCCCACTTATCCCATCGGATTTTTTGAACGAGAGCTACCTACTCATGTGTTGAGATCTAGCCATTCCATTCCATCCATATGAATCTTGATCTCTAGCCTCCCTAAGTTTCTTTCCACCCAATCAATCTCTTCCACCAAAGCCAAATTTGTGAGAGAGTGATTGAGTGTTGAGGAGTCTATCATCTTGAAGCTCAAGAGCAAGGAGTTCATCGACATTATCGAGACTATTGCCTTTTGGAGGGTGGTGCCTCCTAGATTGGTTAGGTGTCGCTTGGGAGCCTCCTACTTCGTGTTGTGGAGTGAACCAAGAAGTTTGTAAGGGCAAGGAGATTGCCTACTTCATTAAGATCTACCCCGAGTTAGGCTAGTCCTCCGTGAACGTAGGCCATCATGGTATAGACAAGGTTGCTTCTTCGTGGAACCCTCCGTGGACTCTCACGACCGTTACCCTCCATGGGTTGAAGTCTTCATAAACATGGACGTATGATAGCACCACCTATCAGAACCACGGGAAAATCTCCGTGTCTCCAAATTGCGCTTGATCTTCCTACCCTTCCTCTATTAGATATGCTTGTCTTTACTTTCCACTTCTATACTCTTAGACATGCATGTGTAGGGTGTGCTTGACTTGCTATCATTGATAATTTTTTCAACACTTAAAATTGGGAAAAGGTAGATTTTTTATTTGGTCAAGTAGTCTAATCACCCCCCTCTAGACATACTTTCGATCCTACAATAATGATCATATAGCCGCTGCCAATAATATTCGAACGCGCAACAAGACTAAACTTTCTTACACCCCTTGATAGGCAAGGACTAAAATAATGGGTATCATTATGAGAACATGTGTGGCCATCCTTACATAGTTTGGTGGAGCCTCTACAATTCGGGTGAACTTTTAGAAAACTGCGACGATGCCTATCAAGCGTGACAATGAACACGTTGCGCTAACGTTGGAGATTCTAGGCTTCTCAGTTGGCTCAGTTCCATGCCGTTATCTGGGCCTCCCCATGGGCATATGAAAGTTAGCGGCAACCCAATTCAGCTACTTAGTGGACCAGTTAGCAAATAAGTTGCCTTCCTGGCGTGACATGTCTTTGTCAAAGAGCAGCCGCATGGTGCTGATCACCTAAGTGCTTTATGCAATCCCTCTGCACACGATGCTAGCACTGGGCTTGTCGCTCAAGACGATCACATAGATGGAGAATATTTGTCGAGGATTTATTTTGTGCGCCAAGGGCCGGGATACGTGAGGGAAGTGCTCGGTGGCTTAGGAAGAAGTATGTACACCAAGGTGGGCTGGAGGATTAGGTATCTCGAACCTGAAGTGGTTAAACATGGAATTTCAAGCGTGCTGGCCATGGTGAAGGCACATGAAGCACCCACATCCTTGGCAAGAGTTCCAAATTTCCATTCCAATGACATCCATGGAGATATTTCATGCCACCACTCGGACTCAGGTGAAAGATGTCGAAACCTCGTGGTTCTGGGAGGACCAATGGTTGTACAGATTCAGGATCAAGGAACTCTCTCTCCCCTAGTCCACGATCGCGTACGCCAAGTCATTCAAGGAACTAGGACCATCAAGGAGGCCTTGCAAGACATTTCTTGGACATTGATTTGCAATGCTTGCAATAGTTTTGGATGATATAGCCACAGATTGTTGAATTACAACTCACGGATGGAGTTGAGGACACCACAAGATGGGTGCGGGAGAGTAGTGACATATACTCTGTACGCTCTACATATGCCTCGAAATTTGGAGGAAGAGAGGCCTTCTATAATATATGATATGCACACTCGTGTGTATTCTGAAAACAAAAGGGTGCTAAATCTTGAAGATGGTGGATCATGGATCACATTGCTATCTACCTCTCGTGTCGAGGGTCTTTATTGTTAATTTATTGGGTTGAGTTGCATTTTTTGCTTTTCTTTGGGTCCTTTTTCAGTTGTACTGTAATAAGAATTTTAATGAGGTTGTATTAGGTCATTTTGGACGCCCCTCATCATGGTCAAAAGAGAAGTTAGACACATGGTCGAGCCGTGTAAATCGATTCTACATTAATTAGAGTTTCGATATAGTTAGAAGTTCTTGTTGTACTATTTGTTTTTTTCAAATGGTCACTGTGGGGAAAGTCTCCCCACCTAAATATATTTCAAAAGTCAACAAATGTTACAAAGTTTACAAGTGTTGTGAGGAGAGGAACTCATGCCACAAGCCGACGTGGCCCTTTAGAGTTTCGGACTTAAGCCGATGAGACAAAATAACCAAATCTTCAATCATAGCCCTAATAGATACAAGAGCATCAAAGTCAAGCCCTTGGAAGCCTTTTTGTTTCTTGTGTTCAAATTTTCCATAGGATGACAAGTAGCATGAAAGGCCGAATGAAGTGGGCAATTGTGCGGGTAGAGTTGTTCTGAAGAGATCTCCAATCGGCGTGGCCCTAGGTCAGATTCATGTTGCTCGCCAAATCCTTCTAGCTAGAGGGCAAGAGAAGAAGAGGTGGACGCGGTCCTCAACCAAGTGGTTGCATCTTGGACAACTTCAATGTCCAGAATGTTTTTTCTTGTGCAAATTCTTCCTTATGTTGAGGCGGTTAAGATAGAACAACCAACTAAAATTCATATTTTTTGGCATTTGAGTCCCAGATTTCAACAAACATTGGTTCTGCAAGCTGATCCGAGAGAGCCACGTAGGCGCCATGAGTGAAGAAGGGTGCACCGTTGAGAAAGCAACAGGTGTATGAACCTAAGAAAGCGCACAATCGTGTAACAACAAATTTAGAGAAGCAAGTTCTACGATCACAGTAGAGATTAGCCAATTAGAAATAGCAGTGTAAGAGCATCTCCAGCCGTGCCCCCAACGGACCCTCCCGAGGCCCTTTTTTTATCGCCAGCGCATGAAAAAGCTCCCAGTCGTGCCCCAGGACGCCGATTTTCTCCGATTGCGCCCTTTTTTTGGGATGGCGATCCCAGGCCGAACCCAGTGCGCTCGGGGGGCTAGGGGCACCGGCTGAAGCGAAAAGTCACGTGGGGCCGAGCTGTCGGCGACACCAGCTGCTTCTTCCCATCGTTTTCCCTCCCCATCGTTCATTTCCCCGCCATTTCCCCGCCATTATCTCCATTTCCCTCCATCTCCCTCCCCCTCCATGGTGCCAAAGAAGTATGCCGCCCCTACCCAAGCCACCCCCCACTGTGTCGTAGGTGAGGAAGGCTCGAGCGCCGATGCCAAGGCTGTCGAGCTTGATGAACGTGCAGTGGAAGGCCGACGTCGACCGGAGGGAGGCGGTGACCACCAATCACCGAAACAGGTTGCTCATGAAGAAAACCAGGGATGCGGCGGCAGAGCAGGAGGTGCCGTCTCGCTCGGCCATGGCGAACGAGCGGCTGATCTTCCCAGGGCAGCAGCAGGCGGGCCCGTTCCCACAAGGCGCGTGGGGAAGCTAGCAAAGCGTCGCATCGCCGGCCAACTTCCCGTTGCCGGCATGAGGCGGCTATGCGCCTTCGCCGGAGTACGTCGATGTCGACGCCCTCGGCGGCTTCAACCCCAACATCACCTTCCCGCGCACACCTTCCGCCTTCTTCGCCAGCCACCCCAACGCCCAGTACGGCTGCTCGCCGACATACTAGGGTTCGTCCGCGACGGCACTGCGACGCGACCCCTGCCTTTCGCGCCTAGTGTGGCCCCACAGTTCAGCACCGTCGACGCCGAGATGGAGGAGATCATCAACACCAGCTCCGCCGTTGCTGCATCATGCCCTGGGTTCGGTACGCAAGGGGTGGAGGAGGACATCGGCGACATGGACGACGTCGACCCCGATGAGGTCGAGGAGGAGATGGCGGATGAAAAGCCGGTGGAGACGGAGCCAGCGCCGGTGAGGAGCAAAGGGAGAAAGAAGAAGACATCGTTTGCCAATGGGAAGCCGATGGAGTCCCGCATCAAGTGGACGGAGAAGCTAGACGAGTGCCTAGCCGAAGCACGGAAGCTTGTCAGCATGGACCCGATCACCGGTGCTAACCAGAACGCCGATACGTACTGGAAGATGATCAAGACGACCTTCGACGAGCGTAAGTTGGTCGACCCCGAGTTCGCCGGCATACACATGGAGCACGGCGACAAGGCCATGTCCAACCGTTGGGCCAACATCCAACTAGCATGCAACAAGTGGCATGGGATCCAAGAAGAGGTCCAGGCTCGCCCTGAGAGCGACATGAACATCGAACGACATGTACGTCCATAAACGCCCCCAGTTGGCCTTCTTCGCCTTGTTCTTCGTTGACACTTGTTCTTGCAGCATATGGTTCGGATGTTTGAGTTGTTTCGCAAGGACAGCGAAACCGACGCTGACTTCAAGTTCCTCTATTTGTTCATGAGGATCGAGTTGTGCAAGAAATGGGCCGAGGTCTGACTTGCACTCGCCAACAAGGACGACGTTTACAGCCCGGGCGTGCCTATTCCGGGGGCGGCAGAAGGGCGGCCTGATGAGAATAAGAAGGCGGAGAAGGCCAAGGACGGGGCGTCGACTGCGGAAATGTTGCAGGCGTTGATCGAGCAATGCATCGTCGACGCAAAGTCCCACTCTGCCCCGAGGGAGGATAAGTCGGAGGCGAGGTGGTAAGCGCTGATGACGAAGCATGACGCCAAGCTCGACCTCCTCAGGACCAACGTTGCCGCGAAGAAGCGCAACACCGACCTGGCGTTCCTCATGGGAGGTATCGTGGCGGACATGGACCCGCAGGTGAAGGCGTGGTACTTGGCGGAGCGCAACCTCATCTTAAACCTCATGCCGACGCCGACCACATCGCCCATGCCGCCGTCGAGTGCACCTTCATCTCCGACGCCACCGAACGCGCCCTCGCCCTCGCCGACGCCAACGCCTACGCCGACCTCTCCCGCCACTCCGGGAGATGACGAGCTGGCCATTTGAGTCCTACGCATGTCTCCCGCCTTTTTGTATGCCACACTATTGGCATGTTTGATCGCCGGACCTGTGGTGGCGATTGCCGGCTTGTGACATGATGGACGCTGACTTGTGGCATGACCGATGCCGAACTGTGGCATGATCGCCGATTTACGTCTTTTTTATAGCGAAGAACGAAACGTTTGAATTTGCATACGCGTGTGACCAAAACTCAAGGGTCCGATTGAAAAGTTAAGCCTTCCCAAGACAAAAATAGCGTCGGTTGGAACGTTTGACCACTTCACCAGACACGCTGTGAGGGGGTGATGTGGAGGTGGGGGGTGGAGGGACGGCTGCACTGGCACTCCTACAAGTGTCACGGAGCATTACCTACGTAACATGTGTTTCTAGTGGCAAATCCAATAACACGTGAACTCATCCCGCCGCAGCCCGCAGATGCGTGGAATATAAAACGGATCCCTGGAATAGAACATATCTTCCCACAATCTTTATGCGTTTGTCTATAGGATCCGGATGAGTTTGGTTCGTGCAGAGTGGCCAATAGTGTCCACTCACTCACTCACTCAATTATGTGATAAGCCAGTACCGTGATCTAGCTGCATGCCTGCATCCGCTATCTACTGCAGGTTCGTAGATTAGTCGAGTGTCACTGTAGGCCAGCAATAGCGGCACTCCACTGGTGCGCGCGCGCGGGTGGGTGGGCTCGATTGGGTAAAGCGCACCGTGTCAGCTGCTCGCACGCCGCTGCATTTTCTACGCCTCAGCCCCGTCTTTTCCGGCAGATCAGTGTGAAACAGAGAGGTCGGCCACTTGCTCTCGCAATTGGAGTGCCCACTTTTTGCCTGCACGGCATATCAATCTGTGTGAAACCGAACGCAGCAGCAGCAGCAGCAGCAGCAGTATGTAATGAAGTAAGCTAATTTTCGGCCATCTCCTCGTGCGTGCATAGATCGACCGGTGAGGTGTGTGGCCGGAGGCGAGAGGTCAACCGAGTCAACTTTTACTAGGGGTGGCCGGGTAGGGTCGGGTCGTGTCGTGTCATGTGCACACGCTGTTGGGATAAACACGTACGTACGGCGCGCACGTCGTGACTGCGAGGAAATTTGAATGGTGGGCGGGTGTACATCCATGTATGGATATATGGCATGAACGTACTATTATCCCTAAATGGATATATGGCATGAACGTACTATACAAACTATAACATATATATTACATAAACGTTAAGCCTGAAAGGACGGAGGGAGCAGTGTGTTTGACATGTTTCCTGTATAGAAGCCATAGAGTTTGACATCTCTATTGCACATTGATCAGGGAATCCGACTCAAAACAAAAGAGGCGCTACTGGCCAGCTGGGGGGCCACTATACAAGGAGTGTTTCTTCAGAACTGTTTTTTTTTATATTTTATATTTATTTATTTTACAAATATTATGTCATGAAAAAAAAATTATGATCACATCGGCCGCATCCAGGCCGATTAGGTCCAGTCGACCTGGGGTGGCCGACTAGAACCTGTCGGCTACGGCGAAACTGATAGGCCTGTCGGCCGAGAAGGCCGGCAACTAATCGGCCACCAGTAAGCCGATTAGTACTAATCGACCTAGGTGTAGGCAATTAGTATTAATCGGCCTATTCGTGGCCAATTAGTACTAATCAGCCACAGCCGCATCATCTGGTGCATGCCTTTATTTTTTTTTCACGCCAAGTGTTCCCGCCATCTTTTCTCGCCCAATTTCCCGTCAAGTGTTCCCGCCAAATTTGCCCGCTCGTTTTCTCGCCACCTTTTGCCGCCAAATTTTCCTGCCCGATTTCCCGCCATTGCTGTTGTCATCTTCCTATAAAAGTAGGCATTGTAACTGTCTTCCTATAAAATCAGGGCCGTAGTCATTATGAGTTTGCCTTGTTCGGATCAAAGCATTAGGCCTAGCAAATGGAAGAGTGCGAAGTTGCCTCGGGGGGTGGAAGCAGTTTCATTGTTGGTGCGGGGATCTCTGCAAGGTGAAGGAGGTGACAGATTTTTCAGATTGGTTGGGCATGAAGTTTTTCATGTGCGCTAATTATGAGGAAGATCCACCCGTTGCTCCTTCACCGTACATCACGCCTCCGGTATGTTTCAGTCACCCAGAATAAACACGTTGTTAATTTTTTTTTGCTGATTTGATTTTTATATTTCTGTTTTTTTGTAGTCTCCTCCGCTCCTGTGCATGTACTATTGTTGGATAGATACGAAAATGCCAGACTGGGCGGTGACTGAGATTCGTGAAAGAGGTCGTCGTGCATGGGCAAGTTTGGACTTGGAAGAGCGCCGCGAGAAGGCGACAGCAGAGGAGAAAGCAAAGCAGGAGTGAGCGTGGCAAGAGTACTATGTGGAGCAGAGGGCTTTTCTTGCTGAGATAAAGAAGAAAAACCAAGAAAACCAACTTCGACTGGCGGAGGTCTACTGGCAGCGAGATGAGGCCTGTGAGGGTGAGAGGCAGAGAAAGAAAGAAAGGGCTCATGTAGCCCAGGCAGCAGAAGAAGCTGGAGATGGAAAAGGAAAATATCCACGTTGGACTCAGTAGATTTATATTCTTGTAACTCAATTTCAGCAAGTTGTATCTTAATTTCAGCAAGTTGTATCTTAATTTCAGCAAATTGTATCTTAATTTCAGCACCTATAAAATCCCCATGGTATGTCTGAATGTCTTCTGCATTGAAATAGAACATGAATACGTCTCACACATAGAATAGACATATGTCTGATACATAATTAGATAGAGGTTTCTCTACTGATAGATAGAGGTGTCACTCACGACGTCTGGGAAGGCGCTCAGGGGGTGTGCTAGGTGTACTCCATCCAAACCTATGGGGGGGGGGGCAATGTTACGGGGAGGAATCTCGAACCCGTCCTGGTCATACTGTGTATCCTCGGTGGGCCATGGTGGAGGAGTCGAGAAGACATCCATCCACGCGTTCTGCTGCGATAGGACATCTCCTTCCTCACCCGTGAACCCGGATCCGGATGCCGAAGCCTCCTGATATGCATAGGATCCTGCAGGAGGGATCATCATTAGTGAATAAATGGGTAGTCGCAATTACTATTAAAAAGAGTGAATAATGTGTGTTTGGGTTTGTTGCATGTGCACTCACACGTTGGCCGAACTTCGTTTCCAATTTTCACCTCATGTGTCCTGACCTCATTTGCACATCCGAACTTGTTGTTAGCTAAGTGGACCTCGAACCTTCGCTGTTGATTTCCGATGGCGACAACACTGTGTGACCAGGCCTTCATCATCTTTTCATCCATGTACTTCATAACCCTTTCACAATAACGTGTGTTTGGGTTGTTAGTGACATGCAGGTCGGCGCCGTAGAATATTCCCTCCACAATGGTTGTAAGTGGCAGAGCCCTGTTTCCTCTCAGGACAAAGTTATATGTTTCAGCGAGATTGGTTGTCATGACACCGTATCTTGCTCCATGCGTGTCATGCAGCAGAGACCACCTCTCCACAGGCTCATGCTCTATCCGCCGATCAAAGGTTTGAATCGACCTCCCAAGCCTTCTGCTAGTACCAGGAGGGTCAAATCCTGGCAAGTCACAAAGCCCAACAGGCTCTTCCTCCGTAGCAGCTGATCCGGTAGCTAATTGTGCAGCTACAGCTTCAACGTGTATCCTCACAGCTGCATCTCTTGCAGCTCTTCTGTCCCTCACATGTCTCAGTGTGCATAAATTAAGTTTGTTACGGATTAATTCGTACTTCCATTGCTGGTTCTGCTTGCAGAGTTTCTTGAATAGATTCATGAGGTTCTTATTTCTGAATTGCGAGAAGAAGTTGGCCCCAAGATGGCGCATGCACCAACGGCTCTGCAAGTCCTGCCATGGAGTTTGTTCATCGGGGCCAGGGTTCAATGTCTTCACTGCACTGAGTATACCAGCATGCATGTGTGACAGCCCAAGTGTTGTCCCTATCTTATTTGGCATGTAACCCCATGTATGAATCTTGTGGCATGAGCCTAATGTATGATTAGCACCTTCTCATTCATGTGTTGTTTGCATTCATGCATCATTCATCCATCATAGCATTCATCATAACTTGATTGCCCTCTTGTGTCTTGGTTTGATGTGGTGTTATGTGAGTGTGCTTTGTGTCATGTTGGTGTTGAGAATGGTAGGGGTGATGTGAGCAACTCCTCTTCTTCTCCCCCTCTCTTCTCTACCTCAACATCACCTTCCTTCTTCCCCCTCTCTTCATTTAAATATTATGAGCCGATTTAACTTGCTGTTTTAATTGTTTAAAAATGTTCAAGAGGTGGCCCTAATATTCTTATGAATTGCCACGGTGATGCTTTTGTTGTTTGGGGGTGTTTGGGTTTTGGGTTTTATTTAAACAAGAGCTGCCCTTTTGTTAAGAATTAAAATAACTTGCTAAATAATTCAACTTAATATTTTTATTAAATGTAGCAGATTATTTTCCTTACAAAAGTATTTTTGTTCTGCTCAAAATCATTTTTAAATGCCTTGGGGATTTATTTTTGTGTTGCTGGTTTATAAAATAGAAAAGCTCCTCCTGTTTGTTTTCAGAGAGAGAGGAGCAGTTGGGCCTGTTTTCCTGCGGCCCAGCCCACGTGAGCAGGACGGCTACCTACTCCCATCCTCTTCTCCGTCAGTGCGGTTCAGAGAGCGCGTGCCCGCCGTCGCTTTTCCGTCGCCGTCGCCGTCAGCTCATGGGTTTAAAGCCCCTCGACGTGTGTGCCCTCCCCTCGCCTAGGGTTCCTCCTTCCGCCGCCGCCGCCGCAGCCTCCTTCTTCCCCTCCATATCTCTCCCGCCTCTCTTCTTATCCCCTGCAAGGTAAGTGTCGAGAGTTTCACAGAGTGCAGCGACGTCCGCCGCTCGTCGTCGCCGCGTCTCCGGTGGGCGGCGACCGTGGTGGTGATGGCGTGGAGCTCGGGTGCTGACGCGGCGTTCCATACCCGCCGCTAGGGGCCCATAGAAGCTCTACAACGACGGCCTCATCGTTGCCGGAAGCCCTGCGTCGCCGTCTTCTTCCCCTGCTTCGTCTCCGGCCATCTCCTTCCCCTTCGTCGACTCCGTCGTGACCGGCTCGTCGTCGCCTTCCCCCAAGGTGAGCCGCCGGTCCCTGTAGGCCTTCTCCTCTGCGCATAGCTCATAGTTGCTCGCCGCTGTTATCTGTCGCCGCCGAGAGCAAGTCGAGCACCCGCCGCTCGCCTCCTTCCTCCTCACCGCAAGGTGAGCAGGGGAATGGACCCGTTGGTTCTTCCCGCGCGCGTGTGAGTAGTTGGGGTTGCCGGATCCGTCGTGTATTGCCGTAATTCCCCGCCGCTGTTGCTTGTCACCGTTGCTCTGTTTCGGGTTCAGTTTCGTCAGTTAGGCTGTATGTGTCTGTACTAGTGGCGATGCGCCCCTCCTTTGTTACCAGCCGACGCCGTAGCGCAGTGGTAGTGCCTGTGCGTGGAGACCAGGAGGTCTCGGGTTCGATCCCGAGCCACTCCCCTTTTTGTGTGTTTTCTTTCCTTTTTTTGCTTTGTGTGATCTTCTTGCACATATGTGGAGTGTATGGTATGTATGGGGCAGTGTGTATGTGTTTGTGTGTGTATGTTCTACATGCACTCACTTGTGTAGGTGTGTGTATGAATTGATATGTGAGTGTGTGTATGTGCATGTGTATGCATATGCATATATGGGTGCACATGAATGTGTGTGCTTATACAAACATACATGTGTATGTGTAGATGTAGTCGTGCAAGTGTGTGTAGTCTGTAGGTGTGTGTATGTGTATGTGGGCATACATGTATGAAAGTGCTTGTGTGCCTATACACACACATGCTTGAGTGTGGTGTGCTTGTGTGTGTGGTGTGTAGGTGTAATGAGAGGTGTGTGTATGTTATACATACACACACATGTGCATGAGTAGCTCCATGTGTAGGTGTTCTCTTTTATGTGCATAGTAAGCATAGTTTCTCTTCTAGTTAGTTTCATCCTTGAAATGATGCTATGCCATGATATCATGTTCCTAAGTTGCTATTTAACCATTTCCAACAAGTATCAATAGGGTACATGCCCTTTTGGGCCATTTTCATTAATGCACATAAGTGTCATAAGTCACCCATGCCTTAGGAGGTCAATTTCGACCTAGGGTTACTCCCACTTGCTCCAAGCAAGTATAGGGGTATGATTAATGATTTTGGGGTAGAATCAACCCAGGAATGCATCTGTGAAGTCAGATTTGACTTTGGGACAACTTCACAAAACTGCATTTTTATGCTGTGATGCCCTTTTGTCCATTTAAAATGATTTAATTTATTAATGGTTTTAAGTTCTTGCCAACATGGAAGTGGTAGTTAAAGTTGCTGGGAATGTCCCAGTATTTTTTTTTTTTATTCTAAGTCACCAGGTCAGTGGCTACCTTGCTGTTAAGTTGCTATGATGATGTTGTTTTCTGCCAACCTGAAATATGGCTAAGTCTGGGAAATCTATAGTTATTGTGATGCCATGAAGAGTGGGTTGTATCTAGTGATATGTTTGGAATTTGCTCATGATCATTGTTAGTTATTTATATTAGTTATATTCATGTACCATACTGTTAATTTTCATGTCAATAGGAGCTCTCTAGCATATTTAATCAGTGTTGTCAACTTGCTACTTTATTAACTCAGATTCCAGAAAACTGGAATTTTCACTAAGTCCCAGAAAACTGATTCATCATGCCAACTTGATTGCTTCATGCATATTGATGTGTGGCTCCTTTGCTATTTGTGTAGTTCGATAAGCTGATGCATATGTTGAGTAGATTCTGTCAATATCTTGTTTGTGGCTGTAGGCTTCCTGTAGCTCAACTTGTGAGCTTTAGAAGTTGCTATGTTGCTGTTTTGTGGCAGATTTGGTGTTTTATTGTTTTGTGACTTGTGGGATCTATGCTCCATGGAATTGATTGATTCTTGAGTCTATTGTGATTGGTTTTTCATCACCTATCTAGTGGATACCTTGGAATGAGAAGAACTAACCCAGGTCTTGGTTAACTTGTGTTTTGCCTCCGTACCTTGTCGTGAGCGTATCTTGAGAACCGTAGCTCCATTTCTTGCGTTCCTTATATGCATTTTTATCGATTTTGCATGATGCATGAATATTTGCCATGTTCATGCATGTCTAAACAACTTAACATGAGGTTCTGACCAGATTCATTATAAGCAAACTTTGCATCTGAAACATGACTAGTTTTGGATTGTCATGGTGAATTCTTCATAAATGATTCATGCATCATATTGTTTGTGCATTACAACTTGGTTGGATGTTTATTGTTGCTATTTTTCTTGGGTATACGCGAGTATCGATACTGAGTTCGAGGACCCTGGAGAGTACCACTACGAGGATCCCGCTACTTGTTCCGCAGAAGAACCAACAGGCAAGATGATCGTACCCGGATCCCGATACTATTTTTGCTTGCTAGTTTCTCGCTCTTATCGTTACAATTGCGCTACCTACCACTTTATATCATCCCCCATGTTGCCATGACAGCCTCTAACCTCCACATCCTAGCAAACCTTTGATTGGCTAAGTTACCGCTGCTCAGCCCCTCTTATAGCGTTTTAGTTGCAGGTGCAGGTTGTTCCATGTGATAGCATGGATTTGGATATCACAATAAATTCTGTTATTTAATTTAATGCACATATATATCTTGGTATTGGTGGAAGTCTTGTCCTTTTGCTAAGTGATTTGTTCCGCTGTTACCATCATTAGTTCCATGTTACCGGTGTTATGTTTTCCATATTTTGCGCTCCTAACATGCTCGGGGTTGTTATGGGGACCCCCTTGTTATTCGGTTGAGATTAAAACTTTCCTGGCAAGACCCAACATTGGTACTACATTTGCTAAATAACTTAATAAACTTGCATAGGGCTTTGCAACCCCGTAGATAATTTAATCAACCCCTCCGGGCCAGTGCTCCGCATGAGTGTTGGTTCAAAAATGTCAACAGCCGATGGCCACCAGGGGCAACTCTGTGTCAGGCCTATCAGAAGTTTGGACAATCCGTCGTGTCGTGAGACTGAGATACGCGACTCTTATCGGGTTCGTCGACACGTCGGGTGGTCTTGCTGGATCTATTTTACCTTTATCGGATGTCTTGCGTGTGGACTCTGACTTTCTTCGGGTTTACTCGAGGTGTTGGAATTCCTTTGGAATTACCTATGATGATCGCGAGATCCGCGGTCGAGGCTATTCCCACGGAGTGTGGTTAATTTTGTAATGGATTAGTTGGAGCACCCCTGTAGGGTTAAATCTTTCGGAAAGCCATGCCCGCGGTTATGTGGCAATTTGGATATTTGTTTAACACCCAGTTCTAGTAAACTTGAAGTAAACTCTAATTAAATTACACCAACTGTGTGAGTAATCGTGATCGTCTCTGCTCGTGAACATGATCCGAGAGAGAACACGGTGGGGTTGTGTTTGACGTAAGTAAGTGTTCAGGATCTCATAGAGGTCATACTAGAATCGATCGCTCATCGTAGGCCACTCATATTTATTTCCATGTTATATAAGTTAGCCATCATATATGCTTAGTGCTGCTGCAAACCAAACACTTACCACTTCCCAGCCTTAAGCTTGAATAGTCTCGGTACCCGGGCACATGATAGCTGAGTCCCTTGTGGCTCACAGTCTACTACAACACTCCAGGTACAGGTTCAGATGAGTTCGTGTAGTATGAACTCACCCAGCTGCAGTGGGAATATGATGAAGAAAGAGGCAGGATGTACATGACGTATCCGGATGAGTAGAGGACCTGGTCGTGGTCTTTGGGATAGCTTGATAGTATCATTTGCAACCGCTTTTATCGTTTGATTCCGTCCGTAGTCGGACCCTATGTTCAACTTGATATTATGATTTGAGTGACATTGTAAGTTAGCATGTGGCGAGTGTAAGCCAATTCTTGTATACTCATCTCTTTCAATATTGTATGTTGTGATGATACTATTCTTGCTAACGGCAAGATGCACATCTATCCCTTGCGAGGCCCTCGTGTCTTAAAGTGGATAGGCGCGCATCTTGGGCGTGACAACATGTCATGAAGAATGCACACATTTGGCTTATCATGCACAACTGCAATTTTTAATTTCCTGAAGAACCATGTCCAACTATCAATGTTCTCACTCTCCACAAAAGCAAATGCCAGTGGGACGACTTGATTTTTGCCATCTTGTCCAACGGCGGTAAGGATCTGACCCTTGTACTTGCCAGTGAGAAATGTTTCGTCAACACAGATCACCGTCCGACAATGTCTGAAAGCTTCAATACAGACACCGAAAGAGAAGAAGAATCGATGCAACACCCTCACTGTAGGAAACTCTGGCATGAACATGTCTTGGATGTCGACATACGTGCCTGGATTCCGGTCCCGAAGTGTGTGTACGAGCCAGACAACAGAGTCATATGCATCGAAATATGAACCAAATCTGGTCTCAAGTGCCCTCTGCTTAGCCCTCCAAGCCTTATCATAAGATATTTTGTACTTGAACCTGACAAAGACTCTTATGTGGATAGCCTTAACTTCCATCGCTTTGCCCTCCACTATCTCGTTGTAAAGCAACCGAGCAAGGACTGTGGATGTCAGGTTCGGATGATCTTGAGGGATACAAGGAATAACACAAGTGTGATGAGCTAAGTCACTAATGACCCAACTTGAGCCATACTTAGGCAGATAGCCATGCACCCTGGCGGGACAACCCTGATTTCTGCATACCATTGTCAAGTTTTTCGGGCTTGACACATCAGCTATAAAAACCTTTGGGTGGACAATGCCCAACCAATAATTGCATCCTGCAAAGCTTGTTTGTTTGGATACAAGGCACCTAACGCAATGTTGTTCTGGTGGTACTGCTAGACAGAATCATGACCATCATTCACGATCATTGCAGATGAGAAGTCCCGATTCCATGCTGCGGGAATAGGCACTTCATGTGCGTTCTCTTCTTCCTCTGACTCGGCAGAATTGTCGAGAATATCACCATCTCTATCTTCATTCTCCATCTGGTTTTGCATGTGCCCATCTATCTCGTAAGCATCTGCCTGGCCACTTACATAATCATCGGCAATTACTTCTTCTGCATGACTGCTCTACCCTGATTCGTAAACATCATCTTCTACATGGGACGCATAATTTGGCAGTGAATCATGCATCCCTTCACTTCTATGTCCAATATTATAGCTTGGTCCGGCTTCTGGTGCACTAACATGCTTCAGCACAGGGAGCAATAAGGCCACAGGATTACATCCCTGCTCACGTAAGCTTGTAACCAGCGCACCCACTTTGAGTCCCGGTCTATTGGCTTCAAATAAAAGTAAATATTTGAACTCGATCGGGTCCATAATGCATGAACACCGATGGTGTGTGTTTCAGTATTGAACCCACAACATCCGGCTAGCCATTCGGTCAACTGACTAACAGTCCAAGTTTCAGGGGAAGTAACTGGCACCTCAACGTACTGAAATTCACTCAGATCAGCTCCCATCTCATTTGTGCTGATGCTACCAGGACCGTAGTAAAAACCTAACTTCACTACATCACACATCTTCGCTTACCTAAAAAATTATTCAACATGGTCACATATCAAGCAGAATGAGATACTATAATTATTTCTACCTAAACTACAAATTCGCACACCTAAATATATTTACCACACCTAAATAAATCAAAACACCTAAATATGCACAACTAAATATATTTCCCGAGGCTACCGGAGCACCTAAAAATATCCAAACACAGAAATATATCTTACAAAGCTACCGAACCACCTAAATATGAAAACGAAACCCATTCACGAACGTTAAATCTTACCCTTGAATCATGTGGAGATACGACGAACGCCGCAGCCTCCATCACCACCACCAGCACCTCCACCTCCTCCTCCTCCACCACCACCACCTCCACCACCACCACCACCACCTTCTCCACCTCCAAAAAAATGGTCAAAAGCACCACCACGAACTACCCCATCGCGAGATCGACGGTTCTTCTCGCTCCCCTAACCATCTAGAATCGAACTATGGTGAGGGAAAAGAGGGCTGGAGGAGAAGCAAAGAAGAGGAGAAGAATGGAAGAGGAAGAACAGGGAGAGAAGGAAATAAACGAAGGGAGGAAGGAGATAAGAGGGAGGAAGAGGAGAGCCCGTGGGTGGCTGGCCAGCCTCTAATCGGCTTCGACATGGCCGAAAGGCCATTCGGCTGCGGCGCGGCCGACAACACACTCCGCTGGGCCGACTGGACGGAGTGGGCGGGTGCGATGTGGCCTGGCCACTAATCGGCTCCCATGTGGCCAACAGGAGACTAATCAGCTTCGCCGTAGTCGACAGGTTCTAGTCGGCCTGGGCGTCGCCGACTGGAACTAATCGGCCTGCGTGCGGCCGATGCGACAACAAATTTGAAAAAAAATCATGGCACGATATTTGCAAAAAAAGTAATATTAAAAAAAATTAGCTTCTTCAGAAGCCTTTCAAGGATCGCGTTCTTGTTTTTTTCGGATTTTGTTTCTTTTCGCACCCGTTTTGGCTTTTTAATGGTTTTTAGGGTTTTTTGGCTTTTCTGTTTCCATGAGTCTTTATTAATTTTTGGATGAATTTTTTGTGTGCAAAAAGTGTGTTTTCTTTTTCCCCTTTCTCGAGAGACATGGTTTCCTACCATAGGAGGCACGAATTTTCTTCTGCGAGTGTGCCTCTCGAAAACGAAAAAACACGTTTTTTCTTCTTTCTCGAGAGGCACGGTTTTGCTTTCGTGTGAGGCACGGTTTTTCCGTCCGTTTTTTTTCATTAAAAAAGTTCGTCAAACCTATCAACATGGGATCTGGTTTGAAAGAGCTCGACGTGAAGAAACGAACAATGAAAATGATTTGTGATTTGGACTCACGCTTTAAGAAACAAAATGTTTTGAATAAACGGGTCTATGAAAAAAGTGAAAAGTCTCACGTTACAACAAATGACATACATGCAGTACGTCACTTGTCGCAACGTAGAGAGTTGGGAATGACCTTTGGAGGAAGCTCTTCAATTAATGATTTCGTTTATGAGTAGTCATTTCATCCAGTTGGTGGTGATAATGAAAAGACGTCCTCCCAGTGCGGAAACTATATCTCACTTATATCTACTCCTAAAGCGTAATTTGTACTTCGTTCGTTCGTTGGCTCCTGTCGATCGAAGACCTCACCCCATCGATACCACCCCTCATCGATTTTCTTTTCCTCTGAAAAGAACCGCTAATTCCGTTGACCCGATCTCCCTCATCGGTTTATATATACCTAAAAACTCTTGCCTTCTCCCTCACATCGTTCGCCGCCGCTCCCTGTTAGGGCCAGTTCTTTTCCAGCATATTTCAGCTTATTGTCAAAAATAAGCTAGAAGCCCAAAAGAACTCGTTTTTGATAAGCTAGCTTAGCTTATTTTCACCGGAGTCCCCTTTGCAATGGAAAAAAGCTGGGGGGGGGGGGGCGAGCAGCTTCGCGCAGAAGCTCACTTAGAATCGAGCCCAACCCCTCGTCCCACCACCGATCCCAACCCCTCGTTTCACCATCGAGTCCAACCCCTCGTCCCATCATCGAGCCCAACTTTTCACTAATCATACTATATATAAGCTGGAAAAAAGGCACCGAAAAGAACTGGCTAGCTTATTATCTGAAGCTTATTTTCACAGAAACTTATTTAAAACTTATTTTCACCGGAGCTTATTTCCACATAAGGTTCAAAAGAACTGGCCTTTAACGTGTATCTCACCGACAGACAGCTACAAAAATCCCGCCGCCGACAGCACTCACCCCATGCGGCTGAGCCATCCGGCCGCCGCCAACGAATACCGATCCTCCTATGCTAGCAAGTTTTTCTCCTCCATATGAGTTGAGGAAGTCATCTTAGATCTCGACTCTAAAGGTTGTGTGCCTTTGATCTCGTCGGCAACAATACTTCGGTCGATGGGCGACGTGTTGATCCTTGTTACCCAACCGAGGCGGTCGAGCCCTGTCGCCACCAAGCTCCTCCCGCAGGTGGAATGGGGTTGGGATAGTGGCGTTGACCGCAATCGGTGGCCTTCTCCAAGGGCTTGCTGCTACCCGACAGCACCGCGGAGCGCGGACGACGCTCCCTCTATCTAGCGCCATGGTGCAGCTGCAGGAGCAGACATCCTGCGGCCATGAGGCCAACGCAAGATCATGCTGATCTGTTATGGTTGTCATTCCTCGTTGCCCCAATGTGAAAATGCCATGATGCAAAATTCAGTTTATGCGATGTGTGTCTTCAAGACTTGGCACCAGGATTTCTTGAGACATTGTGAGACATAGCTAATTGATACCTACATGGACCTTCAGAAAATATAGAACTGAAATTTTCTTCTGTAATTATACCAATTGGCTATCTACTTACATTTAAGTTCTTTATGAACTATTATAATCACGTACTCCCTTTGTTTCAAAATAAGTATCTCAACCTTAGTATAATTTTGTATTAGAACTTGTATAAAGTTGATTTGGGACGGAATGAGTACATATCTATTATTGCTGATAAAACGTTGTATTAGAACTTGTATAAAGTTGATTTGAGACGGAATGAGTACATATCTATTATTGCTGATAATGCCAGGTACGTCCATGGTTTAATAAAATCTTTACAGTTTCAGTATTGTACATGTACTAAGTTATTTGTTGTTATATTGATGTTTATGTTGTTCCCTCGTTGATCTCGATATCATACATTTTAAGCTTCCTTGTTGACCGCCGACAAATGAACTAAGAAAGGAAGGCTTGCTGCAAAATTACAATGCCATTTACTATGCAGATGATTCCGACAACTTCTCAAACAAGTCAACATTATCATTCACCCTTTAGATGGCTCGAGAATGCGCAGAGCGCCAATGACAACCTCAAACAAATGCAACAAAGCAAGGTGATGATTTCTTTCGTTTTTCCTAATCCGAATCTTTGCTTGAATCTCTCAATTGTTTGATCCAGTTTGTTGTTAGAGTACAATGATTCCTAATCCGAATCTTCATGTGAATTGGTCGATCGGTCTAGCTTCTTGTTATCGTGGTGTCGGTCCCTAGCCCCGGCGTACTAATCCTCAACTCTGGCACCTTCGATCCGACCTCTCTCACCGATGCGACCGAGTTTGAGGCGATGCATAACAACATAAGCATGCAACTTTGCTTCTGAAGCAGAAGCAGGCGCTGCTCCTTGACACCCTCTCCATCTAGGCGTGTTGACATTTATCTCACCTTCTTTCGAACATTAATTTATTGTGCATCAAATAGGAAAAATTGGTTCCCTCTGCATGACGTGATATTGCCCCCTTTTCTAGATCTAATTTATGAACAAACACATACATGATCTTCTAAAAAGAAACAAGTATAGAGCTGCTGACAAACATTGACGCACGAAAGAATTTATCATGCTTTGTCGTACTTACATTTCTTTTAACCTTCTGTCACTCTTGTTTTATTAATTTTTCCATATGTTGCAGTTTGTGAATAGATCTGTATCAGGTGAAACATAGATTAAGTTCATGCAAGGTGGAAACTATGTACAAATATTTCCATAAATTATGAAGAATCCTGTTGATATTGTTGACGGGGTATTTTAAGATAAAACACTAATTTCATTTGAAAGATAGGAAAGAGTGTGCAAAGTCATTCAAAAATACTTGCTTGCAAATGAATGCTAAATGGCACTTAGATTTATGTTCCTTGTTGTTTCACAGAAGATCTTCTTGGATACAACTAGAATGCTTGCAGGGAAAACAAATAATCTACTTGAAGTGCTCTGGTATTACACACTGAGGATGGAAAAGTTATCCACTCTAAGGGTCTATCAAGAGTAGATTCGTGGAGGTTGTTCCTCCAATAGGAATGGTTTTAGAAAAGATAGGTTTGACACATAGACATATATTTAGGCTTTCATTTTTCTTGAGATGGGGCAAAGGATTATAGAATGGCAAAGAAACTTATGGAGGAAAGAAATGCACTTATTGATTGTACAACTATTCAAGAGACGATGTTTGCACCTATAAATAGTTGATCTAATTTCTGTATGATGAGCAACACCTCATAGAAGTGACACTGACCACGAGGAAGAGATCGAAAACATCAACATCCTCTTGCGGTGTTTCTCCTTCTCATCGTCGTTGTCACCACCAACACCAACAATGACGACCAACTCACGAGAAGGCTAATGGAGCGCTGAAGCCTTTACGAGAAGGCAACACACTCGAGATTTGGTGGTAAGTCATCATTGTGTTTATTCCTAATCTGCCATAAACCATAATTTTCATATTGTATGTGTTGTAGAAATGTTCTTAGATACATATGTTTTTAGCTCTTAATATTTTAGTATGGTGGTAAATTTATCCCTTCATATGTCACTCCTAGAAACAATTTTAGTTGGGAGAAGGAAGATAGAAAGAAAAGAGGAGCCCTTTAGTGGTAAAAAAAAAGTCGCCACTGCAGCTTGTTGCAACGCACGAACAAGTTATATGGTTCTCTCGCGAGAAGCAGCTTTTATTCGCGTTTTTGAGCCGGTCAAGTTCTGCTCCTTATCTGCTCGCGCAGTACATACTCGTGCGCTCGCTTGCTTCTTCGTTTGGGAGGCTCATTCGTTCGGGAGCGTTAGGTACAGTTAGGTCGGACTGATTTTCTTTTTTTTTTCATTTATTTTATTTTTCGTTTATTTCCGTTTTTACATTCAGTTTTATATGTTTTTCATGGTTTTCTTCGAAGTTTCTGTATTCTTTGCTTTGCATCGGTTTTCTTTGTTTTTACCAGGTTTTTAGCTATTTTTTCTTCTTCTTCTTTGCTTTTATTTTTCCAACGATTTCTAAGGTTTATTGCTTTTTCTGCTTTTCACTGCTTTTTACTGTTTTTTCTTTTTACTTTGCATTTTTATTTCTTTTCTTTTTTTCCTCGCATCTTTTAAGATTTTTTCTTGGCTGTATTTTCTTTTGTTTCTTATTTCCTTTATTTCTTTCTCATTTTTTACATTTTCCTTTTTTTCATTTTATCTTCCTTTTTTATTATTTCTTTGCATACTTTTGTATACAGCAGACACATTTTTAACATATTTTATGTACATGTTAACTATTTAAAAACTTATTTTTATTTATTTTTCCCCATATAGATGTTACACTTTTTTTTCGTACATCAAATATATTTCTCATGTACATGCTTAACATTTTAGAAATGGTTTTGTGAAATCTTCTAGGATGTTAATTGATAAAAAGATTGAGGCTGGTTTAATATATTTCTCGAAACAGTTCAACCCGTTTTTCCTAAGACCAGCATGCAAATATGTCTCTGGCATGAGTAAAGCCGAAGCAACAGTAGTATTGATATCATTCATGGGCCCTGCTAATTCCCCATAGGGTAACTCTATAATTTTCCAAGGTAAAAGAGCAGCCGACAAATTTGAATAAAAATAGAAAGGAACATAGTTCCAATAAAGGGAACCCAGGGACCATATTCTTCTCCAATCTGAGTTTTGCTCAAGTCTCAAATAAACTCAAGACATATTAAAACAAATACTGTACATGATTATAAATTATTCAGACATATATTTGTTTATATATAATTTTTTGATAAATATTATAAATATTTTTTATACATTAGGAACATTTTTGTATATACATTTAACATTTTACAAATACATGATTAATATCTTGTTAAACATATACTTTTTGATGCCTACTTTTTTAATAAATATTTTTTTATCTACATAAGTAATATTAAATTTATACATGTTTAACATTTTTAAATACACGAATAACATTTATAAAATATATAGTTTTTATCCCTACTTTTTTAATACATACTTGATATTTTCGGTATACATCAGCAACATTTGTTATTACACGTTTAAAAAAAATAGATTTACATAATTAACAATTTGTAAAACATATCTATTTTTTCGATTAAGTTTTTATCATAAAAATTGTAAAAATAATCATACATTGGAAATATTCTCGTATACACATTTAGATTTTTATTATTGCATGACTAACATTTTCTGAAAAATATGGGTACAAGTGTTTTTATAATCATACATTTAGAATATTTGAAATTAAAAAAACGTAAAATATCAAGAAAAACAAACATAAAAATGTGAAAAAAATAAAAAAAAGACTTTTTTAGGCCTGTGGCCTCCAGGGTGCTGACCGGTCCAGTCTGGCGCTAGCCTTTTATTGAGCCAGCCATATAGCTCTCGCTTGTAAGTGATCCATAGGTGCACCTCCACCCAAAGTTGCCTCCACCCAAAGTCTAGGGAACAACAAGTTAGCGAGCATTCTTTCGGGATCCTCGTAACGATCACTCCCACATGCCGCCACTTGGCTCGTTCTCAGCCGTCGTCACGTGTTGCGCTCTGAGAGTTTCTTTCGATTTTTTTAAATTTTTTGGCACATGATTTCAGCCTTTTAGATTGGTTTTTTCCTTCGTTATTTTAGTGTTGTCGTTTTTCATCGGTCATTCTTTGCTTTTGAATGAAAAAAGTCCAAAAAATTGCGCGAAAAAACACATTTTTTTGTTTTTGCAAGAGTCACGACCGTTGTCGGTGTCAAAACCGGCGGATCTCGGATAGGGGGTCCCGAAATGTAAGACTAGATGCAATGGTAACAGGAGACGAAGGGGACAAGGTTTTACCCAGGTTCGGGCCCTCCTATGGAGGTAATACCCTATGTCCTTCTTGATTGTATTGACGATATGGGGGTTACAGAGTTGATCTACCTCGAGATCGAATAGCTAACCCTAAATGAGTTGTTCTATGTCTACAACCTAAAACCCTCCGGCTTATATAGACGCTGAGGGTATCCACGGTTTATACATGGTCGGTTACACGCCGAGGAGATAAACATGCCTATTCGCTACATTAAATGTGGAGGACAAGCCATAATTCCCGAAGCTTCCTTCCTGGAGACAAGGCCTTAGATTGATCCGATGTTTGGTAAGCGGCCCATACAGTCCGGCCCATAAGAGATAGGTC
This sequence comes from Hordeum marinum, assembly GCA_022496015.1. Classification (NCBI taxonomy): domain Eukaryota; kingdom Viridiplantae; phylum Streptophyta; class Magnoliopsida; order Poales; family Poaceae; genus Hordeum; species Hordeum marinum. The sequence goes on along the minus strand of CM039676.1, from coordinate 192,321,389 downwards.
GGCCTCCCGAGGACCTCTTAATCCAAGACTCCCTCAGTAGTCTGAACATGCCCACAACGCCAAGGGTCTTAGCTTCAGTCACTTCATGTAATCATAGTCTTCGGCTTGCAAGGTGAGTTCTTCCCGCTGAACTTAGTTCGGCCTCCGATGACGTGTAGCTCTCTGAATAGTGGCGTGTGTGGACACCGTGAATAGGTCGGCCTCGAAGGCCAAACGTCAAGGGGTAAAATAACGTCCCGTGACGACCTTTCTAATGAAAGGCCACAACCTGCCACAACCGCTAGGCCACTTGTAGAAACTCGATTCACGGTTCGAGGCCGTTTTAATCAACATGATCTATCAATGTAGAGATCGTGCCCCATTTTATATGGGATACGTTTAATCATGCGCGTGCAACGACACGCATGTCTTGGGAAGCGGAGGGATTCACAACGCAGCAGAGGGAGGCCAAATAGCGATAAGCCCCATAAAAGGGAAAGAAAACCCCAAGGCCTAACCACACCTCCCATTCGCCTCCTCTGCTTTCCCATTCCTCTGAGTTTCCGAAGCGCAAATCTAGGTTTTCCACTCTCCCCCCTTTGAGCTCATCCATGGCGGGCTCCAATGGCAAGTGGGAGGCCTGCAGGAGATATGCTCTAGAGGCAATAATAAATGTTATTGATTATCTCCCTGTTCATAATTAGGTTTATGTTCCATGCTATAACTGCTATGGTTCTCGAGTCTACAATAACCACGAGGCTTGAAGGAAGACTCATATGCATGTGTGGAATAATAAATGGTAAATTGTATTCATAGTCTGGACTCTAAGACTGGCTCAAGTATTGCATGATGATCCTGTTTTCCTGATCATGGGCATGCCTATGCCGGCAATTTTGAGGGCGCACTGTTAGAAGAACATTTGTGTTGAATGGACCCGAATTGATGTTATGCTATGAGATACATTCGTCATAAGTTAATGGTTAATAACACAGAGAAGTTAATATTTGCATAATTCCTTAGACCATGAGAGTATCGAGTTTCTTCATGCTTGCTTCATGAACTTTGGGGTTTGTTAAACGTCATCTATAAATGGGTGGCTATTACGGCGGCTTACGGGTTCATGGAAAAGTATGTAAAGTAACTTGATAGCTCAAGATTGGGATTTGCTCCTGCGATGATGGAGAGATATCTCTGGGCCCTCTCGGTGTTACGGCATCCATCATCGTCTGGCCAGACCCTTTGTGATTTGATCACGGGGATGCCTGAACACGGGAACGAGAAAAGAGAACAATACCGGCAACGAGGTAACCGGCATAGTGGACAAGTTGTTGATCCACGGGGATGCCAACATGTCTCACCTCAGGTATTTGTAACATATCGCGAAGCAACAGGAATAGCACACGACAACTGGAGGTTCACTCGAATATTCATTCGTGTGGGTATAGGGGTTAATATGGGTGTCGACGACTCCGATGTTGATCATTGATCGGAAGGGATTCCGTGTCATGTCTATGCTTCACCGAACCTATAGGGTCACACGCTTAAGGGTCATCTATCTGCTGAATACTAGACAGGGAGTCTGAGAGAAAATCACCAAAAAAGTTTTGGACACTGGAAAAGTTTTGGACAACGGAAAAGTTCCGCAGAGAGAACACCCGAACAGTTTCGGTAAAACTAAAAAGTTGTTTCAGGGGATACCATTAAGTCAAATTGGTTTCGGCACATGCCTGATAATTCCTGGAGGGTGCCAGAATCATTCTGGAAACTTTTGGGAATTTTCCGGAAGAAAAACCGGAAATGTTCCGGAGCTGCCGGAACCGCTTCAGATGCTTTTCGTAGATGCAAATCACTAATCCGGAATTGTTCCGGATCGCATTGAAAATTATTTTAGTGGGGTACTGGAAATGTTCTAAGCCCACATAAATATTTTCAGTTCGACCAGACGCTAAAAAATGTCATCGTGAATAGTGAAAGTGCTTTTTGGGAGAAAATATCTCGTGAATAGTGGAAACACTATGATGAATAGTGGGAAACACTATTGGGAGAAAATATCTCATGACTAGTGAAAACACTATTACGAAATAGTGGAAAACACTATTGTGAATAGTGGGAAACACTATTTATGAATAGGGGAATCACTATTATGAATAGTGAAAATATCTGAGGGCATTTTGGTATTTTTACCATAGTCTCTCACCCTATAAATAGGGGTGAGGAGGAAGCCCAAAAACTCACTCCTTCTCACATACAAGTGCCATTGCAATGATCTGGCTTCTTCTCTCACTCCCAGCGAAATAGTTTCCTAGAGCCGAAAGGCTGTCTGGGTTCCGGCAGGAACTAGTTTTAGACGGCGAAGCCCTGTCGGATAGATGACACCGTATGTGTGCAAATCTGTAGAGAGATCGTAGTTTCGGTCTTAGTTCGAGAGTGCCTCCCGAAGGGCTTTCCGTGTGACCGTCCGAGTTTCGAAGGTCCTCCCGAAGGGCTGTCCGAGTGACAGTCCAAGTTTTGAAGGTCCTCCCAAAGGACTGTCTGACCGCCTCCCGGAGGGCTGTCCGAGGGGCAGATGAGGGTATACATCCTCACGGTTGGGAGGTTGTAAATCCTAGCTGCGGGGATCTGCACCGCCGATCGTCATCGACTCTACTTCCGTTGCGCTACGAGTCGGTAACGAAAAGATCAAACTTTGTATGCAGTCTTCATAGTGGTCCTGGGCTGGTGCGTAGGTCAGAATTTTTTTGTTTTCTGCTGCGTTACCCTTTAGTGGCATCAAGAGCCGTGCTATTCGTAGATGCAGGTTGCGATCTAGAATACATAGAGATGTATGGGTGTTGCATAATATAATTAGGTAGTAGATGAGATCTATTACTGAAAATTATTTGTGCGGGTAGCAGATGAAATCTGTAACCCGATGTTCTTGTTGCTTCCCTGGAATTTGCATAGTCCTGATCTTAAAGGCATGGTGGAATCTCACAAAGTTCTGGCAATCCGCGATCCTTTCATACTGCTCCTGAGTATGCTGATTGACAGATCAACGAAGTTCTAACAGTTCTTTGGGTTCCACCATAGTTGAGAAAGATGGATGTTTTGCAGACAAAAGGGCAATGCAGATGCGATCTGCATGGGGGTCATGCGTATGACGAAGTTTAGTATGGGGCTCAAGATTTTATTATCTCGTGTTTCATACACCTCGCAATGTTAATCTAGCGACTTGGATTATCATGCTTGATGATGGACGTTGGTAGCTTCGGTTTGTTTCGAAACCTTAGAAGCCACGTAAAACAAGTTTTTTGCATGAACCGATTAGAGGCATCTAACTTGGTTTTGCAGGATGGTTTGCATGTGCATGTGATGTGGTATAGCAGTGCTCATATAAATTCGATTATGTATGAGATGACTATATGATGTAATTTGATTAACATGACCTGCGTGTCATGATTCGGCATGATGGCTGGAGCCATATGATTGCACTTTAATGACCTGCGTGTTAACCTTATGTAATGCACTTTTTTATTTGCTATAGATATAGCAATATTATCTGGTGCATCGACAAGGTGGTGGCAATCTTCGCGAAGGTGAACACCGACGCGAATGCCGAAGACGAAGAAATACAATACTTCTCCGTCAGAAAGGGCTATACCATATCATGCTATTATGAATTGCCTGAGATGTTTATCCCTTATGATGCACCCTTTTGATTACGCAGTAGTCGCTTTTATTAGGGTCATCTCTCACAAAATATCAAGTAGTTAGTGTTGTCTCAAGTGTAGCACCGTCACAGCATCTTTCCTTTCGGGGTATCACATGGATACATGGGTACGAACGATTGTACGGGTGTGAGGCGGGTGAGTTGAGACCTTGCAGCGTGATCACTTGGTTGTCTTGACGTTGAGGCATGAAAGTCATGAGCTCGAAACACACGCATCGAAAGATGAACAAGAGTCACATAGAGATGTGATTGGCAAGTTGGCCTACCGATTACAATTCTCGTCACTTGAGATGGATACATCCTTGGCGTTGAATTGTAATATGGATCTTGAATCACTCACAAAAATTATGGGAGATATTGATTTGAGTGGGAGCGCACTGTAGAATTGAATTCTTTTAATTCTCAGTGCAATTAATTTTGAACAATGTCTAAGTGTGATTTGCATAATAGTTGTAGAATAATGGCTCGCGTTTCCACCTTCCCTATTAAAATTGAATAGCTGTTAAATATCTGGTTAAAACTTTACGGTTGGTAACGTAATGTGAGGATTGTCCTCAAGAGTGCCGAGAAGGACTTTTTCCTATCGCATGCTTTTGGTATTCTCCCGCTAATGCTATGGATCATGTGACTCTCGTCCTTCGATCCAAAAGCTAGAAATCCTTTTCAGTCAAAGTGCAATATGTTTGCTTCCATGAGACCCGAACTTCGAAAGTTTGGATAGTTATGTGATATTCATGGAATCTGAAAATCATTTTCAGAGACAGACAAAGGCTAAAAGATATGATATATCCAAAGCAATGTTTGTTTACAAACTACTAGTAAAGAAGTTTACTATGCATTAGACTGATAAGAGAGGGATCCAGGAGAACGCCTGTCATATGATGAAAGGTGAATAAAACAACAACTTAAAGAGAAAGAAAGTGTCCCAAGGGTGTTAGTGAGACTTTCATGCCTAGGAAGTCCAGGGCTATCGCCACTCTTAAGTTGGATGCTTCTTCTGAGAGTAGGAGAAATACTGAAAAGTTAAACTGTTAGAAGTACAATGGCAAAAGGAAAGAAGACTGGAATATCCAGCTCATGTATGAATGTCATACAAGTTTTTGATGTATAGAAGGCTGGTCAAAGATATAGTTCTTGGGAATTATGGTTAAACATGTTAATCACTAATTCTTGGGTATTGTGAGTTGGTCACAAAGATACCCGCTCGATTGCATTCTGTTGCAACTCGATGTAAGAACTACTATGGCCTGAAAGACTAACCAGGGATGAGGTTTAGATACACGCAGGGAACATAGTAAATGTTACTATGCCTTCCATCGGTGTATTCCCTATGTATTAAGTTTCATAATTCATTTTAGAGTTTCACACTCTAGCCCTTTGCATAAGGTATCTTGCAAGAAGGTTGTTCATAAGAGAACTTTTCATGTTCGGTGTTATGAATAACATAAGGGCCATACTTTCATTATGAATGAGACGTATGTTATGAATATTGATAATAATACATTACCTCTGGGTTTACTTTTATAATTCATTTTAGAGTTTCATACACTCTAGCCCATTGCACAATGTTTGTTGCAAAAGAGTTGTTCATAAAAACAACAATTGTCGTTCAGTATTATGAATAAACATGAAGGGCCATGCTTCCATCCTAGATGGGATGTATGTTATGAATATTGATGGAAATATGATACATCCATAACACTGACACTAAATGTTGCAAGACTAAAAGAATACCACATATGTGTGGCACTGCATTTGGTCACATTGGAGAAACCCGCATGGAATATTCCATTATGATGGATTTTGAAGTCGTTTGATTTTGAATCATCTGACACTTGCAACTTTCCTCCAAAAGGTGAACTAACTAAAATACCGTTCACAGGCCATAAGGAACGAGCAAAGAACTTATTGGTGATCATACATTTGATGTATGTAGTCCGATAAATGTTGTTGGAAACAGTGGATTTGTCTACCTTCAAAAATGACTCAAGTAGATATATGGATATTTACTTGATGAGACGTAAGTCTAGATCTTTTGAAATCATTCGAATGGTTTTCAAAAATGAAGTAGAAGTTATTGTACCAAGAAAATTATGTTTCTGTAATTTGATTGCGGAAAGGAATATTTGAGTTACAAGTTTAGCGAATGTCTGATGAGTCGTGAAAAGAGTTTCATAACTTGCACCTCCCGGAACACCACTGCAAGTGGAAAGTCCGTGAAGATGTAATCAAACCATTTATGACATGGTAAGATCAAAGATGACATAAATAGATTTGCCATTACCCCTTTTATAGAGTGATGCTTTAGAGACTGCGGCTTTTACACTGAAAAGAGATCCATCAGGTCTGTTGAAATGACGCCATGGTATGGTACGCCCAACCATGTTATATCTTTTCTTAACATTTGGAATATGGGGCTTGTGTAAAAGGTTGCAAACCTATTACAAATCAGACAAGTGCTACTTTGTATGGTTATCCCAAGTCATTGGGTATTCCCCCACCACTATACCGAGGCAAAGGGTTTTGTCCCAAAACGGTATGCTTTTAAAGAGAATAGTTCTTATAAAAGGTGAGTGGGAGGACATTGCAACTCGACGAGATAACCAGTATCTTCGTCATCAGTTCAAAGGAAAGAAACCCTGGAAGTGATTCTGTTGTTTCCTACTATGACTAATACGAAAGTCTCTACAATAAAATGTATGGACTTCGGTCGAACGTGCAACTGAACCACGTAGGCAAAGCTCATGCAAACCTATCAGGTGTGCAAACGAGATATTGTTGTTAGACAATAGTATACCTACAATACACAAGGAAGCGTTGATGGGCCCTGACTCTGGGATTGGCTAAATGCCAATACAATCCGAGATAGTTTCCATATAAGTGTTTCAAGATTAAAACCTTGATACACCTTTCAGAGGACTTAGAGTCTAACGAATATTTATGGAACTAAAAACTGATACAGATAAAAATTGTTTTATCCATAAAGCTCGACTTGTTGAAATAACAAGTTCAAGGAGTTGACTACGATGAGGTTGTTTCAGCATAGCGATGCTTAAGGTCAGTTCAGGTCGAACTAGCAATTAATACATATATCAATCATGAGATATGAAACATGGATGACAAAAGGATTTCCATCTGATGGAAATGAAACCTAGGACTTGTATGTTATACAGTCCAAAGTAATTTGTCGATCCAGAGGATGCTAGTAAGTATGCAAACTTCAGAGTTCCAGCAATGGACAGAAGAGAGCAAAATGGAGTTGGAATCTTCGTGGTTTGATGAAATGGTTAAAAGGGTTTTTTGATTTTATCAATGGGTAACGAAGATGCTTGTGATTCAAGAAAGTAAGTGGGAGCATAATAATATTTCTAAAAACATTGTGTACTTGACCCATTGTTAATTGGAAATAAATTTCTTGACACGAATTAGGACTTCATTTGAAAATAGTTTTGCGATGAAGTGCTTAGGCTAAATAGCCTCAATATTAGGCATGATGATCTATGGAGATAGATTTACCTAATGGGGCTAAGCAATGAATACATATTGACAAGGTGCTAAAACCTTTTAGCATTTAAAAATGCCAAGGAGTGATTCTTGATGAAGTCACATGGAAAGAGTTTTTGCAAGACTTAGTGTCCCAAAACACTGACGAGTAAAATACATGATGGAGATTCCACACACTCTAGTGCTTGGATTAAATCATGTATTCCATGGTATGTAAAAACAACCAGATATGTCTGATACTCCCAAGTTGTTGCGAGTATAGATACCAAAGTGATCAAAGCACTGATAATGGGACAACAGTGAAAGATGTCATTAAGTACTAGAGTAGTGTTGATGACATGTTTTCTCGCAAGCAGAGATTATGAAGTGCTCGTTGTAAGTAATTACATCGATGCAGTCTCAATCAATCCTCCATGTGATTTTCGATTTAAGTTAAGGGTTTTGTGTAATACACAATATGGTGGCACGGTAGTTGGAAATTGTTCCAAACAAGATACTGTGGCGAATTCTGTAACAAAGGTTAAGTATGTTGACGCTTTGGGAGCAACAAAGAAGTTGTTGAATCATGTAGTTCATTCATGAACTTAGTATGGTTCCAAGATGGCTTTGGTTTATGAGACACTATTGCAGATAGTTGCTCCATAGCTCAGTCTGAGGAATCAGGTTTCGACCAATGATTCACACATATGCAAAGCCAAGTTCACCAAAAATATGAATTTTGTGATAGCATGAAAACGCGAGGATATGCAAAGTTACACACGGAGCTGAAGTTGTCAGATCCGTTGGACATCAGGCTATACCACAAGCGAAGCATACTTTACACCAGTATGCCATAGGTGTAAAGTGCATTAGCATTGACTAGATTATTGACTCTAGTGCAAGTGGGAGTCTGTAGGAGATATGCCCTAGAGGCAATAATAAATGTTATTGATTATATCCCTGTTCATAATTAGGTTTATGTTCCATGCTATAACTGCTATGGTTCTCAAGTCTACAATAACCACGAGGCTTGAAGGAAGACTCATATGCACGTGTGGAATAATAAACGGTAAATTGTATTCCTAGTCTGGCCTCTAAGACTAGCTCAAGTATTGCATGATGATCCTATTTTCCTGATCATGGGCATGGCTATGCCGGCAATTTTGAGGGCACAATGTTAGAAGAACATTTGTGTTGAATCGACCCGAATTGATGTTATTCTATGAGATAAATTCATCATAAGTTAATGGTTAATAACACAGAAAAGTTAATATTTGCATAATTCCTTAGACCATGAGAGTATCGAGTTTCTTCATGCTTGCTTCATGAACTTTGGGGTTTGTTAAACGTCATCCGTACATGGGTGGCTATTACGGCGGCTTACGGGTTCATGGAAAAGTATGTCAAGTAACTTGATAGCTCAAGATTGGGATTTGCTCCTCCGACGATGGAGAGATATCTCTGGGCCCTATCGGTGTTACGGCATCCATCATCGTCTGGACAGACCCTTTGTGATTTGATCACGGGGATGCCTGAACACGGGAACGAGAAAAGAGAACAATACCAATAACGAGGTAACTGGCATAGTGGACAAGTTGTTGATCCACGGGGATGCCAACATGTCTCACCTCAGGTATTTGTAACATATCGCGAGCAACAAGAATAACACATGACAACTGGAGGTTCATTTGAATATTCCTTCGTGTGGGTATAGGGGTTAATATGGGTGTCCACGGCTCCGATGTTGATCATTGATCGGAAGGGGTTCCGTGTCATGTCTATGCTTCACCGAACCTATAGGGTCACACACTTAAGGGTCATCTATCTGCTGAATACTAGCCAGGGAGTCTGAGAGAAAATCACCAAAAAAGTTTCGGATACCGGAAAAGTTTCGGACAGCGGAAAAGTTCCACAGAGAGAACACCAGAATAGTTTCGGTAAAACTGAAAAGTTGTTTCAGGGGATACCATTAAGTCAAATTGGTTTCGGCACATGCCTGATAATTCTTGGAGGGTGCCAGAATCATTCTGGAAACTTCTGGGAATTTTCCGGAAGAAAAACCGGAAATGTTCCGGAGCTACCGAAACCGCTTCAGATGCTTTTCGCAGATGAAAATCACTAATCCGGAATTGTTTCGGATCGCATTGAAAATTATTTTAGTGGGGTACTGGAAATGTTCTAAGCCCACATAAATATTTTTCAGTTCGACCGGACGCTGAAAAATGTCGTCGCGAATAGTGAAAGTGCCTTTTGGGAGAAAATATCTCGTGAATAGTGGAAACACAATTATGAATAGTGGGAAACACTATTGGGAGAAAATATCTCATGACTAGTGAAAACACTATTACGAAATAGTGGAAAACACTATTGTGAATAGTGGGAAACACTATTTATGAATAGGGGAATCACTATTATGAATAGTGAAAATATCTGAGGGCATTTTGGTATTTTTACCATAGTCTCTCACCCTATAAATAGGGGTGAGGAGGCAGCCCAAAAACTCACTCCTTCTCACATACAAGTGCCATTGCAGTGATATGGCTTCTTCTCTCCCTCCCAGCGAAATAGTTTTGTAGAGCCGAAAGGCTGTCTAGGTTCCGGCAGGAACTAGTTCTGGACGGCGAAGCCCTGCCAGATAGATGACACCGTATGTGTGCAACTCTATAGAGAGATCGTAGTTTCGGTCTTAGTTCGAGAGTGCCTCCCGAAGGGCTGTCTGTGTGACCGTTCGAGTTTTGAAGGTCCTCCCGAAGGGCTGTCCGAGTGACAATCCAAGTTTTGGAGGTCCTCCCGAAGGGCTGTCCACGACACCATTCGGGGGACTGTCTGACCGCCTCCCAGAGGGCTGTCCGAGGGGCAGATGAGGGTATACATCCTCGCGGTTGGGAGGTTATAAATCCTAGCTACGGGGATCTGCACTGTTGATCGTCATCGACTCTACTTCCGCTACGCTACGAGTCGGTAACGAAAAGATCAAACCTTGTATGCAGTCTTCATAGTGGTCCTGGGTTGGTGTGTAGGTCGGAATTTTTTGTTTTCTGTTGCGTTACCCTTTAAGGCCTTCACAGTCATCGACCGTGACATCCAAGACCTCAAGAAGGCTGGCTACCTCCCCGCAAACATTCCTCACCGTGCGCCAGAGACGGGCCAAGTGATCCCCACTCCCAAGCCAGGGGAAAGGGTGGTCTTCCTCCCCCACTTCATCCGGTGACCGAGCTTCCCGTTCCACCCCTTCGTCAGGGGGCTTATGTTCTTCTACGACCTCGACTTCCATGACCTCCCACCGAACTCCTTCATGCATATATCGGCTTTCATCCTTGTCTGCAAGGCGTTCCTACGGGTCGAGCCACACTTTGGGCTCTGCCTCAAAGTGTTCAACGCCAAGACGAAGTGCGTCAACGGCAAACATGCAGACTGCAGCGGAGCTGTCATCGGCAAGCTGACCCGCGTTGTATGGCCATCCGGCACCTTCATTGACACCATCAAGGTATGGCAGAAGGAGTGGTTTTACATCACTAAGCCACAGGAGGAAGGCCAGATTGCCTCCGCGGAATTCAGATCCGGTCCCCCCACCAGATTAACTTCATGGCTCCGTAAGGGCCTCAGCTGGGGACTGCTACTTCTCGAGCATGCGTTGGTTTCCGTCAACAGGAATGGTTGATGCAGCAAAGTAGATAAGTATTTTCCTCAGTTGTTGAGAGCCAAGGTATCAATCTAGTAGGAGATACAAGCAAGTCCCCAATAGGTGTACCTACACAAAGAATCAAACTCTTGCACCCAACGCTATAAAGGGGTTGTTAATCCCTTTAAGGTTTCTTGCAAGGATGAGATCTGACCTAGATAGATTGCTTAAACAAAAGTAAAAGAATAGGTAAAAGTAATGCAACAAAGTATTTTTGGTTTTAGATATGAAAGTATAAGATGGAAAATAGACCCGAGGGCCATAGGTTTCACTAGAGGCTTCTCTCATGATAGCAAGTATTACGACGGGTGAAGAAATTATTGTCGAGCAATTGATAGAAAAGCGAATAATTATGAAGATATCCAAGGCAATGATTATGCATATAGGCATCACGCCCGTGTCAAGTAGACCGAAATGATTCTGCATCTACTACTATTACTCCACACATCGACCGACTCCTGCCTGCATCTAGAGTATTAAGTTCATAAAGAACAAAGTAACGCATTAGGTAAGATGACATGATGTAGAGGGATACACTCAAGCAATATGATGAAAAGCCCATCTTGTTATCCTTGATGGCAACAATACAATATGTGCCTCGCTACCCCTACTTTGTCATTGGGCGAGGACACCACAAGATTGAACCCAGAACTAAGCACTTCTCCCATTGCAAGAATTACCAATCTAGTTGGCCAAACCAAACCAATAACTCGAAGAGACTTGCAAAGATATGAAATCATGCATATAAGAATTCAGTAAAGACTCAAATAATATTCATGGATAATCTGAACATAAACCCACAATTCATCGGATCTCGACAAACACACCGCAAAAGTGTATTACATTGGATAGATCTCCATGAAGATCATGAAGGACATGGTATTGAAGAGCAAAGAGAGAGAGAGAGAGAAGAAGCCATCTAGCTACTAGTTATGGACCAAAAGGTCTGTGGTGAACTACTCACGCATCATGGGAGGGTCAATGGAGTTGATGTAGATACCCTCCGTGATCGAATCCCCCTCCGGCAGATCACCGGAAAAGGCTCCAAGATTGGATCTCTCAAGAACGAAGGCTTCTGGCGGCGGAAAAGTGTTTACGTGGCTTATCCTGATAATGATGGAATATTTAGGAATTTATAGGCCAAAGATTAGGGTTAGGGGAGCTGCCGTGGGCCCACAAGCCTGCCCGGCACGCCCTATCCCCTGGGCACAGGCCTAGGGCTTGTGGCCCCACGGTGGCTCCTCTACCTTGGTTCTCAAGTCTCGTAGTTTCCTTTCGTTCTAGAAAAATTCCTTCTGAAGGTTTTATTTCGTTTGGACTCCGTTTAATATTACTTATCTGCAATTCTCAAAAACAAGGAAAAAAGAGAAATTGGCACTAGGCTCTAGATTAATAGGTTAGTCACAAAAATAATATAAATTAGCATATTAATGGATATAAAACAGCCAAAACATATAATATAATAGCATGGAACAATAAAAAATTATAGATACGTTGGAGACGTATCAACATCTCCAAGCTTAATTCCTGCTCGTCCTCGAGTAGGTAAATGATAAAAACAGAATTTTTGATGTGGAATTCTACCTAACATATTTATCCATGTAATATTCTTTATTGTGGCATGAATATTCAGATCCATAAGATTCAAAATAATAGTCTAACATTGACATAAAAAGAGTAATACTTTGAGCACACCAACAAGGTAGTCGTGTCCTTTCGAAATAACATGGCCTTAGAAAGTTATCCCTGCAAAATCATATGGTCTGGCTATGCTCCATCTTCCCCACACAAAGTATCTAAATCATGCACAACCCCGATGAACAAGTCAAGCAATTGTTTCACACTTTTGGTGTTCTCAAACCTTTTCAACTCTCACGCAATACATGAGCGTGAGCCATCGATATAGCATTATAGGTGGAGTAGAGTATGGAGGAGGTGTGAGGATAAAAAGGAGAAGATAGTCTCACATCAACTAGGTGTATCAACGGGCTATGGAGATGCCCATCAACTGATATCTATGTGAGTGAGTAGGGATTGCTATGCAACAAATGCACTTAGAGCTATAAGTATATGAAAGCTCAAAAAAGAAAATTAAGTAGTTGTGCAAAATGAATATCCACTAGTTATATGAAAGTGACAAAATAGGAGACTCTCTATCATGAAGATCATGCTGCTACTTTGAAGCACAAGTGTGGGAAAAGGTAGTAGAAAATGTCCCTTCTCTCTTTATCTCATTTGTTTTCTTTTCTTTTTCTTTTTTATTTTGGTGGGCTTCTTTGGCCTCTTTTATTTGTTTTGTTTGGGCTTCGCTGGCCTCTTTTATTTTTTGTAAAGTCTGGATACTCATCCTAGCTTGTGAGGGAGTCATAGCCTCCATCATCCTTTTCTCTCACGTGACAATGCTCTATTAATGAAAAATCATCACACTTTTATTTACTTATAACTCAAAGAAAAAGAAATTACAACTCGATTCCTATGACAAAATATGACTCTATATGCACTATGAAGTGATGATGCAAGTCATAAAAAACTATATGGTGGAAGTTGCATGGCAATATATCTCCGAATGGCTATGGAAATGCCATAATAGGTAGGTATGGTGGCTGTTTTGAGGAATATATGGTGGCTGTTTTGAGGAAGGAGGGTTTCGTGTACCGGCAAAAGTTGCGCGGTACTAGAGAGGCTAGCAAAGATGGAAGGGTGAGAGTGCATATAATACATGGACTCAACATTAATCATAAAGAACTCACATACTTATTGCAAAAGTCTATTAGTTATCAAACAAAGCATTAGACGCATGATCCTAGGGTAGAGGTTGGTAGGAGTTAACCATCGCGTGCTCCCGACCCTCACACAAAGGTCGACAATCATTAAACAAATTATGCTCCGACTTCGTTACATAACGGTTCACCATACATGCATGCTACGGGAATCACAAGCTTTAACACATGTATATCTTCCAATTCACAACTACTCACTAGCATGACTATCATATTACCATCTCTATTATCTCAAAACTATATGCAAGGAATCAAACTTCTCATAGTTTTTAATGCACTTAATATGAAAGTTTTTATTATATCGCTCTTGGATGCCCATTATATTAGGACTAAATTCATAAGCTAAACAAATTACCATGCTGTTTTAAGAAACTCTCAAAATAATATAAGTGAGGAATGAGAGTTCAATAATTTCTATAAAATATAACACCACCATGCTCTATAAAGATATAAGTGAAGCACTAGAGCAACATTGCCTAGCTCAAAAGATATAAGTGAAGCACATACAGTATTCTAATCAATTCACGGTTCAGCGTGTGTCTCTCAAAATATGTGTGCAGAAAGGATGATTATGGCAAACTTAAAAGAAAAGACTCATATCATACAAGACGCTCCAAGCAAAACACATATCATGTGGTGAATAAAAATATAGCCTCAAGTAAATTTACCGTTGGATTGAAGACGAAAGAGGGGATGCCTTCCTAGGCATCCCCAAGCTTAGGCTTTTTGGTATCCTTGAATATGACTTGGGGTGCCTTGGGCATACCCAATCTTAGGCTCTTGCCACTCTTTATTCCATAGTCCATCAAATCTTCACCCAAAACTTGAAAACTTCACAACACAAAACTCAACAGAAATTCATGAGATCCGTTAATATAAGAAAAATAAATCACCATTGTAGGTACTCTTGTGAACTCATTATTTATTTATATTTGTATAATAACTAATGTATTGTAACTTTTCCATGACTCATACCCCCCGATACGACCCATAGATACATCAAAATAAGCAAACTACACAAAGAAAACAGAATCTGTCAAAAACAGAACAATCTGTAGAAATCTGTTGACTTCGAATACTTCTGGAACTCTAAAACTTCTGAAAAAATAGGAAAATTAGGTACATTTGTATATCAATCTTGTGTAAGAATTCCAGATCAATTCGACGCTCTGAAAAAATTATAAAATTTCTGGATTAAGCGCAAAAGTTTCTGTTTTTAGCAAGATCAAATCAACAACTACCATAGATCACCCAAAGGTTTTACTTGGCTCAAACACTAACTAAAACAAAAAAAATACAATTACTACATAAGTAATAATGTGCAGAAGACACCAAAACAGAATCAAAAAGCATAAAGTAAAATAAGATTGGGTTGCCTCCCAACAAGCGCTATTGTTTAACGCCCCTAGCTAGGAAAAACGCAATAGATCTAGGTATTGTAATCTTTGGTATGCAATCCATAAGTAGCTCTCATGATAGATTCATAAGGTAATTTTGTTTTTTGCCTAGGAAAGTGTTTCATGCCTTTCCTTAATGGAAATTGGAATATAATATTCCTTTCCTTCATATCAATAATTGCACCAATCGTTCTAAGGAATGGTCTACCAAGAATAATAGGACATGTAGGATTGCAACCTATATCAAGAACAATGAAATCTACGGGCACATAATTACTATTTGCAAAAATAATAAAATCATTAATTCTTCCCATAGGTTTCTTTATTGTGATATCCGCAAGATGCAAATTTAAGGAACAATCATCAAATTCACGGAAACCTAACACATCACATAAATTTTTGGAATCGTGGAAACGCTAGCATCCAAGTCGCACAAAGCATGGTACTCATAATATTTAATCTTAGTCTTAATAGTAGGTTCCCACTCATCCTATAAATTTCTAGGTATAGAAACTTCCAACTCAAGTTTTTCTTCAAAAACTTTGATTATAGCATCAGCAATATGTTTAGTAAAAGCTTTGTTTTGATTATAAGCATGAGGAGAGTTCAACATGGATTGCACCAAGTAAATACAATCAATTAGGAGCAGCTATCATGATTAAAGTCATTGAAATCCAAAAGAGTGGGTTCATTGATATTTAAAGTTTTGACCTCTTCAAATCCACTTTTATCAATCTTAGCGTCAAGATCTATAAACTCCGAATCATTGGGACGCCTTTTAACTAAAGATGACTCATCTCCAGTCCCATTATTATCAAGATTAACATTGGAAAACAAAGATTCAATAGGAGTCACATTAATCACTTTAAGATCTTCATCATTATTATGAGATTCTGGCTTTGTGGCCATTTTATTGACTAAAGTAGCTTGTTTATCGGAAATTTGGCCCACTAAGTTTTCAAGGTGAGTAAATTGAGATTTTATACCATAAAACTATTTAGAAATATCATCAAGCTCCTTATTCATATACTCCCACATAGTCTTTTGTTCTTTAAGTTCATTCTTGAAGAAGCTATTGTGATCATATTGAAGCGACATGAAACTTTTAACGTTATCCTCAATATCTTCCAACTTTCTAAAATAAGGATCAAAGCCTATGGGTTGAGCCATAAAGATGACCAACCAATTTGACATGCAAGCAAGCAAAAAGCAAACAAAAGGACCAACGAAAAAGGGCGAATAAAAAGGCAAATCTTTTTGGTATTTTATGAAAATCGTTTTAGAAGTGGGGGAGAGGAAAACGAGAGGCAAAAAGGCAAATGAAGTAAATGCAAGAAATGAGTTTGTGATAGGTAGTTGGTAGGCTTGATGTAGATCTCCCCGACAATGGCGCTAGAAATCCTTCTTGCTACTTCTCGAGCATGAGTTGGTTTCCGTGAAGAGGAACGGTTGATGCAGCAAAGTAGATAAGTATTTCTCTCAGTTTTTGAGAACCAAGGTATCAATCCAGTAGGAGATACAAGCAAATCCCCAATAGGTGTACCTACACAAAGAATCAAACTCTTGCACCCAACGCTATAAAGGGGTTGTCAATCCTTTTAAGGTTACTTGCAAGGATGAGATCTGATAGAGATAGATTGCTTAAACAGAAAGTAAAACAATAGGTAAAAGTAATGCAACAAAGTATTTTTGGGTTTATATCTGAAAGTATAAGATGGAAAATAGACCCGGGGGCCATAGGTTTCACTAGAGGCTTCTCTCATGATAGCAAGTATTACGGTGGGTGAACAAATTACTGTCGGGAAATTGATAGAAAAGTGAATAATTATTAAGATATCCAAGGCAATGATTATGCATATAGGAATCATGTATGTGTCAAGTAGACCGAAATGATTCTGCATCTACTACTATTACTCCACACATCGACCGACTCCTGCCTGCATCTAGAGTATTAAGTTCATAAAGAACAAAGTAACACATTAGGTAAGATGACATGATGTAGAGGGATAAACTCAAGCAATATGATGAAAACCCCATCTTGTTATCCTTGATGGAAACAATACAATATGTGCCTCGCTACCCCTACTTTGTCACTGGGTGAGGACACCGCAAGATTGAACCCAAAACTAAGCACTTCTCCCATTGCAAGAATTACCAATCTAGTTGGCCAAACCAAACCAATAACTCAAACAGACTTGCAAAGTTATGAAATCATGCATATAAGAATTCAGGAAAGACTCAAATAATATTCATGGATAATCTGAGCATCAACCCACAATTCATCGGATCTTGACAAACACATCGCAAAAGAGTATTACATCAGATACATCTCCATGAAGATCATGAAGAACATGGTATTGAAGAGCAAAGAGAGAGATGAAGCTATCTAGCTACTAGCTATGGACCCGAAGGTCTATGGCGAACTACTCACACATCATCGGAGGGGCAATGGAGTTGATGTAGATGCCCTCCGTGACCGAATCCCCCTCCGATAGATTAATGGAAAAGGCTCCAAGATTGGATCTCTCGGGAACAGAGGCTTCTAGTGGAGGAAAAGTGTTTTCGTGGCTTGTCCTGATAATGATGGAATATTTGGGAATTTATAGGCTGAAGATTAGGGTTAGGGGAGCTGCCGTGGGCCCACAAGCCTGCCCGGCGCGCCCTACCCCCCTAGGTGCGGCCCTAGGGCTTGTGGCCCCACGGTGGCTTTTCTGCCTTGGTTCTCAAGTCTCGTAGTTTCATTTTGTTCTAGAAAAATTCCTTCCGAAGGTTTTATTCTGTTTGGACACCGTTTAATATTCCTTATCTACATGTCTCAAAAACAAGGAAAAAATAGAAACTAGCACTAGGCTCTAGATTAATAGGTTAGTCCCAAATATAATATAAAATAGCATTTAATGCATATAAAACATCCAAAACAGATAATATAATAGCATGGAACAATCAAAAATTATAGATACATTGGAGTAGTATCAGGGACCGAGCAAGGAAGTGAGCGACCTGTAGAAGCGCATCGGCTGTATGATCGACAATGACATTGCGCTGACCAACGTGGTCCAGGTTAGGCTCTGGCGGTGCATCCTCCCCTGCCAGTGTCGGGACACTCCCGTGTGGGCTCGTCAGCTCGACGACGTGTCCACGATTTTGCACCTCTTCCGCACTATGCGAGAGAAGCTGTGGAAGGCGCTTTTCAAGCCGCAAGAGGATTAAACAACTGAGGAGGAATATCGGGGTTTGCACGTCGCCAAGCACGCTTCCAAAGTATGGCATAATTTTGCTTGATCGGCTCTATCCTTCATAGAGAAGATTTATAACACCTTTTTTGATCACTCTTTACAGAAATGGCTGAGCAAAGCCACAGGCATCGACTGCCCGACGCCTCAGCCCGAAGACCCCAGGTCCGGGCTGTTAGTGGAGATGCTCGTCGAGGCGCCATACGAGACGCCCACGAAGAAAGAGAAGAAGAAGAAACCAGGCCAAGAAGGCATGCGCATTAGGGACCAGCCAGAGGGTGTGTCTGAAGAAACCCATGCCTCCTCGAATCAAGAGGAGCATGAGGACGAGGAAGAAGACGAGGGGGAGGGCGATTCCCCCCTCGCAAGGAAGAGAGCAATGTCATCGGATGTCGCGGAGGCGGTACCCCCTTCTGCCCCAAAGAGAGTGCGTTGATCACAGGTAATCCTGTTCGACGACAGTTTGGACTCAGATACCGAGTCCGATGACTTCGAGAGGGTTCCACGAAGGACCCCAAGGGTCCAGCCCCCTGCTCGAAGGTGAGAATCCGAAGAATCCTTTAGTTGTCATTGATAGTTGTCATTTATCGACTTTACAGCCCCCCACGCATGCTCCCCACCGACCAAGTTTCGAACGGGGATACCCCGCTTGCCGAACTAGCGGAGAGCGGGAATGTGTCACATCCAGCCACTCCAGGCGCTGCGAAGGACACCACAAAGGTGTCATCCCAGCATGCTCCTATGGATCCGGGCACCGACAGCGGGGGAAACGACATCATGGCCGAGGCTAACACCTCGGTCACCGAAGACCAGGGGAGGTACCCCACCCGGATACTGAGGAGGCCGGACGAACAGCCGCTCAGTCCCCTCTGAGGGCATCTCTGGAGCGCACCATGCCTCCGGACGTACTGGTTCAAACCTCGGTTGGTGATCGGATTACCCGATCACCACCGGCGCCACCGACCAATGGGTGGCCGGGCATGAAGGAGGTTCTGTTGAGCGCCTCCATATCCGAGGAGCATCGCACCCTTATGGGTGCATTATTGCAGAGCATTCAGTCCGTCGACAACAGACTGAAGGAGGCCTTTAAACGTCTCCTGAGGGGATTTCAGGTAAACCACACGACACTCTGTTTGCAAAATATTGATTTTGTTTTCATTATTATATACATGGCTGCCCCCGTGCCCTAGGTGAGTTTGAAAACACTTGCCTAGGGGTGAATCATGTACCCGATTCTAAACTATATACAGAGTATGTGTTCGGAACCTTATTATAGCCCCTAAGAGGGCCGGTCATATGATCGGGTTGACGACAATTCGGGAGTATTTAACCCATGCAACTTGACAAGTATTTGTGTGTTACAGACTTCTTCATCGGTAGCGGCCGTGAATGGCGCCGAACTGGACGAGCTGAATCAGAAGCTCAAAAGCTCCAAAGATGTGATAGCCCAAGTGCTGTCCCTACCTTGTTGGGCATGTTTCTTGTATGAACCTTGTTGCCATGAGTTTAATATTATGAGTTGAACCTTGTTATGCCATGTCTTGTTCATGCATTCATGCATCATGCATCATACCATTCATCATGCCATGCCTTATTTGTGATGTGACCTTGTTGTGGCTGGGTGTGTCCTTGTGTTTGTGTGATGTGGCTTGAGTGTATGTGGTGCAACTCACCTTCTTCCCTCTCTTTTCTTTCATCAAAACCCAACCAATACCACCCCTTTATTCCCTTGTAATTTTATTAACAAATTCTACTTGCTATTTAAATTGTTTAAAAATGTTCAAGAGGTAGCCTATGATGTTTTTAAAATTATGAGTGTGGTTCTTTTGTTGTTTGAGTTAATATGCATTTGAGGTTTAAATAACAAGGGGGCTGTTATTTTAAAAACTATTTAAAATACTTGCTTCAAAAATCCCCTTGACAATTTTATTAAATAGTTCTCATATTCTTTTAGTCAAAAGTAATTTTGCCTTATCCAAAAATCCTTCTGATTTTCTTTGGGAGTTTCCTTTTTCTTGCTGTTTTATAAAATAGGAAAACTCTCTGTGTTTTCCTTTCTGTGTGAGAGAGGAAGAGCTGGGCCGGCTCCTCCCTGCGCGGCCCAGCCCAGGTGCCAATGGCCACCTACTCCCGTTTCCTCTCTGTCAGTACAACAGAGAGGGAGTAAAGAGAGCGTGTCGCTGCCGTGTCCTTCCCCGTCGCAACGCCGTCAGCTTCCCCCTTTTAAACTCCCCCTTGGCATGCGTGCTCCTCTAGGTTTCCGCCCTCCCTCCTCACGCCGCCGCCACCCTCTCTTCCTCCTCCTTTCTTGTCCCTCCCCAAGCTAAGTCTCTTGTTCAGAGGGAAAATTCAGAGAGTGGTAGAGAAGATCGCCGGCGTGTGCACGTCGTCTCCGTCGACCTCATCGACGTCCATGGCGTCCAGAAGCTCGGGGAACCTCCCCGCGTTCCATTCCCGCCGCTAGGAGCCCTAGAGAAGCTCCATAGCGATAGCCCCTTCTTCATCGTCATCGGCGGCGTTCCGCTCCATCGATTCCCCCTGCTTCCACTCCGGCGCTCGTCTCCGACTCCCTCCGTCATTGTTTTCTCCTACAGCAACCCCGTGGTGAGCAGCCATTCCCCCGCAACCCCGTTTGTCCCACGAATCGCCGCCGTAGTGTTCGCCTCCGCCGTGCTCGAGCCGAGCAACAGCTCGGGCTTGAGAGCTGTCTTGCCACCGTTCCAGCCGATCTCTAAGACGGGGATGGGTTCCCCTAGGTCCCCGTGCACCCCACAGGTGCTCGGTGTCGCCGGAGTTGCCATGTAGCCGCCGGAGCCGCTGCTGCATTTGTTGTCGCCGGAGCCTTGTTATTCTTCAGTTTTGCCAGTCTTGTTGCTCTGTGTAGTACTAGACACGCACGGTCCCTTCTCTGTTAGCATTCGAGGCTGTGGCGTAGTGGTAGCTCGTGCGGGGAAACGGCCAGAGGTCGTGGGTTCAAGCCCGAACCCCCTTTTTTATTTGTTTTGATTTCTACTTGTTTTTTTCCCTTTTAGACATATATGTGTATGTGCATACCTGCATGAATGTATGTTTTTTCTGTTATATGTGTGTGTGGAGTGCTTTGTGTGGTGTGGAGTGCATATATGTGAGTATGCATATATGCATGTCTGTATGTGAGTGAGTATGTGTGTGAGTGTGGTGTCACATGCATATGTATATGCATATATGCATTGTGCATATATGGGCGTAAATGTGTGTGTGGATGAACACCCACATACATGAGTATGTGTGTTTCATGAGTGTGGGAGTGCCATGTGCACTTGTGCATGTGTGGCTAGTGTGTATGTGCCTATATGCATTGTGCATATATGGTGCATGTGTGTGTGTGGATGAACATCCACCCTCATAGGTGGTGTGTTCATGTGTGTGTATGTGCTCATATGTCCTTAGGCATATGTAGCTATGTGAGTGCATGCTAGTGTAGTGTGTGTGTGTAGAGAGTGTGTGTGTGTAGGTTACAAGTGGGTTTTCCCCACTTGCCATACACTATGTTGTGGTATATGCCATGTTTGTAGGAATTATTAGTTCTTTTTTGTTTTAAGCTAAGTTTCCAAATCTGGTTATGCCATTGTGGTCTTGTCCATTTAGAGTAAGTTTTGACTTATGAGAGTAGATGGTTGCTTGCTAGTGTAGTTCTTGACATGTTGATTCACATGCATATATGAGTATGACACATGATTTTGGGGTAGAAAGATCCAAGGAATCCATTGGTGCAAAAATATTTCACTCTTGGGCAAGTTTACAAAACTGTCATTTTCCGTTGTGATGCTACTTTGTCATTTTTGCATGAATTAATCCATGCTTGCTTTGGGGCATGTGCTAACATGTAAGTGTTAGTGTTTTATGCCTATTATGTCATGGTATTTTTGTTTGACATGAGAATCACCGATATAAGTGGGAAACTTGCTGCAAAGTAGCTAACTTAATGTTGCTGTTTTCACCATGCGAATATTTCGAAGTCTGAGACTTTGCTGTTATTTTTATGCCATGAAGAGTGGTTGTCATCTTGTGATATGTTGAGAATTAGCTCATGCTCAGTGCTAGTGCTTTGAAGTAGATGTTGTCTACTACCATCCTGTTAATTTTCATGCCATGAGGTGGTCTCTAACACCATTAGTTGCTGCTGTCAACATGCTACCTGATTAACTCAGAATCCAGAAAACTATTATTTTCACGAAGTCCTAGAAATATGTTTCATCATGCCAACTTGTGAGCTCCGTGCTTATTGATGTGTGCCTCCTCTCCAGTTTGCGTAGTTGGATAAGTTGATAAGCATGTTATGTAGTTTCTGTCAATGCCTTGTTTTGTGGTTGTAGGATTCCTGTAGCTCAAGTTGTGGGTTGTGCAAGTTGCTATGTTGCTATTTTGTGCCAGTTTGTTGTTTTATTGTTTTGTGATTTGTGGGAGCTATACTCCATGGAATTGCTTGATCTTTGGCTCTATTTTTGTTGGTTGTTCATTGCCTAACCAGTGGCTACCTTAGAATGCCAAGAATTAGCCCATGGCCTTGTTGTCTTATGTTTTGCCTTCGTATCTTGTCGTGAGCGTATCGTGAGAACCATAACTATATTTCTTACGTTCTTCATACTCATTTTTTATCGTTTTTGCACGATTCATCCATATTTTCCATATTCATGCAAGTCTAAATAACTTAACATAAGGTTCTGTCCAGATTCAGTAATAACCAATTCTTGCATGTGAAACATGACTAGTTAGGATTGCCATGCTAAAAAACTCTTCAACTAAGCATGCATCATTCTTGCTTGTGAATTGCACCATGGTTGTTTGTTTATTCTCGCTGTTTCGTTTGGGTAGACGCAAACGTTGAACCTGAGTACGAAGAGCCAGGCGAGTAGAACTACGAGGATCCCGCGACTTGTTCCAGTGAAGAACCAACATGCAAGATGATCGTACCCGGATCCCAATACTATTTTCGCTTGCTAGAGTCTCGCTCTTATTGTTACAATTGCGCTACCTACCACTTGAATGTCAGCCTCCTAATTTCCATGTTAGCCTCTAACCCTCCATATCCTAGCAAACCTTTGATTGGCTAAGTTACCGCTGCTCAGCCTCTCTTAAGCGTTCTTAGTTGCAAGTGCAGGTTGTTCCATGTGATAACATGGTTTTGGCATATCACAATATTATCTGTTTTTTAATTTAATGCACATATATATTTTGATATTGGTGGAAGGCTTGGCCTTTTGCTAGGTGTTTTGTTCCGCTATTACCGCCTTAGTTTCTTGTTACCGGTGTTATGTTTTCCATACTTTGCGCTCCTAACATGCTCGGGGTTGTTATGGGGACCCCTTTGTTTATTCGATTGGTATTAAAACTTGTCTAGCAAGACCCAACATTGGTACTACATTTGCTTACTAACTTAATAAAATTTGCATAGGGCTTTGCAACCCTGTGGATAATTAATCAACCCCCGGGCCAGTGCTCCGCATGAGCGTTGGTCCACCCACCTAGCAGTCGGCGGTGCCACCTCGTGGCAACTCGAGGCATTTTCAGGCAACCGTCCACTTTGCATAGACGGATGATGCCCGTTGATAGAGAGCGCATGGCTCTAGAAGCGGATCTGGCTCACCGGGAGGTCTTGCTGGACTTGTTTTACCTTTATTGAGTGTCTTGCGTGAGGGCTGTGACTTTCTTCGGGCTAACTCGAGGCGTTGGAATCCCTTTGGAGTTACCTATGATGATCACGAGATCCCTGGTCGAGGCTATTCCCGCGGAGTGTGGTTAATTTTTGATGGACTAGTTGGAGCACCCCTGCAGGGTTAAATCTTTCGGAAAGCCGTGCCCGCGGTTATGTGGCAACTTGGATATTGGTTTAACACCCGGTTCTAGTTAACTTGAAGTAAACTCTAATAAAATACACCAACTGTGTGAGTAACCGTGATCATCTCTGCTCGTGAACATGATCCAAGAGAGAAGATGGTGGGGTTATGATTGATGTAAGTAAGTGTTTAGGATCTCTTAGAGGTCATTCTAGATCCGATCGTTCATCGTAGGCCACTCACACTTATCTTCATGTTATGTAAGTTTAGCCACCATATATGCTTAGTGCTGCTGCAAACCAAACACATACCCCATTCCAACCTTTAAGCTTGAATAGTCTCGATACCCGGGCGCATGATTGCTGAGTCCTTGTGGCTCATAGATTACTACAACAATCCAGGTACAGGTACAGATGAGTTTGTGCAGGATGATCTGACCCAACTCTAGTGGGAGTATGACGAGGAAAGAGGCAGGATGTACGTGACTTATCCAGATGAGTAGAGGACCATGGTCGTGATCTTTGGGATAGCGAGATAGTATCATTTGCATCTATTTTATCGTTTTATTTCGTCCATAGGCGGACCCTGTCTTCATTCTGATGTTTGAACTTTGTGTGGAATTGTAATTTAGTATGTGGCGAGTGTAAGCCAACTCGTATACTCATCTCTTCTGTAATGTATGATGTAATGATGCTATACTTGCGAACGAAAACATGTGCCTCTATCCCTTGCGAGGCCCCCATGCCTTAATATGGATAGGCGCGCATCTTGGGCGTGACAAGTTGGTATTCAGAGCCATACGACCATAGGAGCCTCTGCTTGATCGAACTTGGCCGAGTAGAGTGTAGTAAAACTATTTTGAGTCTAGTTATGTCGGAGAGTAGGTTTCTTTTTACTCCTCTTCTATGCTCTGGTGAGGTATTCGACTTAGGAATTTTGAATCTACTCCTCTTCTCGCTCAAAATTTTTTTTTGGATCACGCGCGTATTTTGGAGTCTATATGATACCGATGTGACAGGGTTCTATCTTGGTGCCTCCTGTCTGACTTTATGTCTTCCGGGGAGTCGAGCTCCAGGGAATGTTGGCACATCGTTACCATTCAGCTTCCTTGATATCTCAGGACGGAGAGTGTTCGGAATTACTTCAATACTTGTCGTGGTGAGATAAGGTCAGAGTCACCCAGTACTGGGGAGGCGTCTGGGGCACCACCATGGTTTAGTATCGTTGTGAGTTCGAGGATTTGAGTTAGATGAATTTGCGAAAGCCTCTGGTTATGTGTTGAAGGATGGATATAGTTGGGGTGTAGGATTGCTAGTTGTGTGAGATATTTCCTCCTTGTATCCCCCTCACCGGATTGCATAACCAGAAAGTTTTTGGAAGTTCTTAGGTGGTAAATCCTGTAGTTATCTAGGATCATCTTCTTCAGATGTATGTGGGCATATACATTTGTTCCGAGTAGTTAGCTCAATACCTTTGGGTTATTGCAAGTGGCTTCTTATATCTGATGATGTTATCATAAACTGAAGAAGCATTCTTACTAATTTTTCAGTAGGAAGGCTGTGATGTTTTTTGTGCATTTCTTTCAAACATTTGATTCAGCTATTGAATTCATCTTTTCAATGAGATTCTGATGTGTTTTTCCATCTTCAGGATGGCTCCACCAAATCGCAACAATCTGGGTCGTGGTGAGGAGCAGGCTGATGTTCCACCACCACCACCCCTGCCTCTGCCTCCTCTAGAAGCTTGGCAAGCTGTGATGGACGGAACCAATGTGAACACTCAGATGTTGCTCAGGCTGTTGCAAGAAAGATATCAAGGTCAGCAAGGTTTTCAAGGGAATTTTCAAAATCAACCTCAGTTTGCGATGCTCAATCAGTTCCTTACCAACTAGGCCATGTCTTTCACCTGTTGTGAGCAGCCTTTTGATGCTGATGATTGGCTCTGTGATACGAGTAAGCATTTTGAGTTCAGCAACGTTAGGCCAGAGGACTTTGTCAGATTTGCATCGTTCCAGCTCAAGGGTCAAGCAGCTAATTGGTGGCAGTAGTACAAGGATTCCAGGGGCGATCGTGTTGTTACTTGGGACGATTTCCGTCGTCACTTCAGGGCCCATTACATTCCGACAAGCCTTGTCGAGGAGATGCGTGAGAAGTTTAGGCACCTGAAGCAGGGAAGCAAGTGTGTCTATCAGTACAATGTCGAGTTCCAGAATCTAGCCCGCTATGCCAAGCAAGATGTTCCAGATGACAAGGCGATGATCTATCAGTACAGAGGTGGTCTCAAGGATGAGCTTCTGCGAGGCCTACTTCTTCAAGAGTCTCATGAGTTTGATTAGTTCTACAACATGGCTTTGAAGGTCGAGTCAACTCAGCTCAAGTTGGAGAACTTAAGAAAGCATTCAAGGGATTCATATACGTCTTGTTCCAGCTCTCAAATGGTTCCCAAGCAACAGAAGTATTGGGTGCCAAATCCTCCTCCGTTTCAACCTCCTCAGCAGCAGAAGTAGTTCGGTGGACGTGGTTCTTCACACCCACCCAACCCAAGATTTCAGCAGAGACCTTAGGCGTCCAAGGCAGTTCTTGTTCTTCCTCCGGGCAATGTTCGTCCGCTTTCTGAGGTGACTTGTCACAAGTGTGGCTAGAAGGGTCACTATGCAAACAAGTGCAAACAGCGGCGTCTTCCGCCTCCTCCTCCAGTCAGGCCTCCAGGCAATGCAATGGTGAAGGATAATCCCAAGTCCGCAAGAGTGAATATGGTGAATGCAGTAGAGGCAGAGGATTCTTCTCAAGTGATCATGGGTAATCTCTTAGTTAATTCCGTTCCTGCAAAAGTTTTGTTTGATACCGGGGCATCGCATTCATTCAGTTCAAGGCCATTCGTAGAGTTGCATGATTTGTGTCCTGTTAGTCTATCCAAGCCTGTGTCAATAGTTTCTCCCGGCAAAGTTATGAACTCTCGTTTGGTTGTTCCGGATGTTTCTATCAAGATGGGCAATTATTCTTTTGTGTCCTCTCCAATTGTTCTCGGAAATTCCGACATCGATATCATTTTGGGCATGGACTTCCTGGCTATGAATAAGGCATATCTTGATTGCCAAGCAAAAGAAGTCAAGATGGCTCATCCTTCAGAAGATGTGATTATTTTCACGGCTCGCAATGACACAATCCGTCTCTTTGCTCTTAATGAGAAGGGTGAAATCTCAGCGATTTCTCAAATTCCGGTGGTGAATGAGTATGAAGATGTCTTTCCAGAAGAATTGCAAGGAATGCCTCCGCACCGACCAGTCGAGTTCGTGATTGATCTCGAGCCCGGGACTGAACCGGTTTGCAAGCGCCCTTATAAACATGGCCCCGAAGAGGTGAAAGAGTTGAAGAAGCAGTTAGATGAGCAAGAATGTCTAGGTCTGATCAGACCAAGTTCTTCTCCATGGGGTTGTGGTGTTTTGTTTGTCAAGAAGAAAGATGGCACAGATCGTCTTTGTGTCGACTACCGTCCATTGAACAAGAAGACAATCAGAAACAAGTACCCACTTCCCAACATCAATGAGTTGTTTGAACATCTGAAAGGTGCCAAGGTTTTCTCGAAGCTTGATCTTCGCATGGGTTATCATCAGATTCACATTCACGAAGAAGACATTCCTTAGACCGCTTTCAGGACAAGTTTTTTCTCTTATGAGTACACCGTCATGTCGTTTGGTCTTGCTAATGCTCCTCCAACCTTCTCAAGAATGATGAACTTCATTTTCTCTCCTTTCAAGAATGAGTTCGTCTTGGTCTATTTGGATGATATCCTTGTGTTCTCGGAGACAAAAGAAGAGCATGCAGAGCATGTCCGCCCTGTGCTTGACAAGTTAAGGGAGCATCGATTCTATGCCAATTTTTCCAAGTGTGAGTTTTGGCTCAATGAAGTGGTGTACCTTGGGCATGTGATCTCTGCCGAGGGAATTAAAGTGCACCCTGAGAAAGTTGAGGCAATCTTGAAGTGGGAGCCTCCTCAGAATGTGAAGCAGCTTCGTAGTTTCCTCGGGCTTGCTAGTTATTGCAGAAGATTCGTGGAGAACTTCTCTCAAATTGCTAAGCCTCTGTCCAATCTCCTCCAGAAGAGTGTCAAGTATGTTTGATCTCCTGAGTGTGATGTAGCGTTCAATATGCTCAAGCAGAGACTGACTTTAGCTCTAGTTCTTGTTCCTCCTGAGCAGTCAAAGCCTTTTCAAGTATTTTGTGATGCTTCTCTCCAAGGTCTTGGTGGTGTTCTCATGCAAGATAAGAAGATTGTTGCTTATACCTCGCGTTAGTTGAAGCCTGTCGAGAAGAACTACCCCACTCATGATCTCGAGTTGGCGGCAGTTGTGCATGCTCTAATGACTTGGAGGCATTTGTTGTTGGGTAGACTAGTTGAGGTGTACACCGATCACAAGAGCTTGAAGTACATTTTCACTCAACCCAATCTTAATCTTTGGCAGTCTCGTTGGGTGGAAATGCTTGAGGACTTCAATCCAAGCATTGAGTATACTCCTGGGAAAGAAAATGTCATTGCAGATGCGCTTAGCCATAAGGCGTACTACAATAGTCTCATCTTGAAGCCTCTTCAACCTAAGCTTTGCGAAGCCTTCCGCAAGCTCAACCTTCAAATGATTCCGCAAGGATTTCTTGCTAATCTTCAAGTTTCTCCGACTTTGGAAGATCAGGTTCACCAAGCGCAGCTTCTTGATGCTATGGTGAAGAAAGTGAAGAAAGGTGTGGCCAAGGGCATTCCGAAGTATAAGTGCTTTCGCATTGATGAAAAAGACACCTTCTTCTTTGATGACCTTCTTGTGGTTCCAAAAGGTGATCTTAGAAATGTTATCATGGACGAAGCACATAATTCTCTTCTATCCATTCATCCAGGCAGTTCCAAGATGTATCAGGATCTCAAGCAAACCTTCTAGTGGACTCGCATGAAACGTGAAATTGCTCAGTTCGTGAATGAGTGTGATGTTTGTCATAGAGTGAAGGCGGAGCATCAATGTCCAGCAGGTCTTCTTCAGCCTTTGCCTATCCCAGAGTGGAAATTCGATGATGTGGAGATGGATTTCGTCACTGGGTTTCCCAAGTCCAAGAGAGGCAACGATGCCATCTTTGTGGTTATCGACAAGCTGACAAAAGTTGCTCATTTCCTGCTAGTCAAAGAATCTATCTCGGTAGCTCAGCTTGCAGAGTTGCATACGTCAATGATAGTATCTTTGCATGGTATTCCTCAGCTCATCTCATCTGACCGTGGAAGCCTCTTTACTTCCAAGTTTTGGGAGTCCTTCCAGACTGCTATGGGTACCAAGATCCGTTTCAGCACTGCGTTTCATCCGCAGACTAGTGGTCAAGTTGAGAGAGTCACTCAGATCATTGAAGATATGCTTAGAGCTTGTGTGATTTCGTTCGGCATGAAATGGGAAGACTGCCTTCCATATGCTGAATTCTCATACAACAATAGCTTCTAGGCTAGCTCAGGCAAGGCCCCTTTCGAGATTCTCTACGGGAGAAAGTGTCATACCCCGCTTAACTGGTCTGAAACCGGCGAGCGTTAGATATTGGGCAATGACATGATTACTGAAGCAGAAGAAATGTGCCGTGTCACTCGCGAGAACCTGAAAGCAGCTCAGTCCCGATAGAAGAGTTATTACGATAACAAACATCGGGATGTTTCTTTTCAAGTGGATGATCTAGTCTATCTCAGAGTCTCTCCCATGAAGGGCACTCAGCGGTTCGGAATTAAAGGGAAGCTAGCTCCTCACTTTGTTGGTCCTTTCAAAGTTGTTGGCAAGAGAGGTGGACTTGCATATCAACTAGAGCTTCCTCCAGATTTCGCAAATGTGCATGATGTCTTCCATGTTTCTCAGCTCCGGAGGTGCTTCAAGACTCCAGAGTGCACCATTAACCTCCAAGACATTGATGTCCAAGAAGACCTCTCTTATCATGAGCACCCAGTGGAAATTCTCGAAGAAACTGAGCGTAAGACTCGCAACAAATCTATCAAGTTCCTCAAGTTAAAGTGGTCTCATCATTCCGACAAAGAAGGTACTTGGGAATGCGAGGACCTTCCCTGTTCCGAATTTCCAGAGTTCTTTCGTTCCTAGATCTCGGGTCGAGATCCTCTTGTAGTGTGGGAGAGTTGTGACAGCCCAAGTACTGTCCCTACCTTGTTGGGCATGTATCTTGTATGAACCTTGTTTCCATGAGTTTAATGTTATGAGTTGAACCTTGTTATGCCATGTCTTGTTCATGCATTCATGCATCATACATCATACCACTCATCATGCCATGCCTTATTTGTGATGTGACCTTGTTGTGGCTAGGTGCGTCCTTGTGTTTGTGTGATGTGCTTGAGTGTATGTGGTGCAACTATCCTTCTTATTCCCTCTCTTTTCTTTCATCAAAACCCAACCAATACCCCCCCTTTATTCCCTTGTAATTTTATTAACAGATTCTACTTGCTATTTAAATTGTTTAAAAATGTTCAAGATGTAGCCTATGATGTTTTTAAAATTATGAGTGTGGTTCTTTTGTTGTTTGAGTTAATATGCATTTGAGGTTTAAATAACAAGGGGGCTGTTATTTTAAAAACTATTTAAAATACTTGCTTCAAAAATCCCCTTGACAATTTACTAAATAGTTCTCATATTCTTTTAGTCAAAAGTAATTTTGCCTTATCCAAAAATCCTTCTGATTTTCTCTAGGACTTTCCTTTTTCTTGATGTTTTAGAAAATAGGAAAACTCTCTGTGTTTTTCTTTCTGTGTGAGAGAGGAAGAGCTAGGCCGGCTCCTCCCTGCGCGGCCCAGCCCAGGTGCCAATGGCCACCTGCTCCCGTTTCCTCTCCATCAGTACAGAAGAGAGGGAGCAGAGAGAGCGTGTCGCCACCGTGTCCTTCCCCATCGCGATGCTGTCAGCTTCCCCCCTTTTAAACTCCCCCTCGACATGCGTGCTCCTCTAGGTTTTCCCCTCTCCCTCCTCGTGCCGCTGCCACCCTCTCTTCCTCCTCCTTTCTTCTCCCTCCCCAAGGTAAGTCTCTGGTTCAGAGGGAAAATTCACAGAGTGGCAGAGAAGATCGCTGGTGTCTGCACATCGTCTCTGTCGACCTCATCAACTTCCATGGCGTCCAGAAGCTCGGGGAACGTCCCCGCATTCCATTCCCGCCGCTAGGAGCCCCGGAGAAGCTCTGTAACAACAGCCCCTTCTTCATCATCATCGGTGGCATTCCGCTGCGTCGATTCCCCCTGCTTCCACTCCGGAGCTCGTCTCCGACCCCCTCCATCGTTGTTTTCTCCTGCAGCAACCCCATGGTGAGCAGTCGTTCCCCCGCAACCCTGTCTGTCCCGCAAATCGCTGCCGTAGTGTTCGCCTCCGCTGTGCCCAAGCTGAGCAACAACTCGAGCTCGAGCGCTGTCTTGCCGCCGTTCCAGCCGATCTCTGAGACGGGGATGGGTTCCCCTAGGTTCTCGTGCTCCCCGTAGGTGCTCGGTGTCGCCGGAGTTGCCCTGTAGCCGCCGGAGCCACCGCTGCATTTGCTGTCGCCGGAGCCTTGTTATTCTTCAGTTTTGTCAGTCTTGTTGCTCTGTGTAGTACTAGATGCACACAGTCCCTTCTCTGTTAGCATTCGAGGCCGTGGCGTAGTGGTAGCGTGTGCGGGGGAACGACCAGAGGTCGTGGGTTCGAGCCCGAACCCCCCCTTTTTATTTGTTTTGATTTCTGCTTGTTTTTTCCCTTTTAGACATATATGTGTATGTGCATACTTGCATGAATGTATGTTTTTTTTCCTGTTATATGTGTGTGTGGAGTGGTTTGTGTGGTGTGTAGTGCATATATGCATGTGTGTATGTGAGTGACTATGTGTGTGAGTGTGGTGTCACATGCATATGTATATGCATATATGCATTGTGCATATATGGGTGCATATGTGTGTGTGGATGAACACCCACACACATGAGTATGTGTGTTTCATGAGTGTGGGAGTGCCATGTGCACTTGTGCATGTGTGGCTAGTGTGTATGTGCCTATATGCATTGTGCATATATGGTGCATGTGTGTGTGTGTGGATGAACACCCACCCTCGTAGGTGGTGTGTTCATGGGTGTGTATGTGCTCATATGTCCTTAGGCATATGTAGCTATGTGTGTGCATGCTTGTGTAGTGTGTGTGTGTAGAGAGTGTGTGTGTAGGTGACAAGTGGGTTTTCCCCACTTGCCATACACTATGTTGTGGTATATGCCATGTTTGTAGGAATTATTAGTTCTTTTCCATTTTAAGCTAAGTTTCCAAATCTGGTCATGCCATTGTGGTCTTGTCCATTTAGAGTAAGTTTTGACTTATGAGAGTGGATGGTTGCTTGCTAGTGTAGTTTTTGACATGTTGCTTCACATGCATATATGAGTATGACACATGATTTTGGGTAGAAAGATCCAAGGAATCCATTGGTGCAAATAGATTTAACTTTTGGGCAAGTTTATAAAACTGTCATTTTCTGTTGTGATGCTACTTTGTCATTTTTGCATGAATTAATCCATGCTTGATTTGGGGCATGTGCCAACATCTAAGTGTCAGTGTTTTATGCCTATTATGTCATGGTATTTTTGTTTGACATGAGAATCACCCATATAAGTGGGAAACTTGCTGTAAAGTAGTGAACTTAATGTTACTGTTTTCACCATGCTAAATATTTCTAAGTCTGAGAATCTGCTGTTATTTTTATGCCATGAAGTGTGGTTGCCATCTTGTGATATGTTGAGAATTAGCTCATGCTCAGTGCTAGTGCTTTGAAGTAGATGTTGTCTACTACCATACTATTAATTTTCATGCCATGAGGTGGTCTATAACACCATTAGTTGTTGCTGTCAACATGCTACCTGATTAACTCAGATTCAAGAAAACTGTTATTTTCACTAAGTCCCAGAAATCTGTTTCATCATGCCAACTTGTGAGCTTCATGCTTATTGATGTGTGCTTCCTTTACAGTTTGTGTAGTTGGATAAGTTGATACGCATGTTATGTAGTTTCTTTCAATGCCTTGTTTGTGGTTGTAGGATTCCTGTAGCTCAAGTTGTGGGTTGTGCAAGTTGCTATGTTGCTGTTTTGTATCAGTTTGTTGTTTTATTGTTTTGTGATTTGTGGGAGCTATACTCCATGGAATTACTTGATCTTTTGCTCTATTGTGGTTATTTTTTCATTTCCTAACCACTGGATACCTTGGAATGCCAAGAATTAGCCCATGGCCTTGTTGTCTTGTGTTTTTCCTTCGTATCTTGTCGTGAACGTATCGTGAGAATCGTAACTCCGTTTCTTACGTTCTTCATATGCATTTTTATCGTTTTTGCATGATGTATCCATACTTCCCATGTTCATGCATGTCTAAATAACTTAACATAAGGTTATGTCCAGATTCAGTAATAACCAATCCTTGCATGTGAAACATGACTAGTTAGGATTGCCATGCTAAAAAACTCTTCAACTAAGCATGCATCATTCTTGCTTGTGCATTGCACCATGGTTGTTTGTTTATTCTTCATGTTTCTTTCGGGTAGACACGAACATTGAACCTGAGTACGAAGGGCCAGGCGAGTACAACTACGAGGATCCCGCTACTTGTTCCACTGAAGAACCAACAGGCAAGATGATCGTACCTGGATCCCGATACTATTTTCGCTTGCTAGAGTCTAGCTCTTATTGTTACAATTGCGCTACCTACTACTTGAATGTCAGCCTCCTAATTTCCATGTTAGCCTCTAACCCTCCACATCCTAGCAAACCTTTGATTGGCTAAGTTACCGTTGCTCAGCCCCTCTTATAGCGTTCTTAGTTGTAGGTGCAGGTTGTTCCATGTGATAACATGGTTTTGGCATATCACAATATTATCTGTTATTTAATTTAATGCACATATATATCTTGGTATTGGTGGAAGTCTTGACTTTTGTTAGGTGTTTTGTTCCGCTGTTACCGCCTTAGTTTCTTGTTACCGGTGTTATGTTTTCCATACTTTGCGCTCCTAACATGCTCCGGCTTGTTATGGGGACCCCCTTGTTTATTCGGTTGAGATTAAAACTTGTCTGACAAGACCCAACATTGGTACTACATTTGCTTAATAACTTAATACAATTTGCATAGGGCTTTGCAACCCCGTGGATAATTAATCAACCCCCGGGCCAGTGCTCCGCATGAGCGTTGGTCCACCCACCTAGCACTCGGCAGTGCCACCTCGGGGGAACTCGAGGCATTTTCAGGCAACCGTCCACTTCGCATAGATGGATGGTGACCGTTGATAGAGAGCGCACGGCTCTAGAAGCGGATCTGGCTCACCGGGAGGTCTTGCTGGACTTGTTTTACCTTTATCGAGTGTCTTGCGTGAGGGCTCTGACTTTCTTCGGGCTAACTTGAGGTGTTGGAATCCCTTTGGAGTTACCTATGATGATCATGAGATCCGTGGTCGAGGCTGTTACCGCGGAGTGTCGTTAATTTGTGATGGACTAGTTGGAGCACCCCTGCAGGGTCAAATCTTTAGAAAAGCCATGCCCGCGATTATGTGGCAACTTGGATATTTGTTTAACACCCGGTTCTAGTTAACTTGAAGTAAACTCTAATAAAATACACCAACTGTGTGAGTAACCGTGACCGTCTCTGCTCGTGAACATGATCCGAGAGAGAACACGGTGGGGTTATGATTGACGTAAGTAAGTGTTCAGGATCTCTTAGAGGTCATTCTAGATCCAATCGTTCATCGTAGGCCACTCACCCTTATCTTCATGTTACGTAAGTTTAGCCACCATATATGCTTAGTGCTGCTGCAAACCAAACATATACCCCATTCCGATCTTTAAGCTTGAATAGTCTCGCTACCTGGGTGCATGATTGCCGAGTCCTTGTGGCTCACAGATTACTACAACAATCCAGATACAGGTACAGATGAGTTCGTGCATGATGATCTGATCCAGCTCCACTGGGAGTATGACGAGGAAAGAGGAAAGATCTATGTGACTTATCCAGATGAGTAGAGGACCATGGTCGTGATCTTTGGGATAGTGAGATAGTATCATTTGCATCTATTTTATCGTTTGATATCATCCGTAGGCGGACCCTGTCTTCATTTGATGTTTGAACTCTATGTGGAATTGTAATTTAGTATGTGGTGAGTGTAAGCCAAATCGTATACTCATCTCTTGTGTAATGTATGATGTAATGATGCTATACTTGCGAACGGCAAGATGCGCCTCTATCCCTTGCGAGGCCTCCGTGCCTTAACATGGATAGGCGCACATCTTGGGCGTGACAGAAGAGGTGGAAAAGCTCAAAGCCGAGCTTCGGCAGGCCAAGGACGAGGCGGTGGTTGAGAGGATGGCGGCCGGACAAGTAGCCAACGCGCTTTCGGCTTTGAGAGCCACCAGTGACAAACACGAGGCACGGGTGTAGAAGATCCAGTAGGAACTCAAGGACACTAGCCACAAGTACGAGGTCCTTGAGCAAGAAGGCAAGGAGCGTGCGACTGAACTATCCGCCCGAAAAGCCAATCTCCAAAAGGAGCAGTTGGATAGACGGTTCTTTGAGGAGCAAGTCCGCCAATAGAAGGACATAACGGGTGGTAAGCCATACTTATTGCAGTGTGTCTTCGGGGATAGCAAGTTCATGTTGCTTACCCAGGTGTGGCATGCCTCAGGCGCCTCCTCCGAACTCCAGAAGAGCATAACAGACGCCAATCAGCTGTACGCGTCGAGGGAAGAAGGAGATGAAGCTCGTCTGTTCTAGGCGCAGTTCGGAGCCCCTGAGCGCTCTCCTCTTCTTGTCGAGCAACTGAAGCAGCTGATGGAGCTGCACTAGATGGCGGAGCCGACCATGAAGGACCTCTACATCCCCCTATGGCTCGACGAGCCGCTGTGAGGCAGCTACTTTGGCCTCGTGCAGAAGCTGATTGTGGCTTCGCCCCGCCTCGAAACTGTGAAGCACTCCTCCTACATCGAGGGAGACCGGATGCCCTTTTCAAATGCCAAGGTACACTGGCTGGGGCTAGATCCAATGAAGATATCCACCGCCTCGCCGCCTACCAGGAAGGAACATAGACGCCCCGAGCTGTACTTCACCGGAGTAATGGGAGGTGCTCGGGTGATAGTGTCATAGTGTTCGAAAGATAACATGCGTGAATAAATTTGTAATGTATTCGGAGACATTTTAAAGCTTTAATGTTATAATCTATCATGCTTTCAATGTTTTGCATTCCTTTATAACTCCTGTGTGGCCGTTTGAAATTGAAAGATGCGAGTCATCGGCTTCAGCCCCCATGTAGATACTACATGGGGTGTCTCTGCCAATGCACGATGTCCCTTAGCTGAGTTATCGGAACCCAAAGGCGGTAGAGTGCGGCGGACTAGGCAATCAGACTATAGTGCTTTATTTCTTTCACTTAGCCGTAGGGCGTGAAAAGGACTCCGGGGGGCTGATGACTAGCCCCCAGGATATTTGTGATGTTCGGAACCGCGGCTAAGGCCATCATCATGTGGTTTGTATGAAGAATAAACCCCTCGTATAACACGGAATATCCTCTGACGGGGATGTAAGTATAACACTTGAAACTCAGATTCACAAACCGGCTCTCGCATACTATGACAGTAAGTTTTCGGCTTTCTCCCATGAGGTGCTTAACCAGTCTATCTGGAAACACAATCGCAGGGGTTCTCCCTTTCCCCTTTAGCCGAACGAGCAGAACGTAAAGGGGCAAGCAGAGGAGCTGGGCAACCCAACTATTGACCCAACACATAGTTCGGAACTAATGCATATAAAGTGAATTCAAAGATGCCGAACACATAATAAGAAGTACGTAAGGCAATTTGTTTTTAACCTCGAGCCCCCGGTCTATTAGCCAGTTGCGTCATAACATACCGAACTATTTCATGAGAAGAGGGAGAAAAAGGAAAAGCATGTGCCAAAAAAGACAACAAGACAAACATGCATAATGACGCTATATTTTGCTCAACTACTTTTATTACTTGGATTGTCGAAGCAATTGCTTACAAGTATGTGAAAAAAGAAATTTTACAGGAGTGGTTGTACCAGGGGTCTTCGATTGATGACCTTAAGTCTTCGATGTACCCCGCCGCTTACGTATTCCTGCGTCTTGGTGCACCTTAATGGGTGGTATTCTTCGGAGAACGGATCTTGCAAACAAGGTCTTGGGAAGTCGCCAAAATGTAGATGAGCTTTAAGCCTTGAGCAGGCTTAGTGACAGTACCTGCATTGTGTCTGAAGACATCTTGATGATAATAGTTCGGTCCAGCCGAATCACTTACCCTTTTTTCCCCATTGCCGCCCATGGAATTTTGAGCGCAAAGTTGTGCCTCCTTGGCACATACTTTGCTGGTCCTAGGGTTGTGCTATGGGGGGTGAATCCCTATTTAAGGGTTGGGGAAGGTTCTGAGAGTTTGGACTAAAGTCGTGCTTGCTTCCCAACTTTGCTGGCCTTTACGGCAGGTGTCGGAGCTTACCGATCGTCTTCGTAGTTAAATTCAGCCGCCAAGGCCACCACATGTTCCTTAGTTCGGAGAGAGCGCTCTGTGTTGCCGTTACCAGTGATGACCCCCTTGGGGTCGGGCATCTTGAGCTTGAGGTGTGCATAATGCGGGACGGCGTTGAAGCGAGCAAACGTTGTCCGGCCAAGCAAGGCATGATAGCCGTTGCGGAAGGGCACAATGTCAAAGATCAAGTCTACACTTCGAAAGTTGTCGGGCGAGACGAACACAACTTCCAGGGTTACAGAGCCCGTGCATCGGGCCTCGACACCTGGGATCACTCCTTTAAGGGTAGTGTTACTTAGTTTGATCCTTGACGGATCTATGCCCATCTTTTTCACCGTATCAGAGTAAATTAGGTTAAGGCTACTTCCTCCATCCATTACGACTTTTGTGAGGTGATACCCATCTATAATGGGGTCTAGGACAAGGGCCGACGAACCCCCATGACAGATACTGGTCGGGTGATCGCGCCGATCAAAGGTGATCGGATATGCTGACCATGGGTTATACTTCGGGGCTACAAGCTCTACGGCGTAGACCTCTCGAAGGACGCGCTTCCTCTCCTTCTTGGGTATATGGCTGGCGTATATCATGTTTACCGTTTTGACTTCTGGAGCAAATTTATTTTGTCCGCCACGAATCGGGCCCCGAGGCTCATCCTCATCCTCGCTGCAAGGGATCCTGCCTTGATCCTCTTGTGGGAGTTTGCCGACCTGTTTAAACACCCAACAATTGCGGTGTGCGTGATTGGCGGGCTTCTCTTGAGTCCTGTGGATTTGGCAAGGCCTTTCCATGATCTTTTCCAGCGGAGTGGGTCTGTCGCGATTGCCTTTAGGAGGATTCTTTTGCTGCCCAGGCGGGAGTTGCAGAAGCCGGCATTAACGGCCGTGTCATCAGCACCACTATTATTGTGCTGGCACTTGTTCTTATTACGCTTCGGTTTCCCGTTGCCATCCCGAACTTTGGATGTTCCGGGATCTTCGGAGTTGTGGCTGTGTCTCGCTAGACAATTATCTTCGCCCGTGCAAAAGCAGGTCATGAGGGATGTAAGGGCATACATAGTCCGAGGTTTATCCTGGCCGAGCTGGCGAGCCAGCCATTCATTTTGAATATTATCCCGGAAAGAGGCTACTGCCTCAGCGTCCGGGCAGTCGATAATTTGGTTCTGCTTGGTCAAGAACCGATTCCAGAATTGTCGTGCTGACTCTCCGAGCTTCTGAACGACGTTGCTTAGGTCAGAGGAATCCATCGGCCGAACATAGGTGCCCAGGAAGTTAGATCGGAATGCATCTTTCAGGTCTTCCCAGCATCCAATGGAGTTTTCGGGGAGGCTATTTAACCAGTGCCGAGATGGCCCCTTGAGGTTTAGGGGGGGATATTTCATGGCGTGGAGATCATCTCCTCGTGCCATGTGGATATGGAGGAGGAAGTCCTAAATCCATATGGTTGGATCAGTTGTCCCATCGTATTGTTCGATGTTCACGGGTTTAAACCCCTCTGGGAAGTGATGTTGCATCACCTCATCCATGAAACGCAGAGGGTGAGCGGCCCCACGAACCCAAGCTATGTCGCGCCTGTTTTCGGCGTCTGTCCTGGCTCAATTACGTTCCCAGCCTCTGTTATTGCTTCGGTCGAGCCATGGTCTGTACCCATCCCGTCTATCGGGTGACTAGCCTCTGGATCCATAGATGGATCTGGTGCGACCCGCTCTATAGTCTAGGTCATCTCGTAGGTCAAACCTGTCATGGGGCTCTAGTGGCTCCTTTCCCTCTCTTCGACGCACAACCGGTCTATAACTAATGTCGTCAGCCGTCCTGTCACGCCTGCGAGGAGGGCGGTTCGGCTTGTCGTATGGGGTATATTTGGGAGACGGTGTATCAGTGAGCTCGTCATCAAATTGCGGCAGCAACCTTGTGCGTGGATAACTCTTAGGTTGGTCTGATAGACCGATACCGTATCCCTCCTCAACTGAGAGGACTCTTGTTCATCGATCGTTGAGGTCATCTTGTTCGGCTTTAAGTTTCCATTCCTTTTCTTTCAGGCTACGGGCCATTGGTATGAGCTGTTGTCTGAACAGTTCCTGATCTTTCGGGTTATCAAGAATGTCTAGGTCATCGGCTTCTTGGATGTCCTCCTCTTTGACGGGAGGGAGGTTGTTGTCATGCTCAAAATCGTTAAAATCGTCGGGGTTGCTCTGGTCTTCAGGCTTTTCCTGACCCTCTAATGGGTGTTCG
The DNA here is from genome assembly GCA_022496015.1 of Hordeum marinum. Taxonomy (NCBI): domain Eukaryota; kingdom Viridiplantae; phylum Streptophyta; class Magnoliopsida; order Poales; family Poaceae; genus Hordeum; species Hordeum marinum. The sequence continues at coordinate 192,281,558 of CM039676.1, read as the reverse complement.
GGGATATCAGGATCGCCATGGTCTTCGGGGTTATCTCTGTCCCCGATGCCGATAATACCTTTCCTTCCCTTTTTCCCTTTGGACCTCTTATGCGGTTTTTGATGCCTTGACGATGTGTCGCCCGACTTGTCTCCATCGTTATTAGACGTTTTGTCGCCATTAGCGACAGGGGTGTCTACCATGTAGATATCATATGTGAAGGTTGTTGGGGAACGTTGCATGGGAAAGAAAAAATTTCCTACGCACACGCAAGATCTATCCATGGTGATGAGCATCTACGATAGGGAGAGTGGATCTACATACCCTTGTAGATCGCTAAGCGGGAAGCGTTAAGAAACGCGGTTGGTGTAGTCGAACGTCTTCGCGATCCAAATCGCCGAGCGTCCCGCGATCTCATCACGATCCGTCCCGTGAACTCATCACGATCCATCCCGCGAACTCATCACGATCCGTTTCGTGATCTTGATCACGATCCGTCCCGCGAACTCATCACGATCCGTCCCACAAACTCGTCAGGAACCGTCTCGTGATCTTGATCACGGTCCTTCCGATGTAGCGCCGAACGGACGGCACCTCCGCGTTCAGCACACGTGCAGCTTGATGGCGATCTCCACCGTCTTGATCCAAAAAGAGGAAGTGGAGAGGAAGAAGAGTTCACTGGCAGCGTGACGGCGCTCCGGCGATGGTGGTGGAGCAATTCCGGCAGGGCTTCGCCTAAGCACTGCAGAAAACCGATCTAGAGGAGAAACTATGCACTAGAGGAACGGGTAGCACGTGGCTGAAAATTCTGTGCCAAAACCCTAAAATCCTCTAGTATATAGGAGGAGAGGAGGAGGAGTCTTGGATGCCAAAAAGCCAGCCCTTGGGTCGACCAAAGTGGGGAGGAGAGGAGGACTCCTCCTCCAATCCTAGTAGGACTAGGATTCCTCCCTTTTTTCGCCTTTTTCCACCTTTTTCCCTTTGGGCTTTTTCTCCCAGCCGCATGGACCTTGTGTGGGACGTCCACCAGCCCACAAAAGGCTGGTATTTACTCTCCCACAGCACATGAAGCCTCTTGGGTCGAAATACCCCTCCCGGTGGTCTCCCGGTACACTACCGGCAGTCCCGGTACATTACTGATTAGCCCGAAACTTTTCCGGCGACCAAAATGGGACTTCCTATATATCAATCTTTACCTCCGGACCATTCCGGAGCTCCTCGTGACGTCCAGGATCTCATCCGGGACTCCGAACAAACTTCGTTCATCACCATACATAACTCTATACTACCGAAACGTCACCGAACCTTAAGTGTGCAGACCCTGCGGGTTCGAGAACTATGTAGACATGACCGAGACACCTCTATGGTCAATAACCAATAGCGGGACCTGGATGCCCATATTGGTTCCTACATATTCTACGAAGATCTTTATCGGTCGAACCTCTATGTCAAGGATTCAGTTAATCCCGTATGATGTTCCCTTTGTTCTTCGGTATGTTTACTTGCCCGAGATTCGATTGTCGGTATCTCCATACCTAGTTCAACCTAATTACCGGCAAGTATCTTTACTCGTTCCGTAATACAAGATCCCATGACTAACACTTAGTCACATTGCTTGCAAGGCTTGTTGTGATGTTGTATTACCGAGTGGGCCCTGAGATACCTCTCCGTCACACGGAGTAACAAATCCCAGTCTTGATCCATGCCAACTCAACAGACACCCTCGGAGATACCTGTAGAGCACCTTTATAGTCACCCAGTTACGTTGCGATGTTTGATACACACAAGGCACTCCTCCGATGTCCGTGAGTTGCATGATCTCATGGTCATAGGAACATATACTTGACATGCAGAAAACTGTAGCAATAAACTGACACGATCATATGCTATGTTTGTAGTTCGGGTCTTGTCCATCACATCATTCTCCTAATGATGTGATCCCGTTATCAAATGACATCTCATGTCCATGGCTAGGAAATCTTAACCATCTTTGATCAACGAGCTAGTCCATTAGAGGCATACTAGGGACATGGTTTTGTCTATGTATCCACACATGCATCTAAGTCTGTGATCAATACAATTTACAGCATGGATAATAAACGATTATCATGAACAAGGAAATATGATAATAACTCATTTATTATTGCCTCTAGGGCATATTTACAACAGTCTCCGACTTGCACTAGAGTCAATAATCTAGTTCACATCACCATGTGATTCGCATTGTTATGAATCTAACACCCAATGAGTTCTGGGGCTCGATCATGCTTTGCATGTGAGAGAGGTCTTATAGTCAACGGGTCTGCGACATTCAGATCCGTGTGTACTTTGCAAATTTCTATGTCAAACCGTAAACACTGCTACCACACTCCACTTGGTACTATTCCAAATGGCTGCTCCACTATACGTATCCAGATTGCTACTTCGAGTCATCCGGATTGGTGTTAAATCTTGCATCGACGTAACTCTTTACGACGAACTCTTTATCACCTCCATAATTGAGAAACATCTCCTTAGTCTTTTAGTTACTAGGGACAATCTTGACCGCTATCGAGTGCTCCATTCCAGGATCACTTTGAAACCTTCTGGCCATACTTATGGCAAGGCTGACATCGGGTCTTGTGCACAATATTGCATACATGATAGAGCCTATGGCTGAAGCATAGGTGATGCCACTCATCTTTTCTCTATCTTCTGCAGTCACTGGGCATTGAGTCTTACTCAACTTTATACCTTACAAATCAGGCGAGAACTCTTTCTCTGACTGATCCATTTTGAAATCTTTCAAAATCTTGTCAAGGTATGTACTCATTGAAAGTCTCATCAAGTATCTTGATCTATCTCTATAGATCTTGATGCTCAACAATTAGGTAGCTTTATCCAGGTCTTCCTTTGAAAAACTCTTTTCAAACAACTGTTTATGCTCTCCAGAACTTCTACATCATTTCCGAATAGCAATATGTCATCCACATATACTTATCAGAAACTCTATAATGCTCCCACTCACTTTATTGCAAATACAAGTTTCTCGTAAACTTTGTATAGACTCAAAAACTTTGATCACCTCATCAAAGTGTATATTCCAACTCCGAGATGCTTGCTTTAGTTCATAGAAGAATCACTAAAGCTCACACACCTTTTAGCATCTTTAGGACTGACAAAACCTTCTGGTTGCATCTCATACAACGTTTCCTTAAGGAAGGAAATGATGTTTTGCCATCCATCTGCCAGATTTCGTAATTGAAAAATGCAGCAACTTCTAACGTAATTCCAACAGACTTTAGCATCGCTACGAGTAAGAAAGTCTCATCGTAGTCAACTCCTTGAACTTGTCGTAAACTTCTTTGCAACAAGTCGAGCTTTACTAATGGTGACATTTACCATGAGCGTTTGTCTTCATTTTAAACATCCATATGTACTCAACGACCTGCCGTCCAACGAGCAAGTCTACCAAAGTCTATACTTGGTTTTCATACATGGATCCTTTCTCGGATTTCATGGCCTCTAACCATCTATCGGAATCCGGGCCCATCATCGCTTCTCCACAGCTCGTAGGTTTCATCGTTGTCCAACAACATGACCTCCAAGACGGGGTTGTCGTACCGCTCAAGAGCAGTACACATCCTTGTCGACCTACAAGGTTTGATAGTAACTTGATCTGAAGCTTCATGATCATCATCATTAACTTCCTCTTCAACTAACATAGGCTTTACAGAAACAACTTCCTACGCTGCGCTACTCTCTGGTTGAAACAGAGGTTCAATAACCTCATCAAGTTCTATCTTCCTCCCACTCAATTCTTTCAAGAGAAACTTTTTCTCGAGAAAGGACCCAGTTTTAGCAACAAACATTTTATGCTTGGATCTGAGATAGAAGGTTCACCCAACTGTTCTTAGGGTATTCTATGAAGATGCATTTGTCCGCTTTGGGTTCGAGCTCATTAGGTGAAAACATTTTCCACCCAAGCGTCGCAACCCCAAACGTTAAGAAATGACAGCTTAGGTTTCTATCAAACCATAATTCACACGGTGTCATCTCAATAGATTTAGATGGTGCCCTATTTAAAGTGAATGTAGTTCCCCTAATGCATGACCCCAAAAATATAGTAATAAAACGATAAGAGACATCATAGCATGCACCATATCAAATAGAGAACGACTATGACATTCGGACACACCATCACACTATGGTGTTCCAGGTGGCGTGAGTTGTGAAACAATTTTCACATTGTCTAAAGTTGTATGCCAAACTCGTAACTCAGATATTCACCTCCACGATCATATTGCAAACATCTTTATCTTCTTCTCATGATGATCTTAAACTTCACTCTGAATTTGCTTGAACCTTTCAAACGATTTAGACTTGTGGTTCATTAAGTAAATATACACTATATCTACTCAAATCATCAGTGAAGGTAAGAAAATAACGATATCCACCGCACGCTACAAGACTCATTGGATTGCATACATCAACATGTATCATTTCCTATAAATCACTTGCCCGCTTCATCAAAACAAAAACGGGGTCCTTAGTCATCTTGACCAAGAGGCATGGTTCGCATGTCTCAACCGATTCGAAATCGAATGAGTCCAAAGATCCATTAGCATGGAGTTTCTTCATGCGCTTTATACCAATATGACATTTAGCGGTAGTGCCACAAGTATGTGGTACTATCATTATTAACTTTGCATCTTTTGGCATCAATGTTATGAACATGTGTATTACTACGATCAAGATTCAAAAAACCATTCTCACTGGGTGCACGACCATTGAAGGTATTATTCATGTAAATAGAATAACCATTATTCTCTAACTTAAATGAATAACCGTGTTACAATGAACATGATCTAATCACGTTTATGCTCAACGCAAAGAACACCAAATAACATTTATTTTAGGTCCGTCACTAATCTTGAAGGTAGAGAGAGCGTGCGATGTTGATCACATCAACCTTGGAAACATTTCCAACACACATCGTCACCTCACACTTAGCTAGTTCTCCGTTTATTTCGTAGCTTTTGTTTCGAGTCACTAACATTTAGCAACCGAACCAGTATCCAATACCCAGGTGCTACTAGGAGTACTAGCAAGGTACACATCAATAACACGTATATCAAATATACTTCTGTTGACGTTGCCAGCCTTCTTATCTACCAAGTATCTAGGGTTGTTCCACTTCAGCGACCGCTCTCCTCATAATTGAAGCACTTAGTCTTGGGTTTGAGTTCAACTTTGGGTTGCTTCACTGGAGATGCAACTGACTTGCTATCCATGAAGTTTCCCTACTTGCTCTTGCCCTTCTCGAAACTAGTGGTTTTGACTAACCATCAACACTTGACGCTCCTTCTCAATTTCTACCTTCGCGGTGTCAAACATCGCGAATAGCTCAGGGATCATTATTTCTATCCCTGGCGTTTTATAGTTCATCACCAAGTTCTAGTAGCTTTAGTGACAGTGACTTGGAGAACTATATCAATCACTATCTTATCTGGAAGATTAACTCCCACTCGATTCAAGCGATTGTAGCACCCAGACAATCTGAGCACATGCTCAACGATTGAGCTATTCTCTTTCATCTTACAAGCAAAGAATCTTGTTGGAGATCTCATATCTCGCAACACGGGCACGAGCCTGAGATCCTAATTTCAGCTCTTAGAACATCTCATATGTTCCATGACGTTCAAAACGTTTCAGAGCCTCAATTCCAAGCTGTAATGCATGACGCACTAAACTATCAAGTACTTATGAAAACGTGCATGTCAGATGTTCACAACATCTACAAACAACGCTAGAGGGGTTGGTCCACCGAGCGGTGCATTAAGGACATAAGCCTTCTGTGCAGCAATGAGGACAATCCTCAATCACGGAGCCAGTCCGCAATATTGCTACCATCATCTTTCAACTCTATTTCTCTAGGAACATATAAAATTTAAGGGAGCTACAGCGTGAGCTAGTAATCTACAACATAATTTTGCACAGACACTACTGACTATGTTCATGATAATGAGTTCAATTAATCATATTACTTAAGAACTCCCACTCAAATTGACATCCCTCCGGTCATTCGAGTGATACATGATCCAAATTCACCAACTCAAGTCCGATCAATACGTGAGTTGAGGTGGTTACAATGGTGAACATCATCATGTTGATCATATCTACTATATGACTCATGTTCGACCTTTCGGTCTCTTGTGTTCCGAGGCCATGTCTGTACATGCTAGGCTCCTCAAGTATAACCCGAGTGTTCTGCATGTGCAACACTGGCTCGCACCCGTTGTATGTGAACGTAGAGTCTATCACACCCGTTCATCACATGGTGTCTCAACACGACGAACTTTCGCAACGGTGCACACTCGGGGAGAACACAATTTTATCTTGAAATTTAAGTGAGGGATCACCTTATAATGCTACCGTCGTACTAAGCAAAACAAGGTGCATAAAAGGATTAACATCACATGCAATTCATAAGTGACAAGATATGGCCATGAACTTGTGCTTTAGATCTCCATCTTGAAAGCACCGGGATGATCTCCATCGTCACCGGCACGACACCATGATCTCCATCAACGTGCCGCCATCGGGGTTTTCATGCCCTGCATGCTTCTACTACTATTGCTACCGTTTAGCGATAAAGTAAAGCATTACATAGCGCTTAATGATTGACACGCAGGTCATACAATAATTAAAGACAACCCTATGGCTCCTGTCGGTTGTCGTACTCATCGACATGCAAGCCGTGAAATTCTATACATCACATGATCATCTCATACATCACATATACCACATCATGTAATTGGCCATATCACATCACAACATACCCTGCAAAAACAAGTTAGACGTCCTCTAATTGTTGTTGCATGTTTTACGTGGCTACTACGGGTTTCTAGAAAGAACGATTCTCACCTACGCATAAACCACAACGGTGATACATAATTTTCTTTTCAACCTTCTCAAGGACCGCCTTTGTCGAATCCGATCCAACTAAAGTGAGAGAAACTGCCACCCGCAAGCCATCTAGGCAACAAGTTGCGTCGAGGGAACCGGTCTCTCGTAAGCGTACGAATAATGTTGGTCCGGGCTGCTTCATCTCACAATACCGCTGAACCAAAATCCGACCAAGGGAGGAAGCAATCTAAGCATCAACGCCCACAAACCTTTTGTGTTCTACTTGAGATCTCATCTACACACAGACCTAGCTCATGATGCCACTGTTGGGGAACGTTGCATGGGAAACAAAAAATTTCCTACACACACACAAGAACTATCCATGGTGATGAGCATATACGAGAGGGAGAGTGGATCTACATACCCTTGTAGATCGCTAAGCGGGAAGCGCTAAGAAACGCAGTTGGTGTAGTCGAACATCTTCGCGATCCAAATCGCCGAGCGTCCCGCGATCTCATCACGATCCGTCCCGTGAACTCATCACGATCCATCCCGCGAACTCATCACGATCCGTTTCGTGATCTTGATCACGATCCGTCCCGCGAACTCATCACGATCCGTCCCACAAACTCGTCAGGAACCGTCTCGTGATCTTGATCACGGTCCTTCCGATGTAGCGCCGAACGGACGGCACCTCCGCGTTCAGCACACGTGCAGCTTGATGGCGATCTCCACCGTCTTGATCCAAAAAGAGGAAGTGGAGAGGAAGAAGAGTTCACTGGCAGCGTGACGGCGCTCCGGCGATGGTGGTGGAGCAATTCCGGCAGGGCTTCGCCTAAGCACTGCAGAAAACCGATCTAGAGGAGAAACTATGCACTAGAGGAACGGGTAGCACGTGGCTGAAAATTCTGTGCCAAAACCCTAAAATCCTCTAGTATATATAGGAGGAGAGGAGGAGGAGTCTTGGATGCCAAAAAGCCAGCCCTTGGGTCGACCAAAGTGGGGAGGAGAGGAGGACTCCTCCTCCAATCCTAGTAGGACTAGGATTCCTCCCTTTTTTCGCCTTTTTCCACCTTTTTCCCTTTGGGCTTTTTCTCCCAGCCGCATGGACCTTGCGTGGGACGTCCACCAGCCCACAAAAGGCTGGTATTTACTCTCCCACAGCACATGAAGCCTCTTGGGTCGAAATACCCCTCCCGGTGGTCTCCCGGTACACTACCGGCAGTCCCGGTACATTACTGATTAGCCCGAAACTTTTCCGGCGACCAAAATGGGACTTCCTATATATCAATCTTTACCTCCGGACCATTCCGGAGCTCCTCATGACGTCCAGGATCTCATCCGGGACTCCGAACAAACTTCGTTCATCACCATACATAACTCTATACTACCGAAACGTCACCGAACCTTAAGTGTGCAGACCCTGCGGGTTCGAGAACTATGTAGACATGACCGAGACACCTCTATGGTCAATAACCAATAGCGGGACCTGGATGCCCATATTGGTTCCTACATATTCTACGAAGATCTTTATCGGTCGAACCTCTATGTCAAGGATTCAGTTAATCCCGTATGATGTTCCCTTTGTTCTTCGGTATGTTTACTTGCCCGAGATTCGATTGTCGGTATCTCCATACCTAGTTCAACCTAATTACCGGCAAGTATCTTTACTCGTTCCGTAATACAAGATCCCGTGACTAACACTTAGTCACATTGCTTGCAAGGCTTGTTGTGATGTTGTATTACCGAGTGGGCCCTGAGATACCTCTCCGTCACACGGAGTAACAAATCCCAGTCTTGATCCATGCCAACTCAACAGACACCCTCGGAGATACCTGTAGAGCACCTTTATAGTCACCCAGTTACGTTGCGATGTTTGATACACACAAGGCACTCCTCTGATGTCCGTGAGTTGCATGATCTCATGGTCATAGGAACATATACTTGACATGCATAAAACTGTAGCAATAAACTGACACGATCATATGCTATGTTTGTAGTTCGGGTCTTGTCCATCACATCATTCTCCTAATGATGTGATCCCGTTATCAAATGACATCTCATGTCCATGGCTAGGAAATCTTAACCATCTTTGATCAACGAGCTAGTCCATTAGAGGCATACTAGGGACATGGTTTTGTCTATGTATCCACACATGCATCTAAGTCTCCGGTCAATACAATTTACAGCATGGATAATAAACGATTATCATGAACAAGGAAATATGATAATAACTAATTTATTATTGCCTCTAGGGCATATTTCCAACAGTGGCAACCCATCGCCCGGTATTGACGAGGGTCAGGGCGCAATCCTCTTCATCCATGTATTCTGCCTCGTCGAAGGCATAGTCCAACGTGTCGGTTAATCTTTGACTATGGTTATGAAGTGGGTGGTGGGTGGGTCAAAAAATTCATCCTGGCCCGCCTTATGGCCGATCTGAGCACCTATCGAGGTAGGATCGTCGGTGATATTCATCAATGTCGAGAGTCCGATCGGGTCAAACTACGCGGAGCTGTCGGAGTTAATCCCTGACGCGCCCAGATGAGTGGAGTGTTCGGCAAGAACAAGTATCTAGTCCTCTGGCACTATGGCCGGTTCCGAACTAAGAGTCGGGCCGACGCCTGAGTTAACCCTATGGGAGTGGCCGAAACGGGAACTCAAGGTTAAAGCCACAGAGTCTTCGGGTGTGGCAGGCAAGACTGCAAGCCCGGTTAGTGACAAGTCGCCCCTAGGATCCATGAAGAACTCTAGGTTCCCGAATCTGACCTCTTGACCAGGAGTGAAGCTTTCGACACGGCCTAGATGGCCGGTCTGGTCGGCGTGCAGCACAACGCTGCCAAAGGCGAAGATCTGTCTAGGGACGAAAGTGTCCGTGTTGCGGACCTCCTCGTTGATGACAAGGCGAGACATCGATTCCTTGGGTGCTCATAGTGGAACTCTCAATGAAATCACCAATGTTGGTTTCAAAACCGACGCATCTTGGGTAGGGGTTCCAAACTGTGAGACTAGAAGTGATGGTAACAGGGGAGGAAGGGGACAAGGTTTTACCCAGGTTCGGGCCCTCCTATGGAGGTAATGCCCTACATCCTGCTTGATTGTATTGACGATATGGGGGTTATAGAGTTGATCTACCTCGAGATCGAATAGCTAACCCTAGTTGAGTTGTTCTATGTCTACAACCTAAAACCTTCCGGCTTATATAGACGTCATGGGTATCTAGGGTTTATACATGGTCGGTTACATGCCGAGGAGATAAATATGCCTATTCGCTACATTAAACGTGGAGGACAAGCCATAATTCCCGAAGCTTCCTTGCTGGAGACAAGGCCTTCGATCGATCCGATGTTCGGTAAGCGGCCCATACAGTCCGACCCATAAGAGATAGGTCGGCCTCCCGAGGATCCCTTAATCCAGGACTCCCTCAGCCGTTCCTCTCAGAAAAAATACGTTTTATGTTTTCTTCTATCACAAGAGGCATGGTTTTTTTCGGTCATTTTTTAGTTGAAAAAAAAACTTCGTCAAAACCTATCAACATGGTATTTAGTTTTGAAGATCTCGATGCAAGAAACCCAATGGTGAAAATGGTTCGAGAGTTGAACACGGTGTTTAAGAGATAAAACATTTTAAAAATACGGATTTAAAAAAAAAGGAAAACTCATAGGTTGCGACAAGTGGCACACATGCAGTGCGTCATTTGTCGCAACCTGAGGATGGGAGTGAATTTTAAGAGGTATACTCGCCAGTTAGTGATTTCACAAAGTCTAAGGTTATAGCTGCGCCCCCAGTCAATTGAGCCCCCATAAGGCTCCCCCATCATGTGGGCCGTGCCAAACTAAGCCGACCGCTCGCTTTGCCTTGCCGTCTCGCTCGCTCAAAGACAGCTAGTCGGCACTTCAAAGTTTGATTTTTTTAATGAAAATTAGGTCCAAAGTTGACTTTTTGGCTAGCCGAGCAGCCAAACCAGCACTTCATAAGTTTGATCATCAACCGTGACCATTTGACGATTGACTTTTGAGAAAAAAAAGAATCTTATTAAATGTTAAAATCGAATTATTGTTTTGAGAAAAAATCAACATGGATTTTAAGGAATATGACGGATTCTTAACAAATTTATAAATCTCCAAAATGGTCATAAAGTTGAAAATATCATATATTTTTAAAAAGGCTCATGTACTTGGAAATATCATGAATTTGTAAATGGATCATAAATTTGAAAAACAATCAAGTAACTAGGAAAGGTTCACATATTTATTTTAAATGCGAATTCGATTTATTTTGGAATAAAATTCAAAATGGTTCATGAATTATTCCATAAATGATTTAAAAGTATGTGAGCTTAAGAATTATGAAAATTTAAAAAAGAATTCAAATATGAAAAATGTTCAAAGTTTCAAACGAAACAATTGGCAATTTTTTTTGACAAATTTACGTTAAAATTAGAAAAAAATTCTTTAGAGCTTCTAGAAGCTTCCGGAGCCAACAAGAAGCAAAACAAAAAACAGAATGGTTCAGCGTTATACCCCCCCCTAATTGCTTCTGGCGTTCGATTGGGGATGTGCGCTGCGTACTCGGATGCCTTATCGGGTCCATCGGGTGCTGAACAGAATTTGGTGCTCACTCTGCTCAACTCTTCATAGGTATGTTGCACCCGGAATTCTCTACTGTTAGTTGCTGTCCTACAGAAAATTATATTTTTATGGAAATTTGGAAAGCAATTAGAAAATAAAAAATTAAACAGTGTTGAATACAGTTCACAAAATATTAAAATGGTCATAAAATTCTATAAAGTAAGTGAATTGGAAAAAACGTCAGGAGTTTTTAAAAAAAATCATAATTTGGAAAGAAGGTTGATTCATTTAAAAGATGTCAAAAAGTTCTGACAACAGTTCAGTGAATTTCGAAAAATCTTGCAAATTTATGCAAACACTAATTTGGAAAAAGTTCATAGATTGAAAAATTGTTTACGAAAGTTTAAAAGTTCGTAAATAAAAAAATTCTTGGCGATTTAGAAAAATGGTAAGGATTTTAGAAAACCTTTAGAGAAATTAAAAACGAAAACAATCAATGAAAAAAGGAAGCAGAAAATTGAAAATTGAAAATAATAGACGAAAAAGAAACAAAAATGGGAGTCGAAAACTAAAAAAGGAAATGAACAGAGAAAACGAGAATGCCATTAGGAAGCTTTAAATCTAGGGGGAAGAGCAAGCTGATATGGGCCAGCCCATCTAAATAGCCTTGTTTCACCACGTGGACACTTGAAAAACACAAGTAATCGGTGTAGTAGGCATCAAACACAAATCTTAAGTACTCCTCTATAATGAAGTATAAGACCTTCTATAGAGAAGTACATCCATGAACTCGGGTACATATGAATCTATTTTGAAAAACACATTTTGAAATGATAAAAAATTCTGAAAAACAATGTGCGTCGATATCTTCATATTCTATATGTGTAGAAAGTTTCATGGAAAAACAACTTTTTTGGTGACCTGTGCAAAAAAGACAAAACATACTGTCGCGAAACGCTTTTTAGAAGCACTAAAATTTGTCTTTTTTGTGAAGACGAAACAAAAAGACTTATTCTCATAAAACTTTGTGCCGCGGACATATTTGTGCGAACATGTATGCACAAAATTTTGTTTTGAATTTTTTGACATTACAAAACATGTTTGAAGTATATTTTTGAAAAGCGGGTTCATATGTACCCCTGTTTAGGAAATCCACACTCACCTTTTATAACTCTACTTAATTATCTAACAGGTCTTATATTTCTTTACAGAGGGAGTAACAAATAGAGGCAAAAAGGTACATGAGCACACGATCTATCCCCTAGATCTAAGTGTGTTGTAACCCATTATCTGTCCCCCACTCCAAACGTTTTTTGGGTGGTGTTTTCTGTTTGTTTTTTCGAAAAGGAGGATAGACCACCGGTCTTTGCATCTGGACGATGCATGCGGTCATTTTATTAATTATTCACAGAGACCATACAAAATAATACATCAGTCAGCCAGAAGCCACCATCTAGGCAACACCTGTTGCTACTCCTATCCCCTTGATGAAGGTGTGCTGAATATCCGGGCCTAAAACCAAACAGACATCGCACCAAACCCTAACATCTAAAGCCGGATGCCCCAGCCCAGCCACACACCGGGACTGGGTCCCATACCGGACCGACGCACTCTCACAGGCTGTCCCCGCCATCTTCCACCAGTCCATCTCTAGAGCAAAAACTGACCCATCGACCTTGCCTGGCCTGCCGTCGACGCCACCACGACGCCAGACAACTCCACCATCTTGCACGTCTCCGTCCACACGCGCCCGTCGCCAAACCTCCGCAGCACCATGCCACCGGGATCCACCGTCGGCCTTGCGGTGGATGAGATACTGCTCTTTCGCTTGTCCCGTCCAACTAACACTTGCTCCAAAACGATGCCCTCAAGAGGGACAGCGGCATAAGAGATACCATCATCGTATGATCCGGTAGATCCTGATCTAGGGTTTCCCAGAGCATCACGAGTGGGGTGCCACGACCTGCAACAACGATGCCTCGAGAGGGGAATGACGTCCTAGACGTCGCCATCGTCCGCCATAACCGAAGTCGGCGCGATTCACTGGAAGTCTCGTCCCCCAACCTCGCAGCTGGCTGGAACCAAACGGAACCTCACCATGGAGACGAGGGCCACCGTGGCACGCCGACAAGGAGCCTCCAGCCGCCCCTCACCGGTCCTCCACGCGCCACCGGCCTATTGGAAATATGCCCTATAGGCAATAATAAAATGGTTATTATTGTATTTCCTTGTTCATGATAATTGTCTATTGTTCATGCTATAATTGTGTTAACCAGAAACCATAATACATGTGTGAATACATAGACCACAACATGTCCCTAGTAAGCCTCTAGTTGGCTAGCTCGTTGATCAATAGATGGTCACGGTTTCATGACCATGGACATTGGATGTCGTTGATAACGGGATCACATCATTAGGAGAATGATGTGATGGACAAGACCCAATCCTAAGCATAGCACAAGATCGTGTAGTTCGTCTGCTAAAGCTTTCCAATGTCAAGTATCGTTTCCTTAGACCATGAGATTGTGCAACTCCTGGATACCGTAGGAATGCTTTGGGTGTGCCAAACGTCACAACGTCACTGGGTGGCTATAAAGGTGAATTATGGGTATCTCCGAAAGTGTCTGTTGGGTTCGCATGAATCGAGACTGGGATTTGTCACTCCGTGTGACGGAGAGGTATCTCTAGGCCCACTCGGTAAGATATTGTCATAATGAGCTCAATGTGACTAAGGAGTTAGCCACGGGATGATGTGTTGCAGAACGAGTAAAGATACTTGACGGTAACGAGATTGAACAAGGTATAGGGATACCGACGATCGAATCTCGGGCAAGTATCATACCGGTAGACAAAGGGAATTGTATACGAGATTGATTGAATCCCCGACATCATGGTTCATCCGATGAGATCATCGTGGAGCATGTGGGAGCCAACATGGGTATCCAGATCTCGTTGTTGGTTATTGATCGGAGAGGTGTCTCGTTCATGTCTACGTGTCTCCCGAACCCGTAGGGTCTACACACTTAAAGTTCGATGACGCTAGGGTTATAGAGAATTAGTGTACATGGTTACCAAAGGTTGTTCGGAGTCCCGGATGGGATCCCGGACGTCACGAGGAGTTACGGAATGGTTCGGAGACAAAGATTGATATATAGGAAGTAAGGATTTGGCCAACCAAAGAGTTTTGGGCATCACCGGTAACATACTAGGACCACCGAAAGGGTTTTGGGGGTCCACCAAGTGGGGCCATCAGCTCCGGGAGGCTTCATGGGCCAAGAGTGGGAGGGAACCAGCCCCTAGGTGGGCTGGTGCGCCTTCCACCCCAGCCCAAGGCGCAGCAAGGGGTGGAGGAGGCAAACCCTAGGGCGTGGATGGGCCCAAGGCCCACCCTAGGGCGCCGCCACTCCTCCCACCTTGGCCGCTGGCCCTCCCATCTAGGGCTGTCGCACGATCTAGGGTGGGAACCCTAGATGGGGTGCCTTCTCCTCCTTCCCCCTATATATATGTGGGGTTTTTGAGGGCTGCAACACACGAGTTTCTCTCCTCTCGGCGCAGCCCTACTCCTCCCTCTCCTCGGTCTCCGTAGTGCTTGGAGAAGCCCTGCCAGAGACCACGCAGCTCCACCGTCACCACGCCGTCGTGCTGCCGGAGCTCTCCCTCAACCTCTCCTCCCTCCTTGATGGATCAAGGCGTAGGAGACGTTACCGGGCTGCACGTGTGTTGAACGCGGAGGTGCCGTTGTTCAGCGCTAAGATCGGAGTCCACCGTGATATGAATCGCTACGAGTACGACTCCACCAACCGCGTTCTTGTAACGCTTCCGCTTAGCGATCTTCAAAGGTGTGAAGATCCACTCTCCCCTTACTCGTTGCTGGTTTCTCCATAGGTAGATCTTGGTGAACACGTAGGAATTTTTTGATTTACTACTAAGTCTCCCAACACTGGTATCAGAGCTAGGTCTATGCGTAGAATCTATGCACGAGTAGAACACAAAGTAGTTGTGGGCATCGATCTTGTTAATTTTCTTACCACGACTAGTCTTATCTTGATTCGGCGGTATTGTGGGATGAAGCGGCCCAGACGAACTTTACACGTATGCTTACGTGAGACCGGTTCCACCGCCTGACATGCACTTGTTGCATAAGGTGGCTAGCGGGTGTGTGTCTCTCCCACCTTAGTCGGATTGGATTCGATGAAAAGGGTCCTTATGAAGGGTAAATAGCAATTGGCATATCACGTTGTGGTTTTGGCATAGGTAAGAAACGTTCTTGCTAGAAACCTATAGCAGCCACGTAAAAACTTGCAATTACAAATTAGAGGACGTCTAACTTGTTTTTGCAGCATGTGCCTTGTGATGTGATATGGCCAAAGGATGTGATGTGATGCATTGTGATGTATGAGATTGATCATGTTCTTGTAATAGGATTCATGACTTGCATGTCTATGAGTATGACAACCGGCAGGAGCCAAAGGAGTTGTCTTATTTTATTGTATGACCTGTGTGTCAATCATAAACGCCATGTAATTACTTTAATTTATTGCTAAACGTTAGCCATAGTAGTATAAGTAATAGTTGGTGAGACTACTTCATGAAGACACGATGATGGAGATCATGGTGTCGTGCCGGTGACAGTGATGATCATGGTGCCCCGAAGATGGAGATCAAAGGAGCAAGATGATATTGGCCATATCATGTCACTATATTGATTGCATGTGATGTTTATCATGTTTACATCTTATTTGCTTAGAACGATGGTAGTAAATAAGATGATCTATCAATAAAATTTCAAGAAATGTGTTCACCCTAACTGTGCACCGTTGCTAAGGATCGTTGTTCCGAAGCACCACGTGATGATCGGGTGTGATAGGTTCTAACGTTCGCATACAACGGGTGTAAGCCAGATTTACACACGCGAAACACTTAGGTTGACTTGACGAGCCTAGGAGGTACATACATTGCCTCAGAACATGGAAGACTGAAAGGTCGAACATGGGTTGTATAGAAGATACGATCAACATGGAGATGTTCACCATGGATGACTAGTCCGTATCACGTGATGATCGGACACGGGCTAGTTGACATGGATCATGTATCACTTGGATGACTAGAGTGATGTCTATCTAAGTGGGAGTTCATTAACTAATTTGATTATGTGAACTTAATTATCATGAACTTAGTCTAAAATTGTCTTTACAATCTATATTGTAGATCCAATGGCCAATGCTAATGTCACCCTCAACTTCAACGCGTTCGTAGAGAAAACCAAGATGAAATATGATGGAAGCAACTATGCGGACTGGGTTCGTAGCTTGAGGATCATCCTCATAGATTCCAAGATATTGTATGTCCTTGATGCACCGCTAGGTGACCCATCCATTTTCCCAGTGGACCAAGACGTTACAAATGCTTGGCAATCACACTGCGATGATTACTCCCTTGTTCAGTGTGGCATGCTTTACAGTTTAGAACTTGGGCTCCAAAAGCGTTTTGAGCAACATAGAGCATATGAGATGTTCCAAGAGGCCAAACTGGTTTTCCAAGCTCATGCCCGGGGTCAAGAGATATGACGTCTCCGGCAAGTTCTTCAGCTGTAAGATGCAGGAGACTAGTTCTGTCAGTGAGCACATACTCAAATGTTTGGGTTGCACAACCGCTTGACTCAGCTGGGAGTTAATCTCCCGGATGACTCTGTTATTGACAGAATCCTCCAGTCGCTTCCACCTAGCTACAAGAGATTTGTGATGAACTACAACATGTAGGGTATGGAGAAGTCCATTCCTGAGTTGTACTCGATGCTGAAATCAGTGGAGGTCAAGATCAAAAAGGAGCATCAAGTGTTGATGGTTAATAAGACCACTAGTTTCAAGAAAGGTAGGGTCAGAAGAATTTCAAGAAGGATGGCAAAGTTGTTTCCACACCCGGTAAGCAAGTTGCCGGGAAGAAGAACAAGAATGGACCCAAGCCTGAGACTGAGTGCTTTTATTGCAAGGGTACCGGTCACTGGAAGCGGAACTGCCCCAAGTACTTAGCAGATAAGAAGGCCGACAACGTTAAAGGTATATGTGATATACTTTTTATTGATGTGTACCTAACCAACGCTCGTAGTAGCTCCTGGGTATTTGATACCGGTGCAGTTGCTCACATTTGTAACTCCAAGCAGGAGCTGCGGAATAAGTGGAGGCTAGCAAAGGACGAGGTGACGATGCGCGTTGGGAATGGTTCCAAGGTCGATGTGATCGCCGTCGGCACGCTACATCTACATCTACCTTCGGGATTAGTTTTAAAACTTAATAATTGTTATTTAGTACCAGCTTTGAGCATGAACATTGTATGTGGATCTCGCTTGATGTGAGATGGCTACTCATTTAAATCTGAGAATAATGGTTGTTCTATTTATATGAGAGAAATGTTTTATGGTCATGCCCCGCTGGTCAATGGTTTATTTTTGATGAATCTCGAACGTGATGTTACACATGTCCATAGTGTGAGTACCAAAAGGTGTAAGGCTGATAACGATAGTCCCACTTACATGTGGCACTGCCGCCTTGGTCATATTGGTGTCAAACGCATGAAGAAGCTCCATGCTGATGGACTTTTGGAGTCTCTTGATTTTGAATCATTTGACACGTGCGAACCATGACTCATGGGCAAGATGACTGAGACTCCGTTCTCTAGAACAATGGAGCGAGCAACTGACTTGTTGGAGATAATACATATCGATGTATGAGGTCCAATGAGTGTCAAGGCTCGTGGTGGCTACCGTTATGTTCTCACCCTCACTTATGACTTGAGTAGATATGGGTATGTCTACTTAATGAAACACAAGTCTAAAACCTTTGAAAGGTTCAAGGAATTTTAGAGTGAGGTAGAGAATCAACGTGACAGGAAAATAAAGTGCCTACGATCTGATCGTGGCAGAGAATATTTAAGTCACGAGTTTGGTACGCACCTAAGGAAATGTGGAATTGTTTCACAACTCACGCCGCCTCACACACCTCAGCGAAATGGTGTGTCTGAACATCATAATCGCACTCTATTGGATATGGTGCGATCTATGATGTCTCTTACCGACTTACCGCTATCATTTTGGGGATATGCATTAGAGACTATCGCATTCACTTTAAATAGGGCATCGTCAAAGTCCGTTGAGATGACACCGTAAGAATTATGGTTTGGAAAGAAACCTAAGCTGTCATTTCTAAAAGTTTGGGGATGCGATGCTTATGTGAAGAAACTTCAACCGGAGAAGCTCGAACCCAAAGCGGAAAAGTGTGTCTTCATAGGATATCCCAAAGAGACTATTAGGTATACCTTCTACCTCAGATCCGAAGGCAAAGTCTTTGTTGCCAAGAATGGATCCTTTCTCGAGAAAGAGTTTCTCTCGAAAGAAGTAAGTGGGTGGAAAATAGAACTTGATGAGGTAATTGTACCTCCACTCGAACCGGAGAGTAGCGCAGCACAAGAAGTTGTTTCTGTGGATCCTACACCGGCTGGAGAGGAAGTTAATGATGATGATCATGAAACTTCAGATCAAGTTACTATTGAACGTCGAAGTTCCACTAGGACACGTTCTGCACCGGAGTGGTATGGCAACCCTATCTTGGAGATCATGTTGTTGGACAACGGTAAACCTTCAAACTATGAAGTAGCAATGGCGGGCCCGAATTCCAACAAATGGCTTGACGCCATGAAATTCGAGATAGGATCCATGTATGAGAACAAAGTGTGGACTTTGGTGGACTTGCCTGATGATAAGCGAGCCATTGAAAATAAATGGATCTTTAAGAAGAAGACTGACGCGGATGGTAATGTGACCGTCTATAAGGCTCGGCTTGTCGCTAAGGGTTATCGACAAGTTCAAGGAGTTGACTACGATGAGACTTTCTCACCCGTAGCGATGCTGAAGTCCGTCCGGATCATGTTAGCAATTGCCGCATTTTATGATTATGAGATCTGGCAAATGGACGTCAAAATGGCATTCCTTAATGGCTTCCTTAAGGAAGAAATGTATATGATGTAGTCAGAAGGTTTTGTCGATCCTAAAGATGCTAACAAGGTATGCAAGCTCCAACGCTCCATCTATGGGCTGGTGCAAGCATCTCGGAGTTGGAACATTCGCTTTAATGATGTGATTAAAGCGTTTGGGTTTATACAGGTTTATGGAGAACCCTGTATTTACAAGAAAGTGAGTGGGAGCTCTGTAGAATTTCTCATATTATATGTGGATGACATATTGTTGATGGGAAATGATATAGAACTTTTGGAAAGTGTAAAGGCCTACTTGAATAAATGTTTTTCAATGAAGGACCTTGGAGAAGCTGCTTACATATTAGGTATTAAGATCTATAGAGATAGATCAAAACGCCTCAAGGTCTTTCACAAAGCACATACCTTGAAACGATATTGAAGAAGTTCAATATGGATCAGTCCAAGAAGGGGTTCTTGCCTGTGTTATAGGGTGTGAGATTGAGTACGACTCAATGCCCGACCACGGCAAAGGATAGAGAAGAGATGAGTGTCATCCCCTATGCCAGCCATAGGCTCTATTATGTATGCCATGCTATGTACCAGACCTGATGTGAACCTTGCCATAACTTTGGTAGGGAGGTACCAAAGTGATCCCGGAGCGGAACACTGGACAGCGGTCAAGAATATCCTGAAGTATCTGAAAAGGACAAAGGACATGTTTCTCATATATGGAGGTGCCGAAGGGCTCGTCGTAAAGGGTTATGTCGATGCTAGCTTCGACACAGATCCGGACGACTCCAAGTCGCGAACCGGATACGTGTATATTTTGAACGGAGGGGCTGTCAGCTAGTGCAGCAGCAAGCAAAGCGTCGTGGCAGCATCTACATGTGAAGCGGAGTACAAAGTTGCTTCGAAAGCAAAAAAGGAAGGAGTCTGGATGAAGGAGTTCATCACCGACCTAGGAGTGATTCCCAATGCGTCGGGCCCGATGACTCTATTCTGTGACAACACTGGAGCTATTGCCCTTGCGAAGGAGCCCAGGTTTCACAAGAAGACAAGACACATCAAGCGCCTCTTCAACTCCATCCGTGATTACATTCAGGAGGGAGATATAGATATTTGTAAAGTGCATACGGATCTGAATGTCGCAGATCCGTTGACTAAACCTCTCTCATGAGCAAAACATGATCAACACCAGAATGCTATGGGTGTTCGATTCATCACAATGTAACTAGATTATTGACTCTAGTGCAAGTGGGACACTGTTGGAAATATGCCCTAGAGGAAATAATAAAATGGTTATTATTGTATTTCCTTGTTCATGATAATTGTCTATTGTTCATGCTATAATTGTGTTAACCGGAAACCGTAATACATATGTGAATACATAGACCACAACATGTCCCTAGTGAGCCTCTAGTTGGCTAGCTCGATGATCAATAGATGGTCACGGTTTCATGAGCATGGACATTGGATGTCGTTGATAATGGGATCACATCATTAGGAGAATTATGTGATGGGCAAGACCCAATCCTAAGCATAGCACAAGATCGTGTAGTTTGTCTGCTAAAGCTTTTCCAATGTCAAGCATCGTTTCCTTAGACCATGAGATTGTGCAACTCCTAGATACCATAAGAATGCTTTGGGTGTGCCAAACGTCATAACATAACTGGGTGGCTATAAAGGTGCATTACGGGTATCTCCGAAAGTGTCTGTTGGGTTGGCATGAATCGAGACTGGGATTTGTCACTCCGTGTGACGGAGAGGTATCTCTGGGCCCACTCGATAAGACATCATCATAATGAGCTCAATGTGACTAAGGAGTTAGGCACGGGATGATGTGTTGCGGAACAAGTAAAGAGACTTGCCGGTAACGAGATTGAACAAGGTATAGGGATACCGACGATCGAATCTCGGGCAAGTATCATACTGGTAGACAAAGGGAATTGTATACGGGATTGATTGAATCCCTGACATCGTGGTTCATCCAATGAGATCATCGTGGAGCATGTGGGAGCCAACATGGGTATCCAGATCCCGCTGTTGGTTATTGACTGGAGAGGTGTCTCGGTCATGTCTACGTGTCTCCCGAACCCGTAGGGTCTACAAACTTAAGGTTCGATGATGCTAGGGTTATAGGGAATTAGTGTACATGGATACCGAAAGTTGTTCGGAGTCCCGGATGAGATCCCGGACATCACGAGGAGTTCCGGAATGGTCCGGATACAAAGATTGATATATAGGAAGTAATGATTTGGCCAACGAAAGAGTTTCGGGCATCACCAGTAACGTACCGGGACCACCGGAAGGGTTTCGGGGGGTCCACCAAGTGGGGCCACCAGCTCTGGGAGGCTTCATGGGCCAAGAGTGGGAGGGAACTAGCCCCTAGGTGGGCTGGTGCGCATCCCACCCTAGCCCAAGGCACAACAAGGGGTGGAGCAGGCAAACCCTAGGGCGTGGATGGGCCCAAGGCCCACCCTAGGGCGCCGCCACTCCTCCCACCTTGGCCGCCGGCCCTCCCATCTAGGGTTGTCGCACCATCTAGGGTGGGAACCCTAGATGGGGTGCCTCCTACTCCTTCCCCCTATATATATGTGGGGTTTTTGAGGGCTGCAACACATGAGTTCCTCTCCTCTCGGCGCAGCCCTACTCCTCCCTCTCCTCGTTCTCCGTAGTGCTTGGTGAAGCCCTGCCGGAGACCATGCAGCTCCACCGTCACCACGCCGTCATGCTACCGGAGCTCTCTCTCAACCTCTCCTCCCTCCTTGATTGATCAAGGCGTAGGAGACATCACCGGGCTACACGTGTGTTGAACACGGAGGCGCCGTTGTTTGTCGCTAAGATCGGAGTCCACCGCGATCTGAATCGCTACGAGTACGACTCCACCAACCGCGTTCTTATAACAATTCCGCTTAGCGATCTTAAAAGGTATGAAGATCCACTCTCCACTTACTCGTTGCTGGTTTCTCCATAGATAGATCTTGGTGAACAAGTAAGAAATTTTTTGATTTACTACTACATCTCCCAACACGGCCGACCAAGGCCGCATAGAGACGGATCTGGACAGGACGCCAGATCCGCAGCCATCGGAGCCACCTACGCGCCCACGGCCGCCACACCGCCGGTCATGTAGGTTCCCAACGTCGCGGCGCAGCAGGGGCGCCGCCCTGACTGCCGCCCCCAGCCTCCCCGAGTGAGACGCCGTCTCCGCCTCACGGGATCTGCCGCGCTGACCACCTGCCCTGGATTTGCCATGCAAGGCCCACCGCCACCGCGGCGCTTGGCGGCGGCAGGGGTGGCTTGGGATGAAGGAGTGGGGAGGGACCGATGACGCGGGATCGGGGGGCCCTGGCGCCGCCCGAGGGGAGGCGACGACAGCGGTGGCTTGGGACGGAGGAGTGGGGAGGAACCGGCGGCGCAGGATCGAGGCCCCGTGGCGCCATCGAGGGGTGACGTTTTCTATTGTTTTCTTTTTTATCGGTTTTTTGTTTGATCTAGTTGTTTTATTATTTATCTAGTTTACTTTATGGCTGTGTTTCCCTTTAGTCTCCCTTTTTCAATGAACTTTGTATTTTATTTATTGAACCTTCTAGAAAATTGTTTACAGTTTTTTGAATTTGGGAAGTTTTTTTATATTTTCATAATCATTTTTAAATCCGCAAACTATTTTCAAATTCATGAATATTTTCAAAACTGTAAACAATTTTTTAAAATTGAAGCATTTACGAATCCATGATTTTTAAATAATAATAATAATTCATGAACATTTTTTTCATTCGTAAAACTTTTTTTATTTTGATGATTCTTTTCATATCCGTGAACTATTTAATAAAGGAATAGTTGATGGTCAACGGTCAACAACCATGGTCAGTGGTCAATGGTAGAAGGTCAATAGTTAGCCCTCCAATTTTTAGCATGTCAAATGGTTTCGTGGGACACGGCCTGTAGGGTGCATGCATGAGCACTGGAACCCTAACGGGCGCTTATAGCGTCGCCTAGGAGCTCTCGATGCCAAATAGAAAATGAGGCTAAAGAAGGGACATTACTGGTCGGAGTGGTGCTACCAATCAGACATGGTTCTTTAGTGAGGAAGGATTCATTTTTTGAACACGTTTCCTCTGTCTGTCACAAGACAATAGTCATGTGAGCAACGCGTTAACCAACCAACGTTTTGATACGCATCTCCCGCAACCACCAGAACTCATTAACTATAGGTGTTACCTTCATCAATAACTATACATAGTAATATTCGGTCATCAATATTCCATCAACTATATCTATTGTACCAACCTTCACTCCTCCTCATGACGAACTATATATAACCCGAGGAGAGGCACAAAGTTAGGGGTTGCATCATTTATAATACTTTATATACAAGAGTAAACAACACACAATAAGTAGTGTACTGCCTCCATCACCGAGGGCCCGAGCCTATATAATTCCTGGTGTGTACACTCATTTCCATCTTTGATAGTCACTACATCCTCAATACACACTTGTCAGTGAAATAACCATCACAGTTTGCGCCCATCATTGGGCATAGCGTTTATCGAGCTATGGTGACGATGGTTTTTTAGCGATGACTAGCAACACACTAATTCTAGGGTGTATCATTCACTTCACTTTCCTTGGCTTCATCGCTAATGACTCAACATGGCACCTAATGACCCCCTGACTGACATCGTGCTATCAACGTCCATAAGCATGCATTTCAGCATCAATGACATTGGCATCTTGTGCCTATAGGACCCTGCCCCTTAGCGGTCTGCCGGGCGGATGCCTATTTGGTGTAGGAGGCACCCTCAGACGTCTTGTATTGACACACCTGCTACTAGCTGGTCGGGATGCTCACTCCCAACTCGTTCTATACTCTCATGGAGTTAGGATCCAAAGGGGATGATATTATTGAAAGCCAAGACCCCGTGGCCGAGGGTTTCATGGCGAATACTCAACCATGTGACCCCGTGACGGAGAATCAGGTCGATGCCACGCGCAATGCCACTGCACACAATGGTGGTGGCACGACGGTGTTGGACTACGTGGCGTGCAGTTTTTTGATGAGTGATATTTTTACAGCCATCTCACCTCTGTTTAAACCGAGATATTACTCTAATTTGAGATATTCGCTCTGATATTGATACTAATGACTAATGAATGCAAAGGATTCCACCAATCCTGTCAGTATTGTGTATTTATTGGAAATGGACTATAGATGGACTAAGTCAACTCAAAACATGGGAAGAAGTAAAGGAGGAGATAGAGGGAATCAACAGGAGGCACAACAGAGCAACCAGAGCAAAAGACGACATTCCATATGACTGTGAATGCTCGTTTGATCATTTGTATGGCATGGAAACCAAGGCAGTTCGTCCACCTAAATAACTTTTATGAAAAGGGACCCACCGAAATGTCAACATAACATCGTGCAAGTCATCCACAACAGAGCCATATTCATCCCCTTCATCAACCCTAGCCAGCACAATCTCATCTCAATAGCCACCATCACCACCATAGTTCATCTCCCTCTAGTTCATACTTTTAATGGTGCATCGCACAAGGCAACCATTGTAAGACATAGTACCAATCAATCTATCTTCAAGATGTGTTCTTCAATGTTTTCTTCATACGATTTGATCTCCTTGTGTGAGTAGTTCGGTAAGGTATGGGTTGAGGCATAGGCCTTGCAACCCTTTGTATTTGTTGCGGGGATCCATGGAAGAGCTTTGAATTAATGCCCTGTATGTGTGACATAAAATTGTTTCATAGATGTCTCTTTTCTTGTTCGCGTTCTTCATCCCTACGGGTACCCAGAATCATGGAGAGAGAGTCATGGTGAGGCTAGGATAAAGGAGAACATGAAGTGTTATTCTGATCACCAATGACATAAGGGTTTAGTATGATAACACAGATCCAATCCTTAGGGATTCATGAGGTGTAGTCATTAAAACCCCAAAGCTCGTGTATGATTATTATAATCTTAATTATTTAGGTAACCCCGTGTGGCGGATAGGGCCTGTAGTAGGACAACTAATTCTTGATGCAGGACTCATGCCGATCAATATGTTATTTGGACACATCCCCCATGTCGGTTCGTAACAAGCACATCTCGATGAGTGACTTCCAACGAACAAATTAATACCCTATATGGTCCCAAAACAAATACATGGTTTCAAGCATTAATACCTCAGTACTTGTACCTCTTTTTATGATAAGTATTACATCACTACTAGCTTGATTGATCTAGTCAAAATCTGGAATTAATCCTTTAACAATTGCTTTCTAGGGACCATTGCTTCAAGGGAACTTTCCTCTCGCGTGCTTGATAACTCAGGTCACTTCTTGGGGAAATAGGTGTGAGGTACTTTCTAATTCATTTCCAGATCATACAAAAAGGAAGTATCAAGACCTTTTCCTGGCGCTGTTGCCAGGGAGGAGATTAGTGTTCCTAGTCTTTGTGATTAGAGTTTTTGTTAAAGTTTAGTTTCAGTTTCAGTTTTAGTTTTAGTTTTACTTTAGTTTCAGTTTATTTTGTTGCAAGTCTTGTCAGTGGAAAATACCAAAAAGATTACATGGCTAGTAATCTTGGAAGTTTTGCTACCCCAAGTAATAACTTCATGCGTGAAACCATACCACAACCTAAGGTTGTAGTCGTAGAGTATGAGAGCAAATCAAACTTAGTTTCCATGGTTCAACATGATCAATTTGGAGGCTCTGCTTCTGAAGATGCCGGTACGCACTTGCATAATTTTACTGGATTGTGCAATATGAAACGCATTAGGGATTATGGTCCTGACGCTACATCCATTTCCTTTCTCCTTGAGAGGAAAAGAAAAAAGAATGACTTTTAGCTTTACCTAAAGGCAATATAACTTCTTGTGCTAATTGTTGCAGCAACTTTTTATCTAAGTTTTGTCCACCTGCAAAAATTCTGCAACTTCGTTCTTTGATTACAGGTTTGAAGCAAGAGCTCTCTCTTGCGAGAGGCTAGGTCAAGATATTCAAACATACAGAAATTGCTTTTTGGCCTTCTCATGTCCTCCAAAAAGCCGCACCACTACTTCCAAGCACATCATACCATCGTCATCACCCCTTGCAGCACATTTTGAGGAACCCAGAGGCAACCGACATGATTGCTGAGTGGGCATTGGAGCTATCCAGCTTTGCTCTGAGTTTTGAAAGCACAACAACTCTTTAGAGCAGAGCCTTGACGGAACTCATTGTAGAATGGACGCCAATGCCACATGGAGAAATCCTGGAGACGGCCCTCCATGACAAGGAAACACCGTAGGAATGGATCATGTACTTTGAATGGGCTTTTTCGCTGCAAGGCGTCGATGCTAGAGTGCTGATTGTCGCACCCACCGAAGAGCACCTCAAGTATATGATCTAGATGGACTTTCCTCGGGAGGTGTCGGCAAATAACACCGTCGAGTATGAAGGACTACTTCCCGGTCTACGGATAGCAGTAGACCTCGACATCAGAAAATATAGTCCGAG
The DNA here is from genome assembly GCA_022496015.1 of Hordeum marinum. Classification (NCBI taxonomy): domain Eukaryota; kingdom Viridiplantae; phylum Streptophyta; class Magnoliopsida; order Poales; family Poaceae; genus Hordeum; species Hordeum marinum. Next base: position 192,254,655 of record CM039676.1, on the reverse strand, counting down.
GAGATTCATGGCGTGTTGTATGCCAAGTGAACAAAGACTACCAAATCCCTCTGATGGAAGCGTATGTACAAGAAGTGAGGAAGTTAGAAGAGCATTTTGACGGTCTGCAAATAGAACACATTCCACGTGCAGAGAATAGCATTGCCGATGACTTGTCAAAACAAGCTGCTCAAAAGTTGCCCATGGAACCAGGTACTTTTGTACTTCGACGGACTCAACCATCGTCACGCTATTAGTATGGCAAGCAAAGAAAAGAAAAATCAGTCTTGGCGACTATCTCCCGGCAGAGCTGCCAGCCACCGCCAAGAAGGTCACGAAGAACAACGAAATGCTTGCTGAAGAGCAACAATTTCTGGTAGACCATGTGACCCTTGCCATCGAAGCTAGCGCTCCCACAGTAGGGGAAATGCCATTAGTCCTTGTCGTCGAACCCCAGACTTCGACATGGGCGCAACAAATCATCCGCTACCTCCAGATAGGTGAACTTCCTGAAGAGCAAGAAGAAGCTGAGAGAGTAGCCCGCCAGTCAAGCATGTACTAATTCATGGACAACAGTCTGGACAAGAGGAGACCAAATGGAGGGAAATTGAAGTGCATTCCCTAGAAAGAAGGACAACAGTTGTTGGCGGAAATTTACGAAGGGATATGCTGCTCCCACATTGGGTCACGTGCCCTTGTTGGGAAAGCGTTTCAGCAATGCTTCTATTGGTTGACAACTCTTCAAGACGCCTTGGCGGTGGCACTACATGTGAAGCATGCCAATCACGTCAAGCAAATACATCAACTAGCACAAGCCCTTCAAACCATACCACTCTCCTGGCCATTTGTAGTCTGGGGGCTCGACATCGTCGACACTTTCCCCCGTGCTACTAGGGCCTTTGAATTCTTGTCCGTTGCTTTGACAAGTTTACAAAGTGGACCGAGGTGTAGCCCTTGAGAAAGGTGACGACACAAGAACCGGTCAAGTTTTTCAGAGGAATAGTCTGTCGTTTTGGTGTACCCAACTTTATCATCACAGCTAACGGAATGCAGTTCACCAGCAACACCTTCATGCGGTATTGCCAAGACATCGGTGCAAAGATCTGCTTTGCATTGGTTGCACAGTCTAGAAGCAACAGCCATCTGGAAAGGGCAAATGATGAAGTGTTGCATGGACTCAAGACAAGAACTTTTTTCAGGCTGCACAAGCATGGAAGGCGCTAGATTGACGAGCTATCGGCAGTTCTTTGGTCGACCAGGATGACGCCAAATTGAGCCACCGACAAGACACCCTTCTCCCTAGTCAATGATGCAGAGGCGATGCTCCTCACGGAACTCACATATGAGTCACCTCGAGTAAAAGCTTTCGATGAACAACAGCAAGTGCAATTGCGTCAAGACGATGCCACGCTCCTCATGGAAGATTGTCTTTAGGCTGCACTGCACTGTGTGCCACCCGGTACCAGCAAGCCTTGCACCGCTATCATAGCGGCAGAGTGCACCCCAGGAGTGTTGAGGAAGGCGACCTTGTTCTTTGTAGGATTCAGTCCACAAAGGGATCAAACAAGTTGACGATGAAGTGGGAAGGCCCTTACTAGGTGGTACGAGTCACCAGTCCTGACGCAATCCACCTGGAGACCGAAGATGACACCCCGGTGTAGAACTCATGGAATATTGAGCATCTTCGCAATTCTACCCATGAGGCATGGTTTCTGGAGCTCCCAACAACCCCTTTTGTATGAGTTCACCGGCAAGGCGAAATCCTTTGTACAAAGCGGGCGAAGACCCTGTGCGAAATCAATAAAGCTAAGTTTCCACAACCTTTTGTCAATGTACATATTTATCTTCTATATATTGCATGAAATATTGTGTTTATCTTTGCATAAGAGTCATTGTTGAACCCATGGTTCCTAGCCTCCTCTTTTTCATCTTCTTTCTTTTCCTCAAGAGATAGAAGGGACCCTCGCGTGCAAGTATTCCCGTGGGGAGTGATGGTATGGATAGCTACAAATGCGTTCAAGGTCAATCATTCTGCGGCAAGAAGTGCAGTATAGAGAAGCTAAGTTGCAGAAACTTTTAAAAAATCTCTTTATTGTAGCCTTTTCCCTTGGACGATATAGGCATTTGTACGAGAAAACCTACACGCGAAGGACTCTTGTCGGAATTGTCTGTGCTCTCTAAATGCTTCGAGTCCGCTCAGAAACCAAAGCAGATACGACAAGGACGCCAAGGTTGTCTTGCGGACATGCGTTTCTAATAAGCGTAGGGACTAGAAACATACAAGTGCGGGATCATACACTAGGAAAAGTGGCCATTCATACTAGCAAATAGTATATAATACATTCAAAAGCAAGGTTCTGGTGCTAATTCAAGATAAAAAAAATTGATACATGCGCCGTGAAGAAGATGCTAGTTTAGGGTCACGGAGCTGACCATGTCAAAATAGGGGCGACGAGGGTATCAAGTTCACTGGTGTCGAAGCCTTTCGACAACTTGGAGAAAGTTTGCACAAATCAAGGCTAGGGTTGTGGTAGGCAACCTTCACCAAGACCTTGTGGAGAGCCTCACGACAAAGCTCGCGGGAACCTTGGAGGAAATGGTCAGACCACCCCGCCTCGTACTTCGCCAACGCCTCAACGAGCTTCCTGAAGAAGATAGACATCCTGACACTTGCCACCTCCCTAGCATCGTTGGATAAAGTGTACCCCTCGAGGACAATGTCTGTCACCTGAGCAGAGAGCTTGCCGGCAATGTCGACGAGCTTCTCCATCCACAACCCAATATTCTTCTGTAATTCTTTAGAGGAATGCTCGGAGAAATTGAGCAACTCTTTCTCCTTCCGGAGCTCGTCGAGCAGCTCCTGCTCCCTAGTATTGGCGGCTTTGAGGCTGTCCTCATAGGTGCTCACCTTCACGTGCAGGTCAGCATTGACTTCCGCAACAACACTCAGCTCCTTGGTTTTGTCGAAGGGCCCCGCCTGTAGGTCTTCCAGGGTTGGATCCCCTTTCTGGATGCCATCCTTAAGCTTCAGGACCTCATTGTCAAAGGCAAGAAGGTCCTGCTCCAATTGTTGCACCTTCCCTTCGAGATCGGCCTGGGCGTACTTGGCAGCTTAGGCGGCACTAATAGCCACCTGCAGCTTACCGACATGCTCTGTTGCCTGCTTCTCGAGGATGTCCTTGTACCCCAGCTCTAGTTCCTAGATATGTTTCTCCAGCTCAATTCCTAGCTTGTTAGCGAGGGCTTTCTCCCGGGCGGCAAGCTCCTGTTCATGGGTGTCCAAGTGCACTTTGTGGACGATCAAGTTTGCGTTAACAATGGCTATTTCCTCATCGTCTCCCCTCTAGATCTTCTTTGACTCGGCCTTCAGCTTGCAAGATTCCCATATAATTACATGTATAGAGATATCGGTGCCTTAAATTGGCCATACATGCCAAATTACGGCTCAGGGGCCACTGGTTTGTTGCGCCTTATTTTTGATTAAGGATATATATAAGTGAACCTGGATACACTTCTCAGCCTTTTAGGCCGACCAGTGTCTCGGGGGGACTACTCGCTATCATGCTGGTTGTACTTCAGATTAATGAAGGTTCCTCTCTAAAGAGGTGCAAGAACATACCATCGGTCTCTATTCGGAAGAACTAAAGCATCTTCAAAGGGCTACTGGGTTTGCTCAAGAGTTATCTTGGGTCAAGAATAAAAACTTGACGATGAAAAATATGTGTAAACTGCTAAAACATGCCGGTCGGTTTGAGCCGCTTCGAGGTAAGCATCTACCGTGTTGAGAGCATTAAACTCTTGGTCTGAGAAGATCGGATATCTCAAAGAGGTCTTCCCATTTTGATGACTCATCATGCTCTCGACCTTGGAGTTTGTAGCATAAAATACCCTTGAGTTCTCTAGTTGAGGGTCCTCGATGGGGACCTTGGGGTGTGGTACCTCGGGCGGTGGCGGTGGAGGCGTATTTTTCCTCGGGATTGATTGTTCACTACTATTCGGTATGTCCTCGGACGGAGGTACTTGACTAAAATGCCTACATAATTGTGGAAAATAATTGTGGAAAATAGCTGTTAAATAGCTGTTAAATGTGTACACGGAATCCAAGGCAAGCCACGATGCCATGAAGGATATGTATACTCCTATCCCTACGGACAAGGTGCAATCTCACAAGCTAGGATCCATCTACTATCTTCAAGCTGGCCTCCGCACCATGAACACTATTCTGAGGCATACCATGATGCCCAAGTCAGGAGATGAGAAGATGATCCGAGGCTATTCCATCAACATATTGATCCACCTTGACAAACACACCAGGATCAGAGTCATGGACTTAATTGTTGAGACACACAAAAGGGTTGCTGCTGATCAAAAGCGCTCTTGCTGCTATGCACCCTATATCCAGATGCTTATCAACTCTCAGATTGAGAAGCACATATTTAATCTTGACAGTCCCCATATGCCCCTACAGCCAGAGCTTGAGGATATCATCGTGGTGATGGACCCAGATCATCCCACATCTGCTACAACTCAGGCAGACGTAGAGGCAGCTCAAGCCACTAGTGCTCAAGTTCCTAGATCAAGAAATGAGAAAATGGATCTGTTGATTTCATCAGTTTAGGACATGTAGAAGGACATTAAAGGGATTCTGGACAACCAGAACAGTCTTGTGAGGATCTTTGAAATGTGGATCAAGACTCTTAATGATAAGGTGGACAGAGTAACTAAGACAGTCATAGAGCTTCAGAAGGAAGTTGACTCAGTGCACATCCCTTAGGCATCTTCCTCTGATGATGATGAGGAGGAGGAGGATGGATCACCTCTCAGGACAAGCACATAGTTTCCTACTTAGGCCAGATCAGCCATTGTGCCAGCTACAGACTTGAGGCCCTCTTCATCAGCTCCTACTGCTGTCACGTCAGCTCCTGCTCCATCAGCCCCAGTTCCTCCAGCTGCTACTCCAACTCCATCCGTGACATCTATAGAGATCTTTGCCGATGTTCTTCTCTCGACTCCTTCATCAAATACTGGAGGAGATCAGCGCAAGAACGCTTAGACATATGCCTTTGAAATTTTTGGTAACTTGTTGCCAAAGGGGGAGAAGTGTATATAGATCTTTAGGGTTTGAGTGAGAGAGCATTTTGGTGTTTATTTCTTTTCAAAAACAATTGTCTTTTGGTTGCTTCTGATACACTCTTTGTGTGTGATGTTACTACTTCCTATCATCTTAATGCTTTATGAGATGATCTTTCTACATTGCTTGATGGTGTTGTGCTATGATGTTCACTCTAATTATTCTTGCACACCACCAAGATGTATGTGACATGGAAGAAGTACCCCATGTACCTAATCGATTGTGCATTTGCATTCAAACGCAAATTCAAAATGATGCACAAATTTAGGGGGAGGTCTTGCTTATCACATACTTCTCAAAGCGACGATTATATTCATTGATTATATCATATGTCAAAGCTTTGATCTATATGTTGTCATCAATTACCAAAAAGGGGGAGATTGAAAGCACATTTGCTCCCTTGGTGGTTTTGGTAATTTATAACAACGTATATGCCATTGAACTAATGCTTCCATCAAGTATGTTTCAGGAAAAGTTCAATGATGGGTTGGCAAAGAGATTGTGGAATACCCCAAGATGCAAGGAAATGGACTGGCAAAGCTTCAAGCAAGAGAACTCTACATTTTATATTTGTGAGAAATCACTTTGAGTTCATAGGAAAGCCAATACTATTGAAAAGGGGTAAAAAAATTTGGTGAACAAAATGCTCATACGTGCACAAGTGATAGTCACGAAAGACACCCACAAACTCTCCCACCAAAGTCTGTCCTAAGCCAAACACTCATAATCGGTGCAACCAACATTCCACATTCGGTGCCACCGATTCCAAACCCTAGACAGATTCAGCAAAACCCTAACCCTTCGGTACAGCCGATACTGCTTTCGGTGCCACCGAGTTGGGCTGCCAACTTTCTGTTACGCAAGTTCACTATTTAGGTCCCTCCGAGATTGTTGAATAGGTGGCACCGAGAATGGGCATTCTGATCGTTGGTCACCTTATCGGTGCAACCGAGATTTCTATATCGGCCCCTTTGAGATTCAGAAGTTGCCACCTTTTGGTCACTTCGGTACCACCGAGATTAACACATCGGTGTCACTGAGTTGGTCATTTTGTGTGTAACAGTTGGATTTTTGGGGATGCCTATATATACCCCTTCACCACCACCTACTCGAGAGAGAAGCACTCAGAACCATTCCATACCTATCCTATCAGTTTTCAGAGAGAGAACCACCTACCCTTGTGTTGAGGTCAAGATCTTCCGCTCCAACCATATGGATCTTGATTTCTAGCCTCCCCAAGTTGCTTTCCACCAATCCCATCTCTTCTACCAAACCATATCTATGAGAGAGTGATTGTGTGTTGAGGAGTCTATCATCTTGAAGCACAAGAGCAAGGAGTTCATCGACATTACCGACCCTATTACCTTTTGGAGGGTGGTGTCTCCTAGATTGGTTAGGTGTCGCTTGGGAGCCTCCTACTTCATGTTGTGGAGTGAACCAAGAAGTTTGTAATGGCAAGGAGATCGCCTACTTCATGAAGATCTACCCTGAGTAAGGCTAGTCCTCCGTGGATGTAGGCCATCATGGTATAGTCAAGGTTGCTTCTTCGTGGAACCCTCCATGGGTAGAGCCCTCGGCGGACTCTCGCGACCATTACCCTCAGTGGGTTGAAGACTCCATTAACGTGGACATACGATAGCACCACCTATCGGAACTACGGGAAAAATCATCGTGTCAACAATTGTGTTTGCTTCCCTTACCCTGTGTTTACTTACATGTGCAATGTCTTTAATTTCCGCTGCAATACTCTTAGACATGCATGTGTAGGGTGTACTTGACATACTATGAATGCTAATATCTGCCAAGAATTAAAATTGGGAAAAAGTAGATTTTCATTTGGTCAAGTAGTCTAATCACCCCCCTCTAGACCTACTTTTGATCCTATAAGTGGTATCAGAGCTTTGGTCTCCATTGCATTGGTTTCACAACCTAGGAGAAGTTTGGCATCTAGTGAGGGAAATTATCACCGTAGAGGTCTCTACTTTGATGGCACAAATTTTGCTAGTTGGAAACACAAAATGAAAATGCATTTGCTTTGTCATAATCCTGTCGTTTGGACCGTTGTTCGTGTGGGCTTGCAAGGTGAATTCTTTACGGAAGGAAACGAACCCGATCATGAAGCGACTGTGGATGAATTGAAGATGTTACAACTCAATGCTCAAGCATGTGACATTCTCTTCAACTGCCTATGCCCCTAAGAATTCAACAAAATCAGCCGTCTTGAACATGCAAAAGAGATTTGGGATACTTTGGTTGATATGCACGAAGGAACTAAGTCCATGAGAGAATCCAAGTTAGATGTTCTTCAAGGTCAGCTAGACAAATTCAAGATGAAGGATGGTGAAGGAGTCGCTGAAATGTACTCTAGGCTAGCTCTCATCACTAATGAGATTGCCGGCTTAGGAAGCAAAGAAGACAGACAAATTCATCATCAAGAAGATACTTCGAGCTTTGGATGATTAATATGACACCCTTTGCACATTGATCCAAATGACGCCCAACTACAAAGATCTCAAACCAACGGAAGTGATTGGTAGAATTGTTGCTCATGAGATGACACTCAAAGACAAGGAAGAGCTTCACCACAAGTCTAGCGGTGCTTACAAAGCCACAAGTGATGCTCCTGCTACCTCAAGCGACAACCTTGTCACAAGTGAAGAGATAAGCCTTATGGTCAAGAAATTCAACAAGTTTTACAAAAACAGAAGCATAGATCGTAGCTCCAACTCAATACATGAAGAGAAGCGTTTGTCAAGTCGTGACCAAAACTGCTACAATTGTGGGGAGCCCGGACACTACTCAACTGAGTGCATGGCTCCTTACAAACAAAGAGAAGAGTCACCAAGAAGACAAAGCTCAAGAGACGAGTCACCTTGAAGAGAGAGAAGGAGTAGAGATGATCATTATGAACGAAGACCCTCAAGGAGAAGTAGGGACTCAGAGAAGAAGGACAAATACACCAAGAGCTACTCAAGAAGGAAATATCAAGCTCATATTTGTTAATTGGTTTTTGGCTCCGACTCCGACAACCACTCCGAGAGAAGCTATCACTCCAACTCTAACTATCGTCAAGATGAAGGTGTTGTCGGAATTGCTTTAGTAACAACCAACTCCTATGATCTATTTGATTCACCAAACAAAGGGAGTGGAAGTTGCTTCATGGCTAAAGGCTCCAAGGTATCACACCCCAAGTATCTTGATTTCAATAGTGATGAAGATGACTTGTTAATTGAAGATGAGTTGCTATTTGACAAAACTATTAATGATAGTCAAAATGAACTTGCTAGTACTCACTCTAATATATATAAGTGGTGCAATGATGATAAGTTGGAAATAGAATGACTAACTCAAGAACTAAAAACTCCTAAGTTAGCTCATGAGTCTACTCTAGAAGATCATAAAGAGCTTGTAAGGACACATGAGAAGCTACGCTTCGAGAAGATCAATTTAGAGCAAGAGCATGAGTTCCTTAAAGCTATCAATGACGATCTTCGAAAGAAGACTTCCTCTTATCTAGCCAAATGACTTATCTTATCTACATTCATGCCTCAAGTTAAGTCTCAGCAAGCTAGTAACAAAGGAAAGAAAGGTTCTTCAACTAGTAGAAATAAAAAGATAAATTAAATGATATTGATTCTAGTAGTTCTCTTGATCCCACTAACTCTTCTCTTAGCCAAGTTACATTTGAGTAAGAAAATGAACTCCTGAAAGGCATTATATAGAAAGGTATCTACAAGAGTCTTGAAGGGTGCAAACAATTTGAGGAGATTGTACGCAAGCATGGAGGATACCGAAAGAATCGTGGTGTTGGCTACTTCAACGCTAATGGAGTTGAGTGGGAAGAAGGTCAATACCCCAATCCCAAGTTTGTTCCTCAAAAGGAGAAGTATGAAAATACTCTCCCCAAGGGAACAAAAGCTCAAGATGACTTTCCACCACAAGACACCAAGCTCAAGGGCAAGAACAAGCTTCAAGAGGATGTTGACTCATATGAAGATGAATCCCAAGCTTTGGTGAAGTGGGTTCCCAAGGCTACTACAAGCTCAACTTCTACAAGTGCTACTTCAACACCAAGGATCCCCATCAACTTGATGTGGGTTCCCAAGAAGAAAAACTAGAGAGTTCTTGAGGGGTGACTCCACCAATAAAATTCACTCAAATTCACTTTTGGCAAGGTCTATTTGCAATCAAAATTGATGGACATTCCCTCAAAGGAGTGAATCTATGCAATAGTTCAAGGAGTCACACATTCCCTCAAAGGTAAGCAAGGGACAAGGTAATCAACAAATTGATGGACATCATCACATATTCTTTGCACTCCATGTCCATAGATATCCTTGTATTTGTCTCTTGTCGGTTGGGACTAACCCATGTACGTGAGAAGAGAAATGAAACAACAAGGATGCTCCCAACTCTTGGTGATCTTCATCAACTTTGAGCATCCATCACTACCTCACCACCATGAAGTCTTCTTCGACAAAACCCAAGGTTAGTTTCCCCTCTTATGGGGGGATGTCACTTCAAGGGGGAGCTTTACTCTAAGACTTGAGTTAAAGGATCTCAAAAGAATGTGACAACATTAAATGCTTTATGTGAAAGTGGTAACCCCACTTGTGCTTAAATGATGTGTATGACCTATGATCAAGTATTCTTGTTTGGCTCCTAAGTCAATATTCTCATATATAGATGGCTCTGTCATCGCCAAAATGCTTGTTAGATGCTAGTGTTTGTGCATGTTCCCATGATTTCATTTGACATCTTATTGTGTGAGCATGTTGGTCTGCATTTATTTACTCATTCAAGGATATCCAATTGTTGCTATTTGGGTTTCGATTTATCTTTTGCCAATTGGATATACAAGAATTCCTAGGACCACTCCTTTAGCTATCTATGCTTTCTCACCTCATACTCTATTCATGCTATATCACAAAATTTGAACAAGTGCTTTTCAATCCCTCTGTGTGTGGAGCACTCGGAGTTCCGTATCGACAAGGACTGACCATTAAAACCTGCCAAGTGCATCTCGGTGGAACCACCACCAAAATCTCGGTCACACCGAATGCCTAGGGTTGATCTCGATTTCTTGCCTCGGTACTATCAATTCCATATTCTCGGTTACACTGAGTTTCCCTGTCAGCTGACCATTGAGAAACTCAGTGACACCAAAAATTTAGAATCGGTGTCACCGACAGTGAAGGGTATATATTCGATGGTCCCGACGTTTCGAAATTTCATTCTTCAAACCGTCGTGCCCCAAGCCCTAAGCTCTTGTATAAGGACCCCTCGTCGTCGCCCTTATCTCCCCGCATTCCTCTGACGCTGGGAATCAGCGCCGTCGATGGAATCTTTGCCCCCGTCGCCGCCGTAGCGGATCCGTCACCAAGCTAGGGTATGGATTTGGCCCCCTCTTGTGCTCCAACCTCCAAATCTTGCGCATTAGGGTTTCACTATTATCTTGCCACAGTTTGAGATTTTTCTATCCACAAGATTAACTCCATAGACTAGTGAATTGATTTTTTTAGGTTTAGTTGCCCGTGAAATTGCATCTCGGTGAGACCGAGTCAGAAAAATAGGTTCCACCAATTGCCTGTTTGTGCTACAGAGGACAAAACTCGATGAGACCAAGTGACAGTTTTGGGTCTGACCGAATCTATTGCCAAGTTTCTGTTAAGGGTTTTGTGATTCTTGGCAGCACCGAAAGGTTTGACTCGGTGACACCGAAATCCAATGTTGGAGTGAACTACATCTATAACTTTTCTATTCAAACTTTCAAAAAACCAGCTGGATATTTTGTGGTAACTCAACCTATTCCACTCTTATATACTCTATTCACAGGGTCAGCATGTCTGAGTCAGATAGTCAGAATTTGCCAGAGCAGGGAGTTGACATGAGTTCAGGCACAAGCCCAGAGCCTAGTTCATTTTTAGATCCACGCACCCCCATCTCCCATGGGTTGCCCAAGGCTGCCACTAGGGCCAGGAAGAAGCTGAATTCAGATGAGGAAGATTCAGATTTTGTGCTAGAGGAGGTTCTTGCCAAGAAGCAAGAGAAAGTTTCCAAGAAGACAGCAAATGAGGCCACCTCTTCCAAGAGGGTGGTCAGCAAAATTTATGCACCTGTTGAATCTATCAAAGCACATGAGAGTGCTAGGGCTACAGTGACCACTGATCGCCCAAGGAAGTCTATGCCTAAGAAGGCAGGGGAGAAGAAAGCCAGAAAAAGGATAATCCATGTGACTGCCAAGCCTACATCTATGTATGAAGATCCAGGGGAAGCAGCTACTGATGAAGAGGAGGATGAGTCAGCTGCAAAGGCTCCTCCCAAGAAGAAGGCCTAGAAACTTCTAGCTAATGCTATGCCTAAATCAGGCACATCCAAGAGCATCAAATCTGCATCTAAGAAGGCTGGTACTGAAAAGCCTAAGAGGACATCCAGGGAGATTCTAGCTTCTGAAAAGAACAAGGGAACTGCTTCTAGAGCTGAGCATGATCATGATTTGACAACCTTGATGAAACTTAGACCACACCTTCCAGTGCATAATGCCAGCTATCCATTTGCTGAAGATATGAAGAAAGGAAAGACTCAGGTTTGAGGGCATGGAGAGCTATAGATCCATATGCCCAAAGGAAGAAGATAGTTGTGGACTACATATTCTATACCAAAGTGCAACAGGATTTCTATGAGACTATGCTATTTGACAAGAGTCCAGCTGTGAGTGACATGAGATATGTAGAATGGAAATTTATTAAGGAGAATGAGGACTATTTTCCAAGTATCCAAGACAATTTCTACTGCATTGGTTTGGATGAGTTTGTCGGCAGAGAATTTACTGCACGGAATGATGAAATGATCATGCAATTCTACTCCGCTACACATTTCTATGGAGATGGTAGGATTGTATGGATGACAGAAGGAGCAAGATATGAATCCACTGTTGATGAATGGGCTGCAATTCTAGGAGTCCCAGAGGTTCAGGATGGAGATTTGGATGTCTACACGAAATCCAAGGCAAGCCACCATGCCATGAAGGATATGTATACTGCTATCCCTATGGGAAAGGTGCAATCTCACAAGCTAGGATCCATCTACTATCTTCAAGCTGGCCTCCACACTATGAACACCATTCTAAGGCATACCTTGATGCCCAAGTCAAGAGATGACAAGATGATCCGAGGCTATTCCATCAACATGTTGATCGACCTTGACAGACAGACCAGGATCAGAGTCATGGACTTGATTGTTGAGACAGTCGAAAGGGTTGCTGCTGATCAAAAGCGCTCATGCTGCTATGCACCCTATATTCAGATGCTTATCAACTCTCATATTGAGAAGCACATATTTGCTCTTGACAATCCCCATTTTCCCCTACATCCTGAGCTTGAGGATAACATCATGGTGATGGACCCAGATCATCCCATATCTGCTACAGCTCAGGCAGAGGCAGAGGTAGCTCGAGCCACTAGTGCTCAAGTTCCTAGATCTAGAAATGAGCAAATGGATCTATTGATTTCATCTGTTTAGGACATGCAGAAGGACATTAATGGGATTCTGGACAACCAGAATAGTCTTGTGAGGATCTTTGAAATGAGGATCAAAACTCTTAATGATAAGGTGGATAGGGTAACTAAGATAGTCACAGAGCTTCAGAAGGATGTTGACTCAGTGCACATCCCTCAGGATTCTTCCTCTGATGATGATGATGAGGAGGAGGATGGATCACCTCTCACGACGGGCACACAGTTTCCTACTCAGGCTAGATCAACCACTGTGCCAGCTCCACACTTGAGGCCCTCTTCATCAGCTCCTGCTGCTGTCACATGAGCTCCTACTCCATCAGCTCCAGTTCCTCCAGCTGTTACTCCAACTCCATCCACGACATTTGCAGAGATCTTCGCCGACGCTGCTCTCTCGAATCCTTCATCAACAACTGGAGGGGATCAGTCCAAGAACGCTTAGACATATGCCTCTGAACTTTTTGGTAACTTGTTTCCAAAGGAGGAGAAGTGTATATAGATCTTTAAGCTTTGAGTGAGAGAGCGTTTTGGTGTTTATTGCTTTTCAAAAACAATTGTAATTTGGTTGCTTGTGATACACTCTTTGTGTGTGATGCTACTACTTCCTATCATCTTAATGCTTTATGAGATGATCTTTCTACATTGCTTGATTGTGTTGTGCTATGATGTTCACTCTAATTATTCTCGCACACCACCAAGATGTATGTGACATGGAAGAAGTACCCCATGTACCTAATAGATTGTGCATTTGCATTCAAATGTAAATTCAAAATGATGTACAAATTTAGGGGGACCTCTTCCTTATCACATACCTCTCAAAGCGATGATTATATTCATTGATTAAATCATATGTCGAAGATTTTATCTATATGTTGTCATCAATTACCAAAAAGGGGGAGATTGAAAGCACATTTGTTCCCTTGGTGGTTTTGGTAATTTATAACAACATATATGTCATTGAACTAATGCTTCCATCAAATATGTTTCAGGAAAAGTTTAATGATGGGTTGGCAAAGAGATTCTGGAATACCCCAAGATGCAAGGAAATGGATTGGCAAAGCTTCAAGCAAGAGGACTCTACATTTTATATTTGTGAGAAATCACTTTGAGTCCATAGGAAAGCCAATACTATTAAACGGGGGTAAAGTTTTGTTGGTGAACAAAATGCTCATACATGCACAAGTGATAGTCACCAAAGACACCCACAAACTCTCCCACCAAAGTCTGTCCTAAGCCAAACACTCAAAATTGGTGCAACCAACATTCCACATTCGGTGCCACCGATTCCAAACCCTGGACAGACTCAGTCAAACCCTAACCCTTCAGTACAACCGATACTGCTTTCGGTGCCACCGAGTTGGGCTGCCAAATTTTTGTTACGCAAGTTCACTATTTTGGTCCGTCCGAGATTGTTGAATTGGAGTCACATCAGAGTGATTGTGTGTTGAGGAGTCTATCATCTTGAAGCACAAGAGCAAGGAGTTCATCGACATTACCGAGCCTATTACCTTTTGGAGGGTGGTGCCTCCTAGATTGGTTAGGTGTCGCTTGGGAGCTTCCTACTTCGTGTAAGGGCAAGGAGATTGCCTACTTCGTGAAGATCTACCCCGAGTAAGGCTAGTCCTCCATGGATGTAGGCCATCATGGTATAGTCAAGGTTGCTTCTTCGTGGAACTCTCCGTGGGTAGAGCCCTCGTGGACTCTCGCGACCGTTACCCTCCGTGGGTTAAAGACTCCATGAACGTGGACGTATGATAGCACCACCGATCGGAACCATGGGAAAAATCATCGTGTCAACAATTGTGTTTGCTTCCCTTACCCTCTCTTTACTTACATGTGCAATGTCTTTAATTTCCGCTGCAATACTCTTAGACATGCATGTGTAGGGTGTACTTGACATACAATGAATGCTAAAATCTGCCAAGAACTAAAATTGGGAAAAAGTAGATTTTCATTTGGTCAAGTAGTCTAATCCCCCCCTCCTCTAGACTTACTTTTGATCCTACAAGTGCGCCTGGCAAGGCTGACTCGTCGGCAAAATCCTTCTCGATGGAGTGAGTTGTGTTGCTCGTTCCATTATACATCTACAATGGATGCGCGCGTTGTTGAAGAGGTTAAACACACTGGAGAATTTATGTGTCTATCACATCAATAATGGTGAGCTTGTGGTGAGCAAGAAAGGTCACTTGGGCGGCTGGGCACTTTACTTCCCCGTTTATCGCTTGAGATGGACTCCTCAGCCGCCATTTGTAATTCTTCTTTGGAGGGGAAGACGAGAAGACGATCAGTCCTCGGCGAGCTGGATCGTAGAGAGGAACTATGACTATGTAGAACCACTGCGAAGCCCAACTGTCAATGTCCTCCTTGGGAGTGCCAGATGGATACCCAGTGCCGACAATTACGCACACCTCAGCTCCGCCCACTTCATGAATTACACCTCCTCGAGAGCGTTTTTGCCACAAACTGAAATGAGCCTTGCATCCGAGCTACATCTAGTAAAGGGCGACGAACCCCACTATATGTAAAGTTGAGTTGGGGTATGGTGGTGGAGTTGGATCTCATAGATCCCCAACATGCCCATGAGGAAGGGGTGGATGGGGAAGCCCAGACCTCTTAAGAGGAAAGGGACGAAGAAGAATCTTTCCGCTCCATGAGTGGACAGATGATTTTTGGCATGCTCCTGACCATTAATGGAGGTTATGCACGTGCGAGTTAAGGCCATGTCTGAATCGGGGAGGTATCCTTGAATCACCAATCAATTAAAGCGAAGACGAGAGACGATGAAGCTTGACAAATCCCCCTAGAGGGGCCTGCTACTTTGAGATGCTTTGAGATTTTCCCCAAAGATGAAGGGTGAAGAAATATAGTAGCAATAAGTATTTCCCTCAGTGAGAACCAAGGTTATCAAGCCAATAGGATGCTCAAGCAAACTATCATCAACAACACCTACATACAAAAGCAAACACTTGCGACCAACGCGGTCAAGAGGGTTGTCAATCCCCTTGAACTATATATATATAAATGTAAAAAGGAAATAATAAATTGCATCAAGGTATTTTTGTTTTTTAGCAATATGATTAAATAGACATGGGGCCCATAGTGTTCACTAGAGGCTTCTCACTCGAACACATAGCATATGGTGGGTAGACAAATTACTGTTGGCAATTGATAGAAAAGTGCATAGTTATGATGTTATTCATGGCAATGATTATGTATATAGGCATCATGTCTGTGACAAGTAGTCCAAAACAATTCTGCATCTACTAATATTACTCCACCAATCGACCTTTTTGATTGTTCTGTGCTATTATATTATCATTCTAGGATACTTTTTGAGTAATTATTTACCAATTTATATTATTTTTGAGCACTAATCTATTGACCCAGTGCCCAGTGCCAGTTGTTGTTTTCTGCGTGTTTTTCTACTTTTCAGGTTTATAGTACCAAACAAAGTCCAATTGCCCCGAAACTTTTTTGTGATTTTTTCTGGACCGAAAGAAGACCTAGAAGCTTCGGGAGAAGACCGAAGGCCGCACGAGGGGGCCACAAGCCAATAGGGCACGCTAGGGGGGTGGTCATGGCCTGATGACTTGTGCCTCCCTGGCAGCCCTCTTGACCCCGTTCTTTGGCCTACAAATTCACATATGTTCTAAAAATCATAGAGGGCATCCCAAAACACTTTTTCCTCCACTGCAAATCTCTGTTCTGCCGCGATCTCATCTGGAGCTTCGTTCTGGCACCCTGTCGGGGGGGGATCGATCACAGAGGGCCTCTTCATCAACCTTGTTGCCCTCCTGATGATGTGTGAGTAGTTCACCATAGACCTACAGGTTCATGGTTAGTACCTAGATGGCTTTCTCTCTCTCTTTTCATCTTCAATACAATGATCATCGCATCTTCACGTTGATCCATCCCATGTAATTCTTTTGTGCGGTGCGTTTGTGGGGATCCGATGAATTGTGGGTTTATGTTCAGATTATTCATGAAAATTATTTGAGTTTTCTCTGAAATTATTATGATTCTTAATTGCATGATCATTATAGCTTCATAATTCTCTCCAGTCTATTGATTTGCTTTAGCCAAGTAGATTGATCTTTCTTTAGTGATAGAGGTGCCTTGTAGTAGGTTTAACCTGATGAGTTTCTATATCCTAGTGACAGAAGGGGACAAGTTGCGCCTTTGTGTTGTTTCCACTAAGGATAAAACGATGGGGTTTATTCATATTGCTTGAGTTTACTTTGTCTACATCATGTCATCGTTCTCCATGCATTACTCTATTTTTCATGAACTTAATACGTAGAGAGGCAAGCATAGAAGCGCTCTTGAAGTGGAGTAATAGTAATAGGTGCAGGCATGAGTCGGCCTATTTTCCTTGGACGTGATGCCTATATACACATGATCATTGATGTGAACATCACATAACTATCACTTTTGTATCAGTTGCCAAACAGTAATTTGTTTACCCACTGTATGCCTACTTTCACGAGAGAAGTCACTAGGGAAAATTATGCTCCCCGGGTCTATTAACTTATATATTTACAAACTTGTCAATACCTTGTTGTTCTTATTTACCTTTTATTTTATTTTTCAATTTAGAATTATCAACTGTTATCTACACACTTCACTTGCTTGCAAAGAACGGGATCAAGGGGATTGACAACCCTCTTGCCCGCATTGGGTGTAAGTTGTTTGCTCTTTTGTGTGCAGCCGCTGAAGGCGGTTGTGGGTCCATATTCCTATTGGTTCGATAAACCTTGGTTTCATAACTGAGGGAAATACTTACCCTTATTGTGCTGCAATTACCAGTTCCTCTTCACGGAAAACCCAACGCAGATCACAAGTATCAGAAAGGATTTTCTGGCTCCGTTGCCGGGGAATATCATCACCAAATATCAAGTAACTTCACACAAATTATCATTCACTTGTTTTTTATTTGATTTTATATTTAGTTTGCTTCATAAAAATCAAAAATACAAAAATATTTCTATTTTCTTGCTTGCCTAATTATGTTATCTTTATCTTTGTCACATCAAAACAAAAAATAAACGCAAAAAATTAAGATAAAAGGATCCTCATCCATTAGCTAATCTTTTCAAAATACTCAATTATGTTGAAACAATTGCTAGTGAGAGTGCACTAGATTATTTTTATAAGATCTTGCTTGAAAATCATGAATCTAAAATTTATGAAATTTATAAAGTGATTCATGATAGTTCCTTGAATGGAAAGAATGATTGCCATGTTGTTAGTATAAATTCTATGAATATCAGTTGTGCTAATGAACATGATTGGGGTGATAATCATGATGTTTCTTGTGATCGTGATAATTCTATGTTTCGTGATGAATATATTGTTGATTATCATATTTGCAATACTAGTAAAAGTCGGTTTGGAAGAGCGACAACTTTAGTTAATAATGATCCCACTACCTTGGAAGATTATAAGACTTGTATGCCTATGTATCATAAAGAAAATGTTTTACATGATAGTTATATTGTTGAGTATGATTATGATCCTACATGTAATTATTATGAGAGAGGCAAATATGATTATAGGAAGTTTCATGTTACTCAATAAACTCTCTTTGTGTTGAAATTATTAATGCTTCACTCTTCCTATTTTCTTATGCTAGTATTAATTGTCTTGATAATTTGTTTTACTATAAAATGCCTATGCATAGGAAGTATGTTATACTTATATGTTCTTTTCACATGATTTATGATGCTCTCATTGTGCTTCAATTCTGGTCTTTTATGTGAGCATCATCATTATCCCGACCCTACCTTCATGGCTATAAAGATAGAGCTTGTTGGAAGACAACCCAATATTTTCTGTCTTTGTGTGATAAAATGATTATTGTCTCTGTAATGATTGTGTTTTTATGTTTTAGTTAGTGTTTGTGCCAAGTAAAGCCTTCGGGATGACTCACATGATGAGTAGAATTGATACGGTGCAAAAACAGAAACTTTAGCGTCCAGTGCAGAATTTCTCTGATTTTACTGGAAAATCTTTTTTATATGAATTTCTTTACACGGTATTTCTATAAAAAATATTCATGCTGTCCTAATTTTTCAGAATTTTTAGAGTTACAGAAGTATATGTTCTTTACAGATCATTACAGACAGTTCTATTTTAGACATATTCTGTTTTTGCTTGCATAGTTTGCTTGTTTTCATGATGCTATGGATTGTACCAGCGTGTATAAGCCATGAAGAAGTTAGAATACAGTACCTATTATACAATAATTAAATATGAATCAATTGATAATATTACCTAAAGTAATTGATATGTTGCTTATACTAACGGATCTTACGAGGTTTTGGTGAGTTTTGTGTGATTGAACTTTTCAAGTTTTGGGTGTTATCACGATGGACAATGGAATAAGGAGCGGCAAGATCCTAAGATTGGGGATACCCAAGGCACCCCAATGTAATATTCTAGGAAGACTCAAGCGTCTAAGCTCGGGGATGCCCCGGAAGGCATCCCCTCTTTCGTCTCAATCCATCGCTATGTCGCTTGGAGCTATATTTTTATTCGTCACATGATATGAGTTTTGCCTCGAGCGTCGTTTGCTTTGAATTTTTGTTTGCCACAATCATCGTTTGCTGGACACACCTATTTGAGAGAGATACACCTTCATCATAATTTGTCAGAATACTCTATGTGCTTCACTTATATCTTTTGAGCTTAGGAGTTGCTCTAGTACTTCACTTATATCTTTTTGAGCATGGTGGCGTATATATTTTACAGAAGTAATTGCACTCTAGCACTTCACTTATATTTGTTTGAGAGTTAATAAATAGTGACGGAAATTATCATGGGTCAAAAGATTAGTCCAAAAATAATAGGTATTCAATGAGTGATAATCAAAACCATCATGTAGCACATAAAAGAGAAATTGTGGGTTATTGATATTGATGTGGTAATATGAAAAGGTGTGAGTGCATCATTGTTTATTCGTAGAAGTGTCGGTATTAAGAGGTGTTAACTTATTGTTTTTCTAAAAATTGAAAAGGCATGGTGAGGATGTGTGAGCATTTCTATTCCTCGTTAAAATCCTAGTGTTGTTTCGGGTCGAAGACGCGCGATGGTTAACTCCTACCAATCTCCTCCCTCGGGGCATGCGAGTAGTACTTTGATTTGTGATAAAAGTAATAAAACTTTGCAATAAGTATATTAGTTCTCTATTACTAATGTGAAACAATGGACATACGCAATCTCACCTCCTCAAATTTTGCTAGCCTCTTTGGTACCGTGCCTTGCCCATTCTCACCTTGAGGATCGGTGCAACCTTCGCCCGTGCATCCAAACCCCATGACATGATATGCTCTAACATAGATAAACCTCATTATATCTTCCTCAAAACAGCCACCATACCTACCTATTATGGCATTTTCATAGCCATTTCGAGATATATTGCCATGCAAATTCCATTGTCACATCATATGACTAGTTTGTTCATCATCATATTGCTTTGCATGACCATATAGAGATGACATAGTATTTGTGGTAAAGCCACCATTCATCATATTTTTATGTGTTACGCTAGATCATTGCACATCCTGGTACACTGTCAGAGGCATTCACATTGACTCATATTGTTCCATAGTTCTTCATATTGAGTTGTAAGTAAATAAAAGTTTGATCATCATCATTATTAGAGCATCGTCCCAGTGAGGAAATAAAACGATGGATTTTATTCATATTGCTTGAGTTTACATTGTCTACATCATGTCATCGTTCTCCACACATTACTCTGTTTGTTATGAACTTAATACGTAGAGAGGCAAGCATATAAGCGCTCTTGAAGTGGAGTAATAGTAATAGGTGCAGGAAGGAGTTGGCCTATTTGTACTGGACGTGATGCCTATATACACATGATCATTTCCGTGAACATCGCATAACTATCCGCTTTTCTATCAATTGCCCAACAATTATTTGTTTACCCACCATATGCCTACTTTCATTAGAGAAGCTGCTAGGGAAAACTATGCCCCCCGGCAGTGGCGGAGCCAGGAAAAATGAGTAGGGGGCGAGTGTTCTTAATATATATTGGGGAGGGCCAATCCACTAAATTACACTGTTTTGCAACAAATAATCATATTATCCCACGCATATTAGGCCTAAATCAATGTTGTTAGGGGGGGCAGAGCCCCTGCTGGTCCCCCTGTCTCCGCTACTGCCCCCGGTTCTATTCACTTATATATTTACGAACTTATCAATACCTTGCTGTTTTTATTTACCTTTTATTTTATTTTGTAATTTAAAATTATCAACTATTATCTACACACTTCACTTGCTTGCAAATAACGAGATCAAGGGTATTGACAACCCTCTTGCCCGCGTTGGGTACAAGTTGTTTGCTCTTTTGTGTGCATCCGCTGAAGACGGTTGTGGATTGATATTCCTATTGGTTCGATAAACCTTGGTTTCATAACTGAGGGAAATACTTACCCGTATTGTGCTGCAATTACCCGTTCCTCTTCACGGAAAACCCAACGCTGATCACAAGTATCACCTGCATCTATGGTATTAAGTCCATGAAAAACAAAGCAACACATTAAGCAAGATGACATGATGTAGACAAAGTAAGACAAGCAATATGTTCAGACCCCGTCATTTTATCCTTAGTGGCAACAATACAAATACATGTCTTATCCCCTTATGTCACTGGGATATAGAGCACCACAAGATTAAACCCACTACAAAATCCTCTCCCATTGAAGATAAACCAATCTACTTGTCCAAACCAAACAGATAGATCAGAGAGTAATACAACTCTATAACAATCATGCATAATAAAGTTCAGAAAAGACTCAATTAATTTTTAATGAATAATATGATCATAAAACCACAATTCATGAGATCCCAACAAACACACCACAAAATAAGATTACGTTGGATAGATCTCCAAGAAGATCAAGGAGAACATGGCATTGAAGATCAAAGAGAGAGAGAAGAAGCCATCTAGCTACAAGCTATGGACCCGTAGGTCTATGGTGAACTACTCACACATCATCATGGAG
Organism: Hordeum marinum; assembly: GCA_022496015.1. Taxonomy (NCBI): domain Eukaryota; kingdom Viridiplantae; phylum Streptophyta; class Magnoliopsida; order Poales; family Poaceae; genus Hordeum; species Hordeum marinum. Next base: position 192,233,005 of record CM039676.1, on the reverse strand, counting down.
GCAGGAAGGTTGATGTACACGACCTCCATGATCGATTCCCCCTCCGACAGAGTACCGGAAAAGGTCTCTAGATGGGATCACGGAAGAACAAAGGCTTGCGGCGGCGGAAAAAGTGTTTTAGTTATCTCTTTGTTGGTTTGGGAATATACAACAATATATAGAAGTGGAATTAGGTCAACGGAGTTGCAAGGGGCCCACGAGGTCAGGTGGCACGCCTACCCCCCTAGGACGCACCCTATGAGCTCGTGGCTCTCCTGTAGCTCTTCTAGCCTCCTCTCAAAGCTTCGACGGTCCCTTCTGGTCTAAAAAATCACCATAAATTTTCATCATGTTTGGACTTAGTTTGGTATTGATTTTCTGAAAACTAAAAACACGCAAAAAACATGAACTAGCACTAGGCACTGGGTTAATATGTTAGTCCCCAAAAATAATTTAAAATAGCATATAATTGCATATAAAGTATCCAAGATTGATAGTATAATAGCATGAAACAATAAAAAATTATAGATACGTTTGATACGTATCAAGGCCCGTGGGGACGCGCCGAGGAACCGGGGGCACATGTCATAGCGTGAGCTCTGGGTGGACTAGAGGAAGAAGGTGTTAGATTGAAGCGCGATGTGGAAGATTGGGGGTAAACGAACTATTGTGCCTCTAGCTTATTAAATAAACCCCCATACCACATTAAGGACACCACGATTACTGGTCGTCAAACCGCTCGCCTCCCTAGCAATGTGGAAATCGAGAAAGGCCATAAAGCACTAGATGGGGGCCACTATTGTTATGCCTCAGACAGAGTCTAGCCGTCCGAAGTAGTTCGATGCTTGGATTGTCTCGGAAGAAGTCGTGATTCCGGGTCCGAATACTATCAACCATGAAGGTACTCGTTTGCCAAGCCAAAGACGTCAAAGGTCAGATGGTGCGAGGAGTATGGTCGTCCTCGGCGATTGGAGACTAGTTAAGGGACTATTGAGAGTGTCCCGGACTAGGGGGTGCCAGCCCGAGGTATTTATCTCTCATGGGCCGAACTCGGGCCTCCTAAGCCACCGCATGAAGGACGGCCGAAGCCTCAAGACTTACTCGTGAGCAAAATGGAAACCACCAAAGACTGGATGGACACTCCAAGGATAACCTTGCATTCGACATATTGGCAACCGACCTAGTCTGTAACCTAGGTACCCCAGACATCTATATAAGCCTAGGGGTTTAGTCCGTAGGGACACAAGTACTCACCTTAGGATTTAGAGCATACACAAACGATCTCGAGGTAGATCATCATCTTGTACTCGATAGCCTATCATCAATAGAATCAAAGCATGACGTGGGGTTTTACTTCTTTGAGAAGACCCAAACCTGAATAAACACTTTCTCCCTTGCCTCTTATTACCATTGATCCCAGAACCACAACTCGAAACCCCCTACCCGAGATCAGTCAGTTTTTGTACCGACACACATGGTTCGAAAGCGCAACCTCAGGTTGTCGCTATGCTAGAAGAATACCATCATGAGTGTCGGTGGCTGGCTAGACGAGGTAGTCGTTGAAAGAAGGGAAATGTTTGGGGCCGGAGCGCCGGCCGAAGCGCTCGACCGGTCGCTTCCTTTTTCTCATGCGAGACAGGCCACAGCATGCGGCCACGACGATGGCGAGTAGTACAGGCGAGCAAGTGGCCACGACGGCGAGTAGTACGGGCGAGCAAGCGGCCATGACGTGCAGCCTCGGCAAGGCTACCGTCTTCCCCGCATCGACGGCGAGCTGCGATGGCGAGCTGCGAGCTGCGAGCGACGACGACGAGCTGCGATGGGCGCACAACCCCGGCAAGCGGCAACGGCCCCTGGCCTCGGCGAACGACGCCAAGCCCCTGCGTTGTTGCTGTCTCTACGCACCGCCGCCTGTCGTCCTCGTCGCCTGCTGCCATGGCTGTGCTCGTGCGTATACAAGTGTTGCAACCGTCATCTAAAAAAGCTTCAAACGTTGTTGAAAAAAGCTTCAACCATAAACAGAAAAAGTTTCAATCGGATCTGCCCAGCATGGAAAGCTGTAACCATAGTTGCATTTTTGCTACTACCGGCTATTTTTTTGCTACATCCATCAAGGCGGTGTTGCGACCTCGCGTGACGACGACGACGATTTTGCTACAACCACGTTTTTACCGCATCTGTTGCCAAAAATTGCTACATAGTTGCTTTTGTTTTTGCTACATCGTCGTTTTTGCTACATGACTCGATACTCGATCTGACGGTCAATAGACTGCGATCCGATGGCTCGCACGGCCGAAAGTTTTGGCCGACACGTCGACGCAGATCAGTCCAAAAGTTTCGAAGACAATAGACGACGAACTTTGTTTTTTAGATGCAAGCGATCCTGGGAGCAGCGGCACTAATCAAGCCACAAAAAACAGCGTGCTTTGCCCCACGGCTTGGCCCATCATATTGGATGCATGAACTTTATAAACGAATCGAACAACTCAAGTGTGATTGAAATGATGTTGGAGTAAGAGCAAGGTTAATAATATAGCCAACTACTGGCTATAAGGAGTTGCCATGTCATCTAGAGTCAATCTAATAGCCAACATGTACAATAGTAAGTTTTAGATGTATACTATTTTATTAGTAGTTGGCCCACCTTATAACCTCACAAAGCGTCTTGGGTCTCGTGCTGCAGCTGGCTACTCATCAAGAGCTCACTTCTCTTCTCTTTTCTCTTCTCTTTCCTCTAACTAAATAAGGATATAATATTTTATTTCTTATAGCCTCCTTATGTCATCTTATTATACTTGTTCTAAGCTATGTCCGCGACATCTTTCGTGGTGATCTTTCATGATTGCGGAATTTTGAGTTCAGGCCTCGCTTGGTGTTTGAACATTGCGATTAGATTGCTAATGTGTTGGCTCATTTGATAGCCACGAATAGTATTCAACCGTCCATTTCATGTGTTTGGGACCAGTGGCGCATGCAGATTGTTGGGCGGGTCAAACTGAAACATGTGCTACACTTTTAGTTGCTGCAGCTGATGTGTGTTATAATGGCAGACTGGGGTTATTTACAAATATGTATTTTGCAGAAAAGTAGGACGGGTCATGGTCTGGTTTAGCCTTCATGTAGCTTCGCCAATGTTTGGGACCACGATCCCTTTGCGTTATATTACTAAGCATGGTAAATAATGTACAACCTCCGATCCGAAATATATGTCATAGTTTTAAATAAAGGGAAATGATTCTGATCATCCGGTCGATCTTACGCGGGGCATCCACCGCCTCCTTCACTCGACACGTGGCTTATGTGATCACACACGTCTTTCATCTTATCTTGCAATAATGATATTTTGCAGAATGATGGCAACGAACGACAAGTGCGCGAGCGGCTGGAGTTGTTGTTGCAATTTTTACAATATGAATCTTGTTGCAGAAAATAAGATGGGTGAAAATGCTATTGCAATTTCTGCAACAAAAGCCTTGTTGTAGAAAATTAGAGGAAAAATGTTATGCAACATAGGTCTTGTTGAAGAAAATTTACAACAAAAATCTTGTTATAAAAATACATACAACAAGAGTCTTGTTACAGAAAAAAAATACGATACAAACAATTCATCAACAAATCAGATGATTCACGAGGCGATGGATCTTTAAAAAACATCCACCGACCGACACCTAGCATATGTCCCTTTAAATAACTTAAAACTGTCACACTTATTTTGAATCAGACGGAGTATCTATTATTGCAAAAGAATAAAGGTAGCCGAATGACACTTCCTAAAAACAAACATAAAGGAACGTGCAGAACATGTACTCATTTCTTTCGTGGACCAAATGCATTTTTTTGTGTGAACAAAATGCACTTTGTTTCAGTTATGTTCATGACACTCAAGGTCAACGGTCAAAACCAACAGACAGACAACCAGCAGCATTCCACCATGTAATACTATCATATCCTTTCCTCTATGCTTATCCCAGCCAATGCTTACTGTTACTATCTCTGTAAAGTAATATAAAATATTTTAACACATTATTTTTAGTGTTCTAAAACGTCCTATAGAGGGAGTATATCGCAGGATGAGAAGAGCAGTAGAACCAATAACCATACTTACTCCCTTCTTTCTGTTTTATAAGACGTTTTGAGCAATTGACATTGAACTGTTTTGGGCGCTGTAAAAATGAATAAAGGGAGTATTTCTTAGTCTATAAGATTGTCTTGTCTCTATGCTTGTACAGTATGAATCTAGAAATGAGTATGAATTTCCTTTTTTAGCGTCCATCAAGAAACGGTATGAACCTCACTATCCGTCTAAAAAATCACGTCGATTTAAATTATTTTATTCCCATTCGTCTGAAAATTAAGGCAAAACAGGCTCGAATTTATTCTGACCGGCTGGAACAGATATTTTTGTTGTTGTTGAGATGAGCTGGAACAGAGAGTTGACTAATGGCCAGTTCATGGCAGTACATATGCTTAGAGTAGTTGCAACTTGCGGGTGATGCAAAGTTCCGGATCATGCATTTTCATCTCGTCCACAAACTCAGTCACAAAATTTGAATACTTTTTTTGTTACGTGTCATCTATTACGTGAGTTGGAAACAGACTACTAGATCGAATGGAGGCTCACGCCGGCCGTTGACCTTCTATCTCATGATGCATACATACTGTGTATATGTGCTACTCTGCCTCAAGCATTGACCTTTATCCCGTTCATAATTTCCTGTCCCTGCAATGAGGGAAGCCAGGCGTGATCCGGCCATCGCCTTCTTCCTCGCCGCGGTCTTCGTTGCGTGGGCGGTGCTCCGGATCGACGGAGCCGACGGACAAGAGCCGGTCACGCAGCTGTCGAACGGCTTCACCGCGACGCACTCGGCCGACGCGCCGGGGCGGTTCGAGCCGGTGCTGTTCGCGCCCAACGGCGTCTTTGCCTTCGGCTTCCTCCGCGTCGGCTCGGCATCTCTGGACCTCGCCGTCGTCCACCTCCCTTCGTCCTTCCTGCTCTGGCGTGCTACGCCGGACCGTGTCGCCGACTGGTCGCGCCCGGCCACGCTCTCCTTCGACCGTCGCCTGGTCCTCACCGTCCCCAAGGTCGGCGAGCTCTGGAGCACCGTCAACGTCGTCGGCGATACGGTGGCGCTTCTCAACTCGTCCGACCTCGTCATCCGGCTCTTCAACGGTCGCGGTACGCCTTGGCGTAGCTTTGAAAACCCATCGGACACGCTCGTCCTAGGCCAGAACTTCACCATGTCCTCGCCGCCGCTCATCTCCAAGAACCGCCGCTTCTCTCTGCGGTTCGCCAAGACGTACATGGCGCTGCACATGGAGTTCTACGGTGGCCGCACGAGGCCGATGTACTGGCAGTACACGGCTCGCGAGGCCCAGCCAGAGAACGCAACGCAGCCGCCGGTGTACGGTCGCCTGGACAGCCGCGGCTTCTTCGGGCTCTACCTCCTGGGTGGCAACCAGAGCGTCGACATGCTTGCGTTCGACACATTCGTCCGGAACCTCACCGGCGCCTTTCGGCGGATGACCCTGGAGGACGACGGCAACCTCCGCGCATACTACTGGACCGAGGGCTCCAAAGCTTGGACCTCCGACTACAAGGCCATCTCCGGTCCGTGCGAGCTGCCGACCTCGTGCGGCGCTTACGGCCTGTGCGTCCCCGGAGGAGCGCCCAAGTGCCAGTGTGTCATCAACAGCACCGCATCGATCGCCCCGCCATGCCGCGCCGAGGAATCCACCGACCTCTGCGGGGGCGGCGGGGGGCAGCTGTTCGACGTTGTGCGGCCGAACCGGGTGTCACTGGCGTACAAGGAGCAGATGCCGTTCGAGACGTACAAGACGGCGGCGGAGTGCGAGCAATCTTGCGCGGACAACTGCAGCTGCTGGGGCGCGGTGTACAACGGCGGGAGCGGGTACTGCTACCTCATCGACTTTCCCGTGGAGACGGTGGTGTACGAGGCCGACGACCGGAAGGTGGGCTATTTCAAGATCAGGAAGGCGCAGCAGCAGAGCGCAGAAGGGCGGGCCCTGTCGCCAGGCGTGACAGCCACGGTGGTAGTTGTGTCGCTGGTCCTGGCGAGCCTGGCCGTGGCCGGGGCGTACATCGGGTGGAAGCGGTGGCTGCGGCAACGGCGAGCTAGCGGTCAGGGGATGGAGCAGGAGCTGACGCCGGGCCACTACAGGGACCTCAAGTCCATGGACAGCCCAAACAATTCCTTCAAGACATGACCGGTGCGACTGTATTGAAGCTGAACCCATCATCCGGGCGTTGCGTGCTCGATCGATCGGTAGGTATACCATGCTGAGCTCCAGACCTTGGAGAAAGACGATTGATGGCTCTATGCAGAATTACATACAGTAGGGCTCCATGCAGAATTACATACCGTAGGTTACACAAACCTTTTTTTTCTTTCTATGTAGGCATTGTAATCCATTGTGTAGGGGTTTTCGTGCTCATTCTTTTCACCTTCTCTATATCATGAACATGTATATGTTCAATCGTGTATAAGTATCCGGTGGTGATTTCGACATCATTCATTGCCAAGAAAGGAGCAAACAACAATTTTGATGCAAGATGTACTTTTACATTTAGTGCGATAATTGAAAGTGTGAACCTAACTAAGGGAAATCTTTCTCTTTACCCGGTAATTGTTTGGAAGAACATCTACCGGGGCTAATGAACCTAACTAATAGTGGGGTTTTGGTGTAATGATAAGTGATTAGGGGGCTAATGAACACGTTGACTGTATGAAGAGTGTTAACCTCATACATAAAAACTATGTCATCTATTTGACCTGGAGTTTTTTTTTACATGTATTCGACCAACTTAGAAACACCACACTATTAAATGCGTCTATTCGACATCCTGGATGAGGAATAGTTATTATTCATCCCTTTTATTTTACTACCAATGCATCGTATTTTTATGTGATGTAATTTTTGTCTTACTTCATATCTAAAAAGAGAACGTAAGAAAATAATAAATCGCCGTAAAAAACATTTTATGCTAGGTAAAGTTATGAAAGTAAAAACATAGTGTAAAAAATGCATAAAATAAAAAAAAATCTAGTCTTATGACCTATATTGTTGATTTCTTATGCTAAACTTTACACATTGAATCAATATGCATGTAACTATTTGTATATGAATCAAAATTTATTTATGAAACCATCGTAAGATTACCTTGGATGAAGGATAACTCATTATGCATCCTGAATAATGAATAGTATTACTATGTATAAAGTATATAGGACAAATGTTTTCTACCATCGGATATATAGGACAAATGTTTTCTACCACCAAGTGGTAGTTACCATCACTTACGTTTTGTATGTTGTATGCAGTGTCTGTCAAAACCGAGAGTATGTATGCGTAGTATGTAGTATATAAAAATATTTTGAAAGTATGTGTCTCATTTTTTAGGTTGTACGTATCGTATTTTGAGTATGCTCCTTTTGATGTACAAATTCATAAATATAATAGAATCCATGGGTCAACTTATAATTTTTTCATATAACACACCTTTAAGTATCTTATATATAGCATATGCGCATATTGTCATGATAAAGTAGTATATATATCATCATATGATAGTATACGAGACATATAGGGTAACTACCCCCAGATGATAGGCTGGATTTTCACAGAGAGAGAGAGAGAATCGATGTCTTTTGGCACACATATCGGCTGATTCAAATCCAAATAACAATAAATTACAGTCACATGCACCACAAGGGTTCGATTACGACAATCTTAAAAGAAGGCCAAGGCAACAAAGGGCATCAAAAACTAGCAGCACAACAAAGCAATACATAGTTGATACTCCAATCCTTAGGGACACTGCTGGAAACTTCCTAGTTCGCAACATCCAATTCCATACCATATGTATAACCATAACCTCCTGCATCTAGCCACATGAAAAGTCTGGTGAGTACTTTGAATGCATTCACTAGCTAATAACAACCGAGGCATAAAAACACAACAACCATAAAAATATACAACACTTATGCTTATGTCATGTTATTAACTAGTTGAATGCAGTCATAGTGATAGTGAGATAAAAATAAATGTAACCACCAAATGAGCCTCTTCGCAGCATACGACAAAGATAATAAGATAGCCAAACCATCTATTAGTTGGCCATGTGCCACTGTAACTGAAACCATGGTGTCTCAAGCCAGCCACGTGGACCGACCCAAGCACATCGATGATCTCTCAACAGTGGTATGTGAGAATTACTACAGTATCCAGAAGAAGTCTATCCTCCTACGACCCACACCATGGCATCCAGATCTTTGTCAAGATCCATGCCACAGAAGATCAAAACATCGGCGAAGAAAATGTCGTCAGTGACGTCAGGCAGGGTATGCTCGCAGCCCGAGCATGGCACACATAGGCGCCACAGCGCATGCGCTCAATCTACAACAGACAGAAGCATGTAAATGTTCTCTATCCCGCATTTTCTTGAACGGTTTAAACAACAGGAGAGGCTCCTACTGTTGTTTCATTAATCGAATAATGTTAGAAAATACTTACATAGCCATAGCTCAAAGAAAGAAAAAGTACAAGACCAGGCTAACCAGTTTGTGAGGTTTGCAATTAACCCTTCCAAGAAGGATGATTTCTCATGGGGTAGCCTATATTGTCGAATATCAAGACCCTTCTTGAGCATTCTAAGCCAGTCATGTTGTGAAGGTTGATCTCCATCAAACAACACCTTATTCCTTTGTTTCCAAATGTTCCATGTAGTTAAAATGCTCATTTCCTTGAACACCGGATGGTTCCATTCACTTTGTGCTTGGTTAAACCTTTTTTGTGTGCCCAACGTGACGTCCCAATTTATTTGAAGCATGTCCCAACATCTCGTGGCGAACGTGCACTCATAGAAGACGTGTCCATTGGTCTCCATAACTCTTGTTGTGCACATTATACATGAGTGATCTTCCCCTCTCATAAAGACTTTGTGTCTCATAACACACTTTCATTTCCAAATAGTAGTGATATACCTTGGAGCACTTGTGTTTCGGAAGAAAATCCATTCGTCGGTTGCCATGGGATCAAGTATAATCATGCTGATGGTTTGTATCATGCCATCAACTTTCTCTCGGCTTCTATCGATAGCAGTAAATGAAAATTAGCTTCTGGGTCCGGATTCGAATGGAATTTTGCCAACGAAATGTCCTCATTTTGAGAGAATGTGAAGAGGTGATCATGTGATTCCATGACGACGTGGTCACCATGTCATAAGTCTTTCCATAACAAAACAATGTATCCCGTGGTAGATACACATGAAGTAGCTCCTCTATATATGTCAATTAGTGAGAATACATCTTTCCAGCAAAAGGAACCACAACTCTGTATTGCTTGTGGTGGAGTTGAGTCATAGTAGGCATTCCAAACAATTATGACCCAAGGTACATCCGCTTTATGATTTGTGTAGGAATTTTCGACAGTATTGCCTTATTTTGAATATTCAAGTCGATAACTCCCCAATCATGCAATATTCTTTGGCCTACAGACCAGATCCCATGTCGCTAAAGAGTGTGTATTTGCATCTCTATTAATTAATTTTCTCCATAAGCAGTGTCTTCTAGCTCTATCAAAAAATTCAATGAGCTTAAGTGGAAGTTTGCGTAGACACATGGCAAATGACAATAATGATGAAAGAGACGGGTTGATCAATTGTGCTCTCTCCCCATAAGATACGAGATGGCAGTTCATGTGAATCTCCTTTCGATACAGTCCACTAGTGGCATTAGATCTTTGATAGTTAGCCTAGTAATTCCTAACGACACACCCAAGTAGGTAAACGGCATTGTGTCCACCTGGCAACCTAGGACCGAGGCCAATTGTTGAGTCGCTTCATCAATAACATTAATTGGCATTAGTTGTGACTTGGAGTAGTTTCTTTTCAATCCTGTGGCATTGGCGTAGGCATCAAGTAACCTCTTGATCACTTGCAGCTCATTGCTCTTTGCTGGTAGAATCAATAAATTTTCATCGATGTATTGAATTATCGGATATTGTTCAGATGCAGGTTGATCGATTGATAGTGTAATGTGTCCATCCATCCAGTTCTTGTTTACTAGGGACTATAGTAAGTCAGCGACCATAAGAAATAGCAAGGAAGAAAAAGGATATCCCTGCGTTACCCCTCGATGGATTTGAATTCCTTCCCTCGTATTCCATTTAAAAGAACTTAGGATGATCCCGAACCAAGTATCATCTTAAACCACATGCACCATATATCATCGAAACCTTTCATTTGAGCATGTTTATAATAAAGAAATGATCCATTATGTCAAGTGCCTTAGCAAAATCCAATTTCAGAATAACAATTTCTCTACTAGATTGCTCGCATTGGTGCAGGTATTCGAAAGACCAAGCCAGACAATCTTGGATTGTGCTGGACTTTATAAAACCATATTGATTTCTGTGGAAACTTTGAAGTATCTAACATTGCAATCTTTCAGCTAATAATTTAGTTAGGACTTTGAGGACGCAATTAACCAAAGATATCGGGTGGTAATCATTTACTATTTTAGGTCATATTCTCTTTGGTATTTGAGTGATGAGGGAGGTGTTAAGACAATTCAAACTTATTGTCCCTTCCCAAAAATCCTCACATAACTTGTAAAAAAATCATCTTTGATTATCTCCCAGCATACCTTTAGACATTGCCAGTTGAAACCATCAGGGCTTGGTGCTCTATCCAAGGGAATGTGTTTAATGACATCAAATCCGACAACTCAAACTCATAACTAGGTGGACTTGAGATCCCCATTCTATTTTTGAAGCATTCAAAGAAAGTTGTCACCTTTTCATCATGGTTTGCAATTTATCGACCATCAAAGAGTTGAAGTGTTGGGATTACATTAGGCATGTACCTCTAAGTAGCACGTGCCTGCAAAAATTTTGTGTTCTCCACCACCTCCACTGCCCAACGAAAAGAGCATCATTTTTCCAATACTCACGTTGATACTTCAACAGTTTCACAAGGTGCTTTTTAAGAATTCTTCTAAAATTAGCCTCTTGAGTTGTGAGATGTCGTAACTCCTTAAGATTATATAATTGCGACAACACATTGTTACAAGTCTCGGTGAGTAGTTTTAGTTTGTATAGGACCTTGCTCCACTTTTTAATGCATATCGTAACCTTTTAAGTTTTCATGAAACAAGGGTTGCACTGGTGGAAGCTTTGATTGACATATTCCAAGAGTTTTGTATTGTTTGCATGAAGCCCGAGCGAGATGGATAATAGCTTTCAAGTCTAAAAATTTTGTCATCTAGGGATAATACTTTAAAATGTGTTAGGGAACACCGAAAATCCATTCAGGGCAGGAGAAGAGCCAGTCTTAGTTACTTCAAGAGTGTTCTTTCTTGCATGTGACTCCATGTGTACCTTCTTCCTTTAATTCGTATTTCTAACAGAGCCAAGGCACTAATAATTTCATTAAATTTAACAATGTCATCAATATTCTCTCCTGACATTATCTTATTTTCTAGAGAATGAATGAAATTAAATTCCCCATCAAAAGCCAAAGATCTTCCACTTCAATATTTAGATTTTCAAACCATTGTGTAAACGACAATTTGTTTGTCCTGTTGCATGGCCCATAAATGTTTGAGAGAAACCAGGTTTGGTTGGATTATACCGATGTCATTTTAATTGCGAGAGCAAAACATAGTTTATGCACAATCGAACTAGAGAAGAGGCTACTACACCAAATTATAATGAGTCCACCAGAGGCCCCAACTGATGGGACAAAGTGAAACTTGTCAAATTCGTGAGGGCAACACTTTATTATTAAGGAGTGATCAGAATCCTCTTTTTTGTTTCCTACAAACAAATGATTGAGAAGTTATATTCATCTACTTTATTGCGCAGCGCCAGAACTTTAGCATCGTCATTCATTCCACACATGCTCCAGCATAAGATGTTCCATAAAACATATGACATCAACAACTAAAATAACTATGAAAATAGGTTCAGAAGAGATAAATTTATTGGGCCATCAGAAGCCCAACTACTGCCACTTGTCACCATCTGCTTGGGCCTTATATTGAGCCATCGGGATGTCTTTTCTTAGCTCCTCCCATGGGAATCTGCATTGAACATTTCCCAGGTGTACGTGATAAGAGATTAAGCCTATCAGTACAACACTTGACTTCCTTATATCCCGAGCACCACCAGAGCTCTCCAGAGCAACCGAAAGCCCTCCCGAGCATATGTAAACTCCAACATATTACTCACACCAACCAACCAGAAACATGAAGTAAGGTATTATGCCATAGTACGGCATGAACCTGTATAAATCCCTTGTTTCATGTCCTCTTCAATACACCGAGGAAGAAATGAGTGTTTAAAACCTGGCCAAACTAAAAATCTGGTGTCTTTGACCCCTAATGTCACAAGTTTACACTCGGACGGCATGGGGGATGACGGGATAGAAAATAAGTAAAGTAGTCGATCCATCCCTGGGTAATTCAATGCCACTAAACATTGGCCGTATTGGTGCACAAATTAAAAAAAGTAGAAATACCAACACGGTATGTAATCCCAAGCTTGGAGCACAATAATTATACATCATCTAAATAATTTGGCTATGCCAAATCGCATGTCAATGTGAAGTCTTGAGTTTGGGGCTCAACAAGTACGTAAGGTAAATAAAGTTGCCACAAAGAATCGCCCTTCAAGTCATTTTATTCACTGTTCTGACCGATAACATCTGGCAACACAAGGGCAGTCAAGAAATCAGGAATTACATCAAACCATACTACACTCCCTCAATAAAGCTTGAATCCCTATAAAAATATGACCTCCACATGACCTGAAAGCGACATGCCTCCATTTATCTCAGATTGTTTGTCAGTCCATTTTGATCAGGATATTATACCACCCCTTCTCTCTTGATCACTGCCAGTGCACTTGTTGGGATATCTAGATCCCGAATCATCTCCTTAACCATCTCCATCGGATGAAGCGGCTGGAACTTAATATCATCATGTGTATTTGTTCTGACTGTTCCAAATAGCCCACATCACAGGTAAGATTACTATCGTCCCCTCCTTACTCATATACATCAAGTCTAGTATGTCTCTAGCCCATGTCACGGGATGAAGTTGTGGGAGTTTTGGTTCAAAGAAACCTTCGTCCTCCTTAAAAAATCCCTTAGCATGATCACACTCGATTAGGTCATGGAATAAGGACTCATTGTTGTCACACATAGGGAGGAAAACATTATCACTAATATGAGATATGTGCAGCTTGACAAATGAAAGCAAAACCCCCTTGAAGACCTGCCACAAGAAGACTCTTATTTTTAGCTGGCCCCTCAAATTATATGTGTCTTTACTTCGCATGGAACTGCTTGCTTGAACAGAACCACGTTATTTGTCCATTATATTTTGATAAACCGACCGGACCGTGAACACACCTATCAGCTCCAATCCCCCCACACACAAGTCCTCCATTGGAACATGTGGTGTTGGCTAGATCAAAATCACATCAACATCGGTGGCAATGAACATCCTGCTCACCAATGTTTCATTCCATGCACCCATCTCCTCCATGAGGTCCGACACAAGATGCACATGGTCATCTGCTAGTCCGCAAATAGGCTTCATTGTAGATGTTTCGTGAATCTAGTTGTCATGCCAGATTTCAGATGTTCTACCATAACCAATATGCATATCAAACCCATCTTAAGAACATCCTTTCCCTAAATAATAGTACACCAAGTGGATGACACATTTGCGAGACAACTTGCTTGCTGGAAGTTCCTATCGGGATAGGTCTACATAGGACACGACCACACATGTTTGCTAGCATTGCATCATTAAACACATGTAACTCACAAAAATTAAGCCCACCTCTATACTTTAAGACATGGTTTTTATTCCACGATTTCCAATGCATCATCGCTTAACAATGAACCTCCCACCAAAATATGGACATCACTAACGTGACTTTCTGGCACTAACCTTTTGTGAGATTGAAATAGCTCATAGAATAGGTCGGTAGAGCTTGGATCACAAATTGAAGGAGAACTTATTTCAGTGCACATGATGTGTTTTTCACAATAACCTTTTACCCTTGACCATGACTGCACATAGATATGTTCAAAATTTTATTCAGTAATCCTTCTAGCAATTGTTGGAATACCGAGATACTTTTCTGCAAAAGATTCTCCATGGATTTGAAATTCTTTCATGACATCTATTGTTGTAGAGGACCAACACATGGGACTAAAAAACACTGCGTTTTTTGCTTGGTTTGTAGATTACCCCGAGCCAACACTATATGCTTGCAGAATGTCATTATGTTGGTGTGCGCTCTTCCCATATGCCTTCATGAAGGCCAAAAATTCATCTGCAATAAATAGGTGGGATATCCATGGGGATCACAATCCCGGTCTAATGCCCCTGTCAATCCATCCACCATCATAAAATTTCAATAAGTGTGACAATCCTTCCACACATAGCATGAAAAGATATGGGGAGATACGTATAACTCTTGATGGACGAAAGGAAGGAAGGAGCTGTCCATTCACCTTCACTTGGAAATTTAATGAGGTAACACAGCTCATAGACACAGACACGCAATCTTAGAGAAACCTAGTTCAAGCCTAATTCCTTGAAGACACAACCGTTCAACGTGAGCATATTTCTTCAAAATGACATTTTTCTTTACTATAGACCACCCTCCTTATATGTCTTCCTTTTCATTGCATGTATGCATTCATAGGTGGTGGTGACATTATTTGTGATCAGCCTTCCCGATCTGAAGAACTTTGTTCCTTTGGAACAATTTCATCAAGGATCACACAAAGTCTATTTGCTAGCACCTTAGAACAAAACTTACGGATCACATTACAAAGTGAAATGGGTTTATATTGAGTAATAACTATAGATTTTTAGCCTTTCAAATCAACACTATTAACAATTTTGTACCAGCTCTGGCATATGTACACCATTCGAAAAATTCCAAAACCACACTTGTTACATATTATCTGGTAAGGGCCCAGTGTTGCTAGTAGAAGCCCACGTTGAATCCAACGGCTGTTGGGGATTTTGATGTAACCATAGCAAATAAATACTTTCCCACCTCCTCCTCATAGAACAGTCACATCTATCTTTCGTCCATCATGTTCATTACTTTTATTGGGATGTGGTGAATGACATCCTCAATCTGTATATCCTCATGCGTTGAGTACAAGCTTGTATAGAAACCATGTATTTCTACATGTATAACCTCTTTTGTGTCTCAAACCAACCCATTCACATCCTCCAAGGCCACTATTTTGTTCCAAAAATTATGCATGGAGGCACTAGCTGATGAGTGATATTTTTACACTCATTTCAACCATGTGTAAACAGAGATATTTCATTAAAAGAGAGATATTCACTCTGATATTGCCACCAATTAATAACGAATGCAAAGGATTCTAGAAATCCTCTCTTTGATATTTTCCCATAGGAAATGGGCTAAAAGGGTAAGAAATCACATGGCAGAAAGGAAAGGAAGGAGAATAGAGAAGAAACAAGTCGCCTGGAGGCTCCAGAAGGCCACCAGAGCCAAAGATGGTGTTCCATGCGACCGCATGCGCCCGTTTGACATGGAAACCAAGGTAGGTCGTCCACCTGAACAACTTTTATAAAGGGTACCCTGTCGAAATGTCAACATAAGGGCGTCGAGCACATCCAGAACCTCTTCATCATCATCTCCATCCACAAACCCTAGCTGCCACCATTGTCATGTCCATAGCCATATGCACCACCATAGTGCTCTCTCATCTAGTTCATACTTGTAATTGTGCATCACACAAGGCATCCACTGTAAAACATATTGCAATCAATCAATCCCAAGATGCGTTCTTCAATGATTTCTTCTCGCATTCTGATCTCCATGTGTGAGTAGTTCGGTAAGGTATGGGGTGAGGCATGAACCTTTCAACCTCTGGCATTTGGTGAAGGGATCAATTGAAGTCTTTTTACATAATGTCTTGTATGTGTGAAATAAATTTGTTTGTGAAGTGTCTCTTGTCTTGTCTGCGATCTTCATCCATGCACGTACCCAGGATCATGGATATCGAGCACCGGTGAGGCTAGGAGCAAGGGGGCCATGAAGTGTTACATCTTGGGCATTCATGAGGTGTAGTCATTAAGAACCCAATGCTTTTGTCTGATATTATTATCTTAATTATAGGGGCAACCCCACTGGACAGATAGGGCCTTCGGGAAGACAACTGATTCTTGATGCAGGACTCGAGCCGATCAAGATGTCATTTGACGCATCCCCCAATACGAAGCAAACATCTCTTGATGGGCGACTTCCCGATCACAAACTAATATCATCTTTGATACCAACACCAATCCATGGTTGTAGGCATTAAGACCTCATCCTTGTACCTTCCTTTTATTTTAAGTGTTTGAATCACAATTTGCTTGTTAATCCAGTCAAAACATGGATTAAGACTTTAACATAAGCTTGCTAGAGACCATTGCTTCAAGGAAGTCTTCCTCTCGTGGGTTCAATACCCAGGGTCACCTCTCGGGAAATAGGTGCGGGACACCTTTTTTATTCCAATACCGGATCAATAAAAAGGAGATATCACTAGCATGGAAGAACTTGGTGTTTTGATCTCTTGCATGGAATCAACCGCTCGAGATCGTTGCCTAGCCATCATTTGCTCGTTATGGAGGAGCTCATCTAGTTGCCAATATAGCTCCTTCTCCCTAGTAGAAGAGACTTGGTATAGTGAATTCAGTTTCTCCCTCTCCAACTACTTCCTGGCCTTCTTGACCTTTCTTCTAATATCCCCAAACTTTTTCACCATCTAATTGTGAGATGGGCTTGCATGTGAATTATGGATTTATTGAGGTCCAAAATAGAAACAACACCCTTTGCTCTATCCCATCCATCCAACATTGTGGCTTCATAGGACGCCTCATGCTTCCTAGTACACAAACCTGTGTGATCCTCTATCCACTCTACATTAGCCCTCTTAATTCTTGCAATGACAAGGAAGTGATCATACAAAGGATACGAAACATGGTAGACCCCTGTAGGTACGTATAGTTGCACAAAAGTTGGATCTACTAGGTTCGGTCCAATCGAACCTTGACGTTCGCATGGCCATCATTTTTATTGTCCCACATGAATGGTAATACTATAAGTCCCAAGTCTTGAAAGTTACCTCATGAAAGCCTTCAATTTGCCATTCATCTTGATTGTTCGAGCCAAATCCTTCATAATTATCAAAAATTTCATTGAAATCTCCCCACAAAGCTAGGGTATATCATTTGACACCTCAACCATTCAACAATTTTGAGCTCCCAGATCTCTTGCTCCTTCGAGCCTTCGCACAAAAGTCAGTGAATCATCATTCTTTCACGTTGCTCCCAATATTTTTTTATTATAAATTCAATATGTTGGTCAGAGACATTATTTAGCGTCACATCAACTTCTTTTGACCAAAAAAGAGGGCAAATCACCACATTAGTCGTCATTGCTTAGGAGCACACATCCTTCAAAACAAAGTTGTGCTCTCAAATCAGCAACTCTCTTACCCTCGATCTTTGTTTCAAACTAAAATAGCAAGGTGGGCGCTTCCAACACCATGAGGTGGTGAAGCTCTCAAATTGTCTCCGGGTTCCCAAGGCCATGATAGTTTCAAATAAATGCAATTCATTGGTATTTGTAGGGCTAACCCACAATCGCCGCCTCATTAGTGCTAGTGTTAACTGCTCCTACTTTCTTCTTCTCTGAATCCCTACTATCCTACTTTGATTCCACATACGTCACAACCTCCGTAGCTCTCTTCTTGGTTAACGTTACCTAATCCACGAGCATCAACTGATTGTTCGACCCCCAGCTATGATTTTGTTGTGTACCCATATCGACACATCAGTACACTTCATTATGGCCTTTACCTAGCCTCTAAAACTATTACAACTAGCTACACCACCATCCACACACTGAATTTATATATAACATCCTTACCTTTTCCTTGGCCTGGTTTCATCACTGACGTTGCCTCGTCTCCATCCCCAACTTCATCATCTTTCTCCTCACACTCGTCCTTCTTGTTCTTTTCCCCATAACTCTGGCCTTGAATCCATGGGTCATTTCCCTAGCTCCTCCTCATGCCCGACCACATGTTCTTCTTCCTAAATGGCAGCATTTTTTTGGCATCTCTCTCAAACAAACTTCTAAACAAGGCATCTGAAATGTCCCAGCAATCCACATGAAAAGCAAAGATATGACAGGTTTCCATACTAGATGTCGTAAAATATCTCTCCTTTGTCCATGAAGATTCCAGTTCCACCCACCTCATGTGGGGATCCTTCACCTTTATCTAGATTATCGCTCGCAAAGACTCACCAAAGCAGAGCCCTTATGATCTACATTGGTACTTGTGAGCTACGTCGGTTTTTCCCCAAAGAGCAAGGGTGAAGCAATATAGTAGCAATAAATATTTCCCTCAGGGAGAGCCAATATTATCGAACCAATATGATAATCAAGCAAACTCTTGTCGTCAACACCTGCACACACAAAAACAAACACTTGCACCCAACGCGGGCAAGAGGGTTGTCAATCCCCTTGAACTCGTTACTTGCAATGATTAATTCTGATCGTGACAGATAAATAAAAAGTAATAGGAAAAAATAAAATAATAAATTGCAGCAAGGTATTTTTTTTGGTTTTTAGTACTATGATTAAATAGACACGGGGCCATAGTTTTCACTAGAGGCTTCTCTCTCGAACACATAGCATACGGTTGGTAGACAAACTACTATTGGACAATTGATAGAAAATCACATAGTTTTAATGTTATTCACAATAATGATCATTTATAGAGGCATAACGTCTATGACAAGTAGACCAAAACTATCATGCATCTACTACTATTACTCCACCAATCGACCGACTCATGCTTGCATCTATAGTATTAAGTTCATGACAAACAGAGTAACGCATTAAGCAACATGGCATGATGTAAACATAGTAAGACAAGCAATAAGTTCAGACCCCACCGTTTTATTCTTTGTAGAAACAATAAAAATACGTATCTTGCCCCTACTGTCACTGGGATATAGAGCACCACAATATTTAATCCACTACAAAGCACCTCTCCCGCTGAAGCTAAATCAATCTAGTTGGCCAAACCAAACAGATAGATCAGAGAGAAATAAAAAGCTATAACAATCATGCATAATAAATTTCATGAAATACTCAATTACTTGAAATGAATAATCTGATCATAAACCCACAATTCATTAGATCCCAACAAACACACTACAAAAAAATATTACCTCGGACAGATGTCCAAGAGAATCGAGGAGAGCATGGTATTGAAGATCAAAGATAGAGAAGAAGCCATATAGCTACTAGATATGGACCCATAGGTCTGTGATGAACTACTCACAGATCATCATGGAGGTATCAAGGTTCATGTAGATGGCTTCCATGATCGATTCCCCCTGTGACAAAGTATCGGAAAAGGTCTCCAGATGGGATCATGGAAGAACAGAGGCTTGCAGCAGAGGAAAAAGTATTTTGGGGTGTCTCTCTGTTGGTTTGGGGATATATGATAATATAAAGAAGTGGATTTAGGTCAAACGGAGTTGCGAGGGGCCCACGAGCTCAGGGGGCGCCCTACCCCCCAGGGCGTGCCATGTGAGCTCGTGGCTCTCTTGTAGCTATTCTAGCCTCCTCCCAAAGCTTCTTGGGTATCTTTATGTCCAAAAATAACCCTCGTAAAGTTTGATTGTGTTTGTGATTCATTTGGTATTGATTTTCTAAAAGTAGGAAACTGGCACCGGGCACTGGGTTAATAGGTTAGTCCCCCCCAAAATGATATAAAATAGCATATAATTGCATATAAAGTATCTAGGATTAATAATATAATATCATGAAACAATGAAAAATTATAGATACATTGGATATGTATTAGCATCCCCAACCTTCATTCTTGTTAGTCCTCGAGTAGGTAAATGATAAAAACATAAATTCATAAGCTGAATGCTCCTAACATGTGTATAATCTAATCTCTTTCCGGTATACATATTGATAAGCGATGAAGTAATTGATATCAACATGATAATACCCATGAATATAAGAAGCATAATCATTACTGTTCAAAATACACAATCCATAACGAAGGTTATCCCAACTCATTTTATCATATTAGCATGAAAAGACTACGTCTTCACCGCATAAGTATAAATCCTGAGCACCCCGGTGTCAAACCAGCCAATTGGATCGTACTTCTAATGCGCTTCGGCATTTTCAACTTCACGCAATACATGAGCATGAGCCATGGATATAGCATATATGTGTATAGAGTGCGGTGGTAGAGATCAAACGGAAGTCAAAAACGAAAAAAGTCTCGCATCAATTAGGCAGACCAACAGGCTATGGAGATGCCCATCAATCGATATAATTGCGAGGAATAGGGATTGCCATGCAACAGATGCACTAAGTGCTATAAGTGTATGGAAGCTCAAATGAAACTAAGTGGTCATGCATCCAATATTCTTTATGAGGAAGACCTCGGGAATTTGAGGAAGCCCATTATCGGAATATATAAGCCAAGTTCTATAATGAAATTTCCCACTAGTATATGAAAATGACAGCTCGTGAGACTCTCTATATGAAGAAAACGGTGTTACTTTGAAGCACACATGTGGAAAAAGGATAGTAAAATTGCCCTTTCCCTCTTTTTCGCTCATTTTTTATGGCGGGCTCATTTAGCCTCCCCCTTTTTTCTCCTTTTTCTTTTTTTCCGCCTAGAAGCTCATCCCGACCTGTGGGAGAATCATAGTCTCCATCATCCTTTCCTCACTGGTACAATGCTCCAATAATGATGATGATCACACTTTTATTTACTTACAATTTAATATTATAACTTGATAAAAACTATACAAGATGACTGCCTCCAGTAATGTACCAGGATGTGCACTGATCTAGCATAACATGTAAACGATGATGAACAGTGGCTTTGCCATATATACCATGTCATCTCTATATTATCATACAAAGCAATATCATGACGAACACACAAGTCATGTGACAAAACGGTGGAAGTTGCATGGCAATATATCTGGGAATGGATATGGAAATGCCATAATAGGTAGATATGATGGCTGTTTTGAGGAAGATATAAGGAGGCTTATGTGTGATAGAGCATAGCATATCACGGGGTTTGCATGCACTGGCGAAGTTTGCACAAACTCTCGAGGTGAGAAAGTGCAATGCATGGTATCGAAGTGGCTAGAAAATTGCGGAAAGGTGAGAGTGCGCATAATCCATGGACTAACATTAGTAACAAAAAACTCACATAATTATTGAAAAATCTATTATCCCTCGAAGCAAATTACTACTTGCATGCCCCTAGGGAGGAGGTTGGGAGGAGTTAACCATCGCATGCCCTCGATTTGAAAAACACGAAAGTATCTCATTTCACACATAAAAATGCTCACACTTCATCACCATGCCATGACCAATACTTAGATAATAAGTTAATAACAAGCTTAAATACCGATATTTCTACTAATGATCATGAACCAATATCCTTTCATATTACTACATCAATATAATCAAACCATATGGTCCATATTTAGTGATCTACATGAATGTTTTTATTCTATCCCCCTTGAATACCTATCCTTTTTGGACTAGTCTAATAACACATGCAAATTGCCATTCCTATTTATTAGACTCTCAAACAGATTTAAGTGAAGCACAAGAGTGCAACTATTTATATAAAATATAACCACCGATGTGCTCTAAAATATATAAGTGAAGCACTAGAGCAACTTCCTAGCTCAAAAGATATAAGTGAAGCACATAGAGTATTCTAAAAAATATGATGATAATTTGTCTCTCCCAAAGGTTGTATCCAGTAAACAATGATTATGTCAAACTAAAAAGGAAAACAAACTATAATACACGACACTCTTAACAAAAATCATATCAGGTGATGAATAAAAATGTAGCTCCAAGTGACATATCGATAGATTGTAGACGAAAGAGGGGATGCCATCCAGGGCATCCTCAATCTTAGATTCTTGGGTATTACTTGAATATTCCTGGGGCATCCCCAATCTTAGGGTCTTGCAACTCCTTATTCCGTGGTCCATCGTGATAACACCCAAAACTTGAAAACTTCAATCACACAAAACTCAACAAAACTTCGTGAGATCCGTTAGTATAAGAAACATATTGGATACTTTAGGTACTGTTATAACTTGATTCTTATTTCATTTTTGCATAATAGGTACTGCATTCTAACTTCTCCATGGCTTATCACGATTCTACTATCATCCAAATCATTACAAAGGCTTTACTTGGCACAAACACTAAGTAAAACATAAAAACACAATCATTACAATATCAATAATCATGTCATCACACCAAATGACAAATTAAAACAAAAAATCAAGAGAACTATTGGGTAGCCTCCCAACAAGCGCTATTGTTTTATGCCCCTAGCTAGGCATAATTCATAGTTTCAAGTAATATCATAATCATAAGGGAGATCATTCATATGCATATCATACCCCTTCTCTTAGCACCAAGTTGCCTAATAGGTAAGCAAAAATAATTAAAAGGGCTATACTTAATAGGGAAAGGATCCGAAAGGTCAAGTTTAATTGGAGGAAGCTCCTCCTTTGGCCCCTTATAAGTGATAACCACTTCTTCATTATAATTGTTTCTATAAATATATTATTGAAAATTATACTTAAGAACACATCCTAGACCATTATTTTATATAGAGAATCCATCATGTGGTTAAATAATATTTAAATCAGGATAGAAGGTGGGACCTTTTTCATGAGGTTCTCAACATAAGCAGTATAATACGTGAATTTCAATTTCCTTATCTCATCTTGATCATATAAGATTCTCTCTATTGGGGGCATTCGCCTTTTATATTATAATGAGAAAATCTTTCCCCAACAGATGAGGTCACCTACTAGAGGTAGGGTCATAGACCGAACATCCAGGGCCCACATAGGACCCCACATTGACATTAAAGTCCCTCGACAATAGATGCATACCCAATATCCACTCGGATTCGATAAGTCATTTGGACATCGCCCCACTAGTCGAAAAGACTCCATCACTCGAACAGAAGAGATGCATGGATGACGTGGGATCTCTAACGGTCGAAGACTTAACAATGTACATAAAGCTTAGTCATGACTACTGTTCCCTATAACGTCAGTAGTTAGGGCTACAGTTACTAGTAACTCTCATAGTTACTCTCATTAAATGCCCTTGTAATGGCGCTCGGTGGGTCCTGGCACACTCTATATAAGTTGTTCCCGAGCTCCTGAGGAAGGGCTCAACATTCCATTGTAATAACACCTCTAGAGAAAACACTAGCCTCCAGGCACGAGGCGTAGGCTCTTTACCTCCTCCGAGAGGGTCTTGAACTCATAAAATCCGAGTGTTACACCTATGTCGTAGCTAGGCTTCGCCCCCTCATTCATACCCCTGGTACTATTGCCAGGATCACTCCCACGACAATTGGAGCCCACCATGGGCTGTGCGTTTAGCGAATTCCGGCGCGTGTGGATTTATCCCAGTCATCATGATGACACTCGGCGGAGAGAATCTTTTTGGTTCCCTCAGCTTCATCGCCGATGATTTGGCATGGCTACAGGTTGCTCAGCTTGACATGGACGCGTTGCCCGCCTGTGACGTGACACACTTCTGTGCATCGACGCTTGGAGTCTTACTCCAGTAGCCGTCGGTTCCTTACCGCCCGGTGCCCCTTCACTTCGTTGTGCTCCGTCGCAAGCGCTCCGGGCGCTCACAGCTCCAGTGGTGGATCAAGCACGTCGTGGCACTTCAGGCCATTGCCGAGCAGGTGGCCACGCTCGACTCCAACGAGCCCACCCTCAACTTGTTCTCCTTCTCGTGCGATGGCTCCTTTGACGAGTCCGAGTGCGAGAGCAGCGAGTCAGCTGTAGAAGTTTTATTTGCCGGCCGGCCAGGGGACTGCCTGAGTTCTCCATGGGTAATTCCAACGGGCAAGACGCTTACTGACGCGGCGATGGCACTGAAGATGCCTACATTCTCCAGCTTCTCAGTTGGGAGCAACGGGAAGATCTTAGGCAGAGGAATGAGCACGCTCTGCTCACTCCCATCACCAGGACGACCCTAGAGGAGATGGCCCTGGAGGCCACATGGCAAGCCACCTTGGCTAAACACCAGTGGCTCGACCGTCTCTAGAAGTCACTCCAAGACCGCGCGGCTTAGGAGCAGCCCAGCTGCAGCCGAAACCGTAGGCGGTTATTTCCTAATGATCGTCCGTGTAATTACCATGCGATGTATACCCCGCTGTATAACTTGGCTACAGCCACTTGGATTATTGATTCAGTTCAGCGGTCTAATTTTGCAGAGGGGAAGGCATTCAGCAGACCCGGATGCTCCTGAAGACCGCTCTGGAGCAAAACTTCGCGGTGTCGCAGCCGCACAACCGCATCCACAACAAGTCCGTCCGGGAGGACACGATGCAGTCGGTCCATAGCCCACTCACACCAGGAAAACATCGGCGATCTCCTCCTCGAGAGGCCAGTACAGAGGTCGGAGGCGCGAGGACTGCTATCACAGTTGGTCACCCCCTCCAAGGAGCGCTTCATACGGTTGACACTCCTACAAGGACATACGGACTTATAAAGACGTCACGAGGCGTAGCCCCGTTCGGCACTGAGGTTACAGGTTGAAGACTTCCGAGCGCCCCCGCTCAATGCAAGGTCCATCATCGTCCAGGGCAGGGCAAGAAGAGGGCGACGATTAGCGGGGGCACCTCAGGCCTCGAGTGTTTTAGCAGATACATTCCGGAGGCAGAGATATCCGCCAGCTATAGGTTGGCGACAGGAATCAGTAAGTTCAATGACGAGTCGAAACCAGGGACTTGGCTGCAAGACTATCGAGTGGCAGTCCAGATTGGCGGCGGAAATGACTTCATCACAATGAAGCACTTGCCCCTCATGTTGGAAGGGTTGGCGAGGGCTTGGCTGAATCAGCTATCCACCGGCTGCATTTACAGTTGGGAAAACCTAGCACGAGTGTTCGTCAAGACATTTGAGGGCACCTACAAGCACCCCGATGGATTAACCGAGCTACAACATTGTGTGCAGAAAAACAACGAAACTCCCTGTGAGTACATCCAGCGTTGGACCACCCTGCATAACACGATGGAGAATGTAACCGAGCATCAGGTCGTTTATGCCTTCAAGGCAGGTACCGTGAACTCATCTTGAAGTTGGCCGGACTAGCGATCTGTCCCTCAATCGGGCGATGAAGATTGCTAGTCAGTACGCCAACAGTGAAGAAGAAGACCGCCTTCGTAGCGGCAAGGGCCGCACAAGCGAGCCCCTCACTCGGGGGGGGGAGGGAGGACAATGTGTGTAAGAAACAGAAGCAGTAAGCCAAGCCCGTTGGCAAGGCAGAAGCTGTTGCCATCCCAAGGCAGAGCAAGAACAAGCAAAAACAAAAGCTGGAGAAAGACCGGGTTGCCAAGAAGAAGAGCGAGCAAAAGGGTGACATCTTGGATTAGCCCTGTCAGATTCACACCAAGAAGGACGAGGATGGCAAACCCATCTTCCCTAAGCATTCCACTTGGGACTACCGCTTCCTCAAGCAGGACATGCGAGGAGAGCCCTCTGAGGACAAGGACGACGACAACGCTAAGGGGGAAGACGCCTCCGGGTACCCCCACATCAACAAGGTACTTATGATCTTTGCGGACGTCAAGAGCAAGATCCGGTTGAAAGTCATCAACCGAGAATTTAACATGGCAGTTCTGACTGTCACCAAGTATCTGGATTAGGCGAAGACACCCATCACTTTTGATCAGTCGGACCATCCAGCCCACATACCGACCCCCGGGCGGCAGGCGCTGGTTGTCAATCCCGCGGTCACTGGGGTCTCACTACGCAAAGCCCTCATGGATGGCGGCAGTGGACTCATCATCATCTAAACCGACACACTCAGTGTGATGGACATCCCGTTGTCTTGACTGAGCAAGAGCAACATGCACATTCACGGGGTCATCCCCGTAAAGAAGGCTAAGTCACTCGGCCAGATCGCCCTAAATGTTGTATTTGGCGGCGAGAAGAACTACCGCAAAGAGCGAGTGACCTTCGAGGTGGTGGTCTTCCGTAGTGCCTACCAGGCCATCCTGGGTAGGCCTGCCTATGCACGTTTCATGGTCCGACCATGCTACGTGTATCTTAAACTTAAGATGCGAGGTCCAAAAGGCATGATTACGGTCACGGGCAATCAGATGATCGCTGAAGAATGGCTTCTGCAAGGTTCTAAGATCGTCGACGAGCAGATAGCTATCGCTGAGCTCGACGAGATCAAGAAGACAGTGGACGCAGCGGATCTGCTCCGGTCGAAGAATCCAGCAACAGAGTAAAACATAATCTAAACTACCAACCGGACTGAAGGCACGAGGATTTCCCTCCCTATCATTAGTCGACACGAATCCTGGATGGGAAAGTTTGTCCTAGCGGCCTAGAATTATGGGAGGAAACAAGAGGAAGTTAATTGCGTCAAGAACCCCTCTAGACGCCTTTGGATTAACGAACCATTATTTGACGTATCCCTGTGCCTGATTGAACTAGAAGTCTTTCGATATATAACAATATGTTAATATTAAGATGATACAAAATGCACCTAAAAAGTTAAGGGATAATTTCACTTCTCTTGGTCTCAACTCTTCTTCCTGTTGTTGTTCGTCTTCTTGTTGCTCTCTGCTTTGTCGGCAGAGGAACTGAACTCTTGTAGATCAAACTTCAGTAGCAATCACCAAGCAGAGAACCGTCCCGTTTTAATTATTTGTAATGATGGACCATGCTGAACATTTTGTCGCCGAACCCGTAGACAATGATCACTGCTATACGCTTACTTCAAACTTTTGGCCTTCCGCTGCCAACTAATCTTTTCCTTTTGGAGGTTCGACAACTAATCCTCTTGTAGCCACAGCCAGAGGAAACAGTAGTGGTGCAAGTCCCATCTTCTCTCGCCAAATTAAGAGCATTCTATCTCCTTCACACACACAAGATTTTCTCTTGAAAATTTCCCAATTTGAGTTTAAACGAATGCTTATTTGCACATGTGCTAGATCCCTTTTAGACTCTCTATTGTTAAATCTGCAGCTATTGCAAGAAAAAGAAAAAGGTTAATGCTGCAACACCATTGCTGGCCAACCCAGTCTTAGGCTCTGATGTCACTGAATTAGTTCAATTACATTTTTTATCTTAGTTTGTAGAAATGTTCCAAAGCAAATGCTCAGTTTGACTCATATTTTACTGAAGACCCTGATCTGGTGCTCGAAAATGTTTTAAGCAGCTCGAGCTTGCACATGCCGTGGAACCGTTTCCATCGACCACAACATTTTCTAAGCAAAATTTTCTAGGCATGGAAGCATTGAAGAAGACGAGTCCATTTCCAAATTAGGGAGCAACATGCTGTCCTTCTGTGGACAGCCGATCGGATTCGCATGCAGTTGTTAACTTTCTATTGGTTTTTGTTTGCCGACAAGCACAACTGCAACAGTACTATTTAAAATTTAAACCGTCGGCTAAATTTTCTGAAACAATGAACTTGTTAGCTGGTTAGAACAGAAAGTCAGAAATGCCGCCTTTGTTGGTATTTGACTTTTTTGGGTGCATTTTTTAGGGGTTAACTTAAGTACTAGTACTTAACTTAAAGGTTATATGTCGCTCAAACACAAATGTACTATTTTTCTGCTTGCCAACAAAGAATAAATTGCGCGTCAAAGAACTGCAGTTATGCTATTACTACTTTTCTGCCCTGAACAAACAATATCTTGAAAAAGACATACAGATATAAATACTTGGACTGTGGTATGCCATGGGTCCATCACTGTGCTAACAATACATGTATCTGCTTGCCAACTTGATTCAATCATGGATACCAGACTGTGTAAAGCCCCACAATGTCTGATATCCCACAAGAAGAAACCAACAAACTGAAACTTGAAAGCTAAAGTATTTGTTATTTGTTATTTTCAGGGATCTTGCCTTCCTTATTTTCAGGCCACTGATCCATTTCTGCTTAACCAGTCATACGGGGGAACAGGTTCCTTTTCCCCAAAGAAATATAAAAATCGGAGTCACTCGTCAAAGGAAAAATTAATACTAGCAAAGTCAACAAAACGATACACCAATTCTATAATCCTTCTCGGACCATGTGCCCGGTTTCGCAGATGCATGAATCACATTCTTACTTGTCATCGAGGGGCATTCTCACTTCGCAGATGCCAGTATACATTTTTATTTTCTGAGTTGGACACATTCCCAGCCTAGCCTCGTCTCGAACCATGAATTCTCACCGCTTAATCGAACCTGTTCATATGAAATTTCTTCAATTTCTGTCGACGAGGTGGTCGAAACGGACCCTCGGTTCTTGGACTCAGATTTGAGTCATTATTGATGGACCGTGATCTTGTGCAGAGTCTGCAGCTGCAGCAGGTGAGCCTCATTACTGCCGCCCATTACCTTACCTGGCACATTCTACCTGTTAGTTAGCACCATGATTCATCAAAAAAAAGGACCAAGATTTATGCCTTCACGCACGGTCACGGTGGTGTCTCTGTGCGGCACTTTTCACCTGCTATGTGTTTTCTTGTAGTTTTGCGTTTTAATTGCGGTCGGTACACGCCTTACATCAGCTCACGACTGAAGACATTGGCCAATAGACAAGGTAGCACATTTTCGCTTTGTTTTGAATCTTGGGAAAATCTAAACTGCACATGATACAGCCGTGTTCCCATGCGGCGGCTGATACGCGCGACTCGCAGCGCTCGTTTAGTGGCATACTGTAGCTACGCCAAACGGTATGCACTACTCACTACAACAACACTCGCGTGGGAGTGTTTGCTATAGTGGACCACCAGTGCTTGCTATATGGGCTACAATGATCATATTTTGAACCGAATGTATCCTTATTACCACAAGTACAATTGTTTTTTATGGGGTCATAAGGACATGGTGTTGTGCACAATCTCTAAACGTAATGTTGACCAAATAAAAATCCTGTCTAAAATATACAACTAAGCACTTGTAATTTTGGCAACTAAACATGTTTTTGAGTTACGACAACTAAACATGTTTTTAAATCTGGCAACAAAGTTTGCAACAAAACTTTTTTTTGAATAGACAACTAAAGTGCATGTAATTTTGGCAACTATGCATATGTTAATCATCACAATTAAGTAATTGTAATTTTGACAACTAAAACATGTTTTTAAATATGGCAACTAAGTATGCAACTAAGGTTTTTAAATAGACAACTAAGTACTTGCAATTTTGACAAGTAAACATGTCTAATTTCGACAACCAATTATTTTTAATATTACAACTAAATATGTTTAAATCTGTCAACTAAGTATGCTACTAAGGTTTTTAAAATTGACAACCAAGTAGTTACAATGTTGGCAAGTAAATATGCTAATTCCGACAACCAATTAATTTTAATATTACAACTAAATATGTTTAAATCTGGCAACTAAGAATTTTAACATGACAACCAGGTTTGAAAATCGACAACCAAGTAGTAACAATTTTGGCAACTAAACATGTTTAATTCTGACAACCAATTAATTTTCATATGACAGCTAAGCATGTTTAAATCTGGGAACTAAGAATTTTAATATGATAGCCAGGTTTGGAAAATTGAAACTTAAGTACTTGCAATTATTTGGCAAATAAACATGTCTTGACAATGAATTAATTTTAAAATGACAGCTAAACATGTTTAAATCTGGCAACTAAGAATATTAACAATACAACCAGGTTTTAAAAAAGACAACTAAGTACTTGCAATTTTGACAAGTAAACATGCCTAATTCTGACAAGCAATTAATTTTAATATGACAACTAAACATGTTTAAAATCTGGCAAGTAAGAATTCTAATATGACAACCATGCACGTTGTAATCTACGAGTAACATGTAGTATATAGGAGAGCCTATTTTAGCACCGGATAAGAAAAAAGGTACTGCTAATATAGGTATAAATACGTACGACATGATTATCATCCCCGTGTCCATTAGCGCTCCTGTCCAGAGCGAAGAGAAGGCGAAAAAGCGCCGCCGAAGCAGCATGAGCAGGCTTCTATTGCTACGTAACAATAGAGCAGGCGCGCCGCCCACAAAATGTTTGAATGATCGGGTAAAGAGCGAGCTTCTTATATGGGATCCGACGCATCCAGCAGGCCTTCAAGCGGCCTCAATACGCCGGGGTTGTAAATGACATACCTTTCCTTATGGGAAATGCCGCCTCCTTACTAAAAAGGAATAGAATCAAGTTATTTTTACCAAAGAAGCCCCGCTCTGACGGCCCGACGAGTCATCTACTAAAAAGGACCCTCCCCGCTGTGTGCCCCTCCTTGAATTATTCGGTCATGCAATACTTTTTTAATACTAAGAATAAAATGCATTTCGACCCCGTCCTAATTCTAAATCATTTCGTGGCACCGGGTGTGGCTGAACCATCTACGATGGGGGAGCGAAGGGAGGAAGCTTAGATAAGAGAATACGCTCTCGCATCGCTTTTTTTTAGAAAGCTCTACCAGCTCGTTCAAGTAGGTCTTTGGTTGTAGTAGTGTAGGCATAGGAGAAGACTGATTCCTAACCTTTCTATTTACTAAGGTCAGGAAGGGGGTAAAGGGGGATCGGGGGAAGGTGAAAAGTTCAAGTTGGCAAGCACTAAAGGTAGGAATCTAGTGGCTGCTGCATCAAGCTCCATCCATGATTTTACACTCTAGAGGAGAGAACTGCTGTGAGCCAGCTTTGTAGCGACCTTTCTTATGCGGAAGCAAAACCTGTATTTCTATACGAGTTTCCTTCAGTTGCTTAGGGTGAGCAAGCCCATAATATTCCATTTATATTTCTTCACATCCCATAGGTAAAACAAGTCGCTTTATGGGCTCCTCGTGAAACTACAACCTTTCTGAAGCCCTAGTCAAAAAGTTGTGCGAAACCTCAATTGGTAAGAGGAGTAAACACCTCTTCTTTGGCCATTCAAAACATCGAATTGGTTGGCTCGCTCAACCTCTTGAACCGGGACAAAACTTCCGATTCGAGGCGTCAGCAAAACACCGCCGTCTGTTCCTAAAACAAAACCCCTTAGCACCCCGGGACGGGAGTGGGGGACGGCCCTACGCAGACAGCAGCAGCACCGGCTCTACGAAGTCCGAATCGAATCTTTCGGCAGTCACCAGATCTTCTTTATGGAGGTGGGACTGGGGACCTCCTCAGCAAGATCGCTGTACAGAATGCTTGCGCACAGTGGCCACACACACTTCTCCCTGACCTCCAAAAGCTCCCTATGCCCCTTTGTACGGAGCATTCAAAGTTCCTCACGCTGTCAAGCAAGACTTTAATCTCGATTTGTAATCATGATTTTTATTGTGGGCAGCCTTCTACCCAATGCTTTATTTCTGTCTTAATGAATCCCGATTCGACATTAAAAGTATATTGATTTTTTCCAATAAACGAAGCCTGATGCTGCTTTTTTCCTTTTTTTCATCCCGCATGCATGCATGCATAGAGCACTGTGGATCAGGTTGAAAGCAATGGGTGCTTTTTTTTATACTTGAGCGTCCTGTGCATGCGGTGTATTCGGTCCAGAACGATCTCGGGGAGATTTTCTTTTTTTAAGAAAGAATGACCTTGGGGACGTGCAAATCACAGTCTTTTTGCGGTAATGGACGGTTTAGCAGCCGTCGCACGGTAACGCGTATATGCGACGCCGCTGCGTAGTTACGTCCTTGAATCTTTAATCTCTTCCTTTCCTCGCTCCCTTCGGTTCCCGGGGGCGACCAGGAAGCGAACCCTAGCCGCGCCGCCAGTGCTCCACACCGCCGCCCAACTCCCCTCGCCACCGTTAACAGGCGCCGCCGGGCAAAGCCTGTGTGGCTAGGCAGCGGCGGGGTTGTTTTCCTCCTACTCCAGATCGAGCAGCGCGGGCTAGTTGACTTGGAAGGAGCTCGGGCGTGTGGCAGCTTGGGGCGGACCGAAACGGCGCAGTGAGGCTACGGGCTGGCGTCGCTCGACGCGAGGCTTGCCATGACTGGGATGGTGCGGTGCGGCGTGTGGCGCTGGCCCAGGAGCGGCTAGTTCCTACAGCAGGCAAACGACGGGTGAGGCTCAGATATGGCGCGCGGGGCCGCGACACGGAGGCAAGAGGCGGGTGCATGCGACATCATCGGCCGCGTGGTCTGTAGGGGGCGGCCAACTGCTGCTAAGGGCGCACGCGTGGGTGAGGTGCAGATCTGGCCTGCGCGGAGCGCGACGACTCCGGCGAGCGCTGGGCAGCGCAGATTTGGCGCAGGGCTGCACGAGGGGCCCACGGCCCGCGCGAGCAGTGGTGGCGGTTTCGTCAGGGCGACAAAGGTCGCTGGAGTGGGCGTGGCGCGACGGCTCGGTTGCTTGGTTGGTCATCGACAGTTCGTCCCTGCGTGGCGGCCCGGGAGGGGTACTGTCGCCGTCTGGTGGTGCTCGAATGCCGCTTGCCGGAGCTGGGAGGCTCTGGTCGCGGTTGGATGTGGGGTGCAGAACCCGATCTGGTCTCTGCATGCCCGTCGTGGGGGAGGCTAGCTAGTGGCCCTGCACTGCGGTGGCACGCTTGCTGTGTGGGGGTGCGCAGTCCAATGGAGGCATGGGTCGACCTCGACCTGTTGTGTGGTAGTGGTTGCCCCGGGTGAAAACCTAGCTGGTGCTGGCCAGCCAACGATGCCGACGCCCATGGGCGTCACTATCCTCCTTGGAGGCGTCGTAGGGATTCTTCACAGCCTATACTCGCGGATCAAGTTCTTCGGGTGAAAGCCCAGATCCTGCTGTAGGGTCAGACGGTGACGTTGTCTTCAATGTTGTTCCCCTCTTTAGGGCGCTGTCTTGAAGCTCTTGATCCCTCTGGTGCTTCCTATGGTTGGACGTGCACGGTGGCTTCTGTGGCAACGATGATGGTGGTGAGCAATATCGGAGACATGGTATTGGTCGCAGTAGTCAGCTCTTCTTCTCTGACGTGTCTGTGGGGTTGCCTCGACTGCCTGTTGTTGTGAAATCGAAGCCGCAGTGGTGGGGCCAGGTGGTATATGATGACACATGACATGTGGTTCGTTCAGGGATCCTCCGTGATGCCAACCTTGCCTAGTTTCTCCGTAGTTCATCGTCAGACTCGGAGCTGCGTTGTCTTGTGTGGATTGTATGGAGGGTTGTGTTGCAGCTATTAGGGCTGTTGTTTTTCTTTTCTTTGATTTTCAGATCTTCTAGTCCTAGGACCTTCACCACCTTGTTGTTTTTTGTTGCTTTCTACTATTATTAATGAATGCCAGCGATGCTGGATCTTTCAAAAAAAATTCTTCCTTACTTTCCTTCAGTTTAGTGTAGTTTAATTCAATCATTGTAGTTTATTTTGTTAATACGTACACCAACATACGCACCCTCACACAAAAACACACTAGCCGAGCATGCTTCCTAATCACATGCTACAACTGAAGATGCGGATATCCATCACTGACACTAACTTCTATGAAATGCACTCCTTTTGATTCAGTGGAATTCTGTATCATTTTTTAAAGATTTAAATCCTTAGCAAAATTTTCCTACATGGTTTATTTGATTCAAAGGAACAGAATCCTTGAAAATTATGCCTAAGAAGATTTCATCTACTGAAATCTCTTTATACAGTTCATGGTATTCCCGTGTTATCAAACACTCTTTGAAATCTCTTTATACAGTTCATGGTGGGAGATCGGTGGGATGAGTCCCAACTTGGCACCCAGATGTCGGCGCAACAACGCTAGGCACTTGTTCTCATTACTACCCTACTTGTCGGTGATGCCAAGATTGATGAATCATGAATGAGGCGGTCTTTTGTAGTGGTGAGATTGGCGATGCCCAATATCTCCCTTCTTTGTCGACGATGAGACGTGAATCCCTCTCTAGGTTAATGCACTTGGTTGATGAAGAACTTCATCATTTCTAGATTGTCCATGCTCTGGTGGTATTCGGGTATGTCGGTCATACATCAGGGTGAATTCATGCTTTGTTAGCCGATGTAGACGCCATCGACAATGATGGTGTCATCTCCTTCTATATTGGTGTTCTGATGGCTCTCACAGATGCCCTTCCTCGAGCACCGGAGGAAACCTTATGCCTGGCTAGTCAGGCCACGCACCAACGACACCATGTAATCATCCCTACATGGAAACACCACCTGAGTTGCTCGTGGAGTCCCGATGTGGCCGATGGACATGTTGGCCATTCCCGTCTCACCGGCAAGGCTCAATGGCATCACATTGTCCTAGTGTTTGTTACGGCTCAGGACATGAGATTTTCAGCAGCAATGTATGCCATCGATGTTGCTTCCTAGAGGACTCCTACCTGATGTCCAATTAGGTTGTACCACTCGCTCACAGACTCATGTACAAGCATGGGTGGGGCCCGAGGGGGGGGGGTACACCAAACTAGGTAACTTTGAAGTTGTTGCCGTGCTATGAAGGCGGTTGCAATTGGTCATAACTTGAACTTAATGTTGAATGTCGATCTACCTGTCACTCATGGCTGAAGGCTAGGCAAAGTGAATTTTTATGCGAAATAACCACATATATTTCATTACACGAACAGATTACAATGTGTATACACACTATCACCACAAGAAACATATATAGATATTTTCCAATATTGCACCAAAGACTTTGCAAGTAATAAAACTAGAATTTATGTTCGGCAGAATCTTGTGCCGTGATGAAATGTCACCCACCATCATTCTTCGTTGATGCAATGCTAAAGAAAGAGGGGAACTAGTTTCATACACATGTTTGGATGAGCACCTTCGCATGCAAGGATGCTTTTCGAGCCAATAAACCAGACTGCCGTAATGAGACTAAGGCTTAGTGGCATGTCGAACGAGGTTCTACCCCTTGTCCGATATATCCTAGCGTCGTTGACTTCATATGATGTGGTCGAAGAAGAGGAATGTCGTCGCCTACCGCCATCCAGACACCCCACTTCAAGACATCAAACCGCAACAGAATACCTGCACCACCCGTGAGAGTGCCATTCACTAACGACCGGACACAAATATCATCAGATCCAGAGACCGGCAATAATACTAAGCCACTTGCTTCCTAATGCCGCCCATTAAAGCACCACTGATATGGGGGGAGAGCATAGGCAGATTATTTTGACAGGGAACTGTTCCACCAATGATGCAACATCTATGAAAAGCAAACTACATGCGTCATATTTCCATACTAGAGGTAACTTCCCAGGTGTGTGCCCTCTCCCGCCACTAGAATGATGGGTGGAGAGGATGGGGACCCACAATGTCGCCGATGTTGAGAAACTTGACTCTCGGTTGTCTTTGTGTTGCGATTTCCCAAAGCGAATGAAGCGGTAACTACATGTCGCTCGTGGGCAAAGCAAGTTCTTTTGTTATGATCACAACATGAGTGGTTGCTAAGGGCATCTTCAATATCGTACATCGAAACTAACACACCAAACATCTATGGACATGTTGAGACGTGCCTGGGGAAGCGGGATAGGAGGGCCATCATCCAACTAAGTGCAACAAATATCCGCTCCGGATCCAGACACCTTCATTTGAAATGCCTATGTATATCAATAGCAATTTCGCATATGTATAACTAGATGCAAACATATGCAATCACGACCAAAAAGCACCGAATGTTCAATTAGTTATTACATCAAAGATCCCAGAAGATGTTAGTCTCACTGGCTGTCCACACAAAAGACGTCAATTTTCCTCTCCCAATCCAGTTGCCCATGCCAAATTTGTTGCTCTTTCGGCCATCTCCTCTAAAGCGTTCACGTGGCACTTAAACATCATAGCATGATTTTTTTGACAAAGAGTGAATTTACTGGCTCAAAATGAAGCATCAAGAGGACAAAAACATAATGAGCACATATGCGGCCTTTGCATAGCTAGGATGCACACAACCAACATGAACACATGCACGAAAAATATTCCAACAAATATAAAATTCATATCAACCAAAGCTATGCGTAGGTGGCAAATAAACAAGAAGCGATATGATTTGTGATCATATTACAGAATGGCCATATCCACATCAATCATCTAATTATATCACACGAATGATGAGATTATTCAAGGGCAACGCCTTCTGGAGGGATCATATCCTTCAAGAGCAAATCAAGCAATGCGGTCATGGCATCCAACCACCAATGTGAGAATCTAGGTTTTCACCCTAAATAACCACTTCAAGCATATGAGAGCAATGCATTTAACAATGTAACAATGCAAAACATTGCTGCTCCTGTAGGAGTTGTTGGGGTTCTAAATAGGAAGGCTAGTATATCACGGAAGCAAAGTATTTCCCTCGGTTGAGAACAAAGGTTTAACCGAACCAGTAGGAATGTCCAAACTAGCATGGTAAACAGTGTTTGTACACAAGAAAAAAAGGTACTTGCACCCAACTTGGCAAGGGGTTTTCAAGCCCCTTGTCTTGCTAGTTACAAGGTTAAAATAAAATAGATAGATAGATAGATAGATAGATAGTGGTACGGCAGAAAGTAAAGGAAAAGAATGAAATCAATATTTTAGGAGTTTGTATTGATGGAAGAATAGACCGGGGCATAGGTTTACTAGAGGTATGTCTCTCGAAAGAAGGCAAACATCATGGTGACAAATTACAGTTAGGCAATTGACAAGAATAGGAACGAGTATGATTATGATCATTCATGGCATAATCTCATATATGCATTACATATGTAAGTTAATAAGAAACAGAACAATGTTTTAAGCAAGATGACATATAGGTAGGAAGAAACCTAGCACTCAGATAAAAGCGTATCATTTTCTACTTAGTGGCGACAATACAAATTTGTGTTTTATCCCCATTCTGTCACTGGGATATGAAAACACTCCAAGAGTGAACCCACTACTATGCACCACACACTCTGAAGACCTACCAATTAATCTTGGCCAGAGAAGACAAATAGATCAGAAAATATACATAGCTACTTAATTATACATCAAAGAAACTTGAAAAGATTCAATGAACAATAAGATCGTAAACTCGCAATTCATCATATCCCAACAAACACACCACAAAATTACATCAAATTGATCCTAATAACACAATGAAGAATGGGAACATGGTTTTGAATATCCAAAAATAGAGAAAGAGAACCATCTAGCTACTACTATGGACCCATAGGTCGTCAGGGAACTACTCATGCATGGTCATGGAGGCAGCAAGGTTGATGGAGAGCCTCTCTGCAATCTCTTCCCCCTCGGACGAAACATTGGAACAGGGCTCCAGATGGGTTCTCCTCAGAACAGAGGCTTGTGACGATGATTAAATTCATTTGGAGGTATGCCAAATCGTTTTTGTATTTATAGGGAATTATGGCGGTGGAATTGGACTAAGGCGGTAACTAGGGGGACACAAGCCCGCATGGCGAGACCACCCCCTGGACGCTCCACCATCCCTTGTGGTAGACTGGTGGGGCCCCTTGATGCTTCCCAAAGCTTCCAGTGTTTCTTGCTGCCCAAAAAAAACATGTTAAATCGACAACATATTTTTACCTTCCTAGATATTTATTTCCCATGAAACCAATAACAAGCAGAAAATAGGAACTAACACTAGGCACTAAGTTAATAGTTAGTCTAAAAAATATAAGTTGCTATAAAAAGTATATAAAATGATAAATAAATAGCATTTAACAATCAAAAGCTATAGATACACTCGATATGTATCAACATCCCCAAGCTTAACTCCCGCTCGTCCTCGAGTAGGTAACTGATAAACAAACACAATTTTTTATGGTGAATGCTACCTAGCATGATCTTGT
Organism: Hordeum marinum; assembly: GCA_022496015.1. Classification (NCBI taxonomy): domain Eukaryota; kingdom Viridiplantae; phylum Streptophyta; class Magnoliopsida; order Poales; family Poaceae; genus Hordeum; species Hordeum marinum. The sequence continues at coordinate 192,195,135 of CM039676.1, read as the reverse complement.
ACAAATGATGTAATGGTGGTGTGAACTTAGGACAAAAGTGAGTCAAAGGAATAAACTTATAATTGATAACAAGCAATTTCAAAAAGTTTAAACAATATTGCTATTGATTTTTATCAATTTATGCTTTCATGTATACTCATGATGTCATATACATTTCCAAAATGACTCAAGGCTTTATCATATTGAAACATCTTCCCATAACACAACCTAGAGCTTCTGTCAAGAAACCAAAACTATGACAAGCCATTTTCAACTACTTAGCACTTCTCTTAACGCTCAATTCACAAGCCTTGGTCTTAGCACTTAGCATGGCATACATAATGATGATTGTGGTTTAATTGAGAAGACAAAAAGTTTAAGAAAGTCTCACGTAAACGTGGTTTGATTGTTAGGCAATGGAGAGGCCTTTAAATCGGTATCAATGTGAGGAGTACATATTTCTATGCAATATATGCACTAGAGCTATAAGTGTATGAAAACTCTCTAAATTTATCTAAGTGGGTGTGCATCCAACTTACATGCTCAATGAAGACTTCGAGCATTTGACGAAGATCATCATAGGAATATGCTAGTCAAGTTATATAGTGTGCAAAATCCCACTAGCATATGAAAATGAATATCATGAAAACTCTTTATATGATATGTATGGTGATACTTTGAGGCATAAGTGTGGTAAAGGATAGTAGTTCACCCCCTCTGTCTTTTCATCTCATTTTTATGGGCTCTTTATGGCATCTCTTTTTTATCCTCACAAGTAGGGGTGCACCCTAGAATGCATCACACTTTATTCTACTTACAACTAAGAATATGAATGCATCTAGCAGTGTACCAAGATGTGTAATGATCTAGCGTAACATGTATTAAGAATGATGAATGGTGGCTTTGCCACATATATCATGTCAGCTCTGTATGATCATGCGAAGAGAAATGACAATTAGTGCTCAAGTCATGTAATGAATAGTAACAATGGAAGTTTTATGACAATATATCATGGAATGGCTATGGAAATGCCATAATAGGTATGTATGGTGATTGTTTTGAGGAATATATAAGTAGGCTTATGTGTGAGAGAGTGTATCATCCCATGGGTTTAGATGCACCGGCGAAGTTTGCACCATGTCTCGATGTAAAAGTGGGCAACACATGGTACTGAACAGGTTAGCAAAATATGGAAGGTGGAAGTGTTGTAAAAACTGCAACTCATAAAACCAAAGAATCTCACTAATAATTCATAGTCTACACCGGGTAACCACGAGACCAAATCACTCCAAGGGGTGTGTTTGATTAACCAAAGTCCTCTAGGCTTCTCGACCCATTCTAGATGGTGGTTACTTACAATGTTCTTCAACTTAGACTCATGATAATCAGTTCCACTTAAACGACCACAAGTATTAACGTGTATGACCTTATGCCACCTTTCAATTACTTTACACAAGTTCTCAAGGCTACAGAAAAATAATTACTTACTCACTATCCCAAAATCATAGAAAGAAAACCAATTATCAATTTTCACTCACTAATCGAGTAAAAACAGACAATTCAACCATTGTGCGTAAAAGTTCCTGTTTCCACACAACACCTAACAAACATGTAGTTGCAACATCCCAAAGGCTTTAACATAATTAATATAGTAGTAATAATTGTGTAGACCACTAATACTAAACAAAAAATAAGAAGACAGATATTGGGTTGCCTTCCAACAAGTGTTATTGAAGTTTTATCATCATTCAATTCTTCAGTAAGACAACTCGATTTATTAGGAGGATTAGCAAGCATTCTATTAGTCATAACACTCCTAGGCATAAAGTTCAATAATTTAGTGTCATAAGTGAGTTCCTTTTTTATCTTCTTAAAAGGTGGGTGCACACTTATCATCTTTAAATCTCTGTTCTCCTTTCCATAGAGCCTAACTTAGTAACTTGATTATGCATACTTTTATCCAATTCTTCTCATTGTTGAACAGTTGGCGTTGTATTTTCAATAATTCCCAACCGTTGCCTAAGTTATTCCAAGGTCATCTAAGTTTCACTAACCTCAATTGATGGAGATCCAACTAAATTTCTCATAGCATTAAAAGCATCCAAAGTGTGACTACTCAAGAAATTTTCTCCTATAATAGTATCAAGAACAAACCTATACCAAGTAGTAACACACATATAGAATTACTAATAAGAATTTTGGGCATCATAAACTATGTACCACATGTCTTTTAAGCTCTTTATGTCCATTTGTTTAAAATTAAGCACTTCCAACTTGGGATTAGAAACGACAAGTGAAGAACTAGCCATGGTAGCAAGGCAAGCAGGAATCAGCGCGGTATTTTTGGTATTTCTGGAATTTTTGGCAAGGAAAAGGAAAAGGTAACTAGGCAATAAATAAAAAGGGTAAATAAAAAGTTTGTGTGTAGGTACCTAACTTGATGGAAGATGATTTCCGGGCAAGAGCGCAAGGAATTCCTTTGCTACTCCTATAGGAGTTGTTGGGTTTTCCCTAAAGAGGAAGGGAGATATAGCATACAAGGAAAGTACTTTGAGAAGCAATGTTTAATCGAACCAGTGGGAATCACCAAGCTACCAAGGTAAATAGTGCCTGCACACAAGCAAAAGCAATACATGCACCCAACTTGGCAAGGGGGTTGCCAAGCCCCTTGTCTTGCAAGTTACTACTACATGTGAGCTGCATTTCGATTTTCATCGAAGAGGAGAGGAGATGCAACACACTAGATATAGGTATTTCCCTTTGTGAGAACCTAGGTTATCGAACTAATAGGAGAACCAAACAAACTCCCTTCGATAGCACCTACACACAAAACTAAACACTTGCACCCAACATGGGCAAGAGGGTTGTCAAGCCCATTGAAATTGTTACTTGCAAGGATTAAATCTTGATAGAGATAGATATTGTAAAGTAATAACAAAATAAAAGTAAATAAATTGCATAAAAGTATTTTTGGAGTTTTTGTATTTATGTTTAAGTATACCCGGGGCCATAGTGTTCGCTAGAGGCTTCTTTGTCGAAAATAACATAAGATGGGTAGAAAAATTACTGTTGGTCAATTGACAGAATTGCGCATAGTAATGACATGTTATTCACGACAATGATCATGTATATGTGCATCACATCCATAAACAAGTAGACCGAAACGATTTTTCATCTACTACTATTATTCCACCAATGGACCGACTCATGCCTACGTTTACGGTATGAAGTTCATGACAACGAGTGTAATTCTTGGAGCAAGGTGACATGATGTAGACAAAATAAGACAAACAATATGTTCAAATCCAATTGTTTTATCCTTAATCGCTGATAACCCACAAGTATAGGGGATCACAATAGTTTTCGAGGGTAGAGTATTCAACACAAATTTATTGATTCGATACAAGGGGAGCCAAAGAATATTCTCGAGTATTCACAGCTGAGTTGTCAATTCAACCACACCTCAAAGACTTAATATCTGCAGCAAAGTATTTAGTAGCAAAGTAGTATGGAAGTAATGGTAACGGTAGCAAAAGTAATAGTAGCAGTTTTGTAGTGATTGTAACAGTAGCAACGGAGAAGTAACTTAGCAAGGATCAATATGTGGAAAGCTCGTAGGCATTGGATCGGTGATGGATAATTATGCTGGATGTAATTCATCATGAAAAAGTTATAACATAGGGTGACACAAAACTAGCTCCAATTTATCAATGTAATGTAGGCATGTATTCCATATATAGTCATACGTGCTTATGGAAAAGAACTTGCATGACATCTTTTGTCCTACCCTCCTATGGCAGCGGGGTCGTAATGGAAACTAAGGGATATTAAGGCCTCCTTTTAATTGAGAACCGGACCAAAGCATTAGCACTTAGTGAATACATGAAATCCTCAAACTACGGTAATCACCAGAAAGAATCCCAGTTATTGTCACCCTGGGGGATGCGGATCATAACCCGTAATAGGTGTCTACAACTTGCAAGATATATAGGATCAAAAACACATATGTATTTATGAAATCATAATAGGTTTAGATCTGAAATCATGGAACTCGGGCCCTAGTGACAAGCATTAATCATAGCAAAGTCATAGCAACATCAATCTCTGAACATAGTGGATACTAGGGATCAAACCCTAACCAAACTAACTTGATTACATGATAAATGTCATCCAACCCATCATCGTCCAGCAAGCCTACAATGGGATTACTCACGAACGGCGGAGAGCATCATGGAATTGGTGATGAAGGATGGTTGGTGATGCCGATGGCGTCGATTTCCCCTCTCGGGAGCCTAAAGCGGACTCCAGATCTGGTCTCCCGAGGAAGAACGAAAGGTGGTGGCGGCTCCGTATCGTGAAACGCGATGAACTCTTCTCTATGATTTTTTTATTCACAAATAGGGTTATATGGAGCTGGAAAGGAGGTTGGAGGAGCCACGAGGGCCCCACAAGCCTGCTAGGCGTGGCCAGGGGGTGGCCGCGCCTAGCATGCTTGTGGCCTGCAGGTGGCCCCCTTGTGGTTACTTCTTGAACCAATATTTTTTATTAATTCCAAAAATATTCTCCGTGAATTTTCAGGACGATTCGAGAACTTTCATTTCTGCACAAAAATAACACCAAGGCAATTCTGCTGAAAACAACGTTAGTCCGTGTTAGTTCCATTCAAATCATGCAAATTAGAGTCCAAAACAAGGGCAAAAGGGTTTGGAAAAGTGGATACGATGGAGACGTATGAACTCCCCCAAGCTTAACCCATTGCTTGTCCTCAAGCGATTCAGTTGATAAACTGAAAGTGATAAAGAATTTTTTTTACAAACCCTGTTTGATCTTGTTGTTGTAAATACGTCTAACTGATGTTCAGATTTTCGGCAAAGATCATGGACTAACCATGTTCATAACAACATTTAGGTCTCACATTTACTCATATCAATGACAAAATCAACTAGTGAGCAATAATAATAACTCTTGGATGACAACACTTTTTTCAAAACAATCATGATACAATATGAAAAAATGGTATCTCGCTAGCCGTTTCCGAGACCACAAAACATAAATGCAGAGCACCTCTAAAGAACAAGGACTGACTAGACATTGTAATTCACGGTCAAAGAGATCCAGTCATGCTCATACCCAATATCAATTAACACCAAGCATACAAATGACAGCGGTGCTCTCTAACCGGTGCCTTTTATAAGAAGATGATGAGTCAACAATAAAGTAAATGGAAAGGCCCTTCGCAGAGGGAAGCATTGATTTGCAGAGGTGCCAGAGCTCGAGCTTTTAAAATAGAGACAAGTAATGATTTTTGAGCGGTATGCTTTCATTGATCACATAACTACCAAAAGGTTTTCAATATCTTCCACGCTAGACACATTATAGGTGGTTCCCAAACAGAATGATAAAGTTTTTACTTGCCCTCCACCAATCAGTCACACTCCACGGTGGGCCAAATCCATGGGTACCGTCCATACAAACACAGTCCTAAGGGAGTTTTGTTTAATTATATTTTGCTTTTTAATTCGAGCATGCAACTGGGCATCCCGATTACCAGCCACTTTCTTGTGAATGATAGTGAATGAACACATATCGTGATAATAACACACCTAGTATGGAAGATACCGACGGCCCCCAGTCGCCACATGAGCGATTTGGGCATACAGAATGGAATAATTATTTGAAGGTTTAGAGTTTGGCACATGCAAATTTACTTGGAATGGCAGGTAAATACCGCATATAGGTAGATATGGTGGACTCATATGAAACAACTTTGGGTTTGAGGGATTGGATGCACAAGCAGTATTCACACTTAGTACAAGTGAAGGCTAGAAAAAGATTAGGGAGCGACCAACTAGAGAGCAACACATTCATCAACATGCTTTGAGATTAACCAACATTGAATGCAAACATGAGTAGGATATAAATCACTATGAACATAAATATCATGAAGGCTATGTTGATTTTGTTTCAACTACATGCATGAACATGTGCCAAGTCGAGCCACTTGAATCGTTCAGAGGAGGATACCATTCCATCATACTATATCACAACCATTTTAATATGCATGTTGGCACCCAAAACAAACCATTATCCACTCTTAGCTAATTAAGCATGACATGAATAACTATAATCTCTAATTGTCATTGCAAATATGTTTCACCCATGATGAACTGAATTCGAAATGATGAGCTAATCATATTTACAAAAGCAAGATAAGTCGAGTTCATACCAGCTTTTCTCCATCTCAATATTTTCATCAAATATCGTCATTATTGCCTTTCACTTGCATGATCGAATGGTGTGGATAATAATAAGAGTGCACATGCATTGGACTAAGCTAGAATCTGCAAACAATAACTCAAAGGAGAAGACAAGGTAATATGGGATCTCTAATAGGTGAACAATAATGCATACGAGAGCCACTCAACATTTTCATCGTGGTCTTCTCCTTATGACCCAAAAGAAGAAAAATCAAAACAAGAATGAGAAACTATTTACACGGGAAAGCTCCCAATAAGTAAAAGAAGAACAACAAATCTTTTTGGGTTTTCTTTTTTAATGCTACAACTAAGCAACTGGAAATAAGCAAGAACTAATTTTTTTGTATTTTTCTCAAGGTTAAATAAACACACAAGAAGAAAGTGAAACAAGGAAATAAACTACCATGGTTGGTACAATGAAAGAGTATGAACATCAACTGCTTAAGAATAAGTGTGTGAACATGAATGTAGAGTTTGTGAGAAATACGTACTCCCCCAAGCTTAGGCTTTTGGCCTAAGTTGGTCTATGTTCATGGCTGGCCCAGATAATACCCAAAGTCATAGTTGGGGTTGTACTGGGATGTGGCGGCTACCGCCTGAACAACTGCAAAGTGAACGCGAGCGGTTTCCACATTTCGCCTGTACTCGTATGCCTCCTGTGTGGTTATAATGTACCTCTATTTTTCTTGAAAGTTAAAGAAGGCAGGAGCAGGAAGGGTAACATGGAAAACATGTTGTCTGTCAAAAATAAGTCGGTACTGGAGGGATTGTTCGTTCCTTTCGAGAAACTAAAAACGTATCAAAGCCTCATAATCAAGGAAAGCAGCTGGTATCTCAATATCATTTCCTTGTATGGGTACCCCAAGATAATTAGCTAAACTAGTGCATAAATCCCACCAAAGAAATTTCCATCCTTAGCATTATTATTCAACCTCCTAGCAATAATGGATCCTAAGTTATATCGTCTATCACCCATTACCGCACTCTTAAGAATACTAAGATCAGGTGCACAAAGGTGGCTATGCTTAGTTTTACCGTTAATGCATCTACCAATGAATAGAGCAAAATAATGTGTGGTAGGAAAGTGAATACTCCCCATGGTAGCCTGTGTAATATTTCTAGTTTCTCCCACACTGATGCTAGCAAGAAAATCATTATATTCAGTTTTGCGAGGATCACTATAACCACCCCATTGTGGAATTTTGCATGCATGATTAAATCCTCTATGTATATAGTATATGATTTATCATAAAGGTCAAATAGAACGGAAGGTTTATTACGATTGATTAAAAATTCAAACCTCCACACGAAAGAATCCGTGAGTTGATAGTATTGCTTGCATTTGTCTGACACGAATTCCTCAAGGCGAGAATTTCTTGTGTATGCATAGAATTCTTCCTTGAAACCGGCATCACTCATGAATTGATCCGTGTCCATTCACAAGGTCGTACTTGTGCTTCCCTCGGTGGTTCAAGGTTGGGCTCACATATCGGGATTTTTGGGGCCTTCTTGCTCTATGAACCCCCTTAAAACACCTTCCTCAATTTTTTTTATTTTTCTAAAAAAATGTAAAAAATTTAGTGACTCAAAATAAAAGTGCATAAATCTCAACAAAACTCATAGCAACTACTCCCACAAGTGCCTAGAGGGTATATCATGCATCAAAACTACTTGTGACCATATAAATTTGACATGCAAGCTCAAGAACAAGGTCACCACAACAACAAAAATTTGTAATATATAAAGCACTAGAACAAAAACTAATTGGACCATTGGAGGAGTCACATACCAAGGAACAATCTCCCAAAATAGTTTTGCGAATGAGGCTTTGAGCAAGGAGATCGAAAATGGCAGCAAAATGAGCAAGAACACGGGTTTGAGAAATGGTGAGATTTTTTCTGGAGGAAGATGAAGTGGATGGGTGCTGGAATAAGTTGAGGGGGAACGTGGGACCCATAAGCCTGCTAGGCACGACCAGGGGGTGTGACCGCGCCTAGTGGGCTTGTGGCCCACTAGCGCAGCCCCCTGTAGTGTGCTCAGTGCCAAATATTTTAAAATATTTTAGAAAAAATCATACTCCATTTTCAGGGCATTTGAAAAACTTTTATTTTCAGGTTACTTTTTTTATTGCACGGGAAACTCGGAAAACAAAAAAATAATAGCATTTTTACTTAATTTAAACTAGCTAACAGAAAACAAAAGTTGGTTACACAAGGTTGTGCTTTCTAAATTCATCCATCTCATGCTCATCAAAAGGAATCCATCAATAAGGTTGATCAAGTCTTATTAACAAACTTCTTTCGAATAACATGAAGCCGGAGAATTTTCGAATAACACTAAGTTACCTCAATGGGGATATGCATGTCCCCAACAATAAGTATATCAAATTTCTTCTTGACAGTGGGAAGAGGGAATTCAAAGTCTCCAATAACAATCGTTGGAATTTTTTAATGGAGTTAATACTGTGAACTTGAGGTTGTTTCTTCGGAAAGTGTACCATATGCTCATTACCATTAATATGAAAAGTGACATTCCCTTGTTACAATCAATAACAGCCCCTGCAGTGTTCAAAAAGGGTCTACCAAGGATGGTCGACATACTGTCGTCCTCGGTAATATCAAGAATAACAAAGTTCGTTAAGATAATAGCGTTGGCAACTACGACAGGTACATCCTCACAAATATGATGGGTAGAGTAGTTGTTTTGTCAGCCATTTGTAAAGAGATTTCAATAGGTGTCAACTTATTCAAATCACGTCTACGTATAAAGAGGAAGGCATAACACTAATAGCGACTCCCAAATCACATAAAGCAGTTTTAACATAACTCCCTTTTATAGAGCATGGTATAGTTGGTATTCCTGGATCTCCTAGTTTCGTTGGTACTCCACCGTTAAAAGCATAATTAGCAAGCATGGTGGAAATCTCATGTTCCTTTTATTAGTCACAATATCTTTCATATACTTAGCATAAGAATACATTTTCAGAATATCAGTCAAGCGCATGCGCAAAAAGATAGGTCTAAGCATTTCAACAAAGCACTCAAAATCCTCTTCATCCTTTTTCTTGGATGGTTTAGGAGGAAAAGGCATGGGTATCTGGACCCATGGTTATATTTCTTTACCATGCTTCCTAGCAATAAAATCTCTTTTATCATATCTTTTATTCTTAGGATGTGGGTTATCAAGATCAACAGCAGGTTCAGTCTCCACATCATTATCATTACTAGGTTGAGCATCATCATGAACATCATCATTAATATTAGCACTAGGCTCATGTTCATCACCAGATTGTGTCTCAGCATCAAAAATAGAAATATCATTTGGGTTCTCAGGTGTACCTATAACAGGTTCAGTAGCAACATGCAAGGTTCTATCATCATCCTTATTCCTCCTATTATTGGAACGACTAGGTGCATCAATATTACCCCTTTGAGAATCTTGTTCAATTCTCTTAGGATGGCCCTCAGGATACAAAGGTTCCCGAGTCATTCTTCCACATCTAGTCACAACTTTAACAGAATGATCATTCTTATTACTATTCATCTCATTAAGCAAATCATTCTGAGCTTTAAGTACTTGTTCTACTTGAGTAGTTACCATGGAAGCATGTTTACTAATCAGTTTAAGATCATTGATAGTTCTACTCATATAATCACCTAAGCGATCAAGCATGAAAGCATTATGTTTCAATTGTCTACTAACATAAGCATTAAATTTTTCTTGCTTAACAAAAAAATTATCAAATTCATCCAAGCATTGGCTAGCAGACTTATTATAAGGAATGTCATTTTAATGAAATATACAAAGAGAATTTACCTCTACTACCTGTGTCGGGTTATCAAGACTATGTATTTCTTCAATAGGTGTTAGATTCTTAACATCTTCAACTTTAATACCTTTTTGTTTCATAGATTTCTTTGCCTCTTGCATATCTTCAGGACTAATAAATAGAATACCTCTTTTCTTCGGAGTTGGCTTCGGAGGTGGTTTGGGAATAGTCCAATCATTATCATTGCTCAATACATTATCAATAGTATTTCAGCTTCTTCAACAGTTTGTTCCCTGAAAACACAACCAGCACAACCATCTAGGTGGTCCCTAGAAGCATCAGTTAGTCCATTATAAAAGATATCAAGTAATTCATTTTTCTTGAGAGGATGATCAGGCAAAGCATTAAGTAATTGGAGAAGCCTCCCCCAAGCTTGTGGGAGACTCTCTTCTTCAATTTGCACAAAGTTAAATATTTCCTGCAAGGCAGCTTGTTTCTTATGAGCAGGAAAATATTTCTTAGAGAAGTGATATATCATATTCTGGGGACTACACACACAACCAGGAGCAAGATAATTAAACCATATCTTAGCATCACCCTTTAATGAGAAAGGAAACAACTTAATGATATAATAATAACGATTTTTTTGCTCATGAGTAAATAGGGTGGCTATATCATTCAATTTAGTAAGATGTGCCACAATAGTTTCAGATTCATAATCATGGAAAGGATCAGATTCAAGCAAAGTAATTTACTTAGGATCGACAGAGAATTCATAATCCTTATCAGTAACAAAGATAGGTGAAGTAGCAAACTTAGGATCATATTTCATTCTAGCATTCAAAGATTTTTCTTTCCACTTGCAAAGTAATTTCTTAAGATCATCTCTATCATTACAAGCAAGAAAGTCCCTAGCTACCTCTCCTTCCATAACATAACCCTGAGGAATATCAGGCAATTCATATCTAGGAGAGCTAGGTCTAGCAGGTGTCTCAAAGTGTTCAGTTTCAATAATTTCATCAGTTTCAAAAGTATCATAATTTTCAGCATTGACTCTAGCAATTTGTTCATCAAGAAATTCACCCAGTGGCACAGTATTAGCAAGCAAAGTATCATCATAAGCATCATGCATAGAAAAAGTGGAATCATCAATTACTTGCGACATATTAGAATTACTAGCAGGTGGTGGTGGTGTCGCAAACTTACTCATAACAGAAGGTGAATCAAGTGTAGAGCTAGATGGCAGTTCTTTACCTCCCCTTGTAGTATATGGATAGATCTTGTTTTTTGGATCTTTCAGATTCTTCATAGTGATCAACAAATATGAATCCCAAGCGACTCAGAGAACAGATCTATGCTCCTCGGCAACGGCGCTAGAAAAAGGTCTTGATAACCCACAAGTATAGGGGATCGTAACAGTTTTCGAAGGTAGAGTATTCAACCCAAATTTATTGATTCAACACAAGTGGAGCCAAAGAATATTTTCGAGTATTCGTAGCTGAGTTGTCAATTCAACCACACCTGAAAGACTTAATATCTACAAAAAAGTATTCAGTAGGAAAGTAGTATGGAAGTAACGGTAACGGTAGCAAAAGTAAAAGTAGCAGTTTTGTAGTGATTGTAACAGTAGCAACGGAGAAGTAACTTAGCAAGGATCAATATGTGGAAATCTTGTAGGCATACTAGGGATCAAACCCTAACCAAACTAATTCGATTACATGATAAATATCATCCAACCCATCACCGTCCAGCAAGCCTAAGATGGGATTACTCACAAATGGCGGAGAGCATCATGGAATTGGTGATGAAGGATCGTTGGTGATGATGATGGCGTTGATTTCCCCTCTCCGGAGCCCAAAATGGACTCCAGATCTGGTCTCCCAAGGAAGAACAGGAGGTGGCGGCGGCTCCGTATCGTGAAATGCGATGAACTCTTTTCTCTGATTTTTTCTCCGCGAATAGGGTTATATGGAGCTGGATAGGAGGTCAGAGGAGCCATGCAGGCCCCACAAGCCTACTAGGCGCGGCCAGGGGGTGACCGCGCCTAGTGGGCTTGTGGCATGTAGGTGGCCCGCCTCTGGTTACTTCTTGCGCCAATATTTTTTATTAATTCCAAAAATATTCTCCGTAAATTTTCAGGACGATCCGAGAAGTTTTATTTCTACAAAAAAATAACACCAAGGCAATCTGCTGAAAACAACGTCAGTCCGGGTTAATTCCATTCAGATCATGCAAATTAGAGTCCAAAACAAGGACAAAAGGGTTTGGATAAGTGGATACGATGGAGACGTATCAAACGCAACAATACAAATACGTGTCTTGTCCCCTTCCTTCACTGGGATATAGAGCCCCGCAATACTGAACCCATTAGAACGCACCACTCCCCAATAAAGATAAATCAATCTAGTTAGCCAAACCAAAACGATAGAATGGAGAGAAATATGAATCTATAACAATCATGCATAATAGAATTTATAAAAGACTTGATTACTTTCAATGAATAATCGGATCATAAACCCACAATTCATCGGATCTCAACAAACACACCGCAAAAAAAGATTACATCGCATGGATCACCATGAAGATCGCGGTGAACATGGTATTGAAGATCAAAGAGAGAGAAGAATACATCTAGGTACTAGCTATGGACTCGTAGGTCTATGGTGGACTAGTCACACATCATCATGGAGGCAGTAAGGTTGATCTAGATGGCCTCCATGGTCAATTCCCTGTCCGGCATAGTAACCGAAAATGCCTGCACATGGCCTCCCACTGGAATAGAGGATTGTGGCGGCGGAAAAAGTGTTTCGGGTGGCTCTCTATTGGTTTCCTGATTTTAGAGAATTTATGAAGGTGGAATTAGGTCAGACGGAGCCACGAGGGACCACAAGGTAACAGGGCATGCCTATCCCTTGGGCACGCCCTGTTTCCTTGTCGTCTCCTCGTCTCGCTGCCTAAGTCCTCCCAAAGATTCCTGGATCTCTTTTGTCCATAAAAAGTTATCAATAAGTTGTGTAGCGTTTGGACTTCATTTGGTACATATTTCCTTGAAAAAGAAAAACAGGCAAAAAACAACAACTGGCACTAGGCACTGGGTTAATAGGTTAGTTCCCAAAAATGATATAAAATAACATATCGTTGCATATAAAGTATCCTAGATTTATAATATAATAGCATGGAACAATCAAAAATTATAGATACATTGGAGATGTATCAGTTGCAAGGTTAGAAGCAAATATATAGATAGTGGTACGACAAAAATTAAAGGAAATTAATAATATCAATTTTTTAGGAGTTTGTACTCATGGTAGAATAAACACAGGAGCCTGATACGTCTCCAATGTATCTATAATTTTTTATTATTTCATGCCATCATATTACCAATCTTATATACTTTATATGCCATTTTATATTATTTCGATGGAGTAACCTATTAACTTAGTGCCCCTAGTGCTAGTTTTTGTTTTTGCCGACTCTTATGTTTCACAAAAAGCCCACCCCAACCAAATTCCAAACATGATGTAACCTTACGGTAATTTTTTCTGGACTAGAGGAGTCCCTACAAGTTTTGGTGATGCACTAGAGAGCGTTCGAGGGAGGCACAAGCTCACATGAAGCGCCCCCAGGGAGGGTGTCGAGTGAGCTTGTGGGCCCCTGATGACCCACAAGTATAGGGGATCAATTGTAGTCCTTTCGATAAGTAAAACTGTTGAACCCAACGAGAAGCAGAAGGAAATGACAAGTGGTATTTAGCAAGGAATTCTCTAGAAGCACTCAAAGTAGCGGTAATAGACAGTTTTGTAGCAAGGCAATTTATAACAAGTAACAAGTAACAATAGTAACCAAGGTGGCCTGGTCATTTTTATAGAAAAGGACAAGCCAGAAAGTTCTCTTATATCAAGCAAAGTGTTCTTGAGGACACATGGGAATTCTCGTCTAGTCACGTTTCATCATGTTTAGTCAATTCACGTTCATTCTTTGATAATTTGATATGTGGGTGGACTGGTGCTAAGTTGTTGTTCTTACTTGAATAAGAAACCCTCTCATGATTACCCCCTCTTGCAATCATCCGCAACTAAAAAAGAAGAATTAAGATATATCTAACCATAGCATGAAACATGCGGATCCAAATCAGCCCCTTACGGAATAACACATAAACTAGGCCTTAAGCTTATGTCACTCGCGCAACCCATCATCTACTTATTACTCCTAAATGCCTTCCCTTAGGCCCATGTATGGTGAAGTATAATGTAGTCAACGTTCGCATGCCAACACTCAAGGAATAGCAGCATAGAGATCATAAATATATCAAACGAATACCAACTTCACATGATTACTTATAAAAAGACTTCTCCAATGTCCTCAAGAACAAAAGTAACTACTCACAAATCATATTCATGTTCAATATCAAAGGTGTATTGAATATGCTTAAGGATTTGAACATATAATCTTCCACCAAATAAACCAACTAGCAATAACTACAAGATGTAATCAACACCACTAGCAACCCACATGTACCAATCTGAGGTTTGTAGACAAAGATTGAATACAAGCGATGAGCTAGGGTTTGAGGTGAGATGGTTCTGGTGAAGATGTTGATGAAGATTGTTCCTCCCATGATGAAGGAAGTGTTGGTGACGATGAAGGCTTCAAATTCCCCCTCCCGAAGGAAAGTTTCCCTAGCGGTATCACTCCACAAGAGAGCAATTCAGTGAGCTTCTTTTCCATGCTGTGCATATGGTAGTTCGAGATGAGCGTCTTGTAGCTAGTCGGAAGAGAAGCCGGAATTGTATCCATGGACAATTCATCCCCAAGTGGGAACCCTAACCGATTGAAAGCTTGCATGTATCCAATCATCTTGATCGCATGCGGACTCAATGAAACACCCTCGTTCAGCTTACAATCCATCAAGGATCACCAGACGTTGAACCTTTCGGTCCTTCGCTGTATCTAAAACATGCTCTTGAGGTTCTTGATCATATCAAAAGCATCAACGTTTTTGAAATGTTGCTGCAGATCGGGCTCCATAAAATAACATAAAAATAAAAAAATGCCACCTACTAGACAACCATGGCCTACATACGACAAGAAACCCATCTCAACAAGGGCCAGGACGCAGGCCCGCAGGCCCAGCAGGCCCAACATGGCAGAGGCAAAGTTTAGGCATGTATAGCCTGCATTAGAGAGGAGCTCGACAGCTCAGGCGCATCAGGGCTTATAAACCGATGTGGGCGCCCCTCGACTAGCAAGGTGAGACTAATCATTCGACACTACTGTGCCACGCCTTTAGTTCCGGTTGGTGGCACCAACTGGGACTAAAGGCTCCCCTGTAGTCCCGGTTGGAGCCACCAACCGGGACCAAATGCCTCTACTCCCCGCCCTTTGGGCTGCCGAAATTGGCCTTTTGGTCCCGATTGGTGGCATTAACCAGGACTAATGCCCACCTTTAGTCCCAGCTGTAGCCACAAACCGGGACTAAAGGTCTCTGTATATAAGCGGGAGTTGGGAAAATTTGTAGGTTTCCCCTGCAGTTGCCACAATGATGCCAAGAAAATCGACGCCGCTAGGCTGCCCGAGCTCTCCCTCGACGCCCTCGCTGCACTCTGCCCCGTTGACGCTGTCAGGCTGCTCCACCTCTCCATCGACGCCCTCACCGTTGCCCCTTCCCTGATGTCGCCCCTGTCCTGCTGCCACCCCTGCTCTGCACCGCCCCCCCGACCCGACGCCGTCGCCGCTCGTCGTTGTCGCCGTGGCGCCGCTCTCCTCGTCACCCCCCCTCGGCCGTCCGGTGAGCTCTCGTCGACGTTTTAGTTAATTTAGTTTTTTATGTTTTAGTTAATTTACTTGTTTTAGTTGTTTAGTTAATTTAGTTAAAAAAATTATGTTTTTAGTTAATTAATTTAGTTGTTTTAGTTGTCTTATGTTTTAGTTGTTTAGTTTTTTTATGTTTTAGTTGTTTTAGTTGTTTTATTTAATTAAGTGTTCATATTGTTTTAGTTAATTTAGTTGTTTTATGTTTTAGTTGTTTAGTTTTTTATGTTTTAGTTGTTTTAGATGTTTAAATGTTTAGTTGCATAGTGTAGCCGTTTAGTCGACGATGCCCGGCCAGCATTCTCGTCGTCGACTCGGTGGCGACCACCTGCTTGAGAGGCGCCATGTACGGGACTGGGCTCCGCCGGGCTGGCACTAGGAGGTGCTACCTTCTGGGGCGCCCCAACTTGATGAGAAATCAGGGTCTCGTCGTCGACCCAGAGGTTCTTTGGTGGCGGTCGCATGGGCCATTGTCGGTGCAGAGGGAGCCGGCCCCCACAGAGGTGGTACGTCGCTATGTCAGGGAGGAGGACGAGCACCTCCGACGCTACATGGCTGCGTTTTATGCCAATTGCTCCAATACCTGGCAGGTTCTTCAGTCATCTCACCCGAGCATAGTGATAAAAGTTCCTTATCTTTACGTGTCCACCGCCTGCACCACTAGACGTCAACTGAATCTGTATTAGTGATATTATAAAATAATATTCGAGATGCACTAGTGATAATATTCGATGATTAATTAGAGATACTATTCGATGATGTATTAGTGATATTATATGATCGTATTGTTGCATTAATGCCTTGTATTGATTTCCATATCTCATGTTTGTATATTGCCATGTCATAATATTTGGAGAAACTATGGATCACAAAGACATAGAACAAGAAGACTTGTTGGGGGATATAATCTACACCGGGTATAATCCCTTGGCATCTCTCAACGACACCGATGGTCAAGAAGGAGATGATGGCTTCGGCGATCCAATAATGGAGGAGGCAAGAGATAATAACGGCTCTGGTGACCGAATGGCGGAGGAAGGAGATCATGATCATGGCTTCGGTGACCGAATGGCGGAGGAAAGAGATCATGATCACGGCTAGAACGGAGGAGGGATCCTCAACTGTTGCAAAGTCTAGCAAGGTAAGGAGACGAGGACCGAAGAAAAGCTTGAGCCAGCATGAAAGGTTCACGATCACAGAAGTCACGAAGGATGGCTAACCGATTGCTCCCAAGCGGACCAAGGACACATTTGTACATCAGTGTGGAGTTTTTGTAAGGGACCATGTATCGATTAGCACCAACAATGGAATAATTATAATAAGGACCCCAAAGTTTCTTATGTCCAGGATAGACTGAAAGGTGATTTTGGACCGAGCTGATGAGAAATTTCAGCCTATCGCAAGAGGAGGATACGAATAACCCAGTTATAGAGTGAAAGGTCAAGGCATGGGCTCTTAAGAAGATGACAGAACTATTCACGAACTGGAAGAAAGAGTTGAACACAAAGTTTGTCGAGAAAGATGAGACTCCAGAGTTCAAAGGTCGATATGAGAAGATAAGAGATCAATGGACCGAATTTGTGGCCTACAAGAAATCGAAGAAGAGTAAGAAAATGTAACTGACAAACAAGAAAAATGTTGCAGCAAAGCAGTATCACCATTACACGGGGTCAGGTGGCTAATACAAAGCCCGACCGTTGTGGTACAAAGCTAAGCAAGACCTGCTTGCTAAGAATGTCCACCCAGAGACATTGCACTCACCAGATCGTTCAGGGACTTGGTTCTTCAGGGTTGGGGGAACTTTGGACCCAGAAATAGGGAAGTGTGTCTGGAAGAAAGCTCAACTTGCAATACCTATCACAAAGCTTCAGGCAGCAATCAAGGCAGCGCAGGAAGAGACGTTCATTCCCGACAGAGATAAGTTCGAGCTGACAAAGGCCCTCGGTAATCTTGAACACCCTGGATGAACACAGGTACATCAGGATCCATTCCGTGGAAGCACGGGTTTCCCAACAGAGATGGTTATAGAAGCTGAGAAATAAAGAGGAAACTGGAAGCAAGAGAAATGCAGAGGCTCGATGCAAGATTAGCAAAACTAGAGGAACTTGAGAGCCAGCGAGCTACCGGCCAACCATCTAAGCGGCACGAAGATCCTTCCTTCGACGCCACCCTAGAAGCTACTACACCATCTCAGCGGAGAAGCGGCATGGCTTCCACGGAGCTCTTTCAGCCTGATTTCACGGCTCCTCGCTACCCCGTCAATAGTATCAAGGAGGCTCAACATTGTGAGCTAATAATGAGATGCCAGAACCTGACCTTCAAGGCGGCGGTCGGCTCTGTTCTACCTCCTCGAGCTGAGGTAACTTTCCATTGTCGTCTGATTCCACATGGCTATGCTATTGTGACGGTGGATGAAATAATGAATGGATATGAGGGGTTGGAGCTTGACAACCCTACACATGAAGAGGATATTATTTTTCTTGAAAATGCAGAGAGGAGTAGGTGTCTATGGAGAAAGGAGTACATCAAGCATCCAAACTAGAAGCCTCGGCAGACTCAGCCTCCTCCGACGTGTCAGGGTACTCTGCCTCCTCCTCCTCCTCCTTATTTGCCTCTGGCGCGTGAGGCCACTCCGCCTTCTCCTTCGCCTGCTCTGGCGCGTGAGGCCACTCCGCCTCCTCCTTCGCCTGCTCCGGCGCGTGAGGCCACTCCGCCTCCTCCTCCGGCGGGAAGGCCACTCCGCCTCCTCCTCCTCCCCCTTCGGCACATCAGGCCACTCCGCCTCCTCCGGCGCGTCAGCCACGATGGAAGAGAGACGCCACCACTCCAGCGGCTAGCAGTACAATAGGAGGGAAGAAATACAAATTTTGACCAAGCCTCAAGACACTTCCAAAGTTACCATACGAGAGGACTGACAAAGAAAACGATGACATCGGTAAAGCCGAAGTCAAGGCCCATTTTGCATGGAAACATCCACCTCTGAAGGAAACAATAGATCCGGTGAAAGCGAAATGCACTGTGGATTCCCTGAAGCGACCATCACCGCCTCCGCTGCCATCAAACTATGACCGTTGAATTTTAACGACATATAATGAAGCGCAATGGTCGGAAAGTACTTCCAGTGCTGCAAGAGTCAAAGAACGAAGAAGTGGGAAAACAATTCCCCATCTTGGCGAACAGGAGAGGCAATCGTGCCCCCTGCTCAAGGTGTCCAGTGATATCGCTAATCATCCGGTGCTACTACCCGGTACCAATCCTGGAGATTACTTGGGCGATGATGTACAATTTGAAACGGCTAAGGTAGAAGTACAAGACTTTAGATACAAGCACGGCAAGCCTCTCGTCAAACCTAATCATCCTCGTCTAACAACGATGATGTACAAATTGCATGAGTGGTCATGAAAACTTGCAGGGAGTCTAGGAAAGACAGTTTGATGATCGGAATTAAAAAAGAGCACGCCTTCTTTGGACTCGACCTGATGCCTATTGAATTTGTGTTGTTATTTCAGTTATACAATCAACATGCCCTCGACAAACAACTCATGTCTTGCTACTGTGTGTAAGTATTACTTCTATAGTTAAGTCTCTAGCTCAGCTCATTCATTGCATGTATATATAATTATCCTCACTATATTATGCAGACTGAAGATCGTCGAATGCAAAAAGCAGGGATCTTCGACGTTGGGTTCATTAGCCCAGATGTCATAAATGAATGGACGGTATGAAGCAGAGTCAAAGATACCAAGGAGAACTTGCTAAATTCGTTCCTTAGACATCAAAACAAAAGGGAAATACTCTTTCCTTACAACTTCAAGTGAGTGTTATTGTCTTCTGCATATTCGGTTTCGCTTACTCAAGGCTAAGTAATGTAATTGATGAGTTATATATGCGTGCGCAGTTACCACTTTATTCTACTATACATTAAGTTTGACGGGGCATTAGTAACTGTCTTAGACTCGAGACGTAAAGATCCCGAGGATTATGCGGACATGACTGCAATGCTCCAGAAGTAAGTTCAACCAATACCGGGACCATATCGGCAAATTTCGTTCATTTCCTGATATCAAGTAATCATATTCGATGCCTCGCAGGGTTTGGAAAAAGTTCACCCAAAAGGTTCCCTGTCTAAACAAAGAGCTGCAATTTACACACTCCAAAGTAAGTAGTACTAGCTAGTTCTACGCAGCTCTAATTGATTCTAAGTTTCATCAATAACATTATCATGCTTGCTTATCAGTTTGATTGAACTCTATTCTCGTAAAGTGCTTGTACTAGGCACCCGGGACTGTTTTACGTGGATACTACGTATGCGAGTTCATTCGCCACTCGACCTCTGAGCGGGGCTTCTCTGACAAACAATTTGAAGTACATAAATAATATTCAAAATTTTATTTTATATACTAC
Source organism: Hordeum marinum (assembly GCA_022496015.1). Taxonomy (NCBI): domain Eukaryota; kingdom Viridiplantae; phylum Streptophyta; class Magnoliopsida; order Poales; family Poaceae; genus Hordeum; species Hordeum marinum. Next base: position 192,174,915 of record CM039676.1, on the reverse strand, counting down.
CATCAATTGTGTTGAGTTTCAACCATATATATGTATTGATCCCCTTCTTTAAATTCGATCTGGCACATGCGGGATGAACTCTTACCACATGATCGCATATGAGCAATTCAAGAGGAATTGGCAGGATTCTTTCTTGAGCACGTCATACCTGAAGACGGAGAATACCATGTGGAATTACGATTGGATCTTAGGTAGATGATGTTAGGGATACTAAGAGATGTTGTATTGTATATATGTAGTAGCGTCGGATAGATATACGAAAACTTGTTGTTCGGCCAAGCATGCAGAAAGAGATGTCACCTCTCTCTCTCTTTCTCTCTCTCTCTCTCTCTCTCTATATATATATATATATATATATGTATATATGTTCATAACGATCTTGTGTAATTAATGGTTTCCTTCATTTGCTTACTAGCTAGCATCAAGTTCTTTCTATATGTATAGTACCTAGCGTCGACCAAGCATGGAGAAAGAGAGGTCACTTCTATCTATTAGCTAGCTAGCACAATATGAAACCCCTAAATAAACCCTCCAAAACCCCTAAATTAACCCTCCAAAACTCCTAGACCCCCTTCCAAAAAACAATGCCTACGAGCTGCTTACGCATGGCTGCCTTTTGGTCCTGGTTGATGTTACCAACCAGGACTAAAGGTCCTCCTTCCCGAGCGCGCTGCAGCGCCCACGTGGAGCCCCTTTGGTCCCGGTTCGTAAGCGAACCGGGACTAAAGGTTTTGGGTTTTGGTCCCGCTTGTTTTGTCCCGGTTCCAAAACCGGGACTAAAGGCCCTCTAGAACCGAGACTAGTTTCCTGTTTTCTACTAGTGTTAGGGTCCCTTCTCAACACTTCTTCATTAATGTTATTTGGGTCAACGAACCCAATGTCATAGACTCCATCTCTTTTCAATTCAAATATCGTCATTCTGCATAATACCACACAAAGAAGATAATGAGTTTAATAACAGGCAAAGAATGAGCTGAGAAAGAAATCACTTACACACAATAGCAACTGACGATAGTCTTGTCGAGTGCTTTTTGATTGAATAACTGAAAAAATTCAGCATTGTCAATTGACAAAGCATTTTCATGGATGTAATGCTCTTTCTCGACTTTCACCATGAGGCTAGATTGTCGCCCGACCTTTACTTCTCTCATGTACCAGTCATGCAAGTTGTGCATTTGCGTTGTTAGAAGCTTCTCGTCGTCAGGAGTGACCAGAGGTTTCCCGGGAACATATTGCCATGTTGTTTGCTTCAGATCCAATGGTGGAAATTCCTCGATCTCTAGGAGTTGTTCAACGGTCATAACGAGCAATCTAGCATTCTCTCTATCAGCGTCGGTTATTACCACCTTATTGGCACTCACCTTGAGCGGGTTGATCGATTGGACTGGTTACTCTTCGAGCTGGGGAACAGTTTCCTGCATTTACTGCTATCACTCGATGTATTCCATCTATTGCGGGATTCAAAGGACTTGGTGATACAACGTTCATCGTATGATACCCGTCTTTTCTCCGCCGGTTTACCTGCATCAATAAAGTGTTGTACAACCTCGTCGGTACTTTCTCCTTTGGTGGCGGGGGCGGTTTTGGTCCAAAACATGCCTGCAATTGGATAGCCACTTCTTCATCGAGTTCCGTGTCAGTCATATCATAAGCTAACTTCTTTTTCATACGAGGCTTGGGTTTCTTCTTTGGTACTGATCTCTTCCGCTTTGGAGACGACGGGTCTCGATATCGCAGACTCTTTGCGCTAGGCTCCGTCTCGGGGTGGGATGGACTATGCTAACGTGGCGGAGCTTGATATCGCGGACTCGCCGTATGCTCGGTCTTGGGGTGGGATGGATTCGGCTGGCGTGGCGGAGATGGATATGGCAGACTCACCCTGCGCTCCGTCTCGGGGTGGGTTGGAGTCTGCTGATGCGGCGGACTTGGAGGAGTCGGTGGCCTTGGCACCGAGTTTGCAAACATGATGCATTCCTTTTTCCATAAGATCACACAACGACTGGCTTCTCCTAGTGTCCGCTCCACTTCACCTACAAGGTAGTCAAGATCTAGTGTTTCATATGCCGACACAACTTGATCCACACCAACACGAGCATAGCCAGGTGGAATCAGATTGCCATGGAAAGTTGCTTCAGGTCCACATGGTAAAGCAAAGTCGTCCTCCTCCTTCATGGATATGTTCTTCAGTTTCACGTGTATCTCACAAGGTGTCAACTCTAGGACATCATCCACGGGGTAGAGAGCCAGCAGCACATCACCGGCCGGGACCTCCATGGAACCCATGCTGCTTTTTGGGATAGATGACGGAATGGTACCATCCAATGTTGGATCTGGTTGCTGCTGCTGCTGAGACGCGCCTTGCTGGCTAAGTTTGTTGATTTGCTCTTGTTGCATGTTATATTTGCATTCCAAGTGCTGGATCCAATCGACTTCATGCTTGTTCTTTCTTTCACGACTTCTATAGTTGTCGTTCCTATCCACAAACCCCAGACACCGCGGAACAATGCCTTTGCCTTGTGTTCATCCTAGGTGTTCAGGATTCTTGAGGGCGCATGAAAGCTTGATGTTCTCTCTCTCCAGCTAGTACACACCCGCTCGAGCTTCTTCTATTGCTTTAATTATCTTGTCCATGGCATCTTTAAGACTGGCCTATTCAAGAACCTGGCCTGTCTTTGGGTCCAACTTTCCCCCATGTGCATAAAACCAAGTCCTGTACCTCTCGGGCCAAGTATCTATTACTGGAGATACCCCTACGTCCCTCATGTTTCGCTCAGATACATCCCACTTTGGCAACCCACACTTGTAGCCGCCTGGCCCCAGACGATGGTGCCACGGTTTTTTGTCAGCATTTTTCTTGTCTATTCTCGTCTGTTTCTTAGATTCTTCTGATTCCTTGAACTACACAAATGTGTCCCAGTCATCTGCTAACTTCACCTATTCTCCATTGAATTTTGGAGTCTTCTTTTCTCCTTCCAAGTAATTGTTCCATAATCTTTTCTTCCAAGACTAGAATTGTGTGGCCATCATCTTAAGATCACACTTCTTGGCTTTCTCCCGTTGGACATCTGTCACACCCTCTGGTAGGGTGATATGTTTATGAGCTCCTCCCAAAGTAGATCTTTTGCTCTTTGGCTGACAAAAGGAACTCCGCGATCCTTTGGCCCCTAACGATAACTTCGCATTGACGTATAAATTTGTTTGCATTCTATTTAGGAACAATCGGTTCGCCATTTGCACTGATTTGATCGATGTTATACTTCACGCCTTGTTTCAACTTTCTTATCGGGCCACGTTCAACCCTTGTAGAAGATTTGCTTGATCCAGAGGGCTAAAAGGAAGAAAGATTCATTAATATATACAAATCAATCAATACATCTGATAATCACCATAAGGCAAATTAATACCTCGCTGGACTCTGTTAAATGGACAAAAAATTCTTCGCCATTGCCATTGTCAGTTGGTTCTCCTTCGTCTCTTCGTTGTTCTTCCTCAGTTCCCTCACTAGATGGGTTAAGGCATTGTGATCCATCATCTACTTCATTCTCTTCATTTTCGGAGTGTATCAGGTCATACATGGCATTCTCTTGATCATAGTCGTCCATAGCTAAACTAATCCAGAACAAATATAAAGCAATTAGAATGCATTCAATAAGCAGAAGCAGAGATATGCAAATCAATACAAGGATGCGGGATGGGAGTCGTCGACTTGACGGCTACGCTATGCAATCGATTCGACAGTTAGGAAAGATGCTTTATATGAAATATGTCAATTAGCAAATCAGCAACATCTAAACATTTAAAATATACATTTAAACATACATCATTTAAACTAATAAAATGTATAAACTCCCCCAACGATCGGTAAATTCTTTAGTACCTATGATCATATGTACAATGCTATAAACTCCTAGGGGGCAAATTTAAACTAATAAAATGTATCATTTATTTTAATTGTGTCAAAGTGACATATTATTCTTGTATTACCATTTTTTCTAACATACACATATACACATGAATATATCTAACATACAAATACTATAAACTCCTAGGACTCCTGATTTTATCTAACATACACATATATACACAGACAAAACACATATATACACATCTAACATGCACATACACATACACATACACATACACATAAACATACACATACACACACATACACATCAATTTGGAGGGCGGAGGACGGGTCGGGCTTACGGTGTGGAGGAGGAGAACGGTGCCGGTAGAGCTGACGGCGACAGCATGGAGGAGCAGCACTGGCAGAGCTGAGGGTGACGACGTGGAGGAGGAGAGCGGCCGCGGAGTCGGCGGAGGTGAGAGAGGATCGGCAGAGCTAAGGGCAATGGCCGGCGGCTAGGAGGAGCGGCGCTAGTGGAGCTGATGACAACGACGTGCAGGAAGAGAGCGGCGGCGGCGCATAGACGGACGACACGGTCGATCGAGGGCGTGGGTGGGGCAGCCTGGCGACGTCGTCGAAGCGAGTGAAGATGGAGTGAATTTGGGGGAGGAAGGATACGTTTCTATATAGGGAGGACCTTTAGTCCCGGTTGGTGGCTCCAACCGGGACTAAAGGGTCTTTACTCTCGGTTCCTATGACCAACCGGGACTAAAGGTCCTCCCTTTAGTCTCGGTTTGTTATACTAACTGGGCCTAAAGAGGCCTTTTCGGCGGCCCAAATTCATGGGGGAAGGGACCTTTAAACTAATAAAATGTATAAAGTCCCCTAATGATCGGTAAAAGTTTTAGTACCTATGATCATACGTACAATGCTATAAACTCCGAGGGGCAAATTTAAACTAATAAAATGTATCATTTATGTTAATTGCGTCAAAGTGACATATTATTCTAGTATTATCAATTTTTTCTAACATACACATTTACACATCAATATATCTAACATAAAAATACTATAAACTCCAAGGACTCCTGATTTTATCTAACATACACATATATACACATACAAATACACATATATATACATCTAACGTACACATACACATACACACACATACACATCAATTTGGAGGGCGGAGGAGGATCGGGCTTACGGCGTTGAGGAGGAGAGCGGCGCCGGCGGAGCTGACGGCGATGGCGTGGAGGGAGCGGCACCGACGGAGCTGAGGGCGGCCACGTGGAGGAGGAGAGCGGCAGTGGAGTCGACGGAGGTGACGGAGGATCGGCGGAGCTAAGGGCGACGGCCGGTGGCTAGGAGGAGCGGCGCAAGTGGATCTGAGGGCGACGGCGTGGAGGAAGAGAGCGGCGGTGGCGTGTGGACGGATGGCGCCGTCGATCGAGGGCGCGGGGGGGCAGCCTGATGGCATCGTCGAAGCGAGTGAAGACAGAGTGAATTTGGGGGACGAAGGGTACGTTGCTATATAGGGAGGACCTTTAGTCCAGATTGGTGGCTCTAACTGGGATTAAAGGATCTTTAGTCCCGGTTGCTATCACCAACCGGGACTAAAGGTCCTCCATTTAGTCCCGGTTTGTTATACCAAGCAGGCCTAAACAGGCCTTTTTGGTAGCCCAAATTCGCGCGGGAAGGGACCTTTAGTCCCAGTTGGTGGATCCAACCGGGACTAAAGGTCTATTTTCTCTTTTATATATATATATATTTGGAATAATTGTTTTTGTAGTTGCAATAAGTGTTAGAATATTTATAGTTTTTTAATGAATCTTTTTTTCTCTAGGTCAAAACAATTACAAACTTTCTGTTAGTGCGAGTAGTTTTCAAATTTAAATAGTTTAAATTTGAATTCTTTTGAAAATTTTGTGAATCACTAGTTTGTGAATAAATTTAGTTTAAAAATAGATTTTTGAGTGATTGTTTTTTATGTTGTTTAATATTAGCATGTTTTATCTTATGTTAAATTTTGGAATTTTTAGGATAATTTAAATAGGTGTTTTAATAAAACCAGATTCTATTTAAATCTTTATAGTTTTATACCTTCATTTGTTTTAATCAAAATCACTATTAATGAACTTTGAAAAGGTTGAAACTTGGCATGGTATCATCATTTCACCCACATAGCATGTTGTAAAAAGTCGAGAGGGTTACGGCAAAACTCGTCTGTTACGAAAGGATTTCAAGTTTTTAACTTATTTCAACTCCGGACTTTTTGTGCATTCAATATGAACCATTATAAGCCACATCCTAAAATTTCAACCCTATCTAACTTCATTTGCTATTTTTCATGCATTTAATGAATTGTTTTGAGGTAAATGACCCTGAAATTAAAAAGCACCACAAATGAACTCTGAAAAGATTGAAACTTGGCATGGTATCATCATTTCACCCACATAGTATGTGCTAAAAAGTTGAAAGGGTTACGGCAAAAACTGGATGCACTTCGTGTACAAAATGGACAATCCCTTTCGAAGTATGAGGGTTTCGGACGAAAACTCGTTTCTTACAAAAGGATTTGAATTTTTTTAACTTATTTGAACTCCAGCTTTTTGTGCATTAAATATGAACCATTATAAGACACATCTTAAAATTTCAACCCTATTGTAACACCCCGTTACACCTGGCGGGATCTAGACTAGCCCCACAAACCAACACTAGTCTTTCCTGCGCACTTTGTCCTCACTCGTGCGCACCCGGGACCAACTTCCCAGTCGGTCACCCATCCTAGAATCACTCCAAGCCAAGCACGCTTAACTTTGGAGTTCTTTTCGAGTGGGCTTCCGGAAAAGAAGGAATTCCTTGTTGATATGAGTAGTCTATCATTCCTATTAAGCCAGACTCTCACATACACCCCCACTCAAAGGAACCAACGTCCTCGTCGGCCCATCAGGAACATTCCCTTTTGGCACACGTATGCGCTTCCAGTCCAGCACATGTGCCATGCTGTGTGCCACGACGGGCCACACACGCCATGCGCCACATGCTCGTGCACCTGCCCTGTCCATGCCCATGTAACCGCAAGGGTCGGCTCTGATACCAATTGTAACACCCCGTTACACCTGGCGGGATCTAGACTAGCCCCACAGATCAACACTAGTCTTTCCTGCGTACTTTGTCCTCACTCGTGCGCACCCAGGACCAACTTCCCGGTCGGTCACCCATCCTAGCTCGAGTGGGCTTCCGGAAAAGAAGGAATTCCTTGTTGATATGAGTAGTCTATCATTCCTATTAAGCCAGGCTCTCACACCTATCTAACTTTATTTGCTATTTTTCATGCATTTAATCAATTGTTTTGAGCTAAATGACCCTGAAATTAAAAAGCATCACAAAATAACTCTGAAAAGGTTGAAACTTGGCATGGTATCATCATTTCACCCACATAGCATGTGCTAAAAAGTTGAGAGGGTTACGACAAAAATTGGATGCAGTTCATGTACAAAATGGACAGTCTCTTTCAAAGTATTAGGGTTTTAGACTAAAACTCGTCTGTTACAAAAGGATTTCAATTTTTTTAACTTATTTCAACTCCAGAATTTTTGTGCATTCAACATGAACCATTAGAAGCCACATCCTAAAATCCAATAGAAATAGTTGTGGAGAGAAAGCGTAACCATGGACAATATTCACCACATACATCACAATGCTTCATAAAGCTTGATCACATCATACTAAATATTCTTAGACACACAAACCATACTTATGTAGGGACGTAATAGAAATAATAGTTCAGATATCCATTACAGAAAGTACTGCATAACTGAAGATACCAATCCTACTCTTCCGGATTGCGAACCTACACGTCCGAATCAGGAGACCCCCAAGCACTACATAATAGAGATAAAAGTGTTCGCCATTGCAAACATTACTCGTCGTCTGGATCAGAATACTCCCAAGCAGCAGACCCATGGGGCACTAGTGGTGGTACTAGCGGTACGAGGTGACGCTACCCATAATTCAATATTACAATCATGTGGTACAACTCGTATGCAACGTACCCATCTATTGCTGCATACTCAATGTTGATAGGGTCAAGTGGGGTCTTCTCCCAACGTTTGTGCCCTGACTTGGGGAATTTTGTCTTCATATCAGCGTAGTCCTGGTTGATCAGGGCAGTTTCCATATCAGCCATTGAAGTCTTGTCATGCTTAAGCCCGAACCTACCCTGAAGATCAATGTGACATTCGGCTGGTATCTCAATACCCCAGGTGCACCTCATCTTGATCTTGTCATTTGTTATATCAATGCTAACAAAATATATGCCATTGCAAAGGAACTCCATGAGTTTTGGACAGTGCTTGTCTGTAACAACAAAATGGAACAAATGTCTTAAATACTGCTGCAACAAGTATATTTTAGAACAAGTATAATAAGAATCATAACAAGTATATTTTAGAACAAGTATAATAAGAATCATAACAAGTATACTTCGGCACAAGTATAATAAGAATAATCATAACAAGTATAATTCAGAAAAAGTATATAATAAGAATCATAACAAGTATAATTCGGAACAAGTATAATAAGAATCATAACAAAGGAAAATTCCTATGCATTTCCTATCCTATGAATCAAAAGAAGCCCCTAAACTATGACATGTTCTCCCATGATGCCCAATATATGCAACTACAAGGAAAATTCTTATTCAATTTTCCTATCCTATTCCTATGCAATTTTCCTAATCCTCATATTCCTATGCAATTTTATACTCCTATGCAATTTTCCTATGAATTAATGAAAAAAGCCCCAATTTTCCTATGAATCAAAGAGAAGCCCCAATTCTCCTATGAATCAAAGAAAAGCCCCAATTTTCCTATGCATTTTTCCTATGAATCAAGGAAACTATGACATGTTCTCGACATTCCCAATCCTCCTATTTCTATGAAATTTTCCTATCCTATGAATCAAAGAAAAGCCCTGATTAAAACTATCATAAGTTCCATATTACCTTGCCCACTGGAAGGCCATGACATGTTGCTTCACACAAAGTTGGACGATGGAAACATTGCGACCATCGGTCGTGTACTCAAGATCGAGTCCCATGAACTTGTCTTTTTCCTCTTGAAGCCATTCCTCGAACATGGAAATAAAATCCTCGACTTTGGCGCTATTGCTCATGTAGAGGACACGGATATTGGTCGTGCCATGTGCGAGCACTTTCCCGTAGCGATTCATTGGATTCATGGTGTGGAGGATCAGGAAGAAGGAGAGAGGAAGACGAATAGAAATGGTAGCCGGTCGCGTTACTATAACGTTTCCCATGTATAATCTCGCGCGAAACAACTTCCAAGGTGAGGGATTTGAACGGTCATGAACTTTAGTCCCGGTTTGAGCCAAGAACCATGACTAAAAGGACTCGCGCCAGGCGAACGGTTGCCACCACTCCTTTAGTCCCGGTTGGTGTCACCAACCGGGACTAAAGGGTCCTCACGAACCGGGACTATTGCTTATCCTAATGAACCGGGACTAGTAGACGCATTAGTCCCGGTCCAAAATGCGACCGGGACTAATGCTCCAGTTGAAAGGCCTGATTTCTAGTAGTGGTTCATGATAATCGTTTATTATCCATGCTATAATAGTATTGATTGGAAACTCAAATACATGTCTGGATACATAGACAACACTGTGTCCCTAGTATACCTACAATAGACTAGCTCGTTGATCAAAGATGGTCAAGGTTTCCTAGCCATAGACATGAGACGTCAATTGACAACGGGATCACATCATTAGGAGAATGATGTGATGGACAAGACCCAAAATATGAACATAGCATATGATCGTGTTAGTTTATTCCTATAGTTTTCTGCATGTCAAGTATCTGTTCCTATGACCATGAGATCATGCAACTCACTGACACCGGAGGAGTACCTTGTGTGTATCAAATATCGCAACGTAACTGGGTGACTATAAAGATGTTCTACAGGTACCTCCAAGGGTGTCTATTGAGTGGGCATGTATCAAGACTGGAATTTGTTACTCCGTGTGCCAGAGAGGTATCTCAGGGCCCACTCGGTAATACAACATCACAATGAGACTTGCAAGAAAAGTGACTAAAGAGTTAGCCATAGGATCGTGTATTACAGAACATGTAAAGAGACTTGTCAGTAACGAGATTGAAATAGGTATGGAGATACCGACGATCGAATCTCGGGCAAGTAACATACTGATGAAAAAAGGGAATTGCATACGGGATTAACTGAATCCTTGACATAGAGGTTTAACCCACAAAGATCTTCGTAGAATATGTAGGAACCAATGTGGGCATCCAGGTCCCACTATTGGTTATTGGCCGTAGAGGTGTCTCGGTCATGTCTGTATAGTTCTCGAACCCGCAGGGTCTACACACTTAAAGTTTGGTGACGATATAAGTATAATTGAGTTATTATGTTGGTGACCGAAAGTTGTTCGGAGTCCCAGATGAGATCCTGGACATGACGAGGAGCTCCGGTATAGTCGGGAGGTAAAGATTTATATGTGGGCTAATAGTGTTTGGTCTCCAGAAGGGTTCCGGAATTCACCGGAAGGGGTTTCGGATGTTTCCCAAAATGTTCGGGGTACAAGAACACTTTATTTGGGCCAAGGGGTAAAGCCAGGAAGGTGCAAAAAGGAGTTTTGTAGAGGCCAGGGGCCAGACGCCGAGGACCCTGGCGTCTGGTCCTGGAGTCCGAGGAGGACTCTAGCCTTGCGTGCTAAACCGACTTTGAGGAGACTCTTTCTCCAAGTTTCGACCCCAGGGCTCAACATATAAATAGAGGGCCAGGGCTAGCACCCAGAACCCAGCAAAATTTCCCCAGGCCATGTGCCGGCAACCGTGCCCCTCTAGTTTATCCTCCGTCATAGTTTCCACTGTGCTTGGCGAAGCCCTATGAAGATTGTTCTTCACCACCACTGTCACCATGTCACCGTGCTGCAGGAACTCATCTACTACTTCGCCCCTCTTGCTGGACCAAGAAGGCAATGACATCATCAAGTTGTACGTGTGTTAAACACGGAGGTGCCGTCCGTTCGACGCTAGATCATGATTGCATCTTGGGACGGCTTGCAATTTAGGTCGCGAAGATGTTTGACTACATCAACCGTATTTCTTAATGCTTCTGCTTAGCGATCTAAAAGGGTATGTGGATCTGATATCTCCTCTCGTAGATGCTCATCTCCTAGATTGATCTTGTTGAAGTGTAGGAAATTTTTTGTTTCCCATGCAACGTTCCCCAACAGCGACCTCATCCACGACGCACCTATGGTGCGCATGTACGAAGAAAAGGATGTTGAGCTTGATCGGCATGATGACCTAGACGCGCTGGAAGGATAACGCGATATAGCTCGGGCCTGCTCTCCCTCTTATCAACAGCATGCCCAGCGCTACCAGAGCAGGGAAGTTCGAGCGAACGCCTATAATGTGGGCAAACTTGTTTTATGCCTCCCGGAGAAAGAGAAACATAAACTCTTGCCCAAATGGGAGGGTCCTTTCATAATTGATGAAGTACTTGCAGGAGGAGCATATCACCTCCGCATCCTACAGGACAATAGCCTCAAACTGAACCCATGGAACGTAGCTCGCCTTCGGTGCTTCTACTGATACACCAGTGTCGACACCCTCACTAATCCTTTTGCTTTTTTAAGTTTTCCCTTCCTTTTCGTGTTTTTTGGATTGGTTACAATTCCCAAGATGTGTTCGGCTAAACTGGGCTATGTTAGGTTTTCCTTAGTATTCATCTTCAAATGTACTACCCGGTCTCACCTAGGGGTTTCTTAACAAATCCGATCAATATATTCGTGCATCTATTCGTCTTTGTCATATGTGCACCCTTCCAGTATCGTTTTAAGCCACTGTATGCATCAATTTGACTTAAGATTTGGCCAAGCTGGGTTGCCTTGGTCCTATGCTTACCCTTTATGTTCCCGATTGTTTGGCTAAGCACATCTGTGATTGTTACGACCGGATTATCCGGGTGTGTACCTCAAACGGGTAAAGACGAAAGCTAGCGTGCTTAAGAAAACAATTGGTTGGTCACGAGGGAAGTGAAAATAATTGGTGATCATCACCAAAACCTAGGGTTATTTTTCCCAAAGTAACCATCGCCCGCATACTACGGGTATTGGATTTTAACGTCTATGGTTAATGTAGCAACCCGAAGAAAGGGGCCCATGGAGGAACTATTTTCTTCGGAGTCCCGTATGCGTTCTGTCTGTTCTTACCAAATGGATGGATTGCCTAGTTCCCCAAAGTGATTTGCTGTTACTTCAGGTCACATAGTACGGGACACTCTCCAGGTACTGGCGGGGGAGGTAGAAGTTGATGGTCGGTTGAGACAACGTTTATAGCATGGATGGAGTATCCAGTTGAGCTTTTACACTCTCAATTTCTTCATCATATTGCTGGTTTTCCACTTTGAGCTCGTTCTTTTCCGTATGATTCCGGATCAGTACCCAACAGCCAGCTTCGTGCTTTGATTTAGCATACCTTTGAGATTCTGTGGCTACATCCAGGTCCTTCTGTAGTTGACCTAGTGGACTCACCTGGTACAAGGCAATCATACATTAGAAAAGGTGCCCCAAGTAATTCTGCATATTAAACCTTCTTACTCACCATGTTCTTCCCTAGTGAACTTTTTAACGTCTTCTAGTTCGGCCTTCGCAGTTGCCAACTGTATTCGGTTTAACTCAAGGTCCTCGGACAACTTTTTGTTTTGTTCCCTCGAGGCCTACATCATGATATAACAATATTCGGACCCTTAACTCGGCCGTCCTGACCAACTTAAGGCTCGGGGGCTAGTAGGTTAGGATTTGTGTTCGGTATTCAAAACAAATCATTCACCTATAGGCTAGTCGACATAAGGTTGGTGGCTCCCTCATGTCCTGTGCACGCGGCTTCGAGATATGCATCCACCGAGCTAAGAACGTTAAAATCCTGGTCGGAAAATGCAGGGTGACGCAAGGACTCCTTCCTCCCTCGGTGATTCATCACACCTTCAACCTCAGAATGAGTGAAAGGGGCCTCCTCAAAATCCTCTGGAAGCTGCTCCGTAGTGGGGACCTCCGCACTAACCCCGACCTTTGCCGAAGACCGCAGTTCCGGACAACCACCTGGCGCTTCTTGGATGTCTTTGGACGAAGGCGGATGTACCCGTATCCTACAAAGGTCAGCAAATATTGTAAGTGCTCCCAATTATAATGATGAGCGAACTATGAGTTAGAATATTACCTCTTGGTCGGGGCGCGGCCTAGGTAGTTCCCGTGGCCGCCACACGCTTGGAAGCTTTACCATCATTTGGTGCAGTTACAGCCATCGCCGCTCTTGCCGATGTTCATTGCATGGTTTGACGACCCTTGAGAATAGAAGTCAGCATACTCGGAATGACGGGAGGGAGTGCCCTTTTCAGGAAAAGGCCTTCTTGTTACTTGTAGCGGAGCAAGGGAGTGTCACACAGTGATCGGCCAAAAGGGCCTCCTTAGAGCAATCAAGACTCTCCTGGTAAAAGACATGTCTTCAAAATCAAGAGACATCTCTAGGTCGTCATGGAATCCTGGGTTGTCGTCACGAGAATAAGTCTCCGATTGAGGAGGAGGGTAGTTGACAGCCTCGATCCAGCGCCTCCAGTCATGTTCGGAGAGTTAAAAGATTCGATCAGCTAAAACGGACATAACATCCGAACTATGAAAATATAGTTGGACTAACCCATTCGATGGGATTATAACTCGATTAGCCGTCATTGGTCCTCAAGTGGGCAAACTCTTCTTCTTCTCCTATAAAGAGATCGGTCAGTATGGCTACTATTGTTGCTTGGTTAGCGGGCCCTTTTCTTTTGTAGCGGGTCATGTCGTTTGTCCCATTGTAACGCAATAGGGCGTGTGTCCTCTATGGAACAGGTTGAACACATCGAGTAATGGCAACAGCCATCACGTCAATGATGGTTAGCTTATTGTGAGCTAACGACCTCACTTGAGTGGTCATACGTCTTACTTCGGCACTCTCCTCTTGCGAGGGGATTTTCGATCGCCAGTTAAATCATTTCTTTAAAGGTTCATCTGAGAATTCGGGCAGACTCCCACCCCCCAAACTGGATCGAACATGGGGAAGTATTTAATATAAAACCATTATGAGGTCCACTCTTTGGAATCCTTCTTTGGAGTCACAATAGGGTACCCTGTCCCAGCTATACGCCATACATGGGCTCTACCGACCTTAAAGATGGTCCCTCCTTGTAGGTGAGGGACAAGGCAGAAATATTTTCTCCACAAATCAAAATGGGCCTCACAGCCAAGAAACATCTCGCAAAGGGCAACTAAACCCGAGATATGCAAAATGGATCCATGGGTAAGATGATTAAGTTGGATCCCGTAGAACTCTAGTAAACCCCTCAGGAAGGTGTGAATGGGGAAACCCAAACCTCGTAAGAGGAAGGGCACGGAGCATACCCTGTCTGCTTTGCATGGAGTAGGGAAGTTCTCTACAAAAGCATAGCCATTCCCAGAAGTTAATCCGGGGCAGGTGGATGCCAGATCGGAGGCAGGTAAATAACCTTGCATTTCGAGGCCGCTCAATTAGAGACGAGAGACTAAACAACATGCCCACTCGCCAGGGAGAGGGCCATGAGGAAGTGAGTAGGACCTTGGGGTGCTTGCCATGTCTCTAGGCTCCCTGATTTTTGGTCTCTCAATGGCTAGGTAACAAGATGTGTCGTTCATGGCATGCTTAGCCTTTTTAATAGGTGTTTTTGCTCTGATCCGTGAAGGGTATTTCCGTAAAAGACTACTGGATCGTTCACCTGCCGTCGTCACAAAGGAATCAAAGGATATCATTAACATCAAGTAGAAAAGTTAATACTATGGGACGCATGACGCTTCGACAATCGGGAAGTCATCGGTGGGCAAACTAGTAGCAGCCAAAAATATAAGAGGAGAAGAACTCACCCCGCAAGTCGGAGACCTTGGGCGCATGAAGCTGATGAGAATCATGGACCCCGGAATTGGAGGCTAGTTCGGGGGCTACTTAGGGAGTCCAGGACTAAGGGGTCCTCAATCCGCCGATTTATCTCTTATGGGCCATACAGGTGGGCCGCTCTATGGCTATTGCATGAAGACCGAGCTATGAGATGACTTTGTATTCGGGGAGGAAACTTTCCGTGCCTTGGTGCGTCCTCCAAGTCCAGATGCCAGGATCGACATGTTTATCCCTTGATGGTAACCAACTATGTGTAACCCTAGGTACCCCTGGTGTCTATAAACTAGAGGGTTTAGCTCATAGAGGAGAGGGCCATTATTCCTACTCATCCAGGGTTTATTTCATCTGATCTCGAGGTAGATCGACTCTGTAATCGCCATACACATCAATACAATCAAGCAGGACGTAGGGTTTTACGTCTTCGAGAGGGCCTGAACCTAGGTAAATATTGTCCCTGTGTTCCCTGTTCCCCATTTATCCAAGATCCACAGCTCGGGACCCCCTATCCAAGATCCGTCGGTTTTGACACCGACACCTTCCTCCAAGCATTACTTTGTATGTTATGAACTTAATACCTAGAGGGGCAAGTATAGAAGCGCTCTCTGAGTGGAGTAATAGTAGTAGATGCAGAATCGTTTCGGTCTACTTGTTTATGGACGTGATGCATATATACATGATCATAGACGTGAATAACATGGCATAACTATGCGCAATCCTACCAATTTCCCAACATTAATTTTTCTACCCACTGTATGCTATTTTCAAGAGAGAAGCCTCTAGCGAACACAATGGCCCTCGAGGCTACTTAAACATAAATATAAAAACTCCAAAAATACCTTACTACATTTTATTTTATTTTTCTTTTACAATATTTATTTCTATCAACATTTAATCTTTGCAAGTAATGAGTGCAAGGGGCTTGACAATCCTCTTGCCCGTGTTGGGTGCAATTGTTTGATTTTGTGTGTGTAGGTGTTGTTGAAAGGAATTTGCATGGTTGTCCTATTGGTTAGATAACCTTGGTTCTCACTCAGGGAAATACTTATCTCCAATGTGTTGCATGTCCTGTCCTCTTCAGCGAAAATCCCAACGCAACTCACAAGTAGTAGTGGTTGAGGTGGAGGAGCACCTGAAGTGTCTAATCGTGGAATGCGGCACTGTTCAGGAGAAGACGGTCGAGATCAAAAAGTTGGAGCTGGCCTGTAAGGAGGCCCAAAACCAGGCCAGGGCAGGTCGGGAGGAGTTTAACCAAGTTAAGAAAATCAATGTAGGTAAGCCATAATTAATGTGTTGTGTCTTTGGCGGTGGTAGGTTTGCTCAGCTGACTCAAGTGTGGTGCCCTTCAGATGCCTTCACGGACCTCCCAAAGAGTACGACCAACATTGTGCGCTTCAATGGCCCCCGCGTGGAGGACACTCACAAGCAATTCTGGGCCCAATTCCAGGCATTGCCGCATCCTCCACTCCTCAAGAACCAGATGAAGCAATTGATGGAGGTGTATTCTATGGCCAAACCTGGCATGGAAGGCATCCGCATCAAGTTGTGGCCAACAAAGCCCGTGTTGAGCAGCTTATTTGGGTTCATCAACCGGCTTCAAGAAGTTGAAGTCAGACCTCGAATCGACCAGTGGAAGGACTTTGCCTGCCTCGAAGGCGTCCGCCTGGTGTATGCCTGCGTGAGTACATGGTACCCATGCATCAAGACGTAGGAGGTGGCTGCAGGTCCCGCAGAGTGCAGAGACGACTCTTGAAGAACTACTTCCAAAGTATCATGGAAGGTGCTTGGACCACAATAGCTAGGTGTAAAATGGATGGCATCATAGAGTAGTGAACACCTCAGTATGCCAAGGTGATATT
The DNA here is from genome assembly GCA_022496015.1 of Hordeum marinum. Lineage (NCBI taxonomy): Eukaryota > Viridiplantae > Streptophyta > Magnoliopsida > Poales > Poaceae > Hordeum > Hordeum marinum. The sequence continues at coordinate 192,158,207 of CM039676.1, read as the reverse complement.
ATGTAAGAAAGGCAAGTGTTTCTTGTGGGAATTGATATTCTTTGTCTTTAGTTATGCTTAATTTTGACTCATCTACGATTGTATTTGATACTGAAAGTGTCCAGTCATTGGCTTCTCCCCTAGCATAAACTACGTAGGGTGTCTTAGTAATAACACAATCCTTAGCCGATTTCTCAGTACCTGGGGGCATTCATGTTTATTATTGACAAAGCCACCAGACTATTCGTCTTCATAACTTTCACTTAGTCATAGGAGCTTGAATTGTGGGGGCGTTTGGCTAGCCCCCGATTAATGAAGTGGTCGGTCAAGCCGAGGTCAAAACCTAAACACTTTGGCTATTCTATGAGAACACTTCGTTTAACACGGGCAAAATCTCCATCGATTGTTTTGACACGGTCTTCAGATCGCCGACCAGTTTACGCTTATCATAACAGTCAGTTTTTGGCTTTCTCCACTCAGGTACTTGACTGATTGAGTCGGAAGTACAATCATAGTGGTTCACCCTTTACACACTTAGCCGAACTAATCGAAACGTAAGAGGTATGCATAGGAGCCGGGTAACCCAACTATTGACCAAAGAAATGATTCGAAACTTGGTGCATATAATGCAATATCCGAGACATAGGGCACCTTTTTAAATGAGCGTCGGGATTTTTAGGTGCAGTTTTAAATCCAAGCCCCTGATCGATAGCCCATGTATGATAAAATTTGTCTCTCATTCATATGGCAAATAAGGAAATATACACGCAAGGTATAATGACTAGACGAGATAATCGCTTTATTTATATAGCCGAACCGTGCAAGACGAGCTTGTCAGACATAGGTGCATTATGATATGATGGAGTTCTACAAAAATCTATGGTAGTTATGTTCTATTGTCCTTTGTGTGTCCCTTTCGCCTGTGTGTGCCTCCGTGTTGTTGACCAGTCACCCTTGTTCAATGCAAGGTGTTCGTATGTTAGCCAGCGGTATTTCTACTGGCCGCTCACTTGTCTTCTGTAGAAATGGGACATTTAAAACATTTAAAGAGGTAGCCCTTGGTAGCCGTGGGGGGGGAATCTTTGACGCTTAGCGTGGGTGTATGTTCCTGTGGGCTTTAAAAGTATCGTAGGAACATGTCCGAGAAGATTGAGTCACTAGATCGGTTAAGCCGAACAATGCGCTCGTATTTTATTTGCTCTGTGGCCTCCCAAGGGATCTTGAGGGTGAAGTTATGCACTCTAGGTACATAGTCTTCGGCTAGATAAGGGGGACCAAGAGTGCACCTCCCTATTTCGGGTGGCAACATGCAGAGCGGGGAGGCTGGGAAGCACCTCGGGTGTATTTGGAAGTACCCTTCTCACTTGGCTCATCGAGGGCCTTGGATGCCTCCTCGGCTTCTTGGACCTCCGTTGCGAAAGCGGCGGACTGCTTGTCCATTTGAAGGGAGCGTTCAGTGTTACCATTTATTGTGATAACGCCCTTTGGGCCCGACATCTTGAGCTTTAGATATGCATTGTTCAGGACTGCGTTAAACTTGGCAAAGGCATCTCGTCCCAGGAGTGTGTGGTGACCACTGCGGAATGGGACGATATCAAATATCAGGTCCTCGCTACGGAAGTTTCGGGGGAACCAGAGACTACCTAAAGGGTAATAGTTCCCTATCAATGTGCCTCCATGCAAGGTCTTACACCCTTAAACATGGTGTTTCTAGGTTTGATTCTTGACGGATTAATGCACATCTTCCTGGTTGTATTAGCGTAGATCACATTAAGTCTATTGCATCCGTCCATGAGGACTCAAGTGAGGTGGAAGACACCAAGGTAGACAATCCTCCATGTCAGATAGTAGTCGGTTGATCACGTCGGTCGAAGGTGATGAGGTGAGCCCACCATGGGTTAAACTTCGACGCTACAGACTCTAGGGCATAGACATCCCAAAGTCCTCACTTCCTCTCATTTTTGGATATGTGAGTGACATATATCATGTTCGATCCTTCACTTCTAGAGAGAATTGCTTTTGGCCTCTAATACGGTGCCTCAGTAGTCCATCCTCGTCTTTTCTACAAAGTTGTCCCTTGCTCGTGCTTTCGGTCAAGGATTTTCCAACACTCTTGATCACCCAACAATTCTGATTGGTGTGATTGGAGGGTTTATTCGCAATACGATGGATCTGACACGGCATATCAAGAATTATCTCTAGGGAAGACAGGCCATCCTTCTTCCCTTCAAACGGTTTCTTCTTCTGGCCGCTATGCTGGTTGCTGAATCCAGCATTGACTGTTGTTTCTTCGGCATCGCTATTATTTCCGTTTTTATGGAAGCGCTTATTATTTATGTTGCACCGAGGCTTGTGGTTCTCATCACAGACTTCGGAGGTGTTGGGGTCGCCATCTTTAGCATCACTACAAGCCACCCAGCAGTCTTCACCGGCGCAGAACCAAGTCATGAGAGAGGTAAGCATGGCCATGGTCTTCGGCTCATCCTATACGAGTTTTTGAATCAACCACTAGTCTCGGATACCATTGCGGAAAGCTGCAATTGCTTCTACCTCCGGACAACCGATTATTTAGTTCTCCTTGGTCAAGAACCGGTTCCAAAACTTCTGATCTGATTTGCTGGGTTGTTGTGTGATAAGGTTGAGGTTATTAGTGTCTGAAGGTCTCAGATAAGTGCCTTATAAGTTGGCTCAGAATGCATCTTTGAGCTCTTCCCAGCTTCCAATGGAGTCTTCGGGCAAGTTGTTAGGTGAGTGCCTCGTAGGCCCTTGAGTTTCAAGGGTAAGTATTTAATGGCATGGAGGTCATCTCCTCTAGCCATGTGAATATGGAGAAGGGTTAGTATTTAACCAAGTGTTTCTTACGTTAAATAGTAATATAACATAACTCCCCGTATGTGTTCTTTTTGTTCCCACCAAATGGCTAGATTGCCTGGTTCCCCGAAGTGATTTGTTGTTACTTCAGGTCACATAGTACGGGACACTCCCCAGCCACTGGCGGGGGAGGTAGAAGTCGATAGTTGGTTGAGACAACGTTTATAGCACGGATGGAGTATGTTTGATGTAAAGTACATAGCTACATAGAATCAAACACTCAGTTGCTTGTCAAGATTGTCTATTATGGTATCCAGGGTGCAGTATTCTTGCGACATAAGAGCGACTGGCATCACTTGGTCATACACCAAATGAAGTGGCACCTCTTGACCATCCGGCCCTACCAGCCCAACCCAAGCCAAATGCTCTGGGTCAAGTTTGGTAACGCGGGTCTTCACCATTGCCCTTGCCTCCCATGCTCCTTCTTGACAAGTCGATGTCTTCCATAGCTCGAAGAAATGCCAAGCTCCTTTGAATCGATTAGCCATCTCAGCCATCCCTTCTAGAGGTGTCTGGTCGGCCATACTGCCTTGACCATGCTCTTCATAGCTTTTCGAGCTTTCTCATGCATGATGGACAGTTCCTTTAGCAGGTTCCCTCCAAACGAGTTGGTTTCTTACTCGGGGCGCCCGGTCAGGAGAGCTAAACTAGAGACATTGCATGTTTCTTATATTAGCATAATCCACACATTGTACGGAATTTTTGAGTTGATATTTCACTCACAAAACATGCCACCTTTCAATCTCTGTTTCTCCTCATGGGCTTGTGCCAGTTGAGATTTTACACTCTCAATTTCTTCATCAGGTCGCTGGTTTTCCGCTTTGAGCTTGTTCTTTTCCTTATGATTCGGATTAGTACCCAGCAGCCAGCTTCGTGTTGTGATTCAGCATACCTTTGAGATTCTCTGACTGCACCTAGGACCTTCTGTAGTTGACCTATGGACTCACCTGCTACAAGGCAATCTTTCATTAGAAAAGGTGCCCCAAGCAATTCTGCATATTAAACCTTCTTACTCACCTTGTTCTTCCCTGGTGAACTTCTTAATGTCTTCTACTTCAGCTTTCGTAGCTGCCAACCGTGTTCGGTTTAACTCAATGTCCTCGGACAACTTTTTGTTTTGTTCCCTCGAGGCCTACATCATGATATAACAGCATTCAGACCCTTAACTTGGTCGTCCTGGCCAACTTAAGGCTCGGGGGCTACTGGGTTAGGATTTGTGTTCAGTTTAAAAAAACAAATCATTCACCTATAGGCTAGTCGACAAAAGGTTGGTGGCTCCCTCAAGTCATGTGCATGCGGCTCCGAGATATGCATCCACCGACCTAAGAACCTTAAACTCCTGGTCAGAAAATGCAAGGTGACGCAGGGACTCCTTCCTCTGTTGGTGATTCATCACACTTTCAACCTCGGAATGGGAAAAAGGGACCTCCTCCAAATCCTCTGGAAGCTGGTCCGCAGCGGGGACCTCCGCAATAACCCCGACCTTTGTCGAAGACCTCGGTTCGGGACAACCACCTGGCACTTCTTGGACGTCTTTGGACGAAGGCGGATATACCCGTCTCCTACAAAGGTCAGCAAATATTATAAGTTCTCTCGATGGCTATAATGATGACCAGACTATGAGTTGAGAATATTACCTCTTGGTCGAGTGAGGAAGTCCTGGATTAGGGGGTCCTCAAACAGACGTGGGCCGAATTGTATGGGCCACAAGGTGGGCATTGGATGATCAGGGTCACCGTCGCTAGGATGGAAGCGTTGAGGAGACATGACGTATCGTCCAAGTCGTCGATCGTAGATAGGCATGTTTATCTCTTCAGCATGTAACCGACCATGTGTAAACCCTTGACACCCTCGGCGTCTATATAAGCCAGAGGGGTTTAGGATGTAGGGACAGAACAACTCATCTAGGGTTAGCTATTTGATCTCGAGGTAGATCAACTATGTAATGCCTCATAAATTCAATACAACCAAGTAGGACATAGGGTATTGCCTCCATAGGATGGCCCAAACCTGGGTCAATCTGTGTCCCCTTCGTCTCCAGTTACCATCGGTTCTAGTCTCATAGTTCGGGACCCCCTACCCGAGATCCGCCGGTTTTGACACGGACATTGGTGCTTTCATTGAGAGTTCCTCTGTGAACGCCTAAGGAATCGATGGCTCGCCTCATCACGAGCAATGAGATCTGCATCCACGGGATTCTCATCTCTAATCAGAATCTCACAGGCAGTGACATCTTACCACATGCCAACCCGATCAGCCACCATGGCCAGATTGGGAGCATTTCCCCTGATCAGAGGATCAAGTTCGGAACCATAGAGTTTGTTGTTGATTCACAGGGAATACTTGTTCTAATGGATCCCTCGACCTTTGAGGAGAAGCGTGTAAGTCTGGACGCCTCGACGCCGAAGACATCAGGCCCCACTACCATACGGAACACGGATCTGCTTTGGCGCGGCTCCGGAACCGTCACGCTGCTCATAGAATCTACTCGCCTCGGCGACACTCATCCTACCATCGCCTCGTTCTTGATAGAAGCCATGCGTATGTTAGACGACCATGTTCCGGTCTATGACCGGCTCGGGATCAGGCTCGATGACAAGAAAATTCATGTCCCTCCGGTCACCCACCTTATCACTACCATCGAGTGCCCGTCCAAGGATTCATCCCGACAGCCGGAACTGAAAACAATATACTCCCCGGTCTTTGATCATCGAGACTTCATCAGCGAATCAGATGCCAGAGACCACCCTCGACCCGGATCATCATTGGCTAAGGACCTACCACACGATTCGGAATCTGCAATTCCGAACACTCAATGTGGCATGGAATTAAATTTTTCCCACCCACCACCCAAGACGATCATCCCGGTATTGTACCAAAACCCGCGTCCTCAGACTTTTGGGATATCAAGCAATTACAGGGAGAATCAGTCCATCACTTTTGGGCCAGACTCCTACTCGCTAGATACATAGAGAAAGGTCTTAGTGACCAAGATATAATGGCAATTTTCATTCGCAATTGCCATGATGAAGGGCTTCCTAAAGCCCTGGCCCATAGACACATTCGTGACTTTTCGGAGTTATCCGATTTGGTACAGAAAAACTATGCCATGGAAAGCGCTTGGCAATCTGAATGGTTGTTTTCGGACCCAACTTTCCCCAAGCACCCTTGCGAAGATCGGAAAAAGAGGGTACCTCCAAAGCGGCGAGCATGATACGAACCCGCCAAAAAAAGAAACAGGCCTCCTTCAGGGGTCGGCACTGTCCCTGATGGACTACTGGATAAACCGTGCCCTATACATTATGTGTTGCTAAACACAAGCCTGACTCACAACCTTAGAGCTTGCTGGGTCGTCAGGCAAGTGGCAAAAAGCGACGAGGCTATCCTTGAAACCCCTTCGTCGAATGGGCGCTCCCCATCGATGCCCGAATACAATGTCGAAGTCCTTACGGTCCAAGAAACATTCCCCTCAAGGAACAGGAGGAAAGAGCTCTGAGAGAGCTCGAAAAGGTCTACCATGTGGCAGCAACTAGTGTATGGGCAGACATACCGATTACCTTCGGAGATACTGACCAGCCGACCATTCTTCCTAGTCACTCACTGGCCGCACTAGTCTTGAACCCCATTATTGATGGATACAGGCCACATAAGGTGCTAATGGACGGCGGCAGTGGTTTAAACCTAATATATGAAGGCACCTTGGAAAAATGCAATTCGACCGATCTCGCATCGAACATAGCAGTACAACTTCCGGGGAATCATTCCAGGGAAAGAAGCACGCTGTTCCGGACGTATCGTCCTGGATGTAGTGTTCGGCATGCCCGAAAACTACCGATCTGAAGAACTTCTCTTCCACATTGTACCCTTCCCAAGCGGCTATCACGCCCTATTGGGACGTGATGCCTTCACAAAGTTCCAGGCTATACCCCATTACAGGTACATGAAACTTAAAAAGCCAGGACCAAATGGAGTGATCACGATCCCAAGTGATCCGAACATAGCCCTTCGGGACGAAAACAAAATGGCAGCACTCGCCCTTGAGGCATTAGCTGAGACTTTTGCTGCAGAATAACTGACCGCACTATAGTAAACAATTAACAAGGATGATGTGATCCTTAGCAAAAGGCCTAAGTCCACGTCCTTCAAACCCGCAGAGGAAATCGTGAAGTTTCAAGTCCATCCGACGGACCCCAATAAGATAGCATCCATCGGAGCCCAGCTCGTTCCCCTTCTGGATGAGGCACTGCGGAATTTTCTTCGAGAGAATTGGGACATTTTTTCTTGCCATCCTTCCGATATGCCTACAATCCCCCGACGGCTTGCCGACCATAGTCTGAACTTTATCGCAAGCTTTAAGCCCGTTAAATAGACTCTACATCGCTTCTCCGAACCCAAATGGCAAGCTTTGGGGGAAGAATTAGGTAAACTGCTAGAGGTCAGTTTTATTCGGGAGATCAAGCACCCCAAATGGTTGGCAAACCTAGTGATAGTACCAAAGAAATACAAGTCCTCGTGGTTGTGTGTTGATTTCAAAGACCTCAACAAAGCCTGCCCTAAGGACCCTTTCCCCTTACCACGCATAGACCAGATCATTGACGCCCCAGTCGGACATGATTTGTTGTGCTTCCTCAACCCTTACTCTGGATACCATCAGATTCAAATGAAGGAATCCGATCAAGCGACAACCGCATTCATCACCTCATACGGGGCATTCTGCTTCAACACGATGCCTTTCGGGCTAAAAAATGTTGGGGCCACATACCAGCGCATGATCCAGACGTGTCTCGCGACACATGTTGGTAAGACAGTCGAGGCGTCATGGACGACATGGTAGTCAAACCCAAACACATCATCTAGCTGATCGATGACCTATGACAAACCTTTTCCAGTCTACGCGAGTACGACATACGACTCAATCCGGAAAAATGTGTATTCGGAGTTCCTTCCGATAAGCTGCTTGGATTCATCATCTCCCATAGAGGAATAGAAGTGAATCCAGCTAAGATCCGTGCCCTATCGGAACTTGCAATTCCTACAGAGCTGAAGCATGTCCAGAGTCTAGATGGGTGCGTAGCGGTGTTAAGCCACTTTATCTCCCACCTCGTAGAGAAAGCTTTACCGCTCTATAAGCTGCTGAAATGGACCAACAAATTCGAGTGGACTGAGGAAGCAGCAGTTGCACTAGAAGAAATTAAAGCACTACTGGCAACCAATCCCATACTCACAGCACCAGGCATCGGTGAGCCCATGTTGTTATACATTTCGGCCACCAATCAAGTGGTCAGCGAGGTGCTCGTCTTTGAACGAGATGAGGAGGGACACAAATTCCAGACTCAGAAACCGGTCTATTATGTGTCAGAAGTGCTAACGCAGTGCAAGTCCAGATATCTGCACTACCAAAAGATAGCCTACACAGTGTTCATGGCATCAAGGAAACTCAGACACTACTTCCAAGAGTGTGTGGTAACAGTGGCATCCGAAGTCCCCCTGAATCATATAATCCACAACAGGGACGCCACTAGCCTCATAGCCAAGTGGGCCATTCAGCTCCTTCCCTTTGAAATAACCTATAAGCCATGTCATGCCATAAAATCTCAGGTATTGGCAGATTTCCTGGCTGAATGGACAGAGGCCGAGCTCCGCAAGGAATACAACACATACTCCCATTGGACAATGTACTTCGTTGGATCCAAAACCTTGGCCAGACTGGGGGCTGGAGTTATCCTCACATCTCCCACAGGCGACAACGTGTGATACGTGTTGCAAATCATGTATACCGACTCCAACAACGCAACTGAATACGAAGCTCTCCTTCATGGTCTTCGGATGGTAGTATCAATGGGCATACGATGACTAGAGGTACTAGAGACTCTAACTTGGCCATCTCAAAAATTAATGGCGAATTCGACGCCAAATACCCGAAGATGGTAGCATACAGAAATGCCATCCTAAAGATATCTGCTCGGTTTGAAGGGTTGAAATTTCACCATGTCGCTCGTGACAACAACCAAGCAGCTGACATACCGGCCCGTATGGGAGCCAAGCGCGACCCTGTCCCGAGAAACACCTTCTTGGAACGGCCCTTCAAACCATTCGTAGTGTGGCAAGATGATGACAAAGGTGCTAGTCCAGATACGACGGACGAGGTTGTTTCCCATGTAAACGAACCAAACAATCACATCATCGGCGGCTCCGTAGTGGGTGAAACACCTTCGGCTCATGAGGTAATGGCAGTAATTGCGCCATGGACAGAGCCCTTCCTCACCTACCTTCTTTGCAAGGAACTCCCCGAGGATCAAACAGAGGCACTGCGCATAGTTCGGCGATCCAAGGCCTACAAAGTATACGAGGGCGATTTATACAAGAAAAGCACAACCAAAATATTACAGCGGCGCATATTCGAGGAAGAAGGACAGGAGCTCCTCGCTGAAGTCCACGCAGGCATGGGCGGCCATCATGCCGCGGCAAGAGCCTTAGTTAGCAAGGCCTTCCGAGCTGGTTTGTTTTGGCCTACAACTCGGACGGACACCCAGTTGCTTGTCAAACATTGCATGGGGTGTCAACTCTTCGCAAATCAAAGTCACATGCCCCCAACAGCTCTTCGGACTATCCCGGTCACTTGGCCTTTCACGGTCTAGGGGATGGACATGGTCGGACCCCTTAAAGTGGGGACCAAGAAAAATAAATACCTACTGGTAATGGTTGAAAAATTCACCAAATGGATAGAAGCAAAGCCCGTCAAATCGGCTAAGACCGGACCAGTGATCGACTTCATCTCCGGCATGGTACACCATTACGGTGTCCCGCATAGCATAATAATGGATAAAGGATCCAACTTCACATCCCAAGAGGTCAAGGACTGGTGCACAAAAATTGGCATAAATCTCGATTACGCGTCAGTCTATCATCCGCAGACCAACGGACAAGTCGAACGAGCAAACGGCCTCATTATGAGTGGCATCAAGCCACGTTTGGTCCTATCTCTTCATGTGTCCGACTGTCATTTGGTGGAGGAACTCGACTCCGTTTTATGGGGCCTACACATCACCCCGAACAGATCAACGGATTACACATCGTTCTTCATGATCTATGGGGAAAGGCAGTCCTCCCCTACGACATTGTTCATGACGCACCAAGAGTACGCATGTACGAGGAAAAGGAGGCCAAGTTGGATCAACAGGACAACATAGACACCTTAGAGGGAGAGCGCGACATAGCTCGGGCTCGCTCTACTTTTTACCAGCAACAAGCACGACGCTAGCAGAGTAGGGAGGTCAGGGCAAAAGCATACAACATAGGCAAACTCGTCCTACGGCCCCTAGAGAAGCAGAAGAATAAAATCAACCCCAAATGGGAAGGCCCCTTCATCATTGACGAAGTACTCGCGGGAGGCGCCTATCGTCTTTGGAGCCCGTCGGACAATCGCCTTGAACCAAACCCATGGAACGCAGCACGTTTTCGGTGCTTCTACGGATAAACCGGTGTCGTCCAATTCTCCAATATTATTCCTTTTTATCGTCTTTTCTTTTTCCTTTTTTCTTCCCTTCCCACTTTGTTGTTTGTTAGGATTGATTTTTTTTCCATGTTCGGTCAAAGTGATCTTGTACTAAGGCTATCGGCATACACTATAAAGTGTTAAATCCGAACACAACACTCGGGAGCTTCTTCATGAAGCCAACATTTTTATATTATAAGTATTTACTCACACTTATCATGTACACACGTTTCCTTTTTCACGCTCAAGCCATCATATGCATCAATTCGAACTAAGACTTTGCCAAGATGGGTTGCCTCGCTCCTGTGTTTACCCTCTACGTTCCTGATTGTTCGGCTAGAGGGTAAAGGGAGAACCTGTGTGATTGTTATAACCGGGTCATCCAGATACGTACCTCGGATGGGTGAAGCCTGATACGTCTCCAACGTATCTATAATTTATGAAGTATTCATGCCATGTTTACAATTATTCTATATGATTTTGGTATGATTTTATTAGAACTAACCCGGACTGACGTTGTTTTCGGCAGAACTACCGTGGTGTTGTTTTTGCGAGGAAATAAAAGTTCTCGGAATGAGCTGAAAATTTACGGAGAATATTTTTGGAAAATATAAAAAATACTGGAGCGAATAGTCATTGGAGAGGAAGGTCGAGGAAGCCACAAACCATAGGGGAGCCCCCACCCCACTAGGGCACGCCCCTGGCTTGTGACTTCCTTGTGGACCCTATAGACTTCTTTCCGTCGCCACAAACTCCTATAAATACCAAAAAACACAGAAACAAACCTAGATTGGGAGTTTTGCCGCTGTAAGCCTCCAGAGCCACGAAAAACCAATCGGGAGCCCGTTACGGCACCCTGCCAGAGGGGGAAACCATCACCGGAAGCCATCTTCATCATCTCGACGGTCTCCATGATGATGAGGGAGTAGTTCACCCTCGGGGCTGAGGGTATGTACCAATAGCTATGTGTTTGATCTCTCTCTCTCTCTCTCGTGTTCTTGAGATGGCACAATCTTGATGTACCGCGAGCTTTGTTGATATAGATTGAATCATATGGAGTTTTTCCCTGTCTATCTTGTTGTGATGAATTGAGTTTTCCCTTTGAAGTTTTCTTATCAGAATGAGTCTTCAAGGATTTGAGAACACTTGATGTATGTCTTGCGATGGGATATCCATGGTGGCAATGGGATGTTCTATTGATCCACTTGATGTATGTTTTGGTGATCAACTTGCGGGTTTCGTGACCTTAGGAATCTATGCATAGGGGTTGGCACATGTTTTTTTTCTTGACTTTCTGGTAGAAACTTTGGGGCACTCTTTGAAGTTCTTTGTGTTGGATTGAACATGATGAATCTGAAATTATGTGATCCATATCGTATAACCAAGCCCGTGGGTACTTGTGGTGACATTGGAGTATCTAGGTGGCATTAGGGTTTTGGTTGATGTGTATCTTAAGGCATTATTTTAGTACGAACTCTAGGGCTGTTTGTGACACTTATAGGGATAACTCATAAGATTGATCAAAAAAATAACTTTGAGGTGGTTTCGTACCCTACAATGATTTCTTCATTAGTTCTCCGCTATTTGTGAATTTGGAGTGAACTCTTTGTCGCACGAGAGTGTTGGAAATATGCCCTAGAGGCAATAAATAAAGTGTTTATTATTATATTTCCTTGTTCATGATAATCATTTATTATCCATGCTATAATTGTATTGATTGCAAACGCATTACATGTGTGGGTAAATAGACAACACTTTGTCCCTAGTATGCCTCTAGTGAACTAGCTCGTTGGACAAAGATGGTCAAGGTTTTCTAGCCATTGACATGTGATGTCATTTGATAACGGGATCACATCATTAGGAGAATGATGTGATGGACAAGACCCAAACTAAAAACGTAGCATATGATCGTGTCAGTTTATTGCTACTGTTTTCTACATGTCAAGTATATGTTTATATGACCATGAGATCATGCAACTCACGGACACCGGAAGAGTGCCTTGTGTGTATCCAATGTCGCAACGTAACTGGGTGACTATAAAGGTGCTCTACAGGTATCTTTGAGGGTGTCTGTTGGGCTGGCATGGATCAAGACTGGGATTTGTTACTCCGTATGACGGAGAGGTATCTGAGGGCCCACTCGGTACTACAACATCACAATAAGCCTTGCTCGCAATGTGACTAAGTGTTAGTCACGGGATCTTGTATTATGGAACGAGTAAAGAGACTTGCCGGTAACGAGGTTGAACTAGGTATGGAGATACCGACAATCGAATCTTGGGCAAGTAACATACCGAAGAACAAAGGGAACATCATACAGGATTAACTAAATCCTTGACATAGAGGTTCGACCCATAAAGATCTTCGTAGAATATGTAGGAACCAATATGGACATCCAGGTCCCGCTATTGGTTATTGACCGTAAAGGTGTCTTGGTCATGTCTACATAGTTCTTGAACCCGTAGGGTCTGCAAACTTAAGGTTTGGTGACGTTTCGGTAGTATACAGTTATGTATGGTGGTGACCGAAGGTTGTTCGGAGTCCTGGATGAGATCCCCGACGTCACGAGGAGCTCCATAATGGTTCGGAGGTAAAGATTGATATATAGGAAGTCCTATTTTGGTCTCCGGAAAAGTTTTGGGCTCATCGGTAGTGTACCAGGAGTGTCGGTAGTGTACCGGGAGACCATCGGTAGGGGTATTTCGACCCAAGAGGCTACATGGGCTGTGGGAGGATGAATACCAGCCCTTAGTGTGCTGGAGGAAGTCCCAGAAAGGGCCCATGTGACTGGGAAGAAAAAGCCCAAAAGGAAAAAGGTGGAAAAAGGAAAAAGGGTTAAATTAGGAAGGAGTCCTAATCCTACTAGGAGTGGAGGAGGAGGACAACTCCCTCCTGGTTTGGCCGACCCAAGGGCTGGATCCTTGGGAGCCAAGCCTTCTCCTCCTCTCCTCCTATATATACTAGAGATTTTTAGGGTTTTGGCACCAGATTTTCAGCCACGTGCTACCCGTTCCTCCAGTGCATAGTTTCTCCTCTAGATCGGATTCCTGTAGTGCTTAGGCAAAGCCCTGCCGGAATAGCTCCACCACCATCGTCGGAGTGCCGTCACGCTACCGGAGAACTCGTCTACCTCTCTGCTCCCTCTTGCTAGATCAAGAAGGTGGAGATCGTCATCAAGTTGTACGTGTGTTGAACGCAGAGGTGTCATCCGTTCGGTGCTTGATGGGGACGGATCGTGATTGGATCGCGGGACGCTCGGCAATTTGGATCGCGAAGACGTTCGACTACACCAACCGGGTTTCTTAACGCTTCCCACTTAGCGATCTACAAGGGTATGTAGATCCACTCTCCCTCTCGTAGATGCTCATCACCATGGATAGGTCTTGCGTGAACATAGGAAAAAAATTGTTTCCCATGCGACGTTCCCCAACAGTGGCATCATGAGCTAGGTCTATGTGCAGATGAGATCTAAAGTAGAACACGAAGAGTTTGTGGGTGTTGATGCTTAGATTTATTCCTCCCTTGGTCGTGTTTTGGTTCAGCGGTATTGTGGGATGAAGCAGCCCAGACCAACCTTACTCGTACGCTTACGAGAGACCGGTTCCATCGACTGACGTGTAACTTCGTAGCACAAAGATTGCTGGTGGGTGTCTGTTTCTCCTAATTTAGTTGGATCGGATTCTACAAAGGCGGTCCTTGAGAAGGTTTAAAAGCAACTTATGTATCACCGTTGTGGTTTATGCGTAGGTGAGGATTGTTCTTGCTAGATACCCGTAGCAGCCACATAAAACATGCAACAACAATTGGAGGACGTCTAACTTGTTTTTGTAGGGTATGTTGTGATGTGATATGGCCAATTACATGATGTGATATATGTGATGTATCAGATGATCATGTGTTGTATAGAATATCACGACTTGCATATCGATGAGTACGGCAACCGATAGGAGCCATAGGGTTGTCTTTAATTATTGTATGACCTGTGTGTCAATCATTAAGCGCTATGTAATGCTTTACTTTATCGCCAAACGGTAGCAATAGTAGTACAAGCGTGATGGGCGCAACAACCCCAATGGCAACACGTTGATGGATATCAAGATGATGGAGATCATGGTGTCGTGCCGGTGACGATGGAGATGATGCCGGTGCTTTCAAGATGGAGATCAAAAGCACAATTTCATGGCCATATCATGTCACTTATGATTTGCATGTGATGTTAATCCTTTTATGCACCTTGTTTTGCTTAGGACGACGGTAGCATTATAAGGTGATCCCTCACTTAAATTTCAAGATGAATTGTGTTCTCCCCGAGTGTGCACCGTTGCGAAAGTCCGTCGTGTCGAGACACCACGTGATGATCGGGTGTGATAGTCTCTATGTTCACATACAACGGGTGCAAGCCAGTGTTGCACATGCAGAACACTCGGGTTAAACTTGACGAGCCTAGCATGTACAGACATGGCCTCGGAACACAAGATACCAAAAGGTCGAACATCAGTCATATAGTAGATATGATCAACATGATGATGTTCACCATTGAAACCACCTCAACTCACGTGATGATCGGACTTGAGTTGGTGAATTTGGATCATGTCACACTCAGATGACCTGAGGGATGTCAATTTGAGTGGGAGCTTTAGTAATTTGATTAACTAACTCATTATCTTGAACAATAATCTAAGTAATATTTGCATATTTATGTTGTAGATCAATGGCTCGCGCAGTAGCACCCCTGAATTTTAATGCGTTTCTAGAGAAAGCTAAGTTGAAAGATGATGGAAGTAACATTGTTGACTGGGCCCGTAATCTGAGGATTATCCTCACGGCTTCCCAGAAATCATATGTCCTTGATGCACCGCTTGGTGACCAACCAGAAGACATCTCATCCGAAGACGTTAAGAACGCTTGGGAGGCACGTTCTGGAGATTACTCAATAGTTCAGTGTGCAATATCGTATGGCTTAGAACGGGGACTTCAAAGACGTTTTGAAAGTTATGGAGCATATGAGATGTTCCAGGAGTTGAAGTTTATCTTTCAAAAGAATGCCCGAATCGAGAGGTATGAGACCTCTGATAAGTTCTATGCTTGCAAGATGGAGGAGAACGGGTCTATCAGTGGACATATACTTAGAATGTCTGGGTATTCGACTCAACTAGCGGAGTTGGGAATTGCCCTTCCGCCACAGGCGATCACTGACAGAGTTCTTCAATCACTGCCACCTAGTTACAAGAGCTTTGTGATGAACTATAACATGCACGGGATGAACAAGTCAGTCGCCGAGCTGTTTGCGATGCTAAAAGTCACTGAGTCTGAAATCCAAAAAGAACATCAAGTGTTGATGGTCAATAAAATCACTAGTTTCAAGAAGAATGGCAAGGGCAAGGTCAAGAAGGGTGCAACCAAGAAGGATGACAAAGCAGTTGCTACTCCTGTAAGGAAGCCCAAGCGTGGACCCAAGCCAGAAACTGAGTGCTTTCATTGCAAGGGAACTGGTCACTAGAAGCGGAACTGCCCCAAGTACCTGGCTGACAAGAAGGCGGCCAACGACAAACAAGGTATATATGATATACATGTTATTGATGTGTACCTTAGTATCTCTCGTTGTAGTGCCTGGGTATTTGATACCGATTCGGTTGCTCACATTTGCAACTCAAAACAGGAATTATGGAATAGACGAAGGCTGGCAAAGGATGAAGTGACGATGCGCATGGGAAATGGTTCCAAGGTTGATGTGATCACCGTCGGCACGCTCTCTCTTCGATTACCATCGGGATTGGTGATGAACCTGAATAATTGTTATTTAGTGCCTACGTTAAGCATTAACATTGTATCTGGATCTTGTTTATGGCGAGATGGTTACTCATTTAAATCAGATAATAAAGGTTGATCTATTTATATGAGTAATATCTTTTATGGTCATGCACCCAATGTGAGGGGTTTATTCATATTGAATCTTGATAGTGATGACACACATGTTCATAACATTGATGCCAAAAGATGTAGAGTTGATAATGATAGTACCACTTTCTTGTGGCACTGTCGTTTAGGTCATATTGGTGTAAAACGCATGAGGAAGCTCCATGCTAATGGACTTTTGGAGTCACTTGATTTTGAATCACTTGACACATGTGAACCATGCCTCATGGGCAAGATGACTAAAACGTCGTTCTCTGGAACAATGGAACGGGCAAGTGACTTATTGGAAATCATACATACTGATGTGTCTGGTCCAATGAATGTTACAGCGCGTGGTGGATATCGTTATTTTCTCACCTTCACTGATGATTTAAGTAGATATGGTATATTTACTTAATGAAACACAAGTCTGAAACGTTTGAAAAGTTGAAGCAATTTTAGAGTGAAGTTGAGAACCATCGCAACAAGAAGATTAAATTCCTACGATCTGATCGAGGAGGTGAATATCTGAGTTATGAGTTTGGCAGTCACATAAGACAGTGTGGAATTGTTTCACAGTTGACACCACCTGGAACACCACAGCGTAATGGTGTGTCCGAACATCGTAATCAAACCTTATTAGACATGGTGCGTTCGATGATGTCTCTTGCTGATTTGCCATTATCGTTTTGGGGTTATGCATTAGAGACAGTTGCATTCACTTTAAATAGGGCACCATCAAAATCCATTGAGACGACGCCATATGAGCTATTGTTTGGCAAGAGGCCAAAGTTGTCATTTCTTAAAGTTTGGGGATGTGATGCTTATGTCAAAAAGATTCAGCCTGAAAAGTTGGAACCCAAAGAGGAGAAATGCGTCTTCATAGGATACCCGAAAGAGACAGTCGTGTATACCTTCTATCTCAGATCCGGAGGCAAAGTGTTTGTCGCTAAGAACAGAACATTTCTTGAGAAAGAGTTTCTCTCGAAAGAATTGAGTGGGAGAAAAATAGAGCTTGATGAGGTTATTGAACCTTTACTTCAACCAAAAAGTAGCACAGCACAGAAAGATGTTTTTGTGGAACCTACAACGGTTGAAGAGGAAGTTAATGATGATGATCATGAAGCTTCGGATCAAGCTGCTATTGAACCTCGTAGGTCGACAAGGCCGCGTACTACTCCTGAGTGGTACGGCAACCCCGTCTTGGAGGTCATGTTGTTGGACAACAATGAACCTACGAGCTATGGAGGAGCAGTGATGGGCCCGGATTCCGAGAAATGGTTAGAGGCCATGAAATCCGAGATGGGATCCATGTATGAAAACAAAGTATGGACTTTGGAAGTATTACCTGAAGGGCGAAAGGCCATTCAGAACAAATGGATCTTCAAGAAGAAAACAGACGCGGACGGTAATGTCACCGTCTATAAATCTCGACTTGTGGCAAAGGGTTTTTCACAGTTCAAGGAGTTGACTACGATGACCTTCTCACCCGTAGCGATGTTAAGTCTGTCAGAATCATGTTGGCAATAGTTGCTTATTTCGACTATGAAATTTGGCAGATGGATGTCAAAACAGCGTTCCTCAACGGTTTCCTTGAGGAAGAGTTGTATATGATGCAACCAAAAGGTTTTGTCGATCTAGAGAATGCTGACAAAGTTTGCAAACTCCAACGATCCATTTATGGGCTGGTGCAAGCATCTCGGAGTTGGAATAAGCGTTTTGATGAGGTGATCAAAGTGTTTGAGTTTATACAAGTTTATGGAGAAGCTTGTATTTACAAGAAAGTGAGTGGGAGCTCTATAGCGTTTCTAATATTATATGTGGATGACATATTGCTGATTGGAAACAATATAGAAATCCTAGAAAGCGTGAAGGAATATTTGAACAAGAGTTATTCAATGAAGGACCTAGGAGAAGCTGCTTTCATATTAGGCATTAAGATCTATAGAGATAGATCGAGACGCTTAATAGCACTTTCACAGAGCACATACCTTGATAAAGTTTTGAAGAAGTTCAAAATGGATCAGTCCAAGAAGGGGTTCTTGCCTGTGTTACAAGGTGTGAAGTTGAGTAAGACTCAATGCCCAGTGACTACAGAAGATAAAGAAAAGATGAGTGTCATCCCCTATGCTTCAGCCATAGGCTCTATCATGTATGCAATGTTGTGCACAAGACCCAATGTCAGCCTTGCCATAAGTATGGACGGAAGGTTTCAGAGTGATCCTGGAATGGAGCATTGGGCAGCGGTCAAGAATATCCTTAAGTACCTGAAAAGGACTAAGGAAATGTTTCTCGTTTATGGAGGTGATGAAGAGCTCGTTGTAAAGGGTTACGTCGATGCAAGCTTTGACACTGATCCGGATGACTCTAAGTCACAAACCGGATACATATTTATTCTCAACAGGGGAGCGGTAAGCTGGTGCAGTTCCAAGCAAAGCGTGGTAGCCGATTTTACGTGCGAAGCGAAGTACATCGCAGCCTCGGAGGCATCGAAGGAAGGTGTCTGGATGAAGTAGTTCATGACAGATCTTGGAGTAGTGCCCAGTGCACTGAATCCAATGAACCTGTTCTGTGACAACACTGGTGCCATTGCTTTGGCCAAGGAACCAAGGTTTCACAAGAGGACCAGACACATAAAGCGACGCTTCAACTCCATCCGCGATTACATCGAGGAAAAGGACATAAATATTTGCAAAGTGCACACGGATGTGAATGTTGCAGACCCGTTCATTATAAAGTGTTTATTATTATATTTCCTAGTTCATGATAATCATTTATTATCCATGCTATAATTGTATTGATTGGAAACACATTACATGTGTGGGTAAATAGACAACACTTTGTCCCTAGTATGCCTCTAGTGAACTAACTCGTTGGTCAAAGATGGTCAAGGTTTCCTAGCCATTGACATGTGATGTCCTTTGATAACGGGATCACATCATTAGGAGAATGATGCGGTGGACAAGACCCAAACTACAAACGTAGCATATGATCGTGTTAGTTTATTGCTACTGTTTTCTGCATGTCAAGTATATGTTCCTATGACCATGAGTGCCGGGAGTGTACCGGGAGACCATCGGGAGGGGTATTTCGACCCAAGAGGCTACATGGGCTGTGGGAGGATGAATACTAGCCCTTAGTGGGATGGAGGAAGTCCCATAGAGGGCCCATGCGTCTGGGAAGAAAAATCCCAAAAGGAAAAAGGTGGAAAAGGCAAAAGGGTTAAATTAGGAAGGAGTCCTAATCCTACTAGGAGTGGAGGAGGAGGACTCCTCCCTCCTGGTTCGGCCGACCCAAGGGCTGGCTCCTTGAGAACCAAGACTCCTCCTCCTCTCCTCCTATATATACTAGCGGGTTTTAGGGTTTTGGCACTAGATTTTCAGCCACGTGCTACCCGTTCCTCCAGTGCATAGTTTCTCCTCCAAATCGGATTTCTGCAGTGCTTAGGTGAAGCCCTGCTGGAATAGCTCCACCACCATCGCTGGAGTGCCGTCACGCTGCCGGAGAACTCATCTACCTCTCCGCTCCCTCTTGTTGGATCAAGAAGGTGGAGATTGTCATCAAGATGTACGCGTGCTGACCGCGCAGGTGTCGTCCGTTCGGTGCTTGATCGGGACGGATTGTGATTGGATCGCGGGATGCTCGGCGATTTGGATCGCAAAGACGTTCGACTACACCAACCGCGTTTCTTAACGCTTCCCTCTTAGTGATCTACAAGGGTATTTAGATCCACTCTCCCTCTCGTAGATGCTCATCACCATGGATAGGTCTTGCGTGAACGTAGGAATAATTTTGTTTCCCATGCAACGTTCCCCAACAGAGAGGTACTTACATATGATTCAACTATGTCAATATTGTTGAGAGAGATCGCACTATTGAAAGTATGGACCCTAGGCCTTGTTTCCAAGCATTTATATAATTTTTTGCTCGCTGTTTACTATTTGTTACCTTGCTGTTTTTATATTTTCAGATTACAAAAACCAATATCTACCATCCATATTGCACTTGTATCACCATCTCTTCGCCGAACTAGTGCACCTATACAATTTGCCATTGTATTGGGTGTGTTGGGGACACAAGAGACACTTTGTTATTTGGTTGCGGGGTTCTTCGAGAGATACCATCTTCATCATACGCCTCCCACAGATTGATAAACCTTAGGTCATCCACTTGAGGAGAAATTGACATTATCCTACAAAACTCTGCGCTTGGAGTCCCAACACGAGTCTACAAGAAGAAGGTTGTGTAGTAGACATCAAAGCCGAAAGCTAGCTATCTTACATAGACAATTGGTCGGCCCTGACGGAAGCACTTAATACGGCTATGGCCTTATCGCCATCGTTTGGGGTCCTTTTAAAAAAACACCCTTAGCCGCATACTAGCAGTATTCGTACCTTTACCTACGATCTTCGTAGGGGCCCAAAGAAAGGTATCGATAGAGGTAATATTTTCCTCAGAAGATGTTTCTTATGCTAAGCAGTAATATAACATATCTCTCTATGTGCTTTTTGTCTATTCGTACCGCATGGCTGGATTGCTTGGTTCCCCAAACATAATTCTCTCTTTTGGAATAACAAATTGTGAGGGACACTCCCGCGCTCTTCACATGGGAGGGAGAAGCTGATGGCCGGTTAAGGCAAAGTTTACAACACATATTGTTCATAAAAAAGTATATAAAATGACACATTCGGCTGCCGATCTAAGTTATCGATTATGGTGTCTAGGGAGCAGTCTTCCTATGAAAGGAGGGCAGCAGGCATCACTTGGTCATACACCAGGTGGAGGGGCATTTCTTGACCATCCGATCCCACAGGACCAACGCCATCCGCTCGGGGTCAAGTCCGGTGTAGCGGGTCTTGATCATTTCCCATGCCTTCCGTGCTCCCTCCCGGCAAGTCGATGTCTTCAATAGCTCGAACCTGCTTCGAGCTTCCTTGAATCGATAGGTCAGTTCGAACATCCCTTCTAGTGACTGTTCGGCAGGCCATAGCGCTTTTACCATGCCTTTCATTGCTTTCCAACCATGCTCATGGAGGGTGGACAGCTCCTTTAGCAAGTTCCCCAGGTAGGATCCGAACTCTTCTACAGGATGTCCGGACAGAAGACCTATACATGAGGGAAAGACATTCTTATCATACTTCCTTTACACAAAGTACATAATAATTTTCGGATCATACTTACCGAATATGCCCCTCTGAAGTTTCTGATTTTCTTCTTGGGCCTGGGCTAATTGAGCCTTTAAATTCTCAATTTCCTCGGCCTGTTTTTTCTTCTCCACTTGGAGATGGTTCATAACACACACCCAGACTCGTGCTGGGTCTCGGCGTACCATTGAGCTTCTCGGGCTTCACCGAGCTCTTTTTGCATATTCCCTATGGATTTGGCTACTAAATAGAATCCTTGCGTCAGCATGGACATTTATTAGAAATTAACAGCACCGGTATACTCACCATGGGCCTCCCGGGTGAAGCTCTTCACTTCCTCTAGCTCCGCCTTCACAGCTTGAACCTGTGATTGTCTCTCCTTTAGCTCCTTGGCCAGTTGCATGTTCTATTGCTTCGAAGCCTGCATTAGTAGCACAACAGCGTTAAAGACCCTTAATTTGGTTGTTCCAAAGCAATTTAAGGCTCAGGGGCAACTAGGTTTACATGAGTGTTTGGACTCTACAAAAACCGATTACTTACCTGCATGTTGGCCGATATCAACTTCATAGCTTCACCGAACCCGGCTCGGGCAGCACCAATGTGCGCGTCCGCCGAGTGAAGGGTGTCGAACTCTTGTTCGGAGAATATTGGGTGCCGCATGGCCTCCCGTCATCACCGATGATTCATGGCACTTCCCAATTCCAATTTGGTAACGGATACACGACCACTCGAATCGACAGGTACTGTTTTGGCCATGGGGGCTCCTATAGCAGGATCGGCACGAGCTGTGGCTCTGGAATTTTGGCATTTGCCGGACACCTTGGCGACCTCCTCGACGGGAGAAGGCTGGGCATTTTGCCTAAGTATTTCAGTGAAATAAATTGCCGTAAGGCTCTATTGATTATGATAATAAGCGGATAACCAAACAATGTGCCTTTGGGTTGAGCGGGCAGGCGGATTCGTCCTTGTGACCGGCTCTTTGGTAGGATCCCTGTTGGCTTCCGATTCGGCCACACTCTCGGTTGCCGGCATATGGCGCGTGGATCGATGGCGTTTGGGAGTCGGAGCCGGCGTTTTCAGGGCGCCGTTGGTAGCTTGCCTCTTGCAGGACGAGCTCTTCTTCTTCTTGTCCGCGGCACAGATGGAGAACGACCCGGGGTAAACGATATGTTAGCCACCGGGGATTGGTCGAGGCTAACCTGATAATAGACTCTGTCTTCAAAATCAATTAGAAGACCCAGGTCCTCATGTGAATAGCTTTAGGGCTTAGGAGCCGGACAATTGACTGTCTCAGTGAAGCTCCTCCATTCCTATTCACACAAGACTTCGGTGAAATGAAGTATGGAATAGAAATCGTGAACTATGTTTGTAGAGGGAAAAGGGCTTACCCATTCGATGGGATTGTGGGTTGAGTATCCTTCCTTGGTTGCCTGCTGAATAATATCCTCTTGCTCCCCTTTATACAGGTCGGCAAGGGCGACGGCCAATGTTGCCTGGTTGGCCGTCCCTAGTCTTTGAGAGTGTGTGGTGTCGCTTGTCCCGTTATAGCGCCACAAGGGGTGCACCCTCTGTTGGAGGGTTGCACGCACGGGGAGATGTCAGCGGCCATGACATCGATCATGGTCAGTTGATGGTGGGCAAGCATCCGCACCTGAGCTGCTAGGCATTGCACTTCGACGCTTTCCTCCTGGGACGGACTCCTCGGCCGCCAGTTGTATCTTTTATTTAAGGGGGCATCGGAGTATTTGGGTATACCTGTCCGAGCTGGCTCAAATAGGGGGACGTCTTCAATATAAAACCATTCTGAAGTCCACACATCGGATTGCTTTGGTGTACCCACCTGATATCCTATCCCCGCTATACGGCACACTTTGGCTCCGTCAACCTCCAAAATTGTCTTGTAACGAGTTCTGGGGACGAGACAGAAATATTTTCTCCACAATTCGAAATGCGCCTCACAACCGAAGAACATCTTGTAGAGGGCAACGAAGACTGAGATGTGCAAGATGGACCCCGGAGTAAGGTGGTGAAGCTCGATCCCATAGAATTTCAGCAATCCCCTTAGAAACGGGTGGATGGGAAACCCGAGGCCCCGACGGAGAAAAAGGATGAACATACATGTTCCCCCCTGTGAGGATTGGGGAAACGCTCGGCGAAAGCTTCATTGTTGCAGGAGATTAAACCTACGTGGGTCACCGCCAGATCTGAAGGAGGGAGATACCCATGGGTCTCTAGATCACGGAGCCGCGGGAGTGCTACGGAGCATCTAGTCCAGTCCCCTAGACGTGAACCGTAGGGGCGCACGGAGGAGCTGGGGGCGTTAGCCATGTTTTTCGTGGATTTTCCGCTTGGAGCTTTTTTCGATGGGGAGGAAGACGATGTGGTCTGAACCACGATTTTGTTTGATTAAATGGGTGATGCCTCCATTGCGGAGGGGTAAGATTGTAAAAATCACTAGCCACTCACCTCCCCACGACGCGTGGAAATCAAGGAACACAGGCGGTTATTATAATGGACCTACGTCCCAACGCTTGGGATCTTGCCGAAGACTGGTCGATTGCCGAACAAGGAGGAGTGAGGGACTCGCCTCGCAAGCTGAAGATGACGACATGAGGAGATTGACCGGATATATATCGGTGTTGAAGGCTAGTCCGGGGGCTACTAAGGGAGTCCTGGATTAGTGGGTCCTTAGATAGATGACCTATTACTTATGGGCCAAACTGTATGCGTCGCAAGGTGGGCATTGGATGATCAGGGTCACCGTCGCCAGAATGGAAGCCTCAAGGATCCATGACGTATCCTCCAAGTCATCAATCGTAGATAGGCATTTTTATCTCTTCGGCATGTAACCGACCATGTGTAAACCCTTGACACCCTTGGCGTCTATATAAGCCGGAGGGTTTTAGGATGTAGGGACAAAACAACTCATCTAGGGTTAGCTATTCGATCTCGAGGTAGATCAACTCTATAACCCCTCATACCATCAATACAACCAAGTACGATGTAGGGTATTACCTCCATAGGAGGGCCCAAACCTGGGTAAATCTGTGTCCCCTTCGTCTGTTGTTACCATCGTTTCTAGTCTCATAGTTCGGTACCCTGCTACTTCTCGAGCATGCATTGGTTTCCCGTGAAGAGGAACGGTTTGCTGCAGCAAAGTAGATAAGTATTCCCCTCGGTTTTTGAGAACCAATTTATCAATCCAGTAGGAGATACAAGCGAGTCACCAATAGATGTACCTGCACAAAGAATCAAACTCTTGCACCCAACTCTATAAAGGGGTTGTCAATCCCTTCATGGTTACTTGCAAGGATGAGATCTAATAGAGATAGATATAATAGGATGCTTGAACAGAAAGTAAAACTAAAAGTAAAAATAATGCAGCAAGTATTTTTGGTATTTTTGGTTTTAGATCTGAAAGTATAATATGGAAAATAGATCCGGGGGGCATAGGTTTCACTAGATGGCTTATCTCATGATGGCAAGTATTACGTGGGTGAAAAAACTACTGTCGAGCAATTGATAGAAAAGTGAATAATTATGAAGATATCCAAGGCAATGATTATGCATATAGGCATCAAATCCGTCACAAGTAGACCGAAACGATTTTGCATCTACTACTATTACTCCACACATCGACCGACTCCGCGTGCATCTAGAGTATTAAGTTCATGAAGAACAGAGTAACGCATTAAGTAAGATGACATGATGTAGAGGGATAAACTCAAGCAATATGATGAAAACCCCATCTTTTTACCCTTGATGGCAACAATACAATACGTGCCTCGCTACCCCTACTTTGTCACTGGGTGAGAACACCACAAGATTGAACCCAAAACTAAGCACTTCTCCCATTGCAAAAATTGGCAATCTAGTTGGCCAAACCAAACCAATAACTCGAAGAGACTTCAAATATATGAAATCATGCATAAAAGAATTCTGAAAAGACTCAAATAATATTCATGGATAATCTGAACATAAACCCACAATTCATCGGATCTCGACAAACACACCGCCAAAGAGTATTACATCGGATAGATCTCCATGAAGATCATGAAGAACATGGTATTGAGAAGCAAAGAGAGATAAGAATCCATCTAGCTACTAGCTATGAACGCGTAGGTCTGTAGTGAACTACTCATGCATCATCGGAGGGGCAATGGAGTTGATGTAGATGCCCTCCGTGATTGAATCCCCCTCCGATAGATTACCGGAAAAGGCTCCAAGATTGGATCTCTTGGGAACAGCGGCTTCTGGCGGCGAAAAAGTGTTTTCGTGGCTCGTTCTGATAATGATGGAATATTTGAAAATTTATAGGACAAAGATTAGGGTTAGGGGAGCTGTCATGGGCCCACAAGCCTGCTAGGAGCGGCATACCCCCTAGTCACAACCCTAGGTCTTTTGGCCCCACGATGGCTCCTCTGCCTTGGTTCTCAAGTCTCGTAGTTTCCTTTCGTTCCAGAAAAAATCATTTTGAAGGTTTTATTTCGTTTGGACTCCGTTTAATATTCCTTATCTATGAAACTCAAAAACAAGGAAAAAACAGAAAGTGGCACTAGGCTCTAGATTAATAGGTTAGTCCCACAAATAATATTAAATAGCAAATTAATGCATACAAAACATCCAAAAAAAATAATATAATAGCATGGAACAATCAAAAATTATAGATACGTTGGACACGTATCAGACCCCCTACCCGAGATCCGCCGGTTTTGACACCGACATCTAGGGTGCGGCCTAGGTAGTTCATGTGTCCGCCACATGCTTGGAAGCTCTACTGTCATTTGTTGCATTTATGGCCAGCGCCGCTCTCGCCGATGTTCGCCGCATGGTGTGACGGCCCTTGAGAATAGAAGTCAGCATACTCAGAATGATGGGAGGTGAGGGCCCTCTTCGGGAAAAAGGCCTTCTTGTTACTTATAGCAGAGGAAGGGAGTGTCCCAAGGTGATCGGCCAAAAGGGACACCTTAGAGCCATCAAGACTCTCCTGGTCATGTCTACATAGTTCTCGAACCCGCAGGGTCTGCACACTTAAGGTTCGGTGACGTTTCGGTAGTATAGAGTTATGTATGGTGGTGACCGAAGGTTGTTCGGAGTCCCGGATCAGATTCCATACATCAAGAGGAGCTCTGGAATGGTCTAGAGGTAAAGATTGATATATAGGAAGTCCTATTTTGGTCGCCGAAAAAGTTTCGGGCTCATCGATACTATACCGGGAGTGCCGGGAGTGTATCGAGGGACCATCGGGAGAGGTATTTCAACCCAAGATGCTACATGGGCTGTGGGAGTAGGTAAACCAGCCCTTGGTGGGCTGGCCGAAGCCTCCTCTAAAGGCCCATGCGGCTGGAGTGATTTGAGAAGGAAAAAAATCCAAAGGTGGAGAGGTGGAAAGAGTTTCCAAGTCGAAAGGAGGAATCCTACTCCTAATAGGATTGGAGTAGGACTCCTCCACCTCCAATTTCGACCAAACCTTGAGGGTTTGAGGCTTCCTCCTCCCCTCGCTCCCTCCTATATATACTAGAGGATTTAGAGGACAAAGCTAACCCTAATAGCCACGTGCTACCTCTCCTCTAGATCGCAGTTTCTCCTCTAGATCGGTTTTCAGCGGTGCTTAGGCGAAGCCCTACTGGAATACCTCCACCACCATCACCGCAACACAGTCACGCTGCCGGAGAACTCATCTACCTCTCCGCTCCCTCTTGCTGGATCAAGAAGGAGGAGATCATCATCGAGCTGTACATGTGTTGAACGCGGAGGTGTCGTCCGTTTGGCGCTAGATTGGAAGGACCGTGATCAAGATCGCGAGATGGATCATGATGAGATCATGGCACCAATCGTGATGAGTTCGTGGGATGGATTGTGATGAGATCGTGGGATACTTGGCGATTTGGATCGTGAAGACGTTCGACTACACCAACCACGTTTCTAAACGCTTCCCGCTTAGCGATCTACAAGGGTATGTAGATCCACTCTCCCTCTCGTAGATGCTCATCACCATGGATAGATCTTGCGTGTGCATAGGAAAAGTTTTGTTTCCCATGCAACATTCCCCAACAGTGGTATCAGAGCTAGGTCTATGTGTAGATGAGATCTCGAGTAGAACACAAAGAGTTTGTGGGCGCTGATGCTTAGATTGCTTCCTCCCTTGGTCGTATTTCGGTTTAGCGGTATTGTGGGATGAAGCGGCCCGAACCAACCTTACTTGTACGCTTACGAGACCGGTTCCATCAACTGACGTGTAACCTCATTGCACAAAGATGGCTGGTGGGTGCCTGTTTCTCCTACTTTATTTGGATCGGATTCGACAAAGGCGGTCCTTGAGAAGGTTGAAAAGCAACTTATGTATCACCGTTGTGGTTTATGCGTAGGTGAGAATTGTTCTTGCTAGATACCCGTAGCAGCCACATAAAACATGCAACAACAATTAGAGGATGTCTAACTTGTTTTTGCAGGGTATATTGTGATGTGATATCGCCAATTACATGATGAGATATATGTGATGTATGAGATGATCACGTTTTGTATAGAATATCACGACTTGCATGTCGATGAGTACAGCAACCGGCAGGAGCCATAGGGTTGTCTTTAATTATTGTATGACCTGCGTGTCAATCATTAAGCGCTATGTAATGCTTTACTTTATCGCTAAACGGTAGCAATAGTAGTAGAAGCTTGATGGGCGTGACAACCCCGATGGTGACACGTAGATGGAGATCAAGATGATGGAGATCATGGTGTCGTGCGGGTGACGATGGAGATCATGCCGGTGCTTTCAAGATGGAGATCAAAAGCACAAGTTCATGGCCATATCATGTCACTTATGATTTGCATGTGATGTTAATCCTTTTATGCACCCTGTTTTGCTTAGGACGACGGTAGCATTATAAGGTGATCCCTCGCTTAAATTTCAAGATGAATTGTGTTCTCCCCGAGTGTGCACCGTTGCGAAAGTTCATCGTGTCGAGACACCACGTGATGATCGGGTGTGATAGACTCTACGTTCACATACAACGGGTGCAAGCCAGTGTTGCACATGCAGAACACTCGGGTTAAACTTGACGAGCCTAGCATGTACATACATGGCCTCGGAACACAAGAGACCGAAAGGTCGAACATGAGTCATATAGAAGATATGATCAACATGATGATGTTCACCATTGAAACCACCACAACTCACATGATGATCGGACTTGAGTTGGTGAATTTGGATCATGTATCACTCGAATGACCGGCGGGATGTCAATTTGAGTGGGAGTTCTTAAGTAATATGATTAATGAACTCATTATCATGAACATAGTCAGTAGTGTCTTTGCAAATTATGTTGTAGATTACTAGCTCACGATGTAGCTGCCTTGAATTTTTATATGTTCCTAGAGAAATAGAGTTGAAAGATGATGTTAGCAATATTGCGGACTGGGTCCGTGATCTGAGGATTGTCCTCATTGCTACACAGAAGGCTTATGTCCTTAAGGCATCGCTCGGTGCGCCACCCCCTCTAGTGTCATTTGTAGATGTTGTGAATATCTGACAGGCACGTTCCGATGACTACTTGATAGTTATGTGTGTCATGCATTAAGGCTTAGAATTGAGGCTCCAAAACATTTTGAACGTCACGGAACATATGAGATGTTCTAAGAGCTGAAATTGGGATCTCAGGCTCGTGCCCGTGTTGTGAGATATGAGATCTCCAACAAGATTCTTTGCATGCAAGATGAAGGAAAATAGCTCAATCGTTGAGCATGTGCCCAGATTGTCTGGGTGCTACAATCGCTTGAATCGAGTGGGAGTTGATCTTCCAGATAAGATAGTGATTGATATAGTTCTCTGAGTCACTATCACTAAGTGACTAGAACTTCGTGATGAACTGTAATTATGCCAGGGATGGAAATGATGATCCTTGAGCTGTTCGCGATGTTTGACACCGCGAAGGTAGAAATCAAGAAGGAGCATCAAGTGTTGATGGTTAGTAAAACCACTAGTTTCGAGAAGGGCAAGGGAAAGGAGGGAAACTTGGATGGCAAGTCAGTTGCTGCTCCAGTGAAGCAACCCAAAGTTGAACCCAAACCCGAGACTAAGTGCTTCTATTATGAGGAGAGCGGTCGCTGAAGCGGAACAACCCTAGATACTTGGTAGATAAGAAGGTTGGCAACGTCGACAGAAGTATATTTGATATATGTGTTATTGATGTGTACCTTGCTAGTACTCCTAGTAGCACCTAGGTATTGAATACCAGTTCGGTTGCTAAATGTTAGTAACTCGAAGTAAAAGCTATGGAATAAATGGAGACTAGCTAAGTGTGAGGTGACGATGTGTGTTGGAAATGTTTCCAAAGTTGATGTGATCAACATCACACGCTCTCTCTACCTTCGGAATTAGTGACAAACCTAAATCAATGTAATTTGGTGTTAGCATTAAGCATGAACATGATTAGATCGTGTTTATTGCAACACGGTTATTCATTTAAGTTAGAGAATAATGGTTATTCTGTTTACATGAATAATACCATCAATGGTCATCCACCTAGTGAGAATGGTTTGTTGAATCTTGATTGTAGTAATACACATGTTCATAACATTGATGCCAAAAGATACAAAGTTAATAATGATAGTACCACATACTTGTGGCACTGCCGCTAATCATCATATTGGTATAAATCACATGATGAATAAACTCCATGCTAATGGATCTTTGGACTCATTCGATTTTGAATCGGCTGAGACATGCGGGCCATGCCTCTTGGACAAGATGACTAAAACCCCATTTTCCGAAATAGGCAATTGACTTATTGGAAATGATACGTGTTGATGTATATAGTCCAATGAGTGTTATAGCGTGCAGTGGATATTGTTATTTTCTTACCTTCACTGATATTTGAGTATATATGAGTATATTAACTTAATGAAACACAAGTCTGAATCGTTTGAAAAGTTCAAGAAAATTCAGAGTGAAGTTTAAGATCATCGTGACAAGAAGATAAAAATGTCTACGATATGATCATGGAGATGAATATCTGAGTTACGAGTTTGGCATACAACTTTTGACAATATGAAAATTGTTTCACAACTCATGCCACCTGGAACACCATAGTGTGATGGTGTGTCCGAACGTCATAGTCGTGCTCTATTGGATATGGTTCATGCTATGATGTCTCTTATCGTTTTGCTACTATAGTTTTGGGGTTATGCGTTAGAGACAACTACATTCACTTTAAATAGGGCACCATCTAAATCCGTTGAGATGACATCGTCTGAAGTATGGTTTGATAGAAACCTAAGCTGTCATTTCTTATTGTTTGGGGCCGCGACGCTTATGTGATAAGGTTTTCACCTAATGAGCTCGAACCCAAAGCGGACAAATGCATCTTCATAGAATACCCTAAGAACAGTTGGGTATACCTTCTATCTCAAATCCAAGTGCAAAGTGTTTGTTGCTAAAACGGGTCCTTTCTCGGGAAAAAGTTCCTCTCGAAAGAACTGAGTGGGAGGAAGATAGAACATGATGAGGTTGTTTAACCTTTGTTTCAACCAGAGAGTAGCGCAGCGCAGAAAGAAGTTTCCATGGAACCTACGTCAGTTGAAGAGGAAGTAAATGATGATGATCATGAAGCTTCGGATCAAGTTACTATCAAACCTCGTAGGTCAATAAGGATGCGTACTGCTACTGAGTGGTATGACAACCCTGTCTTGGAGGTCATGTTGTTGGACAATGATGAACCTACGAGATATGGAGAAGCGATGATGGCACGGATTCCGACAAATGGTTAGAGGCCATGAAATCTGAGATAGGATCCATGTATGAAAACCAAGTATAGTCTTTTGTAGACTTTCTCGTTGGACGGTAGGTCGTTGAGTACAAATGGACCTTTGAGATGAAGACACACGCTGATGGTAAATGTCACCATTTATAAAGCTCGACTTGTCACAAAGAAGTTTCCGACAAGTTCAAAGAGTTGACTGCGATGAGACTTTCTCACTCGTAGTGATGCTAAAGTCTGTTGGAATTATGTTAACAGTTACTGCATTTTTCAATTACGAAATCTGGCAGATGGATGACAAAATATTGTTTCCTTAACATGTTACTTGAGGAAAGGTCGTATGTGATACAACCAGAAGGTTTTGTCAGTCCTAAGGATGCTAAAAGGTGTGCGAGCTCCAGCAATCCATCTAAGGGCTAGAGCAAGCATCTCGGAGTTGGAATACACAGCTTGATGAGGTGATCAAAGTTTTATAGTTTATACAAAGTTTACAAGAAACTTGTATTTACAATAAAGTGAGTGGGAGCACTATAGAATTTCTGATAAGTATATGTGGATGACATATTGTTGATCGGAAATGATGTAGAATTTTTGGAAAGCATAAAGGGTTGTTTGAAAGGAGTTTTTCAAAGGAAGACCAGGATAAAGCTACCTAATTGTTCAGCATCAAGATCTATAGAGATAGATCAAGATGTTTGATGAGACTTTGAATGAGTACATACCTTGACAAGATTTTGAAAGAGTTCAAAATGGATTAGTCAAAGAGAAGTGTTCTCGCCTGCTTTGTAAGGTGTGAAGTTGAGTGAGACTCAAAGCTCGACCATGGCAGAAGAAAGAGAAAGGACGAATGTCGTCCCCTATGCCTTAGCCATAGGCTCTGTATAGTATGCCATGTTGTGTACCGCACCTGTGTGTGCCTTGCCATGAGTCCGTCAAGGGGTACAAGAGTGATCCAGGAGTGGATCACTGGACAACGGTCAAGATCATCCTTAGTAACTAAAAGACTAAGGAAATGTTTCTCGATTATGGAGGTAAGAAAGAGTTGCGTCGATGCAAGCTTTGACACCAATCCGGATGACTCTTAGTACCAATCCGGATACATATAGTAGAGCAACCATTTGGAATAGCTCCAAGTGGAGTGTGGTAGCAGTGTTTACAGTTTGACATAGAGATTTGCAAAGTACACACGGATCTAAATGTCGCAGACCCATTGACTATAAGACCTCTCTCACATGCAAAGCATGATCAAGCCCCAGAACTCATTCGGTGTTAGATTCATAACAATGTGAATCACATGGTGATGTGAACTAGATTATTGACTCTAGTGCAGGTGGGAGACTATTGGAAATATGCCCTAGAGGCAATAATAAAGTGGTTATTATAATATTTCCTTGTTCATGATAATCGTTTATTATCCATGCTATAATTGTGTTGATCGGAAACTTAGATACATGTGTGGATACATAGACAACACCATGTCCCTAGTATGCCTCTAATAGACTAGCTCATTGATCAAAGTTGGTTATGGTTTCCTAGTCATGGACATGAGATGTCATTTGATAACGGGATCATGTCATTAGGAGAATGATGTGATGGACAAGACCCAAACTACAAACTTAGCATATGATCGTGTCAGTTTATTGCTACTGTTTTCTGCATGTCAAGTATTTGTTCCTATGACCATGAGATCATGCAACTCATGGACACCGGAGGAGTACCTTGTGTGTATCAAACGACGCAATGTAACTGGGTGACTATAAAGGTGCTCTACAATTATCTCCGAGGGTGTTTGTTAGGTTGGCATGGATCAAGACTAGGATTTGTTACTCCGTGTGACGAAGAGGTATCTCAGGGCCCACTCGGTAATACAACATCACAATAAGCCTTGCAAGCAATGTGACTAAGTGTTAGTCATAGGATCTTGTATTACAGAACGAGTAAAGAGACTTGCCGGTAACGAGGTTGAACTAGGTATGGAGATACCAACGATCGAATCTCGGGCAAGTAACATACCGAAGAACAAAGGGAACATCATATGGGATTAACGGAATCCTTGACATAGAGGTTTGACCGATAAAGATCTTCGTAGAATATGTAGGAAACAATATGGGCATCTAGGTCCCGCTATTGGTTATTGACCGTAGAGGTGTCTCGGTCATGTCTACATAGTTCTCGAACTCGTAGGGTCTGCACACTTAAGGTTCGGTGACGTTTCGGTAGTATAAAGTTATGTATGGTGGTGACCAAAGGTTGTTCGGAGTCCCGCATGAGATTCCAGATGTCACAAGGAGCTCCGGAATGGTCCGGAGGTAAAGGTTGATATATAGGAAGTCCTGTTTTGGTCGCCGGAAAAGTTTCGGGCTCATCGGTAGTGTACCGGGAGTGCCGAGAGTGAACCCGGGGACCATCGGGAGAGGTATTTCGACCCAAGAGGCTACATGGGCTGTGGGAGGAGGTAAACCAGCCCCTGGTGGGCTGGCCGAAGCTTCCTCTAAGGGCCCATGAGGCTGGAGTGGTTTGAGAAGGAAAAAATCCAAAGGTGGAGAGGTGGAAAGAATTTCCAAGTGGAAAGGAGGAATCCTACTCCTAATAGGATTGGAGTGGAACTCCTCCACCTCCAATTTCGACCAAACCTTGAGGGTTTGAGGCTGCCTCCTCCCCTCCCTCCCTCCTATATATACTAGAGGATTTAGAGGAAAAGGCTAACCCTAATAGCCACGTGCTACCTCTCCTCTAGATCGCAGTTTCTCCTCTAGATCGGTTTTCAGTAGTGCTTAGGCAAAGCCCTGCTGGAATAGATCCACCACCATTGCCGCAACGCCGTCGCGCTGCCGGAGAACTCATCTACCTCTCCGCTCCCTCTTGCTGGATCAAGAAGGCAGAGATTGTCATCGAGCTGTACGTGTGCTGAACGCGGAGGTGTCGTCCGTTCGGCGCTAGATCGGAAGGACCGTGATCAAGATCGCGAGACGGATCGTGATGATATCGCGGGACGGATCGTGATGAGTTCGTGGGATGGATCGTGATTGGATCGCGGGATGGATCGTGATGAGATCACGAGATGCTCGGCGATTTGGATCGCGAAGACGTTCGACTATAGCAACCGCGTTTCTTAATGCTTCCCGCTTAGCGATCTACAAGGGTATGTAGATCCACTCTCCCTCTCGTAGATGCTCATCACCATGGATAGATCTTGCGTGTGCGTAGGATTTTTTTCCCATGCAACGTTCCCCAACATGGTTTTCTTGTCCGTTTGAAGGGAGCGTTCGGTGTTACCATTTATTGTGATAACGCTCTTGGGGCCCGGCATCTTGAGCTTTAGATATGCATAGTTCAGGACTGCATTAAACTTGGCGAAGGCACCTCGTACGAGCAGTGTGTGGTAACCACCACAAAATTGGACGATGTCAAATACCAGGTCGTCGCTATGGATGTTTCGGGGGAACCGAAGACTACCTAAAGGGTAATAGTTCCCCATAAATTTGCCTCCACGCCAGGTATTACGCCTTTGAACATGGTGTTTTTGGGTTTGACTCTTGACGGATTAATGTCCATCTTCTTGGTCGTATTAGCATAGATCGGATTTAGTCTATTGCATCCGTCCATCAGGACTCTAGTGAGGTGGAATCCACCAAGGTAGACGATCCTCCATGCCAGATAGTAGTCGGCCGATCATGTTTGTCGAACGTGATCAGGTGAGCCGACCACGGGTTACACTTAGACGCTACAGACTCTAGGGCATAGACATCCCAAAGTCCTCTCTTCCTCTCATTTTGAGAGATGTGAGTGACATATATCATGTTCAAATCCTTCACTTCTGGAGAGAATTGCTTTTGGCCTCTATTACGGTGCCTCGGTGCTCCATCCTCGTCTTCTCTACAGAGTTGTCCCTTGCTCGGGCTTTCGGTCAAGGCTTTTCCTGTTGGAAATATGCCCTAGAGGCAATAATAAATTAGTTATTATCATATTTCCTTTTTAATGATAATTGTTTATTATCCATGCTACAATTGTATTGATCGGAGACTTAGATGCATGTGTGGATACATAGACAAAACCATGTCCCTAGTATGCCTCTAATAGACTAGCTCGAGGATCAAAAGATGGTTAAGGTTTCCTAGACATGGACATGATATGTCATTTGATAACGGGGTCACATCATTAGGAGAATGATGTGATGGACAAGACCCAAACTGCAAATGTAGCATATGATCGTGTCAGTTTATTGCTACTGTTTTCCGCATGTCAAGTATGTGTTCCTATGACCATGAGATCATGCAACTCACAGATATCGGAGGAGTGCCTTATGTGTATCAAACGTCGCAACGTAACTGGGTGACTATAAAGGTGCTCTAGAGGTATCTCCGATGGTGTCTGTTGAGTTGGCATGGATCGAGACTGGGATTTGTTACTCCGTGTGACGGAGACGTATCTCGGGGCCCACTCGGTAATGCAACATCACAATAAGCCTTGCAAGCAATGTGAATAATTGTTAGTTGCGGGATCTTGTATTACGGAACGAGTAAAGAGACTTTCCGGTAACGAGGTTGAACTAGGTATGGAGATACCGACGATCGAATCTCGGGCAAGTAACATACCGAAGAACAAAGGGAACGTTATACGGGATTAACTGAATCCTTGACATAGAGGTTCAACCGATAAAGATCTTCGTAGAATATGTAGGAACCAATGTGGACGTCCAGGTCCCGCCATTGGTTATTGACCGTAGAGGTGTGTCGATCATGTCTACATAGTTCTCGAACCCGCAAGGTCTGCATACTTAAGGTTCGGTGACGTTTCGGTGGTGTAGAGTTATGTATGGTGGTGACCGAAGTTTGTTCGGAGTCCCGGATGAGATCCCGGACGTCACGAGGAGCTCCGGAATGGTCCGGAGGTAAAGATTCATATATAGGAAGTCCCAGTTTGGTTTCCGGAAAAGTTTCGGGCTCATCGGTAGTGTACCGGGAGTGCCGGTAGTGTACCGGGAGGCCTCCGGGAGGGGTATTTCGACCCCAAGAGGTCCATGGGCTGTGGGAGAATAATAACCAGCCTTTAGTGGGCTGGGAAAACAGCCACAAAGGCCCATGGCGCAGGAGAGAAAGTCCTAAAGCAAAAAGTGGAAAATCAGCCAATAGGAGGCAATCCTACTCCAACTAGGATTGGAGGTGAAGTAGGATTGCTTCCCACCTCCTATTTCGGCTGACCCAAAGGCCTTGGCTGCCTCTCCTCTCCTCTCCTCCTATATATACTAGTGGATTGGGTGGTTTTTGGACAGAATTTCTGGCCACGTGCTACCCATTCCACCGGTGCATAGTTTCTCCTCTAGATCGGTTTTCTGCAGCGCTTAGGCGAAGCCCTGCCGGAATTGCTCCACCACCAACACCGAAGCGCCGTCACGCTGCCGGTGAACTCTCTCTCCTCTCCACCTCCTCTTGGTGGATCAAGACGGTGGAGATCGTCATCAAGCTGCACATGTGCTGAACGCAGAGGTGCCGTCCGTTCGGCGCTAGATCGGAAGGACCGTGATTGAGATCGCGAGACGGTTCGTGATGAGATCACGGAACGGATCATGATGAGTTTGCGGGACAGATCGTCATCAAGATCGTGAGACGGATTGTGATGAGATCACGGGACGGATCGTGATGAGTTCACGGGACGAATCGTGATTGGATCGCGGGACGGATCGTGATGAGATCGCGGGACGCTCGGCGATTTGGATCGCGAAGATGTTCAACTACACCAACCGCGTTTCTTAACGCTTCCCGCTTAGCGATCTACAAGGGTACGTAGATCCACTCTCCCTCTCGTAGATGCTCATCACCATGGATAGCTTTGCGTGTGCGTAGGAAAAAATTTGTTTCCCATGCGACGTTCCCCAACAACGGTATCAGAGCTAGGTTGATGGTTCGATGAGATATCGAGTAGAACACAAAAGGTTTGTGGGCATTGATGCTTAGATTTCTTCCTCCCTTGGTCATATTTTGGTTCAGCGGGATTGTGAGATGAAGCGGCCCGGACCAACATTACTCGTATGGTTACGAGAGACCGGTTCCCTCGATGCAACTTGTTGCCTAGATGGCTTGCGGGTGACAGTTTCTCTCACTTTAGTTGCATCGGATTCGACAAAGGCGGTCCTTGAGAAGGTTTAAAAGCAACTAGTGTATCACCATTGTGGTTTTTGCGTAGGTAATAATTGTTCTTGCTAAATACCCGTAGCAGCCACGTAAAACATGCAACAACAATTAGAGGACGTCTAACTTGTTTTTGCAGGGTATGTTGTGATATGATATGGCCAATTACATGATGTGATATATGTGATGTATGAGATGATCATGTGATGTATAGATTATCACGACTTGCATGTCGATGAATACGGCAACCGGCAGGAGCCATAGGGTTGTCTTTAATTATTGTATGACCTGCGTGTCAATCATTAAGCGCTATGTAATGCTTTACTTTATCGCTAGACGGTAGCAATAGTAGTAGAAGCATGCAGGGCGTGACAACCCCGATGGCGACACGTTGATGGAGATCAAGATGATGGAGATCATGGTGTCATGCCGGTGACGATGGAGATCATGCCGGTGCTTTCTAGATGGAGATCAAAAGAACAAGTTCATGGCCATATCATGTCACTTATGATTTGCATGTGATGTTAATCCTTTTTATGCACCTTGTTTTGCTTAGGTCGACAGTAGCATTATAAGGTGATCCCTCACTTGAATTTCAAGATGAATTGTGTTCTCCCCGAGTGTGCACCGTTGCGAAAGTTCGTCATGTTGAGACACCACGTGATGATCGGGTGTGATAGACTCTACGTTCACATACAACGGGTGCAAGCCAGATTTGCACGCGCAGAACACTCGGGTTAAACTTGACGAGCCTAGCATGTACAGACATGGCCTCGGAACACAAGAGACCGAAAGGTCGAACATGAGTCATATAGTAGATATGATCAACATAATGATGTTCACCATTGCAGCCACCTAAACTCACGAGATGGTCGGACTTGAGTTGGTGAATTTGGATCATGTATCACTCGAATGATCGGAGGGATGTCAATTTGAGTGGGATTTCTTAGGTAATATGATTAATTGAACTCATTATCATGAACATAGTCAAAGTGTCTTTACAAATTATGTTGTGGATTACTAGCTCACGCTGTAGCTCCCTTGTAGTTTTATATGTTCCTAGAGAAATAGTATTGAAAGATGATGGTAGCAATATTGCGGACTGGGTCTGTGATCTGGGGATTGTCCTCTTTGCTGCACAGAAGACTTATGTCCTTAATGCACCGCTCGGTGCGCCACCCCCTCTAGCGTCGTCTGTAGATGTTGTGAATATCTGACAGGCACATTTCGATGACTACTTGATAGTTTAGTGTGTCATGCATTACGGCTTAGAATTGAGGCTTCGAAACGTTATTGAACGTCACGAAACATATGAGATGTTCTAAGAGCTGAAATAAGGATCTCAGGCTCGTGCCCGTGTTGTGAGATATGAGATCTCCGACAAGATTCTTTGCCTGCAAGATGAACGAGAATAGCTCAATCGTTGAGCATGTGCTCAGATTGTCTGGGTGCTACAATCACTTGAATCGAGTGGGAGTTGATCTTCCAGATAAGATAGTGATTGATATAGTTCTCCAAGTCACTGTCACTAAGCTACTAGAACTTGGTGATGAACTATAGGATGCTAGGTATAGAAGTAATGATCCCTGAGCTGTTCGCGATGTTTGACACCGCAAAGGTAGAAATCGAGAAGGAGCGTCAAAGTGTTGATGGTTAGTTAAAACCACTAAGTTTCAAGAAGGGCAGGAGCAAGGAGGGAAACTTCATGGATAGCAAGTCAGTTGCTGCTCCAGTGAAGCAACCCAAAGTTGAACTCAAACCCGAGACTAAGAGCTTCGATTATGAGGAGAGCGGTCGCTGAAGTGGAACAACCCTAGATACTTGGTAGATAAGAAGGCTGGCAATGTCAACAGAAGTATATTTGATATACGTGTTATTGATGTGTACCTTGCTAGTACTCCTAGTAGCACCTGGGTATTGGATACCGGTTCGGTTGCTAAATGTTAGTGACTCGAAATAAAAGCTACAAAATAAACGGAGAACTAGCTAAGTGTGAGGTGATGATGTGTGTTGGAAATGTTTCCAAGGTTGATGTGATCAACATCGCACGCTCTCTCTACCTTCGAGATTAGTGACGAACCTAAATAAATGTTATTTGGTGTTTTGCGTTGAGCATGAACATGATTAGATCATGTTTGTTATACGTTTATTCATTTAAGTCAGAGAATAATGGTTATTCTGTTTACATGAATAATACCTTCAATGGTCATGCACCCAGTGAGAATGGTTTGTTGAAATCTTGATCGTAGTAATACACATGTTCATAACATTGATGTCAAAAGATACAAAGTTAAAAATGATAGTACCACATACTTGTGGCACTGCCGCAAAATGTCATATTGGTATAAAGCGCATGAAGAAACTCCATGTTGATGGATATTTGGACTCATTCGATTTTGAATCGGTTGAGACATGTGAACCATGCCTCTTGGGCAAGATGACTAAAGGATCCCGTTGGATGGGGCGGGCAAGTGATTCATTGGAAATGATACATGTTGATGTATGCAATCTAGTGAGTCTTGTAGCATGCAGTGGATATCGTTATTTTCTTACCTTCACTGATGATTTGAGTAGATATAGTGTATATTTACTTAATGAAACACAAGTCTGAATCGTTTGAAAGGTTCAAGCAAATTCAGAGTGAAGTTTTAAGATCATCGTGACAAGAAGATAAAAATGTTTGTGATATGATCGTAGAGGTTAATATCTGAGTTACGAGTTTGGCATACAACTTTAGACAATGTGAGAATTGTTTTCACAACTCACGCCACCTGGAACACCATAGTGTGATGGTGTGTCCGAACGTCATAGTCGTGCTCTATTGGATATGGTGCATGTTGTCATGTCTCTTACCGTTTTACTACTATAATTTTGGGGTTATGCATTAGAGACAACTACGTTCACTTTAAATAGGGCATCATCTATATCCGTTGAGATGACACCGTGTGAATTATGGTTTGATAGAAACCTAAGCTATCATTTCTTAATGTTTGGGGCTGCGATGCTTGTGTGGAAATTGTTTTCGCCTAATGAGCTCGAACCCAAAGTGGACAAATGTATCTTCATAGAATACCCTAAGATCAGTTGGGTGAACCTTCTATCTCAGATCCAAGCATAAAATGTTTGTTGCTAGAACTGGGTCCTTTCTCGAGAAAGGGTTTCTCTTGAAAGAATTGAGTGGGAGGAGGATAGAACTTGATGAGGTTATTTGAACCTCTGCTTCAACCAGAAAGTAGCGCAGCGCAGAAAGATGTTTCTGTGAAGCCTACGTCAGTTGAAGAGGAAGTTAATGATGATGATCATGAAGCTTCGGATCAAGTTACTATCGACCTACGAGGAAAATAGAACTTGATGAGGTTAATGAACCATCACTTCAACCAGAAAGTGGCGCAGCGCAGAAAGATGTTTCTGTGAAGCCTACGTCAATTGAAGGGGAAGTTAATGATGATGATCATGAAGCTTCGGATCAAGTTACTATCGAACTTTGTAGGTCGACAAGGATGTGTACTGCTACTGAGCGGTACGACAACCCTGTCTTGGAGGTCATGTTGTTGGACAACGATGAACCTACGAACTATGGAGAAGCGATGATGGGCCCGGAAACCAACAAATGGTTAGAGGCCATGAAATCCGAGAAAGGATCCATGTATGAAAACCAAGTATAGACTTTGGTGGACTTGCTCATTCGATGGCAAGTCGTTAAGTACAAATGGATCTTTAAAATGAAGACAGACGCTGATGGTAAATGTTACCATTTGTAAAGCTCGACTTGTTGCAAAGATGTTTGTGACAAGTTCAAGGGGTTGACTACGATGAGACTTTTGCACTCGTAGTGGTGCTAAAGTCTGTTGAAATTATGTTAGCAGTTGCTGTGTTTTCAATTATGAAATCTGGCAGATGGATGTCAAAACATCGTTTCCTTAACAGTTTACTTGAGGAAAGGTTGTATGTGATACAACCAGAAGGTTTTGTCAGGCCTAAGGATGCTAAAAGGTGTGCAAGCTTTGGTGATCCTTCCATGGACTGAAGCAAGCATCTCGGAGTTGGAATATACGCTTTGATGAGGTGATCAAAGTTTTGATGTTTATACAAAGTTTACGAGAAACTTGTATTTGCAATAAAGTGAGTGGGAGCACTATAGAATTTCTGATAAGTATATGTGGATGACATATTGTTGATCAGAAATAATGTAGAGTTTCTGGAAAGCATAAAACGGTTATTTGGAAAGTGATTTTCAAAGGAAGACCTGGATGAAGCTACCTAATTGTTGAGCATCAAAGACTATGGAGATAGATCAAGATGCTCGATGAGACTTTCAATGAGTGCATACCTTGACAAGATTTTGAAAGAGTTCCAAATGGATCAGTCAAAGAAAGAGTTCTTGCCTGATTTGTAAGGTGTGAAAGTTTAGTGAGACTCAAAGCTCGACAACGGCAGAAGAAAGAGAAAGGACGAACGTCGTCCCCTATGCCTTAGCCATAGGCTCTATATTATGCCATGATGTGTACCGCACCTGTGTGTGCCTTGCCATGAGTCCGTCAGGGGGTACAAGAGTGAACCAGGAGTGGATCACTGGACAGCGGTCAAGATTATCCTCGGTAACTAAGAGACTGAGGAGATGTTTCTCGATTATGGAGGTGATAAAGAGTTCGTCGTAAGGAGTTACGTCGATACAAGCTTTAACACCTATCCGGATGACTAGTAGTAGCAATCTGGATATGTATAGTGGAGCAGCCATTTGGAATAGTACCGAGCGGAGTGTCGTAGCAGTGTTTACAGTTTGACATAGGTATTTGCAAAGTGCACACGGATCTGAATGTTACAGACCCGTTGACTATAAGACCTCACTCACATGCAAAGCATGATCGAGCCCAGAACTCGTTGGGTCTTAGATTCATAACAATGCGAATCACATGGTGATGTGGACTAGATTATTGACTCTAGTGCAAGTGGGAGACTGTTGGAAATATGCCCTAGAGGCAATAATAAATTAGTTATTATCATGTTTCCTTGTTCATGATAATTGTTTATTATCCATGTTATAATTGTATTGATCGGAGACTTAGATGCATGTGTGGATACATAGACAAAACCATGTCCCTAGTATGCCTCTAATAGACTAGCTCGTTGATCAAAAGATGGTTAAGGTTTCCTAGCCATGGACATGAGATGTCATTTGATAACGGGTTCACATCATTAGGAGAATGATGTGATGGACAAGACCCAAACTGCAAACGTAGCATATGATCGTGTCAGTTTATTGCTACTGTTTTCCGCATGTCAAGTATGTGTTCCTATGACCATGAGATCATGCAACTCACAGATATCGGAGGAGTGCCTTGAGTGTATCAAACGTCGCAACGTAACTGGGGGACTATAAAGGTGCTCTACAGGTATCTTCGATGGTGTCTGTTGAGTTGGCATGGATCGAGACTGGGATTTGTTACTCCGTGTGACGGAGAGGTATCTCGGGGCCCACTCGGTAATGCAACGTCACAATAAGCCTTGCAAGCAATGTGACTAATTGTTAGTTGCGGGATCTTGTATTACGGAACGAGTAAAGAGACTTGCCGGTAACGAGGTTGAACTAGGTATGGAGATACCGACGATCGAATCTCGGGCAAGTAACATACCGAAGAACAAAGGGAACCTTATACGGGATTAACTGAATCCTTGACATAGAGGTTCGACCAATAAAGATCTTTGTAGAATATGTAGGAACCAATGTGGACGTCCAGTTCCCGCCATTGGTTATTGACCGTAGAGGTGTCTCGGTCATCTCTACATAGTTCTCGAACCCGCAGGGTCTGCACACTTAAGGTTCGGTGACGTTTTGGTAGTGTAGAGTTATGTATGGTGGTGACCGAAGTTTGTTCGGAGTCCCAGATGAGATCCCGGACGTCACGAGGAGCTCCGGAATGGTCCGGAGGTAAATATTCATATATAGGAAGTCCCAGTTTGGTTTCCGGAAAAGTTTCGGGCTCATCGGTAGTGTACCGGGAGTGCCGGTAGTGTACCGGGAGGCCTCCGGGAGGGGTATTTCGACCCCAAGAGGTCCATGGGCTGTGGGAGAATAATAACCAGCCCTTGGTGGGCTGGGAAAACAGCCACAAAGGCCCATGGTGCAGGAGAGAAAGTCCTAAAGCAAAAAGTGGAAAATCAGCCAATAGGAAGCAATCCTACTCCAACTAGGATTGGAGGTGAAGTAGGATTGCTTCCCACCTCCTATTTCGGCCGACCCAAAGGCCTTGGCTGCCTCTCCTCTCCTCTCCTCCTATATATACTAGTGGATTGGGTGTTTTTTGGACAGAATTTCCGGCCACGTGCTACCCATTCCACCGGTGCATAGTTTCTCCTCTAGATCGGTTTTCTGCAGCGCTTAGGCGAAGCCATGCCGGAATTGCTCCACCACCATCACCTGAGCGCCGTCATGCTACCGGTGAACTCTCTCTCCTCTCCACCTCCTCTTGCTGGATCAAGACGGTGGAGATCGTCATCAAGCTGCACGTGTGCTGAACGCGGAAGTGTTGTCCTTTCGGCGCTAGATCGGAAGGACCGTGATCGAGATCGCGAGACGGTTCGTGATGAGATCGCGGAACGGATCGTGATGAGTTCGCGGGACAGATCGTGATCAAGATTGTGAGATGGATCGTGATGAGATCGTGGGACGGATCGTGATGAGTTCGTGGGACGGATCGTGATTGGATCGCGGGACGGATCGTGATGAGATCGCGGGACGCTCGGCGATTTG
The DNA here is from genome assembly GCA_022496015.1 of Hordeum marinum. Lineage (NCBI taxonomy): Eukaryota > Viridiplantae > Streptophyta > Magnoliopsida > Poales > Poaceae > Hordeum > Hordeum marinum. The sequence goes on along the minus strand of CM039676.1, from coordinate 192,114,189 downwards.
GATCGCGAAGATGTTCGACTACACCAACCGCGTTTCTTAATGCTTCCCGCTTAGCGATCTACAAGGGTACGTAGATCCACTCTCCCTCTCGTAGATGCTCATCACCATGGATAGGTTTGCGTGTGCGTAGGAAAAAATTTGTTTCCCATGCGATGTTCCCCAACATTTCCAACGCTCTTGATCACCCAACCGTTCTGATTGGTGTGATTGGAGGGTTTACCCGCAATGCCGTGGATCTGATAGGGCATATCAAGAATTATGTCTAGAGAAGACAGGCCATGCTTCTTCCCATCAAAGGGTTTCTTCTTTTGGCCACTGTGTTGGTTGCTGAATCCAGCATTGACTGTTGTTTCTTCGGAGATTGTATTATTCCCGCTTTTATGGTGGCGCTTATTATTTATGTTGCACCGAGGCTTGTCATTCTCATCAAGGGCTTAGGAGGTGTTGGGGTCATCGTCATTAGCATCACTGCAAGCCAGCCAACTATCTTCGCCAGCGCAGAACTGATTCCTGAGAGAGGTAAGCATGGACATGCTCTTCGGCTCATCCTGTACGAGTTTTCGAGTCAACCACTCATCTCGGATACCATTGCGGAAAGCCGCAATCGCTTCTACCTCCATACAGCAGATTATTTGGTTCTCCTTGGTCAAGAACCGGTTCCAAAATTTCCGAGCTGATTCGCTGGGTTGTTGTTTGATAAGGTTGAGGTTGTCAGTGTCTGAAGGTCTCACATAAGTGCCTTAAAAGTCCGCTCTGAATGCATCTTTGAGCTCTTCCCAGCTTCCAACAGAGTCTTCAGGCAAGTTGTTAAGCCAGTGCCTCATAGGCCCTTGAGTTTCAAGGGTAATATTTAATGGCATGGAGGCCATATCCTCTGGCCGTGTGAATATGGAGAAGGAAATATTCAATCCATACTGTTGGGTCCGTAGTCCCATCATAGGGTTCAATATTGATTGGTTTAAACCCTTCAACAAATTGGTGCTACATGACCTCAATGATGAAGTTCATCGGGTGTGTAGCTCGTCTAACTCGGGCGATAGACTGCCGATCATATGGTTCTAGCCTAGCATAGTGGTCCTATGTTTCTGTCCAACCATTCATGGTATCCTACATGACCGGTAGGTTCCCAACCCCTCGATGTGTAGATGGACCATGTGTCATGTCTAACCTCTCTCGGAGGTCAAATGTTTGTGCGGGTTGATTAGTTCTCCTACCCTCAGAATGAACGTTAGCAAGGACTTCTCCAGGATGACCTTGTGGCCTATCCTGCCCCCTAGGAGGGCGCTCGTTTTGATCATAATGATCGTAGTTGCACGGCGGGTCTTCTTCTACTTTTTCATCTAATTCTAAAAGCATCCGTCTCCGCGGATAAGATTTAGGTTGGCTTTCGAGTCTATCCTCAAGCCTTTGTTTGGCCGACATGATCTCAACCCACTTATCACTTAATGTGTCTTAGTCAGCCTTGAGCCGAGCTCGCCCCAGTTTAACACTGCGAGAGGTTGCCATCAGGTGACTTCGATAGGCCTCAAAGGCTTCAAACTCCACATGGACTATAAAGTCGTCGGATCCAAGACTCACATCCTCAGTTTTGGGCATATAGTTGTCATCCTCGGGATCATTGGAGACCGCATGCTCTCTAGTGTCATCGATGTGACCGGATGCAACCTCTTCGGCGCCATCCTCATCCTCGACATCTAGAGGTGTGTTATTGTTCTCGGGGTTGACGTGATCGGCTTCCCCATTACTCGTATTGCCTCTACTAGACTTTCTTTGATGCCATCCGCTTCATTTCCATCTAGAGGATTATCCTAATCTCATCCTGTGTCGCCTCGGGGGGGTATCCACCATGTAAATATCGTAGGTGGACGTTTCTGCTCAGTTTCCCGTCTTGCATATCTTGATTCCCAGTCTATCCTGACGTCTTCTTCCATATCAGCATCTTCTGATGCATAGTCCAGAACGTTAGTTAGATCCTCGATTGTTGCGACTAGGTGGGTGTTGGGTGGTTCATAAATTTCTCATGTATCGGCTTTACACCTGATTGGTCGTAGATCGAAGTCTTCCCGTCTAAGAGCTTGAGGCTCTAGATTCAATCTAACATCTCATTTAATAGCGAGAGTTTAGTTGGGTCCATCACCTGGCTATAAGCCGGGATGATATATAGTATGTTTGCAGGAACCACTAGAGTGACGCCAAGGTCCGCCCCTATGGGGGGCGAGCCGATGCTAGGGGGTAATCAGATCCGAGCTCGAGTATAGGTCCAGAGTAGGGTCAGATCCTGTTCGGGATCCAAAGCGGTCATCGGATCCAAGCTTTAGGGTGAATTGGATGCCACATCCATGTCCAGAGCAGGTTCTGAAGCAGGATCAGATTTAAGGTTGTCATCCAAGATTGGGAGAGAATTGTTTATACTCGAGGTCAGACCGCCTGTGACGTCGGCTGCGGGATTAAGCTTGGAGATCGATTCTGAGATTACTGCTACAACATCTGATCAATTCCCCCAAACGATCTAGGGCCCAACCAGAGAGAGCAAGATCCTCATGGGTGTCTGATGAACCACAAGTATAGGGGATCAATTGTAGCTCTTTTCGATAAGTAAGAGTGTCGAACCCAACGAGGAGCAGAAGGAAATGACAAGTAGTTTTCAGTAAGGTAATGTTTGCAAGTGCTAAAATTGTAAGTAGCGAAGTAGTTTGATAGCAAGATAATTTGTAACGAGAAAGTAACGAATATAGGAACAAAAGTGCATCAAGGTAGCCCAATCCTTTCGAGGCAAAGGATAGGCCAAAACGGTCTCTTATGATAAGCAAAGCGTTCTTGAGGGTACACGGGAATTTCATCTAGTCACTTTCATCATGTTGGTTTAATTCATGCTCGGTACTTTGATAATTTGATATGTGGGTGGACCGGTGCTTAGGTTATTCTCTTACTTGAACAAACCTCCTACTTATGATTAACCCTCCAACAAGCATCCGCAACTACAAGAAAAGTATTAAGAATAAATTCTAACCACAGCATTAAACTTTTGGATCCAATCGGTCCCTTACAGAATAGCGCATAGACTGGGGTTTAAGCTTCTGTCACTCTCGCAACCCATCATCTAATTGCTACTCCACAATGCATTCCATTAGGCCCAAATATGGTGAAGTGTCATGTAGTCGACATTCACATGACACCACTAAGGTGTCACAACATACATACTATCAAAATATCGAACACATATCAAATTCACATGATTACTTGCAACATGATTTCTCCCGTGACCTCAAGAACGAAAGTAACTACTCACAAATAATAATCATGCTCAAGATAAGAGGGGTATTAAATAGCATAATGTATCTGAACATATAATCTTCCACCAAATAAACCATATAGTGATCAACTACAAAACGTAATCAACACTACTAGTCACCCACAAGCACCAATCTATAGTTCCGGTAACAAGATTGAACTCAAGAGATGGACTAGGGTTTGAGAGGAGTTGGTGTTATTGAATATGTTGATGAATATTGTCGTCCCCAAGATGGGAGAGTTGTTGGTGATGATGATTACGATGATTTCCCCCTCCGGGAGGGAAGTTCCCCTAGCGGAATCGCTCCCCCGAAGGGCAAAATTGCTCCTGCCCAAGTTCCGCCTCGAGGCGGTGGCACTTCGTCCCGAAAGCCTCCTTCTTATTTTTTCTAGGTCAAAATGACTTATATACTAGAAGATGGGCACCGGAGGTGGGCCGAGGAGGGCACAACCCACCAGGGCGCGCTTGGGCTCCCTGGCATGCTCAGGTGGGTTGTACCCACCTGGTGGGCCCTCTCTGGTAGTTATTTGCTCCAATAATTATTAAATAATCCATAAAAAATCCCCGTGAAGTTTCAGCTTGTTTGGAGTTGTGCAGAATAGGTAGCCTGGCATAGCTTTTCCAGGTGCAGATTTCCAGCTGCCGGAATTCTCCCTCTTGGTGTGTTCCTTGCAAATTATGAGAGAAAAGGCATTAGAATTACTCCAAAAGGCATTAGAATTACTCCAAAAGGCATTTTTATGGATAAAAAAATTATAAATAACAGCAAGAAAACATGATGCAAAATGGACGTATCAACTCGCCCAAGCTTAGACCTCGCTTGTCCTCAAGCGAAAACCAAAATCGAAAAACATGTCCACATGCTTTGAGAGAGAGGTGTCGATAAAAACAAAATACGGACATAGAAGCATCATGTTGATTATTATAATAGCAACAAAATTAAACATAGGACTTTTATCATAGAACTTTTATCATATACTTCTCATGAATAAGTAATAGTTCATCACACAATCGAAGTATAAAGCAAAAACTCTATTAGAAACCAACAAACTTTGTTCTCACTCAACTTTGCAACTACAATTCATCACCTTTTCAGGAAGGGTCACGTATCGGAGCCTTTAGGCAAGTCCACATACTCAACCATCATATAGTATTCTATGATTGCTAACACTCACCTCGTGCCTATGAGAAAAACGTTTCAACCGGACACATAGAAAGATAGGGGCTTATAGTTTTGCCTCCCAACATCCTCACCTCAAGGGTGATGTCAATAATAATAACTCATGCTATCTATATTCAACTGGACATATGTGCCTAGATCTTTCCTCACCACATGATGCTTGCCAAAGGAGAAAAATAAAAGGAATAGAGAAAAACTTTGACTCTTGCATAAAAGTAAAAGATAGGCCCTTCGCAGAGGGAAGCAGAGGTTGTCATGCGCTTATTTGTTTGTATGCTCAATCCCTTAGTGCAAGAGAACATCATGTTGTATTGCCCCTTAAGATGACAACCTTTATTATGCAATCTGTCGCTTTTATTCTTTGTCATCCAAGTTCGTACAATGCTCAATTTTCTCTTACACTAAATTATCTTACACTTTTAGAAACAATTTTTATTGCCTTATTGCATCGATGCCAACTTACTTGAAGGATCTTGCTCAATCCATAGGTATTTATGGTGGACTCTTGAAAATAGAAATTGGGTTTAAGGATTTTTGGATGCACAAGTAGTATCTCTACTTAGTGCGGAATTTTTGGCTAGCAAAGGTAGGGGGCAAGCATCACATTTTAAAGGATCTATGACAATATGAGTTCTATGTGAATATAAACAAACATAAACCATTAAGTTGTCTTCCTTTTCCAACGTCAACAATGTTGGCATATAATATTTTGATGAGGGCTCACAATCACAAAAGATTTCTAGGATAGTATATTTATATGTGAATCTTCTCTGCCCTTATTAATTCTTTCATGAGTTGCATCATTGACTCATGCTATGTTTGTCAATCTCTAATAAAATTTCTTACTTATACTTTTCCTTATGTGGTGCCATCACCTACCATAGGATTAGTATATGATCTTATTGATCTATTTCCTTTCTTTAATTTCTTTATTATTTCTTTTTCATTATTTGCAACATGAAAGTAAAGAAAGCAAAAAAACTCAAAGTAAACCTTATCATGTAACTTGCACACGATTACAATGATAGATCACTAAGCAAAGTTCTCAAATAAGAAACGATCAAACTAAACTTTATTTCATCTAGTCAAAAGATTGAACTAAGATAAGTAAAAGCAAAAATACAATGGGATGCTACGATATCGGGGCACCTCCCCCAAGCTTGGCGGAAGCCAAGGGGAGTGCCCATACCCGATACTCAGTTCTCCTTTGGTGGTGAAGAAGATGGTGGTGGTGATGAAGTGGAGGGCCTGCCCTTATTCCTTAGCTTGTGCTTAAGGATAGAATTCTCCTCCTTCAATTTACCGACCTCCTGCTCTAGCTCCACACTTACATAAATCATGCTTGCATTCCTGCAAAAGACTATGGGGTATGAACTGAATCTTAGGCCTCTTTAGTTTCCTTGGGAGGTTGGACTTCTTAAATTCCACATGCATATCCCCAGGTTGAGGTAATGGACATTCTTCCTCATCTGAGATCGTCTCGTCCTTCTCCTTAGGATAATAGTCCTCCTCCGCCTCCGTGGTCCAGCCATAATGCTCCACATCCCCATAGGACTTGGGGTAAACGATGAAATCAGCAACATAACTCTCTCCCTCGGAGTCTTGGGACGACATATTTCTAGAACTGCGTAGAAAATAGCAAGAAAAAATAACAGAGGATTTCTCTGTGATACGGTGATCAACAGGTTCGAGAAGTATATATAGATTTTTTTTATCTTGGAGGACAAGTACATGGAAGAAAAACGGAGTACGAAAGGTGTCCCAGGTGGCACAACCCACCTGGGCGCGCCAGGCTGGTGTCTTGTGCCCACCAGGGGATGCTTACTCGGAGTTTCTTTATTTCCAAATTCTAAAATATTCCAAAACTGACAGAAAATATTTTTGCGGATTTTTCGGAGTCCGCTTACTTACCGTATCACGTACCTCCTTATTTTCACGATTTTGGAGTGTTTCGGAAGGACTCTTTTATGTGTTCTTCCGGTGTCAAAGTTTGGATAATATAACTTCCAACATTAATAGGCGTACCTGAGATATAATGCTTTATTCATTGTCCATTGACAACCTTCGGAATTATTTATTTTTATGGCACCAGACCAGTAAACCTCCTCGATGACATATGGGCCTTCCCATTTCGAGAGGAGCTTCCCTGCAAAAAATCTAAAACAAGAGTTGTACAGAAGAACATATTCTTCGACTTTAAACTCACGCTTTTGAATTCTTTTGTCATGCCATCTTTTGACTTTTTCTTTGAATAATTTTGCATTTTCATAAGCTTGGGTTCTCCATTCATCTAATGAGCTAATATCAAATAACCTCTTTTCACCAGCAAGTTTGAAATCATAATTGAGCTCTTTAACTACCCAAAATGCTTTGTGTTCTAACTCAAGACGCAAATGACAAGCTTTTCCATAAACCATTTTATAAGGAGACACACCCATGGGGTTTCTATATGCTGTTCTATAAGCCCAAACTGCATCATCTAATTTATTAGACCAATTCTTCCGGGACCTATTACAATCTTTTGCAAAATTAATTTTATTTCTCTATTGTTAAGTTCAACTTGACCAATAGACTGAGGATGATAGGGTGATGCAATTCTATGGTTAATATCATACTTGGCAAGCATTTTACGAAAATCACCATGAATAAAGTGTGAAACACCATTAGTCATTAAATATCTAGGGATTCCAAACCTTGGGAAAATAACTTCCTTAAGCATTTTAATAGAGGTGTTGTGATTAGCACTACTGGTTGGAATAGCTTCTACCCATTTAGTAACATAATCAACAGCAACCAAAATATGTGTATACCCATTAGAGGAAGGAAAAAGTCCCATGTAATCAAATCCCCAAACATCAAATGGTTCAACAGCAAGTGAATAATTCATAGGCATTTCTTGATGCTTACCGATATTACCTATCCTTTGACATTCATCGCAAGATGAGACATACTTACAGGCATCCTTGAAGAGAGTAGGCCAATAAATTCTAGATTGCAATACCTTATGAGCAGTTCTATCTCCAGCATGATGCCCTCCATAAGCCTCAGAGTGACATTTCCGTAAGATTTGTCCCTATTCATGCTTAGGTACACAACGTCTAATAATACCATCTACTCCTTCTTTATAAAGATGTGGGTCATCCCAAAAGTAATGTCTTAAATCATAGAAGATTTTTTTTCTTTTGTTGGTAAGTAAAGCTAGGTGGTAAATATTTAGCAAGAATGTAATTAGAATAGTTAGCATACCAAGGAGTACTATTAGCAACATTTATTGTAGCTAACTGCTCATCAGGAAAACTATCATCAAGAGGTAGTGGGTCATCAAGCACATTTTCAAGCCTAGACAAGTTATCGGCTACTGGGTTCTCGGCTCCTTTTCTACCAATGATATGTAAATCAAATTCTTGTAACAAGAGAACCCGATGAATAAGTCTAGGTTTAGCATCTTTCTTTTCTACAAGATATTTAATAGCAGCATGGTCTGTGTGAACAGTTACTTTGGAATCAACAATATAAGGTCTAAATTTATCACAAGCAAAGACAACTTCTAAGAATTCTTTTTCAGTAGTAGCATAATTTCTTTGAGCACTGTCTAGAGTTTTACTAGCATAATGAATAACATTCAATTTCTTATCAACTCTTTGTCCTAGAATAGCACCGACAGCATAATCACTAGCATCACACATAATTTCAAAAGGCAAGTTCCAATCAGGTGGTTGAACAATAGGTGTGGTAATTAAGGCTTTCTTGAGTATTTCAAAGGCTCCAAGACAATCATCATCAAAAGCAAAAGGGATATCCTTTTGCAAGAGATTAGTAAGAGGCCTAGAAATTTTAGAAAAGTCTTTGATAAATCTCTTATAGAAACCAGCATGACCTAAGAAACTACGAATACCTTTTATATCTTTAGGACATGGCATTTTCTCAATTGCATCAACCTTAGCTTGGTCCACTTCAATACCTCTTTCAGAAATTTTATGACCCAAGACAATGCCTTGAATAACCATAAAGTGGCACTTCTCCCAATTCAAGACAAGATTTGTTTGTTCACATCTCTGCAAAACTTGCTCAAGATTGCTTAAACAATCATCAAAAGACTTCCCATAAACAAAGAAGCCATCCATGAAAACCTCAACAATCTTTTCACAAAAATTAGAGAATATAGCCATCATGCATCTTTCAAATGTAGCAGGTGCATTACATAAACCAAAAGGCATACGTCTATAAGCATAGGTTCCAAAAGGACAAGTAAAAGTGGTCTTTTCTTGATCAGGTTGTGATACAGGTATTTGTGAAAAGCCAAAATATCCATCAAGGAAGCAAAAGTGTGTGTGCTTAGATAATCTTTCAAGCATTTGATCAATAAAAGGCAAAGGGTAATGATCTTTTCTAGTTGCTTTGTTTAATTTTCTAAAATCAATTACCATTCCATAGCCAGTAACAATTCTTTGTGGAATAAGTTCATTTTTATCATTAGGAGGAACAGTAATACCTCCTTTCTTAGGAACACAATGAACAGGACTTAACCATCTACTATCAGCTATAGGATAGATTATACCTGCTTCCAGAAGTTTTAATATTTCCGTTCTTACAACCTCTTTCATCTTCGGATTTAACTGACGTTGGTGCTCAACAACTGGTTTAGCATCAGGTTCCATATTGATTTTGTGCTGACATGGAGTGGGACTAATGCCCTTTAAATCATCAAGAGTATATCCAATAGCAGCCCGATGCTTCCTTAGAACTTTCAATAATCTTTCTTCTTCATGTTCTGAAAGGTTAGCACTGATATTAACAGGATATATCTTCTTTTTTGTCAAGATAAGCATATTTCAAAGTGTCTGGCAATTGTTTTAATTCAAACACAGGATCACCTTTATGTGGAGTAGGACCTCCAAGAGTTTCAATAGGTAAATTGTGTTTAAGCAAAGGACATTGTTCAAAGAAAACTATATCTATTTCATTTCCTTCATGCATATGTAAATCATTTTCATGGTCTAGCAGATATTGTTCTAAAGGATCAGTAGGTGGTACATCAATAGAAGCAAGACCAATTAATTCATCCTTACTTGGCAATTCTTTTTCATGATTATTTACTAAACTTGGAAAAATTAAACTCATGAGACTCATCACCAAAGCTAACTCCCACAGTTTCTTTCTTACAATCTATCTTAGCATTAACTGTGTTCAAGAAAGGTCTACCAAAGATAATGGGACATAAGTCATCTTGTGGGGAACCAAGAACAAGAAAATCAGTAGGGTATTTTATTCTCCCACACAAGAATTCAACATCTCTAATAATCCCAATTGGTGATATAGTGTCTCTATTAGCTAGTTTAATAGTAACATCTATTTCTTCTATCTCAGCAGGTGATATGTCTTTCATAATCTCTTCATATAAAGTGTAAGGAATAGCACTCACACTAGCACCCATGTCACATAAACCATGATAACAGTGATCTCCTATTTTAACTGAAATAACAGGCATGCCCACAACAGGTCTATGGTTATCTTTTCTATCAGGTTTAGCAATTCTAGCAGCTTCTTCACAGAAGTAAATAACATGCCCACCAATATCTTCTTCCAAGAGATCTTTAACCATAGCAATGCTAGGTTCTACTTTAATCTGTTCTTCAGGTTTAGCTGTTCTAATATAGCTTTTGTTAACCACAGTTGAAAATTTAGCATGTTCCTTTATCCTAATAGGGAAAGGTGGTTTCTCTATATAAGCAGAAGGAACAACTGGATCAACATTATAGAGTATAGCTTGTTCTTTAACTGGTGCTGGTTTTTTTAATTTCTTCTTTAACAGGTGGATGATATTTAAACCAATTCTCCTTAGGGAGTTCAACATGAGTAGCAAATGATTCACAAAAGGAGGATACTATCTCAGAGTCAAGTCCATATTTAGTGCTAAACTTTTGAAAAGCATCGGTATCTAGAAAAGATTTAACACAATCATACTTAAGTTTAATACTTGACTCTTTACCTTCATTGAGTTCCCAATCTTCAGAGTTGCGTTTAATTCTTTCCAAAAGATCCCATCGGAATTCAATAGTCTTCTTCATAAAAGAACCAGCACAAGAAGTATCAAGCATGGTTTGATCATTACGAGAAAGCCGAGCATAAAATTTTTTCATAATTATTTCTCTTGAGAGCTCATAATTGGGGCATGAATATAACATTGACTTAAGACTACCCCAAGCTAGATCGATACTTTCTCCTTCACGAGGCCAAAAATTATATCTATAATTTTGATCACGATGAACTAGTTGCATAGGATAAAAATTTTGGTGGAACTCCAATTTCAAACGATTCCAATTCCATGATCCAATATCATCGCATAGCCTATACCATGCAAATGCTTTTCCCTTCAAAGATAAAGGGAAAACCTTTTTCATAACTTGATCCCTGGGTAAACCTGCAAGCTTAAACAATCCACAAATTTGTTCCACATATATCAAGTGCATATCAGAATGTTCAGTTCCATCTCCTGCATAAGGATTAGCTAGCAGTTGTTCTATCATACCCAAAGGAATTTCATATTCAATATTTTCAGTAGGTGCAGTAGGTTGAGTGGTAGCTAATTGTAGTTCTGTACGAGGTGAAGATACCCTAAACAAACTCCTCAAAGGATTGTTTTCCATAGTAACAAGTGACAATAAATTTCAGCACACTATATAAATGTTTCCTTACCAAAGGCGCTTCACTCCCCGGCAACGGCGCCAGAAAAGAGCCTTGATGACACACAAGTATAGGGGATCAATTGTAGCTCTTTCCGATAAGTAAGAGTGTCGAACCCACCGAGGAGCAGAAGAAAATGACAAGTAGTTTTCAGTAAGGCAATGTCTGCAAGTGCTGAAATTGTAATTAGCGAAGTAGTTTGATAGGAAGATAATTTGTAACGAGCAAGTAAAGAATATAGTAACAAAAGTGCAGCAAGGTAGCCCAATCCTTTTGAGGCAAAGGACAAGCCAAAACGGTCTCTTATGATAAGCAAAGCGTTCTTGAGGGTACACAGGAATTTCATCTAGTCACTTTCATCATGTTGGTTTAATTCGTGTTCGGTACTTTGATAATTTGATATGTGGGTGGACCGGTGCTTAGGTGTTTCTCTTACTTGAACAAGCCTCCTACTTATGATTAACCCTCCCGCAAGCATCCGCAACTATGAGAAAAGTATTAAGAATAAATTATAACCATAGCATTAAACTTCTGGATCCAATCGGTCCCTTACGGAATAGCACATAAACTAGGGTTTAAGCTTCTGTCACTCTCGCAACCCATCATCTAATTGCTACTCCACAATGCATTCCCTTAGGCCCAAATATGGTGAAGTGTCATGTATTCGACGTTCACATGACACCACTAAGGGAATCACAACATACATACTATCAAAATATCGAACACATATGAAATTCACATGATTACTTGCAACATGATTTCTCCCGTGACCTCAAGAACGAAAGTAACTACTCACAAATAATAATCATGCTCAAGATCAGAGGGGTATTAAATAGCATAATGGATCTGAACATATAATCTTCCACCAAATAAACCATATAGTGATCAACTACAAGACGTAATCAACACTACTAGTCACCAACAAGCACCAATCTATAGTTCCGGTAACAAGATTGAACTCAAGAGATGAACTAGGGTTTGAGAGGAGTTGGTGCTGTTGAAGATGTTGATGAAGATTTCCCTCCCCAAGATGGGAGAGTTGTTGGTGATGATGATGACGATGATTTCCCCCTCCGGGAGGGAAGTTCCCCCGGCGGAATCGCTCTGCCGGAGGGCAAAAGTGCTCTCGCCCAAGTTCCCCCTCGAGGCAGCGGCGATTCATCCCGAAAGCCTCCTTCTTATTTTTTCTAGGTCAAAATGACTTATATACCATAAGATGGGCACCGGAGGTGGGTCGAGGAGGGCACAACCCACCGGGGCGCGCCTGGGCTCCCTAGCACGTGCAGGTGGGTTGTGCCCACCTGGTGGGCCCCCTCTGGTAGTTATTTGCTCCAATAATTATTAAATAATCCATAAAAAATCTTCGTGAAGTTTTAGCTTGTTTGGAGTTGTGCAGAATAGGTAGCCTGACGTAGCTTTTCCAGGTCCAGATTTCCGGCTGCCGAAATTCTTCCTCTTGGTGTGTTCCTTGCAAATTATGAGAGAAAAGGCATTAGAATTACTCCAAAAAGCATTATTATGGATAAAAACATTATAAATAACAGCAAGAAAACATGATGCAAAATGTACGTATCAGTGTCGATGGTGTATTCCAAACTACCGAACATGACCACTTTGTTGGGGTGAAGCTCTCAACCCGGCCGGGGCGGCTGGTGTAGCCAGCGTGAAGGACCACACTTTTGAATGCAAAGAGATGGCCGGGGATGAAGATGTCCCAGAGCTAATGTCATTGTTCATTTGAAGATTATCCATTGATCCGGATCGACCACACAAGAGGACCTTTATGGGCCACCAATGTAGGTACTAAAACCGGTGGATCTCGGTTAGGGGTCCCGAGTTGTGGATCTAAGACCAATGGTAACATGAATAGTAGAGAGACACTGTGTACCCAGGTTTGGGCCCTCTCGAAGAGGTAAAACCCTATGTCCTCCTTTGATTGTATTGATGATTGGGTATTGAGAAAGGGACGATGATCTAACTTGAGATCGTTTGTGTAAGCTCTAAACCCTAAGGTCAATAAGTAACCCCCCTACGGACTAAACCCCTGGGCTTATATAGGTACCCAAGGGAGCTAAGTGTACATATTTAGGTTAATTGTAGATATTCCCAATATAGATCTATCCTTGGGGTGCACGCCAAGTCTTCGGAAGCTTCCCTCCTTCTTACGGGCAAATATTGATTCTTTAACTACCCTTCGAGCGGCGGCTTAACATGTACCACTACGGCCCATACAAACCGATCACTTCGGGCTGGTACCCCCCAGTCTAGGACACCCTCAACATGCACGTCACATCCACCCCCTCCCATACAAGAAAAAGGCTAATGGTAGCCTCCCATAACAACTTTAGTTTAATTTATGACTTCCATAGTAATAGAAGTTCATGTGCTACCAAGACAAAATTTAGAACTTGCTATCCTCTTGCTTATTTGGTCATTCTAGTTTCTGGTGATAAAAAGGAGGAAGGATATGTAGCCCGCCTATATTAATCCAGTTTGACTCTTGGGAACAAGGAAAATCATGTGTGAATTTTTTGTGTTTCCATCTTGTATAAACCTGAAACATATTTTTTATGCTTTTCCTTGGCCTTGAAAAATTTATGCACAAGCATGCTCACAAGGTACACCACACAAATAAAATTTGAAGCATCCACATGTCCAATTCATGAAGTTCATATATATTGTTCTCGTAGTTAACTGGTTAAAGTCCAACACCAATCTGGTGAGCAATGTAGTAGTTTGGTCTGCTCTTAGGTGACCGAAGTATCTTACTCATAACCGGTGTGATTTCCTAGCTAACAGCTTCTCTAACTTTCAGTTTGAAGGAAAATTTGTTATTATCAGGTTATGAGCAACTCAGTCATGGTTTTTATAGGCTTTTCCATGTAATCAAGTATATACTTGTTGAACACATCACTGACATTATTGATAACAAGGTTTGTTTTGCTTCTTGTTCTAAAAGCATCTGACTTGATGGGCTCTTTTGGCATTGCGTTAACACATTTCCAGACTCCCACATCATAGGTGTCGACGGGATTACCCCCGGGTAGGCTCAAGGAGACGACTCAACACTTTAAAACATCAGGGGACCCACCCCCAGTATGCGAAGCCCCACGAATCAACAAGACAAACGAAGAAGTGAGCTGACGGCACTGTAGCTGATGGCCCTTTAGCTGGCGATACTATAGCTGTCCGGCTACTACTGTTCGGCTCCTCCCGTCCGGCTCGGCAGCCTCCACCCGTCCGGCTTGGCAGCCTCAACCCGTCCGGCTCCCCCTGTCCGGCTCCTCCCATACGGCTCGGCAGCCTCCACCCGTCCGCTCGGCAGCCTCCACCTATCCGGCTCCTCCCGTCTGGCTCGGCAGCCTCCACCTGTCCAGCTTCCCCTGTCTAGCTCCTCCTGTCCGGTTCCTCTCGTCCAGTTCGACAGGCTCCACCCATCCGGCTCGGCAGCCTCCACCTGTCCGGCTCCCCCTGTCCGGCTCCTCTTGTCTGGTTCCTCCCGTCCGGCTCCTCCTGTCCGGCTGCGGCCTAACGAAGTCAGCTCCCGATGTCCCATCGGACACGCGCGGACCAGACGGCCATATCTCAGGGCGGTGCGCTATTGGAAAGCGGGAGCACACTGTACGCGCGTCATGTAGTACTCTCTATAGTGTAACCTGCCCCCTGGACACTGATGTATAAAGTGCACCAAGGGACAGACATAGCTTAGTCCACAAGCTACATGTGGCTTGACATGTAAGCTACCATGGTAGCTTACACCTCAAGCTGCTTGGGATGTAAGCTACCCACTATGGCTTACATCCCAAGCTACCCATCCATGCCTATATAAAGGCCCCCTCTCACTCTCTCAAGGGGGTTTGCTTCCCTCACATCCTCTCATCCCTACTCTCACACTCACGTATGAGGCAAGAAGCCTCATGGCTCTCCTCCCCAAACAACTCTAGGAGCAACCATGTACCAGATATTCCATAGGTATACAGATATGCAGGAGTAGGGGTATTATGTCTCCAGAGAGCCTCGAACCTGGGTAAACCACTGCTTGCTATTCACATACCCGTCCCGGATCATCCACGGCAGCCTTGCCCTCACCTCGATAAGCCACCCCGTGGCATCTGCCATCTCGCATGACCCCCCGTGAGAAAACGACGACAGTTGGCGCCCAACATGGGGCTCGCTACTATTGGAACCATGGTCCGGGCAGGACCCTCTTCGTCATTGCTACCGCGGCGTCGTCGCTATCTTTCCGAGGGGCTCGACTTCAACATGCCCCCGGGGCGAATGCATGCGACGGTGCGTCCTCGCTGTCGGTCTCGTTGCCGCCACCATGGCGTCGTCGCTATCTTTCCAGGGGCTCAAGTTCAACACGCCCCCGCGGCGAATGCGTGCGACGCCGAGTCCTCGTTGTCGGTCTCTTCACTGCCACCGCGGCGTTGACGCTATCTTTCCCGGGGCTTGACTTCAACGCACCCCAGGGGCGAATGCGCGCGACACCACGTCCTCACCATAGGTCTGGTCTTCGCCGACCGCTCCTCCAACCCCGTGCGCCACCTTCCGTGACTCCCAGCCACGGCGGGTCGCCGCTGGCTCCTCCTTGCGTCGGCGTTGTTCCCGGTCTTTGTGCCCGCGCCGGCACCGTTCGCGTCCTGCCAGCCGGGCTGCCTGTGTCGCCGTCGCCGTGCCGTCCGTGCGCCGGCACCAACGCACCTCCGCCAAGCGCGGCCGCCTGCACTTACCTATATCGGCCTCCGCACATCCATCTCCGGCTATGCGCCGACGATGCCTCGTCGCCACCCTATGTCGTCCCAGCCTTACGCGTGCGGTTGTCTCGTGCCTGCGCATCCGCGCCTCCTCGTGCAACACTGCTGCCGCCTTCGCCTCGGCCGGCCGCCGCCTGCGCTCCTGCCACCCCCACGGACCCGCGCCGTCGCGTGCCATGCCAGCTCCGGCCCTATGATGCCCGGTGACCCCGGTCACCCCTGCGCTTCCCCGCTCCAGCGGTCGGCCATGCGCCTGGCGCCGTGTCCGCCCACGCATGGCCCGGCCGTTCCCGGCCCTCGCCGGCTCCGCTGCGTGCCCGCGTGGCTCAGGTGCGCCTGGTCCGACCGGCCGGGCTTCATGCAGCCCGCGCCTTCCTGGCTCCGCCTGCGCGTGTCGGTCGCGCCTGCTCCGCATACCAGGCCGCCTCTGCCCGGCCTGTGGCCGGCTTCCTCCACCTCCGTGTGTTGGTCGGCTCCTCACCCCCGTCGCGTCGCTCGGACCTCCACGCGCTACACCGTGGCTTCAGTCCCCGCAGCTGCAGCTCCCCTCCACCTGAAGCCTCCTTGATCCCGCCTCCGAGCGCCTGACGGGGCTCCTCTTCGCCAGATGCACCAGCGCCGTGTCGGGCCGTCCGCCACCTCTCCCTCTGCGCGCACTGGCACAGGGGGGCTAGCTCCCTGCCCTCCGCCCGTCTATGGACCTCCCGCGCATCGGCTGCCCCGCGCCTGACTCCGCCGGTTGTCGGCTGCCCCGCGCCGGCCCAGCCACGCGCGTCCGCAACGCTCCACCTCCACCCGGCTGCGGGGCCGCATTGCCCGTTGTGCCAGCTATGGCTCCTCGCCGCCTCCCCTCGCCGGTGCGGCCACGCCCGTCCATGACGCTCCGGCCTCGTCCGTGTCCTGTTGTCGGCTGGGCATGCTTGCCGGCTGCGCCATCCTCCCTCGCGCCCCCAACCCCGCGGGTCGGCTGCCCCTCCACCCGTCTTCGAACCTCGCACGCGTCGGCTGCTCCTCCACCCGTCGCCGACTGCCCGCGCCCGGTTCCTATTGGAAATATGCCCTAGAGGCAATAATAAAATGGTTATTATTTTATTTCCTTGTTCATGATAATTGTCTATTGTTCATGCTATAATTGTGTTAACCGGAAACTGTAATACATATGTGAATACATAGACCACAACATGTCCCTAATGAGCCTCTAGTTGGCTAGCTCGTTGATCAATAGATGGTCACGGTTTCATGACCATGGACATTAGATGTCATTGATAACGGGATCACATCATTAGGAGAATGATTTCATGGACAAGACCCAATCCTAAGCATAGCACAAGATCAAGTAGTTCGTCTGCTAAAGCTTTTCCAATGTCAAGTATCGTTTCCTTAGACCATGAGAGTGTGCAACTCCCGGATACCATAGGAATGCTCTGGGTGTGCCAAACGTCACAATGTAACTAGGTGGCTATAAAGGTGCACTACGGGTATCTCCGAAAGTGTCTGTTGGGTTGGCACGAATCGAGACTAGGATTTGTCACCCTGTATGACGGAGAGGTATCTTTGGGCCCACTCGGTAAGACATCATGATAATGAGCTCAATGTGACTAAGGAGTTAGCCACGGGATGATGTGTTGCAGAACAGTAAAGAGACTTGCCGGTAACGAGATTGAACAAGGTTAGGGATACTGACGATCGAATCTCGGGCAAGTATCATACGGGTAGACAAAGGGAATTGGATACGGGATTGATTGAATCCCCGACAGCGTGGTTCATCCGATGAAATCATCGCGGAGCATGTGGGAGCCAACATGGGTATCCAGATCCTTTTGTTGGTTATTGATCGGAGAGGTGTCTCGGTCATGTCTACGTGTCTCCCGAACCCGTAGGGTCTACACACTTAAGGTTTGATGACGCTAGGGTTATAGGGAAATGGTATACGTGATTACCAAAGGTTGTTCGGAGTCCCAGATGAGATCCCGAACGTCAAGAGGAGCTCCGGAATGGTCCGGAGGTAAAGATGGATATATAGGAAGTCCTATTTTGGTCACCGGAAAGTTTTCGGCCTCATCGGTAGTGTACCGGGAGTGCCGGGAGGGTGCCGAAGGACCCCCGGGAGGGGTGTGACGACCAAAGGACTTTGTGGGCTGTTAAAGGAGGTGGACCATCACTTATTGGAAGGGACAAGTCCTTCCGGAAAGGCCCATGTGGCTACGGATAAAGAGATAAGGCTAAAGGAGATTCAAAAGGAAGAGATCCACCTCCCTTGTGGGAGGTGGACTGCTCCCTTATCTCGGACGAACCTCTCCTCCTTGGAGGAGGGTCCAAGGCAACCCTCCCTCTCCCTCCTCCTATATATACCCGAGGTATTGGGGCTGATTTGAGACATGACTTCTCTCTCTCGGCCCAGCCCTACCCTTCCTCTTCCTTGTTCTCCGTAGTGCTTGGTGAAGCCCTGCCGGAGTCCACGTAGCTCCACCGTCACCATGCTATCGTGCTGCTGGAGCTCTCCCTCAACCTCTCCTTCCTCCTTACTGGATCAAGGCGTAGGAGACGTCATCGGGCTGCATGTGTGTTGAACAAGGAGGCTCCGTTGTTCCGCGCTTAGATCGGAATCCACCGCGATCTGAATCGCTGCGAGTACGACTCCACCAACCGCGTTCTTGTAATGCTTCCGCTTAGCGATATTCAAAGGTATGAAGATGCAATCTCTCCCCACTCGTTGCTGGTTTCTCCATAGATAGATCTTGGTGATCGTAGGATTATGATTTACTACTACGTCTCCCAACAGTGTGTAACATCCCAAAATTCCATTTTCGAATGTTATAAAATATAGCTATGCATCTATCATCATCATTGCTTGAATACATGTAATAGTTGAAATGCCTTTTCTGAAATTCTGAAAGCCCTTTCTACTTTCAATGTGTTGCTTTCACCTATTTGAAAATCTTGGTAAAATGTTCAAATAGGAGGGGAGGAACATGACACTCCACACCAGGGACTATTTGGTGATTAATTTGAACAAAAACAACCAGGAGTTGTTTTGAAAATATTTGCAAAAAGGATTTAAAAACAATTAGGCAATTTCTGAAAATATTTTTTTTTCAAAGTGCTCAAATGACAGAATAAAAATGTTCAATAAATGGAATTTATTATTCTGTTAATTTTGATATATAATACTCCTATATTTAGAAATGTTTCGAATGCTTTTAAAGAGGTTTTACTGCTCTGACTATTAAAAACAGTAACGGTTTTGTATTTAAACGGGACGGCCCACGGGCAGTTACTCGCGAATTGATTACAAGCCGGTCGACCGACGCGCATTCGCCGCTTCTTATCTCTCTGACACCGGGTCCCACCCCGACCACCTGTAACGCCCGCGCGGTCATCCATCTCCTCGCGCACGCGCCACCGTCGCCGAGATTTCATCGCCCCGGATCTCCCTCCTCTCTCCTCCCCGCACCCACCCGAGCACCCTATAAATAGTGCCCCTTCTCCGCGCTTCGTTTCCACCCCGAGCCCCTCTCTCCCGTCGCCACACAGCCCCCACCAAGCCTCGCCGGAGCTCTGTCCCGACCGAAGCTCTCCACTGCTCCTGCCCGTCGCCTTGGTCGTCCTCGCACCTCTCCGACACCACCAATCGGCGCCGGAGGACCTCCGCCGTCGTCTGGACTTTTCCACTACCTCCCTCGACCACTGGAGACGCTTCCCCGACCTCCTCCAACCACTGGCCGCCGCCACCCTCGCCGGAAAAATCTTCCTCCCTCTCCGGTAAGTCGTCGAGCCCCTCCCCTCCCTCCGATCTAAATCCAACGGCCCCGATTAGAACCACTTAATTCCCCGAACCATTTTCTTTACAGTTCGGTTGATCTCCCATAGCGCCGCTCGCACACTCCCCTTAGCCAATAGGATTGTGCCGCGTCACCCCTGACCATCCGGTAGTTAGTTTTCTTTTTTTTTAGTTTTAGTTAACACAGTGTTTTAGTAATTTGTTTTGCTTACAACTTTTAATCTGTTTAATATTTTGAGTTGATTCTTTTTGCAATAGCTCACATTTCTCATTTAGTTTCACCCTGTAGTTTTAGATTTTAAATTTGAACTATAAAATTTGAATTCAATCAAATTTGCTCAAATCATTCAAATCTGAATAACTAGAGTTTGAAAATAGATTTTGATATGATTCTTTTTGCTACTGTTTGGCCTTAGTTAGGACTACCTCCATGTTTAGTTTGAGGATTTTTAGGATGATTCTTATTAGTGTTTTAGCTATAAAAAATTCTGCCTATTAGTTAGTATAGTTTTATTTAACTTAGTTTTAGTTGGTTTAAATTAGATTTAGTTTTATTTGATTTAGTAGGTTATGTTAGTTAAACTTTAGGTGTTCTACTTACTGTTAATAAAGATATAAAATTGCTTAGTTTATTTCTTTATGGTTATAGGAATCCCATCTCCTTTTCAAATAGGTTTAATTTGATTAAAACAACTAGTTTAGTAATAGATTTCTTTTAACAGAGTTTTATATAATTTAATTTTGTTTTCTAAGACAAGTTTATTTGTAAATTATTTCCTGTTAAGAACATGTTTTGTTAATAAATAATAAGTTTTGTTTTTCTCTTTTGTTAGTAAAACTATAGTTGTTTCATATAGTGTTTATCAAAAGTTTTAAAAACTTTACTAAAGTTTTCCCCAACAAACTTTAATGAATTCAATTCTGTTATTAATAAAATATTTTATTGTTTCCTTGCTGTCAACTATTGTTTTGTTATTACAAAATAGTTTTGTTAGGTTAGTAGTGGTTTACCCATCACCTTTTTGAAAACAAAACTTTGTGTGTTTTCTTGCTTGTGATTTTGTGCATTGTTTGCCTTGATTGTTTACTATTTCCTTGCTGAATGTTGTGAGTTATTATTTTGTTGTATGCTTATTGAGTGCTCTTGTTTGCTTCGTTCGATTATCCGGAGTGCGAAGCTTGTTACTTAGAGTCACTCACGTACGAAGATCATCAATCAGGCAAGTCACTTTGATCATCTTTACCCATGTTTTTATTGCATTAGTTCTTCCATCACCCCAATTGCATGCAAAGTAGGTTAGTTGGAAACTTGGTTACTGTTGTAGTATCATGTGGTAGGTACCCCTTCTCAACTCTTGACACATTGGCCCCGGGAAACGTTGTTTTACTTTTTGCAATGCTATTAGTAAACCAGGTTGGTTGTGTGATTCATGAGAGTTGAGAGAGTTAATTACAAGACCTACATATGATCAAGACTTCAAGATTTCGAGTTTTCAACTTACCTCTGGGTGGATGATGGTTGAACGGCACCCTGGAGAAACCAGTGGATTTGCCTAGGTGTTGCTGGAGATGGCCAATATTCACGCGGAAAGGTCCACCGAGGCACAAAGAGATGGATGGATGCTTCAAGACCCAAGGCTTACCTACACAGCCACAAGTCATGGGCTCTGGCTTGGTTGGATATCGTGGTGACCCTGGACAGGCGGTGCTACGAGATGTAGAAGAACGGTAGGAAAGGATGGGCACCGACAGAGTCGCAGGGAAACCCTTTGGAAGACCATGTTTTGGTCATCCATTTCTCAAACACCTTGAAGTGCGAGAAATCAAACGGAGGCGACCAAATCTTGTGGGGAACGTGTGCAAAACTCTGCAGAGTACTCAAACCTAATCGATTAGCCGTGTCCACGGTCATGGACGACTTGAGCCAAAGGAACTGAAACATTCGAAACTCTCAACACAATTAATATGATGATGTGGGTATTAATAACTTGGGTATGAGAATTGGTTGGTGGAACCATCTCATTAATCAACCAACTTAGTAATAATTTTTGCTTACCCCTTCTCTTGATGTAGGAAAAACTTGGCTTTACGCAAAAACTTACCACCCCACCTGCCATATATGCATATAGATTAGATGATTATCTTTTCACCCCCTCTTGTGACTTTGCCGGCATATTCCATATGCTGACCTACACGGCTGCAACGTATCATGTTGCAGAGTACTTTTCCGACCAGGAGTGAGGATACGCTCTACGCTCGTGAGATGCCCTTGGAGTCAGATGGACTCATCTACCTTCGACGCTTCCGCAAGATTTAGATATTCTCATGAGTTGGCCTTCAGCCACTTTATTGTAATGTTTATTGTAATAAAGGACTCGATATGAGATTTCGATTAATATAATGCTGTGTGATTTCCCTTTGATATATACATTGATGTACCGTGTGTGTACCAGCATGATCTTGGGATGGTACGGAAACACCGGAGATTCGACCTTTCAGGTCGGGTCGCTAGAGAAATGGTATCAGAGCACACGCTGACCGTAGGACGTAACCTCTAGGATTGGAAAGCCTTAGGACTCATTTCTCTTTGTATTTAAAATTCTTATACTCTCATCTACTCGTTTCTAACTTCTCTCCGATTATTTGAAAATTTATAGATGGCCACCTTCATCCCAGTGTTGAACACGGAGTTTTGCCAGCCTGCCGCAACGATGCCCTTTGGCAAGGAGCTGATGAGGATCATCAAGGACGTAAGGATTGCTTTGCCGAGCATCACCGGGATTCCTATGATGTCCTTTCCACATGATGGACGCTACAGGATCGAGGTGCACATCCCAGGGAAGACCTTTGGGAATCGGAAGGAACCCATCGACTTCAAGTTCGTGGCACCCAGTTGGATACTTGGGAGAGACATGGCCATTCATCGTGCCCTTGGACGTATTCAGGAGGAATACAGAGGTGGAACCATTTCACCAGGACTCAGCGTGGTTTGTCGCAGGGATGCCAATGGAAACATCATAACCACTCCCACTACAGACACCACCATTTCCTATATCCAGACCCTGGAGACTCACATCAAGACTCTGGAGCTTCGAGTTCGTGCTGATATGAAGACAATCAAGAATCTGATGAACCGTGAGATTGACCTCGAAGCTGACTTACGGGAAGCCGAGTACGAACATGAATATGAGGTGAAGGATTTCTTAGAGAGGATCGACAAGCTGAACACTCGCATCGCCACTTTGGAGGAACAGATGGACATGGGTGAAAATCTTCATCCTAAAGGAGACTTGGCTCCTTTCATCAGCGACGATGATGACTATGAGGAGAGCACCACTGGAGGAGGCTCAGTCACCATGTACTTCTGAGGAAAACTATAGTCATGCCCTCCATGTATCTTTTATTTTTCAACGTTAAAAGCGTAGGTCGATGTGTAGTTTGATTGAGACTTGTATCTCGATGTTTGACATTGATTGAATAAATGAATGAGTGTTTGGTGTGATATGTTGTTGCATTGCATATGGGTAGTGAATTTCTCCTTTTAGGCCCTTATTCTATTCTAATTCTCACCCCTCTAAAAATAGCAAGATGCCTCCACGACGTGAGTCCGACTTCACCTTCCCGTCGGAACTCACGCAACTTCTTCAGCAGTAGAATGCACTGATGCAGCTATTGATCCAGAATCAGACCAACAACCAAAACAACAACCACCACCATCCACCCAGGCTGACAATCTCACCCGTTTTCTGAGGTTGAACCCTCCAACTTTCTCCAGCAGCATTGAGCCCATTGTGGCAGATGACTGGCTCCATAAGATGGAGAGAGAACTCGTCACTACTGGATGTACTGACACAGAGAAGGTGCGCTTTGCCGCACATCAACTGGATGGACCAGCAGCTTCATGGTGGGAGAACCACACCACCACATATCCTATTGCTGATGTAACTTGGGAGCAGTTCAAGCAAGCTTTCCGCACCGCACATGTTTCAGCTGGAGCCATGAGTCTGAAGAAGCGCGAGTTTCGCAACTTGCGCCAGGGAAATTGCTCCGTGGCCCAATACATGGACAACTTCAGCACATTGGCTCGTTATGCACCAGGAGACGTGGCCGATGATGTGGCCAAGCAAGAGAAGTTTCTGGAAGGACTCAACGATGAGTTGAGCATGCAGTTGGTAGTGGCTACCTTCGACAACTACCAAGAGCTGGTGGACAAGGCCCTCATCTTGGAGGGAAAGCAACAGCAAATTGAGAACCGCAAGCGGAAGTATACTCACGGAAGTTTAACTCTGGATCTCATCAGAAGCCCCGCTACTCCCCGTACACAGGGAATACCGGATCAGGGACCGGTAAGTTTGGAAGGCACACTCATGCCGTGCACAACCATGGAGGCCACAACCATGGAGGAAATGGGAATGCCCGTCCCAACTATGGCAACTTCAAGACTGACAATGGGAATGGGAACAACAACCAGCACCGTCACGCTCCTACTCAGAAGGATCTGAGCCACATCACCTGTTTCAAGTGCCAGAAGACAGGGCACTATGCTACTGAGTGTCCTCAGAGCAAGCAGGGAAATGGAAACGGCAACGCAGCAACTAAGAAGCCCAACCCTTTTCCTCGTGCCAGGTGAACCACCTCGACGTGGAAGAAGTCTATGATCAACCCGAGACTGTGGTTGGTAAGTTTTTATTGCATTCACGTCCAGTTACAGTACTTTTTGATTCCGGTGCAAATCATTCATTCATATCAAGGGTAGTTGTGGATAAGTATGGTTTGCCCACCAAAACCCCTAGTCAGCCCATTAAGGTCAGTTCCCCAGGAGGTATGATGATGGCAGGGATAGGATGCCATGCCTTGAAACTCAATATAGGAAACCATGTTTTTCCCACCGACCTCATCGTCTTAGAATCCCAGGGATTGGATGTAATCCTAGGCATGGATTGGATGACCAAGTATGAAGGAAATCTTGATTGCCCTAGCAAGTCTGTTTCACTCACCACCCTGGAGAACAAGAGGATTAAGTATGTATCCCGACGCACACGTATGAGTGCTCGGTTAAATTCTCTCACAGGAGTTGTTCAGGAGGAAGTACCTGTGGTAAAAGACTTTCCGAATGTATTTCCAAAAGAATTATCAGGCATGCCACCAGATAGGGAGATTGAGTTCCTAATAGAGCTACAACAAGGGACAGCCCCAATTTCCAAGAGACCCTATCGAATGCCCGCAAATGATCTGTTGGAAATCAAGAAGCAAATTAAGGAGTTATTGGACAAAGGGTATATTCGCCCAAGTTCTTCACCTTGGGGAGCCCCGGTTCTTTTGGTGGAGAAGAAGGATAAAACCTTGAGAATGGTAGTCGATTATCGTGCCTTGAACGAGGTGACTATCAAGAACAAGTACCCTCTGTCGATGATTAATGACTTGTTTGATCAGCTAGTAGGCGCCAAAGTATTCTCCAAGATCGATCTTCGATCAGGGTATCACCAACTGAAGATTCGTGATCAGGATATACCCAAAACAACTTTCACCACAAGGTATGGCTTGTATGAGTATACTGTCATGTCCTTTGGTTTGACTAATGCTCCTGCCTACTTCATGAATTTGATGAATAAAGTGTTCATGGAATACCTGGACAAGTTTGTCGTGGTGTTCATCGATGACATATTGATATTCTCCAAGAACGAGGAAGAACACAAGGAACATTTGCGTTTAGTTCTGGAGAAACTGAGAGAGCATCAGTTATATGCCAAGTTCAGCAAATGTGAATTTTGGCTGACGGAAGTCGGATTCCTTGGACATGTTATTTCTGGAGAAGGAATAGTCGTAGACCCCGCTAAGGTTGAATACGTCACCGAGTGGAAGTCACCCACCTCAGTTAAGGAGATCCGCAGTTTCCTCGGACTTGCCGGATATTACTGGAGGTTCATTGAGAATTTCTCAAAGATAGCCAAGCCCATGACAGAGTTGTTGAAGAAAGAGTCTAAGTATTTTTGGACTGAGGAATGTGAAGCCAGTTTCCAGGAGTTGAAGAAACGTTTGGTCACAGCCTCAGTGTTAATTTTGCCCAATATTCGGAAGGACTTCCAGGTTTATTGTGATGCTTCACGTCAAGGACTTGGAGGAGTACTCATGCAAGATGGAAAGGTTGTAGCTTATGCATCCAGACAACTACGACCTCATGAGTTGAATTATGCCACCCATGATTTGGAACTAGCAGCCGTAGTGCACGCACTCAAGACCTGGAGACATTCTCTTATCGGAAATAGTTGTGATGTTTACACCGACCATAAGAGCCTGAAATATATTTTCACGCAGAAAGAGTTGAACCTCAGACAGAGGAGATGGTTAGAGTTAATCAAGCACTATGACATGAGATTACACTACCATCCAGGTAAGGCTAATGTTGTAGCCGATGCCTTGAGTCGGAAAACTTATGTAAACACACTCACAGCGGGAGGATTACCCCAAGAGTTAGTCAATGATCTCAGAGAGCTCAGGCTAGAGATAGTCCCAAGAGGATATGTTGCCACACTGGAAATTCAGTCCACCTTGACCGAAAGAATTCGTGAAACCCAGAAGACGGACAAGGAAATACATGAGATTAAGCAAAGAATGAAAGATGGTAAAGCCAAAGGTTTTCGTGAGGATGAACACGGAACTCTGTGGTTTGAGAACCGAATCTATGTGCCCAATGACCCAGAGCTCAGGAAGTTGATACTTCAGGAAGCCCACAATTCACCTTACTCGATACACCCAGGTAACACCAAGATGTACCTGGATTTGAAGGAAAGTTATTGGTGGACAGGTATGAAGAAGGATATTGCGGAACACGTTGCAATATGTGATGTTTGTCAGCGAGTAAAGGCGGAACATTAGAAGCCAGCAGGGTTACTCCAACCTTTGCCGATACCCGAGTGGAAATGGGAAAAGCTTGGTATGGATTTCATCACAGGATTGCCCAGGACCCGTTCAGGTTATGATTCCATCTGGGTAGTGGTTGATCGCTTGACCAAGGTAGCTCATTTCATTCCAGTGAAGACCACCTATACCAGCGCTAAGCTAGCCAAGATATATATGACTAGGATCGTATGTCTGCATGGAGTTCCGAGGAGTATCGTGTCAGATAGAGGAACACAATTTACCTCAAAGTTTTGGCATCAGTTACATGAAACTTTGGGTATGAGGCTGGAGTTCAGTACAGCTTTTCATCTGCAGACTGATGGACAGACTGAGAGAGTCAACCAGATTCTGGAAGACATGTTGAGAGCTTGTGCGCTAGATTATGGATCCAGTTGGGATGACAACTTACCTTATGCAGAATTCTCGTACAACAACAGTTATCAGACCAGTCTGAAGATGGCCCCTTTCGAAGCATTATACGGAAGGAGGTGCAGAACACCATTGACGTGGGATGGTGTTGGAGACCGACAACTTTTTGGTCCCAACCTTATCCGAGATTCTGAAGAGAAAGTCAAGTTGATTCGCGACAAACTCAAGATAGCTCAATCTCGACAGAAGAGTTATGCTGACAGCAAACGTAAAGAAGTGACGTATGAAGTGGGAGACCGAGCATATCTTCGTGTGTCCCCGCTTCGAGGAATCAAGAGGTTTGGTGTTAAAGGAAAATTAGCACCCAGATTTATAGGCCCCTACAAAATTCTTGAATGTAGAGGCGAAGTTGCATACAAGCTGGAATTGCCGGAACAATTGTCCGGAGTTCATGATGTGTTCCATGTGTCCCAGCTGAAGAAATGTCATGCTGAGATGACTGATATTCCCTTAAGAGACACAGTGCCCCTAGAGGCCATACAACTTGACAACGATCTGACCTATGAGGAGAAGCCTGTCAAAATCCTCGAGACTGCCAACAGAGTTACCCGCAGCAGGATCATCAAGTTCTGTAAGGTTTTGTGGAGCCACCACACCGAGGAAGAAGCCACCGGGGAACGCGAAGAAAATCTTCGTAGAGACCATCCGCACCTATTTTCTAGCCAACCCGAATCTCGAGGGCGACATTCATCTTAAGGTGGGTAGGTTTGTAACATCCCAAAATTCCATTTTGGAATGTTATGAAATATAGCTATGCATCTATCATCATCATTTCTTGAATACATGTAATAGTTGAAATGCCTTTTCTGAAATTCTGAAAGCCCTTTCTACTTTCAATGTGTTGCTTTCACCTATTTGAAAATCTTGGTAAAATGTTCAAATATGAGGGGAGGAACATGACACTCCACACCAGGGACTATTTGGTGATTAATTTGAACAAAAACAACTAGGAGTTGTTTTGAAAATATATGGAAAAAGGATTTAAAAACAATTAGGCAATTTCTAAAAATATTTTTTTTCCAAAGTGTTCAAATGACAGAATAAAAATGTTCAATAAATGGCATTTATAATTCTGTTAATTTTGATATATAATACTCCTATATTTAGAAATGTTTTGACTGCTTTTAAAGAGGTTTTACTGCGTTGACTATTAAAAACACTAACGGTTTTGTATTTAAACGGGACGGCCCACGGGCAGTTACTCGCGAATTGATTACAAGTCGGTCGACCGACGCGCATTAGACGCTTCTTCTCTCTCTGACACCGGGTCCCACCCCTACTGCTTGTAACGCCCGCGCGGTCATCCATCTCCTCGCGCACGCGCCGCCGTCGCCGAGATTTCATCGCCCCGGATCTCCCTCCTCTCTCCTCCCCGCACCCACCCGAGCACCCTATAAATAGCGCCCCTTCTCCGCGCTTCGTTTCCACCCCGAGCCCCTCTCTTCCGTCGCCAGACCGCCCCCACCAAGCCTCGCCGGAGCTCTGTCCCGACCGAAGCTCTCCACTGCTCCTGCCTGTCGCCTCGGTCGTCCTCGCACCTCTCCGACACCACCAATCGGCACCGGAGGACCTCCGCCGTCGTCTGGACTTTTCCACTACCTCCCTCGACCACCGGAGACGCTTCCCCGACCTCCTCCGACCACCGGCCACCGCCACCCTCGCCGGAAAAATCTTCCTCCCTCTCCGGTAAGTCGTCGAGCCCCTCCCCTCCCTCCGATCTAAATCCAACGGCCCCGATTAGAACCACTTAATTCCCCGAACCGTTTTCTTTACGGTTCGGTTGACCGCCCATAGCGCCGCTCGCACACACCCCTTAGCCAATAGGATTGTGCCGCGTCACCCCTGGCCGTCCGGTAGTTAGTTTTCTTTTTTTTTAGTTTTAGTTAACACAGTGTTTTAGTAGTTTGTTTTGCTTACAAATTTTAATCTGTTTAATGTTTTGAGTTGATTCTTTTTGCAATAGCTCACATTTCTCATTTAGTTTCACCCTGTAGTTTTAGATTTTAAATTTGACCTATAAAATTTGAATTCAATCAAATTTGCTCAAATCATTCAAATCTGAATAACTAGAGTTTGAAAATAGATTTTGATATGAATCTTTTTGCTACTGTTTGGTCTTAGTTAGGACTACCTCCATGTTTAGTTTGAGGATTTTTAGAATGATTATTATTAGTGTTTTAGCTATAAACAAATTCTGCCTATTAGTTTGTATAGTTTTATTTAACTTAGTTTTAGTTGGTTTAAATTAGATTTAGTTTTATTTGATTTAGTAGGTTCTGTTAGTTAAACTTTAGATGTTCTACTTACTGTTAATAAAAATATAAAATTGCTTAGTTTATTTCTTTATGGTTATAGGAATCCCAACTCCTTTTCAAATAGGTTTAATTTGATTAAAACAACTAGTTTAGTAATAGATTTCTTTTAACAGAGTTTTATATAATTTAATTTTGTTTTCTAAGACAAGTTTATTTGTAAATTATTTCCTGTTAAGAACACGTTTTGTTAATAAATAATAAGTTTTGTTTTGCTCTTTTGTTAGTAAAACTATAGTTGTTTCATATAGTGTTTATCAAAAGTTTTAAAAACTTTACTAAAGTTTTTCCCAACAAACTTTAATGAATTCAATTCTGTTATTAATAAAATATTTTATTGTTTCCTTGCTGTCAACTATTGTTTTGTTATTACAAAATAGTTTTGTTAGGTTAGTAGTGGTTTACCCATCACCTTTTTGAAAACAAAACTTTGTGTGTTTTCTTGCTTGTGATTTTGTGCATTGTTTGCCTTGATTGTTTACTATTTCCTTGCTGAATGTTGTGAGTTATTATTTTGTTGTATGCTTATTGAGTGCTCTTGTTTGCTTCGTTAGATTATCCGGAGTGCGAAGCTTGTTACTTAGAGTCACTCACGTACGAAGATCATCAATCAGGCAAGTCACTTTGATCATCTTTACCCATGTTTTTATTGCATTAGTTCTTCCATCACCCCAATTGCATGCAAAGTAGGTTAGTTGGAAACTTGGTTACTGTTGTAGTATCATGTGGTAGGTACCCCTTCTCAACTCTTGACACATTGGCCCCGGGAAACGTTGTTTTACTTTTTGCTATGCTATTAGTAGACGGGGTTGGTTGTGTGATTCATGAGAGTTGAGAGAGTTAATTACAAGACCTACATAATGATCAAGACTTCAAGATTTCGAGTTTTCAACTTACCTCTGGGTGGATGATGGTTGAACGGCACCCTGGAGAAACCAGTGGATTTGCCTAGGTGTTGCTGGAGATGGCCAGTATTCACGCAGAAAGGTCCACCCAAGAACAAAGAGATGGATGGATGCTTCAAAACCCAAGGCTTACCTGCACAGCCACAAGTCATTATGGGCTCTGGCTTGGTTGGATATCGTGGTGTCCCTGGACAGGCGGTGCTACGAGATGTAGAAGAACGGTAGGAAAGGATGGGCACCGACAGAGTCGCAGGGAAACCCTTTGGAAGACCATGTTTTGGTCATCCGTTTCTCAAACACCTTGAAGTGCGAGAAATCAAACGGAGGCGACCAAATATTGTGGGGAACGTGTGCTAAATTCTACAGAGTACTCAAACCTAATCGATTAGTCGTGTCCACGGTCATGGACGACTTGAGCCAAAGGAACTGAAACATTCGGAACTCTCAACACAATTAATATGATGATGTGGGTATTAATAACTTGGGTATGAGAATTGGTTGGTGGAACCATCTCATTAATCAACCAACTTAGTAATAATTTTTGCTTACCCCTTCTCTTGATGTTGGAAAAACTTGGCTTTACGCAAAAACTTACCACCCCACCTGCCATATATGCATATAGATTAGATGATTATCTTTTCACCCCCTCTTGTGACTTTGCCGGCATATTCCATATGCTGACCTACACGACTGCAATGTATCATGTTGCAGAGTACTTTTCCAACCAGGAGTGAGGATACGCTCTATGCTCGGTGAGATGCCCTTGGAGTCACATGGACTCATCTACCTTCGACACTTCCGCAAGATTTAGATATTCTCATGAGTTGGCCTTCAGCCACTTTATTGTAATGTTTATTGTAATAAAGGACTCGATATGAGATTTTGATTAATATAATGCTGTGTGATTTCCCTTTGATATATACATTGATGTACCGTGTGTGTACCAGCATGATCTTGGGATGGTACGGAAACACCGGAGATTCGACCTTTCAGGTCGGGTCGCTACATAGTGGCATCATGAGCTA
The DNA here is from genome assembly GCA_022496015.1 of Hordeum marinum. Lineage (NCBI taxonomy): Eukaryota > Viridiplantae > Streptophyta > Magnoliopsida > Poales > Poaceae > Hordeum > Hordeum marinum. Next base: position 192,082,924 of record CM039676.1, on the reverse strand, counting down.
GGTCTATGCGTAGAATCTATGCACGAGTAGAACACAAAGTTGTTGTGGGCGTCGATCTTGTTAATTTTCTTACCACTACTAGTCTTATCTTGATTCGGAGGTATTGTGGGATGAAGCGGCCCGGACCAACTTTACATGTACGCTTACGTGAGACCGGTTCCACCGCCTGACATGCACTTGTTGCATAAGGTGGCTAGCGGGTGTCTGTATCTCCCACCTTAGTCGGATTGGATTCAATGAAAAGGGTCCTTATGAAGGGTAAATAGCAATTGGCATATCACGTTGTGGTTTTGGCGTAGGTAAGAAACGTTCTTGCTAGAAACCTATAGCAGCCACGTAAAAACTTGCAACTACAAATTAAAGGACGTCTAACTTGTTTTCGCAGCATATGCCTTGTGATGTGATATGGCCAAAGGATGTGATGTGATGCATTGTGATGTATGAGACTGATCATGTTCTTGTAATAGGATTCACGACTTGCATGTCGATGAGTATGACAACCGGCAGGAGCCATAGGAGTTGTCTTATTTTATTGTATGACCTGCGTGTCAATCATAAACGCCATGTAATTACTTTACTTTATTGCTATACGTTAGCCATAGTAGTAGAAGTAATAGTTGGCGAGACAACTTCATGAGGACACGATGATGGAGATCATGGTGTCGTGCCGGTGACAATGATGATCATGGTGCCCCGAAGATGGAGATCAAAGGAGCAAGATGATATTGGCCATATTATGTCACTATATTGATTGCATGTGATGTTTATCATGTTTACATCTTATTTGCTTAGAACGATGGTAGTAAATAAGATGATCTCTCAATAAAATTTCAAGAAAGGTGTTCACCCTAACTGTGCGTTGTTGCTAAGGATCGTTGTTCCGAAGCACCACGTGATGATCGGGTGTGATAGGTTCTAACATTCGCATACAACGGGTGTAAACCATATTTACACACACAAAACACTTAGGTTGACTTGAAGAGCCTAGCATGTATAGACATGGCCTCGGAACACGGAAGACCGAACGGTCGAACATGAATCGTATAGAAGATACGATCAACATGGAGATGTTCACCATGGATGACTAGTCCGTCTCACGTGATGATCGGACACGGGCTAGTTGACATGGATCATGTATCACTTGGATGACTAGAGAGATGTCTATCTAAGTGGGAGTTCATTAAATAATTTGATTATGTGAACTTAATTATCATGAACTTAGTCTAAAATTGTCTTTACAATCTATATTGTAGATCCAATGGCCAACGCTAATGTCACCCTCAACTTCAACGCGTTCCTAGAGAAAACCAAGCTGAAAGATGATGGAAGCAACTATGCGGACTGGGTCCGTGGCTTGAGGATCATCCCCATAGCTTCCAAAAGATTGTATGTCCTTGATGCACCGCTAGGTGACCCACCCATTTTCCCAGCGGACCAAGACGTTACGAACACTTGGCAGTCACGCTATGATGATTACTCCCTTGTTCAGTGCGGCATGCTTTACAATTTAGAACCGGGGATCCAAAAGAGTTTTGAGCAACACGGAGCATATGAGATGTTCCAAGAGCTGAAACTGGTTTTCCAAGCTCATGCACGGGTCGAGAGATATGAAGTCTCCGACAAGTTCTTCAGCTATAAGATGGAGGAGAATAGTTCTGTCAGTGAGCACATACTCAAAATGTCTGGGTTGCACAACCGCTTGACTCACCTGGGAGTTAATCTCGCGAATGACTCGGTCATTGACAGAATCCTCCAGTCGCTCCCACCTAGCTACAAGAGCTTTGTGATGAACTACAACATGCAGGGTATGGAGAAGTCCATTCCTGAGTTGTACTCGATGCTGAAATCAGCGGAGGTCAAGATCAAAAAGGAGCATCAAGTGTTGATGGTGAATAAGACCACTAGTTTCAAGAAAGTCAAGGGTAAGAAGAACTTCAAGAAGGACGGCAAAGTTGTTGCCACGCTCGGTAAGCAAGTTGCTGGGAAGAAGAACAAGAATGGACCCAAGCCTTAGATTGAGTGCTTTTATTGCAAGGGTACCGGTCACTGGAAGCGGAACTGCCCCAAGTACTTAGCGGATAAGAAGGCTGGCAACGTTAACGGTATATGTGATATGCTTGTTATTGATGTGTACCTAACCAGCGCTCGTAGTAGCTCCTGGGTATTTGATATCGGTGGAGTTTCTCACATTTGTAACTCCAAGCAAGAGCTACGGAATAAGCGGAGGCTGACAAAGGACGAGGTGATGATGCGCGTCGGGAATGGTTCCAAGGTCGATGTGATCGCCGTCGGCACGCTACCTCTACATCTACCTTCGGGATTAGTTTTAAACCTCAATAATTGTTATTTAGTACCAGCTTTGAGCATGAACATTGTATCTGGATCTTGCTTGATGCAAGATGGCTACTCATTTAAATCTGAGAATAATGGTTGTTCTATTTATATGAGAGAAATGTTTTATGGTCATGCTCTGCTGGTCAATAGTTTGTTTTTGATGAATATCAAACGTGATGTTACACATGTCCATAGTGTGAGTACCAAAAAGTGTAAGGTTGATAACGATAGTCCCACTTAAATGTGGCACTGCCGCCTTGGTCATATTGGTGTCAAACGCATGAAGAAGCTCCATGCTAATGGGCTTTTGGAGTCTCTTGATTTCGAATCATTTGACATGTGCGAACCATGCCTCATGGGCAAGATGACCAAGACTCTGTTCTCTAGAACAATGGAGCGCGCAACTGACTTGTTGGAGATAATACATACCGATGTATGCGGTCCAATGAGCGTCGAGGCTCGCGGTGGCTATCGTTATGTTCTCACCCTCACTTGTGACTTGAGCAGATATGGGTATGTCTACTTAATGAAACACAGGTCTGAAACCTTTGAAATGTTCAAGGAATTTCAGAGTGAGGTAGAGAATCAACGTGACAGGAAAATAAAGTGCCTACAATCTGATCGTGGCGGAGAATATTTAAGTCACGAGTTTGGCACACACCTAAGGAAATGTGGAATTGTTTCACAACTCATGCCGCCTGGCACACCTCAGCGAAATGGTGTGTCTAAACGTCATAATCGCACTCTATTGGATATGGTGCGATCTATGATGTCTCTTACTGACTTATCGCTATCATTTTGGGGATATGCATTAGAGACTGCTGCATTCACTTTAAATAGGGCACCGTCAAAGTCTGTTGAGACGACATTGTATGAATTATGGTTTGGAAAGAAACCTAAGCTATCGTTTCTAAAAGTTTGGGGATGCAATGCTTATGTGAAGAAACTTCAACCTAAGAAGCTCGAACCCAAAGTGAAAAAGTGCGTCTTCATAGGATATCCCAAAGAGACTATTGGGTATACCTTCTACCTCAGATCCGAAGGCAAAGTCTTTGTTGCCAAGAATGTATCCTTTCTCGAGAAAGAGTTTCTCTCGAAAGAAGTAAGTGGGAGGAAAATAGAACTTGATGAGGTAATTGTACCTCCACTCGAACCGGAGAGTAGCGCAGCACAGGAAGTTGTTTCTGTGGAGCCTACACTGGCTGGAGAGGAAGTTAATGATGATGATCATGAAACTTCAGATCAAGTTACTATTGAATGTCGAAGGTCCACTAGGACACATTCCGCACCAGAGTGGTACGGCAACCATGTCCTGGAGATCATGTTGTTGGATAACGGTGAACCTTCGAACTATGAAGAAGTGATGGCAGGCCCAAATTCCAACAAATGGCTTGAAGCCATGAAATCCGAGATAGGATCCATGTATGAGAACAAAGTATGGACTTTGGTGGACTTGCCTAATGATAAGCGAGCCAATGAAAATAAATGGGTCTTTAAGAAGAAGACTGACGCGAATGTGACCGTCTATAAGGCTCGTCTTGTCGCTAAGGGTTATCGACAAGTTCAAGGACTCGACTACGATGAGATTTTCTCACCCGTAGCGATGCTGAAATCCGTCCGAATCACGTTAGCAATTGCCGCATTTTATGATTATGAGATCTGGCAAATGGACGTCAAAACGGCATTCTTTAATGGCTTCCTTAAGGAAGAACTGTATATGATGCAGCCGGAAGGTTTTGTCGATCCTAAAGAAGCTAATAAAGTATGCAAGCTCCACTGCTCCATCTATGGGATGGTGCAAGCATCTCGGAGTTGGAACATTCGCTTTCATGAGGTGATTAAAGCATTTGGGTTTGTACAGGTTTATGGAGAACCCTGTTTTTACAAGAAAGTGAGTGGGAGCTCTATAGCATTTCTCATATTATATGCGGATGACATACTGATAATGGGAAATGATATAGAACTTTTGGAAAGTGTAAAGGCCTACTTGAATAAATGCTTTTCAATGAAGGACCTTGGAGAAGCTGCTTACATATTAGGCATCAAGATCTATAGAGATAGATCGAGACGCCTCATAGGTCTTTCACAAAGCACATACCTTGACAAGATATTGAAGAAGTTCAATATGGATCAGTCCAAGAAGGGGTTCTTGCCTGTATTACAGGGTGTGAGATTGAGTACGACTCAATGCCCGACCACGACAAAGGATAGAGAAGAGATGAGTGTCATCCCCTATGCTTCAGCCATAGGCTCTATTATGTATGCCATGATGTGTACCAGACCTGATGTGAACCTTGCCATAAGTTTGGTAGGGAGATACCAAAGTGATCCCGGAGCGGAACACTGGACAGCGGTCAAGAATATCCTGAAGTACCTAAAAAGGACAAAGGACATGTTTCTCGTATATGGAGGTGCCGAAGAGCTCGTCGTAAAGGGTTACGTCGATGCTAGCTTCGACATAGATCCATACGACTCCAAGTCGCAAACCGGATACGTGTATATTTTGAACGGAGGGGCAGTCAGCTGGTGCGGCAACAAGCAAAGCGTCGTGGCGGCATCTACATGTGAAGTGGAGTACATAGCTGCTTCAGAAGCAGCAAATGAAGGAGTCTGGATGAAGGAGTTCATCACCGATCTAGGAGTGATTCCCAATGCGTCGGGCCCGATGACTCTATTCTGTGATAACACTGGAGCTATTGCCCTTGCGAAGGAGCCCAGGTTTCACAAGAAGACAAGACACATCAAGTGCCGCTTCAACTCCATCCGTGATTACATTCAGGAGGAAGATATAGATATTTGTAAAGTACATACGAATTTGAATGTCGCAGATCCGTTGACTAAACCTCTCTCACGAGAAAAACAAGATCAACACCAGAATGCTATGGGTGTTCGATTCATCACAATGTAACTAGATTATTGACTCTAGTGCAAGTGGGAGACTATTGGAAATATGCCCTAGAGGCAATAATAAAATGGTTATTATTGTATTTCCTTGTTCATGATAATTGTCTATTGTTCATGCTATAATTGTGTTAACCGGAAACCGTAATACATGTGTGAATACATAGACCACAACATGTCCCTAGTGAGCCTCTATTTGCTAGCTCGTTGATCAATAGATGGTCACGGTTTCATGACCATGGACATTGGATGTCGTTGATAACGGGATCACATCATTAGGAGAATGATGTGATGGACAAGACCCAATCCTAAGCATAGCACAAGATCGTGTAGTTCGTCTGCTAAAGCTTTTCTAATGTCAAGTATCATTTCCTTAGACCATGAGATTGTGCAACTCCCGGATACCGTAGGAATGCTTTGGGTGTGCCAAATGTCACAACGTAACTGGGTGGCTATAAAGGTGCACTACGGGTATCTTCGAAAGTGTCTGTTGGGTTGGCACGAATCGAGAGTGGGATTTGTCACTCCGTATGACGGAGTGGTATCTCTGGGCCCACTCGATAAGACATCATCATAATGAGCTCAATGTGATGAAGGAGTTATCCACGGGATGATGTGTTGCAGAACGAGTAAAGAGACTTGCCAGTAACGAGATTGAACAAGGTATAGGGATACCGACGATCGAATCTCGGGCAAGTATCATACCGGTAGACAAAGGGAATTGGATACGGGATTGATTGAATCCCCGACATCGTGGTTCATCTGATGAGATCATCGTGGAGCATGTGGGAGCCAACATGGGTATCCAGATCCCACTGTTGGTTATTAATCGGAGAGGTGTCTCGGTCATGTCTACGTGTCTCCCGGACTCGTAGGGTCTACACACTTAAGGTTTGATGATGCTAGGGTTATAGGGAAATGGTATACATGATTACCGAAGGTTTTTTAGAGTCCCGGATGAGATCCCGGACGTCAAAAGGAGCTCCGGAATGATCCGGAGGTAAAGATTGATATTTAGGAAGTCCTGTTTTGGTCGCCGAAAAGTTTTCGGGCTCATCGGTAGTGTACCGGGAGTGCCGGGAGGGTGCCGGAGGACCCCCGGGAGGGGTGTGATGACCAAAGGACTTTGTGGGCTGTTAGAGGAGCTGGACCAGCCCTTATTGGGCTGGCCAAGTCCTTCCAGAAAGGCCCATGCGGCTAGGGATAAAGAGATAAGGCTAAAGGAGATTCAAAAGGAAGAGATCCACCTCCCTTGTGGGAGGTGGACTCCTCCCTTATCTCGGCCGAACCTCTCCTCCTTGGAGGAGGGGCCAAGGCAGCCCTCCCTCTCCCTCCTCCTATATATACCCGAGGTATTGGGGCTGATTTGAGACACGACTTCTTTCTCTCTCGACGCAGCCCTACCCTTCCTCTTCCTCGTTCTCCGTAGCGCTTGGCGAAGCCCTACCGGAGTCCACGTAGCTCCACCGTCACCATGCCGTCGTGCTGCCGGAGCTCTCCCTCAACCTGTCCTTCCTCCTTGCTAGATCAAGGTGTAGGCGACGTCATCGGGCTGCACGTGTGTTGAACATGGAGGCACCGTTGTTCGGCGCTTAGATCGGAATCCACCGCGATCTGAATCGCTACGAGTATGACTCCACCAAACGCGTTCTTGTAACGCTTCCGCTTAGCGATCTTCAAAGGTATGAAGATACAATCTCTCCTCACTCGTTGCTGATTTCTCCATAGATAGATCTTGGTGATCATAGGAAATTTTTTGATTTACTACTACGTCTCCCAACAGTTCCGCCCGTCGCCGGCTGCCCCGCGCCCGGCTTCGCCCCGCGCCGGCTCGGCCACGCGCGTCCGCGACGCTCCGCCTCCACCCGGCCACGGGGCCGCGTCGCCTGCTGTGCCGGCTGCGGCTCCCCGCTGGAGTGCCCACGCCCGTCCGCGCCACACCGGCCTCGTCCGCGTCCTGCCCATCGGTTAGGCGCGCTTGCGGGCTGCGCTGGCCTTCCGCCCGACTCCGAACCTCCTGCGTGCTGGCCTCCTCTGGGCCGCCTCGCCTAGCCGGCTTTTTGCATGCCGACTGGTCGGCTCGCCGCCCCGCGTGTCGTCCCCGCCCACTCGCGGCCCTTGGACGCCTGTGCCACCCAGGGCCGACTGCCGCACAGCGGCTCCGTCCGTGGCCGGCTCCTCACCCCCGCCCAGCCCTCGCATGCCCGGCCAGCTCCGTGCCTCCCGCCAGCTCCGGCCCGGCCCTCGCGCCGGCCCATGCCTCCGCGCGGCCCCGCCTGCCGGCTGCCTCGCCCGACCCGACCCGCCGCTGACGACTGCTCCGGCTGTGCCCCGCAGCCAAGCGTGCCCGATGTCCGGCTGTGCCGTGCCTCTAACCATGGTCCGGCTGCAAAAAGAGAGTAAAAAGGGGGCCGGCTGTGTGGAAAAAAGGGAAAGAAAAGAAGAACTTTGGCATTCCCGTCCGCCTGCCTCACCACTCGGATGGCCAGCCGCGACCCGTCCCGTTTGGCCGACCGGTCTGCCTGCCGCCTCCAATGCCTCGCCGGCTGAGGAGCCGACCCGGCCACCCATCCGCCTCGACGCCCGTCCGGTCGGATCTGACCGGCCGAGACCCCCTTCGAGCACCTGGAGGCTCGAAGGCTACACCCAACGGGTGTGTCGGCGCACTCCGCAAGCGCCAAGCTGCGTCGGCTTTTGTCAACAACAACTGTCTTGACTATGCGCAAATCAATGAGCATCCCTGCCCAGAGGCGCGGAGGCTACTTCCGGCAGCGCCACGTGCTCATCAGCCGGTAGACCCCGTGTCCGCCTCCGGCGGCGCTTCGCGCTCATCAGCTGGCGGACCCCGCGTCTGCGCTCGGCAACGCCCCGCGCTCATCAGCCGGCGGACCCCGCGTCCGCGCTCGGCAACGCCCCGCGCTCATCAGCCGGCGGACCCCGCGTCCGCGCTCGGCAACGCCCCGCGCTCATCAGCCGGCGGACCCCGCGTCCGCGCTCGGCAACGCCCCGCGCTCATCAGCCGGCGGACCTCCCGTCCGCCCTCGGCAGCGCCCCGCGCATATCAGCCAGGCGGACCCCGCGTTTGCCCCGGCAGTGCCTCGCACGCGTCAGCCGCGGACCCCGCATCCGCCTTCAGCAGGGCTCCGCGCCCATCAACCGGGGGACCCCGCATCCACCCCCGACAGCGCCTCGCGCATATTAGCCGGTGGACCCCGCGTCCGTGCCCGGTAGCGCCTTACGCCCATCAGCCGGCGGAACCCAAGTCCGCGCTCGGCAGCGCCTCGTGCTCGTCAGCAGGACCACGTCGACTGCAAACCACGCTGACCATCTTCAACAGAACCACCTCACCGGCACCCAAAAGCAATGTGAGATCTCCACGTGCATACCCTTGCACCGTGCACACAAAACAAATAACCCTGAGCGACCCTCGAGGGCCATCTCCGCACTTATTGTGCTCCCTAATTTTCGCCCTAGCGCCAGCTAATCTCGGCCCGGGGCTAGCCACTTGGCCCGATACGGTCGTTCCCACGGGATGGCTCAATAGCGTGCATGGGACTGAAGGCCTACTCTTTGTCTCAGCTACAGACCGCACCGTGGCTGTCCGGCTAGCGAGAGAAAACGCTTGAGGTCACCACACGAGAAAAGCGTCCACGGAGAAAACGGCTTGGGCGACCCGGTCATTTTCATTTATGAGTATCTGCTCGATCGAGTCTTCTCCCAGTGTCCGAGTACTGTACGCTCCATTCCGTGGCCCACTCTTCGTCTCAGCTACAGACCGGCTCCCGACTATCTGGATAACAAGAGCAAAAGCCAAAGAGCGGAGAGAACATGAAAAAGACTTAAGGGACTCGGACGAAACCGAGTCGGCACCCTCTGCACCAACTTGCACTGCCAAAATCAAATATTTGAGATATCTGCCGACTTAACCTTGTCTTTTGCATGATCATTTCCATGAGGAACCTCCTCGCTCGGAGGCTCAGAGGCTACTCCTGGCGGGGCACCGAGCTCGACAGCCGGCGGACCCCACGTTCGTCTGCGGCAGGGCTCCACGCCCATCAGCCGCCGGACCCTCCGTCCACGCCCGACAGCGCCTCGCGCTCGACAGTCGGTGGACCCCACGTCCGCCTTCGGCAAGGCTCCATGCCCATCAGCCGGTGGACCCTCCGTCCATGCCCGGCAGCGCCTCGCGCTCGACAGCCGGCGGACCCCACGTCCGTCTTCGGTAGGGCTCCATGCGTATCAGCCGGCGGACCCTCCGTTTGCGCCCGGCAGCGCCTCACTCTCGACAGCCGGCGGACCCCGCGTCCGCCTTTGGCAGGGCTCCACGCTCATCAGTCGGCGGACCCTCTATCCGTGCTCGACAGCCGGCGGACCCCGCGTCCGCCTTCCGCAGGGCTCCATGCCCATCAGCCGGCGGACCCTCCGTCCGCGCCCGACAGCGCCTCGCGCTCGATAGCCGGCGGACCCCGCGTCCGCCTTTGGCAGGGCTCCACGCCCATCAGCCGGCGGACCCTCCGTCCGCGCCCGGCAGCACCTCGCGCTCGACAGCCGGCGAACCCCGTGTCTGCCTTGGGCTCCACGCCCACCAACCCTTGGACCCTCCGTCTGTGCCCGGCAGTGACCCGCGCTCGACAGCCGGCAGACCCCATGTCCGCCTTCGGTAGGGCTCCACGCCCATCAGCCAACGGACCCTGCATCCACGCCCGGCAGAGCCTCGCGCTCGATAGCCGGCAGACCTCGTGTCCACCTTCGGCGGGGCTCCATGCCCACCAGTCGGCGGACCCTGCATCCATGCTCGGCAGCGCCTCGCGCTTGACAGTTGGCAGACCTCGCGTCCGTCTTCGGCAGGGCTCCACGCCCATTAGCCGGTGGACCCTGCGTCCACGTCCGGCAGTGCCTCGCGCTAGACAGCCGGCGGACCCCGCGTCCGCCTTCGGTAGGGCTCCACGCCCACCAGCCGGCGGACCCTCCGTCCGTGCCCGGCAGCGCCTCGTGCTCAACAGTCGACGGACCTCGCGTCCACCCTCGGCGGGGCTCCATGCCCATCAGCCGGCGGACCCCGCGTCCCCCTTCAACAGCACCTCACGCCCTCAGTCGGCGGACCCCGCCTCTATGCCCAACATCTTTGACACCACCGCCTGCTTCAGCAACAGCAAATACCCTCCGCCCGACTCCTCGAGTCACCCGAAGGCTTGGAGGCTACACCCAGCGGGTGCGCTGGTGCACCCCTGCTGGAAACCACCAGCCGGTTGACTCCGCGTTCGCCCCCGGCAGCGCCTCACGCCCTTCAGTCGACGGACTCCACGTCCGCGCCCGGCATCCTCGACGCCCCCGTCACCTTCAGCAACAGCAAAGACCCTCTGCCCAACTCGTCGAGTCGCCTAGAGGCTTGGAGGCTACACCCAGCGGGTGCGCTGGCGCGACCCCACTGGAGGCAAGCCGTGTCGTCCCCGACCCGCAATAGACCGTCATCAACGACTTCTGCAACAAACAACTCCACCGGCATAAACCCTCCGCCCGACTCTCTAAGTTGCCCAGAGGCTCGGAGGCTACTGTCGGGGGGATTACCCTCGGGTAGGCTCAAGAAGATGACCCAATATTTTAAAACATCGGAGGACCCACCCCCAGTATGCGAAGCCCCACGAATCAACAAGACAAACGAAGAAGTGAGCTGACGACACTGTAGCTGGTAACATTGTAGTTGTCCGGCTCCTACTGTCTGGCTCCTCTCGTCTGGCTCGGGAGCCTCCACCCGTCTGGATCGGCAGCCTCCACCTGTCTGGCTCCCCCTGTCTGGCTCCTCCTGTCCGGCTCCTCCCATCTGGCTCGGCAGCCTCCACCCGTCCGGCTCGGCAGCCTCCACCTGTCCGGCTCCCCCTATCCGGCTCCTCCTGTCCGGCTCCTCCCGTCCCACTCGGCAGCCTCCACCCGTCCGGCTCGGCAGCCTCCATCTGTTCGGCTCCCCCTGTCCGACTCCTCCTGTCCGGCTCCTCCCGTCCGGCTCGGCAGCCTCCACCTGTCCGGCTCTCCCTGTCCGGCTCCTCCTGTCCAGTTGCGGCCTGACGAAGTCAGCTCTTGACGTCCCATCGGAGACGCGCGGACCAGACGGCCATATCTCAGGGCAGTGCGCTATTGGCAAGCAGGAGCACACTATACGCGCATCATGTAGTACTATCTACAGTGTAATCTGCCCCCTGGACACTGATGTATAAAGTGCACCAGGGGACAGACATAGCTTAGTCCACCAGCTACATGTGGCTTGACATGTAAACTACCCATGGTAGCTTACACCTCAAGCTGCTTGGGATGTAAGCTACCCACTATGGCTTACATCCCAAGCTATCCATCCATGCCTATATAAAGGCCCCCTCTCACTCTCTCAAGGGGGTTAGCTTCCCTCACATCCTCTCATCCCCACTCTCACGCTCACGTAGGAGGCAAGAAGCCTCATGGATCTCCTCCCCAAACAACTCCAGGAGCAACCATGTACCAGATATTCCACAGATATACATATATGCAGGAGTAGGGGTATTATCTCTCTGGAGAGCCCCGAACCTGGGTAAACCACTACATGCTATTCGCATACCCATCCCGGATCATCCACGGCCTTGCCCTCAGCTCGATAAGCCACCCCGTGGCATCTGCCGTCTCGCGTGACCCCCCATGAGAAAACGACGACAATAGGCTTTCAGATTTTACATGGCATCATTGTAATCACTCAAAGTATGTGCACAACCCACATCATCAAAGTACACTTTTTACATTTCACCTCTGAACCCTACTGATGAGAAATTTGCAAGAACATGCCTCTTACAAAATCTATGCTCACAACTTGGAGAGACATCATGCATTGCATTTAGCAAGCCCTTCTGCCTCCCGAACATGATTGTCCAGACATCATGTTGCTCACCTTGACCAATCATTGACTCAAGTTTCTACACAAACCATGACTAGTTGTCATTGTCTCAACATTTATAACTCTAAAAGCAAGAGGAAACATGTTATTTTTTCCATTTCTTGCAGAAGTAGCCAAACATTGTGAGCCATTACAAAGCTTAACAAAGCAACCCTCAAGTCCTATGGATGTACTACAACCATTTAGAAATCCTTTGTTTGTGCACCAAAGCTCAAAAACATACCATTAATTAGCACATTAGGTCATTCTTGTGGCTCTGGATTTGGTATTGTAGTCAGCACATCAATGCTCTGAGGATTATTATTCAGCAATGTATACAAAATAGTCCCTAATATCGTGATCTAACTTTCTGACCCCCAAGCACTTTGTTCTATGCATAAGCTTTAACTCGGTATGCCATCCTCTTAGTGATTTCAAAGTTCATATATCCCTATATTTATTTCATGAAAGCATCAAGCTTCTAGTTGGGATCTACACTAAAGTTTGTCTTCATAATGAGCTGCTAGCCACACTGAATTTTTCTGGGTATCTTATTTGTTTATTCCACATATGTGTGGTTCCATAACCTTTCTAGTCATGAATGTGGCCTCACTTTAAAGCTTTGGTGCAAATAATTCAAAGGTGTAGTTAACTTTAGAGCACCTTATCCTAATCTTGTACATCTTATTCTCAACAAACAAAAGTTTCTTCCCTGCATTATGTGAAAATACTTGAGAGCAACCCTGAATTGTTTGACATCTTTGAAACACATGCCCGTAACTAGTGCACTTGGATCTTGTCTGCATCTTTCATAATAGTAACATCAAATTGCATTATAGGATCCACCACCTTCCTTCTCTCTCTCTCTCGCTCTCTCTCGCTCTCTCTCTCTCTCTCTTTCTCTCTCCGTCCCTCTCTCTCTCTCTTTCCTAAACCACAACCAGAGTAGTTATCTCATCAACACTATCAGATAAAGGAGCATCTTATAGCTATAAATCTTCATCAACTATCTTCTCCATTTGTGCCCTTCTCTTTTGTAGAGCCATCTTCCTATGTGCAAATCTGCTTCTTCCATCTTGCCGCTTATGTTCTTGCAAAAGCAATCTCCTCAAACTTTGTGTTCTTACTTCTCTATTGTGTCAGCATCCACACCAACAAACAAATCCTCATACTCATCCTCTGAATGAACACCCCGTTCTGCAATTTGTTTCTCCAAATTCTTTTCTCATCTTGTTGTCTCGACAAAAATATCGAAGTCCTCATCTTCACTTGAGTCATAGGCAAGATGATCACTGTGTATATGTTGCAGTTTTTCATTAGCATCAATGTACTCTTCATTTGACAGCAAATGGCAATCATCTTTACCATTAGCTTGAGTTAAATAAGTTTTCCCTTTCTTCCATTGGATTGCCAACAAACCCTGACTAGTAATCCTGACTAGCCACAACCTAGAACTTCACATTATTAGGAACATCAACAATATTGCTATGAGTAGAACCAATAGCAACTTGAGGAGGAGCAAAAACAATTCAAGCAGGATCAACAGCAATTGGAGCAGTAGCAACAACAATTTTTCAGTCAGAACAACAATAACTGGTCCATGGTCAGCAACAACTCGTCTATGGGCAACTATTTAAGTAGGATCTATAAACAAATAAGGTCCCCTATAACGATGGAATTTTACTATCTGCCTTGATTGTATTCTTCAACCATCTACTCAGCTATAGTTTGATTTGTTAGTTCAACCATGGTCATCCACCAGTTGATTTCACCCTACTTCTATAGTAAATGAAATATTTATGAATAACCATCAAAATTAATTGTATCTACAAGTTATGGCCCAAGTGGAGGTTGAAAAGAAGATTTTTACGCACAACGAACCTAAGCACCCATCACTGATCCATCTGTAAAAGACAAAATCAATAGTAATTCACTAATTGTATTTTTTACAATTACAATTGAACTTTGACGGAAATAACTCAGATCACTAAACTTTGACACAAGCATTTCACTAACTGAATCTTTTGGACACCGATAACTGAACTTTAACAGAAATAGCTCACACATTAACTTTGACAGAAGTAACTGAATAACTAGTCTTCAAACCTATAATTGAACTTTTTTGACACCTTAATTGAACTTTGACCATAATCACAAGTTATACAACTTAAACCCTAAACTCGAACTCTCATCTCCTAAATTGTTCTGTTTTTGCCAAGATTCCTTAAATCCGTAACAAATCCTGTAGTAAAACACATGAATAAATATTCAAAGTAATGCATTTAGCGCTGCTTAAACCCTATCTTCAAAAAAAAGTTTCTTCTTTTTTCACCTAAACTTCTAAAGACCGGATCCTTCTAACAGTCAAAGAACAATGCCATAACCACAACAAACAGAGCATAACCAACACATGGAGATGGAGCAGAGCCAATACATTAAGATGGACAACTACCAAGACATGGAAATGGAAGAGAAGGAACAAAGTCGTGACGGGGCTTACCAGGACATGGACATGGACATGGACATGGACATGGTGGACATGGAGAGGAAGGAGGATAACTTACCTCTAGACGTCAACGGCGCTTGCTCCATCATTGTGATCGCCTTGAGTCTTCCTTGATGATGAAGGAAAGAAGCAAGCGGTGAAAGGAAAGAGAAGGGGGAGCGAGAAAAAAAACAAAGGATGAAAGAGAGAGGTGTGGCGCTGTCTTCACCACACGAGCAGGGAGTGTAGCGACCCGGTGTGGAGAGACCAGGTGGGTGCTACGACCTGTTGCCGCTAGACCAGGTGGGGGCGGTGAGTCCCCCGTTCGGTGCCAACAAGGCATTGGAGTTAAACTGGTTCACCTTACAAAACAGAAACAAAGTAACATAAAATAAAAGGCACCTATGCGGCCTGCCAAATCAGCACCAAATTGGGAGTAAATTGTGTCAGGGGGGTAAATTGTGGCACAAATGTAAAAAATGGGGGTATAGACTAAGGATTTTCTCCAAAAAGGTAATTCTGGTCAATTTGGTGAATTTTGGGTGTAAATAATGAAATGAACTCAAACAATCACGTTCAAAACAGGAATAGTAACTCGAGAACATTCTGCGGCGGCCACTCCCGACGACTGCGATGTCTCCCGTTGGATTTGTTTGCACGAATCTTGGTTCGGGATCGGAGTCATGTCACACTTTTAAACTAGTTCATTGTAACATAAAAGTCACTGAACGTGTTACCATTCAAAACACTACATCCATCACACTGGCCAGCGACATGCCACTCCATCTATGAGACCTGCGATCAAATCCCAATTTCTCCTTTTTTTCATCAATTCACAAATTTCTAAAAAAAATAACACACAAATTATAAATTTTTGAACTATGTCACATGGCATTTTAAACACTTTTCCCCTTTTTTGTTTCACAAGTCAAGTTTATTTTTGTTGATGGCATTTTCATTATTAAGAGATGGCATTTCTATTATTATTAAGAGATGCCACTTTTATATTAAAAGATATCATTTTTTTACTAAGAGATGATATTCTTGTTTGTTGACATGGCAACTCAAATTATAGGACCCCGACAAGTTTAAATATGTTTTAGTTATCCATGGTTAATTTCTAATATTAGAGGATGCCATTTTACATAAGCTCGGAGCATGGCATTTCAAAACTTTGGTTTTCATTGTTTTTAATAAGATGTCTTTTTCTCGTTCATGGAATTTTTAAATAAATAGAAAGTGAGCAGGGACTTTTGGGTCAATTGGGGGTCTCCCTGCCCCCTCCCCCTCCCACGCGAACGGTCGGAAATTATCGATGAGAGCAGCCCCCCGGCGAACAAATCATTAGATAAGAGCAGCTCCCAGTCGATGGATCGCCAACAATTAGGGTCCTTCAAAAATGACCGTGCAATTTGGTTTTCCGAGAGATGACACAAATCTGTGAGACGGGATTCCTTGTAAAACTAGGGCTCATGCTCAGGACGCAACGTTTTGGCTTTAGGGTGCATCTGCACGAGGTGAACAATAAATTCGTTTAAAACGGTAAAACAGATCCCAAATTCTTTTGTGATGCTAGATGCTCGTGTGGGCGAAGTCCTTGCAAAATTTCATAGAGTTTAGACATTTTAGCAGCTCTCGGCAAAAAAAACAATTTTGAGCCGTAAGCAAGTTTACTCTTCACGTATCATTTTAATTGAATTTTATTTTATCATGAGCTCCTCTGATGTCCGAACAAGTTAAAATTTGACACGAACATCACACAATGAAATAGCTTCCACCTAAATTGTTTTTCTGAATTTTTAGAATTGTTTAGAAAAAGATAAATTACTTTTCACCAGATGCAGATTAGGCCGGGCACCGAATTGAATATCCCACATGCTCACTTCTTTGATGATCGAACTGTGGGATCCCTGCTGCGAAAACGTGTCAAACATATTAGAGATTGATTAGATGGCTCGTGTCAAGAGATTGATTAGATGGCTCATAGGGTGTTTTCATTAATGAGATGACCAGATCCTCTTCTATACTGGCCATATAATTGGGAGAAACCAATATTTAGCAGGTCATGTCTTTCCTCTTTATGTTGGTTTCTTTAATTAATCCTCCTTTGTATGACTTTTAGGTCCCATTTTGCTCATTAAGTGCAAACTCTTTTTTCCTTAATGGCATTGCAGGACCCATATACCCTTCAAATAAGATATATTTCCTTTTTTTGCACGCCAAATAAGACCACATTTTTCAAGTACATACAGTAATAAATATGTTGGCCCAAGAGAAAGAACAAATTCACCCGCGGAACATAAAGAAAAAAGAGAAAGAGAATTTTATATGTCTCTTTTATCTGAAATAACTACAACTATCAACCTTCAAAACATACGAGTATTATGATTTATTGGAGAACTTCAACTGTTCGCTCAGGGTATGGGATACTTTTATTCATATACTGTACTGAATTCTAAAATATCTGAAACAAACAAGCTTGTCATTTTCTATCTCTTTCTCTACTTACTTACAAAATAAATAGTGTATAGAATTCTTCATTAACAGGTTCCACCTTCTCACCACGTCTCTCCATCAATTTTTTTTCATCCAGCAATTATTTCCTACCACGTCATATTTAACCGTATCTTCAAGTATGCCGCTCAATCACATCAATTTACATACCTTTCGCAACACTACATCAATTCCACATTAATTAACTTATCTTTTACAATAATGTGGAATTACACTGCTCAATATTATGCCATATTTCACAGGACTTTCTCATACGGATTTTGAACACATTAATTTATTTATCATGCATAACACACACTATCAAATTATTTGTGTATTAAATGAGCGATACATATTTTGAAATGAAGGGAGTATTTTTTGGCTCCGGTTGTACAATTGATACATATTGTTTGCGGTACAATGAACGTGTTCCTGGTAAAAGCATTTACAGTTGGATCCCTCATACCCCTCAAACGGCCGGGCAGACCGCTCGATCACTGACCGATCATGAAATTTCGACCTAGTCGGGCCTCTCAAACCGGCTTCAAACGCCCGAACTGACCGGCACCCCTCATATCCAGTCCAAAAATGGGGCGGATATGGGGGCGCCCAGGTGCGCCCGGGCATGTCCGCATCGACCCACATATATTTTTTCTCATCCGTCCGCCATACCAAACACTAGCCACTTCCCTCCATTCCCATCTGCCACCCTACCTCACGCCCGACAATCTCCGCACTTCTTCGATATGAAGGGTAGCGGATCCGACTCCGACCAGTCCTGATCCATCTACTGGGGGTCGTCCCGTGTGGATTGGAGGAGGCAATAGCGATTCACATTACACTGCATCGCTCCTGCGAGGACAGCGCCCGGCTGATGGCAGGATCTGTCTGTCATGACTTCATAGCGCCCTCTCAACGGGCGCTCGGTTCCTCTGGGGCGGGATCATCGAGGTCCCGACAGGAGGAAAAGCTCTCCTTTGCCATCATCGGTCCGGCAAACTTCGAGTCCCACCGGAAATGGGCTGCCCGCCATGGGAAGAAGAGGATAAGGGTCGTCGAGGCCTATTTCGCAGAGGAAATGGCGGAGGCAGAGGCGGCTGATCCAGCGGTGCGGGCGGCCATAGAGGAAGAAGCCATCCTTGCCCGCATTTTGAAGAAACAGCAACCGAGGAACACGTGTGCCCTCACCTGCGAGCAGAATCGAGTGGTCCGTGCAATGACCGGACTGCCATCGAAGGAGGAGTAGGAGGTGACCAACTACGAGGACAACTCCGGTGACGAGCATATCAGGATTGATCTGTACTGCGTCTTCGACCAGTACTTCGACGAGAAGGACGACAAGTGCTCTGAAAAGGGCAAGGGCAGCCGTGGATGGTCTCCACCATAGCCAAACATGTCAAATTTTTGTAGTCCGATGGCGTGTTAGTAGCGATGGAGTAGTCAGACCATGTGTAATGTATGAATGTAATAGTTGCATGGTTTGTATGGATTTGAGATATGAGATTTGAGGTGTCCGATTGTGGAATGCATTATTTGAAACATGACCGGCCAGTGTCCATGAATCGCATGGACGTGCCCACGGGCGTTTGAGGAGCCGTATTTGCAACTTACGACTATAGATTCTATAAGTACTTTCTCCTTTTCAAAATAAATGTTCCGAGAGTACAAAATTGAGACACTTATTTTGAAACGGCAGTATAAAATTTCACGCATTTTCTAGAAATCTTGGCATAATAATAATAATAAACCTCTAATAAATATACAGACCGAGACAAGTACTAATAGGATCGGACGCTTAGGTCTTGTACAATGCAAAATGATTAGAAGAGGTGCTTAGAGAAATAAAACAGGCTTTTTTTAAGCACCGATGCTTATTTGTATAGGATAGACGCTTAGTTAGACGTCTCTCATGTAAAAATAAGCATCGGTGCTTCAGCAAAATTCGATTTATTTTTTTAAACACCTTCCTAAATACATAGCATTGTACAAGGCATTAGTATGCTCCCGTTCCTGATCGGACGGCCCGATCCGCGGGCGGGCAGACTTAAAGCGGAAGGTTCCTCCTCCTGTTGCTCCTCGCCACCTCCGCTCCGGCAGTTACCGGTTCGCTGCTGCCTGTGCGCTGTGCCTGTGCCTGCGCGCGTGCCACCCTCGCCGCCGGGTTGCCATTATGAGTTGAGTTGGAGCCCGATCTCCCCGTCCCCGTCCCCGTCCCCGTTAGCCCCACCCCCCCACCACCACCTTCTCACTCATAACTCCCTCCCCTCCCCCTCCTCCTCCGCCTCCCTCGCTCCTGGCGCCGCACCCGCAGGCCGCACCGCAGATCTCCTTCCCCGAGGAGGAGGAGATGGTGAGCGCGTCCAGCCTGCTGCTGCCGTCCTCCATGCGCGACTTCGCCTCCTGCATCGGCGACGGCGCCGTCCGCGTCGCCTGCGCCAGCCCCTCCTCCACCCTCACCTCCGGCGGCGGCTCCGGCTCCGGCTCCGGCGCCGCCTCCACACTCGCCGTCACGGCGTCCTACCGCGCCACGCCCCTCAGCTCCGGCGCCCCTTCTCCGCCGCTGCTGTTTCGCCTGACCTGGGCACACTCCCCGGTGGGCCCCACACTGTCGTTTTCTCCGTCCGCCGCTGCGCCTTCCGTTCTCCTTCGCAGGCGCAGGGGCACCCGCTCCTTCACTCTGGCAGACGGCGGCGGCGGCGATGAAGGTGCGGAGGCGGACTCGGAGCCCTCCTTGCTCGCCCTCTTCTGGGACCTCACGGCGGCGCGGTACGACCCCGGGGCGTCGCCGGAGCCGCTCCATGGCTACTTCGTCGTCGCCGTGGCCGGCGCGGAGGTCGTGCTCGCGGTGGGCGACCTGGCCGCGGAGTTCGTCAAGACCAAGTTCGAGGGCCAGATCTCCAAGGCGCGGTGTCTGCCGGTGTCGCGCAGGGAGCGCGTCGTGGTGGCCGACCCGGCGGCAATGCACACCGCGAGGGTGCGCTTCGCGGAAGGCGGGCCGGAGCACGAGGTCAGCGTGGGGTGCGCCACGAGCTCCGGGGGAGGGGAGGAGCTGTGGGTCAGCGTCGACGGGAAGCGGGCGGTGCAGGCGCAGCGGCTGCGGTGGAACTTCAGGGGCAACCAGACGGTGTTCGTCGACGGCGCGCCGGTGGACGTCATGTGGGACCTTCACGGGTGGTGGTTCCGGGACCCGCCGGGTTGCGCGGTGGTGATGCTCCGGGCAAGGAGCGCGCTGGAGAGCCGGCTGTGGCTGGAGGAGGAGGGCGCGGCGCCAGGGTTCTCTCTCATCCTGCAGGCATTCAAGGCCCCGCCTTGATCTCCATGAGGTTTCCGCTTGCTCCTCACTCTGGCAATGGCTGCTCTACCTCTACCTGCCCATCCGGGAAAAGGTAGCTGATTGAATCTAGCAAAACCAAGAAGAATGCGGTGTTTGGTTGGTGTTAATTTACAGCTCTAGACATATATAGCTTGTTTTTGGAGGGACAATAAGCTTGGGATGAAACATAATTCATGGATCATTTTAGGTGGTGGTATACTCATAGAGAGATTTACTACTGCAAGTGTGCAGTGCAGGATCATCCCCTTTGTTTGTTTTCCCTCTTTTTTATCCCAACCATTTTTAGTGGTGCGTGCTCGTACAGTTGACAAATAATTATACAACATTTCAGAATCTTTGATTCTGCTCTTGTGTGTGATCGAGGTGGCGTAGAAACGGGTGCCAGTATATTTGTGCTCCTAGCTCAATACTCATCATTGGTTGCCCTGCAATATACTGTAGCAGCAACAGCAGTAGTGAACTAGTGATCCTGGCGCTGTTTTTATACTGGTGATTTGTGTCTATCTGCATAAATTCTGCAATTTTGTTCTCAGGTTCCACAATCTGAAATCCATCAGAGCATCTAGAACCTTGCTCTCAGGTTCCCACAATCTGAAATCCATCAGAGCATCTAGAACCCAAGCGTGCAAATTTGACCCCCTGTATTTGCGCAGACGCGTCCGGTTATTGGAACCACACACCTCGTTCACAATTCTTGTCTGCGCAGGAAGCAATATGAATTTAGAAAGGCCCGGGGCCATAGATCATGCCGCCGCGGCACTCACACCACCTTCGAAGATGATGTTCTCCATAATGAAACGGTTGCTGCACTCGTCGTCCTTCGTGGCTGGCATTCTGTTGAACAGTTTGCGGGCGTTGGGACGCATGTCGGCTGGGATCTTCCGACGAGCGTTTCCTTTGGCCAACGACCACAAGTGTGGCGTTGAGGTCAATGCAAATGGGCATGGGCGTGACCGGCACGACCACACTCACCTCCAGCGAGCAGTCCCCGGAGAAACGGGAGGCTTGCATGTAGGGATGGAAGCGGGGCATCGGTGGTGTGCGACGACTCTGGCAGTGGCACACAACTAAACCCGATGAGCGTGTGCTGGCCGTGGCGGCGATGAGCCTGTGCCTGGGTTTAACCCTAGGTAGATAGAGTAGGGCCTCCCTTGTCGCTGCGACCTGCGACGGTGGATGCGAACTCGAGCTTGTCAGCCTGCACGTGCCTTCGGCCCTTCCTCTTCGCCGACTGCACGACCCATTGCTCGGGCGCCAGCGGCTTTTTCTTTGTCGGCATCGCCGTCTTGCGGGCGACTCGGGGGTTGCCTTTGGTGGATGCGAGGCCGAAGGAGGCAAGGGAGGCGAGGCGGGCAGCAACGTCGAGGGTCAGCGCGTCTTCCATGGCGGGAGCAGAGCGGGAGACTTTTGAGAAAGAGGTCAAAATGAGGATGGATGTGGCGCCGAGAGGTGGGCCAGTCAAGTTTCGTGTGCGCGCCAAAGCAAACAAGCCCCAAAATTGTGCTTGAAGTGGGTCGCGGTGGACAAAAGGCGGACGTGTGTTCGTTTGGATCGGCGCATTGGGCTGAGTTTTTGTGTCCGTTTTGACCCAAACGGACACACGCGGACGAAATGAGTTGGCGACATGGAGTTGCTCTTATTTCCATGCGATATTAAATTCATCAACATAGATAAAGAAGTTACATTTCAATGAAAAATACCCTACTTTTACTCATTGCCGAAGCCGATGGCCTCGTCGTCGATGACTCCCTCGCCGAAGCCGATGGCCTTGTTGTCGTCCTCGTCTGTGAAAAGCCGCTCCCGCCTCACGTCGGCGAGGTGGATACGGCGCGGTTCGCCACCCCTCCCTCACCCCCTGCTCGGACTACAGCGACTCCAAGATGTCATGGTTTTCGCTACGAGGATGTGATTAGCGAAGAGCGCGACATCGCCCGCTTGCTCCGCCTCCAACTGCTACTCCGCCGCAAGTTGCTCTTGAACTTCACCTTCGTCATGCCAAATCCTCTGGGCACTATGCTTGGCGCCTCCTTCGACACCTCCAAGTTTGCATCCGCCTCCTCCTCCAGCACCTCCATATCTGCCTTTACCTCCATCTCGTCGAATCCGTCGGGCTTTATTGTCGACGCCTCCTTCGACACCTTCACGTCTGCCTTCGCCTCCTCCTTTGGCACCTGCATTTCTTCCTCTACCTCCTCCTTCGACACCTCCACATTTGCCTCCTCCTCCTCCTCCGACACCTCCACGTTTGCTTCCACCTCCTCCTTCGGGACCTCCATGTTTGCCTCCGCCTCCTCCTTTGGCACCTCCATGTCTGCCTGTGCCTTCTCCTCTGACGCCTCCATGTTTGCCTCTGCCTCCTCCTCCACAAGGCGTGCAACTTTCCTCTACCTTGCACACTCCCTGCTCTATCTTTGCCCGACGCTCGGGCATGAGCATTTTGTAGTATGTGATCTTCTCCTAGATCGTGGTCAAATCGGAGCTAGAGTGGAAGCGGATGGGGGAAGTGATGGCAGCGTCGAGGCGGCACAAATGGGAGGGAGATGAGGGAAATGGGGCGATTAGGGTTTACCCTTTCCATTCTACTTAGATAGCTGGATTTGGTCCATCGGGTGGTGAGCCAGAGCGCCGTCATGAATGCGTCCTCACCAAATCGATGAAGGAACCTGTCAAACTGATGGTTTATGATGTGGTCTTGCCTGTTGGTTCGACATGACAAACACGTTCGGACGTCCCATATTTGCCCCCACATATCGACTAGATATGTGGGGTGTTAGGCAACTCAGACGTTTGGACTGGGTTTGGGGCCATTCATTGAGTGGCATTTTATTTGTCTGGGCCCTATCAGATTGTCCGACTGGGCGCTTAGGAAGAAAATGAGGGTTTTGTTGTACCGAAAAAGGCTCTCGTCCCGCTTTATATATAAATCAATGATCACCAACATCCCGATACAAATGCATGCCAACCCAACACAGGCACAAACCCAAGGCAGGATACATCGGCGCTGATCGCAGCAACACTATCCCTAGCACTACAAGAGCAACCGAGGGATCAACTATGGACACGCCACCGCGAAGAAATGAAGCCGCATACGACGAACCATGGGATCCAAGGCGATGCCTTCAGGAAGGGGACGACACCAGAGTGTTGCCACCGTCCGATTCGAGGATCGGAGTTTCCCCTCGAGCAGCACGACGAGCGGTGAGAGCCGCGATGATGCCTTCAAGAAGGGAACGAGCTTCGCCGCCGCCGGTCCGTCCAAAAATGGAACATGTTTTCACCCCGGCCAACACTCACCGCTACCGATCGCCACACCCTGGCTGCCACGCCGCCCACACGGTCATGGCCACCAAGCAGCACCAAGCCACATGCTCTGCCCAAGAGCACCGTGCAACCACCTCTAGAGTCGCCGCCCCGGCATTCAAGACCTTGACACCTCCTCACCCGAGATCCGTTGCTATCCAAACCTAATAGATGAGTGGAAAGGCCATGCCTTTCCCACCCCTGGGCAGCCCCCAACACCGAGACCCAATAGGCCGCCCAAAACGGCCTCCATCGACTCGTCCTGCAGCACCGGGCGCGAGACGAGATCGGTCCTACGGCACCGTGTGTGAGACGAGGTCGGTCCTGCCGCACCGTGTGTGAGACGTGGTCGGTCCTGCCGCACCGGACGCAAGCCGAGCCAGTCCTACACACGTGCGCGAGACGAGGTCGGTCCAGCCGCACGGAGCGCGAGACGAGCAATGGACGGTGCTGGGAGACGGCCAGCCCTTCGACAGAAGTAGAGCCCGAACGCCGAGGAGATGGAACGAAGGTCGAGACGGTCCGACCGCAGACGAGCCGACGCCGGAGAAGCCAACCATCGTCGCGGCCAGAGCCGCCGAGCTATCGTGTAGCGTCGCGCCACCAGGAGGCCACCGCCCGTGCACCAGACCCCTCGCGCATCCGCCCACGGCCGGAGCAACAGCCACGCCAGGCCAGTGCCCCGACTCACCCCGCCCGCTAAAAGAGCAGATCTAGCCGGCACGCACCACCATCAACCCGCGTCATCGACCGCCAGGCTCCACGAGTTAGATCCGATGCCATCGCCACCACCGCCACCAACCCGCGCCACCCAAGGTCGCCGGCCTACCTCCACCAGACACCAGAGCAACAATGGGAGCCGACCCGTGTCGACACCCAGATCGAGGAGCCCGATCGGTTACAGCCCGCCATGGATCTGGGAGGTGCACACCCCCAGCAAGCAGCCCGCCATGCCGCCGCGCCCGTCGGCCGTCGTCGTCGGACGGAGATCCGCCCCGCCGTCGTGCCCTACCCCAGCGCGGCGTCCCGACCCACCGAGCTTGGCCCGCGCCAAGCCCCCTGAGCGGGAAGACGACGAGGCCTGCCAGCAACAGCGGCGACCAGGCTTTGCCCGGACACGCCCTGCGGCGGCGGCGGCAGGGGAAGGAGCAGAGAGGGGGAGGTGGGGGGCTCGACCGGTGGCTAGGGTTCCCCCGTTAGCCCGCGGGAGCGAGGGAGGGAGGAGCGCTCGAGTTTTTTCCCCTTCAAAATACAAGATGATCGCCGTATCCAGAAGTAGGCCGTCGAGATCGTGCATCCTTTTTCTCATTTGATGCCCTCACAGGTCTATCAACCAGAACCGGCATGTCCTGCATCATGCTGTTCTCATTCTCTTGTCATGTAATTTGTACGGCATCATGGATCTATAGCTGTTCGCATTAGTAATTTGTCATTTCACCTCTTCATGGCAAAAAAATTTGGGTTTGTCACTCTACTGTCTAGCTGGTGCTGCACATGGTCTTGGACATAGCACAGTAGTAGTTGATCTCTTCACATTGGTCCCAGCTTGCCCCAGGATAGGAGGTCGTGTTTCCCTGCTCCCCTCACACAGCCCAGCCCGTCACTCGTGAGATCCTCGCTTTTCTTTCTTTCTTTCTGCTGCTGCCTCTCACGAGAGAAGGAGTTCGTTTTATCATCCGTGTCATGCATTCCTCGGTTGTTGACGTTTGTTGTGTCTTGAATGTTTGCTGTGCCTTTTTGCCATCCGGTGCCAGGCGCCCCGCACGTGAGGTGTTTGTCGCCGTCATCGGCTCTGCACCACACTTCACTCCACTCGCCAACGCCTTTGTCACCTCTTCTGTGGTGTCCTCGTACGCTTGCCACAACAGCGAGCATTTTGTTGCAGTGTTGCACGAGCCCCTCGAGAGATTGTTTTTGTTGTTGCCGTTGGGGAGTAGATTTCGTTGCTTTGCTTGTGGGTAACATGACACCTTGTATAGCCGCGTGATCGCATGCCGGGTTGCTGATAAAGATCGTTGCTGTTCTCGACCATTTCTACATTGCTGTACGTCTAAGAAAGTCTATAGATGGGGAGAGCCACAAAGGTTTATGCTTGCAAGTCTTGTGAACCCTCCTCCGCTCTACGTGGATGCATCTGCAGGTATGATGATGCCGACGGGTGACTTGTGGGAAGCTGAAAGTAACGACCTCGTTCGCCCTGGTTTCTCCTCGTCACCTGAAGTCCGAGTCTCAATTTGTTGGAGGATCGTTATCTCTATCTTACCGCCGGTTGCATATACTATTTGGCAAACCTACGGTTGCATACACACACTACATTTCACCCGTTTACTCAAGGCCGGCATTCATGTCCAACAGAGATACACTGGCCATCAGAATTCAACACTCCTTAGAGCAACTTTAATGGGACGATCCAAACGGACGACGATTTCGTTCGTTTTTTATCCGTTTGGGTCGGTCGCCCGCTCAGCGTCCTCCTCTTTTAGATTTGGGTCGGCAGCGCGCCCAACGCACCGACCCATATGTGTCGGCATGGTCGGCTGGCCGCCCAATATTACATTGATTTACATTCAAACATATTGTCAAATAACATAGTTTACCGAATAAAATAGTATAGTTTTACAAGGCGGATACAAATAAAAAAATTCACATAGTTTTGCAAACTAATAAAAGAAGATACATCTATTGGTTGTCAACATGAGCCCACATATGCTCAACCAAATCATTTTGCAGCTGCACGTGAGTTTCCCAAGCATGCATGTTTTCATGAAATTGGGTGAACTGTTTAAAAGTTGCCGCTACTCCATACTCAGGCACAACATTCTCACCTTGAAACTGAAAGCCTAGATCGTACAGACGTTCCGGACGCTCGTCTTGTACGATCATATTGTGCATGATCACACAAGCAGTCATCACCTCCCATATTTTCTGCGTGCTCCAGGTATTAGCAGGATACCGAACGATGCCCCATCGAGATTGCAAAACACCAAAGGCACGCTCGACATCCTTCCTAGCACTCTCTTGCTCTTGGGCAAATCTTTTCCTCTTCTCTCCGACAGGGTTGGGTATTGTCTTGACAATAGTGGTCCACTGAGAATAGATACCGTCATCCAGGTAGTATCCTTTGTCGTAGTTGTGTCCATTGATAGTAAAGTTCACCGGTGGGTTGTTGCCTTCGGCAAGCATAGCAAACACCGGCGAGCGCTGAAGCATGTTGATATCATTGTGTGATCCAGCCATGCCAAAGAAAGAGTGCCAGATCCAGAGATCTTGAGACGCCACGGCCTCTAGTATGACAGTGCAAGCCCTGACATGTCCCTTGTACTGCCCTTGCCAAGCAGAAGGACAGTTCTTCCACTCCCAGTGCATGCAGTCTATGCTGCCAAGCATCCCTGGGAAGCCCCTTGTGGCATTCATCGCCAACAAACGGGCTGTATCTTCAGCTGTCGGCTCTCTCAAGTACTCAGGGCCAAACACAGCAATAACAGCCTTGCAGAATTTATACAGGGACTCTAGGCATGTAGACTAGCTCATACGGACATACTCGTCAATGAGATCACCGGGCACTCCGTATGCAAGCATTCAGATGGCGGCAGTGCATTTCTGATAAGAGGAGAAACCAATCTTGCCGATGGCATCCTCTTTGCACTCGAAATAGTCATCATAGCCGACCATTTCCTCTCTAATACGATTGAAAACATGCCTACTCATACGGAAACGATGACAGAATTTTTGATGTGTTGAACAACGGGTTTGTTGTATCAAAGTAGTCCTTCCAGAGAAGAAAATGCCCACTCTCTCGGTTGCGATTCAACGCCGAAAGGTGGCACGGAATGGAGCCACGGAACAACGGCCGCTGACTGTTTAGTGTTGGGGAACGTTGCATGGGAAACAAAAAATTTCCTACGCACACGCAGATCTATCCATGGTGATGAGCATCTACGAGAGGGAGAGTGGATCTACATACCCTTGTAGATCACTAAGCGGGAAGCGTTAAGAAACGCGGTTGGTGTAGTCGAACGTCTTCGCGATCCAAATCGCTGAGCATCCCGCGATCTCATCACGATCCGTCCCGCGATCCAATCACGATCCGTCCCGCGATCCAATCACGATCCGTCCCGCGAACTCATCACGATCCGTCCCGCGATCCAATCACGGTCCGTCCTGCGAACACATCATGATCCGTCCCGCGAACTCATCACGATCCGTCTCGCGATCTTGATCACGGTCCTTCCGATCTAGCGTCGAACGGACGGCACCTCCGCGTTCAGCACACGTATAGCTTGATAATGATCTCCGCCTTCTTGATCCAACAAGAGGAAGCGGAGAGGTAGAAGAGTTCACCGACAGCGTGACGGCGCCACGACGATGGTGGTGGAGCAATTCCATCAGGGCTTCGCCTAAGCACTGTAGAAATCCGATCTAGAGGAGAAACTATGCACTGGAGGAACGAGCAGCACGTGGCTAAAAATTCTATGCCAAAACCCTAAAACCTCTAGTATATATAAGAGGAAGAGAGGAGGCTTGGCGCAAGGGCAAAACCCACTAGGAGGCTTCGGCCGAAGCTAAGGAGGAGAGTCCTCCTCCTCCTCCAATCCTAGTAGGATGAGGACTCTTCCTTTTTTGCCTTTTTGCCTTTTTTCTACCTTTTCTCTTTGGGCTTTTCTTCCCTAACCGCATGGGCCTTGTGTGGTACTTCCATCAGCCCACAAAATGCTGGTATTTATTCTCCCACAGCCCATGTAGCCTTTTGGATCGAAATACCCCTCCCGATGGTCTCCCGGTACACTACCAGCACTCCCGGTACACTACCGATTAGCCCGGAACTTTTCCGGCGACCAAAACAGGACTTCCTATATATCAATATTTACCTCCGGACCATTCCGGAGCTCCTTGTGACGTCCGGGATCTCATACGGGACTCCGAACAACCTTCGGTCACCACCATACATAACTCTATACTACCGAAACATCACCGAACCTTAAGTGTGCAGACCATGTGGGTTCGAGAACTATGTAGACATGACCGAGACACCTCTACGGTCAATAACCAATAGCGGGACCTGGATGCCCATATTGGTTCCTACATATTCTACGAGGATCTTTATCGGTCGAACATCTATGTCAAGGATTTAGTTAATCTCGTATGATGTTCCCTTTGTTTTTTGGTATGTTACTTGTCCAAGATTCGATCATCAGTATCTCCATACCTAGTTCAACCTCGTTACCAGCAAGTCTCTTTACTTGTTCCGTAATACAAGATCCCGTGACCAACACTTAGTCACATTTTCTTGCAAGGCTTATTGTGATGTTGTATTATCGAGTGGGCCCTGAGATACCTCTTCGTCACACGGAGTAACAAATCCCAGTCTTGATCCAAGCCAACTCAACAGACACCCTCGGAGATACCTGTAGAGCACCTTTATAGTCACCCGGTTACGTTGCGACGTTTGATACACACAAGGCACTCCTTCGATGTTCGTGAGTTGCATGATCTCATGGTCATAGGAACATATACTTGACATGCAGAAAACAGTAGCAATAAACTGACACGATCATATGCTACGTTTGTAGTTTGGGTCTTGTCCATCACATCATTCTACTAATGATGTGATCCCGTTATCAAATGACATCTCATGTCCATGGCTAGGAAACCTTAACCATCTTTTGATCAATGAGCTAGTCTATTAGAGGCATACTAGGGACATGGTTTTGTCTATGTATCCACACATGTATCTAAGTCTCCAATCAATACAATTATAGCACGGATAATAAACGATTATCATGAACAAGGAAATATGATAATAACTAATTTATTATTGCCTCTAGGGCATATTTCCAACAGTCTCCCACTTGCACTAGAGTCAATAATCCAGTTCACATCACCATGTGATTCGCATTGTTATGAATCTAACACCCAATGAGTTTTGGGGCTCGATCATGCTTGGCATGTGAGAAAGGTCTTATAGTCAATGGGTCCGCGACATTCAGATCCATGTGTACTTTGCAAATCTCTATGTCAAATTGTAAACACTGCTACCACGCTCCACTTGGTACTATTCCAAATGGCTGCTCCACTATACGTATCCAGATTGCTACTACGAGTCATCCGGATTGGTGTTAAAGCTTGCATCGACGTAACTCTTTACGATGAACTCTTTATCACCTCCATAATCGAGAAACATCTCCTTAGTCTTTTAGTTACTTAGGATAATCTTGACCGCTGTCAAGTGATCCACTCCTGGATCATTCTTGTACCCCTTCACGGAATCATGGCAAGGCACACACAGGTGAGGTACACAGCATGGCATACTATACAAAGCCTATGGCTAAGGCATAGGGGACGACATTAGTCCTTTCTCTTTCTTCTGCTGTGGTCGAGTCTTGAGTCTCACTCAACTTCACACCTTACAAAGCAGGCGAGAATACTTCTCTCTAACTAATCCATTTTGAACTCTTTCAAAATCTTGTCAAGGTATGTACTCATTCAAAGTCTCATCAAGCATCTTGATCTATCTATATAGATTTTAATGCTCAACAATTAGGTAGCTTTATCTAGGTCTTCCTTTGAAAAACTGTTTTCAAACAACAGTTTATACTTTCCAAAAAAATTACATCATTTCCTATCAACAATATGTCAACCACATATGCTTACCAGAAACTCTATAGTGCTCCCACTCACTTTATTGCAAATACAAGTTTCTCATAAACTTTGTATAGATTCAAAAAACTTTTATCACCTCATCAAAGTGTATATTCCAACTCCGAGATGCTTGCTTCAGTCCATAAAAGGATCACTGAAGCTTGTTCACCTTTTAGCATCCTTAGGACTGAAAAAACCTTCTCGTTGTATCTCATACAACCTTTTCTTAAGGAAGGAAACGATGTTTTGGCATCCATCTGCCAGATTTCATAACTGAAAAATGCAGCAACTGCTAACATAATTCCAACAGACTTTAGCATCACTACGAGTGAGAATGTCTCATAGTAGTCAACTCCTTGAACTTGCCGAAAACTTCTTTGCGACAAGTCGAGCTTTATAAATGGTGACATTCACCATCAGCGTCTGTCTTCATTTTAAAGATCCATTTGTACTCAACGACCTGCCATCCAACGAGCAAGTCTACCAAAGTCTATACTTGGTTTTCATATATGGATCCTTTCTCGGATTTCATGGCCTCTAACCATTTGTCGGAATCCGGTCCCATCATCACTTCTCCACAACTCGTAGGTTCATCGTTTGTCCAACACATGACCTCCAAGACAGGGTTGTCGTGCCGCTCAGGAGCAGTAGACGTCCTTGTCGACCTACGAGGTTCGATAGTAACTTGATCCGAAGCTTCATGATCATCATCATTAACTTCCTCTTCAACTAACGTAGGCTTCACAGAAACATCTTCCTGCGCTGCGCTACTCTATGGTTGAACAAAGGTTCAACAACCTCATCAAGTTCTATCTTCCTCCCACTCAATTCTTTCGAGAGAAACTCTTTCTCGAGAAAGGACCCAGTTTTAGCAAGAAACACTTTATGCTTGGATCTGAGATAGAAGGTTTACCCAACTTTGTTAGGGTATTCTATGAAGATGCATTTGTCCGCTTTGGGTTCGAGCTCATTAGGTGAAAACATTTTTCCACACAAGCGTCGCAGCCCCAAACATTAAGAAATGACAACTTAGGTTTCTATCAAACCATAATTCACACGGTGTCATCTCAACGGATTTAGATGGTGCCCTATTTAAAGTGAATGTAGTTGTCTCTAATGCATAACACCAAAATTATAGTAGCAAAACGATAAGAGACATCATAGTACACACCATATCCAATAGAGTACGAATATGACATTCGGACACACCATCACACTATGGTGTTCCAGATGGCGTGAGTTGTGAAACAACTTTCACATTTTCTGAAGTTGTATGCCAAACTCGCAACTCAGATATTCACCTCCACGATCATATCGCAGGCATTTTTATCTTCTTGTCATGATGATCTGGAACTTCACTCTGAATTTGCTTGAACCTTTCAAACGATTCAGACTTGTGTTTCATTAAATAAATATACACTATATCTACTCAAATCATTAGTGAAGATAAGAAAATAACGATATCCACCGCACGCTACAAGACTCATAGGATTTCATACATCAACATGTATCATTTCCAATAAATCACTTGCCCGCTTCATCAAAACAGAAAACGGGGTCCTTAGTCATCTTGACCAAGAGGCATGGTTCGCATGTCTCAACCGGTTCGAAATCGAATGAGTCCAAAGATTCATCAGCATGGAGTTTCTTCACGCGTTTTATACCAACATGACATTTAGCGACAGTGTCACAAATATGTGGTACTATTATTATTAACTTTGTATCTTTTGACATCAATGTTATGAACATGTGTATTACCACGATCAAGATTCAACAAACCATTCTCACTGGGTGCATCACCATTGAAGGTATTATTCATGTAAATAGAATAACCATTATTCTCGAACTTAAATGAATAACCGTGTTGCAATAAACACGATCTAATCACGTTCATACTCAATGCAAAACACCAAATAACATTTATTTAGGTTCGTCACTAATCTCGAAGGTACAGAGAGCATGCGATGTTGATCACATCAACCTTGGAAACATTTCTAACACACATCATCACTTCACACTTAGCTAGTACCCGTTTATTTCATAGCTGTTACTTCGAGTTACTAACATTTAGCAACCGAACCGGTATCCAATTCCCAGGTTCTACTAGGAGTACTAGCAAGGTACACATCAATAACACGTATATCAAATATACTTCTGTCGACTTTGCCAACCTTCTTATCTACCAAGTATCTAGGGTTGTTCCGCTTCAGCGACCGTTCTCCTCATAATCGAAGCACTTAGTCTCGGGTTTGAGTTGCTTCACTGGATTAGCAACTGACTTGCTATACATGAAGTTTCCCTCCTTGCTCTTGCCCTTCTTGAAACTAGTGGTTTGACTAACCATCAACACTTGACGCTCCTTCTTGATTTCTACCTTTGCGGTGTCAAACATCGCGAACAGCTCAGGGATCATTATTTCTATCGCTGGCGTTCTATAGTTCATCACCAAGTTCTAGTAGCTTAGTGACAGTGACTTGGAGAACTATATCAATCACTATCTTATCTGGAAGATCAACTCCCACTCGATTCAAGCGATTGTAGCACCCAAACAATCTGAGCACATGCTCAACGATTGAGCTATTCTCCTTCATCTTGTAGGCAAAGAATCTTGTTGGAGATCTCATATCTCGCAACACGGGCACGAGCCTGAGATCCTAATTTCAGCTCTCAGAACATCTCATATGTTCTGTGACATTCAAAACGTTTCGGAGCCTCAATTATAAGCCGTAATGCATGACACACTAAACTATCAAGTAGTCATCAAAACATTCCTGTCAGATGTTCATAACATCTACAGACGACGCTAGAGGGGTTGGCGCACCGAGCGGTGCATTAAGGACATAAGCCTTCTGTGCAGCAACGAGGACAATCCTCAGATCACGGACCCAATCCGCAATATTGCTACCATCATCTTTAAACTCTATTTCTCTATAAACATATAAAAAATTCAAGGAAGCTACAGCGTGAGCTAGTAATCTACAACATAATTCGCAAAGACACTACTGATTATGTTCATGATAATGAGTTCAATTAATCATATTACTTAATAACTCCCACTCAAATTGACGTCCCTCCGCTCATTCGAGTAATACATGATCCAAATTCACCAACTCAAGTCCGATCATCACGTGAGTTGAGGTGGTTTCAATGGTGAACATCATCATGTTGATCATATCTACTATATGACTCATGTTCGACTTTCCGGTCTCTTGTGTTTCGAGGCCATGTCTGTACATGCTAGGCTTGTCAAGTTTAACCCGAGTGTTCCGCATGTGCAACACTGGCTTGCACCCATTTGTATGTGAACGTAGAGTCTATCACACCCGATTATCACGTGGTGTCTCGACACGACGAACTTTCGCAATGGTGCACACTCAGGGAGAACACAATTTATCTTGAAATTAAGTGAGGGATCACCTTATAATGCTACCGTCGTCCTAAGCAAAACAAGGTGCATAAAAGGATTAACATCACATGCAAATCATAAGTGACATGATATGGCCATGAACTTATGCTTTTGATCTCCATCATGAAGCACCGACATGATCTCCATCGTCACTGGCATGACACCATGATCTCCATCATCTTGATCTCCATCAACGTGTCGCCATCGGGGTTGTTGCACCCAACATGCTTCTACTACTATCGCTACCGTTTAGCGATAAAGTAAAGCATTGCATAGCGCTTAATGATTGACATGCATGTCATACAATAATTAAAGACAACCCTATGGCTCCTGCCGGTTGCCGTACTCATCGACATGCAAGTCGTGATAATCTATACATCACATGATCATCGCATACATCACATATATCACATCATGTAATTTGGCCATATCACATCACAACATACCCTACAAAAACAAGTTAGACGTCCTCTAATTGTTGTTGCATGTTTTACGTGGCTGCTACGGGTATCTAGCAAAAACAATTCTCATCTGAGCAAAAACCACAACGGTGATACACTAGTTTCTTTTCAACCTTCTCAAGGACCGCCTTTGTCGAATCCGATCCAACTAAAGTGAGAGAAACTGGCACCCGCAAGCCATCTATGCAACAAGTTGCGGTTGAGGGAACCGGTCTCTCGTAAGCATACGAGTAATGTTGGTCTAGGCCGCTTCATCTCACAATACCGCTGAACCAAAACACGACCAAGGGAGGAAGCAATCTAAGCATCAACGCCCACAAACTCTTTGTGTTCTACTCGAGATCTCATCTACACATAGACCTAGCTCTGATACCACTGTTGGGGAACGTTGCATGGGAAACAAAAAATTTCCTACGCACACGCAGATCTATCCATGGTGATGAGCATCTACGAGAGGAAGAGTGGATCTACATACCCTTGTAGATCTCTAAGCGGGAAGCGTTAAGAAATGCGGTTGGTGTAGTCGAACGTCTTCGCGATCCAAATCGCCGAGCGTCCCGCGATCTCATCACGATCCGTCCCGCGATCCAATCACGATCCGTCTCGTGAACTCATCATGATCCGTCCCGCGATCCAATCATGATCCGTCCCGCGATCCAATCATGATCCGTCCTGCGAACTCATCATGATCCGTTCCGCGAACTCATCATGATCCGTCTCGCGATCTTGATCACGGTCCTTCCGATTTAGCGCCGAACGGACGACACCTCCGCGTTCAGCACACGTACAACTCGATGATGATCTCCGCCTTCTTGATCCAGCAAGAGGGAGCGGAGAGGTAGAAGAGTTCACCGGTAGCATGATGGCGCCGCGGCGATGGTTGTGGAGCAATTCCGGTAGGGCTTCGCCTAAGCACTGCAGAAATCTGATCTAGAGGAGAAACTATGCACTGGAGGAACGAGTAGCACGTGGCTAAAAAATTTGTGCTAAAACCCTAAAACCTCTAGTATATATAAGAGGAAGAGAGGAGGCTTGGCGCAAGGGCAAAACCCACTAGGAGGCTTCGGCCGAAGCTAAGGAGGAGAGTCCTCCTCCTCCTCCAATCCTAGTAGGATTAAGACTCTTTCTTTTTTGCCTTTTTGCCTTTTTTCCACCTTTTCTCTTTGGGCTTTTCTTCCCTAACCGCATGGGCCTTGTGTGGGACTTCCACCAGCCCACAAAAGGCTGGTATTTATTCTCCCACAGCCCATGTAGCCTCTTGGGTCGAAATACCCCCCCCCCCCGATGATCTCCCGGTACACTACCGGCACTTCCGGTACACTACCGATTAGCTCGGAACTTTTCCGGTGACCAAAACAGGACTTCCTATATATTAATCTTTACGTACGGACCATTCCGGATCTCATCGTGACATCCGGGACCTCATACGGGACTCCAAACAACCTTCGGCCACCACCATACATAACTCTATACTACCGAAACGTCACCGAACCTTAAGTGTGCAGACCCTGTGGGTTCGAGAATTATATAGACATGACCGAGACACCTCTACGGTCAATAACCAATAGCGGGACCTGGATGCCCATATTGGTTCCTACATATTCTACGAAGATCTTTATCGGTCGAACCTCTTTGTCAAGGATTCAGTTAATCCCGTATGATGTTCCCTTTGTTCTTCGATACGTTACGTGCCCGAGATTCGATCATCGGTATCTCCATACCTAGTTCAACCTCGTTACCGGCAAGTCTCTTTACTCATTTCGTAAAACAAGATCCTGTGTCCAACACTTAGTCACATTTGCTTGCAAGGCTTATTGTGATGTTGTATTACCGAGTGGGCCCTGAGATACCTCTCCGTCACACGGAGTAACAAATCCTAGTCTTGATCCAAGCCAACTCAACAGACACCCTCGGAGATACCTGTAGAGCACCTTTATAGTCACCCAGTTACGTTGCGACGTTTGATACACACAAGGCACTCCTTCGATGTTCGTGAGTTGCATGATCTCATGGTCATAGGAACATATACTTGACATGCAGAAAACAGTAGCAATAAACTGACACGATCATATGCTACGTTTGTAGTTTGGGTCTTGTCCATCACATCATTCTACTAATGATGTGATCCCGTTATCAAATAACATCTCATGTCCATGGCTAGGAAACCTTAACCATCTTTTGATCAACGAGCTAGTCTATTAGAGGCATACTAGGGACATGGTTTTGTCTATGTATCCATACATGTATCTAAGTCTCCAATCAATACAATTATAGTACAGATAATAAATGATTATCATGAACAAGGAAATATGATAATAACTAATTTATTATTGCCTCTAGGGCATATTTCCAACATTTAGATGGTGATGGACCAACACGACAAATAATATCTCCTCCTCGTCGTCGGACGACGAATCGTCGGAGTCGCAAAGGAAATTATGGAAGAAGAACTCGTCGGCGGAGTCCATTTCGTACCTTGGCAAATTGTCGAACAACTTGCGGGAGTCGAAGAAGGAGACGACCGACGAGGGAAGTCGCGGCGCGCACGGGCTATCTAGCTGCCCGGCCGGCGTCCGACGAGTCGGCTGTCGTCCGATGAGTTGGCCGTCGTCCGACGAGCGTGCCGGTCGGGTCTGGCCGTGGCGGCGAGGCGGCTTCTTGGTCGCGGGCGGCTGTGCGGTGGGGGGAGCGGCGGTGGGAAGCAGTTTGCTCCCCGGCGGCAAAACGACGGTGACGGGCGACGGGGGGAGTGGGCGGCGTTGCTGGGTGGATGTGGAGGCGGCAACAGCTGGCAGAGTCGCCGACAAAAATGGGCGGATGTGAAGGCGGCGGCATCGGCGACGAAGGAGGCGGACGAGAGTTGTTGTTGGCTGGGGGAGAGAGGGAAGGCCAATGTGCCACCGACCAACGGGCCCGGGGAGGGAAGAGGGCGAGCGCGCGCGCGTCCGTCCCGTGTCCGCACAGACACATATCCGGCTTAAAAATGAGCCGGGAATGGGTCACCCGCGGACGAAAAGCGGACGCGCGTCCGTTTGAATCGGCGCGCTGGGCTGCCTTTTATATTCGCACCGACCTAAACGGACGGTGACAGACGAAACGACTCGCCCCATTAAAATTGCTCTTACGCTTGTAAAGCTCATGTTATTACAAGACTTTTAGGCATTACCACCGTCAGGAAGTTTCAGTGTGCACTTCGTAGTAGGCAAATCTGCAGTTGCCTCCACTGAAGGCTATGTACAAAGATAGCTCTCCAGCATCTCCCAAAAGGAAAAGCGAGAAAGATAGCACCGCTTCTAAAGGACAGCAAGTTAACTGGCAATGTAAATGGCTTCAGATGAATGTACTCACGCACGCGCATCTCGCTGCCCAGTGTTTACCACTGTGCTACCAGTATAGCAGAGATCCATCAAGCGTCATGAAGACCGAAATGTCGAGAAAAACAATTGAAAATCGCAAAAGTTTATTCGAGGGTAGATAACCAAATAGTTAAATATGTTGAAGATGCCTTAACTTGTCATATACGATCAGTTTAGTGTTTAAAGTTGCAAAATACATGAAATTGATGCTCGAACTTGTCCAAATGTGTAAATACGGTGTCTTCATTCGTATTCGCACGTACGTCCAGCCCATGCGGCATACCAATATGGTGATGGCCCACCTGCCGGTGGCTGAGAACGGAAAGACGCTAAGTGGCTCGTGTGTGATGATTTTTAAAACGTTATGTTTTATTTAATCATATAGAAAAGCTCTTCAAATTAGAAAAATAATAATTGCATGATGCAGGATCAATCTAGATACCTCATGGTTATGAAATGCATTTCGCGATCAAGTTGTCCCGGAGGTCATATTCTGCTCATTGCATACTAACGAGGTGGAACTATATATATGGGGTTGCTATGGAAAATGAAACTTTGGAGTACGGGCACATTATACTTTTTTCTTTAAGTTTAAATAAATGGATTTGTATGGCTAAAAATATTCTGACATTTGTTTTACATATACACATAGAAATGTAATCTATCTGTGTGAATTTGCATCAAAATCTGTGTCCGTATGTGAGAGACACAAAAAAGACAAATACATGTAAAAAATCAGCTTGTTTTCTTTTGCCTTTTTTGTCTTCTTTTACATGGTATAAGATAACATAATTTCGTATGAAATTTGAAAGTCACTTAAAGCACATGCATACTTTTTGTGTAAAAAAGTTAACTTTTAATGAAACTTTTAAGTACCAGTTTTTAGCCTAAAAAACGTGCTCAGTGACCACCATACTCCACAAATCTGCTTTGCTTTCTATATACCTCTTCAAGCGAATTTTTTATATATAGCTCTTTCATTGGCCTGCATAATTTTTCTTGAAGTTTTTTATTTTTATTTTAACATTACTTTACTATTTAAAAAGGAAGTGTATTAAAATTTAACAACTGCCATAAAATTAAAATATAGTGTTAGTGCATTTCAAAAATGTTTAACATATATTTGGAAAATAATTCACATGTACTAAAAAATATACTGTGTTTTTGAGAAAAAAATCATCATGCATTAAAAAATTGGTCAATGTTTATTTAATAAAAATTCAATGTGTATTAAAAATTATTTTGTAACATTATCCTTACATTTCCACTAACATGATTGACATATGTTTGATATATTTTGAGAATTTAATATTACTGCACAATAATTTTTAATACTTGTTGTACAAAATGCAACATCGTCAATTTCTTAATAATTGGGTATTTTAGAAATACAATGAAGATGAAAAAAATTAAGTGTCATGAAATTAAACATGAACTTGGAAAATAATAAAAAGAAAGCCGGTGCATAAAAGTACATCGTGATGCATAAAATGTGTCTACAAATATTTCTAGCTAACAGTTGCACGACAAAACATATTCTGGCCAGGAGAGGTTCAAAACATCTCCACGATGCTATTTTTATGTTTTTGTCGCTAGTATACACGTATACACTGTATTTCTGGGCTTCGTACATGATTAAATAAATCTGAAGGGTTTCCTAAAAAAATCCTCACTCGTCAGTCACCCAGCGCCTTCCCCGCTCCTAGCCATTGACAGGAGAGATACCATCATGCTGGCACGCCACGCAGGCTGGACGTACGTACAAATACGGATGAAAGCACCGTATTTACACAGTCGGACAAGTTCGAGCACCAATTATGTGTATTTTATAACGTTAGGCACTAAACTGACCATACATGACAAGTTTAGGCACATCTAGTGTATTTAACTCATAACCAAACAACTCTTTAAGGGAGCAAACGGCATTGCAGTCCTACTGCTGGCAGCTGCACCAACTAAACACTGAAGCAGACGGACAAGCAGAGAAAGGAGGCTCAGGTACAGCAGTAGATAGATAGTTGGCACATCCACGCTTGGTGATAGTTGTTGGCAGATGCAAAGTTTTTGCCTCCGTTTTAAAAATAGTTATTGGTAGATATACTGGAGGCGGATCAGGCAAGCGGCGGCGCCGGCTTGACAAAGACCAAGGGGAAGTCCATGACGACCACCTTGTCGAGCGCAACCATGAAGGTGGCGGCGAACGCAGAGTGCTTCTCATGGCCCATGCACGCCGCAAGGTCCTCGGCGCTGGCGAAGGTCATCACGAAGACGTGGGTGAAGCCCTGCCACTACCAGAATCGCACCCTATGCCGACGGCCCTGGCCGTCGGCATAGCCTTGATTCCCGTCGGGACAGGCCTATGTCGACGGCCCCCGTCGGCATACGACCATCGGTAACATATACGTCGGCGTAGCCCGGGGGGGCGTCGGCATAGAGAGGCCGTCGGCATAGGATCTATGCCGACGGTGTTCGTACATCTATGCCGACGGCCCGGGCCGTCGGCAACGTTCCCACCTAACGCCGTCAAGTACTAACCAATGGATGCTCGCCACGTGTCAGCACCTGGGCGCTCCTGGGGCAGAGCTATGCCGACGGCCGAGCCGTCGGCGTAGCTTCAATCTATGTCGACGGTTTAGCCGTCGGCATAGCCTTCCCCAGGTGTGCCCAGCTGCTGGCACGTGGCAGCTATGCCGACGGCCTAGCCGTTGGCGTAGCGTCAAACTATGTCGACGGCTAAACCGTCGGCATAGATGCCATGTTCCAGCTGCTGGGTGCTCACGCCAGCTCTATGCCGACGGCTAGGCCGTCGGCATAGATTGTATTTGATTTTTTTCTTTTCTGTTTGTTTTCAGATCAATTCAATTCAACTCAATTCAAATATGATGGAAATAGACATATAGAACACATCTAAGTATCATCCAGCACCGTCACAACAATATATGCATAAGCATCATCACAATCAACATAAGCATATAAAGAAGTGCACAAGTCATCTAAAGGACCATCAAAGACCACAAGTTTATCATCATCATCACCACACACAAGTCATCTAAAGAAACATAAGCAGACAAGTAACCGAAAGTCTTAAGCGCCAGGACGTCGAGCACCGCAGAGGTCATCACCGCCAAGACCGCCGAAGCCTAGGTCCTCATTGCTAGCGGCAGCGCTACCGCCAAGATCGCCTCCACCTCCGCCTCTGTGGATCGGAGTGGTCGGGCTCCATGACTCAGGAGTGCTGCGACGACCACCGCCAACGGTTGATGTACCGGTTCCCTGGATGTTGAAAAGACATATTAACGGGATATATGACTGTGTTGAAAGGCATGATATGCTTTGGGTGAATAGTTGGGGGATGTACATACCGGCGAGGGGCCATCGTGCTGCTGTGCCACAAACTCCTCAAAGGTAAGCAGCGTTGGTTATGCTGGAGGAGGTGGTGCTGCTGCCAATTCAGGAACCCGTCCGACCGCCATCTCCTCAAGAGCGCGCTGCATCCTGGCATTGTCCTGCTCATGGTATGAATAAAGGCTCGTGTGCCACGTCATGGTCTCTTGGCGTGTGTACTCCATGTAGGCCTACGGTATGACATGATGGAACTCATAAACATCTCAATGCTGAAAAATAAAGTGAGCAATGTAGATAAGAGGGAATATACTTACAGATTGCCGCTCCTGAAAGAGGGACTGTGACTGCGCACTGGTCATGGGTGTGCTCGTGCGCTGGCTCAGGCTCGGGTCGGTAGCTCGGAGCTGCGTGTAGGAGATAGTCGGAGTGATAACAGCATCGAGAACCACCTGCCGACCGTGCTTCTTGGGCCCCATGCCCACCACCACCCTCTCGTCCAGATCCGCACTCATGGGGTCAGATGTGCCAGGATGTAACCTGAGATACTCCTAAGAGTAGGCCTGCTTCTTCTCCGCGGTGTTGCCATAGTACTTGGGCTCGCTAGGCTTGGCGCTCCTCCGCGTATGGGCGATCTCCCACGCCTGCATGTGTGAGAGCGGCCGCTTTAGTTTCTCCTCCTGCACCACCAAACAGAGGTTAGTCATACATAAAAAGTAACGGTAAATAGAAGAAGAAGAATGTTTAATGAGGTTAGTCATACATTAAGTGCCTTGTGGAGAAAGTGGTTTCGGTTCCCTGAGCATGTACTCCCTCCGTCCCTCGGTTAGCCTTGTTTTTTATGCTCGTAGCCGCCCAGGCTCCATCCTTATCACACCAAACATCCACCAATGCCGCCCAAGGCTCGTCTTTTCCATAACACCAATTTGGACATACCTACATAATGAAAGCATAATGGCATGTCAACACGAAACGGTAAAATATACCACAAACATCGGAATGAGAAATCTTTTATACTTACCGCCAAGTACTGGTCCCTCTCCAAGGTAATGCCCGTCCTCCGCGCTTCTTCCTTGGTCATCTTCACACCAAGAGCGTCGTGATAGTATGTCGTGATGGCCACATAGCGCACCTCATACTGCATCTGGCGGGCCTTCTTCTTGCATTGGCGCAACACGATCTCGTCGGCTCTGGCCTTGTGCTCCAGAAGAACACGATAGAATTTCTACAATCATGCATGAAACAAGAATGGAAGAATCCATGAGTTAAATCATTCATGAAACTAGAATGGACTTGTGCTTCTAAAGAGAACTCACCCAAAAAGTAGTGATCACGGCCTTGGCATGGGTCTCATGCTCTGCGTGGAGGGCCGCTTTCCAGTGGTCCCATCTCGTGGCCAAAACCCGACTGTCCGGGTGCCTGACTGGATCCGGACAGTACAACCCCGACCAGTATAACTTCAGCAAGACGGTGATGACGCCGTTGGGAATACGGACCCCTTTATAATATATCCAGTTGCTGCAAAAGAATGAACTATTAGCATGTGATAAGCAAAATAAATAACAACCGGAATGAGCATGTGACAAGCAAAATAATGAAATTATTATAAAGTGACACTTACTCTTTCCCCGTGGGCTCAATGAGCCACTTCTGATCCTCAGTAGCAGGAACCTGCTTTGGTAGGTTTGCGTTACCACGCAGCCACCCCTTGTTGTTACCACCCCCCTCCCCGCCAGCACCATCATCCCCGCCACCACCATCCTCCTCGCCTGCCTCCTCCTCCTCATCCTCAGCCCCCTCCTCCTCGCCCCCACCTCGAACCTCCGCCTCCTCCTCCTCCTCCTGAACCTCCTCGTCGTCCTCCTCCTCCTCCTCATAAGAGGGTACCTCACTAGAGGAAGGTACCTCACTAGAGGAGGGCCTCGAAGACAACACCCCTAAGTCGGTGAGGTTGTGTTGTTTCTGTCCGCGACCCCCTCGCCCTCTAGGGGCTCTCTCACCACCCCCTCCTCCTCTAGGGGCACCTCTCCCTCGACCTCCCTGTGAGGAGTCATCCTCAAGTAGTCGGGGGGTAGTATTACGTGCTCGACCACTCCGACTAGGCATGCCGACAACCTTGCGTAGGAAACCCACGCCGTCGGCCTTCCCCTTGCCCATGTTCCACGAACCTGCATTGAAAAGAGAATAAACAACTAGTAATGAAGGAAAAAGCATAGTAATAAATAATCATAAAAAGGAATAATCCTAGACCATAGAAAAAAGTCTTGAAACGTACATCTGCTAGAACCCATACGAATCATCACTGTTGTAACCTATTTCTCGGTCGGTCTCATCATCACTATCAATCATATCATCTTCGTTGTCTGACAGAGGTGGAGGCTCTTCCTCATTGTCAGCGTCTTCATTTAACTTTTGTAGCATAAGTATGTCACTTTCATTGACAATGGTCTCACCATCATTCCATGCATCGTCCTCGTTTGGATCCACATCATCATCAGCCAATGGTCTAGAGTCATCGTTTCTAACCACATCATCATCAGGTTGCTCTTGATAGAACACTCCCTCATATGTCACGGGGTTAATGTTGTAGTAATCGTCTTCATTCGGGTCCGGTAGCTTACCATGTGGCGACACCTTGAACACAACTTCCCAACCCTTTAGGTACTCTTTCTGGCATGAGTAAGGCAGATAATAAACTTGTGTAGCTTGGGTAGCCGCAATGAAGAGATCGGCTCCTGCATAGATGGTTGA
Source organism: Hordeum marinum (assembly GCA_022496015.1). NCBI lineage: Eukaryota > Viridiplantae > Streptophyta > Magnoliopsida > Poales > Poaceae > Hordeum > Hordeum marinum. The sequence continues at coordinate 192,039,227 of CM039676.1, read as the reverse complement.
TGGTTTAACTTCGACCAAACCAATAGAAGGCGTATGTCTCTGCCCCTCCCGCGGATCGAACCATCGACATTTGAACACAGGCAGACTTAGGGTTTCGCGCCCTTTGCGGAATTTAATCTCGTATATATTTTGTACCCTTCCATAGTAGTCTACTGAATTTTGACCAGGGGTGTACACTCCGGTATTTATAGTTTTGGGATCAGGACGGTTGTTCTGGTGCTCCTCCGTATGGAAGCAATACCCATTCACATCATACTTTTTACATGTCATGACAGCAGGGTCAAAACCCATGGAAACCCATCTCAATTCGTCATCCATAGATATGTTCGAATTATTTCCCTACAAGTATAATTGAAAGTGTTGGGTGCATTAGTTCGGTTAACTAATAAATGTTGAACTAAATATTTAATAGGGAATGTAGAAAATTACTTTCTCCATGAACCAAGCAACAATTTTTTTACGTCCAGGGTTTCCATGACGGAGAAGAGTAAGTGCCTCTGCCTCAGTAGGAGGATTAATTCCCGTCCATTCCTCTTGAAGGAAATCACTAAAAGAAGAAAAGAGGTGTTAGACGGGAATAAGTGTGGAATACATAAAGGAATTGTGTAGTGGTATTACCTCATCCACACTTCCTCAACTTCCTTGATGTTGTGCAAGATATAGAACATGGGGTCCTCCCACTCTTGTTGTGGCATGTTATAAGATCTCGAGGCCCCAGCCCTGCCACCTTGCATGTTGAATAGATGGAGCTTGGGTTGATAATTGGGCTCTTCTATATTGTATCGAGGCACCTTGTTATGCAGATGGGGAACGTGGTATGGATAGTATGATGTCCTGAGGTCTGACACCTTCTCTAGGATAACTGCCTCAGCTATGGAAGCTTCAATCTTAGCTTTGTTTCCACATTTCTGTCAGAGATGCTTGTTCTGTCTCTCAGGGCCATACTACCAACGATTCTGCACAGCCCCCCCCAACAATACCTATTTTGCGAGGTGCAGAATGAGATGTGTCATCGGAGTGAAGAAGCCTGGCAGAAAGATCTTCTCTAGCTTGACTATCAACTCCGGTGCCTTCTTATGCAATTGTTCAATCACATATTTACTTACTTCTTTAGCACAGAGCATGCGGAAGAAATGGCTTAGCTCGGCAAGCACTCGCTAGACATGCTCGGGGACATAGCCTCGAACCATCACCGGCATTATCCGCTCAATCCATACATGATAGTCATGACTCTTGAGCCCGGTCACTTTTCCCGTTGAAAGATTGACTCCCTTACTTATATTCGATGCATAACCATCAGTGAACTTCACTATGTGTTTGAGCCACTCAAGTACCTCTGTCTTTTCAGTCTTTTTAAGAATGAAGTCAGCATCTGGCTTGAACCAGTTTATTGGACCGCCTATGGGAGGCTTCATGTTTAGTCGTGGTCTATCACAAATTTTCTGTTGATCGGCTCTAGCTTTAACGTTATCCTTTGTCTTATCTGGATTGTTGAGGATCATGTGGAAAAGAGACTTTGCGACATTCTTTTCTGTGTGCATCACATCGATGTTGTAAGGAAGTTTGAGGTCCTTGAAATAGGGAAGCTGCAAGAAGGGGGTAATGTGAGTCCAGTTGTGCGTCTCACCATATCCCTCGAAGCCTTTGGCTTTGGCTTTGGCTTTGCCTTTGCCTTTAGGCTTGAGAGCTTTTAGCTGAGCAATAACATCTTCCCCTGAAAACGTTGGAATCTCGGTTACTTCATGGACAACCCGACCTTTCGTGAAGTTCTTCTTGTCTTTCCTGTCTGGATGGTCTGGAGGGAGGAACCGTCGATGTAGGTCAAAGGCTACATACTTGCCACCCTTACTCAGCCAAATCATTCGCAGAGTCTGCATGCACACTGGGCATGGCATCTTCCCACTGGTACACCATCCGCAGAATAGAGCATAGTCGGGAAAGTCATGCATGCAATAGTGCAACCGAACTTTCATCAAGAAATTTCTCTACAGATCACGGTCGTATGTCAACCTCGGAAAGTACCATGAATGGAGCAAATCATCCACCAGCGGCTGCATAAACACACCCAATTGCTTCCCCGGGTATTCAGGCCCCGGAATGATGAGCGACAAGAACATGGTCTTCCATTGCATTAGGGCACTGGGAGGGAGATTGAGCGGAATTACAAACACGGGCCAGCAGCTGTATGGGTTGGACGACATACCATATGGATTTAACCCATCACCTGATATGCCAATTCTGACATTCCCAGCCTCGGCTGCTTCCTCGGGGTATTCTTCATCGAACGACTTCCATGCTTCTGCTTCCGATGGATGTACGATTTTATGCGGATGGTACCTTATACCTTGCTTGTGCCACTTCATCATTTTGGCAGTCTCCTCCGTGAGGAAAAGGCATTGCAGTCTTTCAATGAAATGGAGATACCGAAGCACCTTTGCAGGGATGTCTAGCTGCCTCTTCTCACCATCCTCACCGACCACCTCAAGGTACCGAGACGAACCGCACTCCCTACAGTACTTGTCATCCGCATACTCGTGCCTAAACAAAAGGCAATTCTTCGAACAAACATGTATTTTCTCATAATCCATAGAGAGTGCCTTCATGATTTTCTTTATAGCGTACATGCTTTTCGGCAGTTCATGACCCTCAGGGAGGCTGTTAGCCCATACTCCCAGGAATGCTTCGAAGCATTTCTGGCTACAACCATACTCAGCCTTGACTGCAACCAGTTGCGAGATGACATCCAACTGAGATATTTTCGCACCCGCATAAAGAGGTTTCTTCGACGAGGCCAAGACCTCCAAGAAGGCCTTTGCGGTTGCCTCCGGCTCCTCCGGTTCATTCTCTGAAGGTGTCGCATTTGCTGTTTCTGCAACAATGACATCATCTAGCATGTCCCTGACCCCGTCGTCCTCATATCCATCGATGCATTGTCGCATCACCTCCTCTCTACCACGGTCCTGCTCGGCTATGTTTATCGGCGACATGTCAAAGTTTGGCATATATCTGTGCGTGCGAAGGTTCTCACTCATGTCCTTTTGATTTCTACGGTGACGTCTTTCACATCTCGCACAGGGGCATGGTGGGATAATTCTCATTGGACGACGGAATATCTCCTTCAAATACACATCGGTTTTCGCGATCCACTCTGATGTTACTCGATTCCGACGGATAAAACCACTGTATATCCATTGATTATCTGCCATCCTCTGCTTTTTTGCAAGCCACACAACATAATTAAGGATTCACTTAAATTAATCACATCAAATTTTCAGTTTCTACCGCGTCAACTCCACCTACATCTCTAATAGGTAAAGATGGGTCCTAATCCCACCGGAATATGTGTAGATTGAGTACGTTCTCCATGCCCTACCCCGTCCCGAGACAAAAATTCGGCAGCACCTTCCCGCTGTTCTCCAGATACACATCTCGGCAAATAGTCGAGAGAATGTGCTCCGGAGAACAACGGGGAGGTGCCACCGAAATCTTGTCTCGGAACGGGGTAGGGCATGGAGAACGTACCCAATCTACACATCCTCGGGCTGTCCGTGGAAAACGCTGGACAATCCAAAAGAGTTGCGGTGATAAATATGTAACTCAATGCATATTTATCGATGCAACCCTTTCGGACGGGAGACGCCTAGGTTACGTGACTTGACGGGAAAAGAAAATCCAGTGACATGATTAAAAAAGCATAGAAGGTGAAGGTGGATTCGGAACTCACCCTCGGTTGTAGAGGAAGTAGTCGAACAACAAAGGGACGAACGGGGACCAACAGCTCTGACGTCGACGATCACTCCATGGAGATGCAACACCACAAAGCCTGTAAATTCCAACAATGGAAAAATAGGTCATCACATCTCGTATAGAAATCTTTGATGACAAAATGATAACGACATGAAAATAATTCACAAGATAACAAATGCTAGGTGAAGACTAAGATAACATCCATCCATCGTGATGGTATCACATCTCATATAGCATCCATGAAAAAAATTAATTTGATCATATCTCATCTCATATAGCATCCACACAAAAATTAATGTGAGCGTATCACATCTCATATAACATCCACCCATCCATCCAAAAAACATTCTCAACAATTAGCAGATCACATATAGCATATAACATCTCCTATAGCATATCACATCTCATATCAACAAAAACAAACCTACAAAACAAAAACCCCGAAACTATCCATCTATCCATTGTTCTAAAAATTACAAACCTAGAAGAATATCCATCTATCCATTGTTCTAAAAATTACAAACCTAAAAAACTATCCATCTATCCATCTAAAAATAACACAATAACAACAGCAAATAGCAGCACCAACAGAGCTACGACAACTGCAGCGACAGAGCATCACCGGTGACGGCGGATCAGGGGAGCGTCAGGGGGTGGGGAAGCTCACCGAGGAGGAGCTGGGGTCGGGTCGGACTAGCAGGTCGGGGTCGGTGCAGAGTGCGGCGGCGGCCCGGGGCGAAGACGAGGCCTATGTGGGGGCGGAGTGCGGCGGCGGCCGTGCGCAGAGAAGAGGCCGGGCTCAGGGCAAGGTGCGGCGGCGACCGAGGGGGAGAGGAGACCGAGGTCGGGGCGGCGTGGAGGGCGACAACGGCCAAGGGCGAAGCAGCGGGTGGCGACCGAGAGGGGAGAGGAGGGGGCAGGGACGAGGGAGACCGGGGCGGCGGCGGCGCGGGTGGACCGGGACGGCGGCGTGGGTGGACCGGGGCGGCGACGCAAGGGAGGCTGGGGCGGCGGTGCGAGGCTAACCGGGGTGGCGGCGACGCGAGGGTGGTGGCGGGGACGCGAGGGTGGCGGCGCTGGCGGCGACGACGCGAGGGGGTGGCTGCGGCGACGCGAGGGTGGCGGCGGAGGGGGTGGACCGGACGGCGGTGACGCGAGGGTCGGGGGCTAGCTGTGAGAATGAGTGGAGGAGAGCCACCCCGACTGGATAAGGCGAAGATATGCCGACGACTTAGCCATCGGCATAGGTTTATTACCCGCGTGGCACCTATGCCGACGGCTAACCCGTCGGCATACCAATTTTTTCATTTTTTATCAATTTTTAATTGCCATTAACTTTAGTTTATGTTTTAAATGTCCTAGAAAATTTTAAAATATCCACTATCCTTCCTACCCTCCGAAGACCTAGTGCGATGTTTCGATCGCATAGGTACACCCCGATGCCCCCGACTGGACTAAACCCTAGCTGTCGTGCCGTGTGCGACGACGACGGCGACGTTGGTGAGGGGGGTCACACCATGGATCCGCGTGCCGTGTGCTTGCACCCACTACCGCACTTCCAGACGTGTAGGAGGGCCCAGATAAAGACCTGGCGGCATAGCTACCCCCAAACTACACCCGTCCCGTCTAACCTTGCGAGAGTTGACCAGGCGGTCTACGCCTTTGACTTTCGCCGGAGGGGGTTTGACCGATGGACATTTTTGCCTGGATGTGATAGCCCGCCCCTAGGTACACTTCGTATCAAGGTCTGGGCACAACCCACACCAAGATTCCCTCCGTTACTGCCCGACGTGGTTGTTCCCCCCTCCGTGCGACGGCGGCGGTGACGTTGGTGAGGGGGGTCACACCATAGATCCGCATGCCGTGTGCTTGCACCCACTACCGCACTTCCGGACGTGTAGGAGGGCCTAGATAAAGACCTGGCGGCATACCTACCCCCAAACTACACCCGTCCCGTCTAACCCTACGAGAGTTGACCAAGCTGTCTATGCCTTTGACTTTCGCCGGAGGCGGTTTGACCGATGGACATTTTCGCCTGGATGTGATAGCCTGGCCCCTAGGTACACTTTGTATCAAGGTCCGGGCACAACCCACACCAAGATTCCCTCCGTTACTGCCCGACATGGTTGTCCCCCCTACGTGCGACGGCGGTGGCGACGTCGGTGAGGGGGGTCACACCATGGATCCGCGTGCCGTGTGCTTGCACCCACTACCGCACTTCCGAACGTGTAGGAGGGCCCACATAAAGACCTGGTGGCCTAGCTACCCCAAACTACACCCGTCCCGTCTAACCCTCCGAGAGTTGACCGGGCTGACTACGCCTTTCACTTTCGCCGGAGGGGGTTTGACCGATGGACATTTTCACCTGGATGTGATAGCCCGACCCCTAGGTACACTTCGTATCAAGGTCCGGGCGCAACCCACACCAAGATTCCCTCCGTTACTGCCCGACGTGGTTGTTCCCCCCTCCGTGCGACGGCAACGGCGACGTCGGTGAGGGGGGTCACACCATGGATCCGCGAGCCATGTGCTTGCACCCACTACCGCACTTCCGGACGTGTAGGAGGGCCCAGATAAAGACCTGGCAGCATAGCTACCCCCAAACTACACCTGTCTCGTCTAACCCTGCGAGAGTTGACCGGGCGGTCTACGCCTTTGGCTTTCGCCGGATGGGGTTTGACCAATGGACATTTTCGCCTCGATGTGATAGCCCGGCCCCTAGGTACACTTTGTATCAAGGTCTGCGCACAACCCACACCAAGATTCCCTCCGTTACTGCCCGACGTGGTTGTTCCCCCCTCCGTGCGACGGCGGCGGCAACGTCGGTGAGGGGGGTCACACCATGGATCCGCATGCCATGTGCTTGCACCCACTACCGCACTTCCGGACGTGTAGGAGGGCCCAGATAAAGATCTGGCGGCATAGCTATCCCCAAACCACACCCATCCCGTCTAACCCTGCGAGAGTTGACCGGGCTGTCTATGCCTTTGACTTTCGCCGGATGGGGTTTGAGCGATGGACATTTTCGCCCGGATGTGATAGCCCGGCCCCTAGGTACACTTCGTATCAAGGTCCGGGCACAACCCACACCAAGGTTCCCTCCGTTACTGCCGACATGGTTGTCCCCCCCTCCGTGCGACGGCGGCAGCGACGTCGGTGAGGAGGGTCACACCATGGATCCGCGTGCCCTGTGCTTGCACCCACTACCGCACTTCCGGACGTGTAGGAGGGCCTAGATAAAGACCTGGCGGCATAGCTACCCCCAAACTACACATGTCCCGTCTAAACCTGCGAGAGTTGATCGGGCGGTCTACGCCTTTGACTTTCGCCGGAGGGGGTTTGACCGATGGACATTTTCGCCTGGATGTGATAGCCCGGCCCCTAGGTACACTTCGTATCAAGGTCCGGGCACAACCCACACCAAGATTCCCTCCGTTACTGCCCGACATGGTTGTTCCCCCCTCCGTGCAACGGCGGCGGCGACGTCGGTGAGGGGGGTCAAACCATGGATCCGCGTGCCGTGTGCTCGCACCCACTACCGCACTTCCGGACGTGTAGGAGGGCCCAGATAAAGACCTGGCGGCATAGCTACCCCCAAACTACACCCGTCCCGTTTAACCCTGCGAGAGTTGACCGGGCTGTCTACGCCTTTGACTTTCGCCGGATGGGGTTTGACCGATGGACATTTTTGCCTGGATGTGATAGCCCGGCCCCTAGGTACACTTCGTATCAAGGTCCGGGCACAACCCACACCAAGATTCCCTTCGTTACTGCCCGACATGGTTGTCCCCCCTCCATGCGACGGCGGCGGCGACGTCAGTGAGGGGGGTCACACCATGGATCCGCGTGCCGTGTGCTTGCACCCACTACCGCACTTCCGGACGTGTAGGAGGGCCCAGATAAAGACCTGGCGGCATAGCTACCCCAAACTACACCTGTCTCGTCTAACCCTGCGAGAGTTGACCGGGGGGTCTACGCCTTTGACTTTCGCCGGAGGGGGTTTGATCAATGGACATTTACGCCTGGATGTGATAGCCCGGCCCCTAGGTACACTTCGTATCAAGGTCCGGGCACAACCCACACCAAGATTCCCTCCGTTACTGCCCGACGTGGTTGTTCCCCCCTCCGTGCGACGACGACGGCGACGTCGGTGAGGGGGCCACACCATGGATTCGCATGCCGTGTGCTTGCACCCACTACCGCACTTCCGGACGTGTTGGAGGACCCAGATAAAGACCTGGCGGCATAGCTACCCCCAAACTACACCCGTCCCGTCTAACCCTGCGAGAGTTGACCGGACGGTCTACGCCTTTGACTTTCGCCGGATGGGGTTTGACCGATGGACATTTTCGCCTGGATGTGATAGCCCGACCCCTAGGTACACTTCGTATCAAGGTCCGGGCACAACCCACACCAAGATTCCCTCCGTTACTGCCCGACGTGGTTGTTCCCCCTCCGTGCGACGACGACGTCGACGTCGGTGAGGGGGGGCACACCATGGATCCGCCTGCCGTGTGCTTGCACCCACTACCGCACTTCCGGACGTGTAGGAGGGCCCAGATAAAGACCTGGCGGCATAGCTACCCCCAAACTACACCCGTTCCGTCTAACCCTCCGAGAGTTGACCGGGCTGTCTACGCCTTTGACTTTCGCCGGAGGGGGTTTGACCGATGGACATTTTCACCTGGATGTGATAGCCCGGCCCCTAGGTACACTTCGTATCAAGGTCCGGGCACAGCCCACACCAAGATTCCCTCCGCTACTGCCCGACGTGGTTGTTTCCATCCTCCGTGCGACGGCAGCGGCGACGGCAGTGAGGGGGTCACACCATGGATCCGCGAACCGTGTGCTTGCACCCCTACCGCACTTCCGGACGTGTAGGAGGGGGAAACAACCAAGATTCCCATAGCTACACTCCCGAACAAGGTCCGGGCCCAGCCCAAGACCCACCAAGTACATCGTCTCGTCTAACCATGGCACAGTTGACCGACGGATCTAGCACTTTCAAGATGCTTATAAAAAACATATAGAACTTGTCAAACTAATTGTAATTATACATTGTTTGTGATTTTAATAAAGTATAGGAACCTATATGCAAAAGAACATATGGTCACATTAATAACATACTCGAAAACAAATACAAACTACATATACTTCAACACAAATATATATATATATATATATATATATAATTATTATGTAATGTTTATGTTTAGATAAGACACATTTAAGTTAATCAAATTTTAATCTAGAAAAAAACTAAAATATAAAAATAAGTAAAAACAGATAAAAGAAAGATATGCCGACGGCAAGGCCGTCGGCATAGATTTGCCCACGGACCGAGCGGTAGGCCTTGGATCGATGACGTGGCACGCGTCGCAGATCGGTGACATGGACCAAACCTACGCCGACGGCCCTGCCGTCGGCATAGCTATGCCGACGGCCATCGTCAGAGCTGTCGGCATAGGTACGACGGCGTCAGACTCCCGTCGAATGAAGGCTCGCCGGGCCCACATCTATGCTGACGACCCTTTTATGCCGACGGTCGCTGTAGGCATATATTATGTTATGCCGACGGCCTGATTACGTCGACGGCCACCGTAGGCGTACCTCTAGGTACGCCGACGACTTTTCTACACCGACGGCTTCGCGTAGGCCGTCGGCATACCTCCCTCTATGCCGACGGGGGCTGTCGGCATAGATTAGGCCGTCGGCGTAAGCAATTATTCTGATAGTGTGCGTGAGCGCCTCCTGGTTCAGCACGTCCTTGCCCCTGCAATATACTCCGTATTAGATGCGTGTCAAGTGCTAAAACCAAGTTGAAGAAACATCGATGAATTATGATACCAAATCCTGATCTTTTACTGTATGCCGGCCTTAGAAAAAAACTTTGGTCACCGGTTTATAACACAAAGTTCTTCAGAAGAAATGTAGCATTAGATTTTAGATACATACTGTACATTAAAGTGCACCGGAAAGTATGGATCTGGTGACGATGTTGCTTTTCACATCACAGGCTAAGGAATGCAGAGCATTGATGCGTACCACCCGAAGTATTTGACGGCGTCGAGCTCCGCGGCGAGCTTGGTGAGCTCCTGGATGATGTCGTCCACCACGACGCCTTCCTTGAACTTGGCCATGCAAAGGTGCTTGAACTCCGCCATGGCCCAAAGGCAGCTAGCTTTCTCTTTTCTCTCCTCCCTCTCCGGCCGGTGGCTTTGCTTTCAGAGGCTGCTATGATCACGCCGTTTTAAAGCCGGGAGGGAGAGCTCTGGCCAGATTTGCTCACCGGGGTGAGGGCCACCACCGGTCCACCGCCCACAGGAATCACTCGGTCTAAAGCTTGCTAGGCTCTCTTTTTTTTAATCTTTTTCTTGCCACTGCACTCGACTGAATCATTTCAGCACAAGGGGTGAAGGCCAACCATGCTACTGCTGCATTGAGCACAGTCACAGCACGGTTAGATCTAGCTAGCATGGCTGCATGAGCCTCTCAAGTCTGAAGTCTGAACCATGATTGTACCCGATCCGAGCGACATCGGCATCGGCGTGCAGGCCCCACCAGGATCTGCCTGCTGCTTTCGGAGGAGATGTCAACATTCTGGAGTTTGATCTTTGTGATCTTGAATCTTGGATCGGAGTTGCTTAGCATTATACATGTTCCCACCAATCTAGTCTAGATGATGCTTGACCAGTTCATCTCATCAGACCAGTTAGGTCGCTCACTCACCAAGGTACCTTGACGAAGAATAATAGACACTACTGAATCCAGGTAGATGGAAACAAGATGACACCTAATGTTGATGGATTTTGCTAACCACGTGTGCCATGCGGTGATGTTGATGCTAGTGAATTGCTAACCACGTGTGCCATGCGGTGATGTTGATGCTAGTGAATTCTCGTGGTGATGCATCAGTGAGACACCTTCAATCTTTCAGTCCGAGCAATATCTCTCTCCTAGTCTCTACAGGCCACCAATTTTACTAAGCACATACAAACCTGTGGAGTGCAGCTTTAATTTTTCAGTTATCTGCTACACATGTTTTCATGTTTTGTAAGCAAACCCCGTTTATCGTCAATCTTTTTCCCACGGAACAACTAGCATTTCATCGAGCCCCTTGATCATTTTCGACCTTGAATGAATGGATACTCTAAGATAAAACAAGAAAAAAAACGATAATGCTATTTCTATTAGTTTAGAACAATTAGAAAAGTCTAAAAACGAACCTTTTATTTTGAAAAACGAAGGGAAATGAATAAGTTCCGACATCGGGTTTTCCTACTGTCTTTTACAAGGAGGTCTAGAAACTATGAATAGTTGTTTAAATACCAAGTTACGATTCGTGCTAATATTGGCATTCTCAGGTCCTTCGAATTTCTTTCGATTCGTCAGTTTTACCATTTGACAAAATCTGCAGTAACTTCTAACGTTTTGACCAGTAAAAGCATCTACAGCCAGATCCCTCAAACAACCCCTCATACGCCTGCGAACTTGCCCGATCAGGAGAAAGAATGAAAAAATTGATCCAGCCGGACCCCTCATATCGTCCCTATACGTCCGGGCTGTCCGTGAACCCTCATATACATCTCAAATATGGGGACGATATGAGAGCTCGTGGACGCTCCCGGACAGTCCGCCACGTAAGACGCGATCCCACCCCGGACCACCTTTTCTTTTTCTTTACTCATTATTTTCTCTCTCTCTCTTCCTCTTTACCAATTACATGCAAGTGACCGAAGATACGAGAAAGAAAATGAGGAGTATGGCTGCACAAACAGACAAATAGGGGACACGTCCGATCACTGACTAGGCGCGTCGGCAGACGTTTAGGGACTCATATTTGTTATGTCCGACTGTAGATGCTCTAACAAATGGTTGTGTGCATCAGGCCGACCCTCATTCTTGGGAAATAATGAAGGAGAAGCCAAGAACACCTCTCAACCATCCCTGGGGCAGCAATTGAACGGCCAACGTAAATAAATGACTTCACATGAAAATTCTGACATCTTATTGTTTATCAATGCCTTCAGCTTCATTGAAGAAACTTACATTGCCAGAGTTCTAAAGTGTTTACGCAATAGTGGTAAGCAGGAGTGAGCCATTACATATCAGATATCCATCAATTTATCATGAAGACCGAAAGTAAAGCAAAACCAGCGACGTTTATTATTCAAGGACGATAACCAAGCAACTTTTGAATGGAACGCACGGAATAGAGTTACACCGGAGGCTTTACAGGCTAGACGGCTGGTTAACGCCGTAGTAGCAGGACAAACAAGCAAAAATAGGAGGCCTTAGGTACATCACAGCTGCAGCCTGCAGATAGATAGATAGATGGTGTGGCTATTACCTGAAATGGTAGGCACCTTACAGTGTGGTTGGCTCAGTAAACAGATAGACACTGGGTTGGGGTGTATCGTTCAAGCGGCCTCGGGCGATGGCGCCGGCTTGGCAACGACGAAGGGGAAGTCCAGAACGACCACCTTGTCGAGCACGGCCATGAAGGTGGCGGCGAAGGCAGAGTGCTTCTCGTGGCCCATGCACGCCGCCAGGTCCTCGGCGCTGGCGAAGCTCATGGAGAAGACGTGGGTGAAGCCCTGTGTCAGCGCCTCCTGGTTCAGCACGTCCTTTCCCCTGCAACGCAACACAAGCAACAATCAATGATATACCCCTATATGTTGTCAAATACTAACTCTAGATAGAAACACTGATGAATGGCGATGCCTAATCTTGATCTGTTGTTGCTGAATTAAACTTTGGCATATTCTTGGTCACTGGTGCAGTAAAGATGTAGCAGGCAGTTTGAAGTGTACCGTGCAGTAAAGATGGAATCCCTTTTTGGGAACAAATGAAATGCAAAGTGCAGTGAAGATGGACGGACGATGCATACATACCACCCGAAGAATTTGATGGTGTCGAGCTCCGCGGCAAGCTTGGTGAGCTCCTGAATGATGTCGTCCACCACCACGCCCTCCTTGAACCTTACCAGGCACAGGTGCTTGAACTCCATGGCCGAACAGGTCACAAGTGCAAAGCTGAGCCAAGCTTTCTGCTCTGGTGGCTTTGCGCTTTGCAGCGGATGCGTATCATCACGCCACGGCGCTGCCCGTTTTATGGACGGGATGAGAGCTCTACTCCGGTGAGGGCCACCACCACCACCACCGACAGGAATCACTCACTGTAAATAGGCTTATTTTTTCTTCTTCTTGGCAGCACACTTGTAGACAGTGTCCCTTCTGTGCTGTTGATCTTGAGCACACTGTTCGATCTACCACGGGCCATGTGTGGCCCCCACCGGACCGACATCGGCGTGTCAGAGCCCACAGGGGTCTGCTTTCAGAACAAGTATCATCATTCTAGAGTAGATGTTGTGATCCCGAATTCTGGATCAGAATTACGCAGCACGTACTGGTTCTGGTTCCAGTTCCCTGCAGTGTAGGTCAGTTAACCTCAAACCAGCCAATTGCAATTGGGTCACTTAACCATGGTCACTGAAGCAAGCAGCATGCTGCTACTTCCAAGTGGATGCAAACAGGACACGAGTTAATCATGATGCTGTTCAGGAAGAATTCTCATATGGATGCATGAGTGCGACATGGTCAATATGTTTGTTAGCTCATCAGCTCATCTGCATTAAAATAGTCATCTCAACTAACAAATCAAAATGGCCTACCCATCCTGTTTGATGAGAGCATTGGTACATGCACTGATGATGATGTTCCTACAACAATTCTGGGTGGGCTGCCATAGCCCATAGGTGGATACAATGGACTGTTTTCAGTGAAATTATCGAGCAACAAGAAACCCAAAGATTTCTCATATTTACATCGAACCCGCGGAAATCTAACCTATAACAGACATCCGTTCATCCACATGGGCAGATGTTTCCAAGTTTACAGGTTGTTCACCGTACCGTGCAGCACATTGCTGCACAAAAGAAACTCCAAACAGCTACTTGCAGTAGCTGGGCAGATCACGACCTGCTGGGAATACAAGGACTCTCCATGTGCTGTTTTACTGTTTGGTTGTTATTTCGCCAGGAGAGGTAACCTCAGACAACGTCAAGTTGTCTGGCCCATCCAAGGATGGACCGGGTACTGTCCGATTCGCCTGGTCGAGTTCATTCTGAAGAACCTCTGATGGCCTTGGCGAATGCCCCGTGCCGACAAACAAGCAATGGCACGGATCCGATCTTGATGCTTCGGGGGAATAAGGAGGTATAGGTATAGGTATCACCACTGCACTTGGTAAAGGAGGCGCAATATGCTTGATATCGGGATAGTCAGACAGTGAAATTCTACACACTGGGCACGTTGAGTGCTGCTTTAGCCAAGCATCTATGCACACCATATGGAAATTGTGGCCACAGTAAGGAAGAGTGCGGAGTACATCGTTGTCCTCGTATTCTGCAAGACACACAATACACCTGCGAGAGAAGGCACGAGCAGTTCAGAGTCTACATTTTGGTGTGATCAGGAACAATTGCTAAAAGACACCTAGCACAAGAAAATGAAAATACAGAATATAACAGACTAACACATGCACACATTATCAATTAATGAGCTTTTCTGTAAATAAGAATATACTAGCTCAGCAAAGCGATAGTTTTAAGGACAAATCTGAAAATGATCAATTAGTGCTGTGTAGGTAAAAAGAGGCAGGCTCTTTCGGTAGCTCGGTTTTTTTTGGAGTTTTAGGAGAATACTGTGTTTTCTTGGAAACCATGGTTTTAAATACATCAGTGTCTTTGGTATCAACAAATACAACAGATTCTTAAACCAAACCATGAAAAACTGCGGCTTTTAGAAACTGAAGTATTCATTGCCCATGCATTTGGAATACTAAGCTTAGATTACTACGGTTTTGGAATAACCGTGCTGCCAAAGGCTAGCTGGGAAGCTGGATGGAATGTAGTGTTTGTTTCAAGATACTAAACACAAAAGTGAATCACACAATTGGTGCAAGCAAAAATTAGTAAATGATGTGCATCCAGTGAAAGACTTGTTCAACTAACAGTCAAGGAGTAGATCGGACATCAGACAACCAAGCCAGTCCTAGCTTCCTTCTAATTAAGCATAAATGAGTAGTCAATCTTCTTAATTGTGATGCCCCATTATTCCTAAGTATGATTTTATTCCGGAACAGTTCAACAATATTTGTGTTCCAGTTAGATGTTATTAACCGAGTGGTCTTATCTGTCCAATGAAAATGAAATCTCAGGGACCTCATGGTTCAATAGTCAATCCCCAGTTAAACACCATAATCAGGACTCTGGTACTAAAAAGGTCACATAATTTATCTTAGGCACCAACATGCTCAAGGACATTTCCTATGGTACTGAAAGAATCTAAAAACACTCTCAAGGACAGCTTCATTACTACAAGAGAGGATCCATCTCCCCATGTGGCATTGCTGCTTGAAAAAATTTCAGTAGTATTTACCTGTGGCTAATACTCACTCTGAGAAGTGGTCAGAAGAATGGAAACACTTGCCAAAGATTACTGAGGAAAATGGTGGGTAGTATATACCTAGGATAATTACCCTTTTAGGCAGTATGTTTGTAACAACAAACGCCGAGCAAAGCTTAACAATTCTTTATCCATATACTATTGTATATGGTAAAGTCGTTAAACAACGCCAAAAGCATGAAATTTCATATGAATAAAACTAGAATTCATATTAGCTCATGATGCGTTAGCAACTTACATCATTGAGCAAGTTGGAACTGAACCGTGGCATTTCCTAGTCCCAGTCCCACCTCCGTACTAATACTAGAACTCTAACCAAAAAGTATTTCGCATGTATGTGAGGATTCAGTGCTCACAGCACTAGTATCCAAAAGAACCCAACTAGACAGTGACAGTGACACTAATCTTGGCCTTACAATAATGATCGCGAGATCCCTCTTTCGCCACTCAGCGAGTGCGCCCTCACAAGTAGAAGCTCCTAATCGCAGCGTTGGTTGCCCCAAATCAGTGGCCTAAGTAAGGATCAACTAAAACCTGCGTGACCGAACTGCAATTCCAGTGAATACGAGGGATATAGTGACTAAATGGCGCTACACAGTGGAGTAGATTCCAAGTTTAGACGGCAGGCAACGCAAGGAACCGCACGGCACGGCACGGGTACGGATTGGGATCGCCGGTGGACGGAGCAAAGGCAGATCGAGGAGCAGACACTTACTGCGGGGCCGCGTCGGAGGAGGGCGATGCAGCTGAGAAGGCCCGCGTGGGGAAGGAGGCGACGGCGGCCAGGTCTAGCCCCCCGGCGCCGGGGCCGGCCGCGGGCTGGCCCCCCAGGCGGTCGACCTGGACGGCGAAGAAGTAGTTGGCCGCGAGGGGCGGGAAGCCCGGCGGGAGCGGCGAGGCGCGGGAGCGGCGTCGGCGGCGGCGCACGAGCGCGCAGACGAGCCTGGAGCAGACGAAGACTATGAAGAGGACGCTGACGCAGAATCCGAGCAGCGTGAGCACCATGCTGGTGGACACCCCCGACGCCATGGCTGGCGGCGGATGGGAGTGCGAGCGTGGGCGCTGCCTCTCCGCCGCTCTCCCTCGGCGGTGCGGTGTGGTATGGTGTGGTGTGAGTTGTGTTAATAAATGGGATCTGCGTCTGCTGCGCACTCACGGCGTTGGGTTGGGTTGGGTTGGGGCTGCGTTGCGCTCGCATTTAGGAAGTTGTTGCGTGTCGCGTGGATTTTTATCCCTCTGGGAATGGGAATGGGAACGGGAGGGGGATGCGATGCGGTGGTGGGGGCGGATCCCGATCGGTGGCCTTCATCAAGGAAGAAAGGAAGAAAGGCTGTGGCTGCAGCGGGCGGGGCCGTGACACCACCGGGCGCGCACTACGGACGGCACCAGCAGCCAGCAGATAGATAGATACGAATAGGACGGATTTGCGAGCGACGGATGGGCGGGGTGGCGCAAAAGGGGAAGATACCATGTCAACTTGAATAAATACGCAGGCGAGGCAAGATAGATGATGAGGCGTGAGGTTTCAAGCCACGCAGCCGGTCAGCAACGAAACCGAAGGCTGGCCGAGCAGCGAGTCAGCGACCAAAAGTTGATAACGATTTTTCAAAAAAAGGCAGAGGACTTGGAGATGCGGGGTATCGATCCCCGTTAAGGCCAACTCCAGCTTACGATCACATCCTGTCCGTCCTAGTAGTCCGTTTAGGTAGAACGGACGAATAGCATGGCCCAACGCACGGCCCCAAACAACCTTCACACATATGAGCTATCACGTACAATATTTCATAGAGTTCAAGGAGAGAAGGTAGGATTACTTTCTGTTTTTAAAAAATATAAAAATATAAAAAAAAATCACAAAAGCTTTATTTCAAAGTGAATAAGAAGGATCTGAACTTAGTTTTCCATTTTCATATTTTAAACGTGTTTTTAATAGTTTTTATATTAAAGCATATTTTTCAAAAGAAAATATAAAAATATGAAGATTAATTCAAAAAATAATGAGACTTCAAATCTACACTATATAGATTGAATAGGCATTAATAAAAAACATTTGGCTTATTTAGAATAGGTCCAAAAAAACTTGATTACAAATGGGGTTGTTTACCCTAGCTGGAGCTCATTTGGAGCACATTTCTCAAATTCAAATTTTTTTGACCTCCTCTCCTTGACTGTCGAGGCACCTATCCGGCTCCCCGTCATTATCCGTAGACGGCTATTTAAGCCGGACGGCGTCCCCCAACCCTGGCCCATCCGCCTGCTCCCTCTCCCCGTCGGGACCCGAGCACTCCCCTCTCTGAGCCCATCAGCCATGCCACCACGCCGCCAGTACTACACAATCGAAGACCGTCTCTTCCTCCTTCGGCAAGCCCAAATCCGGAGGCAAGCGAGGCTACCTCTTTAACCGAAGGAGGATTTCAAGGAGGGTTCAGAGATGGGAGAGGAGGAGGCAGAGGCATCGCCGCAGGAGCCGGAGGTGGAGGCGCCGCCGCAGGAGCCGGAAGTGGAGGCGCTGTCGGTCTACTATCTGTGGCTCGACCGGGTGGTGATCCACAACTCCATCCGCTTGGAAGCAGCTACGCAGGCCCCCGCGTCTTCGTCAGCAGCAGATGGAGGCAGCGCGGGCGGCGTAGGAGGTGGCGCAAGTGGCGGTCTAGGCTCCGACGCAGGCGGATCAAGCCATCTCTGACTACGAAGACGCACAGTGCACTAGGCAGTACGTAGGATATATATTGTATGCTTTCGCTATTATGCTCTCTGAGCTATGTTTAGCTGACTCTGGTTGCTGGTTATTTTCTCTAGTGTCATGGATGATTGTAATAGGGTCGACCCAAACTATTTTTGTTTTTGCTGATGTTTCAAAAAATATATTGCATGCATTTGTACATGAAGGGAGTGACATATGGGTGGGTAAAAAAGGTGGGTGAAGCCCGCACGTAGCACTGTACCCTGGCCTCTGTCTGTGGCACTTGGAAGGTAGCGTGCGAGAAGAGAGGAACCAACGGCAGCGACCGTTGATGCGTCCGTGGCGGCGCGCATGCAGGCACGCTAGCTTGATCACATGGCATGCATAGCAGGCTTCTGTATCGTGGCGGTGCACATCGATCGGTATGCCCTAGACTTTAATTACCGCGCTGAATTGATGTTGCGGAGGTCAAAGGCTGAGACGGTGTGAACTGTGAATCAATCGAGGAGACGCTTGCAAGAAGGGACGAATCGGCAGCAGCGATAGACGCTGCGTCTCATGACGGCTCACAGGAAGGTTGCGTCCGTGGCGGGGTGAATCAGTGCATGCAGGTAGGTTGGCTGTTTTGTGTCGTGCATGCATAGCAGGCTTATCGTGGCGGCGTGCATCAGCACATGATGCACGCGGATGTTTTATGCAACGACCCAAATGAAACCACGGCCTAACGGTCCAACCAGCGCCATGGTCCAACGGGACCCCACTTGGTAGGTCCAACGGACGACATAGTCCAGCGCGGACCCACATGTCAGAATGGTCAAAGGAGGGCGACACGATCCAACGCGCCCCACTTGGCAGGTACAATGGGCGACAGAGTCTAGAGCGGCCCACACGCCAGAGTTAACGGGCAAACCATTGACCCGACGGCATCCCTCCGTGTTACCATTTCTGAGGGTTTCGGACTAAGGACTGGGGAAAAGTGAGTAAAAGTTAAGAGTGTGGGGATGAATGAGTACAACTAAGGAACCGGGGGCATAAGAATAAAAATCCCTTGAATAAAATACTTAAGATCTGAAATTCTTAGATGAGAGAGTCTTCATATAGTTATTTAATTGTTGGCTTCTCATTGATCTCCGCTTATATCTTTTTGGAGTAGTTTATCTTTTGCTCTAGTGCTTCACTTATATCTTTGTAGAGCACGGCGGTGGTTTCATTTTATAGAAATTGATGAACTCTCATGCTTCACTTATATTATTTTGAGAGACTCTAAACAGCATGGTAATTTGCTTAGGTTATGAATTTAGTCCTAATATAATGGGCATCCAAGAGGGATATAATAAAAACTTCATATAAAGTGCATTGAATACAATGAGAAGTTTGATTCCTTATGATTGTTTTGAGATATAAAGATGATAATATTAGAGACATGCTAGTGAGTAATTTTGGATTGGTAGAAATACTTGTGTTAAAGTTTGTGATTCCCGTAGCATGCAGGTCTGATGAACCATTATGTGACGAAGTCGAAGCATGATTTATGTATTGATTGCCTTCCTTTGTGTGGAGGTCGGGATCGCGGGATGGTTAACTCCTACCAACCCTTCCCCTAGGAGCATGCGTGTAGTACTTTGTTTTGATGACTAATAGACTTTTGCAATAAGTATGTGAGTTCTTTATGACTAATGTTGAGTCCATGGATTATACGCACTCTCACCCTTTCACCTTCACTAGCCTCTCTAGTACCGCACAACTTTCGCCAGTGCATTAAACCCACCACATACCTTCCTCAAAACAACCACTATAGGTGTCAAAATCGGCGGATCGCGGGTAGGGGGTCCCGAGCTGTGAGACTAGAATCGATGGTAACAGGACACGAAGGGGACAAGGTTTTACCTAGGTCCGGGCCCTCCTATGGAGGTAATCCCCTACATCCTGCTTGATTTTACCGATGATATACAGGTTACAGAGTCCTTAGTCCTATATCTACAACCTAAAACCCTCCGGCTTATATAGACGCCGGGGGTACCTAGGGTTTACACACGGTCGGTTACATGCCGAAGAGATAAACATGCCTATTCGCTACATCAAACGTGGAGGACAAGCAACGATTCCCGAAGCTTCCTTCCTGGAGATAGGGCCTTCGATCGATCAATGTTCGGCAAGAGGCCCATACAGTCCGGCCCATAAGAAACATGTCGGCCTCCCGAGGACCCCTTAATCCAGGACTCCCTTAGTAGCCCCCGAACTTGCCTCCAATGCTAAGGGTCTTAGCTTCAGTTGCTTCGTGTAATTAGGGTCTTCGGCTTGCGAGGTGAGTTCTTCCCGCAGAATTTAGTTCGGCCTTCGACGACTTGTAGTTTTCCGAATAGTGGCATGTCCGGACACCGTGAATAGGTCGCCCCTGAAGGCCAAATGTCAAGGGGCAAAACAACGTCCCATGACGACCTTTCTTAAAAAAGGTCACGACCCAGCACAACCGCTAGGCCAGTTGCAAAAACTCGATTTGCGGTTCGAGGCCGTTTCAATCAACATGATCTATCAATGCACAAATCATGCCCCATTTTATATAGGATATGTTTAATCATGCATGCGCAACGGCACACACATCTCAGGAAGCGGAGGGATCCACGCCGCAACAAAGGGAGGCCAAATAGTGATAAGCCTCATAAAAGGGAAAGAAAACCCCAGGACCTGACCACACCTCTCATTTTCCTCCTCTGCTTCCTCATTACTCCGAGTCTTCGAAGCGTAGATCTAGGTTTTCTACTCCTCTCCCTTCGAGCTCATCCATGGCGGGCTCCAATGGCAAGTGGGAGGCCTCCACAGTCACCGATCGGGACATCCAAGACCTCAAGAATGCCGGCTACCTTCTCGCAAACATCCCTCACCATGCGCCGAAGGTGGGCCAAGTGATCCTCACTCCCAAGCCAGGTGAAAGGGTGGTCTTCATCCCCCACTTCATCTGGGGACCGAGCTTCCCGCTCCACACCTTCGTTAGGGGGCTTATGTTCTTCTACGACCTCGACTTCCACGACCTCCCACAGAAATCCTTCATGCATATAGCGGCTTTCATCCTCGTCTGTGAGGCGTTCCTGCGGGTCGAGCCACACTTTGGGCTCTCGCTCAAAGTGTTCAACTTCAAGCCAAAGTGCATCGGCGGCAAACACGCTGACTGCCGCGGAGCTGTCATCGGTAAGCTCACCCGCGTTGTATGGCCATCCGGCACCTTCATCGGTACCATCAAGGTATGGAAGAAGGAGTGCTTTTACATCACTGAGCCACAGGAGGAAGGCCAGATTGCCCCCGCCGAATTCAGATCCGGTCCCCCACCAGATTAACTTCATGGCTCCATAAGGGCCTCATCTGGGGGCCAAACAAGGAAGTGAGCGACCTGTAGAAGCGCATCGGCTCTATGATCGACAACGACATTGCGCTGACCAACGTGGTCTAGGTCATGCTCCGGCGGCGCATCCTCCCCTTCCAGTGCTGGGATACTCCCCTGTGGGCTCGTCAGCTCGACGGTGCGCCCACAATTCTACACCTCTTCCGCACTACGCAAGAGAAGCTATGGAAGGCGCTTTTCAAGTCGCAAGAGGATTGGCCATCCGAAGAGGAAGATCGGGGTCTGCACACCGCCAAGCCCGCTTCTGAGGTACGGTATAATTTTGCTTCATCGGCTCTGTCCTTCATAGAGAAAGATCTATAACATCTTTTCTGATCACATTGCAGAAATGGCTGAGCAAAGCCACGTGCATTGACTGCTCAGCGCCTCAGCCCGAAGACCCCAGGTTCCGGCTGTTAGCGGAGATGGTCATGGAGGCACCTTACGAGGCGCCTGCGAAGAAACGGAAGAGGAAGAAACCATGCCGAGAGGGCCTGTGCATTAGGGACCAGCCAGAGGCTGCGTCCGAAGAAACCCATGCCTCCTAGAATCAAGAGGAGCATTAGGATGAGGACAAAGATGAGGGGGGGGTGATTCCCCCCTCGCAAGAAAGAGAGCAGCGTCATCGGACGCCGTGGAGGTGGTACCCTCTCCTGCCCCGAAGAGGGCGCGTCAGTCACAGCTAATCATGTCCGATGATAGTTCAGACCCGGATACCGAGTCCGATGACTTTGAGAGGGCTCCACGGAGGAGCTTAAGGGTCAAGCCCCCTGCTCGAAGGTGAGAATCCGAGGACTCTTTTATTTGTCATGGATGACTCTATATTTTAATAACGTGCGGACATTTATTAACTTTCGAGCACCCCACGCGTGCTCCCCACCGACCAAGTGTCCGATGGGGAGACCCCGCCCGCCGAACTAGCGAAGAGCGGGAATGCATCACATCCCACCCCTTCTGGCATCGCGAAGGACTCCACGGAGGTGTCGTCCCAGCATACTCCCATGGAGCTAGGCACTGTCGACGAGGGAGACGACATCATGGCCGAGGCTCATTCCTCGGTCGCCGAAGATCAGGGGGAGGTTCCCCACCTGGATACTAAGGAGGTCGGACGAGTGGCCACTCAATCCCCTCTAAGGGCATCTCCGGAGCGCACCACGCCTCCGGAGGTAACGGTTCAAACCTCGGTCGGTGATCGGTTTATCCGATCACCACTGGCGCCACCAACCAATGGGTGGCCGGTCATGGAGGAGGCTTTGTCGTGCGCCTCCATCACCGAGGAGCACTGCACCCTTGTGGGTGCGGTATTGTAGAGCATTCAGTCCATCGATAATGGACCGAAGGAGGCCTTCAAGGGTCTCCTGACGGGTTTCAAGTAAGCCACGCGACACTCTTGTCTGCAAAAATGTTTATTTATTTTTATGATTATATGCATGGCAGCCCTCGAGCCCTAGGTAAGTTTCCGAACCCATGTAACCCCTAAGAGTCAATCATGGAACCATTTATGAACTACATACAAAAATGTGTGTTCGGAACGTTCGAATAACCCCTAAGAGGTCTGGACATGTGATCGGACTGACGACAGTTCGGAAGTATTGAACCCATGTAACCTAACAAGGATTTGTGTATTCCAGGCTTCATCATCGGCGGCGGCTGTGAATGATGCCAAGCTAGACGAGCTGAATCGGAAGCTCAGAATCTCCAAAGATGAGCTTGATGCCCTCAACAAAAGATTCGACGAGGCGCAAGGTAAGTCTGAATCAAAATCCAGACACCTTTGTCAGAATACTGTCAATGCAGTTTTTCATAGTATTAATGATCAAAAAGCCTCGGCGAAAGAGGTGGAAAAGCTCAAGGCCGAGCTGTAGCAGGCCAAGGATGATGTGGTGGTTGAGAGGGCGGCGGTCGGACGAGCGACCACCGCTCTTTCGGCTTTGAGAGCCACCAGCGACAAACACGAGGCGCGGGTGTAGGAGATCCAGCAGGAGCTCAAGGACGCCATCCATAAGTGCGAGGTCCTTGAGCAAAAAGGCAAGGAGCATGCGGCCGAACTATCCACCCTAAAAGTCGATCTCCAAAAGGAGCGGGTGGATAGGCGGTTCTTTGAGGAGCAGATCCACCAAACGAAAGACATAACGGATGGTAAGCCATACTTATTGCAGTGTGTCTTCGGGATAGCAAGTTCAAGCCGCTTACCCGAGTGTGGCGTTCCTCAGGCGCCTGCTCCGACCTTTAGAAGAGCATGGCAGACGCGAAGCAGCTCTATGCTTCGCGGGAAGAAGGAGATGAAGCGTGCCTATTCTCGGCACAGTTTGAAGCCCCCGAGTGCTCTCCTCTCCTCGTCGAGCAGCTAAAGCAGCTGATGGAGCTGCACCGGATGGCAGAGCCGGCCATGAAGAACCTCTTCATCCGGTTATGGCCCAACGAGCCATTGCTCGGTAGCTACTTCGGCCTGGTGCAGAGGCTGATCGACGCTGCGCCTCGCCTAGACACTATAAAACGCTCCTCCTGCATCGAGGGAGCTTGGATGGCCCTTGCAAAGGCCAAGGTGCATTGGCCAGGGCTGGATCCAATGAAGATAGCTACCGCCCCGCCACCTCCTGGGAAGGAACATAGGCGCCCCGAGCTGTACTTCGCCGGAGTGATGGAAGGTGCTCGGGTGATAGCATCACAATGTTCGAACGATAACATGCATGAATAAGTTGTAATGTGTCCGAAGACATTTTTAAAGCTTTAATGTTATCATGTCTTGAATGTTTTGCATTTCTTTATAACTCCTGTGTGGCCGTTTGAAACTGAAAGATGCGAGTCGTCGGCTTCAGCCCCCATGTAGATACTACATGGGGTGTCTCTGCCAATGCACTATGTCCCTTAGCCGAGTGATCGGAACCCGAAGGCAGTAGAGTGCGGCGGACTAGCCAATCAGACTATAGTGCTTTATTTCTTTCACTTAACTGTAGGGGGGCGAAAAGGACTGCGGGGGGCTGATGACTAGCCCTGGGAGTGTTGTGATGTTCGGATGAACTGCGACTGAGGCCAGCATCACATGGTTTGCATGGACAACAAACCCCTCGCATAATGCGGAATAACCTCTGACGAGGATTTAAGTATAACACTTTAAGCTTGGATTCACAGACCGACTGTCGCATACTATGGTAGTCAGTTTCGGCTTTCTCCCCTAAGGTGCTTGACCAGGCTTTCCGGAAACACAATCGCAGGGGTTCTCCCTTTGCCATTTTAGTCGAACGAGTGGAACGTAAAGGGGCAAGCACAAGAGCCAGGCAACCCAACTATTGACCCAAGACATAGTTCGGAACCAATGCATATAAAGTGAATTCTGATACGCCAAACACAGAATAAGTTGTACGTAAGGCAATTTGTTTGTAAGTTCGAGCCCCCGGTGTATTACCCGGTTGCGTCGTAACATACCGAACCGTTTCGCGGGAAGAAGGAGAAAAAGAAAATATGCACCAACAAGGACAACAAGAGAAACATGTATAATGATGCTATATTTTTCCTCAACAACTCTTATTACTCGGAGTGCCAAAGAAACTGCTTACAGGTATGTGAAGAAAAAGAAGTTTTACACGAGTGTTTGTACGAGGGGTCTTCAATTTGTGACCTTAAGTCTTTGGTGTGCCCCGCCGCTTATGTACTCCTGTGTCTTGGTGCACCTTAATAGGTGATATTGTTCGGCGAACGGATCTTGCAAGCAAGGTATTGAGAAGTCACCGAATTGTGGATGAGCTTTACGCCATTTGTAGGCCTTTCAATTGTACACGCGTCGTGTCCGAAGACATGTTAATGGTAGTGGTTCGGTCCAGTCGGACACCCACCTTTGTGTCCCCACCGCTACCCATGGAATTTTAAGTGCAAAGTTGTGCCTCCTTAGCACGTACTTCTCTGGTCCTGGGGTTGTGCGATGGGGGCCGAGTCCCTATTTAAGGGGAGATGAAGGCCCCGAGAGTTTGGACTGAAGTCGAGCTCGCTTCCCAATCTTGTGTGCCTTTACAGCAGATGCCGGAGCTTGTCCATCATCTTTGTAGTTAAATTTGGCCGCCAGGGCCAGCGCATGTTCCTCGGTTCGTAGAGAGCGCTCTGTGTTGCCGTTAACAGTGACGACCCCCTTGGGGCCAGGCATCTTGAGCGTGAGGTATGCATAATGCGGGACGGCATTGAAGCGGATTCTATCTGGTCGAGTAGGGCATGATAGCCACTGTGGAAGGGCACAATGTTGAAGATCAAGTCTTTGCTGCGAAAGTTATCAGGCGATACGAACACAACTTCCAGGGTTACAGAGCCCGTGCATCGGGCCTCGACACCTGGGATCACTCCTTTAAAGGTAGTCTTACTGGGTTTGATCCTTGACGGATCTATGCCCATCTTTTTCACCGTGTCTGAGTAAATCGGGTTAAGGCTACTTCCTCCGTCCATTAGGACCTTTGTGAGGTGATACCCATCTATGATGGGATCTAGGACGAGTGCGGCTGAACCCCCATGACGGATACTGGTCGGGTGATCATGTCGATCAAAGGTGATCAGATATGCCGACCAGGGGTAATACTTTGGAGCTACAGGCTCTACAACATAGACGTCACGAAGGGCATGCTTCCTCTCCTTCTTGGGTATATGGGTGGCGTATATCATGTTTACTATTTTGATCTTTGGAGGGAATTCTTTTTTCCACCACCAATCGGACATCGAGGCTCATCCTCGTCCTTGCTGCGAGGGCTCTTGCCTTGATCCTCGGGCGGGAGCTTGTCAGCCTGTTTAAACACCCAACAGTTATAGTGTGTGTGGTTGGCAGGCTTCTCTTGGGTCCCGTGGATTTGGCAAGGCCTTTAGGAGGCTTCTTCCACTTCCCAGATAGGGGATTGCAGAAGCCGGCGTTAACAACCATATCATCAGCATCACTATTATTGTCTCAGTGCTTGTTCTTGTTGCGCTTGGGTTTCCCGTTGCCGTCCCGAACTTCAGAGGTTCCGGGGTCTTCAGAGTTGTGGCTGCGTTGTGCTAGCCAATTATCTTCGCCCGCACAAAAGCGGGTCATGAGGGAAGTAAGGACGGACATAGTCTGAGGTTTATCATGGCCGAGCTGGCGAGCCAGCCATTCATCCCGAATATTATGCCGGAACGATGCTATTGCCTTAGCATCCGGGCAGTCAACAATCTGGTTCTTCTTGGTCAAGATCCGATTCCAGAATTGTTGCGTAGACTCTCCGGGCTTCTGTAAGTTGCTTAAATCAAAGGAATCTGGCGACTGAACATAGGTGCCCTGGAAGTTAGATTGGAATGCATCCTCTAAGTCTTCCCAGCATCTGATGGAGTTTTTCGGGGAGGCTGTTTAACCAGTGCCGAGTTGGTCCCTTGAGTTTTAGGGGGAGATATTTGATGGCATGGAGATCATCTCCTCGTGCCATGTGGATGTGGAGGAGGAAGTCCTCAATCCATTCGGTTGGATCAGTTGTCCAATCATACTGTTCGATGTTCACGGGTTTAAACCCCTCTGGGAACTAATGCTGCATCACCTCATTTGTGAAGCACAGAGGGTGAGCGGCGCCTCAAACCCGAGCTATATCGTGCCTGTATTCGATGTTTGTTCTAGCCCGGTTGCATTCCCGGTCTCTGTTATTGCTTCGGTCGAGCCATGGTCTGTACCCATCCCCTCTATCGGGTGACTAGCCTCTGGATCCATATATGGATCTTGTGGGACCTTCTCTGTATTCTAGGTCGTCTCACAGGTTGAACCTGCCATTGGGCTCTAGAAGCTCCTTTCCCCGTCTTCGGGGCATAACCAGTCTGTAACCGGTGTCGTCAGCCGTCCTGTCACGCCCACGAGGAGGGAAGTCCGGCTTGTCGTACGGGGTATGTTTGGGAGACGGGGTATCAGTGAGCTCGTCATCAAATTGCGGTAGTAGCCTTCTGCATGGATAACTCTTGGGTTGGTCTGACAGACCAGTACTGTATCCCTCCTCAGTTGAGAGGACTCTCGTCCATCGATCGTTGAGGTCTTCTTGTTCGGCTTTAAGTTGTCGTTCCTTCGCTTTCAGGTTGTGGGCTGTTGCTATGAGCTGTTGTCTGAATAATTCCTGATCTTCAGAGCTTCCGGGATGTCCGCCTCCTCCTCGACGGGAGGGAGATAGTTATCATCCTCAGAATCGTTGAAGTCGTCGGGGTTGCTCTAGTCTTCAGGCCTCTCCTAACCCTCTAACGTGTGTTCAGGGATATCGGGATCGCCACGGTCCTCAGGGATACCTCCATCCCCGCTGCCAATAATAGCGTTCCTTCCCTTTTTGCCTTTGGACCGCTTATGCGGTTTCCGGCACCTTGACGGTGCGACACCTGACTTGTCACCATCATTATTAGGTGTTTTGTTGCCATTAGCGACAGGGGTGTCCACCATGTAGATGTCATATGTAGAAGTGGCGGCCCATCGCCCGGTATTAACAGGGGTTGGAGTGCAGTCCTCTTCATCCATGTATTCTACCTCGTCAGAGGCGTAGTCCAACATGTCGGTTAAGTCTTCGACTGTGGCTATGAAGTGGGTGGTGGGTGGGTCAAAAAATTCGTCCTGGCCCTCTTTATGGCTGATCCGAGCACAGATCAGGTTTGGATCGTCAGTAATTTTCATCGATGAGATCCGATCTAAGGCCTTGTTCAATGTCGAGAGCTCGATTGGGTCAAATTGCATGGAGCTGTCGGAGTTGATCCCCGACGTGTCCATACGAGTAGAGTGTCCGGTAAAAACAGGTATCCAGTCCTCTGGCACTATGACCAGACCCGGACTAAAAGTTGGGCCATCGCCGGAGTTAACCTCATGGGCGTGACCGAAAACGGAGCTCGAGGTTAAAGCCTTAGAGTCTTCGGTCATGGCAGGCGAGACTGTGAGCCCGGTTAGTGAAAAGTCACCCCTAGGATTCATGTAGAACTCCAGGTTCCCGAATCTGATCTCTTCACCAGGGGCGAAGCTTCCGACACAGCCTAGATGGTCGATCTGGTCGGCGTGCAGCACAACGCTGCCAAAGGCGAAGATCTGTCTGGGGACGAAAGTGTCCTTGTTGCGGACCTCTTCGTTGATGACAAGGTGAGACATCGATTCCTTGGGTGCTCACAGCGGAACACTCAATGAAAGCACCAATGTCGGTGTCAAAGCCGGCGAATCTCAAGTAGGGGGTCCCGAGCTGTGAGACTAGAATCGATGGTAATAGGAGATGAAGGGGACAAGGTTTTAACCAACTTTGGGCCCTCCTATGGAGGTAATACCCTATGTCCTGCGTGATTGTATTGATGATATACAGGTTACAGAGTCGATCTACCTCGAGATCCAAGAGCTAAACCCTAGATGAGTTGTCCTATATCTACAACCTAAAACCCTCCGGCTTATATAATTGCCGGGGTACCTAGGGTTTAGACATGGTCGGTTACATGCCAAAGAGATAAACATGCCTATTCACTACATCAAACGTGGAGGACAAGACATGATTCCGAAGCTTCCTTCTTGGACATAGGGCCTTCGATCGATCAATGTTCGGCAAGCGGCCCATACAGTCCGGCCCATAAGAAACAGTTCGGCCTCCCGAGGACCCCTTAATCTAGGACTCCCTCAGCCACCATACCTACCTATTATGGAATTTCCATAGCCATTCCGAGATGTATTGCCATGCAACTTCCACCATTCCGTCTATGAGACGCATCATCATTGTCATATTGATTTGCATGATCATGTATTTGCCATCGTATTTGTGGCAAATCCATCGTTGATATTTTTTATACATGTCACTCTATAGTCATTGCACATCCTAGTACACCACAGGAGGCATTCATATAGAGTCATATTTCGTTCTAAGTATCGAGTTGTAATTCTTGAGTTGTAAGTAAATAAAAGTGTGATGATCATCATTATTAGAGCATTGTCCCATGTGAGGAATGGATGATGGAAGCTATGATTGCCTCACAAGTTGGGATGAGTCTCCGGACTTTACAAAAAAAGAGGCCAAAGAAGCCCACCAAAAGAATGAGAGAAAAGAGAGAAGGGGCAATGCTACTATTCCTTTTCCACACTTGTGCTTCAAAGTAGCACCATGATCTTCATGATAGAGAGTCTCCTATTTTGTCACTTTCATATACTACTGGGAATTTTTTTCATTACAGAACTTGGCTTGTATATTCCAATGATGGGATTCCTCAAAATTGCCCTAGGTCTTAGTGAGCAAGCGAGTTGGATGCACACCCACTTAGTTTCTTTTTGAGCTTTCATACACCCATAGCTCTAGTGCATCTGTTGCATGGCAATCCCTACTCACATTGATATCTATTGATGGGCATCTCCATAGCCCATTGATATGCCTAGTTGATGTGAGACTATCTCCTTCTTTTTGTCTTCTCCACAACCACCATATTCTATTCCACCTATAGTGATATATCCCTGGCTCACGCTCATGTATTGCATGAGAGTTGAAAAAGTTTGAGAATACTAAAGTATGATACAATTGCTTGGCTAAAACCGGGGTTGTGCATGATTTAATACTTTGTGTGATCAAGATGGAGCATAGCCAGACTATATGATTTTGTAGGGATAACTTTCTTTGGCCATGTTATTTTGAGAAGACATGATTGCTTTCTTAGTATGCTTGAAGTATTATTGTTTTTATGTCAATACTAAACTCTTGTTTTGAATCTGATGGATCTGAATATTCTTGCCACAATAAAAATGATTACACTGATAAAAATGTAGCTAGCATTCACACTTCATAAATTATTTCTTTTATCATTTACCTACTCAAGGACGAGCAGGGATTAAGCTTGGGGATGTTGATATGTCTCCAACGTATCTATAATCTATGAAGTATTCATGCCATGTTTACAACAATTTTATATGGTTTTTGTATGATTTTATTAGAACTAACCCGGATTGACGCTGTTTTCAACAGGACTACCGTGACGTCGTTTTTTTATGTAGAAATAAAAGTTCTCAGAATGGGATGAAAATTTATAGTGATTTTTTATGGACCAAAAGAGACCCCCAAAGCACAAGAGCTGGGCCAGGAAGTGGACGAGGAGGGCACAAGCCCTCTTGGGGTGCCCTAGCCCCCCAGGGAGGGTGCTTCGGGCTTGTGGACCCCTCGGGCACCCCCTTGACGTGAGACCGACGCCAAACATTCTTATAAATACCCAAACCACCGAAAAGAAACCTAGATGAGGAGTTTCGCCATCGCAAGCCTTTGTAGCCATGAAAAACCAATCGAGAACCCGTTCCGGCACCTGTTGGAGGGGGAAACCATCACCGGAGGCCATCATCGTCATCACGACGGTCTCCATGACGAGGAGGGAGTTGTTCACCCCCGGGGCTGAGGGTATGTACCATTAGCTATGTGTTTGATCGCTCTCTCTTGTGTTCTTGAGATGACACGATCTTGATGTACCGCGAGATTTATTAATATAGATGAATCATATGGAGTTTTCCCCTCTCTATCTTCTCGTGATGAATTAAGTTTTCCCTTTGAAGTTTTCTTATCGGATTGAGTCTTTAAAGGATTTGAGAACACTCGACGTATGTCTTGCGATGGGATATCCGTGGTGACAATGGGATGTTCTATTGATCCACTTGATGTATGTTTTGGTGATCAACTTGCGGGTTCCATGACCTTGGGAATCTATGCATAGGGGTTGACACATGTTTTCGTCTTGACTCTCTGGTAGAAACTTTGGGGCACTCTTTGAAGTTCTTTGTGTTGGATTGAACCTGATGAATCTGAAATTGTGTGATGCATATCGTATAATCAAGACCATGGGTATTCGTGGTGACATTGGAGTATCTAGGTGACATTAGGGTTTTGGTTCATGTGTATATTAAGGTGTTATTTTAGTACGAACTCTAGGGCTGTTCGTGACACTTATAGGGATAGCTCATATGATTGATAGGAAAAGATAACTTTGAGGTGGTTCCGTACCGTACAATAATTTCTTCGTTTATTCTCCGATATTTGTGACTTTGGAGTGAACTCTTTGTCACACGTGAGGGATTTACATATGATTCAACTATGTCAGTATAGTTGAGAGAACTTGCACTAGTGAAAGTATGAACCCTAGGCCTTGTTTTCAAGCATTGCAATGCCGTTTTTGCTCACTTTTGTTACTTGCTACCTTGCTGTTTTTATATTTTCAGATTACCAAAACTTATATCTACCATCCATATTGCACTTGTATCACCATTTCTTCGCCCAACTAGTGCACCTATACAATTTGCCATTGTGTTGGGTGTGTTGGGGACACAAGAGATTTCTTGTATTTGATTGCAGGGTTGTTTGAGAGAGACCATCTTCATCCTACACCTCCCACGGATTGATAAACCTTAGGTCATCCACTTGAGGGAAAATTGCTACTGGCCTACAAAACTCTGTGCTTGGAGGCCCAACAAAGTCTACAAGAATAAAGTTGCATAGTATACATCAGCTACCACCCTAGCGACGGCCGCCTTGGCCGTGACACCACTTTCAGGCGTCGGGGCCATCACCCACTCCGCAACCGTGGCCCGAATGCGGGAGTTGAAGGCCACCAAAGGCCCGGCGCCAGGATTTTGTGTCAGAGACCTTGCGCGCTACATCTAATTCCTTCAGAAGGTGGTGGAGCTCCAGGTCACCCATGCAAAGAAGCTCACCAACATCGTGGACACAAGAGAAGCCGCAACAGCAGTGTGGAATGCGGAGATCTACACCGAGTCCCATCGCTTCCAAGAGGCACGTATGGAGGGGCGGAGAGTAGCAGTGGCAGGCAACAAATTTGATTCCATAGGCTTGTCTGTAGCCTGCTCCTCCTCTGCCTCTTACTGAGCACGCTCGAGAGAGGAGAGGCTGCTGGAAGTAGTGCAAAGCCCCTTCTATAGTAGTATTTAGGGCCTATTTAGTCCAGTTCGTCTAACTATAGATATGGTTGAACTATACCGCGTACTTTAAACTAGATAGTTTATATAGTTGAACTAGCTATTTTAGTACGTGATTGGCAACAACTAGGGAGAAGTTTGTTTGGTTCAGCTGTCGAGTTGAACTGTTTTGTATAAAGATCGATTGCCTAATCTATGAATGAAATAAATCTTTTTCTAAATTTCAGTTGCAAAATTACACCGTACTAGTGATTTTTTTCCTGCAAAATTTGACAAATGTCAGCGTTACAATGTTGAAAAATGCTAATTATTCCAATTGACAAATGGCAATTTACCCAATATGACAGATGCAAATCTTTGCAAATATTACCAAATTGATGAATGCCAATGTTTCCCATTGACAAAACAAATGGGTGATACATCTCCGTCGTATCTATAATTTTTGATTGTTTCATGCCAATATTATACAACTTTCACATACTTTTGGCACCAATTTATACAATTTATTGGACTAACCTATTGATCAAGTGTCGAGTGTCAGTTCCTGTTTTTTTGTGTTTTGTTTCGCAGAAATTCCATATCAAACGAAGTCCAAACGTGACAAAAAATTTACGGAGATTTTTATTGGAATATTTTTGAATTTTGAGAAGTGTAATCAACGCAAATAGAGGCCCATAGCGAGCACAAGACACTAGAGTGCGAGATAGGGCCCAAGCACACCTTGGTGAGTGGTGCTCACCTCGTATGTCAGTTGGATCTCTCCTTGGGATGCAATAAATCTAATGTTTTGCATAAAAATCCCCTCAAAAGTTCAGCCCGATCGGAGTTACGAATCTCCGGGAATACAAGAAACGGTTTTCGACCAAAAAATAGGAACGCGAAACAGAAGAGAATAGAGAGGGAGATCCAACCTCGGAGGGGGCTCTTGCCCCTCCGCCGCCCTGGAGGCCATGGACCAAAGGGGAACTCTCCTCCCATCTAGGGGGAGGCCAAGGAAGAAGAAGAAGGAGGGGGGATCTCTTCCCCCCTCTCTCCCGATGGCGCCGGAGTGCCGCTGGGGCAAGCATCTTGACGACGATCTACACCAACAACTTCGCAGACGTCAACACCAACTCTCTCCCCCTCTATGCAGTGATGTAACACCTCTCTTCCCTGCTGTAATCTCTACTTAAACATGGTTCCCAACTTCATATACTATTTCCTAATGATATTTGGCTATTCTATGGTGTTTGAGTAGATCCCTTTTGTCCAACGGGTTAATTGTGGTATAATGTTATGGATGTGAGTTGTATGTTGATATGATGTTGTCCTATGGCCCTCTGTGTCGTGCAAGCATGAGGGATCCTCGTTGTAGGGTGTTGCAATATGTTCGTGATTCTCTTATAGTGGGTTGCTTGAGTGACAAAAGCATAAACTCGAGTAAGGGGGTTGTTGCGTATGGGAGTAAAGAGGACTTGATACTTAAGGCTATGGTTGGGTTTTACCTTAATGATCTTTAGTAGTTGCGTATGCTTGCTAGAGTTTCAATCATAAGTGCATATGATCCAAGTACGGAAAGTGTGTTAGCGTATGCCTCTTCCTCATTGCATATAACAAGTATCTATCGTATCATATTCAATTGCCAATGGACAATCTTTCTCTTGCATTACACAAGAAGCTTTCTACGAAACTATTTACTTTTATTGTTCTTTTATTAAAACATCACTTAACTTTTATTTCCACGTTCTTTATTATCTTGCAAAGTACTTCTAGTTTTATTCCTGCAAAGTAGTTTCATACTTGTTCTAGGTAAAGCAAGCATTAGCATGCGTAGAGTTGTATCGGTGGTCGATAGATCTTAGGAGAATATTAATTCTACATTTAGCTCCTCGTTGGGTTCGACACTCTTACTTATCGAAAAATGCTACAAATGATCCCCTACACTTGTGGGTTATCAAGACCTTTTTCTGGCTCTATTGCCGGGGAGCAATAGCGTGGGGTGAATATTCTCGTGTGTGCTTGTTTGCTTTATCACCAAGTAATTTTTATTTTATGTTATTAGTTGTTTTATTTTCTGTTATTAGTTGTTATATATCTTTAATTATGGATATGGAACACAAAATACACACAAAATTAGTGGTACTTGCTACCCGTGGAGATGGGGAACCTCCTAAAACCCTCGATGCTAGTTATGTGCAAGATATTAAATACTACTTTGATAATCCTGAGAAAACCCCATTCAACTTGATAGTGGGAGTAATGTTGGATCAACGTGAATAATTTAGGGGTTATCGCTTGAATCAAAAAGGGAAATTGTTATGGGATCAAATTCATATGTTGCATTGGTATGCTCGGGGCCTATGCTTAAGATATGATATTACTTGTTGCTCTAGGATGAACGCTCCACACCTTCCCTTTTCATGCAAATTTAACGATAATGAAACCTTAGCTTCTTATGCTAATGGTGTATATGATTACTATGATGTGGAACGAATAGAAGAATTCGTTACTTTTAAGGGTGCTTATGAAATTGCTTCTTTGATTGAAAAGTGTGATGATGTTTCTTACAAATGTGACAATTTTGCCATACTTCAATATTGCTATGATAATTATGAATATAATGCTCACAGTATTGAATTTATTGAGAAAATTTCTGCTTCCTTGGAAGAAACTAATATTTTGCAAGGACCTATGGAAGAAGAAGTTGCTAAAATGCTGAGCTCATTAGATAAAAAAGATGAGGAGAGGAGCGAAGAACAAAAGGAGGAAGAGTGGATTGATCACCCGTTCCCACCTTATAATGAGAGTAACTCTTCAACTCATACATTTTTTAATTACCCTTCACACTTACCGAAGGATGAATGCTATGATAATTGCTATGATCCCTTGGATTCGTTTGAAATATCTGTTTTTGATGAACTTGATGCTTGCTATGCTTGTGGCCATGATGCCAATATGAATTATGCTTATGAAGATGAACTTTCTTTAGTTCCTTATTTAAAATATTAAATTGTTGCTATTGCAACCACACATGATAGTCCTATTATCTTTTCGAATTCTCCCAACTATCGGAGAAGTTTTTTCTTATTAAGGATTATATTGATGGGTTGCATTTTACCACTACACATGATGATTTTTATGAATATAATATGCATGTGCTTTCTGCTCCTACTTGCAATTATTATGATATAGGAACTACATCTTCACCTCTCTATGTTTCCAATACTATAAAATTGCAAAAAAAATGTTTATACTATGCATTGGAATTTACTTAATGTGCATGAATTGTTCTTGTATGACATGCCAATGCATAGGAAGAGAGTTATACTTTGTTGTTGCATGTTATATATCACTTTGTTCTCACTACTAAATTACAAATCATTGTTAATTAAAATTGGCTTTGATATACCTTGGAATACGGGTGGATTGATTACTTGAGCACTTTATGCCTAGCTTAATGGCTTTAAAGAAAGCGCTACCAGGGAGACAACCCAGAAGTTTTAGGGAGACATTTTATTCTGTTGTGTGCTTTTATAAAGTTTAAAAACAAAGAATATATATAGGGGAACCTAAAACTTCACAAAAGGAAAGGTGAAAGTGAGAGAGATGATGAGCGTCGTTGAAGTGGGGGACGTCCTTGAACTTTTGTTCATGCCCATGGAAACTTTGTGATTCTTGAATCACGGAAATTTTTCCAACAAATATAATAATACCCTTGTACAAATCCATTGTATTATAACATTATTGTGCCAAGATTTGCCTTTAGGATGATTAGATTGCTTGTTGGTATGTGCGGTGTAAAAACAGAAACTTTGGCTGTAGTGCGTGAATTTACATTATTATTGGAACGTCGAAAGTGTCTGAATTTTTACACAGTATTAATATACAAAATATTCATTTCTTCCTAATTTTTCAGAATATTTGGAGTTACATAAGTATGGTCAAAGTTCAGATTACTACAAACTGTCTTGTTTAGGACATATTCTTTTTTTGTTGCATTGTTTTGCTTGTTTTTATGAAACTATCAATTTTATCGGTGGTGTAAGACATAGAAAAGTTATAATACAGTTGGGAGAATGAAAATATAAAATATAAATGGGTTTGCAACAGTACTTAAAGTAGAAATTTGCTTTATTATACTAACGGACCTCACTAGTCTTCTGTTAAGTTTTGTGTGGATGAAGTGTTCGAACATCGAGGAGGTATCGATATGAGGAGAAGGAGGAGAGGCAAGAGTTCAAGATTGGGGATGTCCAATGCACCCCAAGTAAATATCCAAGGAGACTCAAGCGTCTAAGATTGGGGATGCCCCGGAAGGCATCCCATCTT
This sequence comes from Hordeum marinum, assembly GCA_022496015.1. Taxonomy (NCBI): domain Eukaryota; kingdom Viridiplantae; phylum Streptophyta; class Magnoliopsida; order Poales; family Poaceae; genus Hordeum; species Hordeum marinum. Next base: position 192,002,769 of record CM039676.1, on the reverse strand, counting down.
TCTTCAACAAGTATTGGTATGTTTTCGTTTTCATTTCATCCGTGTGATACGTGTAAATCTTGGAGCATCTTTTGTGTTTAATTTTCACTTTTATTTTATGCACCATGCTGGTATGATATAGTCCATTGTTGATTTATAGAATGATAAATGCACTTCACTTATATCTTTTGAGTATGGCTTTATTGAACGCTTCATGTACTTCACTTCTATCATTTGAAGTTTGGATTGTCTGTTTCTCTTCACATAGAAAACTGTTATTTATAGAATGCTCTTTTGCTTCACTTATATTTATTAGAGCATGGTCTTTTATAGAATAATTAAACTCTCTTGCTTCACTTATATTTATTTAGAGAGTCAACAAGAACTCGTCATTTGCATGGTTAGTCACAAAATCCTACATAAAGCTTATGGATCAGTGAATATGATATGTTTGATTCCTTGCAATAATTTTGTGATATAGAGATGATAATATGTGGGAGGTACCAGTGGATGATCGTGTTTAGTAAGATATTGGTGTTAAGGTTTGTGATTCCCAAAGCATGCACGTATAGTCTCCCGTTATGCTAGGAAGTTGGAGCACAATTTATCCTTGATTGTATATCTTTGTGTGAAGGTCGGGGGCACGTGATGGTTAACTCCTACCAACCTCCCCCCTAGGGGCATGCGTAGTAGTAATTTGCTTCGAGGGCTAATAAACTTTTGCAATAAGTATATGAGTTATTTATGACTAATGTGAGTCCATGGATTATACGCACACTTACCTTTTCGCAATTTGCTAGCATCTACGGTACCGTGCATTGCCCTTTCTCACCTCGAGAGTCGGTGCGAACTTCACTGGTGCATCCAAACCCCGTGATATGATACGCTCTATCACACATAAGCCTTATTATATCTTCATCAAAACAGCCACCATACATACCTATTATGGCATTTCCGTAGCCATTCCAAGATATATTTCCATGCAACTTCCACCACTTTCATTCTGATGACTTGGGAATTCATTGTCATATTGCTTTACATGATCGTAAGATAGCTAGCATGATGTTTCCATGGCTTGTCCGTTTTTGATATCTTTGCTACGCTAGATCATTGCACAACATTCATATAGAGTCATACTTTGTTCTACTATCGAGTTGTAATATTGAGTCGTAAGTAAATAGAAGTGTGATGATCATCATTATTCATTATTAGAGCATGTCCCAGTGAGGAAAGGATGCTGGAAACTATGATTACCCCACAAGTCGGGATGAGGCTCTGGGCAAAGAAAAAAAGTGAGACGAAGAGAGAAGGGGCATGCTAAGTCCACACATATGCTTCAAAGTAGCACCATGTTTTTCATGTTGAGAGTCTCCTATGTTGTCACTTTCATATACTAGTGGGAATATTTCATGATAGAGTTAGATGCACACCCACTTAGTTTTCATATTGAGATTTCATACACTTATAACTCTTAGTGCATCCGTTTCATGGCAATCCCTACTCCTCGCATTGCTATCTATTGATGGGCATCTCCATAGCCCGTTGATATGCTGAGTTGATGTGAGACTTTCTTCTCCACTTTTACCCCTTTGAAACCTACCACCGTATTCTATTCCACCCATAGTGCTATATCCATGGTTTGCGCTCATGTATTGCGTGAGAGTTGGAAATGCTGAAGCGCGTTAAAAAGTATGAACCAATTGCTTGGCTGACACCGGGATAGTACATGATTTATACTTTGTGTTAAGAAGACCGAGCATGACAAGGCTTGATATTTTGAAAGATTTGATAGTTTGTCGGGATGCCTGAGTATTAATGTATTTATGTCAAAACTAGACTATTGCTTTGAATCACTTGTGTCTTAATATTCATGCCATGATTTGATATATGATCAGGATTATGCTAGGTAGCATTCCACATCAAAACTTATTATTATTATCATTTACCTACTCGAGGACGAGCAAGAATTAAACTTGGGGATGGTGATACGTCTCCGGCGTATCTATAATTTTTTATTGTTTCATGCAAATTTTATACAACTTTCACATACTTTTGTAAACAATTTATATGATCTATTGGACTAACCTATTGATCCAGTGCCCAGTGCTTGTTCCTATTTTTTTTTGTTTTTGTTTTACAGAAAGTCCATATCAAACGAAGTCCAAACGCAAAAAAAATTATGAAGATTTTTTTGGAATATTTGTGAATTTTGAGAAGTGGAATCAACGCAAACGGAGGCCCACAACAAGTACAAGACACCAGGGCGCGGGCCAGGGCCAAAGCATGCCCTGGTGGGTGGTGCTCACCTCGTATGTCGGTTGGAGCTCTCCTTTGGCCGTAAGAAAGCTAATTTTTGGATAAAAATTGCCTCAAACTTTCATCCTGGTCATAGTTATGGATCTCCGGGAATATAAGAAACGATTTTCGGACAGAAAATAGGAACGCGAAACCGAAGAGAACAGAGAGGGAGATCCAATCTCGGAGGGGCTCCGGCCCCTCTGCCGCCATGGAGGCCATGGACCAGAGGGAGGAAATCTCCTCCCATCTAGAGGGGAGGCCAAGGAATAATAAGAAGGAGGGGGCTCTCTCCCCCTCTCTTCCAGTGGCGCTAGAATGCCGCCGGGGCCAGCATCGTGACGGCGATCTACACTAACAACTTCGCCGCTGTCAACACCAACTCTCTCCCCCTCTATGCAGCGGTGTAACACCTCTCTTCCCCGCTGTAATGTTTACTTAAACATGGTGCTCAACTCTATATATTATTTCCCAATGATATTTGGCTATCCTATGATGTTTGAGTAGATCCCTTTTGTCCAACGGGTTAATTGTGGTATGATGTTATGGATGTGAGTTGTATGCTGATATGGTGCTTTCCTATGGTGCCTTCTATGCCGCGCAAGCATGAGGTATCCTCGCTGTAGGGTGTTTGTTGGGGATATAACCCCGCAATATGATCCGCCCTAGAGGCTCCGGGTCAAGTTGCTGGCTCGTGAGCCGCCCCAAGGGTGAGCCGTAAGACTGGTGGCCCAGGAAGATAGGCGGCTCAAGGTGTGGGCCGTACGACGGCCCGGACGAAGAAGACCCGGGCGTGTAAGCCGTCTCAAAGACAGCTTGGACAAGAAGATAGAGAGAGACTCGGACATACAATAAGACTCGGTTAACAATTGTAACGACCCGGTGGTCCTGACCTCCTATATAAAGGTAGACCCCGGGCGGCGTAGAGGATAGGTTATCGAGAACTAGGTCAAGCTTCTAGCTCCTTGTAATCGATACACAAGCAATACAAAACACAAGCAGGACATAGGCTATTACCTCGACTTGAGGGGCCGAACCTGGGTAAATCCGTGTCTTTCGTCCCGATCAACCCCTTTGAGTCCACCCCATTAGCGATGGCCTCAAATCCAAGTCCGTTCACCCGGACATCTGCCATGATAAATCCTCGACAGTTGGCACCCACCGTGGGGCTAGCGCTTGGTGGTGTTGAGTTCTCAAAGGGCTCTCTCCTAGGGCTCGAGGGATACGTGGTTGGAAGGATGAGCAAGAGCCACCGCGGCCGGCTCTACATCGACGACGCCGGCTGGGGGCTTGATGCTGATTCTGTGGAGTATGGATTCCGGGTTCCGTTTGGCGGGATTCAGGTTTTCATTGGAAAGGTTGATGGATCTACACCCGGGCCAGACATCTGCACCAACATCGTCGAGCTGGCTCGGCGTCTCCAATCTGCGAGTGGTGTGCGGCCTGCCCGTGCCCATCCAGGTCAAAGGCATTTCTCGTGGGCTTCACTCACGGTATGGACCTGGAAGCGTCCGGGTCACAGGGAACTCTTGTTTGCTCGGAAGATGAGTCCTCCAGTGGGGAGACAGAGTCAGTGTATCGGCTCAGTAACGGTGGCCTTGGGGGCTACTACGACACCTATTCTGAGGTAGATTGCTTTGAGTCGGATGCTCCGAGACCCCCGGTTCATGCGGTGGTGTTCATGGCGAGATCGGCTCCAGCCGCCGATCACATAGCTGCGGGAGCCGCCACAGCGGGTGATAGCCCGCCGCCGCCAGCTCAGGTTCTAGTGGAATTGATGGACGAGCTTACAGCTCTCATGGCCACGAAAGTAACACCGGACAATCGAGCAGCCCGGAATTTAGAGGTGGCATGGATCAAGGGCCGGATGGCAGAGGAACAACAAAGGATGGCTGAGCTGAAGATCCGGATGGAGGAAGAAGCGGAGCGTATCAAGGCAGATGCTTTCCATCTGGAGCTGGAACAAAGGTCAGCAGCCGCGGTGCACCGGAGGAGGCATCAATCCCGTCTGCCAGAACGTTACGAAGCAAGGAACCTGTTTAATACCCATGATGCGGGGCGGGTTACGGGCGCGCCGGAAAGCCGCCCGATGGAACACCAGGCAACTGATCCACCCCAACATAACCAAACCTCACCTAGAGTTTTTCCGACGCCGGCGGGTCATTACTCTAACCCGACCGAGAACATGGTGGTGGCGGCCACCCGGCTTGAGACGATTCCCATCCCAGACGAAGCACCCTTTGCGGAGGACGTGAGAAATGCCATTGGATATTTACAGACGGCCATGGCCCAGCAAGAGAGATATGCTCACAGCCGGAGCCGGGTTCACTCTACCCCCGTCCCCAGTCGAAGTTTCAGCCGGCGCTACAAGTCGCCGGCGTGTTCCAGCAGTCATCCACGTCGGGGGCCATTGGAGGACGAGCAGGCGGCTCTAGATGCACAAGCCCTCGCGGACCGGGCGAGGAACAGGCGAGAGGCAGAGATAGCGGCAACCCGTCCAGAGCCGGCGCTTTCCATCTCAATGGGAGTAGTTAGTACCAGAGCCGTAGGGGTGCCATGTTTAACTCCGGCTCTGAGAAGTGAACGACTACCGAAGGATTTTAAGGGGCCTCAAAAAGTTCCGAATTACACATCTGATCTACCCCCTGAGGCATGGGTTGAGAGTTATGAGCTGGCCATGGAGATGTTGGACGTCAGTGAAGCGGTATGTGCAAAATATTTCATCATGATGCTTGAGGGTCCGGCTCGCACATGGTTGAAAGGTCTGCCACCTAACACGATAAGTTCATGGGCGGAGCTGAGAGCGAAGTTTATTAAGAATTTTTAGGGGACTTGTAAGCAGCCTATGACCATTGTAGACTTGGACCATTGTGTTCAACAGGAGAATGAGTCGGCCCATCATTGGGTCTGGCGGGTGTCGACCATTATTCACTCTTCAGAGTAGATCACGACGGCTCAAGCGGTGCTTATTATGGAAAAGAACTGTCATTTTGTTCCATTGAAACAGAAGCTCGGCCGGCTCAAGCGCACGTGTCAGGATATGAGAGAGCTCATGATAGCCCTGACAAAGTATGCCGACTCAGATAACACCAAGGATCCAGGCTCGGATGATGAGAAAGCCAATCAAGGGAAGAAGAACAATCAAGGCAAAGGCTTTGTGAACAATGGGAATCAGAATAAACGTAAGAACGCTGATGGCGGGTCAGAGCTAGTAGCAAACACCAACACAGAACAGAACCATCCCAAGGGGAACGAAAAATTCAGGTCGTTTCGCCAAAGGAACATAGGTCCTTTCAATTTAGAAGAAGTGCTTAATAAGCCTTATCCGGAGCACGACACGCCTGATAGGTCGGCATTACATGCATGGGGTGATTGCTTTATCATGCAGAGATTCAAAAACCAGCATTCCCAACTACGCAATAACCAGGGCGGTGGCTCGCCTGGCGGCTCAGGGCACGGTGGATCAGGGGCTGGATTCGGCACCGACGGTTCAGGAGCCAGGCATCCAGGTCAGAATAACCAAGGGGAGCACCAGCAGCATCCTGGCAACATCAGCAATAACAACAATCAACAGCAGCGCAATCAATCCGGGTTTCAGAGTAACCCGAAGCAACTTAGTTCTGGACAGTATCACGTGTTCACGACCGGTCACAGTAAACGAGACGAGAAGTTGTGGAGGTGAGCAGTTAATTCAGTTGTTCCATCTCTCCCGCGGTACTTACCATGGTCTGAGTATGACATAATGTGGAGCCGGGAGGATCACCCGCTGCGGGTAGATGATCCGGGCCGGCTGGCTTTAGTTGTGGCCCCTCAGGTGAATGGCTATATGGTGAACAAGGTGCTCATGGACGGAGGCAGCAATATCAACATCCTTTATTATGACACTTTCCGGCGGAAAGTTGCTTGACAAAGACCTTACACCTTCCTCCATCGTCTTTCATGGTGTGGTCCCGGGTAAGTCGGCATACCCGGTGAGCCGGATTTCTTTGGAAGTGGCTTTTGGCGACAAGTATAATTACAGGGTGGAGTCCTTGTGGTTTGAGGTGGTTAAAATCAAAAGTCCCTATAATGCACTGTTTGGGAGGCCGGCTTATGCCAAATTTATGGCTAGGCCTTGCTATGTTTATTTACAACTCAAAATGCCCGGCTTAAATGGTACAATTACCGTTCATGGTAATCGGAAAACGGCTCTTGAGTGTGAGGAAGGAGATGCGGCATATGCAGAGTCTAGTTGTGCCCAGGAGGAGCTGAAATTCTACATGGAGAACGTTGACCCGGAGGATATGACCCCACTGAAGAAGCCTACTACGGAAGTTGAGCCGCCACTCAAGTTTTCAGCGGATGATACCAAGGTAGTAGATTTCAATCCGGGCGACTCATCCAAGCAGTTCATCATTGGGGCTCACATGGACCCCAAATAGGAAAGCGCGCTCATCGAATTCATTCGTGAGAATCGGGACATCTTCGCATGGAAGCCTTCTGACATGCCAGGTGTACCGAGAGAGTTCGTTGAGCACAACCTTAATGTGGATCCGAAGTTTAAGCCAATTAAACAGTTTCTACGACGGTTCAACGAAGAGAGACGTAAAGCTATTGGGGAGGAAGTTGCCCGGCTCTTGGCTGCAGGCTTTATAGTGGAAGTTTTTCACCCGGAGTGGTTGGCTAACCCGGTGCTAGTGCTCAAAAAGAACGGCACCTGGCGTATGTGTATAGATTACACGGACCCTAACAAGGCTTGCCCAGCTGACCCTTTTGCACTCCCTCGTATCGATCAGATTATTGATGCTATAGCCGGGTGTGAAAGCTTATGCTTCCTGGATGCATATTCAGGTTATCATCAGATCAAGATGGCAATGAAAGATCAGGAGAAGACGACGTTTATTACACCCTTTGGGGTGTTCTGCTACGTCTCCATGCCTTTTGGGCTCAAGAGTGCCCAGGCGACTTACCAGCGATGTGTGCAGAACTGCCTTCACCGTCAGATTGGCCGAAATGTTCATGCTTAAGTAGACGACATAGTGGTTAAATCCAGAAAGAAGGAAACTCTCCTAGAGGATCTGAAGGAAACTTTTGACAATCTTCGGGTCTACCAGATGATGCTTAACCCGACGAAGTGTGTTTTTGGTGTTCCAGCAGGAAAGCTTTTGGGCTTCTTGGTCTCTGAGCGGGGCATCGAGGCTAACCCAGATAAAATTAAGGCTATCACGTCTTTAGGAGAGCCAACGTCCATTAATGACGTTCAGCGCCTTGCAGGACGGATTGCTGCGTTGAGCCGGTTCATAAGCCGGCTTGGGGAGAAAGCCATTCCCCTATACCAGATGATGAAGAAGACAGACAAGTTCAAGTGGAGCAAGGCAGCGACTGAGGCACTTGAAGCTCTTAAAAAACAGTTGACTGAGCCGCCAGTGTTAGCCGCTCCGGTTGAAAAAGAGTCGTTGCTCCTTTATGTGGCGGCTAACAACAGAGCGGTCAGTGTAGCAATTGTGGTTGAGCGCAAGGAGGCAGGGAAGGAATATCCTGTGCAAAGGCCGGTTTATTACATCAGTGAAGTTTTGGCAGAGTCTAAGCAGAGGTATCCGCATTGGCAAAAGCTGGTATGCGAAGTTTTTATGGCTAACCGCAAGTTAAAACACTACTTTTTGGGGCACCAGATAACCGTGGTCAGTTCTGCCCCGTTGGGAGATATCATTCAAAATAGAGAAGCCACAGGGAGGATTACCAAGTGGTCCTTGGAGCTGGGTCCTCTTAACATCAAATATGTTCCTCGAACGGCAATAAAGTCTCAAGCTTTGGTGGATTTCATAAATGATTGGATAGAATGTCAAGCTCCCGAAGAGAAGCTGGATAACACATATTGGACTATACATTTTGATGGGTCCAAGCAGCTAGAGGGGTCTGGTGCAGGGGTTGTTCTCACCTCCCCCAAGGGTGACAAGTTTTGTTATGTGCTCCGGTTAATGTTTCCTTGTACTAATAATGCAGCTGAGTATGAGGCACTGCTCCATGGTCTCAAAGTCGCTAAAGAGATGAACTTAAGCCGGGTCAGATGTTTAGGCGACTCAGATCTTGTGGCTCAGCAAGTTTCAGGTACTTGGCACTCCAAGGATCCGCGGATGGCGGCTTATCGATAGGTGGTTGATATCATTGCTGGTCACTTCAAGGGGTACCAGGTGGATCATATTGATCGTCGCAGGAATGAGGCGACTAATGCCTTATCACGGTTAGGTTCTCAATGAAAGCCGGTACCACCTAATGTTTTTTTGGACGTATTGCATCATCCGGCTGTCAAGATACCCTCTGAGGAGGATCTGGCTATTCCTGACCCAGAGGCGGAATTGGTGGCGGCTCTCCATGCTATCCCAGACTGGACTATTCCTTATTTGGTGTATCTGACACGCGACGAGTTGCCTCAGGAGGCGGATCTGGCCAGGAAGATCACCCGGCACTCTAAGTCTATGATGGTTATCAATGGTGAGTTACATAAGTGTAGTGTGACGGGTGTCTTTCAGCGCTGCATCTCACCGGCGGAGGGCCGGCAGATCTTGAGTGAAATTCATGCTGGCGACTGTGGACATCATGTCGGCTCAAAATCTTTAGTGGCCAAGGCTTTTCGACATGGGTTTTTTTGGTTGATGGCTCACAAGGATGCATAAGACTTAGTCCGTAAGTGTGACGGCTGTCAGAAGTTTGGCTGGGTGCTAACGTTCTGGCTCAAGAGTTGAGGATGATACGAATCACTTGGCTGTTTGCGATCTGGGGGATTGATATGGTAGGACCTTTCAAGAGATCCAAGGATAAGAAAACACACCTTCTGGTGGCGATTGATAAATTTACTAAGTGGGTAGAGGCAGAGCCGGTCAGCAAATGTGACATGGCTACAACGGTTCAATTTATTAAGAAGCTGGTCTATCGCTTTGGTTACCCACACAGTATCATTACGGACAATGGAACAAATCTATCCAAAGAAGCTATGAAAACGTTCTGTGAGAAGGAGCATATCCGGCTTGTGTTTCAGCCGTGGCAAATCCACAGTCTAATGGTCAGGCGGAGCGAGCCAATCAGGAAATTTTAAGAGGAGTCAAACCACGGCTCATGGTTCCTTTGAAGCAGACACCCGGATGTTGGGTTGAGGAGTTGCCTTCCGTCTTATGGAGCATCAGAACTACCCCTAATAGATCTACATGTTTTACGCCTTTCTTCATGGTGTATGGTGCTGAGGCGGTTCTACCCAGCGATATCCGGAACGACTCACCAAGGGTGGCGGCTTATGTTGAGTCGGACAATGAGGTAGCACGCCAAGATGCGTTGGACACCTTGGATGAAGCACGAGAGTTAGCAGCAGCCAGGTCGGCAATTTATCAACAAGACCTGCGACGCTATCATAGCCGCAGGGTGAATACCCGGACATTCCAGGAAGGTGACCTGGTGCTCTGGTTGATTCAAGACCAATCTGGAATGCATAAGTTATCTCCACTATGGGAGGGGCCTTTTGTGATCAGCAGAAACCTTAACAATGGGTCATATTACCTCATTGATATCCGAGATGAGTCGGAAACCGCGGGTCAAGAGACATTGCGGCCATGGAATATTGCACATCTGCGACCATAATTTACTTAGGAGGCATTGAAAGCCGCTATCATTGTATATATCATGTTTACATGAGTAAAAGCTAGCATCCCCGCAAGGACTGGGGCCTCTGCTCTTATGTATGTCTTTGTGCAATCAAGATGAAATTTTTCCGGCTCAAAAATTTGAGTTGAAGTGGTTTGTTCACCGTCAAAACAGCTGATCTATCATCCGGCTTTATGCCCTATCAAGCGCTATTGCAGGGAGGCTTCTTGCCTTCGGGTATAGCTTACATCTCGCCTGCACAATCTGCTTCTAAGCTGTGGCAAGGAGGCTTCTTGCCTTCGGGTATAGCTTACATCTCCCTTGCACAGCCGACGTTATGCCCAATTAAGCACTGTTGCAAAGAGGCTTCTTGCCTTCGAGTATAGCTTACATCTCCTTTGCACAACCAACTATTATTAAATTGTTACAAGGAGGTTTCTTGCCTCCGGGTATAGCTTACATCTCCCTTGCACAGTTGGCTTTATGCCTAGTTTGGTTACATTAAGCACTGTTGTTGATGGAGGCTTCTTACCTTTGGTATAGCTTACATTTCCCTAAGACAACAGCGTGTACACCAAATTCCAGTTGCTTATCAACTGCGGCCATCGAAGGGGGTTTCTTACCGACGGGTTCGCTTATCTCACCCTAATGGCCGGCTTTATGCCACTTCCGGTTACTTATTAACCACGGTTGTCGAAGGGGGCTTCTTACCGACGGGTTCGCTTATCTCACCCTAACAACCGACGTTTACACCTAAACTCAGTTGCTTATCAACTGTAGCTGTTGAAAGAGGCTTCTTGCCTTCGGGTATAGCTTACATCTCCTTTCAAACAACCGGCTTTATGCCATCTCAGGCTAATTATTAGCCGCGACTGTCGATGGAGGATTCTTGCCTTGGGGTATAGCTTACATCTCCCATCGACAACCGATGTTCACGTGTACAACATTTGCTGTTAAAAGGAGGCTTCTTACCGTCAGGTATAGTTTACATTACCCTTCTTACAGCCGGCTTTAGGCCGCTTCCGGTTCATCAATAGCCATAGTTGTCGATAGAGGCTTCTTACCGTCAGTTATAGCTTACATTATCCTAAGACAACCGGCTCCTTAATGGATTCATTCGACAAGAGCCGGAGCCATGTTGCTCCGGTTGACAAAATTCAAGTTTTCAAAGATATTATCCAGCTCTAATCTTCTGGAGAAGGAATGACGTCTTCAAAGACAAACACCCCTCATCAGAAAAGCTCAAAGTATATTTATGCAAAGGAGCGAGCAATCAATGGAGAGCCGGAAACACATCAAATTTAAACACGGAGAGAAGGAAAGTATACACAAAGAGATGGAAATATATACAGCCGACACTATCTTTAGAATGGCAGAGTCGTCCTTAAGCTATTACAAAAATTGCTCTTAGAAGGAGCAAAGGCATTACCAAGTTTCAACCGCCCACGGCGGGTCATTACATGAGCCATCGCCCAGAAGGTTACAAAAGGCAAAGTCAGACGGCCGGGTCATCCTGCTCCGGCTCTTCTATTGGCTTCATCTGGAGAGTTTCCAAATCCTAGTTGCAGTCAGCCAGCGCGGCGAAGGACCCTTCCTCAAAAAAGGGAGACGTGTCGAGATCATTAGGAAAGAGTTCCTTACTGCGGGCGGGTGTTAGAGATTTCCACTCGTAGAGAGGCCCGTGGATCCTCTTATCCTCGCCGTCATAAGCCGCCTGGTAGACATTTAAGTTGGCTTCATCTGCAAGTACAGACGCCAAGAAGCGGGAGTCCTTGACACACTGGATGTAGTCCGCCTCTGTGAATTCTGAGCCTTCATCTTTCTTTGATGGATAGCCATCCATCATTTCAGCCGGCGTCAGCTCAGGGGCGAAGGCCAGAGCCCGGCTCAAGCCGGCGACTGCTCCTTGACGAAAAGCTGATTTCTTCAGTTCTTCAATCTGCTTTGGCATGGTGGAGAAGAGTTCCAAGATCCCTTTCAGAGCGGTGGGGATCTTCTCCTTATATTGAACACTCTTGATTGTGAAGATGGCGCCGCAGTATAGTTGTTCTGCAAAGGTGTAGATGGCCTTCAGTGGCAGAAGGCTATCAGAAGCCAACTGCCGGCTCCGGGGACCTGGATAAACCGGATAAAGCTAATGAGTCGCCAGTTTTTCAATAGCAATGTTAAAAATACAAAGTAAAACATAAGCTTACCAAATAGGGCGGCTGACATCTTCGCTATGTGCTGCTTCAGCCTTGGAGTTCCTCCGCCACAGCTATAAGCCGCTGGTCGGCGTCGTCCGCCCGTTTGGTTAGAGTGGCCTTTTTAGATTCTGCCGTTTCTTTCAAAGAGGCAAGCTCAGCAGTGGCATTGGCCAGCTCCTCAGAGAGAAGCCGACACTTTTCGTCAGCAATGCTTCGGGCTTCTTGCTGAGCTGCCAAGTTGGCCTTCAGATCCGCCAATTGAGACCCGGCTTCGCTTAAAGTTTCCTGCAAAACATCAAAATACAGGATAAGCCGCCGAAGGAAAGGTCATATCAAATGATGAAGTGTTGACAGCAAAGATTATGCAAGTCTCAAACAGATTGCAAGCAATATATTTGACACTTGGGGGCTAATGTATGTTTGATCTTTGAGTATGCAATGTAGTTCCGGTTCATCTTCTTCAAAGTTAATCCGGAACTTGGGGGCTACACTATGGCTCTTCAATTTACTTCTAATGGAAGCCCCGACTCAAACTTTGTTATGTTTTGAGTCGGCCCTTGGGGGCTGCAGGCGATTCTTCAAGATATCTACACTAAAAGATCTGACTCAACTTTATCAAGCTTGAGCCGGCCCTTGGGGGCTATGACTGGTGGTTTAAGTTGTCTAAAGGAAGATTCGACTCAATTATGGCGAATTAAGCCGACTCTAGGGGACAACGGCTATGAATTTTTTCTAACAGAAAGTTAAACAAAGACCCGGTTCAACGATTGAGTACATTGAACCGGCCCTTGGGGGCTAAGAAAGGGTATGGCAAAAAGAAGAGTACCTCGTATTTTGTCTTCATTAAAGAGACCAGCCGAAGTTCCAGATCCCGGCTGGTGGTAACCCGGTTTATATACCCGGTGTGGAGCTCCTCAGCTGTCATCTTTTCGTACGAAGAGTCAAAGTTCAACTTCTTTGAGGCCTCGACCGGTTCTATAAGCTTGGTTAGCACATGAGCTGGAGGAGTTTGATGACCAGACCCGGTGATAACAACATCTGGAGTTTCAGGGGTCTTGGCAGGAGTCACCGGTTTTGAAGGAGCCCTTGGAGGGCTCTCCATGATGACATCGACATCAGTCGGTTCTGTGGAGGCAGTTGGTGGATTTTCTTCTGCTTCAGCCTCCTCCGGTTGTTCGAGCTCCGGCTCTTGGATAACAGGGCCGGGGGAGGGCTTGTTGATCTTGCGATGCTTGGCTTGAGCACTGCAAAATAGAAGGATCAGTAGTCGAAGATGTTGCTATCATATTAAGAGGCAGATGTCCAGATATCATAGTAAGGAATGCTTACAGCGGATTGATCTTGGGCGGTGGTAGAACTGACGCCGAAGAGTCGTCGGAGGAAGGGGATTTCTAAAAAGAATAAAACAGAAAGATGAGAAAGTGTCAAGTTTACAAAGGAAAGTCAAAGGAAAAGTAGAGACATAAACCTCTGCGGGGCGTTTCTTTGGAGCCGGAGAATTTGGTAACTCGGGCACGAGCTCAGTAGAGCCGGTGCTTCGAGTCTATCGACGCTCGGCCTGCTATTGCTTTTTCAAGAGAAAATCGGGAGCCAGGTAAGCAAGAGGGCGAGAAAGAGGAACTTTTCTGATAACCCACCGCGGCTTTCAGGGGACGAAACATTCTGAGCCGGAAGAAACATAATTTACCTCAGGAGCATTGGCGCGGCTGGTTTCCACTTCATCCTGTGAGTAAAACAAGCATTAATAAAGCAAGAAGGTAAAAGATCAAACAAAGCAATTAAAGTATTACCTCTGAGCTGGATGATGGTGGCAGGTCAAACAAATTCTCTTGCGGGGCATCTTTTTTAGCCCTCTTGGTCGCGACCTTCTTCCTGGATTTCTTTGGAGGGGCAACATATTCCTTCTTCCAGAAGTCTGAGTCGGCCTATAGGAATGAACCGGAGAATGAATAAACAAATCAACAAAGTACAAGCAACATCTAAGAGACGAATGGGAAGAGATTAACTTACATCGGGAGCCGGATTATTGATGCAAAAAGGCGCCAGGCCGATGGCACTGCATGAGCCGGAAGCTTCGTGGACAAGGCTCCAGATGGTAGTGGTAATATCATCCTCTGTCAGTGTTGACTCTCTAAAGCACAACAAGCTGTCATATCTACCTTCATACTCGCACATAAGCCGACCTCTGCGGCTTAAAGGCATGATCCGCCAGGAAATCCAACAGCGGATCAAATCCAATCATATTAAACCGTTGGCCAGGAGCGCTTTGATCTTGGCGTGGAATGGCTCGTATCTGGCACGCTCCGAGGCTGAAAGCCGGCCGGGAAGCTCTGTGTTTGTCCTAAGACGGGAGGGGCGGTAACCTACCAACGAGTGCTCTTTCTCAGGAGAGGTCTCTTGGCAGTAGAACCACGTCTTATTCCAATCTTTTGGGTGACTCGGCATTGGAGTGGCAAGGAAGATGATGTCTCGGCGGCGTTGGATAGAAATGCCGCCCAGCTCCAGACTCGGACCACCCTTCATTTCAGTTTGGTGGTTGGCATAGAAGAACTCTCGAAAGAACCCCACGGACGGCTTAGTTTGCAGATAAGCTTCGCAGAGAACTTGGAAGTTGCAGATATTTGAGACGGAGTTGGGTGCCAAGTCTTGAGGATGCAACTTGTAAAAATGAAGAACATCCTGGAAAAACTTAGAGCCGAGCGACATGAACCCTCGCTCGATTTGATCAGTGAAGACTACTATCTCTCCTTTTTGGAGAGAAGGCCGGGTCTCTTTACCTGGAACCCACCAATTGAGGACCTCTTTGGGAGGGAGAGTACCCGCTTCAACATAATCTGCTAAGTACTCCTCCGTAACGCAAGAACCAACCTAGTTGCATGAGTTGGACGCACGAGACATATTGGCGGCTTAAATGCTGTGCAAGGTAAAAGGCATGATGAGTCAAGCGCAAGCAAATATTTATGACGGCTTACAGGTTTATGGGTTCTACGGATAATGTGGAAAGACCCGGTTGATGAGAGTCGAAGAAGCTTAGCGACTCAACAGAGGAAAAGGAAGATTGAAAATCGGCTAAGTCCTAAAATATAGATTCCGCAAACTACTACTATGGTTACGGATCTACAAAAGTGGAGAAAAGGATTCTAATCCAGACCTAGCGATGAATAGC
This sequence comes from Hordeum marinum, assembly GCA_022496015.1. Taxonomy (NCBI): domain Eukaryota; kingdom Viridiplantae; phylum Streptophyta; class Magnoliopsida; order Poales; family Poaceae; genus Hordeum; species Hordeum marinum. The sequence goes on along the minus strand of CM039676.1, from coordinate 191,987,532 downwards.
AGAAGAAAAGAAAATGGACCAGAGCCATCGCGGTCCACGCATTACGTGCGGCCGGCCCGCGCGCGGCGGCGAGGCAAGAGCGCAATCTAAAGGCACCAACGGCGTCGAGATATACTCGTGGTGGCGGTGCCGAAGCCCGAGCGGCGGCGGCGGAGCCCCCGGTGAAACCCTACTACGGTGGTGGGCGATCTAAGAAGAAGGAGAACTCACCGGAGATGTCGCGGCGTAGGCGGAAGGTCTTTGGTACGAATCAGGGTGATGCAGTGGCCCGATCGGTGCAGATGCGAAGACGGCGCCAGACGACGAGGACGCTGGAGCGGCGGTGGCAGGAAGAAGAAGAAGAGGCACGAGCGGGAGGATGAAAAGCTTCGACCCACACGAGTCATATTGAAAGAGGGAACGAGGAAGGCGTGAAAATCCAGGCGACGACAACGTTTGACCGAGGCGGATTCCTTGATTTTTGGGATGACAGTCAATGAAAGATTCGGTGATACGTCAGCGGATCTCATGACGTCACGCCAGGTCATTTCCGGGCGACTCGCCAAAATCAGAAGAGAAGGATGAAGTGAGCAAGCTCAATTCAACCTGGGGCCTAATGTTGGGGATATAAACCCGCAACCCGCCCTGGAGGCTCCGGGTCAAGTTGCTGGCTCGTGAGCCGGCCCAAGGGTGAGCCGTAAGACTGGTGGCCTAGGAAGATAGGCGGCTCAAGGTGTGGGCCGTACGACGGCCCGGACGGAGAAGACCCGGGTGTGTAAGCCGTCTCAAAGACAGCTTGGACAAGAAGATAGAGAGAGACTTGGACATACAATAAGACTCGGTTAACACTTGTAATGACCCGGTGGTCCCGACATCCTATATAAAGGCAGACCCGGGGCGGCGTAGAGGATAGGTTATCGAGAACTAGGTCAAGCTTCTAGCTCCTTGTAATCGATACACAAGCAATACAAAACACAAGCAGGACGTAGGCTATTACCTCGACTTGAGGGGCCGAACCTGGGTAAATCCGTGTCTTTCGTCCCAATCAAGCCCTTTGAGTCCACCCCATTAGCAATGGCCTTGAATCCAAGTCTGTTTACCCGGATATCTGCCATGATAAATCCACGACATTGTTGCAATATGTTCATGATTCTATTATAGTGGGTTGGTTCAGTGGCAGAAGAATAAACCCGAGTAAGGGGGTGATACGTCTCCAACATATCTATAATTTTTGCTTGTTCCATGTTGTTATATTAACATTCTTGGATGTTTTACCATCATTTTATTAACACTTTATATCATTTTTTGGGACTAACCTATTGACATAGTGCCAAAGAGTCGGTTGTTGTTTTTGCTTGTTTTTCACTTCGCAGAAAATCAATGCCAAATGGAGTCCAATCGTGACCGAACTTTCTGGAGATTTTTCTGAACCAGAAGACACCCAATGGACCAAAGAAGTGTCGGGGGAGTGGGCCGAGGAGATCACAACCCACCAGGCCACGCCAGGGGAGCGGCACGCCATGGTGGGTTGTGCCCTCCTCAGGCCCCCTCTCCACCGCCTGCGATGTCTATAAATTCCCAAATATTCCAAAAACCCTAGGGGAGCCAACAAAACACAATTCTAGCCGCCGCAAGTTCCAGAACCTCGAGATCCAATCTAAACACCATCACAGAGGGGTTCATCTTCATCATAGATGCCTCTTCGATGATGCTTGAGTAGTCCACCATAGACCTACAGGTCCTTAAGCAGTAGCTAGATGGTTTCTTCTCTCTCTCTTATGATTCTAAATACAATGGTCTCTTGGAGATCTGTTTGATGTAAACTTTTGCGGTTTGTTTGTTGGTATCCGATGAATTTTGAGTTCATGATCAGTTTCTATCCATGAATATTATTTGAGTCTTCTTTGATCTCTTATATGCATGATTTCTTATAGCCTCATATTTCTTCTTCGAATCTTTGGTTTAGTTAGGGTAACTAGATTGATTTTTCTTGCCATGGATAGAGGTGCTTTGTGATGGGTTCAATCTTGCGGTGTTCTTTCCCAATGTCAGAAGGGGTAGCAAGACATGCATGTATCGTTGCTATTAAGGATAACAATATGGGGTCTATTCCTACATGAATAGATCTTGTCTACATCATGTCATCGTTCTTATTGCATTACTCCGTTTTCCATGAACTAAATACACTAGATGCATGCTGGATAGTGGTCGAGGTGTGGAGTAATAGTGGTAGATGCACGCAGGAGTTGGTCTACTTATCTTGGACGTGATGCCTGTATAATGATCATTGCCTTGGATATCATCATGACTATTAGATTTTCTATGGATTTCCCAACAGTAATTTGTTCACCCACCGTGCGATATACCATGAGAGAAGCCACTAGTGAACCCTACGGCCCGCGGGTCTACTTTTCCATCATATTGCTTTCCGATCTACGTTTTCAGATCTACCAAACCAAAAAAACCAAAAATATATTTCTGCATATTTACTCTATTTATTTTGTGTTCTTGAGAGATCTATCTCTCCTATCTATCACTACCTAATCTATCTTATTACCATAGAGAGATTGACAACCTCTCTTTTGCGTTGGCTTGCAAGTATTTGTTGTTTGTGTGGAGGTGCTGCTTATTGGGCGTTGGTCATCCTCCTACTGGTTCGATAACCTTGGTTTCATAACTGAGGGAAATACGTACCATCGTTGTGTTGCATCATCCATTTCTCTTTGGGGAAATACTGACGCAGTCTCAAGCCACGCCAGGGGGCTGTTGCGTATGGGAGTAAAGAGGACTTGGTACTTAAGGCTATGGTTGGGTTTTACCTTAATGATCTTTAGTAGTTGCGCATGCTTGCTAGAGTTCCAATCATAAGTGCATATGATCCAAGTACGAAAAGTGTGTTAGCGTATGCCTCTCCCTCATTGCTTATAACAAGTATCTATCGTATCATATTCAATTGCCTATGGACAATCTTTCTCTTGCGTTACACAAAAAGATTTCTACGTAAATATTTACTTTTATTGTTATTTTATTAAAACAACACCTAACTTTTATTTCCACGTTCTTTATTATCATGCAAAGTACTTCTAGTTTTATTCCTGCAATGTAGTTTCATACTTGTTCTGGGTAAAGCAAGCATTAGCGTGCGTAGAGTTGTATCGATGGTCAATATAACTTGAGAGAATGTTAATTCCACCTTTAGCTCCTCATTGGGTTCAACACTCTTACTTATCGAAAAAGTCTACAAACGATCCCCTACACTTGTGGGTTATCAACGAGTCATTAGACAGAATCGCGATCCACCAATTCATTCGCGCCAAACTTTCACTTGGCTTATTGGCGAAGGAAGCATAGATCTCGATCTGCATACGGGTATTCAATCTAAAACATTTGTGATGAGTGATTATTCATAGAAAAACATTGATGTTTTTTATTTACTTTCATTAATATTTGCATTCAGAGATCAATGCTGAGTTGATCAAACCATACATTTCATTCAGTCAAACTACGACTTTACATTCATACAATTGAGATTAAATATAAAGAAAACTAATTGCAGCAGCGACGACAGTGTGACACGTCTCCAATGCATCTATAATTTTTTATTGTTCCATGCTATTATATTATCATTCTAGGATAATTTTTAAGCATTTACTTGCCGATTTATATTACTTTTTAGCACTAACCTATCAACCTACTATCCAGTGCAAGTTGTTGTTTTCTGCTTGTTTTGGCCTTTCAGGAATATTGTACCAAACGAAGCACAAATACCCCGTAAATTTTTGATGGTTTTTTCTGGACAAAAAGTAAGACATGGAAGCTTCGGATGGATACAGAGGCAACCCGGGGTGGGACAAGCCAACAGGCCGCACCTTGATGGCTTGGGGCCACCTCCCATGGCCTCTGGACCTGATCTCTTCACTATAAGTTCACATATATTGGGAAAACCCTGGAGATCCTCCCGAAACACTTTTTGCACTGCCGCAAGTCTCTGTTCTGTCATGTGCCCATCAGGAGCCATGTTTCGGTGCCCTGCCGGAGGGGGATCGATCACGGAGGGCCTCTACATCAACCTTGCCGCTCCCATGGTGATGTGTGAGTAGTTCAACACAGAACTACAAGTCCGTAGTTTGTACTTAGATGGCTATCTCTCTCTATGTTCTTCAATGCAAAGATCATCATGATTCCCGCAGTTATCTATCCTATGTAATCATCTTTGCGGTGTGTTTGTTGGGATCCGATGAATTATGGGTTTATGTTCAGATCATTCATGAATATTATTTGAGTCTTCTCTGAGTTCTTGTATGCCTGATTGTTATAGCTTCGTATTTCTCTCCGATCTATTGGTTTGGTTTGGCCAACTAGATTGATTTATCTTCAGTGGGAGTGGTGCGTTGTAATGGGTTTAGTCTTGCGATGTTCAATGCTAGTGACAAAAATGGACATGGAACATATTGTATTGCTGCCATTAAGGGTACAGAGATGGGGTTTATTTATATTAATTGGATTTACTTTGTCTACATGATGTCATCCTCCTCCAAGAATTACTCTGTTTTCACTTAATACTCTAGATGCATGCTGGATAGCGGTCGATGGGTGGAGTAATAGTATTAGATGCGGGCAGGAGTCGATTTACTTGCTTATGTACGTGATGCCTATATACATGATCATAGTCATGAATAAATACTACATGACTATGTGCTTTTGTACCAATTGCCCAACAATAATTTGTCTACCCACCGTATGCTTTCTTCGAGAGAAAAGCCTCTAGCAAAAACTATGGCTCCCGACCTCTTCACAAATTTAGAAAAACTCCTAAATTATTGCTTCCATCATTTAATTTATTTTTATTTGCAATTTATATGTTTATCGCTTGCAAGTAACAAGTTCAAGCGGATTGACAACCATCTTGCCCACGTTGGGTGCAAATGTCTGCTCTTTTGTGTGTAGGCGCCGAAGACAGGGATTTGCATGGTTATACTATTAGTTCGATAACCTTGGTTATCACTGAGGGAAATGCTTATCTATAATGTGTTGCATCTCCCCTCCTCTTCGGGGAAAACCAAACGCCGCTTACAAGTAGCACGTTGTTGGCGTCCTGCACATGCATCATCTTCTTCCGGGATGCTGTTGTTCAATTCGTCAAACGAGACCAGAATGTTATGGACTTCCCAATCAAAGAGATGGTCGTCGCGCGATCAACGTGTAGGGGACCGGGGGGCGGCGACTTGCGGCACTACGAGGAAGCGGTCGATGGCGGTGTCCCGTGTCTTTGAGGGAGCCACCACGGGCACAAGCGTTGCCACGGACACATACGCAGTGGGTGCCGGCGTGTGCACGTGCACGAGTGCGGTGGGTGCGGGCACACATATGGGGATGACGTGGCGAGTGCAGGGGCACACACGATAACAAGTGCAGGAGGAGGTGCTTGCATGTACACGAGCTCGCGTGGGCCCGAGGGGACCTCGTTGACGCCCACGGTTTCTAGCTCTACGATGATGCTCGACGACCAGCCCGTCAATGCCACGGGAATGGTTGCTGGCGCGAGCACGGGGATGGCTACTAGTTAGTTCGCAGGGGCAGCATTCGCTGCGGCCTACAGCTCGTCCACGTCCATGTTCATGGCGTCCCATTCATCTTTACATTCTATCTCCTCCAACTCGGGGTCGACTTCACCAAATCGGAAGACTAGTGACATATGATCCTTGTGCGCCATGGCATAGGTGGTGATCTGGATGATAGAGGGGAATGGGAGGCGAAGAGAGAGGACTATGAGTGAGTGGGTAGTAAGGACGCGCATTAAACAGCGGATCGGGCGCCATTGATGTATAGGTTGGAAGCAAGGCGGGCGGATATGGAGGTCAAAGGGCGTGTTTCCTGGCGAGCCTACAACATACTGCTCGCGCGCCTCCCGGTGAGCCTACACATTGGAGGCCAGCTCACACACCTTCGTCTACTCAAACAGTTGCTCGCATGACACGTCCTAGCCAATAAAGAGTGTGATGCGTGGAAGCATGTAGATGTGTAGTAGAACACCCAAGATCTATGAATAATACAACTATTTTTGATGGTGAAGGGATCAAAAGTAGGTCGAGAGGGGGGGGGGTGATTAAACTACTTGACCAAATAAACCCTTAACCTTTTCCCAAGTTAATTTGTTGGCAGATTTTAGCAATTCTAGCATATCAAGTTAGGATTTGTTGTGATGTTAGATATCACATACAGTTATTATAAAGGGACAATGTCCGATGTGATCGTGCGCGGTAGTTTTTTGCAGCACCAAACGGAAATTTTGGGTTGTCGTGCAAATATCGACCTCCCCCACCCCTCGTACCAACCAAAAGACACATTGCCCCTGCTTCCCCATTCCTTTACTAAGTTCAAACCTTCACTGCTTGCTTGTAGTGCCGCCTCCTTGCCGACGATGCTACCTCCTGCTGCTCGGCCTCCTCCATCTAGTCAGGTAATCCACACCTTCCCCATACCCCTCCCCCTCCACCCCTCCTCCTCCATCCACACGCCCTAACTACCGGCGTGACGGATTCCACCAAAATCACCGCCCCATCCCCCAAATAATCACCGCCGAAAGACATGGTGCACATAGTATAGCCAGGATATCAAGGAGCATCTGGCAGCGAAAAAGCAAATCGCGGCTACACATGCGGATGAGGCCGCGATGGCTGCCATGCGTACCGAGCCCCAGATCTTGGAGGAGCACCTCACCGTCGAGGCCACCGTGGACAGCTCGCGCGCGGACGTTGCCACACGGTTGGCTACTTTAAACAACAGCTCATGGTGTTTTACCGAGTGCTCTACCGGTGCCGTTGACGAAGACTACAAGTTGTTTTCTCAGTGTGCCCTTGCTTCCCTCGGCTCAAGAGCTAGCAGGTTGGTGCCCGAAAAGGCTCAAGACACTCACCACCACAAGGAGAGCCCCCACGATGTGGAGGCCTCATGCTCTTCCAAACCCATCATAATTGATATCTCCGATGACAAGGAATATCTTGTTTTTAAGATTAATTACTAATGACCTATGTTCAGCTAGCTATGTCGGTTAAGCGTATTTGGTTTACCTATTGCATGTGTTGCTCCCACCTTTCCTTAAGAAATTCTAGTGACATATCCAATGTAATACTACTATGCAACCTGGCCTTTTAGTATGTTCTATTGTGCAATGTGAAGCTCACTTAACTCTTTGGTTCATTTGTTATGGTGATGATTTAACCATTGGGTTCAATTCTACAATGTGATGTTCGATTGTTGTTGTTGCAATTTTGTATTGTTATGCATGTGAGAAGTAAACCGAATTTGGATGTACTAAATATATTGAAACATACAATTGCTACATTTCATAGTTCTTACCACGCTTGGCTTTTCCATGTGGCTCGAATTAATATGTTGGATCTGCAATGCATTTATTTTTCATTAACATATTTTTACTATTAGCATGCCAAATCTCACTTAGAACCTGATCAATATCCATCTTAAATATGTTGCAGGGGGGAATAATGGGAGACACTAAAATTTACCATCAAAGTTTGCACATTCATAATCCTTTGGCTAATAGCACATTATTGTGCAATTGCAGGAACCATTCTAATATTTAGTTTTCTCATAATTTGGACTTGCACATGCAGGCCCTGCTGTAAGAGGTTTAGACCCATTGTTCTACCCATTTTTCATGTGGGGAAATGAGGTGTCCATGAATATCAGTCAAATCAAGAAATTTAGAAAGATTGTTAAGATAAAGAAACTAGTGACGAGAAACAACAAGATGTTTGTCTGCACAATGATGAATACATCAATCAACTATAGGATGGTACTATCTCTATACCTTTGAACTTTTTGCTAAGTTGTTGCCAAAAGGGGAGAAGTTGTATATACATTAGGGCTTCGAGAGAGAGAGAGAGTTGATTTTTACTGCTTTTTCAAAAATATTTGCTATCTTTTGGTCTAGATGTGTCAAACTTTGTCGGTGTGTTTGATCACACACTTGTCTGTTGCTACTATTTCCTATCCTTATGATGCTTATGAGATGATCATTCACTTTGCTTGATTGTGTTGTGCTATGATATTTATTCTTATTATTCTTGCACCCCACCAAGATGTATGTGACATGGAAGAAGTGCCCCATGAACCTAATCGATTGTGCATTTGCATTCAAACGCAAATTCAAAATAATGCACAAATTTAGGGGGAGCTCTTGCTTATCACATACTTCTCAAAGCAACGATTATATTCATTGATTATATCATATGTCGAAGCTTTGATCTATATGTTATCATTAATTACCAAAAAGGGGACATTGAAAGCACATTCCTCCCTTGGTGGTTTTGGTAATTAATAAAAACATATATATCATTGAACTAATATTTCCACTATGCATATTTCAGGAAAGTTCAATGATGGGTTGGTGAAAGAATTGTGGAGAAACCCCTAGGTGCAAGAATTGGATTGTCAAAGCTTCAAGCAAGATGACTCTACATTTTACTTTGTGAGAGATCACTTTGAGTCCATAGCAAAAGCCAATACTATTAAAAGGGGGTAAGGTATTGTTGGTTAACCAGATGCTCAAACGTGCACAAGTGATAGTCACCAAAAACACAAACAAACTCTTCACATATTCTGTCTAAGCCATTCTTGCAAAATCGGTGACACCGACACTTTCGACTCGGTCCCACCAATTCCCAAACTCAGACAGACCCATGCCAAACCCTAGAACATCGGTGCAACTGATCCCACATTGGTGCCACCGATTTCAGGCTGCCAATTTTCTATTACCTCGATTCACAAAATGGGAAGCTCCAAGTTTTTGGATCGGCGTCACCGAGATTTGGATTCTAACCATTGGACACCTGATTGGTACCACCAAGATTTCTATATCGGTCTCCCCGAGATTCAAAAGTTACTACCTTTGGAGCAACTCGGTACCACCAAGATTCACACATCGGTGTCACCAAGTTGGTCACTTAAGGTGTAACGGTTGGATTTTTGGAGATGCCTATATATACCCCTCCACAACTACTCACTCGCAAGAGAAGCACTCAGAATAGATCCCCACCTATCCTATCAGATTTTCTGAGAGAGAGCCATCTACTCATGTGTTGAGATCATGTCATTCCATTCCAACCATATGAATCTTTATCTCTAGCCACCCCAAGTTGCCTGCCACCCAATCAATCTCTTCCACCAAAGCCAAATCCATGAGAGAGTGATTGAGTGTTGAGGAGTCTATCATCTTGAAGCACAAGAGCAAGGAGTTCATCGACACTATCGAGCCTATTACCTTTTGGAGGGTGGTGCCTCCTAGATTGGTTAGGTGTTGCTTGGGAGCCTCCTACTTCATATTGTGGAGTTGAACCAAGAAGTTTGTAAGGGCAAGGAGATCGCCTACTTTGTGAAGATCTACCCCGAGTTAGGCTAGTCCTCCGTGGACGTAGGCCATCATGGTATAGTCAAGGTTGCTTCTAAATGGAACCCTCTGTGGACTCTCGCGACCGTTACCCTCCGTGGGTTGTAGACTCCATCAACGTGAACGTACAATAGCACCACCTATCGGAACCATGGGAAAATCTTCGTGTCTCCAAATTGCGTTTGATATTCCTACCCTTCCTTTACTAATCATCGTGTCTTTACTTTCCGATATTATACTCATAGACATGCATGTGTAGGGTGTGCTTGACTTGCTATAATTGCTAAAATCTGCCAACTCTTAAAATTGGGAAAAGGTAGAATTTTTATTTGGTCAAGTAGTCTAATCAACCCCCCTCTAGACCTACTTTCGATCGTACAAGTGGTACCAAAGGTTTGTTCTCCATTGCATTGGTTTCACAACCTAGGAGAGTATGGCGTCTAGTGAGGGAAACTATCATCATAGAGGTCCGTACTTCGATGGCACAAACTTTGCTAGTTGGAAGCACAAAATGAAAATGCATATTCTTGGTCATAACCCCATCGTTTGGGCTGTTGTTCGTGTTGGATTGCAAGGTGAATTCTTTGCGGATGGAAGGGAACCGGATCGTGAAGCGACCGCGGGAGAATTGAAGATGTTGCAATACAACGCTCAAGCATGTGACATTCTCTTCAACTGCCCATGTCCCGAAGAATTCAACAAAATCAGCCGCCTTGAGAGTGCAAAAGATATTTGGGATACTTCGGTTGATATGCATGAAGGTACCGATTCCGTGAGAGAATCCAGGTTGGATGTTCTTCAAAGTCAGCTTGACAACTTCAAGATGAAGGATGGTGAAGGAGTCGTAGAGATGTACTCTTGGCTAGCTCTCATCAACAATGAGATTGCCGGCTTAGGAAGCAAAGAAATGACTAACAAATTCATCATCAAGAAGATACTTCGAGCTTTGGATGATAGATATGACACCGTATGTACATTGATCCAAATGATGCCCAACTACAAATATCTCAAGCCTACGGAAGTGATCGGAAGGATTTTTGCTCGTGGGATGACACTCAAGGACAAGGAAGAACTTCACAACAAGTCTAGCGGTGCTTACAAAGCCACAATTGATGCTCCCGCAACTTCAAGCGCAACCTCATCACAAATGAAGAGATAAGCCTCATGGTCAACAAATTCAACAAGCTCTACAAGAATAGAGGCAAAGATCGAAGCTCCAACTCAAGATATGAAGAGAAGCGTTCGTCAAGTCGTGACCGAAATTGCTACAATTGTGGGAAGCCCGGAAACTACTCCAATGAGTGCACGACTACTTACAAAAGGAAAGAAAAGTCACCAAGAAGACGAAGCTCAAGAGATGAGTCACCTCAAAGAGAGAGAAGGAGTAGAGATGATCGTTATGAATGAAGACCCTCAAAGAGAAGTAGGGACTTGGAGAACAAGGACAAGTACACCAAGTGATACTCAAGAAGAAGACATCAAGCTCACGTTGGTGAATGGGTTTCCAGCTCCAAATCCGACAACCACTCCGAGAGAAGCTATCACTCCAACTCCGACTATAGTCAAGATGAAGGTGTTGCCGGACTTGCACTAGTGACGACCGACTCCTATGACATATTTGATTCTCCAAATGAAAGGAGTGGAAGTTGCTTCATGGCTAAAGGCCCCAAGGTATCACACCTCGAGTATCATGATTTAAATAGTGATGAGGATGACTTATTAGGAGAAGATTTTTTTGACTGTAAACTATAGGGGAACCCCCCACAACATTTTAACTTTATTACCAAAAAGGAGATACAACGTACATGGATTACCAGGGGTAAGAAAGGAAAAAAGCTAACAGACTACAAAAGGAAACAAAAAGACTACAAAACAATACCTCAAGGAGGCAAAAAAGAAATCCACCTCAATAAGTCATCTCTAAGGACAAACTTAATTATATGTTGCATGAGAGCCATGTCATGAATAAAAGCACTTCTCCATTTATTAAAGCTAGGCCTTTCATGCCTGAAGACTTTATCATTCCTAATTATCCAGATATTCCAGCAAGCCACCAAAACCACCTCATTGAAGAAAGGTTTTCCAAAATCATGTTTAGCTTGTACCACAATGTTGCTCATATTATCTCCCCGCGGCCAACTGATTTGAAGATAATTCAAACTCTCACACTGAAATTACAGTGGAAGAAGAGATGATCTCTAGTTTCCCTTGTCTTCAAAGGACATAGGGTATAGTTAACCCCATCATCCATATGCCAATTCCTCCTTTCAGCCACATCTTTGGTGTTAAGCCTGTCAATGATCAACATCCAAACAAACACCTTTATTTTCATTGTACATGATGATCTCCAGATCCATAGAAACAGTGGGTTAAATGACAAGGTAGAATGCATGAAAGAGTAGAATATCTTAGGTTTGTAACCATTGCAAGTCCCCTGCCAATACCAGATATTGTTTGCATCCAAGTCTCTACTATGAGAGGTCATCATTGCCTGAATCATCGTGTATTCATTGTATGCCTGTTCAGACAAGGGTAAATGAAACATCTCTGAGATATCCTGCACCTGAAAGGCTTCAAACACTATTATCCAGGGATCTTTCACATAAGAGAAAAGCCTTGGAAACCTTGATTGCAAAGTAGCCACAGAATCACCAAGCTTCCATCTATTAGACCAAAACAAAGCAGAGTTTCCTGAGTTAATTTGCACCCAGATTGTGTTTCTGAAATGATCCAACATTTTGCTTATATCTTTCCACCAGAAGGATCCACAACTGTCAGTACCCTGTGGTACCCTTCCATGATAGTATGTATTCCAAATAAGAGAAACCCATGGCAGATCCATCATATTCAGGAACTTGTGCAGATGTTTGAGCAGGAGAGCAATATTCTGGATCCCCAAATCAAGATCCCTACCCCCCTTACTCTTGAGCCTACAGATCAGATCCCATCCAGCTAAGGAGGGTGAGGGTTCATCTCTATGCTTCCTCCATAGGCATTGTCTCTGAATGCTATCCGATTGCTTTAATATTCTAGGGGGGACTAGCAAACTGCCAAGGTAGAAGATAGGCATCGAAGACAAAGCAGAGTCAAGAAACTACAATCTTTCACACTGATTGAGGAAGGAGGAGCTTGCTGACATCCTTCTTTCCATGTAGTCTACCAAGGGCATGAAATCAATCATTTTTGGCCTAGTAGTACCCACAGGTAATGCCAAATAAGTGAATGGCATTTTCCCTACTTGACATCCAAAGGCTATAGCCAAATGATTGATTGTATTATCTTCCACATTAATAGGAACCATGGATGACTTGTGATAATTAACCACTAATCTAGTGGAAGTGGAGAAAACCTAAAGCATATCTTTTAGAGCAAGCAGTTGTGCCCTATCTACTGGATGAATTATTAGGGTATCATGAGCATATTGCACTATTGGATAGTCCTGGTCATGGCATGGTATATGCAGCTTAAGAATGCTCTTTCTGGACATATCATTTACTACTGATTGCAAAAGATCAGCAACAATTACAAAAAGCAAATGGGAGAGACAATCTCCTTGTCTGACACCCTTTTTGCACAGAAATTGTCTACCAGGCACTCCATTCAAAAGGACTAAAGATGTTCCAATAGAGAGCAACTGCTTGACCCAATTAATCCATTTGACATTAAAACCTTTATGATTCAAGATCAATAAGATAGCTTCATGCTCAATTGAATCAAAAGCCTTCTCAAAATCGAATTTAAGAATAACAATTGGTCTCTTAGATTGGTGACATTGATGCAAGTACTCAAGGCACCAACCAATACAATCCTGAATTGTTCTGCTTTTAATAAATCCATACTAGTTTTTGTGAATACATTTCATAATGATCCTTTGAAACCTATTAGCAGCCATCTTGGATAAGAACTTAAGCCCCATCCGAGTTAAGGAAATTGGTCTATAGTCACCTATCTCCTTAGGGGCCAGCTTTTTAGGTATAAGGGTGATATATGAGCCATTCATGTTTCGAATAGTAGCAGAACCCTTATGAAAAGCCTCAACAAGCTCATAAAAATCATGGTAGATAATAGGCCAACACTTTTTAAAGAACAAACCATCTGGCCTAGGGGCTTTGTCAATTGGCATATGTTTAACTGTGTCGTCCATTTCCTCTTTACTGAAAGGTTCAGTTAGAAGATCTAAGCCTTGAATTGGTATCAGCAAAGCATTTAAGTAAATCCCATTGTAATACCATTAGATACCCCCATTCTGTTCTTGAAGCAGTTCCATATGATACCCTCCATCTGAGAATGTTCTGAAATCACAGTACCTTCCATTGTCCTCAAACTAGCAATAGAATTTCTCTTGTGTCTCTCAGTGGCCATAGCATGAAAGAATTTTGTGTTCTCCCCACCAACTTTTATCTATCTTACTGTGCATCTCCTTTTCCAATATATAAACTTAAGGTGCAACAAGTTTTCCACATGTAACTTAACAACCTTTCTGAAGTTGAATTCAGGTCTATACAAAGGCCTGAGTTCCTCCAAACCATCAAGGTATAGAATGACCTGATTGCATTTTTTTATTAATCCTTTTAATTTCGAAATATTCATCTGCCATTTCCTTAAAGCCACTCTCAAAGTCTTAAACTTGTCTGTAATTTTTGTAGTGATTTGAGACTTTGTGGAAGGTTTCTGCCAAGATTTGCTAACACAGTCCATAAAACCATCAAGCTCAACCCAGTAATTTTCAAATATGAAAATATTTGATTTGGGTATGGTTGTTTTGATAGTCACCACACAAGGGACATGATCAGAGGTTGTCCTTTCTAAAGGAATAACTTTAGTCCTGGGGTAATAAGAGATCTAGTTAGTAGATGTGAAAAACCAGTCAAGTTGCTCGAAAAGAGGATTATCTTGCATATTAGACCAGGTATATGCCCTCTCCTTCAGAGAAATTCAAGCAAACCTAAGTGTGCAATCACTTAATTGAAAATAAAAATATCATTCACATCACCCCCAAGCATGTTTCTGTTATCAGTTGATCTAATGAAGTTGAAATCCCCAACTATAAGCCAATGTTCACCTAGTGGGATTTGTAAATTATATAACCAACTCACAAAAATGTCTCTAGCTTCACCTTGACAGGGCCCATAAACAGATATTAGAGTCCATTGTTCATTGTTTTTCTTGGATATGAATTGTACCACTAAAGCATGCTAATGAACTTCAATTAGGCTGCCCCCAAAGATGGATGAATTCCATACCATTAAAATGCCTCCAGAAGCACCCACGGAAGCGAAAAAACAAAACTATCAAATCTTTGTGGGCAAAAATATCTAACAGCTCTAAAATCAAAAGAGGAGCATTTGGTCTCTTGAAAACATGCAATAGCACACTGACTCTCATCCAGCTTTTTCCTGGCTGCCCTCTGCCTAGCATCAGAGTTTAAACCCCTAACATTCCAACATAACACTTTCCAGTTCTTACAATTGTTACTCATTATAAAAACAATGGAAATAGAGCATATTATGGTGACACATAATGTCCCTTAAAACATAAACACTAGGATTGTCCACCTTGAGTACAACCAGATCGTTATAGGGTAGAACGAGAAACATAACAAAGAACCCTGTCCAAAATAAGGCAAAAGAAAAACCTGCCACTCCCAATAAGCCAGAAGCAGACGAATCATCAGAAGTGTTGTTGGTAGTAGCTATAGGATCAACCATAAGCTTTTCCACAGACAAAGCACTGTCATCCATACCCAGTTCGTTCCCAATCCGCCGAATCTTTTTAATAGGAGTTGGAGGAGGAATGTCAGCAGTGGGCATGTCATCGGGTAAATCCTCAGACAGAACAACGGAGAATGGTTTTGCCTTTGGTTTCTTTCTCTTAGATTGCGTCGGAAGCTCTTGAAAAGAAGGTTAGAAACCATCCCTCTGAATGGAACCACGGGTGCACCTCCGGGCAGAAGTTTCCAAAATGGGAGTTGGTGCTAATGTCTTTCTAGGCCTTCCTACCTTTTTGCTGCAAGTTGCATGCGCTATGTTTTGCATCAGTGGCTCAACAGATGATGCAGCAACATCGTGCAGTTGTGTGAAAAGTGCTCTCGCCAGTGGATGTTGCACAATCTCTTCTATGGGCTTAGTCCAAGTCAGTGTTGGGGAATCACGAAAAGCCAAGTCCCAACTCCTTTTGGATAACAGCATTGATTGAATTGGCAAGACCTGCAGCGGATTTGTGATCTGAGTAATAATGGCATGATCAGGCAATGTCTCAAAGGAGCTCTTGAAAGCAAGCTCAGGTGGCAATTCAGGTCCAAACACAACTTTAACTTCTTTAGCTGCAACTTCCTGATCCAATTGTCCCACTGGTGGCCAGTAGATAACCAAAGCCCAATCATCATGATTATACTCTGCATTCTGTAGCACTTCATTCTGCAAATGTCCCTACTGGTCCACCTCAGGTATCACTGGTTGTTCCCCTCATGCATAACTAGCTGCTCTTCATCCTCTATAAGCACAAAATTAGGCTAACCATTGTGCTGTTCCACAGAGTCAGAAAGATCCGGTTGATCAATTACCATGGACTCCTGTTCTGATATCTGAGCTTCCTGGTGATCATCATCAGCTTCCCAGACAACATTGGCCTAGTTGTTCTCCCCAGCCCTAGGCTGATCCTCAGGTGGTGGTGGCGGAGGGACGTCGTTGCATCCTAAAGCAGGGTATGGAGGACGAATGAATGGAGGGAGCTCAGGGAAAGGCACACCTAGCAAAGGGTGTGGATTTCCATTGATGAGCATCCAATCCTCATCCTGGGGCATCTGCTCGGTGAAATTTGCCCCTAGTATGTAAATATGGACTATCCATGAGACTCTGGCTCCGCCCCAATCAACATAATCTGAGAAAACAACATCTCAAGGAACCAGGGCATCCTCAGGAAAAGATGCAAAAACCAGAGACCTGACCAAATATGGATCTTCACTATTCCACTGATGAAACTTGCCGAAAGTGTTGACTACAACCCGCATGTTTTCCGTATTACGCAGATCCAACGGAATGCCCAAGAATATTATTAAACCGTGATGGAAACCTTGTGCTCCACTAAAACCCTCACTCTCATCATGCTTCATGAAACGAACAAAAGGTCGTTTCCTAGCACTTGAGGAGGGAGCTGAAGCAAAGAGTAACATACTACTGCATCTCTGACTCTGAATAACCCAACGACATTGATCCAAAGCTGCACAGAACGAACCTGATATCCATGACCTTCCAACCAATCAGCAACCTCTTCTGTGGAAACACCTATCTGTTCTGGCGACGGCCCAAGCATCACTTCAGCAAGCATGTACTCTTCATGGCGACACAACATGGGAATATGTGGCGTAACAAACAATCGAGGCCAGCGTGCATCCCCTCCATCGATGATGTGATGCCAGCAGGGACATAGAGCATTGGGTCTAGAGGGAAGTTCACCATATCCGACGAGAGGAACACTCTGTGGGGACCCCGACTAATAAGTCGTGATCACCGAATGTACGTGCACAGTGATCCCAGAGATCAATGCTCACTGAACACACAGAAACTGAATAACAAGAGTCTTACATCCATTACATACCGGTTTACTCAAATATGGCCTTCATGGACAAGTCTTCATATGATTGAAGCGGAAATCTTCAATGATAGCGTGAACCCATGCCATCAGCCTTAACCCTACAGGCATTCTGACTGGGAAGCGTCCTAGCTTGCATGTCCGTCACCAAGGTAATATTCATCATAACCTGATCTTTCTTGCCTGGCCAATAAAATAACCAGTGGCAAGCCAATGAGTACTTTGAATGTACTCGCAAGCAACCCATGTCTGGAATAAGGCAATAACAATGCATGATATGGCACTAATAGGAAGTTTTGTAGAAAGCTAGTTTTGAGTGCAATGACGTGATCAAGTAACTTAAGTAAGCATGCATCAACCAAGACAGGTGTTCACAAGAACATGTCACAGTCATCATCATAAGCAGGGGGTTGGACGTCTCATGTTCAACCATCACACCAAGTCCTCAAACTGTCTCATGTACCGTCTGAACATCTCATGTTCATTCATCATGCCAAGCCATCCAACTCGACTCAAATATCATCCTTGTCACCACACACACACACACCAAGTTTGTGAAAACATCTGGACGTAGTTTAAGAAGGACCTCCAACGGTCCATGACCGCGTACATGGCTATTCGAATAGTTTTACACTCTATAGAGGTTGCACACTTCACCCACAAGATTCGGGGAACTTCCGTGTCATCCACGACTCGTGGTATATTACATACCCGAGGTAAGCACCCAAATAATGCCTTTCCCCTAGTGATACTAAACAAAGAGTCCACTCGATTGGTACCTAGCCCTCATGATGTACATCATATGAGCCTCACTTTAGATCATACCATCCATGAGGGGACCAACGGTGTTCCCGGTGCCTGTAAAGACAACGCATGATCGTCCATTCCGGTACGACCCCGTATCAAGAGTGACCACGCCACTCCCACCACTAGTAATGCGGGATCCTTGCCAGTACCCACCAAGGTAATCAATAAAGCCCCTTACCATATAGGGGTAGAGTGGTTGCGCATGTAAGGTTGGGATGGTCAGAAGACCTTAAATCTAATCCGTTTTTGAAAACACACATACTCACTTGCTCCTGTACACCACTTCTTTCTCAAGTGGTCACCCAATTCATCATCATCTCCCTCGGGCATTAGTGGCACCCGGCGGGGTTTTCAAAAAGTCTTTGAAATCATTTCTGTTCCCATCACCATGCATAATCCCGATCCCACTTGCGTAGCATCTACTAGCATCCTATCTACACCCACCCGCATAACCCTCATAAGGTGGTAGGGTCATGCACGATGCAAGTGTCATCTGCAAAAGTATCGCAAGCAACCCACCGGAGGGGTAACTACTCCACATGATCAAATATGACAAAAGTAAGGTGCTATATGTCATGCAATGAAAATGGTTTCTTAACATGGTCAAAGGGCTGCTTGCCTGGCTTAGCAATGTCTTCGATGTCTTCACCCGCTTCTTGTCCACTCCGAGCATTTCCTCTACTTCGTCAACTATCGCCGGAAACAACCGCAATAAGCAACACAACAAGAGGAAAATAAAAGTACTCTATAATTAGGAGTTTTATTTTTTCTAGGACTCCTCTGGTCATGAGAAAAATAACCAAGGAGGTTTTGGTGGATGTGGGTCAAGGGGGAGTTTCGAATGGTGGGAATGATGGAAATGATGATCCTTTAAGATGTCAATAGAAAATGTTTTTATAAAAATGGGTGGAGGCACTCATCAAATAGGGCATGCTTTTAGGAACATGTGGGAAGTTGTTTTACTAGATTTGCAGTTGGCATGATTTTGCTATGGATTTGCAAAGTGGATAAATATGAAGAAATGGCCCAATATTTGACATAGCAGAATAAGGGTGAGTAAAAATGCTCACCACTTAGTGCATGAATTTAGACACACCTAGGGACTTGAATTACTCCATTTGGAGCTATAGTGGATGATCTATAGATTTTACAAAGTGGTCCTAATAGTTCAAATTTTAATTTTAATTTGAACATGACAGAAAGGTGTGGAGTAAAATAATGAAAGTCACACCATTATATAGGTGGAATTTTTAGGTGGATGTGGAAATTTGAATCATCAAAATTGGAGGTCATATGAATTTTCTATGAATTGATTAGTTCTAAAAAAAGAAAAGGATTATACCAAAAAGGCTATAAGGCGCATGGGCATCGGGTAGCAAACGGGCCGGCCCGGCAACACCCCCGTGCCCGCACCGCAGCCACGCCAAAGGCGCATTAACCGGAAACTGTTTCCTCCGCGAGGAAATGTATGCAGGGAGAAGGCGTGGCCACTTAACCCGAGGGCCCGGGCCTTAGCCACTGACCAGCGGGCCCCACTGGTAGGTTCTCCTCCCTCCTCCCACCGAAGCAGGGGAGGGCAGAGGATCCTGACCGAGCCCACGCCGATGCTTTGTCCCGGCGGCACAAGCCATCCTCGGCAGCGCTCCGTCCACCGGAGGGCTCGGGGCGGCGAGACGCTCCTGACTGAGCAATTCCCTGTCCCTGGGGAGGGTCAGGTCGAGCAGGGCACCCACTTGGGCGGGTGCGGACGATGGTGACAGAGGGCAGAGGCGCCACCACCTCCGTTGGAGGAAATGGAAGAAAAGAGGGAGGCCATGGGGGTCCAAGGAGGAGGGAGAGGACCAAGGAGGACAGAGGGGTGCTCGGGTGCTACTCTTATGTGGTGAGCTTGGGTTCACCATGGACGGTGCCCACGGGCGTCCCTAGAGCCGGCCTTGGTGGCAGAGGGAGAGGGCGGGGATGTGTCTATGGCGTTCGTGGGTGTCATCCAGGTCGAGGGGGACGAGAATGGGGGAGCGGGGCGTGCTCCAAGAGGGCCCCGACCTCGTACGCCCACTGGCCGAGCTAGGTAGTGCCGGGCGAGCTAAGCAGGGGAGAAGGAGGGCATGGGAGGAAGGGGCCGACCGCTAGCCGTGTAAAGCACGCTGAGGTGGTCTCGGGGGATAGCACCACGAGGCCCAAGGCTGTCGGGGGCACCCATTGGGCGGCAGCTACAATGCGGGTGCGCACTGTACCGTGCTCTGGAGCACCCCTTTGCCATGCCAGTGCATGCCATTTGCCTCCATGCATGCCCTAGCATGTCCACTAGTGTCTAGGGGAATCTAGGATGGTAAAACAAGGTGTAAAATGCATTGGATGCTGCCTGGGTTCCTTGGTTGAGAAGAGAAGCTGAGAAAGAGAGGAGAAATTGCTGTCCAGAGGGGTAAAAGGAGAGTTTTACCATGCCAATCATTGAGCTATGGCCATGCCAAGTTTACTAGATGTGATGGAGAACTACTAAGGGTTCTGGTAAAATTTTGAGCTCAAGGTGAAGAGTAAAAGTGGTCAAAATAGTGAATCCTAGAATACACCAGAAGGTGTTTGATGAAGTTTTGGGCAAGCAAAAGGCCTCCACTTCCTTTGGGTTTTAACAGGATAAAATTAGGGGTAAAAATAGGAGTGATCACAAGTTTTGAGCTCATTTGAGAAAAGTTGGCAATACAAATGGTGTAAACCCTAGAAATGTGCAGAAATGCATTTGCTTAGATCTAGCTATGCAAATACATTCCCCTTCATGCACCACTTAATGTGGTGACATATTTTAGGGGCTATAACATGCACAAAATTTTTGGGGCCCAATGGAGAAACTTGGCAATGTAATATTACCAAATTCTTGAAATCAACAGAAATGGTTTTGAGGGGATTTGGACAAGTTAATCTATTCTCCTTGATGCACCACTTGGTGTGGATGCATTATTGGAGGATTAAATCATGTCCACAAAGTTTGAGCTCAATAGTAGGAAGTTGACAATAGAGAGTTGCTCAAATTTGAACCTGGATAGAGAGGTTTTTGGGATATTTTGGTGAACCAAACCAATTGGTATTGATATGAAACTTGGCAATATGACCACATATATCATATGTGACATGCTAAAATTTTCTAGGATTTAATTGAGAATATTTCTTATAGAAATATTTCAAAACCTTGAAACAGACAGATATGGTTTTAAAGGGTTTTATCTAGTATTTTGAACATGACCATGTGTTGAAACTCTTATATATGGATAATATACATCCACTGAGTTTCCCTAATTTTTCTCAATTATTTATAAATCATTTAAATAATTTTTTCCCTATGAAAAACAATTTGTGGCCTTAAGAAAAAGCTTTTAAATAAATTATGAAAATAATCTTTTGTGGTTTTGGGAAGTTATATATAGTAGGTTCCAAATAAAGTATTTGGGGACAAAGATCCACCCAATTTGGGGACTTGCAGTGCAAATCTCAAATCAGGGGGTTTTGCAAACCTAATTTGAATAAAACCTTTTTGGCCAAAATAATATTTTGTAAAAATAGTTTTAAGTCCTATACACATGGCATGATCATTGGACAAGAGTTCTAGGTCAAGGAAAAGAGTTTTGAGAGTAGGAGAGAGTTTTATGAATTATAGAGCACTAGCAAGCAAATCAAACAAGCAAGCAAATAGCACACAATTCAAACATTCAAGTGCACTCAAAAAGTTTTAGTTGGCCCTAATTTTTGAGTCATGATAACTTAGCCATGAGAGGCAAAATACAGGGTGTGACAGACCTACCCCCCTTGCAAGAATCTTGTCCCCGAGATTCCTAGGCTAGGCATAGAAGAGATGCGGAAATTCAGAGGTGAGGTAGTCTTCACGTTCCATGCTGCTTATGCTCCAGCATGGTTGTCCTTCTAGGTCTTGAAGTGCTTGATGATATGTCCTCGAGTGCATCGTTGACTTCGCCTCAGGGTGAACGGGGTTCCAGCAACTTGCTAGGCTTGCCTAATGGTTAAGGGCTTGGTGGACAAGGTCTTGGCAAGGCCTGGCTTGCGTGTGTATCCCAAAGTCAGAATACCTGGCCAAGGGGTGTGTCTGTGTGCTGGTCCTGGGACTGCTCACGGTTAGTGACATCTAGGTGTCTCGCGTTTAGAATAGAAGGGTCAAGTCTTGGTGTAACTTCTCGTTGACGGGGAAGTCCTTATCTTCCTTAGAGTGGGAGGTCTTCAGTCATAGGTGGTCTCCATCCTTCAGAGTGCTGAGGTGTGTCATCGTGGGCTTCTCGTCGAGATCTTCTGCTTGAGTAAGCTTCCCAGGTTGATTCTTCATCCTTCTTTGGTCGTTTGTCTTCATTGTCATGGACGCACGTTTCTGGAGGGTCTTTGAGCGTTTGGTCTACTCGTCTCTCCGTGGCAAGACCTACCCCGAGTCTCGTCCCTAAGACTGAGCTTAAAGACTTGGTGTCAAAACGGGTTCTACTATATGGGAAGGTTTCACTTGGGTTCTAGGTAAGCTGACTATCTAGAAGTATAGAACAACCATCTAGTCCCCAAGGTCCTAGGCTTGGCAAGCGGAGTGAACTACCTTTGACAGGTGGCTTACCATGGTCGAGCCACGGTTTACGTCCTTGATTGAACCAAAAAGGGGCTAACAATGAGGTCATGATAGTCGTTGCACTCCATTCTAGACATCTGAAGGGAGTAGGGATGTCATGCTCATCTTACACCATCAAAGTGGTGGAGTGAGGGGTGTTATCAGCTCCTCGGTCCCTTCCTAGTCAGGAACTAATAGGTGACCATTTAAAGCGAGGGGCTCCTTAATCCTCTTGATGTCCAAGGGCTTCATCGGGCTTGAACGTCGGTGCTTCTGGATATAGTCTAGTTGAGGTAGCTGGCAGAGGAGTGGAGGTTGACTTATTTTGCTTCTTCTTCGTCATTGTCGTGGCTTCGCAATTGCAGTGGTCCTTTATCTTGCTTGGGCAAGAAAGTCTTCTCCTGTAGGGAGGGTGCTTTGCAAAGTCCAACTCCTTCAAGGTGAGACCTTATACTTGAGAGACATGGCAGTTAGTGTTCCTGGGGCTGGTCCAAACTGGACTACATTGTTCGTCCTCTCATTGGGTAAATAAGTATGTCATCCCTGAGGACAAAAACCTATTTCCCGAAGTATCGCATAAACACATTGCTCGTGGGATACATGAGAGGAGCGGGCATTCATCCCGGATGGTCACTAGTATCAAGGGTTTGCGGTCCATCCTAATAGAGGTCTTCGTGGCCACCTTCCTTATGGAAAGGGTGGGTGGTGGTCACGATGGGGTATCAACCATGGTCTAAGGACTTATAGTCCAAGGCCTATCGTCATTATCTGACCGCGTCATGGTCCGGTAAAGATTCGGGGTTTCAAGGAGCTTAGGATGTGAGTGAACGTCTAACATCTTATTCTGAGCACAAGCATTATATGCCAATAGCCTATTACTCCAAACAAAATCACCCTATATCCTCGAAGGTATGATCTCATATAAGTCAACTCCAATATTACACATGCTACTCACATCTCCACGGTTTGAGAGAAGGACTATGATGAAAATCTCATATGCATACTATAGCTAACTCACATATATCCCTATATAAAAATCCTCGGGATAATTTTCAAGCCGCTAAGATTGATCAAGACATTACCAATCCAATATCTTGTTTCCTTCCCACGAATCCAATTAACCGATCCTCGAATATCAACCACTATTACCTGATCCATTACTGCTACAAATCTAGAATCGATGGTGCCCAACATAATCTCCTCAAGTTCATATAATCCACATATCATTGCAAGGACTATTATCACAATATATCCATGAACTTCCAATCTCATGGCCAACTAACTCCAGGGTCGAGCTTATATAGATCCCTAAATCATCCCTAATATCATTCGATTCCTCCTACTATCATCCTCCGAGAAACATGGTATCATTATCAAGATCATTGGACTAAATCCAAATTACTCCGAACCATGTGGTTTAATTAATCCCGCGCACCTAGTAGGTTCACCTATTTAAACCCAAGTTTTACATCTGGTAAGAGCTTACTACTAGTTACTCCAGTCACCATCATATCACCATCAATCCACTATCTACATTACTCGCCAAGGTCGAGTCATTGGTCCATCAAGAGTTTCAGCAGGTAATCATATTGTCCTACTAATCCAATTTGGTCAAGGGGCAAGTAAGTTATGCCACTCTATCAATCTTGATCCACCAAGTTCGTCCACCAACATTAAGCCTCGTAATCCACCAAAGGGTCTCAACTATTTCCTAAAGACATCTATTATGGCTAAATCAAATCATTGTGCACAATTAGTATATCCTCAGAAGGATCCTTCCTATGGCATCAAGGTTCTAGTGCTAGCGAGAATGAAGGATGTGTGTTCACTATGATCACTAGCTCCATAATGAACCCAGCGCAAAGCAGGGGCTATAGAATCTCAATAAGTGCTTTGGCAAATTCGTGTATTAAACACGTGATTGAGAGACTTGTGCTGGGGAGCTTGTGAGGTCTAGGCTAGGCAAGGGAAGGTTTTCTAGTCTTGAGGGAAGAGCCTAATCCCTACGTGGTTGCGTTTCATTGAGTACGTTGAAGTCGAAGTCCTCGATGTCGGTTGCTTGTCGAGGTGGATCCTTGGTGCATCTTGTCTTGCTAGTCTTCAGTTGACGAGAGGGGGAAGAGGGAAAGTAGCATAGAAGAGGGTGCCTAAGGGGGTGGTATAGTGCAAGTGCAATCAAGCAAGTGCCAAAAAAGGTCGAACACAAACACCAAGGTAAGGTAGGTGATATAGTCACGCACTTGTTGCCTAGGGAAGAAGTGTGACTCACACCAAAACGCAAACAGGAAAAACAAGCAACACACATCATGGTTCCATTCGAACCATCATACGGACTCGGCTTCGCATGGGGGACACACGACTTATCCTACCCTAGGGGTTCTCAAACTCAGTAGTCGTGCTCTTCTTGTCTTGGAGAGGAGTCCGCTTAGTCTTCTGGGTCTTCTTCATGTGTCGCTATGTCTCTAGTTGTGGTTCGTCGAAACGATCCTGGTTGCGCCTGAAGAGTCCTTGACGACTTCGGGTCTGGTGTGTTGACGACGAAGGTGATTCTTCACAGCCGTTGTAGACAGGGTCTTCTGGTGTTCTTGTGTTTGTGACAATGCCTTCTTGTCTTCCGAGATGTCGAGAATTCCAGGTAGGCAATCTTTTATGTAATGACATTAACAAGGTATGGTAGAGTTGTATCCCATTGGTGATGTTGATAATATCATCGGCACCAAGAACGGGGGATGATGAGAACCATTTTCCTGCTCACTATAGTGAGGGGGACCAAATGGCAAGGTTCTCATCCACCGGTCGTTACCGATATAACAACAAAAAAGAAAGGATTGCTCTATTAGCGACGCATATCATGAAATTGCATGTCGTGTGCCTTAGTCATCGAAGGCTAAGGTGGCATCATCCTGGGGCTGTGTCGAGGGTGGCACCATGATCTAAGTCTTGACATCCTCATCCTTCGAGAAGGTATCCTCTACTAGTAGCTCCTTGTCATGGGGTCATCAAACTTATGTGAATGTATGGCAAGGTGGCTTCCTTCCAGGTTACCCACGAGGATTTCAAGGAATCCCGTGGTCAGGGCCCCAAGGGTAGTAGCGACCATTTGCAGGGTTTTGAAAAAGTAGACGAGGAGAGTTAAGAGAAAGATGGTGAAAATGCGAAGGCGAAAACCTTGGCTTCCTTTGAAAGTTCGGGAGAGGTGAGAAATATATAGATTTTGTAAGTGATTTTTGAAGGGTCTGGAAAAATAGTTTTGTCCTAACTAACATCCATGCTAACTAAGGGCTTCCTACAGTCAGGATGGCTCTGATACCAGCTCTATTGGGACCCCGTCTCATAAGTCGTGATCACCGAATGTACGTGCATAGTGATCCCAGAGATCAATGCTCACTGAACACACAAAAACTGAATAACAAGAGTCTTACATCCATTACATACCGGTTTACTCTAATATGGCCTTCATGGCCAAGTCTTCATATGATTGTAGCGGAAATCTTCAATGATAGCATGAACCCATGCCATTAGCCTTAACCCTACATGAATTCTGATTGGGAAGCGTCCTAGCTCGCATGTCCGTCACCAAGGTAATCTTCATCATAACCTGATCTTTCTTGGTTGGCCAATAAATAACCAGTGGCAAGCCAATGATTACTTTGAATGTACTCACAAGCAACCCATGTTTGGAATAAGGCAATAACAATGCATGATATAGAACTAATAGGAAGTTTTGTAGAAAGCTAGTTTTGAGTGCAATGACATGATCAAGTAACTTAAGTAAGCATGCATCAACCAAGGCAGGTGTTCATAAGAACACATCACAGTTATCATCATAAGCAGGGGGTTGGACGTCTCATGTTCAACCATCACACCAAGTCCTCAGACTTGTCTCATGTATCGTCTGAACATCTCATGTTCAGTAATGATGCCAAGCCATTCGACTCGACTCAAATATCATCCTTGTCACCACACACACACACACACACACCAAGTTTGTGAAAACATCTGGACGTAGTTTAAGAAGGACCTCCAATTGTCCATGACCGCAGACACGGCTATTCGAATAGTTTTACACTCTACATAGGTTGCACACTTTACCCACAAGATTCGGGGAACTTCTATGTCATCCACGACTCGCAGTATATTATATACCCAAGGTAAGCACCCGAACAATGCCTTTCCCCTGGCGATACTAAACAAAGAGTCCACTCGATTGGTACCCAGCCCTCACGATGTACATCATACGAGCCTTGCTCTAGATCATACCATCCATGAGGGTACCAACGGTGTTCTCGGTGCCTGTACTGACAGCGCATGATCGTCCATTCCGGTATGACCCCGTATCAAGGGTGACCACGCCACTCCCACCACTAGTAATGTGGGCTCCTTGCCAGTACCCACCAAGGTAATCAACAAAGCCCCTTCCCATATAGGGGTAGAGTGGTTGCGCATGTAAGGTTGGGATGGTCAGCAGACCTTAAATCTAATCCCTTTTTGAAAACACACATACTCACTTGCTCCGGTACACCACTTCTTTCTCAAGTGGTCACCCAATTCATCATCATCTCCCTCGGGCATTAGTGGCACCCGACGGGGTTTTCGAGAAGTCTTTGAAATCATTTGTGCTCCCATCACCATGCATAATCCCGATCCCACTTGCATAGCATCTACCAGCATCCTATCTACACCCACCCACATAACCCTCATAAGGTGGTAGGGTCATGCACGATGCAAGTGTCAACAGCAAAAGTATCAGAAGCAATCCACCGGAGGGGTCACTACTCCACATGATCAAATATGACAAAAGTAAGGTGCTATATGTCATGCAATGAAAATGGTTTCTTAACATGGTCAAAGGGCTGCTTGCCTGGCTTAGCAATGTCTTCGAGGTCTTCACCCGCTTCTTGTCCACTCCGAGCATTTCCTCTAGTTCGTCAACTATCGCCGGAAACAACCGCAATAAGCAACACAACAAGCGGAAAATAAAAGTGCTCTATAATTAGGAGTTTTATTTTTCTAGGACTCCTCTGGTCATGAGAAAAATAACCAAGGAGGTTTTGGTGCATGTGGGTCAAGGGGGAGTTTCGAATGGTGGGAATGATGGAAATGATGATCCTTTAAGATGTCAACAGAAAATGTTTTTGTAAAAATGGGTGGAGGCACTCATCAAATATGGCATGCTTTTAGGAACATGTGGGAAGTTGTTTTACTGGATTTGGAGTTGGCATGATTTTTCTATGGATTTGCAAAGTGGATAAATATGAAGAAATGGCCCAATATTTGACATAGCAGAATAAGTGTGAGTAAAAAATGCTCACCACTTAGTGCATGAATTTAGACACACCTAGGGACTTGAATTGCTCCATTTGGAGCTATAGTGGATGATCTATAGATTTTACAAAGTGGTCCTAATAGTTCAAATTTGAATTTAAATTTGAACATTACAGAAAGATGTGGAGTAAAATAATGAAAGTGACACCATTAAATAGGTGGAATTTTTAGGTGGATGTGGAAATTTGAATCATCAAAATTGGAGGTCATATGAATTTTCTATGAATTGATTAGTTCTAAAAAAGAAAATGATTATACCGAAAAGGCTGTAAGGCGCACGGGCGTCTGGTAGCGAACGGGCCGACCCAACACCACCGCGGTGCCCGCACCGTGTCCATGCTGAAGGCGCATTAACTGGAAATTGTTTCCTCCATGGGGAAACGTATGCAGGGAGAAGGCATGGCCACTTATGCCGGGGGCCTGAGCCTTAGCCACTGACCGGCAGGCCCCACTAGTAGGTTCTCCTCCCTCCTCCCGCCGAAGCAGGGGAGGGCAGAGGAGCCCGACCGAGACCGCGCCGGTGCTCTGTCCCGGCGGCGCTCCGGCCATCGGAGGGCTCGGGGCAGCAAGCCGCTCCTGGCTGAGATGTTCCCTGGCCCTGGGGAGGGTCAGGTCGAGGAGGGCATCGAGTGGAGCGGGTGCGGCTAATGGTGACGCAGGGCAGAGGTTCCACCGCCGCGGTTGGAGGAAATGGAAGAAAAGGGGGAGGCCATGGGGGTTCAAGGATGAGGGGAGGACTAAGGAGGACAAAGGGGTGCCCGGGTGCGGCTCTTATGTGGTGAGCTCGGGCTTACCATGGACGGTGCCCACGGGCGTCCCTGGAGTCGGCCTTGGTGGTAGAGGGAGAGGGAGGGGAGGTGTGGATGGCGTTCGTGGGTGTCGTCCAGGTCGAGGGGGACAAGAATGGGGGAGCGGGGTTGTCACGTCCAAGATGCGCGCCTATCCATATTAAGGCACGGGGGCCTCGCAAGGGATACAGGCCCATCTTGTCGTTCGCAAGTATACCATCATTACATCATACATTAAATAAGAGATGAGTATATGACTTGGTTTACACTCGCAACATACTAAATTACAATTCCACACAAGACTTCAAACACCAATATGAAGACAGGGTCCGGCTACGGACAAAAACAAACGATAAAAGCAAATGCAATGATACTATCTCGCTATCCCGAAGATCTCGACCATGATCATGTACTCATCCGGATAAGTCACGTACATCCTACCTCTTTCCTCGTCATACTCCCACTGGAGTTGCGTCAGATCATCCTGCATGAACTCATCTGTACCTGTACCTGGATTGTTGTAGTAATCTGCGAGCCACAAGGACTCAGCAATCATGAACCCGGGTACTGAGACTATTCAAGCTTAAAGGTTGGGATGGGGTATGTGTTTAGTTTTGCATCATCACTAAGCATTTATGGTGGCTAAACTTACGTAACATGAAGATAAATATGTGGCCTACGATGAACGATTGAATCTAGAATGACCTCTATGATCCTGAACACTTACTTACGTCAATCATAACCCCACCATGTTCTCTCTCGGATCATGGTCACGAGCAGAGACGATCACGGTTACTCACACAGTTGGTGCATTTTATTAGAGTTTACTTCAAGTTAACTATAACCGGGTGTTAAACAAATATCCAAGTTGCCACATAACCGCGGGCACGGCTTTCCGAAAGATTTGACCCTATAGGGGTGCTCCAACTAGTCCATCACAAATTAACCACACTCCATTGGAATAGCCTCGACCACGGATCTCGTGATCATCCTAGGCAACTCCAAAGAAATTCCAACACCTCGAGATAGTCCGAAGAAAGTCAGAGCTCCTCATGCAAGACACTCGATAAAGGTAAAACAAGTCCAGCAAGACCACCCGGCCGGCCAGATCCCAATAGGACCCGCGCGTATCTTTGTCTCAGGGCACTACCAGATGGGACTAGCTACAGGGAAAAACCAATCCTCAAGTTGCCTCGAGGCAGCCCCGCAGGCAGCCCGTTTTGGACCAACACTCATGAGGAGCACTGGCCCGGGTTGTTGATTAATTATCCAAGGGGTAGCTAAGCCCTATGCAATTTTATTAAGTTGTTAAGAAAATTTAGTACCAATGTTGGGTCTTGCCAGACAAGTTTTAATCTCAACCAAATAAACAAGGGGGTTCCCATAACAACCCCGAGCATGTTAGGAGCATAAAGTATGGAAACATAACACCGGTAACAAGAAACTATGGCAGTAACAACGGAACAAAACACATAGCAAAAGTCCAAGCCTTCGGCTAATACCAAGATATATATGTGTATTGAATTAAATAACAGATAATATTGTGATATGCCAAATCCATGTTATCACATGGAACAACTTGTACCTGCAACTAAGAACGCTATAAGAGAGGCTGAGCAGCGGTAACTTAGCCAATCAAAGATTTGCTAGGATGTGGAGGGTTAGAGGCTATCATGGCAATTAGGAGGCTGACATTCAAGTGGTAGTTAGTGCAATTGTAACGTTAAGAGCAAGATAACTAGCAAGCGAAAATAGTATCGGGATCCGGGTATGATCATCTTGCCTATTGGTTCTTCAGTGGAACAAGTAGCGGGATCCTTATAGTTGTACTCGCCTGGCTCTTCGTACTCAGGTTCAACATTCACGTCTACCCAAAAGAAACAGCAAGAATAAACAAACAACCATGGTGCAATGCACAAGCAAGAATGATGCATGCTTATTGAAGAGTTTTAGCATGGCAATCCTAACTAGTCATGTTTCACATGCAAATGATTGGTTATTAAAGAATCTGGACAGAACCTTATGTTAAGTTATTTATACATGTATGAACATGGCAAATATGGATGCATCATGCAGAAACGATAAAAATGCATATGAAGAACGTAAGAAACGGAGTTACGGTTCTCACGATACGCTCATGACAAGTTACGAAGGAAAAACACAAATCAAGAAGGACCTGGGCTATTCCTTGGCATTCCAAGGTAGCCACTGGTTAGGCTATGAAAAACCAACCACAATAGAGCCAAATATCAAGCAATTACATGGAGTATAGCTCCCACAAGTCACAAAACAATAAAACCAACAATGTGCCGCCAAACAGCAACATAGGAACTTTCACAACCAACAACTTGAGCTACATGAATCCTACAACAACAAACAAGGTATTGACATAAACTAGATAACATGCTTATCAACTTATCCAACTACACAATCTGGAAAGGAGGCACATATCAATAAGCATGAAGCTCACAAGTTGGCATGATGAAACAGATTTCTGGGACTTAGTGAAAATAACAGTTTTCTGGAATCTGAGTTAACCTGATGGCAAGTTGATAGCATAAACTAATGGTGATGGATACCACCCCATGGCTTGAAAATTAACAGGATGCTAGAAGACAACATACACTTCAAAACACTAGCACTGAGCTTGAGCTAATTCACAACATATCACAAGATAGCAACCACTCTTCATGGCATAAAAATAACAGCAGATTCTCAGACTTGGAAATATTTGGCATGGTGAAAACAGTAACATTAAGTTAGCTACTTTGCAGCAAGTTTCCCACTTATATGGCTGATTCTCATGTCACAAAAAATACCATGGCATAATAGGCATAAAACACTAATACTCCCATGTTGGCACATGCCCCAAAGCAAGCATGGATTAATCATGGCAAAAATGACAAAAAGGCATTATGAGATAAAATAACATTTTTACAAACTTGCTCAAAAGACCAAACCAATAACACCAATGAATTCGATTTTTCTACCCCCAAATTCATGTATCATACCCCTATATTCACATGGAGCATCATGACAACAAGTACATAGCAAATCACCATCCATTCTTATAAGTGAAAACTTACCCTAAATGTACATGAACATAAATGAACCTATCCAGATTTGGTAATAATGCTATAACAGGAAAAGACCTAATTATCACTACCAAACAACATGGCACACATCAACTTAGATAGGGTATGACAAGTGGGGCATGGCCCATTTGTCACACAGACACACACAAACCTACACACCACTACCACACATACACACACACATGGCAAATATGCACAAGTGCATATGGACACACCCAACTCATGAACACACACACCACTATGTGTGTGGGTGCTCATCACACACACATGTGCACACGTATATGCAGAAGTGCATATATGCACATACACATGCATGTAGCACCACACTCACACACATACACTCACACACATATATGTATTCAAGCCCACACACACACATGCACTAGACATACACATGTTTCTAATTGAAGAGAAAAGGGAGAAAGCAAAAAAAACAGCTATACATGGCAGTTATACACATACTTACATACATACCACATCAGAATGAAAAAACAACAGAAAAGAAAAGAAACAAAGAAAAAAGTGGGGTTTTGGGATCGAACCACAGACCTCTGGCTGCACCCCCGAGCCGGTTGCCACTGCGCTACAACGCGTTTTCTGACCAAGTAGGGGACTTGCCCCCTCTAATAATAACCACGACACATTCACTCTGACGAAACTGAAGCTGCGCACACCCGCTCTGACAGAGAACAGCGGCGGCGAATTCTGACGACGAAGGGGCTCTCCTGTGGCGCAGACTGGTAGAGGAGAAAGCGGGGATCTACGGGGAGATGTTCCCCGGCTCGTCTCGCGACGAGGGACAGAGGCGAGGCCCTCAAGGCCCTGCCTTGGACGGAACGGCGGCGGCGCGCAGAGCTACGGCGTCCAAAGATGGCCATGCTACAAAGCGGGGACGCGGAGGCTCACCGAGCAGGGGGTCGACGATGGCTTGGATCGCGGCAAAGAGGAGGAAGAAGGATGATGACGCTAGCCCGAAGCAAAGGAAGAAGCGGCGCGGGAGCACCCTGTCCGCAGCTCCGGCGAGGACGAGGCCGTTGAGGAGGGGAATCCTGCCCCCTCCTAGCGACGGGAATGGAGTGCAAGGACGGTCCGCAGCCTCCACGGCATGCCGGGAGCGGCGGAGGACCACCGGAGACGCGATGACATCGGTGAGGAGGACCGGCGACGATTTCTGAAACTCTGCTCACTCTGAATCCTTACCTACCAGAAGAAGAAGGAGGAGGGAATATGGAGAGGAGGAGAAGAAACACGATGGCGGCGGCGCAAGGAGAAGCGTGGAACCCTAGAGAAGGGGCACGCACACCGAGGGGGGGTTTAATAGGCCCGAGGGAGACGACGATGGATGGCTGAAGCTCACGGCAACGCAAGCTCTCTCTCTGCTTTCCTCCCTGAAGCTGACAGAGACGAATGGTGGGGTAGGTTGCCGCTATCTCGGGGCCGGGCGAAGGGTAGGAAAAGGCCTAGTTCGCTGCTCTCTCTCTCGAAACAAAACCGAAAGGTTTTCCCCATTTAAATAAAACCAGCTCACTTACAAAAGCCCCACAGAAATGATTAAATGGTTTTTTTGATAAAACAAAAACAATTTTCTTACAAGATAAAAGACCCTATTTGTTAAAATTATCAAGCTGATGTTTAAAGCAACTAATTTAAATAGTTTTAAAAACAACAGCCCCTTGTTATTTAAATACCCCAAATACATAAAGCTCAAAACATCTAAAGAACAACACCCACAAGCTTAAAATATTATAGGCTATCACCTAAACATTTTTAAACAATTTAATTAGCAACTTAAATCTGTTGATAAAAGCCAATGGAATAAAAGGGTTATTAGGTTGGATTTGTTAGGAAAGATCAAGAGAGGGGAAAGGAGATGAAGCCCACTCCAACACAACCACAACAACACTCACATATGCACAAGTCAAGAGCACATCACAAATCAATATGCATGCATGATGATGAATGATATGATGCATGAATGCATGAGACAAAGCATGACAAGGAGCAGACTCATTTCATTAACTCATGACAATAAGGTTCACATAAGATTACATGCCATAAAAGGTAGGGGCAGCACTTGGGCTGTCACAACTCTCCCACACTACAAGAGGATCTCGACCCGAGATCTCAGAACGAAAGAACTCTGGAAATTCGGAATGGAGAAGGTCCTCACGTCCCCAAGTAGTTT
Source organism: Hordeum marinum (assembly GCA_022496015.1). Taxonomy (NCBI): domain Eukaryota; kingdom Viridiplantae; phylum Streptophyta; class Magnoliopsida; order Poales; family Poaceae; genus Hordeum; species Hordeum marinum. Next base: position 191,953,763 of record CM039676.1, on the reverse strand, counting down.
CTTTGTCAGAATGATGAGACCACTTCACCTTGAGGAACTTGATAGATTTGTTGCGAGTCTTATGCTCAGTTTCTTCGAGAATTGCCACTGGATGCTCACGATAAGAGAGGTCTTATTGGAGATCAATGTCTTGGAGGTCAATGGTACGCTCGGGAGTCTTGAAGCACCTCTGGAGCTGAGAAACATGGAAGACATCATGCACATTTGCAAAATTTGGAGGAAGCTCCAGTTGATAAGAAAGTCCACCTCTCTTGCCAACAACTTTGAAAGGACCAACAAAGCGAGGAGCTAGCTTCCCTTTAATTACAAACCACTAAGTTCCCTTCATGGGAGAGACTCTGAGATAGACTAGATCATCCACTTGAAATGAAACATCCCGATGTTTGTTATCGTAATAACTCTTCTGTCGGGACTAAGCTGCTTTGAGGTTCTCACGAAAACACGACACATCTCTTCTGCTTTGGTGATCATGTCATTGCCCAATATTTGACGCTCACTGGTTTTAGACCAGTTAAGCAGGGTACGACACTGCCTACCATAGAGAATCTCAAAAGGGGCCTTGCCTAAGCTAGCCTGAAAGCTATTGTTGTATGAGAATTCAGCATATGGAAGGTACTCTTCCCATTTCATGCCGAACGAAATCACACAGGTCTGAGCATATCTTCAAGGATCTGATTGACTCTCTCAATTTGACCACTTGTTTGCGCATGGAATGCAGTGCTGAAATGGATCTTGGTACCCATAGCAGTCTGGAAGGACTCCCAAAACTTGGAAGTAAAGAGGCTTCCACGGTCATATGAGATGATGTGAGGAATACCATGCAAAGATACTATCCTTGACGTGTACAACTCTGCAAGCTGAGCTGCCAAGATAGATTCTTTGACTGGTAGGAAATGAGCAACTTTTGTCAGCTTGTCGATAACCATGAAGATGGCATCATTGCCTTTCTTGGACTCGGGAAACCCAGTGACGAAATCCATCTCCACATGATCGAATTTCCACTCTGGGATAGGCAAAGGCTGAAGAAGACCTGCTGGACGTTGATGCTCCGCCTTCACTCTGCGACAAACATCACACTCATTCACGAACTGAGCAATTTCACATTTCATGCGAGTCCACCAGAGGGTTTTCTTGAGATCCTGATACATCTTGGAACTGCCTGGATGAATGGATAGAAGAGAATTGTGTGCTTCATCCATGATAACCTTCCTGAGATCACCTTTTGGAACCACCAGACGGTCCTCAAAGAACAAGGTGTCTTTGTCATCAACGCGAAAGCACTTATACTTCGGAATGCCCTTGGCCACACCTTTCTTCACTTTCTTCACCATAGCGTCAAGAAGCTGCACTTGGTGAACCTGATCTTCCAGAGTCGGAGAGACTTGAAGATTGGCATGAAATCCTTGCAGAATCATTTGAAGGTTGAGCTTGCGGAAGGCTTCACAAAGCTCGGGTTGAAGAGGCTTCAATATGAGACCGTTGCAGTATGCCTTACGGCTGAGCACGTCTGCAATGACGTTTGCTTTTCCAGGAGTTTACTCAATGCTTGGATTCAAGTCCTCAAGCATTTCCACACAACGAGACTGCTGAAGATTAAGATTGGGTTGAGTGAAAATGTACTCCAAGCTCTTGTGATCGGTGTATACCTCAACTGGTCTACCCAACAACAAATGCCTCCAAGTCATTAGAGCATGCACAACTGCCGCCAACTCGAGATCATGAGTGGGGTAGTTCTTCTCGGTAGGCTTCAACTGACACGAGGTATAAGCAACAATCTTCTTATCTTGCATGAGAACACCACCAAGACCTTGGAGAGAAGCATCACAGAAAACTTGGAAAGGCTTTGACTACTCAGGAGGAACGAGAACTGGAGCTGAAGTCAGTCTCTGCTTGAGCGTATTGAACGCCACATCACACTCAGGAGACCAAACATACTTGACACTCTTCTGGAGGAGATTGGATAGAGGCTTTGCAATTTGAGAGAAGTTCTCCATGCATCTTCTGCAATAACTAGCAAGCCCGAGGAAACTCCGAAGCTGCTTCACATTCTGAGGAGGCTCCCACTTCAAGATTGCCTCAACTTTCTCAGGGTGCACTTTAATTCCTTCGGCAGAGATCACATGCCCAAGGTACACCACGTCATTGAGCCAAAACTCACACTTGGAAAACTTGGCATAGAATCGATGCTCTCTTAACTTGTCAAGCACAAGGCGGAGATGCTCTACATGCTCTTCTTCTGTATCCGAGAACACAAGGATATCATCCAAATAGACCAAGACGAACTTATTCTTGAAAGGAGAGAAAATGAAGTTCATAATTCTTTAGAAGGCTGGAGGAGCATTTGCAAGACCAAACGACATGACAGTGTACTCATAAGAGCCAAAACTTGTCCTGAAAGCGCTCTTAGGAATGCCTTCTTCACGAATGTGAATCTGATGATAACCCATGCGAAGATCAAGTTTCGAGAAAATCTTGGCACCTTTTAGTTGTTCAAACAACTCATTGATGTTGGGAAGTGGGTACTTGTTTCTGATTGTCTTCTTGTTCAATGGACGGTAGTTGACACAAAGTCGGCCCATGCCATCTTTCTTCTTGACAAACAAAAAACCACAACCCCATGGAGAAGAACTTGGTCTGATTAGGCCCAGACGTTCTTGCTCATCTAGCTGCTTCTTGAACTCTTTCAGCTCTTTGAGGCCAAGTTTATAAGGGCACTTGCAGACCGGTTCAGTTCCGGGCTCGAGATCAATCACGAACTCGACTGGCCGGTGCGGAGACATTCCTGGCAATTCTTCTAGAAAGACATCTTCATACTCACAAACCACCGGAATTTGAGAAATCGCCAAGATTTCACCCATCTCATTAAGAGCAAAGAGATGGATTGTGTCATCACGAGCCGTGAAAATAATCACATCTTCTGAAGGATGAGTCAGCTTGACTTCCTTAGCTTGACAATCAACATAAGCCTTGTTCATAGCCAGGAAATCCATGCGAAGGATGAGATCAATATCGGGAATTATCGAGAACAATTGGAGAAGCCAGAAAAGAATAATTTCCCATCTTGATGGACACATCCCGAACCACCATTTTTGAGCTGAGACGCTTCCCGGGGGACACAACTTGCAACGCATTTGGCAAAAACTCCGTGGTAAAACCATGTTTTGCCGCAAAAGGATATGACATGAAACAATGCGATGCACCAGTATCAAACAAAACTTTTGCAGGAATAGAATTAACTGAGAGATTACCCATGATCACTTGAGAAGAATCCTCTGCCTCTGATGCATTCACCATATTCACTCTTGCGGTCTTGGGATTATGCTTCACCATTGCATTGCCTAGAGGCCTGACTGGAGCAGGAGGCGAAAGACGTCGCTGGTTGCACTTGTTTGCATAGTGACCCTTCTGGTGACACTTGTGATAAGTCACCTCAGAAAGTGGACGAACATTGCCTGGAGGAGGAACAAGAACTACCTTGGATGCCTGAGCTCTCTGCTGAAATCCTGGGTTGGGTGGGTGGGAAGAACCATGCCACCGAACTGCTTCTGCTGCTGAGGAGGACGAAACGGAGGAGGATTTGGCACCGAATACTTCCGCTGCTTAGGAACCATCTGAGAGATGGAAGAAGACGAATATGAATCCCTTGAACGCTTCCTTAAGTTCTTCAACTTGAGCTGAGTTGCCTCGACCTTCAAAGCCATGTTGTAGAACTAATCAAACTCACGAGGCCTTTGAAGAACTAGACCTGGCAGAAGCTCATCCTTGAGACCTCCTTTGAACTCATAGATCATCGCCTTGTCATCTGGAACATCTTGCTTAGCATAGCGGGCTAGATTCTGGAACTCGATGTTGTACTGATAGACAGACTTGCTTCCCTGCTTCAGGTGCCTGAACTTCTCACGCATCTCCTCAACAAAGCTTGTCGGAATGTAATGGGCCCCGAAGTCACGACGGAAATCGTCCCAAGTAACAACACGATCGCCCCTGGAATCCTTGTACTGCTACCACCAATCAGTTGCTTGACCCTTGAGCTGGAATGATGTAAATCTGACAAAGTCCTCTGGCCTGACATTGCTGCACTCAAAATGCTTACTCATATCACGGAGCCAGTCATTAGCATCAAAAGGCTCCTCACAATAGGTGAAAGACTTGGGCTGGTTGGCAAGGAACTGATTGAGCGTTGCAAACTGAGGTTGATTCTGAAAACTCCCTTGAAAGCCTTGTTGAACCTGATCTCTTTCTTGCAACAGCCTGAGAAACATCTGAGTGTTCGCATTGGTTGCGGCCATCACAGCTTGCCAAGCTTCTGGAGGAGGAGGCGGTGGCGGGGGTGGTGGAACATCAGCCTGCTCCTCACTTTGGTGGAGCCATCCTAAAGATGGACAAGAACATCAGCACCTCATTGAAAAGATGAATTCAATAGCTGAATCAAATGCTTGAAAGAAATTGAACAATTAACATCATAGCCTTCCTACTGAAAAATTAGTAAGAATGCTTCTTCGGTTCATGATAACATCACCAGATATTAGAAGACACTTGCAATAACACAAAAGTATTGAGCCGATGTTGCTCAGAACAAATGTACATGCCCACATACATCTAAAGAAGATGATCATAGATAACTACAAGATTTCCCACCTAACAACTTCCGAAAACTTTCTGGTGATGCAATCCGGTGTGGGGGATACAAGGAGGAAATATCTCACACAACTAGCAATCCTACACCCCAACTGTATCCATCCTTCAACACATAACCAGAGGCTTTCAGAAATTCATCTAACTCGAATCCTTGAACTCACAACGATACTACACCATGGTGGTACCCTGGACGCCTCCCCAATAATGGGTGAGTCTGACCTTATCTCACCACGAAAAGTATTGAAGTAATTCTGAGCACTCTCCGTCCTGAGATATCAAGGAAGCTGAATGATAATGATGTGCCAACATTCCCTACAGCTCGACTCCCCGGAAGAAATCAAGTCAGACAGGAGGCACCAAGACAGAACACTGTCACATCGGTATCATATAGACTCCAAAATACCCGCATGATCCTAATTTTTTTTTGAGCGAGAAGAGGAGAAGAATAAAAATTCCTAAGAGGAATACCTCACCAGAGCATAGAAGAGGAGTAAAAAGAATCCTACTCTCTGATATAACTAGACTCAAAATAGTTTTTACTAGACTCGACTCGGCCAAGTTCGATCAAGCAAAGGCTCCTATGGTCGTATGGCTCTGAATACCAACTTCTCACGCCCAAGATGCGCGCCTATCCATATTAAGGCACAGGGGACTCGCAAGGGATACATGCGCATCTTGTCGTTCGCAAGTATACCATCCTTACATCATACATTAAAGAAGAGATGAGTATATGAGTTGGCTTACACTCGCCACATACTAAATTACAATTCCACACAAGAGTTCAAACACCAATATGAAGACAGGGTCCGGCTACGGACGAAAACAAACGATAAAAGTAGATGCAATGATACTATCTCGCTATCCCGAAGATCACGACCATGGTCCTCTACTCATCCGGATATGTCACGTACATCCTGCCTCTTTCCTCATCATACTCCCACTAGAGCTGCGTCAAATCATCCTGCACGAACTCATCTGTACCTATACCTGGATTGTTGTAGTAATCTGTGAGCCACAAGGACTCATCAATCATGCGCCCGGGTACCGAGACTATTGAATCTTAAAGGTTGGGATGGGGTATGTCTTTAGTTTTGCAGCAGCACTAAGCATTTATGGTGGCTAAACTTCTGTAACATGAAGATAAATATGTGGCCTACGATGAACGATCGAAACTAGAATTACCTCTATGAGATCCTGAACACTTACTTACGTCAATCATAACCCGACCGTGTTCTCTCTCGGATCATGTTCACGAGCAGAGACGATCACGGTTACTCACACAGTTGGTGCATTTTATTAGAGTTTACTTCAAGTTAACTATAACCGGGTGTTAAACAAACATCCAAGTTGCCACATAACCGCGGGCACGACGTTCCGAAAGATTTGACCCTGCAGGGGTGCTCCAACTAGTCCATCACAAATTAACCACACTCCGCGGGAATAGCCTCGACCACGGATCTTGTGATCATCCTAGGCAACTCCAAAGGAATTCCAACACCTCGAGATAGTCCAAAGAAAGTCAGAGCTCCTCACGCAAGACACTCGATAAAGGTAAAACAAGTCCAGCAAGCCCACCCGACAGGCTAGATCCCATTAGGATCCGCGCGTATCACTGTCTTAGGGCACCACCAGATGGGACTAGCTACAGGGAAAAACCAATCCTCAAGTTGCCTCGAGGCGGCCCTGTAGGCAGCCCGTTTTGGACCAACACTCATGAGGAGCACTGGCCTGGGTTGTTGATTAATTATCCACGGGGTAGCTAAGCCCTATGCAATTTTATTAAGTTGTTAAGCAAATGTAGTACCAATGTTGGGTCTTGCCAGACAAGTTTTATTCTCAACCGAATAAACAAGGGGATTCCCATAACTACCCCGAGCATGTTACGAGCGCAAAGTATGTAAACATAACACGAGTAACAAGAAACTATGGCAGTAACAGCGGAACAAAACACCTAGCAAAAGGCCAAGCCTTCAACCAGTACCAAGATATATATGTGCATTAAATTAAATAACAAATAATATTGTGATATGCCAAATCCATGTTATCACATGGAACAACATGTACCTGCAACTAAGAACGCTATAAGAGGGGCCGAGTAGCGGTAACTTAGCCAATCAAAGATTTGCTAGGATGTGGAGGGTTAGAGGCTACCATGGCAATTAGGAGGCTGACATTCAAGTAGTAGGTAGCACAATTGTAATGTTAGGAGCGAGATAACTAGCAAGCGAAAATTGTTGGGGAACGTTGCATGGGAAACAAAAAAATTCCTACGCACACGCAAGATCTATCCATGGTGATGAGCATCTACGAGAGGGAGAGTGGATCTACGTACCCTTGTAGAGCGCTAAGCGGGCAGCGTTAAGAAATGCGGTTGATATAGTCGAACGTCTTTGTGATCCAAATCGCCGAGCATCCCGTGATCTAATCACGATCCGTCCCGATCTAGCACCGAATGGACAGCACCTCCGCGTTCAGCACACGTACGGCTTGATGACGATCTCCGCCTTCTTGATCCCGCAAGAGGGGGCGGAGAGGTGGACAAGTTCTTCAGTAGCATGACGGTGTTACGGCGATGGTGGTGGAGTTGTTCCAGCAGGCCTTCGCCTAAGCATTGCAGAAAACCGATCTAGAAAAGAAACTATGCACTAGAGGGGAGGGCAGCACGTGGCAGAAAATCTTGTGCAAAACCCCTCAAAACCACTAGTATATATAGGAGGAGGGGAGGAGGAGGCTTGGCCCTCAAGGAGCCATCCCTATGGTTCGGCCGAACCAGGAGGGAGGAGTCCTCCTCCTCCACTCCTAGTAGGATTAGGACTCCTTCCTTATTTGGCCCTTTTTGCCTTTTTCCACCTTTTTCCTTTTGGGATTTTCTTCCCAGCCGCATGGGCCTTGTGTGGGACTTCCATCAGCCCACTAAGGGATGGTATTCACCCTCCCACGGCCCATGTAGCCTCTTGGGTCGAAATACCCCTCCCGATGGTCCCCCGGTACACTACCGGCACTCCCGGTACATTACCGATGAGCCCAAAACTTTTCCGACGACCAAAACAGGACTTCCTATATATCAATCTTTACCTCCGGACCATTCCGAAACTCCTTGTGACTTCCGTGATCTCATCCGGGACTCCGAACAACCTTCGGTCACCACCATGCATAACTGTATACTACCGAAACGTCACCAAACCTTAAGTGTGCAGACCCTGTGGGTTCGAGAACTATGTAGACATGACTGAGACATCTCTACGGTTAATAACCAATAGCGGGACCTGGATGCCCATATTAGTTCCTACATATACTACGAAGATCTTTGTCGGTCGATCCTCTATGTCAAGGATTAAGTTAATCCCGTATGATGTTCCCTTTGTTCTTCGATATGTTACTTGCCCGAGATTCGATCGTCGGTATCTGTATACCTAGTTCAATCTCTTTACTGGCAAGTCTCTTTACTCGTTCCGTAATACAAGATCCCATGGCTAACACTTAGTCACATTGCTTGCAATGCTTATTGTGATGTTGTATTACCGAGTGGGCCCTGAGATACCTCTCCGTCACATGGAGTAACAAATCCCAGTCTTGATCCATGTCAACCCAACAGACACCCTCGGAGATACCTGTAATGCACCTTTATAGTCACCCAGTTACGTTGCAACGTTTGATACACACAAGGCACTCCTCCGGTGTTAGATGAAAATAATTTATATATGAAAAATGATCAGAAAAATCCAATGAAACTATTTATGCCATGATCATGCATGTTTGAACAAGTTAACACCACCAAGTAGGACATTTTGTGATTAGGGCAATACACGATTTATCGTTTGGAGTTGGAATTCAAACTTGTTTGAATTCCACTTCAACTAACCTAGATAATTATTCCTCTAGGTCAATTAAGTACCTTAATTTTTCATGTCATGCATCATGTTTGTTGCATGCATTGAATGTGTTCCTTTCTTGTTTTACCGGTGGTGTTCCCTCTCGGTAGACGATGGTACTCACGATGTGAACGTTGACACTAATGAAGAGAAGTAATATCTTCAGGATTGTCAGGCAAGCAAACCCCCTTGAGCATACTGATATGAACCCACTCTCTCGCTCCTGCTCTCTTTTATTGCATTAGGACAACAACGATTCAACTGTTACATGTTCCCGTTAGTTGAACCCATTCCTTTGCATGACCTATCTTTGCCACAGTAAATAGTTAAAACCACTTAGCATGAGTAGCAACTGCTTGAGCCCTGTTGTGCTTACTCATCCATGCTTGATTACTATGCCTGCTATGCTTAGAGTTGTGTCGGGTCTGATCCATCTGGGCGATGAATTGGAATGGTGGTGAACATGTCCTACTGTGTGAGAGCTAAGTTGTGAACACATTTTGGTAAAGGTAGCAACGAGAGGCCATGTAGGAGTACATGGCGGGTTGTCTCATTGGGACCTTCTTTAGGAACTGAGTTCTATATATGTTATCCAATACAAGATACTACCGCGCATTCGGATCCTTAATTGACCCTCTCGGCGTATTAATCGCCTTGATCTCTATCGAGGAGTTGCAACTAGTTTCTGGTGTTTGTAGGATGTGCTGGCGGCCATGCATAGCGCTGACCGGATGGGTAGGCTATGGTGTGGTAGATGCACCGTGGCACGGTGTACTAAGCGCAGTACCAACTATCGAGGTGGGCTTGGGAACCCTGCGCACATCGTTTGAGGCCATAGCGGAAACTTCGGCCGGACTTCCATGCGGGTTCAGTCTCATATAGGCGATAAACTTGGACTAGGGTCTTGTGTGGTTGACGGTCTTGGCCGACGCCCACGCCAGTGCTTCCGCTTGAAGGTTGCCGAGATGCATGACGTGCATATGGTGATAAGTGGTGAGAGTGTGTGTGAAGAAGTATACCCCTGTAGGGTGAAATAGTCTGTTCGAATAGCCGTGTCCTCGGATATGGACTACTTGGAGAACTTATGTGGTTCATAGACAAGTAAAGTGGATACTCTAAAAATACGCAAGATAAGTGTGAGTGCTATGGATGGCCTTCTCGTAGGGAGACGGAAGTGGATCCATAGTGGTGTATTGATTGGAGAATATGTGGACTCGTGTGCGCTATCCCACCTCAAAGATACTACTTGTAGTCATAGTATAGGTTAGCCAAGAGTCAAAGCTGGCTTGCTGCAATAAACTCCACAACCCCCTTCATTGATACAGATGCATATGTAGTTAGTTCTGATGTAAGTCTTGTTGAGTACCCTTGTCCTCATGTTTGCTTAAATATGTTTTCGCAGAGGAGACGTTAGTCTCATTAGTGGCACTTATGACGTGAAGTTCGATGTTGACCGGATTAGCTTGGGAATCCCAGACAGAGGTCTGATACCTTTGGTAGGGTCGTTGTAGCTTTTCAGGCTCCTTTAGCCACTTTTGTAGATGTTTGTACCCAGACATGTTTAAATTCCGCTTGTTTGTTTGAATGCTCTGAATGTTGGGTCTTGTGACCTCTGCTTGTAACATCTTATGTGTTGGCTCTTTCGAGCCTTCTAAATAAATGTTGTATGGTTATGTTGTGATGCCATAGTTGTATCTATGCATATCGGGCTTGTCATGTGTACGTGTGACGTGCAACGGTATGTATGGATCCGACATCTAGTTGTGTGCCTTTAGTAGCACTCTTTACGGGGAAATGCCTCTTTGTTCTTCCACCGAGCCTTGGTAGCTTGCTACTGCTCTGGACACATTGATTGACCGGCATGTATCCTTCTTTGCTGTTGTGTCTGTCCCTTTGGGGAAATGTCTCGTAGTGTAATGGAGTCCCTGTAGCCTCCTACGACTCGTCTACGTGCAGTGATGACATTTATGTACCATGGCGTAATGGAGTCCTTGTATCTTGTTGTGACTCGTCTACACACGCTAGAGATCGACACCTGCATTGTTGGGTTACATATGCCTATCCCTGTACGGATGTGCCACTTGGGTTCTATGACTAGTCATGTCGGCCCGGGTTCTTTGACATTTGAATGCTAGCGACACATTCACATAGGTGAGTCAAAAGACGCAAACGGTCCCGGCCTAGGTAAGGTGACAACCGTGGAGATAAACGTGCGTGAGACCGCAAAGTGATGTGATGTGTTACATGCTGGATTCTTATGGCTTAGGATCGGGGTCCCGACAACTTTGGTATCAGAGCTTGACTGGCTGTAGGATTACCAAGCCAAATTGTTTGATGTTGAGTCTAGAACTGCTTTAGTTATATAAGGGAATTGATGGTGGAAGGGAACGTAAAGCTCTTTTACTCTTTTCCTTGTGTCATTCTAATTCTGAGTCACCCTCTTCTTTATTCTACGGGGATTTAGAACTAGGCTCCTTATCTATTTATCAGGATGACGCGTTACTATGCTGGAGACCTATAGGAAAGATGTTGTCTTTCTGGATCAATGTCTCTATAAGAATTCATATCTTGTTGTCAGTTTTCTTGTGCAGGTTGCCTCATATTTCATTCCCGTACAGCCGTTATGCTGTCCGAGTTATCCAAGGTTTATAAATTATCTGATGCAATTGCAAAACTCTTTCATCTTGAGTCAATGTGTTTCAGGCCAGACAAAGCACACTAATTGTTGAGTTGAGGTATTATATAACCTCGACGTGTTTGATGAAGGTAATTAGGAAACCATGTTATACAAGTGAACTACCCAACAGTCTAGTTATGTCTTCTCTTCCCAGTGTGATAACTCTGGCCATCGTTATCGAACGCATGCTGTGATGCTACTTAGTCAGTAGGTACTCTATTTCTGGGTTCACGAACCCAATGATCATTCTGTTCACCTCCGTTGATAGTATTTTCTCGTTCCTTTAGGATATTAGTAACCTTGTTATAGTCTTCAAGGTTCGTGGTATATCATTCTTCCTATACCATGATCCATTATGGCAGAAGTTTCTTGTGATCTTAATATCACAACAAGAGTGCTCGTGATGAGTCCTCCATTTCATAGTTGTGAGCCCGCCAATTCTTTCATTTCTGCATGGATTATCCGGAAGAAACATGTTGAACTCCGTTTGACATATTCAATCCATGCATCTATGACTCAGGAAAAATCAGGTGCTCTTGAGTTGTCCTTCTTCAATTGTATTCTGACCTTTATCTATCAATGGATAGTCAAGGGTATGTCATGCATTGTCTTATCGATGTCAACTATTCTTGTGGTCTGTCAAGCCATTCTATTTCAGAATGACTAGGAGAAGCAAACTCGCGTACCTTGTCCATTTCTAGGATTGGGTCAAAGCAGTTGTATCCCGCAGCTCAAAATGCCAATCCAGCTTTTGTTCTGTTCTACCCTGAGGTATTACCCTTTTCATGTCAAGATCATCTTGAGAACTGCACTCCCTCTTATGAAATCTTGATGTAGTGATACTTCTCACCATCATCATTCATTCCCCAGTCTCTGTGTTGTTTGCAACCAGTATACCGACAAGAGAATCATGATGTGTGAAATCAATACTCCTAGCAACTTTGTTGCTTGGTAGTTAATGGACAATAATCTCACTCTTGGTGTGATGGTCATTGAAGCGTCATACTAAGAATGATCGTGCTACCTAGTCCATTTTCCATGGTGCACTTTTCGGTCAATGAGTTAGGATTGTGTCAATCCTTCGCTCTGTTGATCGTATCGTCTTGCTTTGAAAAGCAAGATTGTTCTTGATCTTGACAACATATTGGTGGATCATGATTTTCCGACTATCTTATCGGAAGTATTACCAAGGTGTTCCTTGACCGTTATGTTGAGTTCGTGATCAAGATGGTTTTTCTATAAACCATCCCTTCTCCAAGAATCTGTGTTGGATACCCCTAAACTAGTTGGTTAAGCTAAACAACAACTTGGAGAGTTGGAAGATAGAAGCTTGATCTAACTTAGCTCATGTTAAAGGGATATCTTGTGTTTTTGTGATTGTGTGTGTATAAGAAAGATGATATCTTCATCTACTGATCCTTCAGATCAATTGTTGCACCTGCTGTCTTGCTCAACCTTTGATTTGAGTATGGGTTATCGTCAAATCAAAGTCAGAACCAAAGATATTCCTAATGTTGTTTTACCGTGGATGTATCCTCAAGCATACACCATTATATCTTTTGGTCTGACCAATGCTATCACCTTGTTTCCATAGTTGTGGAATTCCATCTATATGGATATCTGGATGAATTGTTGTTAATCCCATCAACAAAATTTTCATCTATTCCATGACTCATGATGAACATGAAGCTAGTGTTGGAAACATTGTAGGCATATCTTTATGTTCCGTTCGTGAAGTATTTGTTAGGTGTAATAAGTGACTCCCTCTTAGTTCACGTGCATTAGATGCAAGTTGCTACCGTGAATTCGAGGAAAGTTATCTTGTTTCGTCCGGAATCGTCTCAAGTCAATCATGCATGTGCGAAGTATGCTATGGTTTGATAGCTTTGCAACCTACAATCCATATGCATTTCCTAGCACCTAAGCCATTGATTGTCTTGTTCAAGGAAAAGAAGTTAAGTGCTACTCCCGAAGGTACCAGATGGACTTGCATCGGACTTTGCTACCTCCAATGATGGTTCCATCCAGAACTCGGTAGTGTTTTGTTGTAAGATTTCTATGTGGTCTCAATTGTCTTGGACAGTGTGATCACATGTGTCTTGCAATCCAGCTCATGTTTTGGAGTTGGCTTCCGCAGTTCATTTCCTGAGAATCTTGCAACATCATCTCTTTGATTTGCGTTGCAACCTTTCCACTTGAGACATGCTGAGTCTGGAATATTTCGACACCAATCAAATCTGAATCTCAGGCAGATATAATGGTTGGGACGTTTCCCCAAGAATTATAATATTGGTCTCTCTGTAACTCGGCAAAGGGATGTTGTGGCTACATACCTCTCTAGAAGACCTACTATTATAATATCTTGTTTCAGCAACTTGGCCACCTCCCCATGAGGACCTTGTATGACTTGCCCTAGAAGTTGTTTCTCATGGACCCTTTGAGATCCCGAAGTCCGACCTTTTTACTTGATGTTCTAGATACCAAATGTTACCTATAATTGGGTTATGCTATTCCATCAAGGAGAACATTAGAAGCAGAGTGCTAAATGTCTCTCGGTCGATCATCTAGATTTCGCTCATTGGCATAACTAAGATGAAAGCTGAGAAAGTGTTGTCTTCCTTTTCATTTGCATCCTCCATCATTATTCATCATGGTAGTATGAGGTGTTGCCAGGATCCTTGGCACGGATGTTGGTAAAAACCCTGATGAATATGGAAATGCTCAAGTTCTTGAGAGCACGCTCAGACACTGGGTTATACTCTCTGTTTTAACTGGAATTTGCCTTCCGTTGCTGAGTTGTTTTATAACTCTAGTTTTCCCTTCGATCTGAGTATGCCATTCATTGAATTCCTTCGAACAATTGTTTGTGAATTGCCTTAGGTTGTCATAAAGAGTTTCAGTGATCTTTGGATCAAAAGTAATTCTTTTTGCCACTTAAGGGATAATCCTACGAGTCACCTTCTCTAAGGTGCCCGCTATGGTATGAAGGGCAATTAACTCCTCGCTACATTCAAACCCCTTCACCATATGCTTTAGCGTGGAACTATTGCCTACCAATTGAACCTCCGTCATTTGTCTCATTCATTGTTCTCGACGTGTATTTTGTGTCCCAGCTCGAGAGATGTTATTATGTCTCATTCCATGAGTTGGTCATGAGTCGCTCGATCTTTGTAAAGATCGATTTTTGTAGAGCTTTCTATCCTTGTTGTCTTTCTCTTGGATGAAGATCCCGAAGGCAAAGATGTCAAGATCAGCATAATGCAATGAATCAACAGCTGCGAGGAGGGCACGTGGACCAAGAAGGTTGTGGTAGTTAGTGTCCCCCTCTGTTCTCTTACCCTACACTTGAATCTTGGGACGAGATTCTTGTTTAGTGGGGGTGAGTTGTCATAGCCCTAGAAATTGCTTGTATTAGTTGCATCATTGATCATTCATTCCATCATGTTTAACTTCAAATGAATATGAAATGGGGATTAACAGAAACCCTAGCACCTCACCTAACCAAACAATTCAAATAGTTGTGAATTTTTCAATGAATATAAAATGCCTTCAAAAATGTTCACTATTATTAGAAAATGTTGGCAACAACATTTCAGGTGACATTTGAATTTTCACAATAGTGTGAGCATTTTAAAGATGAGTCCTAATGCTACTGAAATTGTGAAATAAAGCATTTCAATTATTTTAGTCAACCAAAAATGCTGAAACATTTTTAGGAGGTTTGAAATATTCAAACTACACTCCATAAAATGTGTTGGTATTTTTTTGCTAGGTAATTGTGGCCCAAACAAAAATGAAACAAATGTTAGACATAAATAAGAGAGGCAAATTAGAAAAGAGAGAGAGAGAGAGAGAAAGAGTACCTACGACCCACCTGACAAGCCCAGCCCACCAGGGGCATCCCTGTCTTCTACCTCTTGCCAGAAGGTAGAGGAGAAGCAGGGGACGGTGCCTGCGGCCTCGCGCCATGCCAGCAGCCTGCCTGGCCATTCTCAAGCCAGCGCGATGAGGGGATTGACCTGCCCGCATTCGTCCGGATCTAGAGGACTCCTCCATTTCCCTCCTCCGTCCTGCTTCGCCTTCTCTTTGCCATGGCCGAGGCATCCGCGAGCTCGGCGTCGCCGCATCCGTAGCCACCGCACCCCTCTCGCCCCCCTCTTGCTATCCACGAGCCCCAACTAGACCCCCTGGACCTTCAGATGAGCCCTACAAGCCGGAACACTCTGGAGCAATGCCATTGCCGCCATCTTCTCCACCTCCGGCCGGTGGATGTCGTCGCTGATTCGCCGCCGCAGGAGCCTCCCCGAGCCCGCCCACGACGCCATCGAGCCCCCCGTGAGCCGCCGCGTCCATTCCCCCTCTTCCCCAGCTCTTCTCGTGCCCCCTAGGCCCTAGCGTTGCCATGGCCGAACTCCGGCCGTCGCAAAGGTCGCCGTGGCCGTCGTCCCCGGCCACCCCGAAGCCTCCCGCGTGCTCCCCTGGATGTGCGCGGGGATGGGCTCCCCTCTCGTGCCCTCAGCGCCACTAGCCACCCCCTGTAGCGCCGCCTCGAGAAATGCCGGCGAGCCACCGCTGCAGAATTTGGTCACTGGTGGCTAACCCCGGCCGATCTGATGCGGCGTGATTAGCTTAAGAGCTAATCACCCATTAACCCCCCCTGTTAGTTTAATTAACCCATAGTCAATGGCAAGTCACTCACTTGCGGGTCCCACCGGTCAGGTTTGACTGGGACCGGTTCCGTTGACCGATAACGTCACAGTGACCTCATGCTGACGCATTAATCCAACTCTGAAATTTAAATAAATCTTAAATGATTTATTTATTTCAAAAAATGTTTAAAACTTCTAAAAATCATAGAAAATAATCTGTAAGTCAGGTGAAAATAATTTATATATGAAAAATGATCAGAAAAATCCAGTGAGTATGTTTATGCCATGATCATGCATATTTGAACAAGTTAACATAACCAAGTAGGACATTTTGTGATCTAGGCAATATACGATTTATCATTTGGAGTTGGAATTCAAACTTGTTTGAATTCCACTTCAACTAACCTGGATAATTATTCCTCTAGGTCAATTCAGTAACTTAATTTGTCATGTCATGCATCAGGTTTGTTGCATTGCATTGAATATGTTCCTTCCTTGTTTTACCGGTGGTGTTCCCTCTCGGTAGACGATGGTATTGACGATCTGAACGTTGACACTAATGAAGAGAAGTAATATCTTCAGGATTTTCAGGCAAGCAAACCCCCTTGAGCATACTGATATGAACCCACTCTCGCTCCTGCTCTCTTTTATTACATTAGGACAACAACGATTCAAGTGTTACATGTTCCCGGTAGTTGAACCCATTCCTTTGCATGACCTATATTTGCCACAGTAAATAGTTAAAACCACTTAGAATGAGTAGCAACTGCTTGAGCCCTGTTGTGCTTACTCATCCATGCTTGATTACTATGCCTGCTATGCTTAGAGTTGTGTCGGGTCTGATCCATCTGGGCGATGAATTGGAATGGTGGTGAACATGTCCTACTGTGTGAGAGCTAAGTTGTGAACATATTTTGGTAAAGGTAGCAACGAGAGGCCATGTAGGAGTACATGGCGGGTTGTCTCATTGGGACCTTCTTTAGGAACCGAGTTCTATATATGTTATCCAATACAAGATACTACCGCGCATTCGGATCCTTAATTGACCCTCTCGGCTTATTAATCGCCTTGATCTCTGTCGAGGAGTTGCAACTAGTTTCTGGTGTTTGTAGGATGTGCTGGCGGCCATGCATAGCGCTGACCGGATGGGTAGGCTATGGCGTGGTAGATGCACCGTGGCACGGTGAACTAAGCGTAGTACCAACTGTTGAGGTCGGCTTGGGAACCCTGCGCACATCGTTTGAGGCCATAGCAGAAACTTCGGCCGGACTTCCATGCGGGTTCAGTCTCATATAGGTGATAAACCTGGACTAGGGTCTTGTGTGGTTGACGGTCTTGGCCGACGCCCACGCCAGTGCTTCCGCTTGAAGGTTGCCGAGATGCATGACGTGCATATGGTGATAAGTGGTGAGAGCATGTGTGAAGAAGTATACCCCTGCAGGGTGAAATAATCTGTTCGAATAGCCGTGTCCTCGGATACGGACTACTTGGAGAACTTATGTGGTTCATAGACAAGTAAAGTGGATACTCTAAAAATACGCAAGATAAGTGTGAGTGCTATGGATGGCCTTCTCGTAGGGAGACGGAAGTGGATCCATAGTGGTGTATTGACTGGAGAATATGTGGACTCGTGTGCGCTATCCCACCTCAAAGATACTACTTGTAGTCATAGTATAGGTTAGCCAAGAGTCAAAGCTGGCTTGCTGCAATAAACTCCACACCCCCCTTCATTGATACTGATGCATATGTAGTTAGTTCTGATGTAAGTCTTGTTGAGTACCCTTGTACTCATGTTTGCTTAAATATGTTTTTGCAGAGGAGACGTCAGTCTCATTAGTCGCACTTATGACGTGAAGTTCGATGTTGACCGGATTAGCTTGGGAATCCCAGACAAAGGTCTGGTTCCTTTGGTAGGGTCGTTGTAGCTTTTCAGGCTCCTTTAGCCACTTTTGTAGATGTCTGTAGCCAGACATGTTTAACTTCCGCTTGTTTGTTTGAATGCTCTGAATGTTGGGTCTTGTTACCTCTGCTTGTAACATCTTATTGTGTTGTCTCTTCCGAGCCTTCTAAATAAATGTTGTAATGTTGTATGGTTATGTTGTGATGCCATAGTTGTATCTATGCATATCGGGCATGTCATGCGTACGTGTGATGTGAAACGGTATGTATGGGATCCAACACGTAGTTGTGTGCCTTTAGTAGTACTCTTTACGGGGAAATGCCTCTTTGTGCTTCCACCGAGCCTTGGTAGCTTGCTACTGCTCCGGACACATTGATTGACCGCCATGTATCCTTCTTTGCTGCTGTGTCTGTTCCTTCGGGGAAATGTCTCGCAGTGTAATGGAGTCCTTGTAGCCTGCTACGACTCGTCTACGTGTACTGATGACATTTATGTCCCATGGCGTAATGGAGTCCTTGTAGCTTGCTATGACTTGTCTACACACGCTAGAGATCGACACCTGCAATGTTGGGTTACGTATGCCTGTCCCTGTACGGATGTGCCACTTGGGTTCTATGACTAGTCATGTCGGCCCGGGTTCTTTGACATTTGAATGCTAGCGACACATTCACATACGTGAGTCAAAAGATGCAAACGGTCCCGGCACAAGTAAGGTGGCAGCTATGGAGATAACCGTGCGTGAGACCGCAAAGTGATGTGATGTGTTACAGGCTGGATTCTTATGGCTTAGGATCGGGGTCCCGACAATCCAGATTTGGTAATAATGCTATAACAAGAAAATACCTAATTATCACTACAAAACAACATGACACACATCAACCTAGATAGGGTATGAAAAGTGGGGCATGGCCCACTTGTCACACACACACACATACCCAAACCTACACACCACTACCACACGTACACACACACATGGCAAATATGCACAAGTGCATATGGACACACCCACACTCATGAACACACACACCACTATGTGTGTGGGTGCTCATCACACACACACACATGTGCAGACATATATGCACAAGTGCATATATGCACAAGTGCATATATGCACATACACATGCATGTAGCACCACACTCACACACATACACTCACACACATATATGTATTCAAGCCCAACCACACACATGCACTGCACATACACATGTTTCTAATTGAACAAAAAAGGGAGAAAGCAAAAAACATACCTACACACGACAGTTATACACATACACAGACATACATGCCACATCAGAACAGAAAAAAATAAAACAACCGAAAAGAAAAGAAACAAAGAAAAAAGGGGGGTTTTGGGATCGAACCACAGACCTCTGGTATGCACCCCCGAGCCGGTTGCCACTGCGCTACGGCGCGATTTCTGACCAAGTAGGGGACTTGCCCCCTCTAATACTAACCACGACGCATTCACTCTAACGAAACTGAAGCTGCGCACACCCGCTCTGACAGAGAACGGCGGCGGCCTAATTCCGGCGACGGAGGGGCTCTCCTGCGGCATGGACTGGCAGAGGAGAAAGAGGGGTTCTATGGGTAGACGTTCCCCGGCTCGTCTCGCGACGAGGGGACAAAGGCGAGGCCCTCAAGGCCCTGCCTTGGACGGAACAGCGGTGGCACGCAGAGCTATGGTGTCTGAAGCTAGCTATGCTATGTAGCGGGGACGCGATGGATCACCGAGGAGGGGGTCGACAATGACTTGGATCACGGTGAAGAGAAGGAAGAAGTATGATGACGCTGGCCCGAAGCAGAGGAAGAAGCGGCGCGGGAGCACTCTATCCGCAGCTCCGGCGAGGACGAGGCCATCCAGGAGGGGAAGCCCGGCGCCTCCTAGCAATGGGAATGGACTGCACGGACGGTCCGCGGCCTCCACGGCTTGCCGGGAGCGGCGGAGGACCGCCGGAGATGCGAGGACGTCGACGAGGAAGACAGGCGACGATCTCTAAAACTCTGCTCACTCTGAATCCTTACCTAACAGAAGAAGGCGGATGGAAGATGGAGAGGAGGAGAAGAAACGCGATGGCGGCAGCGCAAGGAGAAGCGCGGAACCCTAGAGAAGGGGCACGCATGCCGAGGGGGGGGGTTAAAAGGCCCGAGGGAGACTGCGATGGACGGTTGAAGCTCACGGCGACGCAAGCTCTCTCTGCTTTCCTCCCTGAAGCTGACGGAGACGAACGGCAGGGCAGGTTGTCGCTATCTTGTGGGCTCGGCCAGACGAAGGGAAGGAAAAGGCCCAGTTTGCTGCTCTCCCTCTCACAAAACAGAACCGAAAGGTTTTCCCCATTTAAATAAAATCAGCTCACTTACAAAAGCCTCATAGAAATGATTAAAAGGTTTTTTTGATAAAACAAAAGCACTTTTCTTACAAGATAAAAGACCCTATTTATTAAAATTATCAAGCTGATTTTTAAAGCAACTAATTTAAATTGTTTTAAAAACAACAGGCCCTTGTTATTTAAATACCCCAAATACATAAAGCTCAAAACATCTAAAGAACAACACCCACATGCTTAAAATATTATAGGCTATCTCCTGAACATTTTTAAACAATTTAATTAGTAAGTTAAATCTCTTGATAAAAGCCAATGGAATAAAATGGTTATTAGGTTGGGTTTGTTAGGAAAGATAAAGAGAGGGGGAAGGAGATGAAGCCCACTCCAACACAACCACAACAACACTCACATATGCAACAAGTCAAGAGCACATCACAAATCAATATGCATGCATAATGATGAATGATATGATGCATGAATGCATGGGACAAAGCATGACAAGGATAAAATTCATTTCATTAACTCATGACAAAAAGGTTCACATAAGATTACATGCCATAAAAGGTAGGGGCAACACTTGGGCTGTTACATGGGCATGCTCTAGCAGGGCCCCGAGCTCGCGCGCCCACTGGCCGAGCTGGCGGTGAAGGGCGAGCTCAGCAGGGGGAGAAGGAGGGCAAGGGAGGAAGGGGCCGACCGCTAGACGTGTCACGCATGCCGAGGTGGTTTCAAGGGACAGCACCACGAGGCCCAAGGCTGTCGGGGGCACCCACTGGGCGGCAGCTACAGTGCGTGTGCGCATTGTAGCGCGCTCTGGAGCACCCCTTTGGCATGCTAGTGCATGTCATTTGCCTCTAGGCGTGCCCTAGCATGTCCACTAGTGTTTAGGGGAATCTAGGAGGGTAGAACAAGGTGTAAAATGCATTGGACGTTGCCTGGGTTCCTTGGTTGAGAAAAGAAGTTGAGAAAGAGAGGAAAAATTTCTGTCCAGAGGGATAAAAGGAGAGTTTTACCATGGCAATCATTGAGCTATGGCCATGCCAAGTTTACTGGAGGTGAAGGAGAACTACTAAGGGTTCTAGTAAAATTTTGAGCTCAAGGGGAAGAGTAAAAGTGGTCAAAATAGTGAATCCTAGAATACACCAGAAGGTGTTTGATGAAGTTTTGGGCAAGCAAAAGGCCTCCACTTCCTGTGGGTTTTAAAAGGATAAAATTAGGGGTAAAAATAGGAGCGATCACAAGTTTTGAGCTCATTTGAGAAAATTTGGCAATACAAATGTTATAAACCCTAGAAATGGGCAGAAATGCATTTGCTTAGATCTAGCTATGCAAATACATTCCCCTTCATGCACCACTTAATGTGGTGACATATTTTAGGGGCTATAACATGCACAAACATTTTGGGGCGCAATGGAGAAACTTGGCAATGTAATATTACCAAATTCTTGAAATCAACATAAATGGTTTTGAGGGGATTTGGACAAGTTAATCTGTTCTCCTGGATGCACCACTTGGTGTGGATGCATTATTGGAGGATTAAATCATGTCCACAAAGTTTGAGATCAATAGGAGGAAGTTGGCAATGCAGAGTTGCTCAAATATAAACCTGGACAGAGAGGGTTTTGGGATATTTTGGTGAACTAAAACAATTGGGATTGATATGAAACTTGGCAATATGACCACATATATCATATGTGACATGCTAGAATGTTCTAGGATTTAATTGCGGATATTTCTTATAGAAATATTTCAAAACCTTGAAACAGATAGATATGGTTTTGAAGGGTTTTGTCCAATATTTTGAACATGACCATGTGTTTAAACTCTTATATATGGATAATATATGTCCATTGAGTTTCCCTAATTTTTCTCAGTTATTTATAAATCATTTAAATAATTTTTCCCTATGAAAAACCATCGGCCTTAAGAAAAAGCTTTTAAATAAATTATGAAAATAATATTTTAAAATAATATTTTGTGCTTTTCTGAAGTTATATATATAGTAGGTTCCAAATAAAGCATTTGGGGACAGAGAATCCACCCAATTTGGGGACTTGCAGTGCAAATCTCAAACTAGGGGGTTTTGCAAACCTAATTTGAATAAAACCTTTTTGGCCAAAATAATATTTTTTGAAAATAGTTTTAAGGCCTATACACATGGCATGATCATTGGATGGGAGTTCTAGGTCAACAAAAAGAGTTTTGAGAGTAGGAGAGTTTTATGAATTACAAAGCACTGGCAAGCAAATCAAACAAGCTAGCAAATAGCACACAATTCAAACATTCAAGTGCACTCAAAAAGTTCTAATTGGCCCTAATTTTTGAGTCATGATAACTTAGTCATGAGAGGCAAAATACATGGTGTGTGGGGAACCCGACTCATAAGTCGTGATCACCGAATGCGGCCTTGTTGAGGATGATCTCCTGTGTGAAATTCGAGAAATTCCATTCCATTTATACGAGAAGTGCCGATCCCTTTTTTTAGAATAAAAGGGGGTTTGAGGGTGTCCCAGCCGGTTCCCATGGCCACAAAAAGCTAGCGGTTCGACTCTTGCTTGAGTTTGATAGGTGAGATATTTATTTACAGTGATCCCAGAGATCAATGCTCACTGAACACACAGAAGCTGAATACAAGAGTCTTACATCCACATTTAGCGTCTTACACAAATAAAGACCATGAAGGTCTAGTCTTACATAGATAGGGCCTCAAGGGCCAAACACTTAAATAGAACAAACATCGGAAATCTTGGTCAAAAGCATGAACTCATGCCATTTGCCTTAACCTACAGGCTTTCTGACTGGGAAGCGTCCTAGTTCGCATGTTCGTCACCAACGAAATCTTCAACATACTCCTGTTCTTCCATGCCTGGCCAATTAAATAACCAGTGGCAAGCCAATGAGTACTTTGAATGTACTCACAAGCAACCCAAGTTGTGGATCAAGGTAATAATGATGCATGATATAGCACTAAGTAGGTAATTTGCGGAAAGCTAGTTTTAAATGCAATGACATGGTCAAGTAACTAGTAAGCATGCGTCAACAATAGGCATCCATATGAGCAAGTTGCAGATATCATCATAAGTAGGGTTTGAACACCTCAAGTTCATTCATCATGCCAAGTCATCAGACTTAGATCACTTCCCACGCTAAGTCATCGGACTAAGGTCAAGTACCATCTTTGTCTCCAACACACTCACACACCAGTTTGTGAAAACACTTGGACGTAGCACAAGAGCGGTCATCCAACTGTCCTTGACCGTGGACACGGCTATTCGAATAGTTTTACACTATACAGAGGTTGCACACTTTACCCACAAGACTCGGGGAACTTCCATCCACGACTCGCGGTATGTAACATACCCAAGGTAAGCACCCGAACAATGCCTTTCCCCTAGCGATACTAGAAAAAAGTCCACTCGATTGGTACCCAGCCCTAACGATGTACATCACACGAGCCTCACTCTAATCGTACCATCCATGAGGGGACCAACGGTGTGCCCGGTGCCTATGAAGACAGCGCATGCTCGTACATACCGGTACGACCCCATATCGATAGTGACCACGCCACTCCCGCCACTAGTAATGTGGGCTCCTTGCTAGTACTCACCAAGGTAATCAACAAATCCCCGTCCCATAAGGGGTATCGTGGTTGCGCATGTAAGGTTGGAGTAACGGTCGCAACTTACACCAATCCATTTTTGAAAACACATTCTCATCTTGTTCCGACACACCACTTCTTTCTCAAGTGGTCACCCAACTTATCATCATCATCTCCCTCGGGCATTAGTGGCACCCTACGGGGTTTTCGAAAAGTCTTTGAAAGAATCACTTCCTTTCTATCACTATACACAACTCCCATCCCACTTGCCTAGCATCTATTAGCATCCTAACTAAACCCACCCGCATAACCCTCATAAGGTGGTAGGATCATGCACGATGCAAGTGTCAACAGTAAGAGTATCGGAGGCAACCCACCGAAGGGGGAACACCCCATCATGATCAATCATCGAAACATCAAGTGTTATATGACATGCATGAAAAAGTTTCTTAACACGGTCAAAGGGCTGCTTGCTTGGCTCAATAAAGTCTCCGGGGTCTTCAAAGTCTTCGGGTCCAACTTCTTCGTCAACCGTGTAGTCTATCATCGTGAATAAATAGTGATAAAAATAAGCAACACACAAAAACAGAGCAAACAAGCTACTATCAAAAAATGCTACCCTAGTCTGATAAATACCACAAGATATTCTAAAAATATTAGTCTAGGTTTTTGAACTCAAAAAGATTTTGAAAACTATTTAAAACAGGAGCTTATAATGCTATATAGGGGTTTTAAATTAAAAGAGTATATGAAATGTTTTCAAACATTTTTACAAATGGCACTAATAAATTCTAGGGAGTATTCTAAGAGTTTTGGTGGAAGAAATATTGTCATTGGAATTATTTTGGGTCATGTGGAATTTTTGCAATGTCCCATAGAAAAAGAAAAGGAAAAGAGAAGGGCACAGTGCCCTGGCCGGAGGTAGCCAGCAGCTGGGCCGGCCTAGAGGCCTACCAGTCCAAGCAAACCGGCGCGCTAGCGCCCGCGTTCAAACCTGACGGTTGGGGCCCGAAGGCTAGCGACAGAGAGAGGAGGGGGAGGTGAGGATGACAAGCGAGCCCTGCCTGTCATCTTCAACCTCACGGCAGGGAGGCCGGCGTGCTCACCGGCGACGATACAGGGCACGACGACGACATGCGAAGGCGAGATGAGCTCAGTGTCGACCCACCATTCCTTTGGAGGTCGAAGAAGTGCCGGAGGCGGTCGGAGTCACCTGCGACGAGCTTCTGCGGTGGAGGAAGCTTCGGGAGGGTTCATCGGGGCCTCTCTAGGCTGCAAATAGGACCGAGGAGAGGGGGAAACAGGCCAGGAGAGCGAGGGGAGACCAGCGGGAGAAGAATGGGGACCGGAGGGGGCCGCTACCAGGAGATCGGCGGCGAGGTCGCCGTGGCGGCCCTCGGCTCGATCCCGAGTGCAGGGGCTTCGGGAGGTCTCCGGAGCACACAGGGGGTTTACTTGGGAGAGGACAGAGTGACCAGAGGGGGAGAGCGAGCTCGGGGAGGGCCTTAAGAAGGCGGCTCTTGATCCACCGAGCTCGGGTGCCCCCGCGAGCTCGTGGCCGGGGCCAGAGGCCATGGGAGAGAGAGGGGGCAAGTCAGGGGTGTTTCTAGGGCCGGTCTAGGCCCTGGGGAGGGAAGAGAGAGGGAGAGCGGCTCACACATGTGAGGCTGCGGGTTGGCTGAGCTGGGCAGCGCTCGGCATGGGCGGGAGAGGGCAAGGGAGGAGGAGAGAGGTGGGGCCGACCGGTCGGCGTGTCCCAGACGCCGAGGCCAGCCAAGTGGCGAGAGGGAGGAGCCCGAGGCGGTTGGGGCCATGCAGTGGGCAACGGCTACAGTGCCTGTCGGTACTGTAGCGTGCTCCAGAGCGCGCGTTTGGCATGCCACGGCATGCCAACTACATATGCAGTGTGGCCACCTATGTCTAGGGGAATCTAGGTCCTTAGGATAAGAGGAAAAATGCCTTGGATGCTCTGGGGTTCCTTAGGAGAGAAGGAAGAATGAGAGAGAGAGAGGGAGGGAGGGAAAACTCCTCTCCAGGGGGTAAAATGAGGATTTTACCCCACTTACCCAAGGAGTCTTGGCCAGGGAGAGTTACTAGAGGTGCAAGGTACTTACCAGAGACTATGGTAAGAATTTGGGGGTAAAGGTAAAAGTGGAAGGGGTAGAAATAGCAACTTTACTATATTACCAGAAGGTGTTTGATAAGGTTTTGGGGAAGAAGAATCTACCAACTTATTGAGATATTTACCAGGGTCAAAGGCTAGGTAAGAATGAGATGATTTACTGAGTTTGAGATCAAGGGGGATAAGTTGACAATGGAAACTTGGTAAACCCTAGAAACTAACAGAATCAGGTTTCTACAGATCTAGTGATGCTAGGATTTTACCCTTGATGCACCACTTATTGTGGCATCACGATTTGGCCAATAGAGTAAGCCCACAAAGTTTGGGGTCAAGGGGGGACACTTCACAATGTAAAGTTGTTCAAATTTGAATCTGGACAGAGAGGGTTTTGGGATGGTTTGATGAGGCAAATAAACTTGGATAGATATGAAACTTTGCAAGACCATCACTTATGATGGTGTTGACTTGCTGGAATTTTCCGGGAATTAATTGAGTATATTTCTTATAGAAATATTTCAGAAGTTTGATTTGAATAGGAACGGTTTTGAGGGGTTTTGCCCATGATTTGATCATGCTCATGAGCTGAAACTCATATATATGGAAAATATATGTCCACTGAGTTTCCCTAAATTTTCTCAAATATTTTCAAAGCTTTTAAATAATTTTTCCCTATGAAAATCATTTCTTGCCTGAAGAAAAAGCCTTTAAATAAAATATAAAAATAATCTTTAAAATTAATATTTGGTGGTTTTGGAAAGTCTTATATATAGTTGGTTCGACATAAAGTCTTTGGGGAAGAAGAATCCACCCAATTTGAGGACTTGAAGTGCAAACCTCATTTCAGGGGGTTTTGAAAACCTAATTTGAATAAATCATTTTTTGTTAAAACAAAATTTGATAAAAATAGTTTTGGGCACTATTCACATGGCATGATCATTGGTCAAGAGGTTTGGGTCATGATAGATAAATATGAAGTGGATTAGAATCTAGGAGTGCCACAACCACAATCATCAAGCAAGCAAACAACATTGGAAACAAGCACAAGCACTTTGAAAAAGTTTTAGTTGGCTCCAAATTTTATAAATCCAAACATGACAAGGTGATACAAACACAGGGTGCGACAGACCTTCTCCCCTTACAAGAATCTCGTCCCCGAGATTCCTAGGCTAAGCGCTAAAAAGATAAAGGAACTCAGATCTAAGATAGTCTTCATGCTCCCAGGTTGCTTCAGCTTCAGTATGGTTGCTCCATTGGACTTTGAAGTACTTGATGGTGCGGTTTCGGGTGCAGCGCTCGGCTTCATCCAAAATGCGAACTGGCCTCTCACGATAAGTGAGGTCTGGCTGAAGATTGATGGCTTGATGGTCGATGTCCTTGTAGAGGTCGGGGCGGTTGGGAACTTCAAACACTTCCGAAGTTGTGACACATGAAAGATGTTGTGCACATCCGACATCTCTGAAGGTAGCTCTAGCTGGTAGGCAACTTCTCCTCGCCTGTCGATGATCTTGAAGGGGCCGATGAATCTTGGTGCAAGCTTTCCCTTGACGTGGAAATGCTTGTTCACTTTGAGAGGCATGACTCGGAGGTAAACATGGTCCCCAACACGGAAACTCATGTCTCGACGGTGAGAGTCGGCTTAGCTCTTCTGCCTAGTCTTGGCGGTATCGAGTCGCTCTCGGACGAGTTGAACTTGCTCTTCTACTTCGCAGAGGATGTATGGTCCGAAAACTAATCCTTCTCCGGTCTCTGACCAATTGAGGGGAGTATGGCAATTGCGTCCATACAACACCTCAAATGGTGCCATCTGACGAATCGCTTGGTAGCTGTTGTTGTAGGAGAACTCGGCGAATGGTAGGCAATCTTCCCACTTCGCTCCATATGCTAAAACACAAGCGCGGAGCATATCTTTGAGTATCTCATTTACTCGTTCTGTTTGCCCACCGGTCTGAGGGTGGAATGCAGTGCTGAAGGAGAGCTTGGTTCCCAAGGCTTCTTGGAACCTATTCTAGAACCTTGAGGTAAATTGGGTGCCTCTCTCCGATACAATCTCCTTAGGAACTCCGTGGAGGCTCACAATTGGTTGATGTAGAGGTTGGCCAACTGGTTTCCATTGTAGGTTATCTTGACGGGAATGAAGTTGGTTACCTTGGTCAGGTGATCAACAATGACCCAAATGGAATCATGTACTTTGCTTGACCTTGGTAATCTAGTGATGAAATCCATCCCGACTTTGTCCCACTTCCATTCAGGCACTTTGAGAGGTTGCAATAACCCGGTGGGTCGCGGATGCTCAGCCTTGACTCTCTGGCATGTCTCACACTTGGCGACAAATGTGCCTATTTCCCGTTTCATACCATGCCACCAGAATCTTTCCTTGAGGTCTTGATACATCTTGGTTCCTCCAGGATGGATGGAGTAGGGAGTGTCGTGAGCTTATTACAAGATCAGGTTTTTGAGCTCCTCCTTGCTGGGTACGCAAATGTGATTCCCGAACCATACAACTCCTTGTTCATCCACCGAGAATCCTGGGGCCTTGCCTGCATTGATCTTCCTCTTGATGCCTTCAATGCTCTCGTGTCCCTTGTGAGCTTCTTTGATATCATTACTCAAGGTAGGCTTTGCTTTGAGGTTGGAGAGGAATCCGGGTGCAACCAGTTCCAAGACAAAGCTTTCAAGTTCTTCATACAGGGCGGGTAGCCTTTCCTTAATCATAGCATTCAAGGAACAAGCCTTTCTGCTTAAGGCGTCTGCTACCACATTGGCCTTTCCGGGGTGGTATTGAACACTCAGGTCATAATCCTTGATCAACTCCAACCATCTTCGCTGCCTCATGTTCAATTCCCTTTGAGTGAAGATATACTTCAAACTCTTGTGGTCTGTGAATATCTCACATCGCTTCCCCAGAAGGTAATGTCGCCATGTCTTCAAGGCGTGAACTACGGCTGCCAACTTGAGATCATGAGTTGCGTAGTTCTCTTCATGAGGTCGTAGCTGTCTGGATAGATATGCTACGACCCTGCCTTCTTGCATCAGAACACCTCCAAGCCCGGTTCTTGATGCATCACAATATATCACAAATTCCTTGTGAATATCGGGGGTGGCCAAAACTGGGACTGTGGTCAATCTCTTCTTGAGATCATGGAAGCTTTCCTCGCACTTAGCAGTCCATTCGAACTTCTTATCCTTCTTAAAAAGATGGGTCATGGGTCGGGCAATGCTTGAGAACCCTTCCATGAACTTGCGGTAATATCCCACGAGTCCGAGGAAGCTCCTGACTTCGTTCATGGTGTTTGGGGTTTGCCATTCAGTCATGGCTTCAATCTTGGCAGGATCCACTGACAATCCTTCTGCAGTCAACACATGACCCAAGAATCCAACTTCATGCAGCTAGAATTCACACTTGCTGAACTTGGCATAAAGCTGGTGCTCTCGAAGTTTCTCTAGGACCAATCTCAAGTGTTCCTCATGCTCCTCTTCAGACTTGGAGAAGACAAGTATGTCATCAATTAAGACGACAATGAACTTGTCCAAGTACTCCATGAAGACCTCATTCATGAGGTACATGAAGTAGGCAGGGACGTTAGTTAACCCAAATGACATGATCGTGTATTGGGGTCTGATCTCCAACTGATAGTACCCAGACCTAAGGTCGATCTTGGAGAACACCTTGGCTCCATTTAACTGATCAAACAGGTCTTCAATCTTGGGGAGTGGGTACTTGTTCTTTATTGTGACCTCATTGAGAGAACGATAATCGACACAGAGTGTGATAGTTCCGTCCCTCTTTGACACAAATAGTATAGGTGATTTCCAAGGAGAGGCACTTGGGTGAATGAATCCCTTTCTGAGATGCTCAGCTAGTTGCTTCTTCAACTCAGCCAACTCTTTGGATCCCATCTTGTAATCCTTCTTATAGATGGGCCTTGATCTGGGCATAAGCTCAATGATGAACTCAATGTCGCGGTCAGGAGGCATTCCGAGCAGCTTGTCAGGAAACACATCCGAGTATTCACATACCACTGGTACTTGTTCCAACTCAACTCCCGATAAACAGTTAGCCTGAGGGGCTTGAGTGGAGGCAGGGTTGGGAACATACTTGACTTCCACTCCTTGGCTATTGGTCATGGTGACAATCCTCTTGGCACAGTCTAACAAGCCTTGGTGCTTGATTAACCAGTCCATGCCTAGGATTACATCCAAACCTTCTGACTTTAGGATGATAAGATCTGCTAGGAAGTCTACCCCATTGATGCTAA
Organism: Hordeum marinum; assembly: GCA_022496015.1. Lineage (NCBI taxonomy): Eukaryota > Viridiplantae > Streptophyta > Magnoliopsida > Poales > Poaceae > Hordeum > Hordeum marinum. Next base: position 191,923,726 of record CM039676.1, on the reverse strand, counting down.
TCTCAACTTCCTTACAACCTATCACTGACTTCATAACCGATCCTGGGGTTTGTATCAACATACGACTACCCAGCAGTGTAGGCTTCATGCCACTCTCTAGTGCAAACTTTTGGGTGAAAAAAGAATGCAAAGCTCCACAATCAAAGATTATTGTTGCTGGGGTTGAGTTGACAAGGAACGTACCTAGTATGATGTCCGGGTCTTCCTGGGCTTCCTCTGCGGTGACGTGATTCACACAACCCTTGCCATTGTTGGGCTGGTTGCGGGGAGCTGGGTTCCTTGGGGATGCTCCACGGGCTTGACCTTGAGCGGGGGCATTGGGGCGCGATGCATCTGGCTTCTTGTTGGGACATAGCCTAGAGATGCGTCCTGGCTGACCACATCCAAAGCAAGCGACATGTCCAGGGTTGTTGTTGGAGTTCTTGCCACCTTTGTTGTATTGTGGTTGTTGTTGTAAGCTGGCCTGGGGTTGACATACTGCTGAGGCTGGTAGCTCGGACGAGGTGCAGGAGGTCTAGCCTACTGTGGCTGATAGGTCGGCTTGGCTGGGGCTGGCTGCCTGGGGCGAGGCTTCTAGTTGCTTGAGCTACCCTTGCTGATCATCTTGCGCTTGCGAGTGTCGTCTATGGCATGACGCTTGTCTTCCAGCATGAGGGCCTTGTTCACCAGGTCGAAGAAGGTACAACATTCCCAGATGATGAGCTGATACTGCAGGGTCTGTTGAAGTCCTTCCATGAAGTGTTCCTTCTTGGCAGCCTCCGTGTTGACATCTTCAGGTGCATACCTTGAAAGCAGGTTGAACTTCTGCAGGTACTCCTTGAGAAAGCCACTTCCTTGCTTCAGTGCTCGGAATTCTCTCTTCTTAATAGACATGATCCCAAAAGGAATGTGGGAGGTGCGGAATCCTTCCTCGAAGTCATTCCAGGTGATCACACGCTCACCTTGCATGACCTTGAATCCATCCCACCAAGCTCAGGCGGTACCTCCAAGGCAATGAGAGGCATACATCACCTTCTCAGGGTCCTTGTTGCAATTGACCAGTGTAAGGAGGTCCTCGATGGTGTGGATCCAGTCATCAGCATCCAATGGTTCAACAGTCTTGGTGAAGGTTGGGGGCGAATTCCTCATGAACTCAGACAACATGGAGCGGCCATTGCCGTTCCTGCCTTCCTACTGGTTGTTCACAAGGGCCTGAGCCATCTGCTGGATAGCAGCATTGTTGGCTTGGCACTCCTCCCGGAGAACTTGGACAAACTGAACTATGGTCATGTTTTCCGGTGGAGGTTGTGGCGGGGGAATGTCGCCTTGTGGCTGCTCCTGGTGTCGTCCAGCATGAGCTGCCCCACCAGCTCCCTAGTGCTGGCTTGAGTTGCCGGCTTCAGGGTTGGTGAAGGAGCTGTTGCGGGTAGCAGTCACCATCCTGTTTGGAGCAGCCAAGTCAAACAACTGGGATAGACTAGAGGAAAAGCAACAACAAAAAAGTGCGCCTAAGGGGGTTGGTCGAGTGCAAGTCTGTTAAAACAAAGATCGAAAGACCAACATATATTAAGATAGACGATGAAGTCGCTTACATGTTGCCTAAGGCAAAAGTGTGACTTGAATCGGAACACAAACAACAAAACAAACAACAAGCACACATGGTTTCATAAGAACCATTACACGGACTCGACTTCGCATGAGGGGTACATGACTGATCCTACCCTAGGGGTTCTCGGACTCAGGTGGTGGAGTGCTCGGTCTCATAGTCACGCTCCTCTAGGTCTTCCTCCTGTTCATCCTCTGAACGAGCATCATTCATAGTCGAAGGGGTCGGGGAATGAGGCGGTCCATCCCGACAACACTTGGTTGGCGTGTCGGTGAAGAGCTCACGGTACTCCTTCGCACTCATGCGATGATGATGTGTGGGGGCATCACTAGCTGGGGGTACTCCTCCTCGATAAGCGACAGCTGGTCGTCCTCCGGGGCCTCCATCCTTCTTGATCTCATCTGGCTTCGTCTTGGCTTGCCGAAGTAGCTCTCGCGTGTGGTGAAGTTCCTCGCAGAGCTTCACGGACTCCTTCATCAGGTTATGAACCAGGTTGTCGGTGGAGAGGCTGAAGTAGGTCTAGAACCTGAGTGGTGTGCCATCTTCCTGGGTCGGAACCAGTGTCCAACTCTCGCCAAGATCATCCTTCCTGAAAGGAAGGTAGCGAGTAGCCGGCTCATCAGCCATCTCTAGAATGATGTCTCATAGGCGCAGAAGTGCCTTGCGTGCAGCTGACTCGACTGCAAGTATCACGGTCTCCATCTGTGGTCCTTCAAAGAACCAACTGGTCGGGGAGTCGTTTGCCTTCACGACCACATCCACGTGGTACTCCTTCGTTACGGCATCGACCCAGTACTTCTCAAGTGGTCACCCAACTTATCATCATCATCTCCCTCGGGCATTAGTGGCACCCTATGGGGTTTTCGAAAATTCTTTGAAAGAATCACTTCCTTTCCATCACTACACATAACTCCCATCCCACTTGCGTAGCATCTATTAGCATCCTAAATACACCCACCCGCATAACCCTCATAAGGTGGTAGGATCATGCACGATGCAAGTGTCAACGGTAAGAGTATCGGAGGCAACCCACCGAAGGGGGAACGCCCCATCATGATTATTCATCGAAACAACAAGTGCTATATGACATGCATGAAAATGTTTCTTAACATGGTCAAATGGTTGCTTGCCTGGCTCAACAAAGTCTCCGGGGTCTTCGAAGTCTTCGGGTCCAACTTCTTCATCAACTGCGCAATCTATCATCGTGAATAAATAGTGATAGAAATAAGCAACATACAAAAACAGAGCACACAAGCTACTATCAAAAATGCTACCCTACTCTGATAAATACCACAATATATTCTAAAAATATTAGTCTAGGTTCTTGAACTCAAAAAGATTTTTAAAACTATTTAAAACAGGAGCTTATAATGCTATATAGGGGTTTTAAATTAAAAGAGTATATGAAATGTTTTCAAACATTTTTACAAATGACACTAATAAATTCTAGGGAGTATTCTAAGATTTTTGGTGGAAGAAATATTGTCATTGGAATTATTTTGGGTCCTGTGGAATTTTTGCAATGTCCCATAGAAAAAGAAAAGGAAAAGAGAAGGGCATAGTGCCCTGGCCGGAGGTGGCCAACAGCTGGGCCGGCCCAGAGGCCAACCAGCCCAGGCGAACCGGCATGCGAGCGCCCGCTTTAAACCTGACGGCTGGGGCCCGAAGGCCAGTGACAGAGAGATGAGGGGGAGGTGAGGATGACAGGCGGGCCCTGCCTATCATCTTCAACCTCACGGCAGGGAGGCCGGCGCGCTCACCGACGACCATAGAGGTCGAAGAAGTGCCGGAGGCGGTCAGAGGCGCTGGCGACGAGCTCCTACGGCAGAGGATGCTTCGGGAGGGTTCGCCGGGGCCTCTCTAGGCTGCAAACAGGACCGGGGGGGGGGGGAGGGGAAACGGGTCAGGAGAGCGAGGGGAGACCAGCGGGAGAAGAATGGGGACCGGAGGGGCCACTACCAGGAGATCGGTGGCGAGGTCGCCACGGTGGTCCTCGGCTCGATCCTGAGCGCAGGGGCTTCGGGAGGTCTCTGGAGTGCGCAGGGGGGCTACTGGGGAGAGGAGAGAGCGACCAGAGGGGGAGAGAGAGCTCAGGGAGGGCCTTAAGTAGGCGGCCCTCAGTGCATCGAGTTCGGGTGTGCCCGCGAGCTCGTGACCAGGGCCAGAGGCCATGGGAGAGAGATGGGGCAAGTCAGGGGTGTTTCTAGGGCCGGTCTAGGCCCTGGGGAGGGAATAGAGGGAGAGAGCCTCGCACGTGTGAGGCTACGGGTTGGCCGGGCTGGGCGGCGCTCGGCACACGTGGGAGAGGGCAAGGGAGGAGGAGAGAGGAGGGGCCGACTGGCTGGCGTGTCCCGGACGCCGAGGCCAGCCAAGAGGCGAGATGGGGGAGCCCGAGGCGGTCGGGGCCATGCAGTGGCCAACGGCTACAGTGCCTTTCAGCACGGTAGCGCGCTCCAGAGCGCGCGTTTGGCATGCCAACGGCGTCTGCTGCATGACCATAGGTCTAGGGGGATCTAGGGCCTTAGGATAATAGGAAAATGCCTTGGATGCTCTAGGTTTCCTTAGGATAGAAGGAAGGTTGAGAGAGAGAGAGAGAGAGGGAAAACTCCTATCCTGGGGGTAAAATGAGGATTTTACCCCACTTTCCCAAGGAGTCTTGTCCAGGGAGAGTTACTGGAGGTGCAAGGTACTTACCAGAGACTATGGTAAGAATTTGGGGGTAAGGGTAAAAGAGGAAGGGGTAGAAATAGGAACTTTACTATATTACCAGAAGGTGTTTGATAAGGTTTTGGGAAATAAGAATCTACCAACTTACTGGGATATTTACTTGGGTCAAAGGCTAGGTAAGAATGAGATGATTCACCAAGTTTGTGCTCAAGGGGGATAAGTTGACAATGGAAACTCGGTAAACCCTAGAAACTAACAGAATCAGGTTTCTACAGATCTAGTGATGCTAGGCTTTTACCCTTGATGCACGACTTAGTGTGGCATCACTATTTGGACAATTGATCAAGCCCACAAAGTTTGGGGTCAAGGGGGGACACTTCACAATGTAAAGTTGTTCAAATTTGAATCTGGACAGAGAGGGTTTTGGGATGGTTTGATGAAGCAAATAAACTTGGATATGGATGAAACTTTGCAAGACCATCACTTATGATGGTGTTGGCTTGCTGGAATTTTCCGGGAATTAATTGAGAATATTTCTTATAGAAATATTCCAAAAGTTTGATTTGAACAGGAAGGGTTTTGAGGGGTTTTGCCCATGATTTGATCATCTCATGAGCTGAAAATCATATATATGGAAAATATATGTCCACTGACTTCCCCTAAATTTTCTCAAATATTTTCAAAGCTTTTAAATAATTTCCCTATGAAAATCATTTCTGGCCTTAAGAAAAAGCCTTTAAATAAAATATAAAAATAATCTTTAAAATTAATATTTGGTGGTTTTGGAAAGTCTTATATATAGTAGGTTGGAAATAAAGTCTGTGGGGAAGGAGAATCCACCCAATTTCAGGACTTGCAGTGCAAACCTCATTTCAGGGGGTTTTGAAAACCTAATTTGAATAAATCATTTTTGGTTAAAACAAAACTTGATAAAAAATAGTTTTGGGCACTATTCACATGGCATGATCATTGGGCAAGAGGTTTGGGTCAAGATAGATAAATATGAAGTGGATTATAATCTAGGAGTGCCACAACCACAATCATCAAGCAAGCAAACAACATTGTAAACAAGCGCAAGCACATTGAAAAAGTTTTAGTTGGCACCAAATTTTATAAATCCAAACATGACAAGGTGATACAAACATAGGGTGTGACATGGCGGGAGAGGATCGGAAGGTGGTGGCGGAGTCGCCGATGGTGTGTCGATAGACGAGGTTGTCGGCATTTGCAGAAACGAGGAGTCCAAGTTTAGTAAATGACCCGTCGGAGAGATATTCTCACTTCCTTCGACTTGAACCTCAGTAACTGAAATGTTAACGGATTTTGGTTTCCATACCAAGCCCAATTCGCAGGCCAGACGGGCACAATCCCTCCTCCGATGACCAACTCAAGAACAACCCAAGCACTTTAAGGTTGACATGCAGGAAGAATAAAAATGACCCTTCTTAAAGCATAACTGGCACGTAACAATTTCATGCAACATTTGATCAACCAAATTATCAAAGGATTCTGCGGCCTCCCGTGGGCTTGGTACCATCAGAAGTGAAGGCTCCGGTACATTTTGGCTTGTAGCCATTTCATCGTGGCCCATGGAGTATTATTTGAAGATCCTAAAATCCCGCCCGGAGAGGAAGGTGCCTGATCCAGCGAGCAATCACGTGAAAGTAGACGTTTTTGAATCACTGATGAATTGACTGTACTGAAGACAATCGGTGGCAAGGCAATGGTCCATGGAAGATCAGCCGGAGGAGGTGGTTGAATGACAACATGCTCATTAGCCGGGATATCATATCCAACAATCTTCATGGCAGCGATACAATTCGATGTGGCATGATATTGATAAACTTTGCAAACATTATAATTTTGAAAAGTAGCAAAAGATAACTTCTTACGAACCATAGAACCAAACTTAAGAGCAGATATTGCAGGAGGTTTCTGCATTGCTAAGAGACCCAAAGATGCTCTACGCTTAGAAGGTGATGTGGAGCATCCCTTGAGCACCACCATGGACCGATCACCAACACCTCAAGCTACAAAAGGCCCCATGACGAGATCCTGTGTTCGTGCCATTACAAACGAGGTGACATCCATCCTTTGTGATTCTCCCTTTTATGCTCTTGGAACGTGGATACTACCTCAAGCAGAGACACTTTGTGTGCTTAGGCATCAAGAAGGAGGAAGGGAGCAAGAGGGACACCAAGAGCAAGGAGAAGGACAAGCATCAGTATAGGAATTAGGGGTACAACTGGTGCACCACCGGTCAACCACCGATGTCCGGTACAACCGCCCCACCATCACCAACAACCGCTACCACCGCGGCCAGGATTCGGTTATGGAGCGGTTCAAGAACGGTACTACCCCGGTTGTACCGGTTGATGCCTAAATACCGGTACAACCGGTCCTACCTCCGGTACAACCAACCTTCCTGCACACATGGAAAGGCCCAAGGCCCATGTATATCCCTCTCACTTACCCTTTCGTGACTAGCACTATATATACTTCGTCGCCTCCCTTTTTTTAGGGTTAGCTTTGGTTCTCTCTTAGATAGTTGAGCCTAGCTCCTTACACTACCTCTCCTGTAGATATGCCTTTATAGGAGAAGATCCCTAGTGGATGTCAAGGCCCCTTACGAGGGAAGATCTGTCGGATTTCGGGCTCCGCAAAACTATATGATCGAAAGTAGGTCTAGAGGGGGGGGGGGTGATTAGACTACTTGACCAATTAAAGGTTTTGCCTATACCAAATTTTATGGTTGAAAGTTTTTACCATTTCATGGCAAGTCAAGTACACCCTACACATGCAAGTCTAAGAGTATATAGCAGCGGAAAGTATCAACAAGCATGTATAGAAGGGATAGGGTAGGAAGATCAAACGCAATTGTGGACACGATGATCTTTCCCGTGGTTCCGATAGGTGGAGCTATTGTACATCCACGTTTATGGAGTCTTCAACCCATGGAGGGTAACGGTCGCGAGAGTCCATGGAGGGCTCCACCCAAAAGGGTCCACGAAGTAGCAACCTTGACTATTCCATATGGCTTCCGCCGACGAAGGACTAGCCTCACTATGGGGTAGATCTTCACGAAGTAGGCGATCTCCTTGCCCTTAAAAACTTCTTGGTTCACTCCACAACACGAAGTAGGAGGCTCCCAAGCGAAACCTAACCAATCTAGGAGGCACCACCCTCCAAAAGCTAATAGGCTCGGTAATGATGATGAACTCCTTGCTCTTGTGCTTCAAGATGATAGACTCCTCAACACACAATCTCTCTCTCACAGGTTTGTCTTGGTAGAAGAGATAGGATTGGTGGAAAGCAACTTGGGGAGGCTAGGAATCAAGATCCATATTATTGGAGTGGAAGATCTTGACCTCAACACAAGGGTAGGTGGTTCTCTCTCAAAAAGTCTGATAGGATAGGTATGGAATAGTTCTGAGTGCTTCTCTTTCGAGTGAGTGGTGGTGAAGGGGTATATATAGGCATCCCCAAAAATCCAACCGTTACACACAAAATCACCAACTTGGTGACACCGATGTGTTAATCTCGGTGGTACCGAAGTGACCAAAAGGTGGCAACTTTTGAATCTCGGAGGGACCGATATACAATTCTCGGTTGCACCAATAAGGTGACCAACGGTCAGATTTCCAATCTCGGTGACGCCGATACAACATTCTCGGTGGAACCAAAAATGTGAATTTGCGTAACAGAAAGTTGGCAACCTAAACTCGGTGGCACCGGTATGGAATCGGTTGCACCGAAGTGGCTTGGGTTTGGCAGAGTCTTTCTAGGTACTAGAATCGGTGGCACCGAAGTGGGATAGTTGGTTGCACCGATTTTGAGTGTTGGGTATAGAACAAACTTTGGTGTGAGAGTTTTGTGGATCTTTTTGGCAACTATCACTTGTGCATGTTTGAGCATATTGTTCACCAACAAAACGTTACCCCCTTTTAATAGTATTGGCTTTCCTATGGACTCAAAGTGATTTCTCACAAATATAAAATGTAGAGTCCTCTTGCTTGAAGCTTGGCCAACCTATTTCCTTGCATCTTGGGGTTTCTCCACAATCTCCTTTTGCCAATCCGCCCATTGAACATTTCCTGAAATATACTTAGTGGAAACATTAGTTCAATGACTTTATGAGCACTAGTGGCTCTCACTGTCTCTCCTGCTTCCTGAGCCGCAGCAGAAGTGGGATGATCAGCTTCCATCACCACGACGTTGTCCTCTAGATCTGGCCGTAGGGGCAAATGTGGGTGATCCAGGGCAAAGATGTGCTTCTCCAGTCTTGACTTTATGAGCATCTGGATGTAGGGTGCATAACAGCATGAGCGCTTCTGATCAGCAGCAACCCTCTTGATTGTCTCTACAATCAAGTCGCTGACTCTGATCCTAGTGTGAGTGTCAAGATGGATCAACAGGTTGATGGAGTGGCCTCAGATCATCTTGTCATCTCCGGACTTGGGCATCAGGGTATGCCTCAGAATGGTGTTGATAGTGCGTAGGCCAGCCTGGAGAAAGTAAATGGACCCTAGCTGGTGAGACTTCACTTTGTCAGCAGTGATCTCCTTATACATGTTGGCCATAGCATTGTGACTAGACTTGGATTCTGAGTAGACATCCAGGTCACCATCCTGTGCTTTAGGAACTCCTAAGATCTCTGCCCATTCCTCAATAGTTGATTCATATCGGGTACCTTCAGTCATCCACACAATTCTACCATCTCCGTAGAAGTGTGCAGTGGAGTAGAACTGCATGATCATCTCGTCATTCCATGTTGTGAATTCTCTGCCTATGAATTCATCAAGACCAATGCAATGGAAGTTGTCATGGACACTTGGAAAGTAGTCCTCATTCTCCTTGATGTACTTCCAATCAACGTATCGCATATCACTAACAGCCGGACTCTTGTTAAAGAGCATAGTCTCATAGAAGTCCTGCTGCTCCTTGGTATAGAACCTATAGTCCATAGCTATTTTCTTTCTTTGGGCATAAGGATCAATAGCTCTCCATGCCCTCAGTCCTGAATCCTTCCTCTTCTTCATGTCCTCAGCTACTGGATAGCTGGCATTATGAACAGGGAGGGGTGGTCTAAGCTTCATTAACGTTGTCAGATCATCATCAGTTTCAGCTCAGGAGGCATTCCCTTTGTTCTTCTCAGAGGCTGGAATCTGCCTAGTGGTCCTCTTGGGCTTCTCAGCAACCTTCTTGGATGTGCTGGTTTTGGGCATAGCATCAGACATCAACTTCTTTGCCTTCTTCTTGGGAGGAGCCTTTGCTGGCTCAACCTCCTCTTCCTCAGCATCAGCAGCTTCTGGATCCTCAAACATGGAGGTAGGCCTGCCAGTCACATGAATGATCCTCTTCCTGTCCTTTTTCTCTCCTGCCTTCTTAGGCATAGCTTTCTTGGGGATCTCAACAGTGCTCTGGCAGTCTCATAAGCCTTGAAGGTTGAAACTAGTGCATATATTTTGCTGACAACCCTTCTAGAGGAAGTAGCTTCAGTTGCAGCTTTCTTGGTAACCTTCTCTTGCTTCTTAGAAAGAACTTCCTCAGGGACAAAGTCTGAATATTCTTCTTCTAAGTTCAACCTCTTTATGGTTCTGGTGGCAGCCTTGGGCAACCTATGTGAGCCGGGGGTGCCTGGATCTGAGAATGAACTGGGCTCTGGGCTTGTGCCTGAACTCATGTCTACTCTTTGCTCTGACCTGTTCTGACTGTCTTCTGAACCTGACATGCTGACCCTGTGAATAGAGTGTAGATGAGCAGAAGTAGATGAGTCATCACAAAATGAGGCTATTTTTGAAATTTGAGCAATGAATTGTTCAAAAGTTTTGCAATCTGTAACATACATATCGGTACAGCCGAAATGAAATTTTCGGTGGGGCCGAGACAGACCAACTCCTTAAGAGGAACTTGGCAGCCTTTTCGGTAGGACCGAAAAGAGACACTCAGTTCCACCGAGTCAGTTCTCAGCAACACAGAAAAGTATATCGGTGAGACCGATATTTTCGTTTTGGTTCCACCGAGATGTATCAGGCAGACAGCAAAACCCTAGAAAATCCATCTCACTCGAGATTTTGGATTTTCTAGTGGATAGATGAATAAGCAATAGGTGGCTTATAGAGAAAACAAGGTCCAATGCGCAAGAATCAGAATGGGAGCGCACTAGAGATCGAATCTGTACCCTAGCTTGGCGCGGATCCTCTATGGCAGCGACGTTTGTGAAGATTACGTCGATGGTGGCGATTCCCAGTGGCGGAGGAGCTCGGGAAGTCAAGGGCGATGACCAGGGGTCTTTGGAATGGCAGCTTAGGGTTTTGGAGTGCGACGTATGAAGATGAAATTTCAAAATGTCGGGGTCTAGAGTTATATACCCACCACTGTCGGTGACACCGATTCTAAGTTCGGTGTCACCGAGTGCCTCAACTGTCAGCTAACAGGGACACTCGGTGTAACCAAGAAAATGGAATCGATGATACCGAGATTGAAAAACCAGATCAACCCTAGGCAATCGGTGAGACCGAGATTTTGGTGTTAGTTCCACCAAGTTGCACCTGGGAGGTTTTAATGGTCAGTCCTTGTCGATACGGAACTCCGAGTGCTCCACACACAGAGGGATCGAAAATCACTTGTTCAAATTTTGTGATGCAACATGAATGTAATATGATATGAGAAAGCATAGATAGCTAAAGAGTGGTCCTAGGCATTCTTGTCCATCCAATTGGCAAATGATAAATCAAAAGCCAAATAGCAATAATTGGATATCCTCGAATGAGAAAATAAATGCAAACCAACATGCTCACACAATAAGATGTCAAAAGAAATCATGACGAACATGCACAAACACACTAGCATCTAACAAGCACTTGGGCGATGACAAAGTCATCTATATATGATTATTTGACTTGGGAGCGAAGTAAGAGTACTTGATCATAGGTCATACTCATAGTTTAAGCACAAGTGGGGTTACCACTTTTTCATAAAGCATTTAATGTTGTCACATGTTAAGATATGCTTCGACTCAAGAATTAGAGTAAAGCTCCCCCTTAATGTGACATCCCCCCATAAGAGAGATAAACTAACCTTGGGTTTTTTCGATGAAGACTTCATGTTGGTGAGGTAGTTGTGGATCCTCAATGTTGATGAAGATCACCAAGAGTTGTGAGCATCCTTGTTGTTTCCTTACTCCTCTCTCCTACATGGGTTAGTCCCAACATACAAGAGACAAATAGAAGGATATCTATGGACATGGAGTGCAAAGCATGTGTTATGATGTCCATTGATTTGTTGATTACCTTGTCCCTTGCTCACCTTTGAGGGAATGTGTGACTCCTTCAAATATTGCATTGAGTTGGTGTTGAGTGCAAAAAGTTCTTGCCAATAATGGATGTGAGTGAATTTCATTGGTGGAGTCACCCCTCAAGAACTTACTAGTTCTTTTTCTTGGGAACCCACATCAAGTTGATGGGATCCTTGGTGTTGAAATGGCCTTTGTAGTAGTTGAGCTTGAAGTAGCCTTGGGAACCCACTCCACCAAAGCTAGGGATTTATCTTAATATGAGTCAATGTCATCTTGAAGCTTGTTCTTGCCCTTGAGCTTGTGGTCTTGTGGTGGAAGGCCATCTTGAGTGTTTGTCCCCTTGGGAAGAGTATTTTCATACTTCTCCTTTTGAGGAACAAACTTGGACTTGGGATATTGACCTTCTTCCCACTCAACTCCATTAGCGTTGAAGTAGCCAACACCACGATTCTTCCGGTATCCTCCGTGCTTGCGTACAATTTCCTCAAATTGCTTACATCCGGCAAGACTCTTGTAGATACCTTTTTCTATAATTCCTTTCAGTAAAGCATTTTCTTGCTCAAGTGTAACTTGGCTAAGAGAAGCATCATTAGTGGAATCAATAGAACTACTAGAAGCAACATCATTGGATTTATCACTTTTATTGTTTCTACTAGATGAAGAATCTTTCTTGCCTTTGTTACTAGAGTGCTTAGTTTTAACTTGAGGCATGAAAGTAGACAAGAGTAGTCGTTTGGCTAGATAAGATGAGGTCTTCTTCCGGAGATCATCATTGATAGCTTTGAGAAACTCATGCTCTTGCTCCAAGTTGAGCTTCTCGAAGCGTAGCTTCTCATGAGTTCTCACAAGCTCTCTATGATCTTTGAGAGTAGATTCATGAACTAACTTAAGAGTGTTTAGTTCTTTAGTTAGTTGTTCTATTTTCATATTATCATCATCAATTGACTTATCTTGACTAGCATGAGAATTATCATGTTGATTTTGATCACTATCAGTAGTTTTATCACAAAGTAAGTCATCATCACAAAGTAGATCATCTTCATCACTATCAAAATCAAGATACTCGGGGTGTGATACCTTGGGGCCTTTAGACATGAAGCAACTTCCACTCCCTTCATTTGGTGAATCAAATATATCGTAGGAGTTGGTAGTGACTAGAGCAATTCCGGCAACACCATCATCTTGACTATAGTCAGAGTCAGAGTGATAGCTTCTCTCAGAGTTGTTGTCGGAGTCAGAGCCGGAAACCCATTGACCAACATGAGCTTGATGGTTTCTTCTTTTGTAGCTCTTGGTGTACTTGTCCTTCTTCTCCGAATCTCTACTTCTCCTTGACTGTCTTCGTTCATAATGATCATCTACTCCTTCTCTCTCTTTGTGGTGATTCATTCCTTGAGCTTCGTCTTCGAGGTGACTCTTCTCTTCTTTTGTAAGGAGACGTGCACTCATTTGAGTAGTGTCTGGGCTTCCCACAAATGTAGCAATTGCGGTCACGACTTGATGAACGCTTCTCTTCATATCTTGAGGTGAAGTTTCTCTCTTTGCTTCTATTCTTGTAGAACTTATTGAATTTCTTGACCATGAGGCTTATTCCTTCATTGGTGACAAGTTTGTTGCTTGAAGTTGTGGGAGCATCACTTGTGGCTTTGTAAGCACCGCTAGACTTGTGATGAAGCTCTTCTTTATCTTTGAGTGTCATCTCATGAGCAACAATCCTTCCAATGACTTCCGTAGGCTTGAGATCTTTGTAGTTTGGAATCATTTGGATTAATGTGCACATGGTGTCGTATTTATCATCCAAAGCTCTACGTATCTTCTTGATGATGAATTTGTCGGTCATTTCTTTGCTTCCTAAGCCAGCAATCTCATTGGTGATGAGAGATAGCCTAGAGTACATTTCTATGACTCCTTCACCATCCTTCATCTTGAACTTGTCAAGTTGACCTTGAAGAACATCTAACTTGGATCTCTCACGGACTCGGTTCCTTCGTGCATATCAACCAAAGTATCCCAAATATCCTTTGCATTCTCAAGACGGCTGATTTTGTTGAATTTTTTGGGGCATAAGCAGTTGAAGAGAATGTCACATGCTTGAGCATTGTATTGCAACATCTTCAATTCATCCGCGATCGCTTCACGATTCGGTTCCCGTCCATCCGCAAAGAACTCACCTTGCAAGCCAACACGAACAACAGCCCAAATGGCGGGGTTATGACCAAGAATATGCATTTTCATTTTATGCTTCCAACTAGCAAAATTAGTGCCATCAAAGTACAGACCTCTACGGTGATAACTTGCGCTGGGGTGGCGCCAGCTTGAGGTTGCCGTGAACCTCGGTCGTCTGCAGCGCGAGTGCATCCGCACGAAGGTAGAAGGGTCCCTTGTCATGGCGGTGGAGGCCCGAGAACGTGCCCTTGCCGAGGCTAAAGAGGCCGATTGTCGGCATAGAGCCTCCAAGAATCGCCTCAGGGAGCTCCAGGCTCTCGACACCGACCTTGAAAGGCAGATCCAACTACGGAGGGCCACACTCGTGGGTCCACCGGCCAAGCTTCTCCCTACCGGTGCGGGCCCCCCGGCGCCTATCAACTCGTTGGCGTTGGAAGCGTTGGAGCAGAACCTGGAAAAGGAGAGGTTGGAGGTGAGGGAGCGCCAAGCGTCGCTTGCCGAGGAGTCCCTTGCCTCCCGCGAGGCGAGGGTACAAGAGGAGGTCGACAACATGGTGGCAGAGGCTTGGCGTTCCCTTCTCCAGGATTATCGCGCGAAGCTGAAGCTCCAGGAGTCCCGTTTCAACCAGCGACGCGACCTCCTGAAAGGTGAGGTTAATGACCTTAGGAAGAAGTTAGACCAAGAGGAAGGGCACCGGCGAACCACGATGGATGCCCAAGCGGCTGCCGAGGCTGAGCTAGATTTTCTTTATAAACAAGTGAAGGGTGTTGCTTCTTGGCGAAGAAGACTTTGGACGAGGTGAACCGTGCTCACGGCCTCCAGTACATGGGCTCCCAGATGTTCCAATCCCTCGGGAAGAGGGCCAAGCGGGCCTTGGCCAACATCTGTGGCGCGGGCGTCTCGAGCCAATTGGTTCCGGACGTTGCCGGGTATTTGGGCTTCTTTTCCAGGGTCGTGGAGTGACTTGAGGGGGTGCGGAGAAGACCCGAGCGCTCGTGGAGGAGGAGCGTCGTGACCTACTCTAGCGGGCGGCCTCAAACATCTTCTGCCACCTCCTTCGTCTCGACCTGCACTTTGATTTTAAGGCGGTTCTTGGTCCCGTGACTGAGGTGACCTGCACTACCCTCGCCGATCGGGTCCAGGACCATCTGGATGACTTGGTGGCGGAGCTTTCTTCTGATGAAGCGGAGGGTCGTGCTTGAGCAGGGACACGCAGGGCCATCACCGGGTGGCGGCGACGAGAGTTTTAGCGACGGTGTGCTTCCCTGGAGTAGCCTTCTTGTGTTCCTGATAGGGTTATGCGTGTGGCCTAATGGCAACTTTGTTGTATTTCCACAATAACTTAAATATGTTCCCTGATGATGAGGTGTGTAACGCCGTGCTCCTTTCAACCGTGGTGGTTGCCAGTCCGGTTGTAACGCCTGCAGGGTGGCGATGATGTAGCTCGTGCTCGTGGTTCCGTCTAAGGCGCTTCTCCCTTGGTCCTGGGATGGTTTGGGGGCACTTTCGACACTCTGTGTCTGTAGGTCCCGGTCCCGCACATTTCCCCTCCACCGTTAGGTACGACCGGAGAGGTCATACTTCACGGGGCAAGGCCCCGGTACTCCTGATGCTGACCGGAAACCATGGACGACACCAGGAAGTCGAGTGGCATTATGACCGGTAAGGCTCTTGAGGCACGTTGCCCAGGAGCCCCCTTTTTCGACAGTCAAACCGCTCTACGTCGTCAGGTCCCAGTCCCACGCATTTCCCCACCACCATTAGGTACGACCAGAAAACAAGGACGCACTTCACGGGGCGAGGCCCCAACACCCCTGATGCTGACCGGAAACCAAGGACGACATCAGGGGGGACAAGTGGCCTTATGACTGGTAAGGCTTGTGAGGCATGCTGCTCAGGAGCCCCCCTTGATGCTCGAGCGATCCCCCGTCCCGTCCTTCCATGTGTCGCCTCAGGAGGCCCTGGGGCCCCACGTGACCCCATGCTGTGACGTCGTGCTGTGGTCGAAGCCCACAGCTTCTCGCAAGACGCCAATCCAAAAAGAGAGAGAGAACTCAAGGTCAGTAAAACGAGAGAACAAAGAGAAAAAGTCCCCGCCCCTCTTTTCTTTTAAAAATAGGATCACGAAATCTTCGAGCTTCTGACAGGCACAAGCACAAAAAGGGCCACTGAAGGCCGCAACTTGAAATACAAAAAAGAGCAAGAAAACGGACGCGTCCATCTTTTTGGAGTTGTCCCCGCCTTCGTCTTCCCCCAGCGCTGAGCGTAGGGCATCCACGTTGCGTGGTCATAGCCATTGATGGGCAATGTTGACTTCTCCGCCAGCTTTGGGCTGTGGCTGCCACATTGCATGGGAGGAACCCCTCCGCATCCTCGGGGTGCTCCGGGCGTATACAACCCGCTCATTATTACGTGAGAGTGTCACGGGTTGATGTAGGTCTCGGGGGTGCATAGGGAGCCCCACACCTCGCAAGTGAGGAGCCCACTGGCAGCCCTCGGGCTCGTCGCGGCAAAGTATTGTCTGCCTAGGCGAGCTCCCAAGCGTAGGGGAAGCCCCATGCTCTCTCTAGCCGGAGATCCCGCCCGAGCAGAAGGTCCCGAGTTCCCCGGGCGTTTCCCCAGCGCGCCTCGCTGGGGCCCCCAGGGTTCTCATGCCGGTACTCTGGGCCCTGTCCCCGGGCCAGGCGAGTCGGACCTGGGGACATGGGCGAGTACATGTTCGCCCACCGGCGGTAAAGCGAAACCCGCCCCGGAGACAAGGGCGCATGTTCCACCCTTGACCTCCAGGTTGGGATCGTCTGGCCCAGGGACATGGGCGTGTGTTCCACCCTCCGTCCCCAAGATGAGGCCACTCGGTCTGGACACGAGGGCGCATGTTCCACCCTTCGTTCCTAGGAGAGTGACCCCCGGTCCACAGACCCAGACGTCTACCCAAAGCAGCTCCCTACCAGCTGGCGTGCCTCACGAGGATCTCCGAGCCGGGCATCCTCGCGAGGCCAGCCCCACGAGCCGGCCCCGCGGGGTCGCATGTACCTGTCCGCACGGGGGCTCCTCATGAGGTCGGGTGTGTGTCTCCTGCTGCCGTGGTAGCCGGTGCTGCTCTCTTCGTGGCCCAGGCGCGTGACAACATGGTTGTGGTCGAGTTGCGTGGGCCACCGGGCGTAGGCGTAGTCGAGCCTCCGGTCCTCCTCCTTGGTTCCGAAAAGCGTGTCGGGAAGCGCGAAGCCACGCTCCCCTCGTGCAGCCAGGGCATGCGCCCCCGGCTATTCAAGCCAAGTCCCCGGAAAGGGCGGGCTAGCGTAGATGTCTTGAATTCGCCGCGTGGTCCAGGTGCCATGGCCTCCGGTTGTGCGGGTCAATGGATGTGGGGCCCATGGTGGTGCACCTGGGGTTCGTTGGCGGTGGTGTCGTGCTCAGGAGCATGCCTGGGCTCGCCGGTGTGGCGGTGGTGGGTGGCACGTTGGCACCAAAGCTCGTGCGCGACAAGGAGCCTGACATGTCTGTGTGTTGGGTCTTGGCAAACTTGGAAGAGCGGCGGCGCAGCCTGAACGCGAGGAAGGGCCGGGGCTACGGGGGTATGTCGTGCGGTTGGTCAAGGCGACAACCCCTAGTGCCTGTCGGGGATCCGACCGGTGTCGACGTCCAATGATGGGGTGGCAAGGCGCCGCTGGGCATTCCACCCCGCCTGCGCCGGTCGTGCCATGCAGACGGCTCGCCACTCCACGCGGACTCGTCGCCCTCCCGCCGTGAGTGCAACGAGCGTTCCAGTCGAGACTTGATGGAGATTTAGACACGCCCCTACCTGGCGCGCCAAATGTCAGATTTCGGGCTCCACAAAACCCTTAGGATTCAAACACAGGGGCGTGTATGAAGATCCCCTGCAGCCTCGCCCGACCTAGCTCGCTACTCGATGAACACAGCAAAGAACTCGCACGATGATGAGGAAGAAGATTAACGCAACCGTTTACCCAGGTTCGGGCCGCTATGAAGCGTAATACCCTACTCCTGCATTGGTGGATTGCCTTTCGAGGAGGTGAGGTGGATGAACAAGTATAGTGTTTCGGGGCCTCATGAGGGCTCTCAGTGGTGTTCGAGGCTCCTTGTGGTGAGTGGTGGAGTTTGTCGATTGGGTTCGGATTGGGTCGGATCCCAATTTACGAAGCAGCCTACCCTCTATATATAGCGGTGGCCCGGGTCCTCTTCCCTTCCCACAATGGCAGGAAGGGATCCCACAACGGCCAATTTTGAAGGGGGACAGGGGTTCATGCTCGCCCTTCCGAAAGGCGGTCTTCGCCTGCAAAGTAGTTGTCGACGTCGCAGGAGCTGGCTCAGTTGTCAAAGTGGTTGCGGTCTTGTTGCACTGGAATGGAAACCTTTGAGGGGTGCTTTGGGAACCCGTGTACGTCCTTGCCCCCTTTGCACCAAAGGGGAAACTACGCTGCATGGTGCACTCGTGCTCGCCTGTCCTTCCTTGCATCATCTTTGACTCCTGAGGTCGGGCCTTGCATAGAGATCTCCGCCGCTCCGGAGGGGTCCTGCATAGTGACAATCCAAATATCATTGCTAAAGGAAAGAAAAGTGAAGCTTTTCAGCAAGGTCAAAAGAACAATAGCACATATCATAAATCATCACTTTGGATCACTTGAGTGAGTGACTCGTGCCGCATACATAGCAAGTCGGGAATATGGATCCCACAAGGGAACTCTGAATGAAAGCACCAATGTCATGGAGCTCCTGCACCCTACGCCCCGCCCCCTAGCCTAGCCACTCCCACCTCCAGCCCGTCGTCGTCGAACCCCCCGGCGCCGGCCCCTCCCTCCCTCCCCAGCACCTCCCGCGGACCTCCCAACGCCATGGCCTCCCCCTGCTCTAGCGAGGCGAGACCCTCCGGCGATGCACGCTGCTGGCAGGTCTCGGTCGACGACTCGCCTTCCGCGTGCTCCTACAGCAAGGTCACCACCTCCCTGTGCTCCCCGGCATCGATGCCGCAACTGCCGGCCGCTATGCTGCCACGTGCTGACCAACCCGCCCCTCCTCTGGCTTGTGTACGCCGGGTGCCGGCCATGGATCGCCTCGGCCCAAGGTCGGAGGTGCATCGGGTGGAACGCGCGGGAGCTGCGACGGAGGTCGACCAGGATGGTTTCCAGTTCCCCCGCCGCAGGAACTGGCGCTGCCATCCATGCCGCACCGCTGCGCCAAGCCCTCCTTCTCCTCGCCAATGCATCCCTTCGCCCGAGGAGGTGGCGGGCCTCTGCTTCCGCTGCCTGGACTCTCGCCACCGGGTGCGCAACTGCACTAACGACGTGCGCTGCAGCCGCTGCCTCGCCTCCGGCCACGAATCCTAGAAGTGCCCGGACCGCCACCACTCTGACGCTTGCGACCACTCCCTGTGCGTGCCCTAGGCGCGGGCCGTGCCGCTGGCAGCGTCGAGAACAACGGCGCCCGACGCACCCCTACTGCTGCCCCCGACGGACCTCCCGGCACCCATCAACGGCTTGTCCACTCTGGTGCGAGTCATCATCTCTCGATCCGTCGAGATCGAGGAGGCTGAGGGCGTCCTGCGCTGGGCCATGGTGGCTTCCATCACTGGGACACGACCCGTCGTCTCCGTGGACGAGGTGTCCGAGCTGCTTCGCACCTCCCTCGACCTGCGCCCCGGGGACTTCTCCGTCCATCTTCACCACCCAGAGGACTTCCTCATCATCTTAGCCTCCCGTGAGCTCAAGGACCGCCTTGCCGGCGACCACTTCATCTCCGGCCCAGGCTTCTCCCTCTCGCTGCGTCCCTAGTGCAAGCTCACACATGCCGGCTCCGACAGGCTGGACTACCGCGTCGAGATCGAGCTCCGCGGGATCCCCGCCTAGGCCTGTCACCTCTCCACGGCGGAGCACCTCCTGGGCACTAGCTGCTGGATTGAGAGGCTGCACCCGAGCACGTGCTCCTGCGCTGACCTCGCCATGTTCCGGCTCTCCGCCCGCACCGCCGACCCGGCCCGCATTCGCCGCCATGCCACCTTGGAGATCGTCGAGCTGACCCCCTCGCGCCACCAGTCGGATGCTTTTCGCATCTCGACCCTGACATACCCGGTGTCCATCACACTCACCCACACCAAGCTCGACACCCCAATGCCGAGCATCCCCGCCCCTACGATCGACCCTGATGATGGCCAAGACGGTGGCCATGGGCGCCGCGACGCCGACCCCGCCAGGCGTGCTCGATAGTGCCACCGTAGACGCAACAGGCGCCGCATGGACTCCGCCCCAACTGGCCGCGCCGATGGCATGGCCATGGACAACCTCTCCTGGTCGCGCAACCCGTGCTCGTAGCGTGCCAATGGTGTCGCCATCGCCGCAGGATGGGCCTCGGCCTGTGGTGAGCGGCGCACGACCAGGACCTCAACGACGCTCGGTTCGGTACGTTCGATGCAGCCATGGCCGGGCCAAGGCGGGGCCCATCACATACGTTGCCCCCATCATCGCCCCAGGAAAGGAAAGCGCAAAGGAGAGATAAGGCCAACCACCGCGCCCAACAAAGCTGCCTTGTCCCCGATCCCTAGGCCAACAGGATCAGCAACAGGAGCTAGGGTGCCCACTGTGGCCCAGGATGGCTTGCGCACTCCTGTCGCTCGTATAGACACCATCACGGTTTCAAACCCGCGGTCGCCTGACGCGGCTGTGGTTTGCCTCGGGCCGCCCCTTGGCGCTGTCCCCACCCCCACCGGCCAATATGATGGGCTAACTTATGAGGGCCCCCCTCCCTGGACTCTGAGGTCAATGATTCCCAGCCCAGTCAGCCTCTCACCCCAGCCGAGGCTGATCCAGTGTCTACGCAAAGGCCGATCCCCATCTTGGACACCTCTGGCGCCGGTTTGGAGCCTTCTGCACCCCACACGGATGATGAGCTATTGGTCGGGTCGCAAGCGGGAGCGATGACGGCGGACTCTACCAGAACTGCCTCCCCCACGCCAGCTGTGGTCGCACCCTCCACCCTCCCTGTGGATGAGGTCCTCGGCACACTGGAGCCCACCACCTTCCCTGTGGACGCGGCCATGATGCCTCGGAGCCCGCCCCCCTCCTAGTGGAGGCAGCCCAAGCCACCTCGGAGCCCACTAGGACCGAGCCGACCAACCCATAGGCTGCGACCCATCTCGGTTGCACCCTCATGGGGCGCTTCGCCTCCCCGCTGACCACTATGCAACGCTCGGGTCAATGTCGACCTGCTATGACGTGGATGCTAGGAGAATTCCTCTCGGCCGCCACTAAGGACATACGTGCAGCCCCCTCCCAACCCCGGGGAAATGCCCTCGCCGGTCGGTGCTAAACTTCTCCCTGCGCCGGGGACGCTCCGCGTCCTCCTCCAACGGGGTCGCCCCCAAGGCGGTTGCACTGCCCACGGCTGAGCGCCAGGCACAGGTGCAGGTCATTCGCATGCTTGGCATTGTGGGTGTCAACCAGAAGATCACCACCGCAAAGATGCGTGCCTATGATGACACCTTCCCTGCTCCCATCCGGCCGCCGGCACTCGCGGCGGTATACTCTTGGTTTGGAAGAGCCGGTCCATCACCCTCACCGACCCAGTGTTCACTATGAACATGCTTTCAGCCAAAGTATCCACACCCGGCGCCGCACACTAGTGGATCACCGTTGTATACAGACCCCAAGCCAATGCGGTGAAGATCGGATTCCTGCAAGAGCTATGCGGCATGCGCGCCGACTGCCCTAGGCCTTGGATGTTGTGCGGGAACTTCAACCTTATCTATCGTGAGGAGGACAAGAACAACCGCAACCTAAACCGCCGCATGATGGGCAAGTTCCGTCGCCTGATCGATGACCTCGCGCTCAAGGAGGTGTACCTCAACGGCTGCCGCTACACCTGGTCGAACAAACAATCGCCGCCAACGCTACTGCGCCTTGACCGCGTCCTCTGCACCTCGGACTGGGAGGAGCTGCATGGGGAGTGCCACCTCCGCCGCCTTGCGTCCGTCGTCTTCGACCATAGCCCCTTGCTTCTGGACTGTTGTCCCCTACCTCGAGCTCACCGTCGCTTCCACTTCGAGCAGTTTTGGCTACGCCTTGATGGCTTCTAGGAAGTGGTGACCACGGCTTGGAACTCCGTCACTCACGCCAACCCATTCAAGGCATGGTGTTGCACCTCCAGGTTACTGCTAGAGCGCTGACTAGCTGGAGCGCTCGCTCGGTTGGCGGCATCCGCCTCAAGCTCGCGATTGCACGAGAGCTGATCTCCAAGTTCGACAAGGCATAGGAGGACTGGGTCCTCACCCCCGACGAGTTTTGGCTACGCTCCCAACTGAAGATATCCTACCTTGGGCTAGCCTTGCTTGAGAGCACCATTGCCCGACAACGGGCACGGATCGCCTCGCTGAAGGATGGAGACGCCAACACCTCCTTCTTCCACCGCCAGAGCACCTACCGCAGGCAGAAGAACATGATCCACACGATCAACGTGGACGTCCGCATGCTCACTAGCCATGACGACATGGTGGACGAGTCCTTCTCGCACTTTGATGGCTTGCTCGGCTCCGCTGTCGACCGCGAGTGCTCGCTCCACCTTGACGAGCTGATCGAGCCCACCGACGACCTCAGCGACCTCGAGGCGCCATTCGGGGCCGATGAAATCTGGAACGCTGTCCAACGCCTGCCCGCGCACAAGGCATCAGGCCTCGACGGCTTCACTGCAAAATTCCTACGCGCTTGCCGACATACAGTGTGGCAAGACTTTGTGGACGTCTTCCAGCAGCTCTACGACATGCGCGGCCGAGGTTTCGCTTGCCTCAACCAGGCATTGCTCGCGTTGCTCCCCAAGCGTGCCAATGTCGTTGCCTTCGGGGACTATAGGCTCAGCCTTATCCATCTCGTCGCCAAGGTGTTTGCTAAAGTGCTCTCACTCTGCCTCGGCCCTAGGCTGGATCGCCTCGTCAGCCCAAACCAGAATGCATTCATCCCCGGGCACAGCCTGCATGATAACTTTGTTCTCGTCAAACAATCGGCACGGCTGCTCCACCAGCTCAAAGCCCCGCGTGCCCTCCTCAAGCTTGACCTGACGAAGGCATTTGACTCGGTCTCCTGGCCTTTTGTCTTCGAGGTACTACAGCACTACGGCTTTGGTGCTCGATTCCGAGCATGGATGTCCATCCTGCTATCTTTAGCGAGCACTACGGTGCTGCTCAACGGCGACCCGGTCCCTCCCATTTGGCATCGGTGTGGCTTCCAGCAGGGCAACCCGCTATCTCCGCAGCTCTTCGTTCTCGTCGTCGACGTCCTTGGCCGGCTCATCAATCACGCCACCTTGTTGGGAATCCTGTAGCAGCTCCACCCGCGGCGCATGGTGCCAGCGATCTCGCTATACGCAGACGATGCTGTGATGTTCTGCCACCCAACGCCGGCCGAGATCACCGCGGTCAAAGGAATATTACAGCCCTTTGGCTACACCTCCGGACTACATGTCAATTTCGCCAAGAGCACGATGACCCTCATTCACTGCGACGAGGACGCGGCAACCGCTGCAGTACAGCTACTCGGCTGTCCTATCACCAAGCTCCCGATCATCTACCTGGGAATCCCGCTCACCATCCGGCGACCTACGGCAGCGCAACTACATCCCCTGGTGGACAAGGTGTGGGGCCAACTTCCTTCTTGGAAAGCTTGGCTCATGAACAAGGTTTGGCGCCTCGCGATGGTAAAATCCGTCCTCTGTGCAGTACACATTCACCAACTGCTCGTCTTCGTGCCGCCCAAGAAAACCATCAAGCAACTAGAGAAGATTGAGTGCGGCTTCTTGTGGGCTAGCCGCGAGGCTGCCAATGGGGGCAATTGCCATGTCAACTGGCGTCGGACCTGCCGCCCCATCGAGCTCGGAGGCCTTGGCATCCCGGACCTAGAGCGCACTGGGCTAGCACTACAGCTGCGCTGGCTGTGGCTCGGCCGCACTGACCAACAAAGAGCATGGAGCGGGCTTTACCTATAGTTCTCGGCGGATGAGCGTGCCTTGTTCTTCGCCTACACAACAATGACCCTGGGAAACGGCCTCTCGGCGCTTTTCTGGGATGACCGCTGGATTGACGGCCGATCTGTCGACGAGATCGTGCCGCAGCTACACGCCTGCATCCCCACGCGCAAAAGAAAGGTGCGGACTATCGCGGAGGGACTCAATGCCAATGCTTGGGCTCGTGATATCGAGGGCACTATCGGCATCCACGAGATTGCCCAGTACATACGAGTCCGGAATACCATCGAGCACACCATCCTGAACAACACACCAGATCGGCTAACCTGGAAGTGGACCACGATTGGATCGTACACTACTAAGTCCTGCTACAAGGCTACCTTCCAGGGATCCGTTCCCAGCGCCTCTTGGAAGCTCATTTGGAAGAGCTGGGCACCACCCCGGGTGCGCTTCTTCCACTGGCTCGCTGACCAAGATCGATGCTGGACCTCAGATCGCTTGGCTCGACGAGGGCTACAGCACCATGATCCTTGCCTCTTGTGCTGCCAGGACCCCGAGACGATGGACCACTTGCTCCTCCGCTACCCCTTCTCCAGGCAGGTATGGCAAGATGTCATCACTTGGCTCCGCTTGCCTTGCACCCCCCTTGCCACGAGTCTTCCCTCCTTGCCTGGTGGCATAGCGCCAAGCAGAGAATCCCGCAGCCCATGCACAAAGGCTTCGAGTCCATGGCCTTGCTGACCCCGTGGATGATTTGGAAGCACTGCAATAGCCGCATGTTCAAGGGCAACCAACCATCACCGAGCGGCCTGCTTGCGAGGATCAAAGATGAGGCATCACTCTGGACCAAGGCGGGAGCGGCTGGCCTCCACGACATCACCCACCAGACCTGGTACATGCACTAATTTCATGTAATCATCATCAGTACTATACCTCCTAGGAGGATTATAACATAAACTCTACCTTTTAATACAAAGAAACGCATGAATCTCTCTATGTTTTCTTGGAAAAAAAGTCGGGAATAGGAAGATAATGCATTTTTGTCTCTTATAGGTTGTGCACAAGTTCGTATCATGCCCATTAGAGCAATCGTGCTACCGTCTCTCTAGAGTTATGAAACACTAGCTTTTTCCGTGGATCCCACATTTTGAGCTCACTTTTGGTCGCACAACCCCACTTTTCTATATCATGTGTGTGTTTCCGAGTTCGCTCATTGCTATTGATTCACATTGTCTTACTTGCTTACTTGCGGATCTCTCTCAAATTTATTGCATCATATTCTCGAATTGCTTGAATTTTTGTGCCACCATCCTAACCAAGCTACTCCAAAAGCATTACCTTTGTAGGTGTGAGAAGGGCAAACTCAGTACCAATTCTACTATTTCCGTGATTTCACATTGAGTGATTGATCCTCATTTCAACCTTCGGAACGGTATTTGGTATTGTGTTTTCCCATTATTCCACTTATATCTACTTGAGTACCATGGATAGGAACACTATGATGAACCCGACATTCGAGGAGCAAGACGATGACGCGAACACCTACGCCACCAAACTACAATTCTTCGCTGCACAAAAGGGAATGTGCCAACCAAATGATGTCATCACGGACCGCATCGAACACCTCGCCACCAACATACGTGACTCCGAGGAGCGGACGCGGGACTTCATGACAACGCAAATGGACGAGCTCCGCACTTTGATGGTGAATCGCGCATCATCCACTTCTACCGCAACTCATTAGCACACCGCAAGTCGACAATCCTCCGAGGACTCTTTTGGCGAAAGCCCTCCTCCTCGAGCTCGACCACAACAACATGATACGCGTCGCCTCTCTCGAGACTCAAGCAACGCTTTCCACAAGGAGCCTCAAGGTCGACATCGCGAGCGTGACCACCGTCACCAACAAGAGCAAGACGAATACGAGCATGATCGCCTACGTAACCGCCGTGAAGAAGACCGGCGCCGTGAAGCGCAAGCACGGTAGGCGCAATGGGCGCTTTGCGACGCAAACTATGCCATGCATGAACGCAATCGTCTAGCTCGTGAGGAACAAGAGGCTCTACGTCGAGAATGCCAAGAAGAATAAGCACGCCAAGAGGAGCACCATGAACGCCACCAACGGGTGCGACCACGACGTCAACAACACCCAAGGCAAGAGGAGCACCACATTGATGAGCTCTCCCCAAGACAAGAGCAAGGCCAACATGAAAACAATTCCCCTCCATGACAAGATGCATGTCGTCAAGCAAATCCCGTTGACCACGAGGATGATCAAGCTCCAAGGCAAGGCCAACGTCAACAAGACAACTATGCTCCTCCAAGACAAGGATACCGCGATCACAACAACAATGAGGAAAATCACTTTGGCAAGCTTAAGTTCACCATGCCTAAGTTCTCCGGAAGCAACGATCCCGAAGTTTACTCTCTTCGGCACTCAAGGTAGACAATATATTCCGGTTGCACAACTATGAAGGATGCAAGAAGATTTCCATGGCCTCCCTCGAGCTCCAAGATTACGTGCTCAATTGGTGGAAACAAGTGATTGAGCGAAGAAGAGAAAGAGGTGAACCTCCAGTCACAACTTGGGAACAAATGAAAGAACTCATGAGAGCGCGATTCGTCCCAAAACACTATAATTGCGATCTCCTCAAGAAACTCCAACTACTCAAGCAAGGCACCAAGTCGGTGGAAGAGTATTATCAAGAGATGAGATGGCCATGATAAGAGAAAATGTGAAGGAGGACGATGAGCAAACTTGGCACGTTTCTTGAATGGTCTCAATTACCAAGTCAAGAAAATTGCAGATTTCCAACCCTACTCTAACTTGCTCGAGCTAGTGCACCAAGCCTCGAAGGTGGAACGTCAAGTTTAAGAGGACTACAAGTACTCCAAGACCTCCTACAAGACCTACGATGCAAATACCCAAGCTACTAAAACTATGACTCCTTCTACACGACCCTCCACAACAAAAGATGACAAGTCAAGCTACAAGGACAAGTCATCTTCATCATCCTGCAACGCCTCTACAAGCAAAATAAGAGTGTCATCCTCTAGACCAACACCAGATGACGTGAAAACAAGCTCCATCAAGTGTTTCACGTGCCAAGTCCGAGGACACAAGATGTAAGAGTGTCCCACAAGGCGAACCATGATACTCCAAGATGATGGCTCCTATGACTCTATGAGTGAAGACGAGATGGAAGCTTTGGAACAAGTGGACATGCACCGACAAGTCAATGACGATGAAGACTCTCAAGTCTGTTGTGACAATGATTCGAGTCCCGCTCTCGTTGTCTCATAGGTCTTGACACCTCAACAACAACAAGACGAGGACCAACGTTGCCACATCTTCCACACCAAGGCCGGTATCCAAGGGAGATCCAGCAATGTCATCATCGACGGAGGAAGTTGCCATAATTTGGCAAGTGAAGAACTTTGCTCCAAGTTGCACTTGACCAAGAAAAAGCATCCTCGCCCCTACAAGGTCCAATGGCTAAGCAACTCCGGCACGATACAAGTCGACCACACCATGCAAGTTTCCTTCAAGATCGGCGCTTACGAAGACACCTTGGAGTGTGATGTGGTGCCCATGTCCGTTTGCAACCTACTACTTGGAAGACCTTGGCAATTTGACCGTGGCGCCGTACACAGTGGGCGCACAAATCATTATAGCTTCAAGATGAAGGGCACCGAATATGTGCTTCGCCCTATGTCTTCTAGTCAAGTGATCGCCGACAAGCAAGCTTCATCCCATCGTGGAGAGAAAAGTGAGAGAGTGATCCACCTCAAAGGGAGTAAGCGCCACAAGACAAACTTGAGTGACTCCACGACGAGGGACATGAGTGACTTAGTTCTATTTGCCACCAAAAGAGAATTGAGGGATGTGAGTGAGAGCCCCTCGACCGTCCTTCACTATGTGATAGTGTTCAAGGATGATATTACCTGG
The DNA here is from genome assembly GCA_022496015.1 of Hordeum marinum. Classification (NCBI taxonomy): domain Eukaryota; kingdom Viridiplantae; phylum Streptophyta; class Magnoliopsida; order Poales; family Poaceae; genus Hordeum; species Hordeum marinum. The sequence goes on along the minus strand of CM039676.1, from coordinate 191,896,099 downwards.
CCTAACCCTTCACCACATCTTCCTATTGCGTTATCTCAATTCTTGCAGGAATACCAAGATGTGTTCCCCGATGAGCTACCTCCAGGACTACCACCGAAACGAGGGATCAAACACCGCATCAATCTCATGCCCGGCGCGCCGCTTCCCAACAAGGCTCCCTACCGCGTCAACCCCGATGAAACAAAAGAGATACAAAGGCACGTCCAAAAACTCCTAGAAAAAGGGCATGTTCGCGAGAGTTTGAGTCCTTGTGCAGTCCCCGTGGTCCTAGTACCTAAACATGATGGTAGTATGTGCATGTGTTCCATTTTCCGCCCCATAAATTCTATCACCATTCGCTACCGTCACCCTATCCCACGCTTAGATGACATGATAGATGAACTTAGTGGTGCCGCTATATTTTCCAAGATAGACTTGAAAAGTGGTTACTACCAAATTCGCATACAAGAGGGTGACGAGTGGAAAACCCGCTTTCAAAACTAAATTGGTCCCTATGAATGGCTAGTGATGCCCATGGGCTTATCCGAAGCACCGGGTATGTTCATGCGCATGATGCATCATGTGTTGCGCCCCTACATTGGGTATTGTGTTGTGGTCTATTTTGATGACATCCTTGTTTTTAGAAAATCTCTAGAACAACACGCCACACATGTTAGAAACGTTTTGCAAACTCTTCGGAAAGAAAAAATTTATGCTAACATGGACAAATGCATTTTTGGTGTGGAAAAGGTTGTTTTCCTAGGATTTGTAGTTTCCTCAAAAGGGTGTCCGTGTTGATGAGTCTAAGATTGAAGCAATTAAGAATTGGCCCACACCCACCAATTTGCAACAAGTGCGTAGCTTCTTAGGACTAGCCGGTTTTTACCGTCGCTTTGTGAAAGACTTTAGCACTATTGCTACCCCTCTGGACGCCTTGAGCAAGAAAAATGCACCGTTTGCTTGGGGACCATCCCAAGACACCAATTTCTATGAACTTCAGAATTTGCTTACTCATGCACCTTTGCTTGCCTTACCTAATTTTGACAAAACTTTTGAAGTGCATTGTGACACTAGTGGTAATGGCATAGGAGGTGTGCTTATGCAGAAAGGTGCCCAATTGCGTATTTTAGTGAGAAACTTTCCCATGCTCAACTCAATTATCCTATCTACGACAAGGAATTGTATGCTTTGGTGAGAGTCTTACAAGCTTGGGAACATTACTTGAGTTCGCATGAATTTGTCATTCATACCGATCATGAAACTCTAAAGTACCTCAAGGGTCAAACTAAGTTGAACAAACGTCATGCTAAATGCAGTGAATTTATTGAGTCTTTCCTTTATGTTATCAAATACATTAAGGGCAAAGAAAATGTTGTGGCAGATGCTCTTTCCCGCAAAAGCATGCTCGTTACTCAACTTGAATTGAATGTTGTTGGTTTTGAGCACATAAAAGACTTGTATGAGCATGATGATTCTTTTGCTACTCATGCCAATTGCAAAGCGAAAACTTGTTGGGAGAACTACTACATGAAATATGGATATCTTATGCGTGCTAACAAACTTTGCATTCCCAAGTCTTCTCTTCGTTTGTTGCTTTTGCAAGAGGCTCACGATGAAGGACTAATGGGTCACTTTGGACGCGACAAGACATATGCCACCCTCTCCGACAAGTTCTATTGGCCAAAGATGCTTCGTGATGTTGCACGCTTCACCAACCGATGCTCTACATGCCGCAAAGCTAAGTCAAAATCTCAATCCCATGGTCTTTACATGCCTCCTCCTATTCCATTCCAACCTTGGGAGGATATTAGCATGGATTTTGTGCTTGGATTTCCATGAACAAAAATTGCCATGATTCCATCTTTGTTGTTGTGCATTTTTCCAAAATGGCTCATTTCATTCCTTGTCACAAGATCGACGATGCTTCACATATTGTCAATCTCTTTTGTAGGGAAATCTTACGCCTACATGGAGTACCAAGGACCATTGTCTCGGATCGCAACGTCAAGTTCTTGAGCTACTTTTGGAAGACCCTTTGCACCAAGCTCGACATCGAGCTACTCTTCTCGTCGGCCTACCATCCACAAATCGATGGCCAAATGGAGGTGACGAACCAGACACTTGGAACTCTTCTCTGCGTGTTGATAAAGAAGAACATCAAGGAACGGGAAGATTGCCTCCCCATCGCCGAGTAACCTACAATCGTGCAAGACACGTCACCGCCAACAAGTCTCCCTTCGAGGTGGTCTACGGCTTCAACCCATTGTCCCCATTGGACATTCTTCTATTACCACTACAAGAACGCGTCAACATGGATGCAAGCAAAAGGGCAAGCTACATCAAGAAAATGCATCAATATACAAGGAACACCATCGATCGTCAAGTGGAACGCACCATCGCCAAGCGCAACACCAACAAAAATCCCATGGTGTTCGATCCTGACGACCTTGTGTGGCTACGTCTCCAAAAGGAACGCTTTCCAAATGAGCGCATGTCCAAGATGCTACCTCATGCCGACGACCCATTCAAGGTGTTGGAGCGCTACAACAACAATGCCTACAAGATCGACATTTCGTGCGACAAGTACAATGTGAGCGACACCTTCAACATCGCGGACCTCTCCCCCTTCCATGGTGATGAACATCTCCATTCAAGGTCGGATCCCTCGCAAGGGGGGGAGATGACGCAGAGCATACCTTGAGCATCACCATGTACCCATCACCAACACCTCAAGCTACAAAAGGCCCCATGATGAGAGCTCGTGCACGTGCCATTACAAACAAGGTGACATCCATCCTTTGTGATTCTCCCTTTGATGCTCTTGGAACGTGGATACTACCTCAAGCATGGACACTTTGTGTGCTTAGGGATCAAGAAGGAGGAAGGGAGCAAGAGGGACACCAAGAGCAAGGAGAAGGACAAGCATCAGTCCAGGAATTAGGGGTACAACCGGTGCACCACCGGTCAACCACCGTTGTCCGGTACAACCGGCCCACCACCACCAACAACCGCTACCACCGCGGCCAGGATTCTGTTATAGAGCGGTTCAAGACCGGTACTACCCTGGTTGTACCGGTTGATGCCTAAATACCGGTACAACCGGTCCTACCTCCGGTACAACCGGCCTGCCTACGCGCATGGACGTGCCCAAGGCCCATGTATCTCCCTCTCACTTACCCTTTTGTGACTAGCACTATATATACTCTGTCCCCTCCTCATTTTTAGGGTTAGCTTTGGTTTGCTCTTAGATAGTTGAGACTAGCTCCTTCCACTACCTCTCCTGTAGAGATGCCTCTATAGGAGAAGATCCCTAGTGGATGTCAAGGCCCCTTCCAAGGGAAGATCCTCTGGGATATCAAGGCCCCTCCTTCCGGAGTGGGAGGTCACGTACCGCTACTTGCATCGTTGGTTGATTTGGGCTCTTTCCTTGTGTGATATTATGGATCTAGTGGATGTGTTATTGTGTTTTCCTTTAGTGATTTCCTCTCGTTCTTCCCGGTGTAATTCATGTTCTTCGTGTTTTCCCCTCCAATTCGTGAAAGATCCGCCACCATGGGCCTTGCCCCGTATCAAAGGGGCTAACTAGGATCCACTCCGCATCACATTCTTTCTTCCATATTTTAAATTCTCGGATCCAATTTGGCCCCCCATTACCCCACAAATTAAAATAACACTTGTATTGAAGCCAAGAGAAATACCGAAGATCCACAATGTAAAAACCCACATCTTTTTATGAGACATTAAAACTGAATACCTTGTCGCCAATGGCAGAAACCATGAGATCAATGGCCGAACCTCCCAATGCATATTCAAGTGCTGCTACCACAGAATCCTCAGTTAGCCTGAAATCATGCCTGTTGAACGATACCACCAGGGTGAAAGATCCTAGATTCTTCATAGGATGAACAGTGAGACCCGTGGCATTATAGATCACCTAAAAAAAACTCTACCCTTGGAGAAGTCCAAGTCAAGGGTAGATCTAGATGATGATCCCATCACAATGGGTATGTGGATGGAGATCAGGAGACGCCGAAGATGAAGATCGGAGCAGATACTAGAAGTAAGAAGAGATCACCAGTGGACTAGGGTTTAGGAGTCATATTTGACAAATATACTAATGTTAGTCAAGATGAACTTGCTAGTAATCACTCTAGTCAAGATAAGTCGTGTGATGATGATAAGTTGGAAATATAACGACTAACTCAAGAACTATACACGCTTAAGTTAGCTCACGAGTCTACTCTACAAGATCATAGAGAGCTTGAATGGATAAATGAGAAGCTTTTCTTCGAGAAGCTTAATTTAGAGCATGATCATGAGTTACTTAAAGCTATCAATGACGATTTTCGAAAGAAGACTTCCTCTTATCTAGCCAAATGACTTCTCTTGTCTACATTCATTCCACAAGTCAAGGCTAAGCAAACTAGTAACAAAGGCAAGAAAGGTTCTTCAACTAGTAGCAATAAAAACGATAAATCCAATGATATTGCTTCTAGTAGTTCTATTGATCCCATTAACACTTCTCTTAGCCAAGTTACACTTGAGAAAGAAAATGAACTTTTGAATGGGATTATAGATAAAGGTATCTACAAGAGTCTTGCCGGGTGTAAGCAATTTGAGGAAATTGTTCGCAAGCACGAATGATACCGGAAGAACCATTGCATTGGCTACTTCAATGCTAATGGAGTTGAGTGGGAAGAAGGTCAATACCCCAAACCCAAGTTTGTTACTCAAAGGGAGAAGTATGAAAATACTCTTCCCAAGGGAAGAAAATCTCAAGATGACCTTCCACCACAAGACCATAAGCTCAAGGGAAAGAACAAGCTTCAAGAGGACATTGACTCGTATGAAGATGAATCCCAAGCTTTGGTGAAGTGGGTTCCCAAGGCTACTTCAAGATCAACTTCTACAAGTGCCACTTCAACACCAAGGATCCCCATCAACTTGATGTGGGTCCCCAAGAAGAAGAACTAGATAAGTTCTTGAGGGGTGACTCCGCCAATGAAATTCACTCACATTCATTATTGGCAAGAACTAGTTGCAATCAACATCAACATTATGCAATAGTTCAAGGAGTCACACATTGCCTCAAAGGTAAGCAACGGACAAGGTAATCAACAAATCCATGGACATCATCATGTATGATTTTCACTCCATGTCCATAGATATCCTTGTATTTATCTCTTGTGTGTTGGGACTAACCCATGTAGGTGAGAAGAGTAAGAAACAACAAGGATGCTCCCAACTCATGGTGATCTTCATCAACTTTGAGAATCCACCACTACATCACCTACATGAAATCTTCATCGACGAAACCCAAGGTTAGTTTATCCCTCTCAAGGGGAGATGTCACATCAAGGGGGGGCTTTACTCTAAGACTTGAGTCAAAGCATCTCAAAGAATGTGACAACATTAACAAGCTTTATGTAAAAGTGGTAACCACATTGCTTAAACGATGAGCATGACCTATGATCAAGTATTCTTCCTTGGCCCTAAGTCAATATACTCATATATATAGATGACTGCATCATCGCCAAAGTGCTTGATAGATGCTAGTATGTATGTGCATGTTTGCCATGATTTCATTTGACATCTTATTGTGTGGGAATGTTGGTCTGCATTTATTTACCTATTCGAGGACATCCAATTGTTGCTATTTGAATTTGATTTTGTTTTTGCCAATTGGATGGACAAGAATGCCTAGGACCCTTCTCTAGCTATCTATGCTTTCTAGTCTCATATTCTATTCATGCTGCATCACAAAATTTCGATCCTACACATACGGTGGGTAACAAATTACTGTTGGGCAATTGACAGAAAAGTGCATAGTTATGCAATATTTATTCATGGCAATGATCATTACATATAGGCATCATGTCCGTAATCAAGTAGATCGACTCCTGCCTACATCTACTACTATTACTCCACCCATCGACCGCTATGCATCATGCATCTAGGGTATTAAGTAAAGTAGAGTAATCCTTGTAGAACAATCACATGATGTAGACAAAGTAAATCCAATTGATATGAATAAAACCATCGTTTTATCCTTAGTGGCAAAAATACAAATATGTGTCATGTCCCCTTCCGTCACTAGGATTGAGCACTGCAAGATAGAACCCACTACAACGCACCTCTCCCGCTAAAGATAAACAAATCTAGTTGGCCAAACTAAACTGATAGATCGAAGAGAAACACGAAGCTGTCATATAGTAATGCATATATAGAAAAGGACCAACAAGGAAATCAATATAATTTCATGAACAATTCTAAACATAAACCCAGAATTCATCGGTTCCCAGCAAATGCACCGCACAAAGTGATTACATTGAATAGATCATCACGAAAATGTGATGAACTTTGTATTTAAGAATATAGAGAGAGATCGAGAGACATCTAGGTACCAAATATGAACCCGTAGGTCTGTGGTGAACTACTCACATTATCATGGGAGCAGCAAAATTTATGTAGAAGCCTTCTGTGATCGATCCCCCCTCCGATAGGGCACCAAAAGAGGGCTCCAGATGGGCACACGGCGTAATAGGGACTTGCGGCAGTGGGAAAGGTGTTTCGGGAGTCTCGCTAGTTTTTGTGGGGATATATCAGAATTTATAGGCCAGAGAGGGGCATCGGGAAATGAGGGGCGACCACAATCTAACAGGGCGCGGGCACCCCCTTGGCGCGCCTTAGTGGCTTGTGGGACCCTCATGCGGCCCTCGTGAGGCCTGCGACCTCCTCCCAAAGCTTCCATGTCTTCTTTTGGTCGAGAAAAAATATTACTAACTTTCATGGCAATTGGACTTCATTTGGTACTGTAAATCTGAAAAGCCAAAAACATCTTGAAAACATCAACACTCACTTGGTACTGGGTTAATAGGTTAGTGCTTAAAAATAATATGGATGAGCACATAAATGCCCAAAAGGTATCCTAGAATGATAATATTATAGCATGGAACAATAAAAAATTATAGATACATTGGAGATGTACTAGCATCCCCAAGCTAAATTCCTGCTCGTCCTCGAGTAGGTAAATGATAAAAACATATTTTTTGATGTAACATGCTACCCAACATGTAATCTATTGCATGTATGATCATTGAGAAATGATGAATTAACAAACTTCAACATAGTATTGTCCATAAACATAACTAACATAATCATCGATGTTCGAAATATAAGATCCTTAAATAATGTTCACCCCATTCATTTTCTCATATTAGCATGGCATGAGTCCGTCTTCATCACATAAATACAAATGTCAAGCACCACGGTGTTAAGTCAAGAAATTGGGTTGTACTTTTTAATGTGTTTCATCTTTTTATTACTCACGCAATACATGTGTGAACCATGGATATAACATATAGGTGGAATAGAATATGGTGGTAGGTTTCAAAGGAGTAAAAGTGGATAAGAAAGTCTCGCATCAACTAGGCGTATCAATGGGCTATGGAGATGCCGATCAATAGATATCAATGCGAGGAGTAGGGATATCCATGCAAATGATGCACTAGAGCTATAAGTGTATAAAATCTCAAATGAAGCTAAGTGGGTGTGCATCCAGTTTGCTTGTTCATCAAGACCTCGGGCATCTGAGGAAGCCCGTCATTGACATATACAAGCCAATTTATATAATTAAAAATTTCACTAGCATATGGAAGTGACAAAACATGACACTCTCTATATGGAAAACATGGTGCTACTTTATAGCACAAGTGTGGAAAAAAGAGGTAGTAGCACTGACCCTTCTCTCTTTTCTCTTTTTTCTTCCCCTTTTTTTATTTTTCTTTCTTTTTCTCTTTTTTTGTTTTCATTATTTTTATTATTTTCCGTCCAGAGTCTCATCCCGACTTGTCGGGGAATCATTGTCTCCATCATCATTTCCGCACTGAGACAGTGCCCTAATAATGATGATCATCACACTTTTATTTACTTACAACCCGATACGAAAAACTACTAAACAATATGACTCTATATGAGTGCCTCTCACAGTGTACCAGGATGCGCAATGATCTAGCATAGTATAAACAAATGATGAATGGTGGCTTTGCCACAAATACTATGTCAGTTATATGATCATCCAAATCAATATGACGATGAACACACAAGTAATATAATGTAACGGTGGAAGTTGCATGGGAATATATCTCAGAATGTCTATGGAAATACCATGATAGGTAGGTATGGTGGCTGTTTTGCACAAGATATAAGGTGGCTTATGTCCAATAGAGCGTATCATGTCACGGGGTTTGGATGCACCGGTGAAGGTTGCATCGATCCTCGAGGTGAGAATGGGCAATGCACGGTACTAAAGAGGCTAGCAAATATGAGGTGGTGAGCATGCATAAATCCATGGATTCACATTAGTCATAAAGAACTCAGATACTTATTGCAAGGTTTTATTAGCTCTCTTGAAGCAAAGTACTACTGTCATGCCCCTAGGGAGGAGGTTGGGAGGAGTTAACCATCGCACGCCTCCGACCTAAACAACACTAGGATTTCTACGAGGAATAAGAATGCTCACACATCATCACCATTTCATAACCAATATTTAGATGAATAGTAAATTAACACCCTTTAACTATCGATATTTTTACTAACCAACAAACATGCACTCACACCCTTTCATATTACCACATCAATACCATTAACTCACAATTTCTCTTTTATGTGCTACATGGAGGTTTTGATTATGCACTCACTGAATACCTATTATTTTTGGACTAGTCTTATAACCCATGCAATTTGGCGCCACTATTTATTAACTCACAAACAAATTTAAGTGAAGAATGAGAGAGCAATTATTTCTATAAGATCTATACGCCACCGTGCTCTAAAAGATATAAGTGAAGTACTAGAGCAACTGCTTAGCTAAAAAGATATAAGTGAATCACAAAGAGTATTCTAATAAATTGTGTTGAACATGTGTCTCTCTCAAGTGGGTGTGTCTAGAAAACAATGATTGTGGAAAACTAAAACAAAAGCAAACTAAATAAAACGATGCTCGAAGGAAAACTCATATTATGTGATGAATAAAAATATAACTCCAACTGACATACCGATGAATTGAGACGGAAGAGGGGATGCCTTTCGGGGCATCCCCAAGCTTAAACGCTTGAGTATCCCAGAATTTGACTTGGGGTGCCTTGGGAGTCCCCAAGATTAGGCTCTTGTCGCTCCTTATTCCTTCATCCATCGTGATAACACCCAAAACTTGAAAACTTTAACACACAAACTCAACAGAAAACTCGTGAGATCCATTGGTAGGACGCGCGAACCATAAACATTAGGTACCGTTTTAAATGTATTTATATTTTATTATTGCATAAGCTACTGTCTTCTAACTTGTCTATGGATTATACCCCATGATAAAATACATAGCATTATCAAAACAAGCAAACTATGCAAGCAAAAAACAAAATCTGTCTAAAACAGAATAGTCTGTAGTGATCACCAAAACCACCATACTTGTGTAACCATAAAAATTCTGAAAATTAGGGCAACCTGAGGAATTTGTATAGAAATATTTTGTAAAGAATTCAGATCAATAATATGTTCTAGTAAAATCAGAGAAATTATGCACAAGACGCAAAAGTTTTTGTTTTTGCACTGTATCAATTCTACTTTTCATTCAAGTCATCCCAAAGGCTTTGCTTGGCACAAACACTAATTTAAACAGAAAAACACAATCATTAAGATAGAAATAATATTTATACATCACACAAACAGAAATTATAACAAGAAAAATAAGATAACTTTTGGGTTTCCTCCCAACAAGCTCTATTATTTTACGCCCCTAGCTAGGCATAGTGCATATGATCAATTGTTCTCATCTTTCTTGGCATTCTCGTCTTGGGATGTGTTTCATGAGGAGGATTTTCCAAGACAATAGGAAACACATCATTAAGCAATATTTTAGCATTATCAATGCTACTTTCTTCAAAACCTTTTGTATTCTCTCTTACTATCCAAGAATATTGTTTATGATAGCATTGAAAACTTGTTGTATAATATGAATGGGAGGAACTTCTTTCTTAGTATTTTCATCAAATGTATGGTTATCATGAAACACATACCTCATCATATAGTCCTCATTATATAAAATTTCATCTATCATGGGATGTTCACGACTCATATTATAGTGATCAAAGATATATCGAGCCTCTTGCACTATATAGTCAAATTCATGCATGAGGATAAGAGTGGCCATTTTCTTAGCCCTAGGGTATTTTACGATCGGAAACTCATAGAAAAGCCATTGCAAAGTAGGGTGAGTGCACATAGATCTTCTTTCAAGTTTAAGAACAAGAGCGGAAATAGCATCGAGAAAACTTTTAGTTATTTCAAGGATTGGAGTATCCTTGCAGGCTAAAGTACCCATACAGTTAAAGCATTCTTGCATAATGATTTCCCCTATGATATTCTCCTTTCCTGCAACAAAAACTTTTACATCTCGCTGTGGGGGACTTTCCTCCTTTGGGGTTTTTGCCTCCATCATCCTTCTCAATGATAAAAGTCACCGCCGCAAATGTGAACGCTGATATGAATCTGAAGGTGAGCACCTAAGAGGATAGCCTCAAAGCCGCCTAGTCCAAGGAGCGAGATTTTCTTGAAGAGATTCAGAAGGAGAAGGAGTTGCTTGCTTCTACCACCAAACATCCAACAAGCTGCAGAAGAACATCAGCCTATGGACGGACCACCTTGTGAATATCTCTAGTAGGCTCTCCGCACAGCTTCCCGCCATGGACTTGGCAGAGTGCGCCTTCTCCGATGACGGTAGGGAGGTGGCGAGCGTCAGGCTATGCCTCTTATTCAAGAAGCTTTTCAGGGTGTTGGCAAAGTATGAAGAGGACCAGGTCGACAAGTTTGCCACAGGGTCCCATGAGCTCTGTCGAGGCGCTCTCCATAAGGTCTTGGTGAAGATCGCCTACTGTAACCCCGATATTTGACTAGAGAGGGTCCTTCTCCAAACTTCCCAAGGACTTCGACACCGTCAAGTTCGATGCCCTTGTCGCTCCAATCTCTAAGAGGATTTTCTCTATTACCCTGAAGAAGTAATTTCTTCGTTGTTGTCATGGTACATGTATAAAAATGATAGTCTTCGATTAGCGCCGCAACCTTATATTTTGAATGTATCATATTAGTTTGCTGAACTCGATGGCTGATTTCCCCCATATTTGATCCTGCCTTTGTATGTTTTCAATCCCTATGCTTGCCGAGAATGCCTGCTGGTGCATGCATCCTTGCCGCGAGCACTATAGGAGAGGGTCCTTAGCAGCTTATTGGGGATGTCGCTATCGGCAAGACCACCTTGTCATTCTTACCATAGCTACTTTCATTATCGAGGGTGTTGGGGAATGTTGCATGGGGAACAAAAAATTTCCTACGCACACACAAGATCTATCCATGGTGATGAGCATCTATGAGAGGGAGAGTGGATCTACATAACCTTGTAGATCGCTAAGCGGGAAGCGTTAAGAAACACGGTTGATGTAGTCGAACGTCTTCACAATCCAAATCATCGAGCGTCCCGCGATCCAATCACGATCCGTCTCGATCTAGCGCCGAACAGATGGCACCTCCGAGTTCAGCACACATACAACTCGATGATGATCTCTGCCTTCTTGATCCAGCAAGAGGGAGTGGAGAGGTAGATGAGTTCTCCGATAGCGCGACGGCGCGATGGCGGTGGTGGTGGAACTATTCCGGTAGGGCTTCGCCTAAGCACCTCTGAAACTAGACTAGAGGAGAAAGCGATCTAGAGGAAGAAGAGGGCAGCACGTGGTAATCAGGGTTAGGGCTGCCCTCAAATCCTCTAGTTTATATAGGAGGGAGGGGAGGGAGGTCGGAGCCCCAAGGTCTTACCCTTTGGTGTGTCCGAAGTGGGAGGTGGAGGAGTCCTACTCCAATCCTACTAGGAGTAGGATTCCTCCACTCCACTTGGAAACTCTTTCCACCTTTGGGTTTTTCCTTCCCCTGCCGCATGGGCCTTAGTGGGGGCTTCCGCCACGCCACCAGGCGCTGGTTTTTCTCCTCCCACAGCCCATCAGTCCCTTTGGGGCGTGAGGCCCCTCCCGATGGTCCCCCAGTACCCTCCCGGCACTCCCGGTACACTACCGAAGTGCCCTAAACTTTTCTGGTGACCAAAATGGGACTTCCTATATATCAATATTTACCTACGGAACATTCCGGAGCTCCTTGTTACGTCCGAGATGTCATCCGGGACTCCGAACAACCTTCGGTCACTACCATACATAACTCTATACTACCGAAACATCATCAAATGTTAAGTGTGCAGACTCTGTGGGTTCGAGAACTATGTAGACATGATCGAGACACCTCTATAGTAAATAACCAATAGTGGGACCTGGATGCCCATATTGGTTCCTACATAATCTACGAAGATCTTCATCGGTTGAATCTCTATGTCAAGGATTCAATTAATCTCGTATGTTGTTCCCTTTGTTCTTCGGTATGTTACTTGCCCAAGATTCGATCGTCAGTATCTGTATACCTAGTTCAATCTCGTTATCGACAAGTCTCTTTACTCCTTCGGTAATACAAGATCCTGTGGATACACTTTAGTCACATTGCTTGCAAGGCTTGTTGTGATGTTGTATTACAGAGTGGGCCCTTGAGATACCTCTCTGTCACACAAAGTAACAAATACCAGTCTTGATCCATGCTCACTCAACAGACACCCTCGGTGATACCTGTAGAGCATATTTATAGACACCCAGTTACATTGCGATGTTTGATACACACAAGGTACTCCTCCGGTGCCAGTGAGTTCCATGATCTAATGGTCATAGGAACACATACTTGACATGCAGGAAACTATAGCAATAAACTGACACGATCATATGCTATGTTTATAGTTTGGGCCTTGTCCATCACATCATTCTCCCAATGATGTGATCACGTTATCAAATTACATCTTATGTCCATGGATAGGAAACCTTGATCATCTTTGATTAACTACCCAGTCTACTAGAGGCATACAAGGGACAAAGTGTTGTCTATGTATCCACACATGCAATGTGTTTCCAGTTAATATAATTACAGCATGGATAATAAACGATTGTCATGAACAAGGAAATATAATAATAACCATTTATTATTGCTTCTAGGGAATATTTCCAATAGTCTCTCAGATGCACTAGAGTCAATAATCTAGCTCACATTACTATGTGATTTACATTGTAATGAATCTAACGCCCATACAGTTCTGGTGTTGATCATGTTTAGCCTTGGAAGAGGTTTAGTTAATGCGTCTACGACATTTAGATTCGTGTGCAATTTGCTAATATTTATGTCCTCCTCCTTGATGTACTCGCAGATGTAATTGAAGCGTCGCTTTATGTGTCTGGTCCTCTTGTGAAACCTTGGTTCGTTGGCGAGAGCAATGGCACGAGTGTTGTCACATAACAGATCCATTGGATTCAGTGCACTCGACACTACTCCAAGATCTGTCATGAACTCCTTCATCCGAACACCTTCCTTTGTTGCCTCCGAGGCTGCGATGTACTCCGCTTCGCACATAGAATTGGCTACCACGCTCTGCTTGGAACCGCACCAGCTTACCGCTCCCCCATTGAGAATAAATATGTATCCGGTTTGCGATTTAGAGTCATCCGGATCAGTGTCAAAGCTTGCATCGATGTAACCCTTTACGATGAGCTCCTGATCACCTCCATAAACGAGAAACATTTCCTTAGACTTTTCAGGTACTTAAGGATATTCTTGACCGCCGTCCAGTACTCCACTCCTGGATCACTTTGAAACCTTTCGGCCATACTTATGGCAAGGCTGACATCAGGTCTTGTGCACAGCATTGCATACATGATAAAGCCTATGGTTGAAGCAGCTTCTCCTAGGTCCTTCATTGAAAAACTCTTGTTCAAATATTCCTTCACGCTTTCTAGAATTTCCATATTGTTTCCAATTAGCAATATGTCATGCACATATAATATTAGAAATGCTATAGAGCTCCCACTCACTTTATTGTAAATACAAGCTTCTCTGTAAACTTGTATAAACCCGAACGCTTTGATCACCTCATCACAGCGCAGATTCCAACCCCGAGATGCTTGCATTAGTCCATAAATGGATCGCTGGAGTTTGCAAACTTTGTTAGCATTCTATGGATCGACAAAACCTTTCGGTTGTATCATATACAACTATTCCTTAAGGAAATTGTTAAGGAACACTGTTTTGACATCCATCTGCCAAATTTCATAGTCGAAATATGCAACTATTGCTAACATGATTCTGACGGACATAAGCATCGCTAAGGGTCACCCTTTGCCACAAGTCGAGCTTTATAGATGCTGACATTACCGTCAGCGTCTGTCTTCCTCTTAAAGATCCATTTGTTCTGAATGGCCTTTCGCCCTTCAGGTAATACTTGCAAAGTCCATACTTTGTTTCAATACATGGATACCATCTCGGATTTCATGGCCTCTAACCATTTCTCAGAATCCGAGCCCATCATCGCTTCTCCATAGCTCGTAGGTTCATTGTTGTCTAAGACAGGGTTGCCGTACCACTCAAGAGCTACACGCGCCCTTGTCGACCTACGAGGTTCGATAGTAACTTGATCTTAAGCTTCATGATCATCATCATTAACTTCCTCTTCAACCGATGCAGGCTCTATAGAAACATCTTTCTGTGTTGCGCTACCCTCTGGTTGAAGTAAATGTTCAATAACCTCATCAAGTTCTATTTCTCTCCCACTCAATTGTTTCGAGAGAAACTCTTTCTTAAGAAATGTTTCATTCTTAGTGACAAACACTTTGCCTTCGGATCTGAGATAGAAGGTATACCCAACCGTCTCTTTTGGGTATCCTATGAAGACGCATTTCTCCGCTTTGGGTTCCAGCTTTTCAGGCTGAAGCTTTTTGACATAAGCATCACATCCCCAAACTTTAAGAAACGACAAGTTTAGTTTCTTGCCAAACCACAGTTCATATGGCGTTGTTGCAACAGATTTCGATGGTGCCCTATTTAAAGTGAATGTAGTTGTCTCTAATGCATAACCCCAAAACGATAGTGGCAAATCGGCAAGAGACATCATAGAACGCAGCATATCGAACAAGGTTTGATTATGACGTTCGGACACACCATTACTCAGTGGTGTTCCAGGAGGTGTCAATTGTGAAACAATTCCACACTATCTTAAGTGACTGCCAGACTCATAACTCAGATATTCTCCTCCTCGATCAGATCGTAGGAATTTAATCTTCTTGTTACGATGATTCTCAACTTCACTCTGAAATTGCTTGAACTTTTCAAACGTTTCAGACATGTGTTTGTACACATATCTACTTAAGTCATCGGTGAAGGTGAGAAAATAATGATATCCACTGCGCGCCTCAATGCTCATCGGACCGCACACATCAGTATGTATGATTTCCAACAAGTCACTTGCCTGTTCCATTGTTCTAGAGAACGGGGTTTTAGTCATGTTGCCCATGAGGCATGGTTCACATGTGTCAAGTGATTCAAAATCAAGTGACTCCAAAAGTGCATCAACATGGAACTTCTTCATGCGTTTTACACCAATATGACCTAAACGGCAGTGCCACAATAAAGTGGTACTATCATTATCAACTCTACATCTTTTGGCATCAATGTTATGAACATGTGTATCATCACTACCGAGATGCAACAGGAATAAACCCCTCACATTGGGTGCATGGCCATAAAAGATATTACTCATATAAATAGAACAACCATTATTCTCTGAAGTAAATGAGTAACCATCTCGCAATAAACAAGATACAAATATAATGTTCATGCTTAACGCAGGCACCAAATAACAATTATTTAGGGTCATAACTAATCCCCATGGTAATCGAAGAGCGAGCGTGCCAACGGCGATCACACAACCTTGGAACCATTTCCCACGTGCACCATCACTTCATCCTTAGCTAGCCTTTGTCTGTTCCATAGCTCCTGTTTTGAGTTGCAAATGTGAGAAACCGAGCCGGTATCAAATACACATGCACTACAACGAGAGTTGGTAAGGTACACATCAACAACATGTATATCATATATACCTTGTTTCGTGTTGTCCGCCTTCTTGTCGGCCAGATACTTGGGGCAGTTCCGCTTCTAGTGACCAGTTCCCTTGCAATGAAAGCACTCAGTTTTTGGCTTGGGTCCAGTCTTGGGTTTCTTCACGGGAGAGGCAACTGCTTTGCAAATCTTCTTGGAGTTACCCTTCTTGTCCTTGCCATTCTTCTTGAAACTAGTGGTTTTATTGACCATCAACACTTGATGCTCTTTCTGGATTTCAGACTCAGCGATTTTCAGCATCGCAAATAGTTCGACGACTGACTTGTTCATTGTAGGGTAACGCAGCAGAAAACAAAAAAATTCTGACCTACGCACCAGCCCAGGACCACTATGGAGACTGCATACAAGGTTTGATCATTTTCGTTACCGACTCATAGCGCAGCGAAAGTAGAGTCGATGACGATCGGCGGTGTAGATCCCCGTAGCTAGGATTTTACAACCTCCCAACCGCGAGGATGTATACCCTCATCTGCCCCACGGACAGCCCTCCGGGAGGCGGTCGAACAGTCCCCCGGACGGTGTCATGGATAGCCCTTCGGGAGGACCTCCAAAACTCGGACTGTCACTCGGACAGCCCTTCGGGAGGACCTCCAAAACTCGAACGGTCAAACAAACAGCCCTTCGGGAGGCACTCTCAAACTAAGACCGAAACTACGATCTATCTATAGAGTTGCACACATACAGTATCATCTATCCGGCTGGGCTTCGCCGTCCAGAACTAGTTCCCACCGGAACCCAGACAGCCTTTCGGCTCTACGAAACTATTTCGTGGGAGGGAGAGAAGAAAGGAAGATCATGCATGCCATGTGTGAGAGAGTTGGAGTGGGGATGGAGATCTCCTCTCCACCTCCTTTTATAAGGGAAGGAGGGGGTGGGGGTGGCTGAAATTTCATCCACATGACAAGCACCCACAAAACAAGGAAGCATGTTCCCACCAAACATGGAGAAAACATGTTCCCTTGTCCATGGTGTTCCCCATGGGGCCCCACCTTCCTCCCAACACTCTCCACCATTTGTGGAGGCTGACCCCACCATGGGGGGGCCCCAACACCTTTTGTCCAGCCACAAGGGGCTGCCCCCAAAAAGGGAGGCACCCCAAAACAGCCCCACGAAACGTGGGATCTTGTCCCCTCACACTAGGACAAGATGTTTTCCGCGACTATTACTTCTGAAAAATTCTGGAAGGTCCTAGAACATTTCTGGCACCCTCTAAAATTATCTGGACATGCTCCGGAACATTTTTGGTATGGTGGTTTAATTTAAAACCATCTTTGTTTACTCGGTAAACAATTCCGGCAGCTCCGAAAACCTTTTCCGGTTTTTTCTCCGAAAAATTCTAGAAATTACCAGACCGATCTGGAAACCTCCAAAACATTCCCGGTGCTTGCTGAAACCTTTTTGGATCAATGGTTTTATCTGAAACAACTTTTCGGTTTTACCGAAACTTTTTCGGTGTTCTCTCCGGAACTTTTCCGTTGTCTCCGAAACTATTTCAGTGACTTTCTCTTGGACTCCTTGTCTAGTATTCAGCAGATAGATGACCCTTAAGCGTGTGAACCTATAGGTTCGGTGAAGTATAGACATGACCCGGAACCCCTTCCGATCAATGATCAACATCGGAGCCGTGGACACCCATATTGACCCCTATACCCACACGAATGAATATTCGAGTGAACCTCCAGTTGTCGTGTGCTATTCCTGTTGCTTCGCGATATGTTACAAATACCCGAGGTGAGACATGTTGGCATCCCCGTGGATCAAAAACGTGTCCACTATGCCAGTTACCTCGTTACCGGTGTTGTTCTCTTTTCTCCTTCCCGTGTTCCGGCATCCCCGTGATCAAATCACAAAGTGTCTGGCCAGACGATGATGGATACCATAACACCGAGAGGCCCAAAGATATCTCTCCATTGTCAGAGGACCAAATCCCAATCTTGAGCTATCAAGTTACTTGACATACTTTTTCATGAACCTGTAAGCCGCCGTAATAGCCACCCATTTACGGATGACGTTTAACAAACCCCAAAGTTCATGAAGCAAGCATGAAGAAACTCGATACTCTGATGGTCTAAGGAATTATGCAAACATTAACTTCTCTGTGTTATTAACCATTAACTTATGACGAATGTATCTCATAGCATAACATCAATTTAGGTCGATTCAACACAAAAGTTCTTCTAACATTGTGCCCTCAAAATTGCCAGCATAGCCATGCCCATGATCAGGGAAACATGATCATCATGCAATACTTGAGCCAGTCTTAGAGGCCAGACTAGGAATACAATTTACCATTTATTATTCCACACATGCATATGAGTCTTCCTTCAAGTCTCGTGGTTATTGTAGACTCGAGAACCATAGCAGTTATAGCATGGAACATAAACCTAATTATGAACAGGGAGATAATCAATAACATTTATTATTGCCTCTAGGGCATATCTCCTACAGACTCCCACTTGCACTAGAGTCAATAATCTAGTCAATGCTAATGCACTTTACACATATGACGTACTGGTGTAAAATATGCTTCGCTTGTGGTATAGCCTGATGTCCAACGGATCTGACAACTTTAGCTCCGTGTGTAACTTTGCATATCCTCGCATTTTCACGCTATCAAAAAATTCGTATTTTGTGTGAAGTTGGCTTTGCATATGTGTGAATCATTGGTCGAAACCTGATTCCTCAGACTGAGCTATGGAGCAACTATCTGCAATAGTGTCTCACAGACCAAAGCCATCTTGGAACCATACTAAGTTCATGAATGAACTATATGATTGAACAACTTCTTTGTCGCTTCCAAAGCGTCAACATACTTAGCCTTTGTTACAGAATTCGCCACAGTATCTTGTTTGGAACAATTTCCAACTACTGTGCCACCATATTGTGTATTACACAAAACCCTTAACTTAAGTCGAAAATTGCATGGAGCATTGATTGAGACTATATCGATGTAATTACTTACAACGATTACTTCATAATCTCTGCTTGCGAGAAAACATGTCATCAGCACTACTCTAGTACTTAATGACATATTTCACTATTGTCACATGATCAGTGCTTTGATCACTTTGGTATCTATACTCGCAACAACTTGGGAGTATCGGACATATCTGGTTGTTTTTACATACCATGGAATACATGATTTAATCCAAACACTAGAGTGTGTGGAATCTCCATCATGTATTTTACTCGTCAGTGTTTTGGGACACTAAGTCTTGCAAAAACTCTTTCCATGTGACTTCAGCAAGAATCACTCCTTGGCATTTTAAATGCTAAAAGGTTTTAGCACCTTGTCAATATGTATTCATTACTTAGCCCCATTAGGTAAATCTATCTCCATAGATCATCATCCCTAATATTGAGGCTATCAAGCCTAAGCACTTCATTGCAAAACTATTTTCAAATGAAGTCCTAATTCGTGTCAAGAAATTTATTTCCAATAAACAATGTGTCAAGCACACAATGTTTTTAGAAATATTATTATGCTCCCACTTACTTTCTTGAATCACAAGCATCTTCGTTACCATTCATGAAATCAAAAAAAAACCTTTTGACCATTTCATCAAACCACAAAGATTCCAACTCCATTTTGCTCTCTTCTGTCCATTACCGGAACTCTGAAGTTTGCATACTTACTAGCATCCTCTGGATCGACAAATTACTTTGGAATGTATCACATACAAGTCCTAGGTTTCATTTCTATCAGATGGAAATCCTTTTGTCATCCTTGTTTCATATCTCATGATTGATATATGTATTATTTGCTATTTCAACCCGAACCGACCTTAAGCATCGCTACGGTGAAACAACCTCATAGTAGTCAACTCCTTGAACTTGTTATTTCAACAAGTCGAGCTTTATGGATAAAACATTTTTATCCGTATCAGTTTTTAGTTCCACAAATATTTGTTAGACTCTAAGTCCTCTGAAAGATGTATCAAGGTTTTAATCTTGAATCACTTATATGGAAACTATCTCGGATTGTATTGGCATTTAGCCAATCCCGGAGTCAGGGCCCATCAACGCTTTCTTGTGTATTGTAGGTATACTGTTGTCTAAAAACAATATCTCGTTTGTGCACCTGATAGGTTTGCATGAGCTTTGCCTATGTGGTTCAGCTGCACGTCCGACCGAAGTCCATACATTTTATTGTAGAGACTTCCGTATCAGTCGTAGTAGGAAACAACGGAATCACTTCCAGGGTTTCTTTCCTTTCAACTAATGACGAAGATACTGGTTATCTTCTCGAGTTGCATTGTCCTCCTACTCACCTTTTGTAAGAACTATTCTCATTAAAAGCATATCGTTTTGTGGCAAACCCCTTTGCCTCGGTATAGTGGTGGGGGAATACCCAATGACTTGGGATAACCATACAAAGTAGCACTTGTCTGATTTGGAATAGGTTTGTAACCTTTTACACAATCCCCATATTCCAAATGTTAAGAAAAGATATAACATGGTTGGGCGTACCATACCATGGCGTCATTTGAACAGACCTGATGGATCTCTTTTTAGTGTAAAAGCCGCAGTTTCTAAAGCATCACTCTATAAAAGGGATAATGGCAAAACTATTTATGTCATGTTTGATCTTACCATGTCATAAATGGTTTGATTACATCTTCACGGACTTTCCCTCTGGTCATCTAAGTGATACATGATCCAAATTCACCAACTCAAGTCCGATCATCACGTGAGTTGAGGTGGTTTCAATGGTGAACATCATCATGTTGATCATATCTACTATATGAGTCATGTTCGACCTTTTGGTCTCTTGTGTTCCCAGGCCATGTCTGTACATGCTAGGCTCATCAAGCTTAACATGAGTGTTCTGCACGTGTGAAAGGATCGATATGGTTGACTAGAGGGGGGAGGGTGAATAGGCAACTAACACTTTTTAACTTTTCTTTAACAATTTAGGCTTAGCAACAAATAGGTTGGATAGATGTGCAACTAGGTGAGCAACCTATATGATGCTAATCACAACAAGCACACAAGCTAGCAAGGGATATAACACAATAATAGCTTGCAAGAAGTAAAGGTAAGAGATAACCAAAAGTGGGGCGGGTGAAGACAAGGATGTGTTACCAGAGTTCCTTCCCTTGTGAGGAAGTACGTCTCCGTTAGAGCGGTGTGGAGGCACAATGCCCGCCAAGAAGCCACTAGGGCCATCGTATTCTCCTCATGCCCTCACACAATGCGAGATGCCGTGATTCCACTATTGGTGCCCTTGAAGGCGGCGACCGAACCTTTACAAACAAGGTTGGGGCTATCTCCACGACTTAATTGGAGGCTCTCAACGACACCACGAAGCTTCACCACAATGGAATGTGGCTCCGAGGTGACCTCAACTGTCTAGGGTGCTCAAACACCCAAGAGAAACAAGATCCACAAGGGATTATTGGGGGAATCAAATTTCTCTTGGTGGAAGTGTAGATCGGGGCCTTCTCAACCAATCCCTAGAAAATCAACAAGTTTGATTGGCTAGGGAGAGAGACAACTTAATTGGAGGCTCCCAACGACACCATGAAGCTTCACCACAATGGAATGTGGCTCTGAGGTGACCTCAACCGTCTAGGGTGCTCAAACACCCAAGAGCAACAAGATCCGCAAGGGATTAGTGGGGGAAATCAAATTTCTCTTGGTGGAAGTGTAGATCGGGGCCTTCTCAACAAATCCCTAGAAAATCAACAAGTTTGATTGGCTAGGGAGAGAGATTGGGCTAAAATGGAGCTTTGAGAAATAATGAAGCTTGGGGAGGGAAGAGGTGGTCTTCTTGGGGAAGAAGACCCCCTTTATATAGTGGGGGGAAGGATCCAACCATTATAGCCACACTCAGCCCGCACATTGCGGAACTACCGCATAAGAGCCACCCTTCTATAAAGCTCACGCGGTTCCTCATCCTCTACCATTACAAACTCATCTGACTAATAAAGGACGACTTCATAGTTTTACCGTTGAATGCTTGAGCTGCCCTTGTACATGGAGAAAATGTGTTCCCAACACTCTTTAGCAACAGTGAAGGGATGCAGGTGAGGTAGGTCTTCAGTAGGAACAGTAGCTTAGAGTATGAACAAGGTGGAAGAATTTAGCTGTTTATCTGCTTATTCTCTTGGAGTAAGGTTACGTGGATCACGAGGATAGTATCCTTCTTCAATGACTCTCATGAGAAGAATTGAGTTGTGATCTAAATGAGACTTGATACTGAAAACCCAGCTAGCAAAATCATTCTAAACAAGTTTAGGAGGAGGACCGTGATTAACTATATGAGGTGAATGCACCGGTCCTCCATAGACCACGGGAGGGGGAATTGAGGCAAAGCTCCCCGACCCATTAATTCCTTGAGAACGATTATCCTTATCAACACTATCCCCCTCCTTACCGGAGTTAACATCCAATGTCGAGTTAGTGGGATTAACCACTTGCACTACATCGATGGAAAGTTTAAGAGTATCAAGAAATTCTTTGAACATGGATTAGACCTCGGTCATCATGGAAGATTTGAGAGAGGACATGGCCTCATTCAAATCCCCGCGAGAGACCGTGTTCACTCCTACAGCCTCGGGAAGTTTTCCCACACGCTCCTCTTCGCCATCCATACTCTTTGGGTGGTGAAACCCTTGATAAAAAGACGTGGCTTTGATACCAATTGAAAGGATCGATATTGTTAACTAGAGGGGGTGAATAGGAAACTAACATTTTTTAACTTTTCTTTAACAATTTAGGCTTAGCAACATATAGGTTGGGTAAATGTCCAAATAGGTGAGCAACCTATATGATGATAATCACAACAAGCACACAAGCAAGCAAGGGATACAACACAATAATAGCTTGTAAGAAGTAAAGGCGAGAGATAACCAAAAGTGAGGATGGTGGAGGCGAGGATGTGTCACCGTAGTTCCTTTCCTTGTGAGGAAGTACGTCTCCGTTAGAGCGGTGTGGAGGCACAATGCTCCCCAAGAAGCCACTAGGGCCACCGTATTCTCCTCACGCCCTCACACAATGCGAGATGTCGTGATTCCACTATTGGTGCCCTTGAAGGCGGTGACCGAACCTTTACAAACAAGGTTGGGGCTATCTCCATAACTTAATTAGAGGCTCCTAATGACACCACGAAGCTTCACCACAATGGAATGTGGCTCTGAGGTGATCTTAACCGTTTAGGGTGCTCAAACACCCAAGAGTAATAAGATCCGCAAGGGATTGGTGGAGGGAATCAAATTTCTCTTTGTGGAAGTGTAGGTCGAGGCCTTCTCAACCAATCCCTCGAAAATCAAAAAGTTTGATTGGCTGGGGAGAGAGATCGGGCTAAAATGGTGCTTTGAGCAACAATGGAGCTTGGGGAGGGAAGAGGTGGTCTTCTTGGGGAAGAAGACCCCCTTTATATAGTGGGGGGAAGGATCCAACCGTTATCCCCACACTTGTTGGAGATATGCCCTAGAGGCAATCATGTATGATGATATTTCCTATGTGTTTATGAATAAATATAGTCCTTGGACATTATCACTGATGTGTATTAACAAGTACGTGACTTGTTTGTGAGATTATGGATTGTATGATGACTGTCCTAAATGGTCCCTAGTTGAAAGGGTTGTTTGGACATGCAGCCAGTTAGACTAGCATACGACATGGTGGATGGTCCGGTCTTACTGACCATGTAGCATTGGATGCTAGCCGAATAATATGGACTCAGAAAGGTCTGGTCGGATTCGACATGGTCGGCTCCAAATCAAGATAAGGTCTGAGTTGGATAGACCCAACTATGAGACATAGCGATAGGTCATCTATGAGTCTCTAGTACAACAAACGTTCTATGTCCTAAGACCTGAGATGGGGCATCTACTCGGGATGGTGACAGACTTGCTTTGGACCAATCAAACGCTACTCCGTGACTGGGTAGTTACAAAGGTAGGTTTAGGGCTTGTCCAGACCCATGCTGCGAGACATGGTCGAGCAAGATGGGATTTGCCCCTCCTACCAGGAGAGATATACTCTGGGCCCCCTCGGGTGATCCAACCTGGATAAGCATGGCCATGCGATGAGGATTATGAGATAATCCGAAGTGTTGGTCGGATTCACCGAAACGAGAAAGAGGTCGGGCTACAACAAGGATGACCATGTCGCCTTGTGCACGACAACATATATCGTGTGGCAAAGGGAACAGAAGTGTGAAGTACAGGTTCGCCTTACCAGCTTCATCGGACACTTGGAGTCAGCACGTCTTGCTAGAGGCCGCTACCGATCGGTCGAGTCAGATGTGATCTGACTCGCGACCAAGTGGACGAGAACCTAAAGGGTTGCGCGCTTAAGGGAAGGAACACATGGGCTTTAAGATCCATGCGAGGCCCAAGAGTTGAGACCGCAGCGGATGCCTATATATAGTGGAGGTGCGGCACACCCATCTGGTTGATCGCTTCGGTGCTGTCATTAGGGCTTTGCATGAGTTGCAACTAGCCACCTCCACTCGCCACCACCGACCGTGTGATCGGACCTAGCAGTCCGCCGCAAAGGTGTTCCTCCTACACGCGCGGATACCGTTAGACGCGGTGCACTTGCACTGCTCTAGCTAACCTATACGTGGGATCCGGCGACTTGCTGTTCGAGGGAGATTGGAATGACTGTTCGAGGGAGATCGGACGAGGAGGAGATGGACCACACGAACGCGCTGCCCCAACTCTACTTCCGCTGCACGGCACTACGCGTCTAGTGGTAACAATCTGTGATCCATCTCCGTAGCATGTTCTTGGATGTTCTCCGCGTAGGAAAATTTTAATCCGCATGCGATGCACCTACAGTAGAACCCAACAACACTCAGCTCGCGCATTGCGGTACTACCGCATAAGATCCACGGTACTACCGCAAGGGGTTGCGGTACTACCGATGTAGGATGCGGTACTACCGCTTGCACGGTAGTGACCAGACGCAGGCCGATTGCACAAGGCAACGAGTGGTAGACCCCCCGGAGCAGTACTATCGCGAGCCCATACGATACTACCGCATGGTCGGTAACGACTGGCACAAGAGATGCACGGAAGTAAAAAGATACTTCTGTGCCTACCTCCGCTGGGGGCGGAGCTGCGCAAAAGTCTCGCACGGTAGTACCGGAAATACATCACGGTACTACCGCACGAGGGCGGATATAAAAAATTACATTCGCGCCTACTACTGCAGGCATAGGCACCAGGGCTAGGGAGAGCTGTACTACCGCTCCTTTGAGCGGTACTACCGCGGGCACCTACGGTACTACCGCTCCCTTGAGCGGTACTACCGGTAGCCAGTGAAAACTAGCACCATGGAGACTTCACTTTGCACAGACAAGGAAAATGGACTGGAGCACCATTGAAGCGAAGGAAAGGTGGTGCAAAAGAACAGATGTGTACGTGTTGATTCCACCCAAACCTTTCCTAAGCGGGCCCCCTCTTAATAGTACGGCTTTCCTATGACTCAAAACCACCGAAAGGAAACATTAAGAACGAACGTCTTCGATAAACTCCGAGGGGCACCGAATTGTCTTGTGCCTAGACATGAGATATCTGAAATGCTCAATGCACACGATTAGTCCGCATAAGCATTGTCATCAATCACCAAAACCACTTAGGGATAAATATGCCCTTACAACGTGCAACACTGGCTTGCACCCATTGTATGTGAACATGGAGTCTATCACACCTGATCATCCCGTGGTGTCTCGACACGACGAACTTCCACAATGGTGCACACTCAGGGAGAACACAATTTTATCTTGAAATTTAAGTGAGGGATCACCTTATAATGCCACCGTCTTCCTAAGCAAAATAAGATGCATAAAAGGATTAACATAACATGCAAATCATAAGTGACATGATATGGCCATGAACTTGTGCTTTTGATCTCCATCTCCAAAGCACCGACATGATCTCCATCGTCACCGACACGACACCATGATCTCCATCATCTTGATCTCCATCAATGTGCCGCCATGAAGTTGTCACACTAATTGTTGCTTCTACGGCTATTGCTAACTCATAGGAATAAAGTAAAGCAAAAACGGCGAAAATAATTAAAGACAACCCTATGGCTCCTGTTGGTTACTGTACTCATCGACATGCAAGTCATGATATTCTATACAAAACATGATCATCTCATACATCACATATATCACATCATGTAATTGGCCATATCACATCACAACATACCCTGAAAAAACAAGTTAGACGTCCTTTAATTGGTGTTGCATGTTTTATGTGGCTGCTATGGGTATCCAGCAAGAACAATTATCACCTATGCAAAAACCACAACGGTGATATACAAATTGCTATTCAATCTTCTCAAGGACCGCCTTTGTCAAATCCGATCCAACTAGAGTAGGAGAGACACACACCCGCCAGCCATCTTTATGCAACAAAATCACATGCCAGTCGATGGAACCGGTCTCTCGTAAGCGTACGAGTAAGGTAGGTCCGGGCCGCTTCATCCCACAATACCGCTAAATCAAAACACGACAAAGGGAGGAAGCAATCTAAGCATCAACATCCACAAAATCCTTTGTGTTATACTCGTGATCTCATCTACACATAGATCTAGCTCTGATGCCACTATTGGGGAATGTTCCATGGGAAACAAAAAATTTCCTACGCAAACGCAAGATCTATCCATGGTGAGGAGCTTCTACAAGAGGGAGAGTGGATCCACATACCCTTGTAGATAGCTAAGCGGGAAGCGTTAATTAATGCGGTTGATGTAGTCGAACGTCTTCATGACCCAAATCGCCGATTGTCCCGCGATCCAATCACGATTCGTCCCGATCTAGCGTCGAACGGACGGCGCCTACGCGTTCAGCACACGTACAGCTCGATGACGATCTTTACCCTCTTGATCCAACAAGAGCGAGCGAAGAGGTAGATAAGTTCTTTAACAGTGCGATGGCACGGTGGCGGTGGTGGTGGAACTATTCCGGCAGGGCTTTGCCTAAGCATCTACGAAACTAGACTAGAGGAGAAAACGATCTAGAGGAAGAAGAGGGCAGTGCATGGCAATTAGAGTTAGGGCTGCCCTCAAATCCTCTAGTATATATAGGAGGGAGGGGAGGGAGGCCGGCGCCCCAACGTTTTCCCCTTTGGTGCGGCCGAAGTGGAAGGTGGAGGAGTCCTACTCCAGTCCTACTAGGAGTAGGATTCCTCCTCTCCACTTGGAAACTCATTCCAACTTTGGGTTTTTCCTTCCCCAGTCGCATGGGCCTTAGTGGGGTCTTAGACCAGCCCACCAGGGGCTGGTTTGTCTCCTCCCACAACCCATGAGGCCCTTTGGGGCATGAGGCCCCTCCCGATGGTCCCCCGGTACCCTCCCGGCACTCCCGGTACCCAACCGAAGTGCCCGAAACTTTTCCGGTGACCAAAACGGGACTTCCTATATATCAATTTTACCTACAGACCATGCTGGAGCTCCTCGTGATGTCCGAGATGCCATCTGGGACTCCGAACAACCTTTGGTCACCACCATACATAACTCTATACTACTGAAACGTCACCGAACGTTAAGTGCGCATACCCTGCGGGTTCGAGAACTATGTAGACATGACCGAGACACCTCTACAATCAATAACCAATAGCGGAACCTGGATGCCCATATTGGTTCCTGCATATTATACGAAGATCTTTATCGGTTGAACCTCTATGTCAAGGATTCAGTTAATCCCGTATGTTGTTCCCTTTGTTCTTCGGTATGTTACTTGCCCAAGATTCGATGTTCGGTATCTGTATACCTAGTTCAATCTCATTATTGGCAAGTCTCTTTACTCATTCCGTAATATAAGATCCCGTGGCTAACACTTTAGTCACATTGCTTGCAAGGCTTGTTGTGATGTTGTATTACCAAGTGGGCCCTTGAGATACCTCTCCGTCACATGGAGTAAGAAATACCAGTCTTGATCCATGCTCATCCAACAGACACCCTCGGAGATACCTGTAGAGCATCTTTATAGTCACCCAGTTACGTTGCGATGTTTGATACACACAAGTTACTCCTATGGTGCAGTGAGTTGCATGATCTCATAGTCATTGGAACAGATACTTGACATGCAGAAAACTATAGAAATAAACTGACACGGTCATATGCTACGTTTATAGTTTGGGCCTTGTCCATCACATCATTCTCCTAATGATGTGATCCCATTATCAAATGACATATTATATCCATGGCTAGGAAACCTTGACCATGTTTGATCAACGACCCAATCTACTAGAGGCATACAAGGGACAAAGTGTTGTCTATGTATCCACACATGCAATGCGTTTTCAATCAATACAATTATAGCATGGATAATAAACGATTGTCATGAACAAGGAAATATAATAATAACCATTTATTATTGCTTCTACGGCATATTTCCAACAGAGGGGACTCAAAACAACTTAAGAGCATGAATAATTTTGACAAGGGTCCTTCATGTGCACGTTTTCTCACGCAAATGTTGGAACCGTTCAAGGGGAGATAGTTACAACAAAGAATTTTTTAAAGCTTTTCATGAATTAGCTTTTCTTTGCTGCACTTCTTGTCACAAAACGATCGTCCTTGAATGTGTTTGAGTATCCCTACCATCACTCCCCTCGGGAACACTTGCATGCGCGGAGCCCTTCTATCCTTTGAGAAAAAGAAAGAAGAGAAAAAGAAGATTCTAGGAACCTTGCCGGATCGACAATCGTTTCACGTAATTGAAAGTGATCACAACATTCTCATGCAATATACACAAAATAAATATGTACTCTGACAAAGAGTTATGTATCACTTAGCTTTATTGACTACACATAGGTTCTTCGCCTGACTTTGTACAAAGGATTACATGCCTTGTCGTATGATTTGTACGAAAGAGGTTGTCGGGATGCCCGACAACCGCGCCTCATGGGTAAAACTTGTGAAGATGCTCAATATTCCATGAGTTTTGCACTAGGGTGCCATCTTTGGTCTCCAGGTGGACTACACTAGGCCTAGTGACTGGTACCACCCAATAAGGGGCCTCCCACTTGGCGTCAACTTGTTTGCCTCCTTCACAGACTGGATCCAGCGAAGGACAAGGCCGCCTTCCTCAATGCTTTTGTCGTGCACTTTGCGACTGTGATAGTGGCACAAGGCTTGCTGGTACCGAGAGGCAAGCAGGGCAGCCTGAAGATGGTCTTCTTTGAGGAGTGTGGCATCGTCTTGCCGCAATTGCTCTTACTAGTTCTCGACAAAGGCATGCACTCGTGTTGACCCGTATGTGAGTTCCGTGGGGAGTACCGCTTTTGCACCATAGACTAGGGAGAAGGGTGTCTCGTCGGTGGCTTGATTTAGTGACGTCCTGATTGACCAAAGAACCGCCGACAGCTCATCAATCTAGTGCCTTCCGTGCTTGTGCAGCTTTTCGAAAGTCCTTGTTTTGAGGCCCTGCAACACTTAGGCATTTTCCCTCTCTACTTGGATGTTTCTCCTAGGGTGGGTAACTGAGGCAATGTAGATCTTGGCGCCAATATCTTGGTATTACTGCATGGAAGCGTTGGTGGTGAAATGTGTGTCGTTGTCGATGATGATCATGTTTGGCACTCTGAACCAACAAACTATCCCTCTGATAAACTTGACTGGCACTTGCGTTGTTACCTTCCTCACCGGCTCCACTTCAGTACACTTTGTAAAATTGTTGATTGCAACTAACAAGAATTCAAAGCCTCCAGTAGCACGAGGGAAAGGGCCGACAATATCAATCCCCCATACTGCAAATGGCCAGGAGAGTGGTATGGTCTGAAGGGCTTGTGCTAGTTCATGTATTGCTTGGCGTGGAATTTGCATGCTTCAAATTTGGTTACCACCACCAAGGCATCCCGAAGGGCTATCGGCCAATAGAATCCTTGCCAAAACGCCTTGTAGACAAGCGCGCGGGATCTGATGTGGGGTCAGCATATCCCTTCGTGTATCTCTGCCAACAACTTATGTCCATCTTCCCAAGAAATGCACTTCAATTTCACCGCATTTGGTCTTCTTTTTCACAAGGTGTTGTCCACAAATTGGTACATGCTTGACTATCGGGCTACTCTTTCAGCTTGCTCTTGCTCTTAGGGAAGATCCCTTGCTTGGAGGTGCTGGACAATCTGATGCGCCCATGCCAGAGCCTGTGGCTCGACGACGAGGACTAGAGGCATTTCTTCCGCCGCGGGAGCGCTAGATTCTATGGGAAGGACCGCCAATAGCTTCCCGACAACCTTCTTGGCGGCGGCTGGTAGCTCTACCAGGAAGTAGTCGCACAGACTAATCTTTCTCTTCTTTGCTTGCCGAACTGATGGTGCGATGGATGGTTGAGTCAACTAGAGTACAAAAGTGCCTGGTTCCACAGGTAGCTTCTGCGCAACTTGTTTTGACAGGTCATCAACAATGTTGTTCTCTGCACGAGGAATGTGCTCTGTTTGTAGACCGTCAAAATGCTCCTTCAATTTTCTCACTTCATCTACATATGTTTCCATCAGAGGGCTTTGGTAATCCTTGTTCACTTGACGTACAACCAGCTATGAATCCCCCCGGACTATCAATTTTCTGATGCCGAGGTCTACCGCTATCCGCAGGCCGGCAAACAGTCCTTCATACTCAGTTGTGTTGTTTGTCGATGCCTCCTAGGGAAAATGCATCTGGATTACGTACTTGAGGAGCTCTCCGGTGTATGCGACAAGCAGTACTCCGACACCGACGCCTTGTAGCGAGAAGGCTCCATCAAAGTGTTTCATCTTGTCGTGGAGGGCCATTTCTGGGATTTCTTCATCTTGTGTTGGCGTCCATTCTGCAATGAACACCATCAAGGCTATGCTCTGAATAGTTGTCGTGCTTTCAAAGCTTAGATTAAAGCTAGCTAGCTCCAACACCCACTCAACAATCCTGTCGGTTGCTTCTGGATTTCTCAAAATGTGTTGCAATGGAAAGCGAGTGACGACAATAATATGATGTGCTTGGAAGTAATGGCGCAGTTTCCGAGAGGCCATGAGAAGGCCATAAAGCAGTTTGTGCACTCCAGGGTACCTTGATCTAGCCCCTGTAGGAGATATCTAAGAAAGTAGACTGGGCGTTGCACCATCTTCTCCTTTTGCACTGTTCGTTGGTCTGTATCTTGCACTGTACTTGCGTTGTCGGCTCCTTGGCTTGCCGGTATTGACTTTGGCTTGTTGGTTGTCATCTTGGGGGTCGCCGCCTCCTCTTCCTCAACTTCTCTCTCCGCCACCAATTCAACACTAACCACTTAATTCGTTGCCGCCAAATATAGCAGCAACGACTCTTGTGGTTCAATCACGACTAGTATTGGCGTTGAGGACAGGTATTTCTTGAAATCTTCCAGCGCTGCCTCCGCTTCTAGAGTCTATTTCATTGGACTTGCCTTTTCAAGATTTTGAAAAACGACAGGGTGCGTTCTGGAGATTTAGAGATGAACCTGCTAAGGGCGGCGATGCAACCTGCCAAGCGGCGTGCGTCCTTGACAAGACTTGGTGCCTGCTACTTCTCAATTGCTTCAATCTTGGCGGGGTTAGCTTCAATCCCGAGTTGTGGCACGAAGAACCCAAGAAGCTTGCCGTATGGGACTCCAAGTACGCACTTCTCAGGGTTGAGCTTCAAGGTGATCTTGCGCAAGTTTGCAAATGTTTCTTCTAAGTATTGGATGAGTGTTGCCTTGTCCTTGGTATTGACCATTATATCTTCCATATATGCTTCCACATTTCTATGTAGTTGGGGCTCAAAACCAATCTAGACAGCTCTTGCAAATGTTGAACCGACACTCTTC
The DNA here is from genome assembly GCA_022496015.1 of Hordeum marinum. Classification (NCBI taxonomy): domain Eukaryota; kingdom Viridiplantae; phylum Streptophyta; class Magnoliopsida; order Poales; family Poaceae; genus Hordeum; species Hordeum marinum. The sequence continues at coordinate 191,864,280 of CM039676.1, read as the reverse complement.
AACCCGAAAGGCATACGCTTGAAGCATTATGTGCCACATGGGGTGATGAAAGTGGTATTTTCCTCGTTTTCCTTGGCCATGAAGATATGATGGTAACGAGAGTATGCATCAAGGAAGGACAGCAGATCGTAGCCAGCAGTTGAATCCACTATTTGGTCAATGTGTGGCAAGGGAAAGGGATCTTTTGGACAAGCTTTATTGATTTTAGTAAAGTCAATACAAATCTTCCACTTTCCGCTTGGCTTCCGCACCACCACTGGATTTGCTAGCCACGTGGGGTGATCACACCTCTAATCAGGTTCGCTGCCTCTATCTTCTTGATTTCTTTGATGATAAACTCTTGCCGCTCCAGAGCTTGCTTTCTAACCTTCTGCTTGACGGGTGTGCATGGGGGCAGACGACAAGGTGGTGCTCAATCACCTCCTTGGGAATGCCAGGGATGGCAAATGGTTGCCAAACAAACACACCGACATTCGCCCATAGCAAGGAGACAAGCGCGGTTTCCTATTTGTCATCAAGGGTGGCACTTATGGTGAAAGTACTGCCCTCGTCGTCCTTCCTTGCAGCCACCTGCTTCGTCTTGGCGGTGGTCACTTTGTTCTTCTTGCTCTTGGCGGCAGAGCTCTCTGTGAAGTCCTCGGTGGGCATGCTGCACTTCGTGGCGCGCTTCCCAGAGTTCTCGCCAGATGTCTTGTCGAAACTCTTGTTCTTCTTCCTCCTGGAAGCTTTGCCGGCACGAGCAGGTGCCTTGTCGACAGATGCTACCACTACCTCCCGGTAGAGTTTGTCGATGCAGGTGACTACACTTTTGTTGTCGGCATGCACTGTGATGATGCTCATCGGACCTGGCACCATGAGCGTGTTGTAGGCGTGATGAGATGCCTCCATGAACTTCACTAGTGGCGGCCGTCCCAAGATTCCGTTGTACATAGTGGCCTCTTTGCAACATCGAAAACAACTTTCTCTATTCTGAAATTGAGCTCATTGTCGAATGTTACTAGCAGAGTAATCTTCCCCTTGGGTTGGCATCTTTCCGGGTTGACTCCTTGGAACGACCCTATCGGCTTGAGATCTATGTCGGGGATCTGCAACCGCTTTTATCACATCTGGAGAAATCAAGTTCAAGCCGGCCCCACCGTCGACTAGCATATTCGTTACTTTGAGGTTGCGGATCATTGGTGAGACCAACAATGGCATACACCCGACAGTAGTGGTGCGTTCAAGGTGATCTCCGGCCTCGAAGATGATGGGAGTGTTGGAGCACTTGAGGGGTTTCCTTGCCTCTGCCACTAGCTCTACCGCGTTGATCTCACGAGCCCACTGCTTGAGCTGCTGGTGAGAGGAGTGCAAAGTGTTGGGAGACGTAGTAGTAAATCAAAAAATTCCTACGTGTCACCAAGATCTATCTATGGAGAAACCAGCAATGAATGAGGAGAGATTGCATCTTCATACCTTTGAAGATCGCTAAGCGGAAGCGTTACAAGAACGCGGTTGGTGGAGTCGTACTCGTAGCGATTCAAATCGCGGTGGACTCCGATCTTAGCGCCGAACAACGGCGCCTCCGTGTTCAACACACGTGCAACCCGGTGACGTCTCCTACGCCTTGATCCAGCAAGGAGGAAGGAGAGGTTGGGGAAGAGGTCCAACAGCAGCACGACGGCGTGGTGGTGGTGGAGCAGCAAGGTATTCTGGCAGGGCTTCGCCTAAGCACTGCGGAGGAGGAAGAAGAGAGGTAGGGCTGCGCCGTGGGAGAGAGAGATCAAATCTTGTTCCAAAACAGTCAAAACCTCAAGTACATATAGGAGGAGCGAGATGGAGGGCTGCCTTGGCCCCTCCTCCAAGGAGGAGAGCTTCGGCCGAAGCTAGGGAGGAGTTCACCTCCCACAAGGGAGGTGGATCTCTTCCTTTTGAATCTCCTTTAGCCTTATCTCCTTATCCCTAGCCACATGGGCCTTTCCAGAAGGACTTGGCCAGCCCAATAAGGGCTGGTACACCTCCTCTAACAGTCCACGAAGTCCTTTGGTCGTCACACCCCTCCCGGGGGTCCCCCGGCACCCTCCCGGCACTCCCGGTACACTACCAATGAGCCCGAAAACTTTCCGGTGACCAAAACTAGACTTCCTATATATCAATCTTTACCTCTAGACCATGCCGGAGCTCCTCATGATGTCCGGGATCTCATCCGATACTCCGAAAAACCTTTGGTAATCATGTACACCATTTCCCTATAACCCTAGCATCATCGAACCTTAAGTGTGTAGACCCTACGGGTTCGGGAGACATGTGGACATGACCGAGACACCTCTCCAGTCAATAACCAACAGCAAGATCTGGATACCCATGTTGGCTCCCACATGCTCCATGATGATCTCATCGGATGAACCATGATGTCGGGGATTCAGTCAATCCTGTATACAATTCCCTTTGTCTATCGGTATGATACTTGCCCGAGATTCGATCGTCGGTATCTCTATACCTTGTTCAATCTCATTACCGGCAAGTCTCTTTACTTGTTATGTAATACATCATCCCGTGGCTAACTCCTTAGTCACACTGAGCTCATTATGATGATGTCTTACCGAGTGGGCCCAGAGATACCTCTCCGTCACACGGAGTGACAAATCCCAGTCTCGATTCGTGCCAACCCAACAGACATTTTCGGAGATACCGTAGTGCACCTTTATTGCCACCCAGTTACGTTGTGACATTTGACACACCCAAAGCATTCCTACAGTATCCGGGAGTTGCACAATCTCATGGTCTAAGGAAACGATACTTGACATTGAAAAGCTTTAGCAGACGAACTACACGATCTTGTGCTATGCTTAGGATTGGGTCTTGTCCATCACGTCATTCTCCTAATGATGTGATCCCGTTATCAATGACATCCAATGTCCATGGTCATGAAACCATGACCATCTATTGATCAACGAGCTAGCCAACTAGAGGCTCACTAGGGACATGTTGTGGTCTATGTATTCACACATGTATTATGGTTTCCGGTTAACACAATTATAGCATGAACAATAGACAATTATCATGAACAAGGAAATACAATAATAACCATTTTATTATTGCCTCTAGGGCATATTTCCAACACAAAGATGCGCCTGGGTCAATGCACATGGCATCTATTGCCTTTTGGAACTCTTGGTCATCAGATCCTTCTTCATCGTCATCATCATCGCCCTCATCGTCGGACTTCTTGTCCCGGCCTCTAGAAGGTTTCTCCTTCGGTTGCTTGGCCTTGCCATGACGATCACCACGGTCGCCATGGTTCTTCTTGCCGAATCCACCAGCACTGTCTTGGTCTTTCTCCTTGTCGGGCCTTTCGTAGTCTTGTTTCTGCTTCTCAGCAAGTTGCTCGACTTGGCGGCACTCGGTGATGTCATGGCCCTTGGTGAGGTGGATCTTGTAGTATGGCATGTTGGTCTTTTCTCCTATCGCGGCTTCGTCATCGCCAAAGCAGGCGGCAACCTACTTATTAGAGCCCTCGTTCTTGGCCTTCTGGCCGGCGTTGGGGTTACCGAAACCTTTAACATCCATCACTGCTTTGCCTTTGTGCTTGCGGTTGCGCTTTTGTCCTTTCTTCCTGGAGGCGGACGCATCTTCGTCATCGAAGTCGACCTCCGCGCCAGCATACTCTCCGAGGAGTCTCCTTCCTTCTTCAGCGCGTGCACTTATCAGCCAGAGCGTAGAGCTCGGCGATATATCGCACTTTGTTGAGGCTCATCTCCTCATGCATTCACCAGTTGCGCATGTTGGTGTGAAACACAGCAATCACCGTGGTAGGATGGATGTTGGGGATGTTGTGCTGCACACATCTGAACCTCTGTATATAATTGCGGAGGGACTCACCGTATCTCTAGGGGATGATGTGTAGATCGGTAGGATGCCCCGGTAGCTTGTGGCCCCGTGGTATACGCCAACAAATTGGTTGCAAAGGTCTGCCCAGGAAGAGATGGACCCTTCCGGCAAGTTCATCAACCAACTTCTCACATTGGGCTTGAGCTCCAATGGGAAGTAGTTTGCGAATACTTTCTCTTCCCATCCCCCGGTAGCCCGCACCGCAATGGTGTATATACTGAGGAACTCCAACGGGATGACCTTGCCATCATATTTGTTCGACAGTTCAGGCTTAAAGGTCTTGGTGGAGGGCAACCAGACTTGCCACAACTCGCGGGTGAATGTTGGGCAACCTACCTCGTAAGGTAGGCTACCGGGTACCCCGGGCGCAGGCTCGTCGACCACTGGATCGGCATGCCCCTTTGATTGGCGACATGTGTCATGTCGCCTCTTGTTGGTAGTACAGGCATCCTCCTTCCACCTCTCCTTCAAGACTTGGCGTTGATCTTGTTGTTGTCGCGGGTCTGACGACGCGGAAGACATCTTGTGTGGTGTGTCATTCCGGCGAGCATGTTGTCGTTGCTGCTGCGGGGGTGACTACACCGTAGGCATCCCGTCAGCACCACACCCGGAAGTATGCCTTGTAGGTTCTGCTTGGCGTGCTCGTGAGGGCCCCGCCGCCTCTGGCTTGTCGTGGTTGGCGAAACACAGCAAGCTGTGGATGGTGGCCCTCTAGTCTTCCATCTTCTCATACGCAGGAGTAAAGTCCAGCAAGAGCTAGGCTTGCGCTAGAGCTTCCTCCGTGGTCTTTGGCACGGCATGGCGCGAGGCGTGGGTCATGCTCTTGCTTCCGATAGAGTCAGGAAGAGTGTTCTCCCTACCCAACACGCACTACCTATGTTCGCTAGGAGGTCGATGCCAAGTTTGGCCCTATGCGTCTTGAGGATCATGCACATGGGTCTTGTCCGCGGGCCACCCGGGGTCATTGCTATTCCACAGGAGCTGGTTGCGGTTGTCTTGGGAAGGGCGCGAGGGAGGTCTCGCTAATGCCGTTGTCGCTGCTGTCGTTGCTGTCGCCTCAGCATTTTCCCCGGACACCATCAATGAGTCTCTGGTCGTCATGACGATGGGGTCCGGGTCACGGCTTGCCGAACTCTGTGTGGTGTTGTGGTTGTCCTCACCAGCGCAGTGAGTGCGGTGCGCACCTCAGCCGCCGTCGCCAGCGATCGCCTATGAGGGCAACCTGGATGTGGACGGGGTGATCATCGACGCACCCTTGGCCTTCTTGGGAGCCATGGGTGTCGGTGAAGACATTGGTGAAGACGTGCAGAAGTTGATGAAGATTCACGCACAAAATCCCCTACCCGAATCGCCAAAGATGTCGGCATACGACAATCTATTGGACCATCAAGGCCCCTTTTGCGGTTCAACTACGGGGATTTGCATGCGCAAAGAGCGTCACCAACTAGACACGAGTGAGGGTTTAGACAGGTTCCGGCAACCCGGAGGTGTAATACCCTACATCATGTATGGTGGTTTTATATGATTCGTATCCAGAGTACAAGGAGTGCGGCGACCTAGCAAGAGCACTCGAGAGTGCAACTCTACATGCAATTGGACAGGTTTTCGACCGTTGTAAAGGTAGCCATGGACCTCCTTTTATAGTATCCAAGGGGTTACCACAGTGGCTAAAAAGGTAATTTCACAAGGGTAAAAAGGTGGGTGTAACAGTGGTTAAACTAACCATAGTGGGACATACCTAACCCTAACGGATTAGGTCAGATGCATTAAATGCGTCGTGAGGTGTCATGCCGGCGTTGCTGAAAGCACATTTGCTCCCTTGGTGGTTTTGGTAATTAATAAAAAACATATAAGTCATTGAACTAATGTTTCCACCAAGTATATTTCAGGAAATGTTCAATGTTAGGATTGGCAAAAGGAGATTGTGGAGAAAACCCAAGATTCAAGGAAATAGGTTGGCCAAGCTTCAAGCAAGAGGACTCTACATTTTATATTTGTGAGAAATCACTTTGAGTCCATAGGAAAGCCAATACTATTAAACGGGGGTAAGGTTTTGTTGGTGAACAATATGCTCAAACATGCACAAGTGATAGTCGCCAAAAACATCCACAAACTCTCCCACCAAAGTTTGTTCTATACCTACCACTCAAAATCGATGCAACCAACTTTCCCACTTTGGCGCCACTGATTCCAGAACCTAGACAGACTCAAGCCAAACACTAGCCACTTCGGTGCAACCAATTCCAGACTGGTGCCACCGAGTTTAGGTTGCCAACTTTCTGTTACGCAAATTCACATTTTCGGTCCCACCAAGAATGTTGGATCGGCGTCACCAAGATTGGGAATCTGACCGTTGGTCACCTTATCGGTGGAACCGAGTTTCCTATATCGGCTTTACCGAGATTCAAAAGTTGCCACATTTTGGTCACTTCTCTACCACCGAGATTAACACATCGGTGTCACCGAGTTGGTTATTTTGTGTGTAACGGTTGGATTTTTGGGGATGCCTATATATACCCCTTCACCACCACCTACTCGAAAGAGAAGCACTCAGGACTATTCCATACCTATCCTATCAGATTTTTTGAGAGAGAACCACCTACCCTTGTGTTGAGGTCAAGATCTTCCACTCCAATCATATGGATCTTGATTTCTAGCCTCACCAAATAGCTTTCCACCAATCCCATCTCTTCCACCATGCCAAATCTATGAGAGAGTGATTGGGTGCTGAGGAGTCTATCATCTTGAAGCACAAGAGCAAGGAGTTCATCGTCATTATCGAGCCTATTACCTTTTGGAGGGTGGTGCCTCCTAGATTGGTTAGGTGTCACTTGGGAGCCTCCTACTTCGTGTTGTGGACTGAACCAAGAAGTTTGTAAGGGCAAGGAGATCGCCTACTTCGTGAAGATCTACCCATAGTGAGGCTAGCCTTTCGTGGACTCTCGCGACCATTACCCTCCGTGGACTCTCGCGCCCGTTACCCTCCGTGGGTTGAAGACTCCATAAACGTCGATGTACGATAACGCCACCTATCGGAACCACGGGAAAAATCATCGTGTCTACAACTGCGTTTGATCTTCCTATCCTATCCCTTCTATACATGCTTGTTGTTACTTTCCGCTGCTATATACTCTTAGACTTGCATGTGTAGGGTGTACTTGACTTGCCATGAAATGCTAAAAACTGTCAACTCTAAAACTTGGTATAGGCAAAACCTTTTAATTGGTCAAGTAGTCTAATCACCCCCCCCCCTCTAGACTTACTTTCGATCCTACAAGTGGTATCAGAGCTTTGGTCTCCATTGCTTAGGTCTCACAACCTAGGAGAAGTATGGCGTCTAGTGAGGGGTTGCAAAGCCCTATGAAAATTTTATTAAGTTGTTTAAGCAAATAGTACCAATGTTGGGTCTTGCCAGGCAACTTTTAATCTCAACCGAATAATCAAGGGGGTCCCCATAACAACCCCGAGCATGTTAGGAGCGCAAAATATGGAGACATAACACCGGTAACAAGAAACTATGGCGGTAAAAGCGGAACAAAACACCTAGCAAAAGGCCAAGCCTTCCACCATACCACGACATATATGTGCATTAATTTAATTAACATATAATATTGTGATACGCCAAATCCATGTCATCACATGGATACAACCTGCACCTACAACTAAGAACGCTATAAGAGGGGCTGAACAATGGTAACTTAGCCAATCAAAGGTTTGCTAGGATGTGGAGGGGTTAGAGGCTATCATGGCAATGTATGAGGCTTGACATTCAAGTGGTAGGTAACACATAAGTAAATATAATATCAAGACATCTAGCAAAGCAAAAATAGTGTCGGGATCCGAGTACGATCATCTTGCCTGTTGGTTCTTCAGAGGGACAAAGTGCGGGGTCCTCGTAGTGGTACTCTCCTGGATCCTCGTACTCAGTTTCAACACTCGCATCTACCCAAGAGAAACAACAACAATAAACATCCAACCAAGGTGCAATGCACAAACAAGATGATGCATGATTCATTAGAAGTATTTAACATGGCAATCCTAAACTAGTCATGTTTCACATGCATTAGTTTAGTTGTTTACAATTCTGGACAGAACCTCATGTTAAGTTGTTTAAACATGCATGATCATGGAAAATATGGATGCGCCATGCAAAATCGATACAAATGCATATGTAGAACGTAAGAAACGGAGTTACGGATCTCACACTACGCTCATGAGAAGTTACGAAGGAAAAACACAAGACAAAGTAGGCCATGGGATATTCCTTGGCATTCCAAGGTAGCCACTGGTTAGGCAATGAAAAACCTACCACAATGGAGTCTAAGATCATGGAATTCCATGGAGTATAGCTCCCACAAGTCACAAAACACTAAAACAAACGATTTGCCACAAAACAGCAACATAGCAACTTACACATCCAACAACTAGAGCTACAGGAAGTCTCCAACCACAAACAAGGCATTGACAGAAACTAAATAGCATTTTTATCAAATTATCCAACTACACAATCTGGAATGGAGGCACACATCAATAAGCATGAATCTCACAAGTTGGCATGATGAAACAAATTTTAAGGACTTGGTGAAAATAACAGTTTTCTGGAATTTGAGTTAAGCTGATAGCACGTTGACAGCAGAAACTAATGGTGATAGAGACCACCTCATGGCATGAAACTTAACAAGATGATATAGGACAACATCTACTTCAAAACACTAGCACTCAGCTTGAGCTAATTCTCAACATATCACTTGGTAGCATCCACTCTTCATGGCATAAAAATATTAACAGATTCTCACACTTTGAAATATTTGGCATGTTTGAAAACAGCAACATTTTAGTAGCTACTTTAGAGCATGGTTCCCACTCATATGCAAGTTTAACATGACAAAAATAAATACCATGGCGTTCTACTCATCAAGGACTACCATATTCATGTTGGCACAAATATCATAGCATGTATGGATTAAATAAAACAAAAATGACAAAATGACACTTTGAGACAAAATGACATTTTGCCAAACTTGCTCCAATGACCAAACAAGTCACACCAATGGATTTCTTGGGTGGTTCTACCCCAAAATCATGTATCATACTCATATGTTTGTATGGAGCATCATGGCAAAACACTAGGTAGTAAAAATCCTAACATTCCTATAAGTGAAACTTAACTATAAATGCACCTGATCAAAATGCACATGTCCAGATTTAGCAATTATACTAGAAATAGAAATGACCTACTAGAACAATTAACTAACTTAAAAAAATAAAAGAAAAACCACCATTGCAGGGGGGCCCACCTGGTATACTCAACAGGGCCCCCTAGTGCATGACAAGTGGGGCCTGGGCCCACTTGTCACACCCACACACACCACACCCACACACACAGCTACACACACTCAACACAGCCGCACACATACACACAAGCATCTGGATCTGGCACCACACCAGATCCACACACACACACACGACACACACAAGCACACATACCACACCTGCACATCCACATGGGATCAGGCACACAACCGCACCAGATCCTACATACACAATGTACCGCACACGGGATCCAGCGCACACATCGGATCTGAGCACCACACACGAACATCCACCAATCAGAAAAAAAAGAAACACAACGGGGGGAGCTGGGAATCGATCCCTCGACCTCGCAGTCGTTCCCCCGGACGCGCTACCACTGTGCCACTCGACAGTTCTCAACAAAAGGAGGGGCACTAGCTCTCTAATACAATCTGACCGCATACTACTCTAACGAAACTGATGAAAACTGCACACTCCAGCGATAGCAAACAGCGGCGATGATTCCGGTGACTACACATGCACTCAGGCGACGCTAACTAGCAGAAGGGGCGCGGGGATCTACGGGGTTCCATTCCTCTGCTCGTCTCGCAACGAGCAGGACGGAGGCAAGCTCAAGGCCGCACCTTTCCGACCGGCGGCGATGGCACTACGGCGACGATACACGTGCCTACGCGGGGAAGAAAGGGCAGCGGGGACGAGGCAGCTCACCGAGGGGTTCTCGGAGGCGCGGGGACACGGACGACGGCGAGACGGAGGGGAAGAAGACGCCAGAGACGACCTTGCTTCCTTGTGGACGAAGGCGACGCGAAGCACGCTGCGGGGAGGTGCTCCTCACCCCCCAGCAGCGGGAATGGAACGCGGACGACGGCCCCGAGCTCCACGCCATCTCCACCAGCGACGAGGGCCATCGGAGGCGCGAAGGCGATGGCGAGGAAGACGGCGACGCTCTGCCCTATAAACTTACCTCTGCTCTCTCTGAACTCGGGAGAAGAAGAAGAAGAAGGGAGAGGAAGGAGGGTAGAGGAGATGGCAGTGGTGCGAGAGGAAAGCACGGAACCCTAGAGGGGGAGGCACGCACACCGAGGGGGCCTAAATAGGCGCAGGCTGACGGTGACGCGAAGGCGAAAACTCATGGCGACGCGCGCTCGCTTCCTTTGCTCCCCCTGAACCTGACGGACGGACGACGGGAGCAGGTAGCCGCTAGCTACCTGGGCTCGGCCGCGCGGGGGAAGGAACTGGCCCACTTTTCCCTCTCTTGCAAAGAAAACAAAGAGAGGTTCCTTTTTATAAACAAAAGAAAAACAAGAAAAGCCCTAGTGAAAAGAAAAAGGATTTGGTGCAAAACAAAAATACTTTTGCAAGAAAGAAAATGTAAGCTAAATAATAAAATCAACAAGTGGTTTTTTAAAGCAAGTATTTTTAATACTGTAATGAAAACAACACCTCTGTTATTTTAAAACCCCAATATGTCAAAGCTCAAAACACCAAAAGAACAACACACATGAGCTCAAAATAATATTTACTACCACTTGAACATTTTTAACAGATTTATAAAGCAAATTAATTCTGTTGATGAATGATAATAGGAATAAAAGGTTTATAAGTTTTGGGTATTGAAATAATAAGAGAGAGGGAAGGAGTTTGATGCCCACTCATGCACACATCCACAAGACCACTCACACATCACAACAAGGTTACAAGAAGCACACCACATTTATATAATGCATGACATGATGATGAAATGATATGATGCATGATGCATGAAACAATGGCATGTCAAAAGAGCAAACTCAAATACATTCATCAAATGACACATGGGTCCACATTGGTTACATGCCCAAAAAGGTAGGGGCAGCACTTGGGCTATCACAACTCTCCCACACTACCAGAGGATCTCGACCCGAGATCTAGGAACGAAAGAACTCTGGATATTCGGAACGGAGAAGATCCTCATGTTCCCAAGTAGCTTCTTTTTTGGAATGATGAGACCACTTCACCTTGAGAAACATGATATATTTGTTGTGAGTCTTACGCTCAGTTTCTTCGAGAATAGCCACTAGATGCTCACGATAAGAGAGGTCTTCTTGGAAATTAATGTCTTGGAGGTCAATGGTACGCTCAGGAGTCTTGAAGCACCTCCAGAGCTGAGAGACATGGAAGACATCATGCACATTTGCGAAGTTTGGAGGAAGCTCTAGTTGATATGCAAGTTCACCTCTCTTGCCAACAACTCTGAAAGGACCAACAAAGCAAGGAGCTAGCTTCCCTTTAATTCCAAACCGTTTAGTGCCCTTCATGGGAGAAACTCTGAGATAGACTAGATCATCAACTTGAAAGGAGACATCCCGATGTTTGTTATCGTAATAACTCTTCTGTCGGGATTGAGATGGTTTGAGGTTCTCACGAATGACACGGCACATCTCTTCTGCTTCGGTGATCATATCATTGCCCAAAATTTGACGCTCACTGGTTTCAGACCAGTTAAGCGGGGTACGACACTTCCTGCCGTAGAGAATCTCGAAAGGGGCCTTACATGAGCTAGCCTGAAAGCTATTGTTGTATGAGAATTCAGCATATGGAAGGCAGTCTTCCCATTTCATGTCGAACGAAATCACACAGGCTCTGAGCATATCTTCGAGGATCTGATTGACTCTCTCAACTTGACCACTTGTCTGCGGATGGAATGCAGTGCTGAAACGGATCTTGGTACCCATAGCAGTCTGGAAGGACTCCCAAAACTTGGAAGTAAAGAGGCTTCCACGGTCAGATGAGATGAGCTAAGGAATATAATGCAAAGAAACTATCCTTGACGTATACAACTCTGCTAGCTGAGCTGTCGAGATAGATTCTTTGATCGGAAGGAAATGAGCAACTTTGGTCAGCTTGTCGATAACCACAAAGATGACATCATTGCCTCTCTTGGACTTGGGAAACCTAGTGACAAAATCCATCTCCTCATGATCGAATTTCCACTCTGGGATAGGCAAAGGCTGAAGAAGACCTGGTGGAGATCGATGTTCCGCCTTCACTCTGCCACAAACATCACACTTGTTCATGAACTGAGCAATTTCATGCTTCATGCGAGTCCACCGGAAGGTTTGCTTGAGATCCTGATACATATTGGAACTACCTGGATGAATGGATAGAAGAGAATTGTGTGCTTCATCCATGATAACCTTCCTAAGATCACCTTTTGGAACCACCAGACAATCCTCAAAGAACAAGGTACCTTTGTCATCAATGCGAAAGCACTTATACTTTGGAATGCCCTTGGCCACACCTTTCTTCACTTTCTTGACCATTGCGTCAAGAAGTTGAGCTTGGTGAACCTGATCTTCTAGAGTTGGAGAAACTTGAAGATTGGCAAGAAATCCTTGCGAAATCATTTGAAGGTTGAGCTTGCGGAAGGCTTCACAAAGCTCGGGTTGAAGAGGCTTCAGAATGAGATTGTTGCAGTACGCCTTATGGCTGAGCGCGTCTGCAATGACATTTGCTTTTCCAGGAGTATACTCAATGCTTGGATTGAAGTCCTCAAGCATTTCCACCCAACGAGACTGCCGAAAATTGATATTGGGTTGAGTGAAATGTACTTCAAGCTCTTGTGATCAATGTACACCTCAAGTGGTCTACCCAACAACAAATGCCTCCAAGTCATCAGAGCATGCACAACTGCCGCCAACTCAAGATCATGAGTGGGGTAGTTCTTCTCGGTAGGCTTCAACTGACGTGAGGTATAAGAAACTATCTTCTTATCTTGCATGAGAACACCACCAAGACCTTGGAGAGAAGCATCACATAAAACTTGGAAAGGCTTTGATTGTTCGGGAGGAACAAGAACTAGTGCTGAAGTCAGTCTCTGCTTGAGTGTATTTAACGCCACATCACACTCAGGAGACCAAACATACTTGACACTCTTCTGGAGGAGATTAGACAGAGGCTTAGCAATTTGAGAGAAGTTCTCCACGAATCTTCTGCAATAGCTAGCAAGCCCGAGGAAGCTACGAAGCTGCTTCACATTCTGAGGAGGCCCCCACTTCAAGATTGCCTCAACTTTCTCAGGGTGCAATTTAATGCCCTCGGCAGAGATCACATGCCCAAGGTACACCACTTTATTGAGCCAAAACTCACACTTGGAAAACTTGGCATAGAATCGATGTTCTCTTAACTTGTCAAGCACAAGCCTGAGATGCTCCGCATGCTCTTCTTATGTCTCCAAGAACACAAGGATATCATCCAAATAGACCAAGACGAAGTCATTCTTGAAAGGAGAGAAAATGAAGTTCATCATTCTTGAGAAGTTTGGAGGAGCATTTGCAAGACCAAACGACATGGCGGTGTACTCATAAGAGCCAAAACTTGTCCTGAAAGTGGTCTTTGGAATATCTTTTTGGCGAATGCGAATCTGATGATAACCCATGCGAAGATCAAGCTTCGAGAAAACCTTGGCACCTTTCAGTTGTTCAAACAACTCATTGACGGTGGGAAGTGGGTACTTGTTTCTGATTGACTTCTTGTTTAATGGACGCAATGGACACAAAGCCGGTCCGTGCCATCCTTATTCTTGACAAACAAAACACCACAACCCCATGGGGAAGAACTTGGTCTGATCAGACCCAGACATTCTTGTTCATCTAGCTGCTTCTTCAACTCTTTCAGCTCTTCAAGGCCAAGTTTATAAGGGCGCTTGCAAACCAGTTCAGTTCCGGGCTCGAGGTCAATCACGAACTCGACTGGCCGATGCAGAGGCATTCCTGGCAATTCTTGTGGAAAGACATCTTCATACTCGCAAACCACCAGAATTTGAGAAATAGCCGAGATTTCACCCTTCTCATTAAGAGAAAAGAGACGGATTGTGTCATCACGAGCTGCAAAAATAATCACAACTTCTGAAGGATGAGTCAGCTTGACTTGTTTTGCTTGACAATCAACATAAGCCTTATTCATAGCCAAGAAGTCCATGCCCAAAATGAGATCAATGTTGGAATTTCCGAGAACAATTGGAGAAGCCGGAAAAGAATAATTTCCCATCTTGATAGAAACATCCGGAACCACCACGTTCGAACTCATCAACTTATCCGGGGACACAACAAGAAAAGGACTAGGAAGGACTACCGAATTCAAGTCATGCTTCCATGCAAAAGGTCTAGAAATGAATGAATGCGATGCACCAGTATCAAATAACACTTTTGCAGGAAAATCATTAACGGAGAGATTACCCATGATCACTTGAGAAGAATCCTCTGCCTCTGTTGAATTCACCATATTCACACGGACTGACTTGGAATTATGCTTCACCATTGCATTGCCTGGAGGCCTGACTGGAGGAGGAGGCGGAAGACACCGCTGGTTGCACTTGTTTGAGTAGTGACCCTTCTGACCACACTTGTGACAAGTCACCTCACATAGCGGATGAAAGTTGCCTGCAGGAGGAACAAAAGCTGACTTTGGTGCCTGGGGTCTCTGCTGATATCCTGGGTTGGGTGAGTGGGAAGAACCACGGCCATCGAACAACTTTTGCTTCTGAGGAGGACGAAATGGAGGAGGATTAGGCACCCAATATTTCTGCTGCTTAGGAACCATCTGAGAGCTGGAAGAAGAAGAATATGAATCCCTTGAACGCTTCCTTGAGAACGACAACTTGAGCTGAGTTGCCTTGACCTTCAAAGCAATGCTGTAGAACTGATCAAACTCACGAGTCTCTTGAAGGACTAGACCTGGCAGAAGCTCATCTTCGAGACCACCTCTGAACTGATAGATCATGGCCTTGTCATCTGGAACATCTTGCTTAGCATAGCGGGCTATATTCTAGAACTCGATGTTGTACTGATAGACAGACTTGCTCCCCTGCTTTAGGTGCCTGAACTTCTCACGCATCTCCTCGACAAAGCTTGTCGAAATGTAATGGGCCCTGAAGTCACGACATAAATCGTCCCAAGTAACAACAGGATCGCCCCTGGAATCCTTGTACTGCTGCCACCAATCAGCTGCGTGACCCTTGAGCTGGAACGACGCGAATCTGACAAAGTCCTGTAGTCTGACATTGCTGCACTCAAAATGCTTACTCATGTCACTGAGCCAATCATCATCATCAAAAGGCTTCTCACAACAGGTGAAAGACTTGGGCTGGTTGGCAAGGAACTGGTTGAGCATCGCAAACTGAGGTTAATTCTGAAAATTACCTTGAAAGCCTTGCTGACCCTGATCTCTTTTTTGCAATAGCCTGAGAAACATCTGAGTGTTCGCATTGGTTGCAGCCATCACATCTTGTCAAGCTTCTGGAGGAGGAGGCGGTGGCGGGGGTGGTGGAACATCAGCCTGCTCCTCACCATGACCCGGATTCCCGCGAGTTGGTGGAGCCATCCTGAAGATGGACAAAACATCAGCACCTCATTGACAAAGATGAATTCAAAGCTGAATCAAATGCTTAAAAGAAATTGAATGAATAACACAATGAGCCTTCCTACTGAAAAATTAGTAAGAATGCCTTCTTCGGTTTTGCGATAACATCATCAGATATTAGAAGCCACTTGCAATAACACAAAAGTATTGAACTAATGTTGCTCGGTACAAATGTATATGCCCTCATACATCTGAAGAAGATGATCCTAGATAACTACATGAGTTCCCACCTAAGAACTTCCGAAAACTTTCTGGTTATGCAATCCAGTGTGGGGGATACATGGAGGAAATATCTCACACAACTAGAAAACCTACACCCCAACTGTATCCATCCTTCAAAACATAACCAGAGGCTTTCGCAAATCCATCTAACTCGAATCCTCGAAAGCATAATGATACTAAACCATGGTGGTACCCCGGACGCCTCCCCAGTACTGGGTGACTCCGACCTTATCTCATCACGACAAGTATTTAAGTAATTCCGAACACTCTCCATCCTGAGATACTAAGGAAGTTGAATGATAACGATGTGCCAAAATTCCATGCAGCTCGACTCCCCGGAAGAAATCAAGTCAGACAGGAGGCACCAAGACAGAACTCCGTCACATCGGTATCATATAGACTCCAAAATACCCACGTGATCCTAAAATTTTTTGAGCGAGAAGAGGAGTAGAATCAAAATTCCTAAGTCGAATACCTCAACAGAGCATAGAAGAGGAGTAAAATGAAACCCACTCTCCGATATAACTAGACACAAATAGTTTTTACTAGACTTGACTCGGCCAAGTTCGATCAAGCAAAGGGCTCCTATGGTCATATGGCTCCGAATACCAACTTGTCACGGCCAACATGCAAGCCTATCCATATTAAGACATGAGGGCCTCGACAGGGATAGAGGCGCATCTTGCTGTTAGCAAGTACAACATCATTACATACATCTAGGAAGAGAAGAGTATATGAGTTGTCTTACACTCGCCACATACTAAATTACAAATCCACACAAGTATTTCAATCATCAATACAAAGGCAGGGTCCGGCTACAGACGAAAACAAACGATAAAATGCTGCAATGGCACTAGCTTGCCAGCGCAAAGATCTCGACCACCACCACTCCACTCGTCTGGATAAGTGACGTACATCCTGCCACGCTCCTCGTCATACTCCCATTGGAGCTGCGTCGCATCATCTGGCACGATCTCATCTGTACCTACACCTCGATTGTTGTAGTAATCTGTGAGCCACGGGGACTCAACAATCTCGCGCCTGGGTACCGAGACTATTCAAGCTTATAGGTTGGAAAGGGGTATGTGTTTAGTTTGTAGCAGCACTAAGTATTTATGGTGGCTAGACTTATGAAACATGAAAGTAAATATGAGGTCTACAATAAACGATCGAAAAACTAAAATGATCTCAAAGAGATCCTGAACACCTACTTACGTCAATTATAACCCCACCGTGTTCTCTCTCGGATCATGTTCACGAGCAGAGACGATCACGGTTACTCAGAAGTTGGTGCATTTTATTAGAGTTTACTTCAAGTTAACTATATCTAGGTGTTAAACAAATATCCAAGTTGCCACATAATCATGGGCAAGGCTCTCCGAAAGTTTTAACCCTGCAGGGGTGCTCTAACTAGTCCATCATAAATTAACCACACTCCGTGGGAATAGCCTCGACCATGGATCTCATGATCATCCTAGGTAACTCCAAAGGAATTCCAACACCTCGAGATAGCCCAAAGAAAGTCAGAGTCCCACACGCAAGCCACTCGATAAAGGTAAAACAAATCCAGCCAGACCGCCCGACGTGTCGACGGACCCGATAAGAGCCGCGTATCTCGTTCTCAGGACACGACAGATAAGCTACGCGTACAGAGGCCTGATAGAAATCTCCCGAGTTGCCCCGGGTTGGCTCCGCACAGTGCTCTAGTTTGGACCAACACTCATGAGGAGGACTTGCCTGGGGGTTGATTAATTGTCCACGGGGTTGCAAAGCCCTATGCAAATTTTATTAAGTTGTTTAAGCAAATAGTACCAATTTTGGGTCTTGCCAGGCAAGTTTTAATCTCAACCGAATAATCAAGGGGGTCCCCATAACAACCCCGAGAATGTTAGGAGCACAAAATATGGAGACATAACACCGGTAACAAGAAACTATGGCGGTAAAAGCAGAACAAAACACCTAGTAAAAGGCCAAGCCTTCCACCATACCAAGATATATATGTGCATTAATTTAAATAACAGATAATATTGTGATATGCCAAATCCATTTCATCACATGGATACAACCTGCACCTGCAACTAAGAACGCTATAAGAGGGGCTGAGCAGCGGTAACTTAGCCAATCAAAGGTTTGCTAGGATGTGGAGGGGTTAGAGTTTATCATGGCAATGTAGGAGGCTTGACATTCAAGTGGTAGGTAACGCATAAGTAACGATAAGATCGAGACATCTAGCAAAGCAAAAATAGTTTCGGGATCCGAGTATGATCATCTTACCAGATGGTTCTTCAGAGGGAGAAAGAGCGGGGTCCTCATAGTGGTACTCTCCTGGATCCTCGTACTCAATTTCAACACTCGCGTCTACCCAATAGAAACAGCAACAATAAACATCCAACCAAGGTGCAATGCACAAACAAGATGATGCATGATTCATTAGAAGTATTTAACATGGCAATCCTAAACTAGTCATGTTTCACATGCATTAGTTTAGTTGTTTACAATTCTGTACGGAACCTCATGTTAAGTTGTTTAAACATTCATGATCATGTCAAATATGGATGCTTCATGCAAAATTTATACAAACGCATATGTAGAACATAAGAAACGGAGTTATGGATCTCACACTACGCTCATGACAAGTTACGAAGGCAAAACACAAGACAAAGAAGGCCATGGGCTATTCCTTGGCATTCTAATGTATCCACTGGTTAGGCAATGAAAAACCAACCACAATGGAGTCAAATATCAAGCAATTCCATGGAGTATAGCTCCCACAAGTCACAAAACACTAAAACAAACGATCTGCCACAAAACAGCAAAATAGCAACTTACACAGCCAACAACTAGAGCTACAGGAAGTCTCTAACCACAAACAAGGCATTGATAGAAACTGCATAGCATGCTTATCAAATTATCGAACTACACAATCTGGAATGGAGGCACACATCAATAAGCATGAATCTCACAAGTTGGCATGATGAAACAGATTTGAAGTACTTAATGAAAATAATAGTTTTCTGGAATCCGAGTTAAGCTGATAGCAAGTTGACAATAGAAACTAATGGTGATAGAGACCACCTAATGGCATGAAACTTAACAGGATGATAGAGGACAACATCTACTTCAAAACACTAGGACTGAGCTTGAGCTAATTCTCAACATATCACTTGGTAGCATCCACTCTTCATGGCATAAAAATATTTACAGATTCTTAGACTTTGAAATATTTGGCACGTTTGAAAACAACAACATTTTAGTAGCTACTTT
Organism: Hordeum marinum; assembly: GCA_022496015.1. Classification (NCBI taxonomy): domain Eukaryota; kingdom Viridiplantae; phylum Streptophyta; class Magnoliopsida; order Poales; family Poaceae; genus Hordeum; species Hordeum marinum. The sequence goes on along the minus strand of CM039676.1, from coordinate 191,845,215 downwards.
AGAGCATGGTTCCCACTCATATGCAAGTTTAACATGACAAAAATAAATACCATGGCATTCTACTCATCAAAGACTACCATATTCATGTTGGCAGAAATATCATAGCATGCATGGATTAAATATAGCAAAAAATGACGAAATGGCACTTTGAGACAAAATGACATTTTGTCAAACTTGCTCCAATGACCAAACAAGTCACACCAATGGATTCCTTGGGTGGTTCTACCCCAAAATCATGTATCATACTCATATGTTTGTATGGAGCATCATGGCAAAACACTAGGTAGTAAAAATCCCAACATTCCTATAAGTGAAACTTAACTATAAATGCACCTGATCAAAAATGCACATGTCCAGATTTAGCAATTATACTAGAAATAGAAATGACCTATTAGCAAAATTAAATCACTTAAAACAATAAAAGAAAAAACACCACTGTAGGGGGCCCACCTGGTATACTCAACAGGGCCCCCTAGTGCATGACAAGTGGGGCCTGGGCCCACTTGTCACACACACACACCACACACACACAACTACACACACTCAACACAGCCACACACACACGCATCTGGATCTGGCAGCACACCAGATCCACACACACACACACGACACACACAAGCATACATACCACACCTGCACAGCCATACGGGATTGGGCACACAGCCGCACCAGATCCTACATACACAACACACCGCACATGGGATCCAGCGCACACACTAGGTCCGAATACCACACACAAACATCCACCAATTAGAAAAAAGAAACACAACGCGGGGAGCTAGGAATCGATCCCTCGACCTCGCGGTCGTTCCCCCGGACGCGCTACCACTGCACCACTCGACAGTTCTCGGTAGAAGGAGGGGCACTAGCTCTCTAATACGATCTAACCGCGTACTACTCTGACGAAACTGACGAAAACTGCACAATCCGGCGACAGCAAACGGCGGTGACGATTCCAGCGACTATACGGGCACTCGGGCGACGCTAACTTGTAGAAGAGGCATGTGGATCTACGGGGTTCCATTCCTCTGCTCGTCTCACGACGAGGAGGACGGAGGCGAGCTCAAGGCCGCTCCTTTCCGACTGGCGGCAACGGCACTGCATCGACGATACACAGGCCTACACGGGGAAGAAAGGGCAGCGAGGACGTGGCAACTCACCGAGGGGTTCTCGGAGGCATGGGGACGCGAACGACGGCGAGACGGAGGGGAAGAAGACGCCGGCGATGACCTTGCTTCCTTGCGGACGACTACGACGCAAAGCGTGCTGCGGGGAGGTGCTCCTCACCCCCTACCAGCGGGAATGGAATGCAGACGATGGCCCCGAGATCCACGCCATCTCCACCAGCGATGAGGGCCACCGGAGGCATGAAGGCGACGATGAGGAAGACGGCAACGCTCTGCCCTCTGAACTTACCTCTGCTCTCTCTGAACCCGGGATAAGAATAAGAAGAAGGGAGAGGAAGGAGGGGAGAGGAGATGGCGGTGGCGCGAGGGGAAAGCATGGAACCCTAGAGGAGGAGGAACGCATGCCGAGGGGGCCTAAATAAGCGCGTGCTGACGGCGACGCGACGGTGAAAGCTCACGGTGACGCACGCTCACTTCCCCTGCTCTCTCTGAACCTGACGGGCGGACGACGGGAGCAGGTAGCCGCTAGATACATGGGCTCGGCCGTGCGGGGGAAGGAACGGGCCCACTTTTCCCTCTCCTGCAAACAAAACAAACAGAGGTTCCTTTTTATAAACAAAATAAAAACAAGAAAATCCCTAGTGAAAATAAAAAGGATTTGGTGCAAAACAAAAATACTTTTGCAAGAAAGAAAATGTGAACTAAATAATAAAATCAACAAGTGGATTTTTAAAGCAAGTATTTTTAATACTATAATGAAAACAACACCTCTGTTATTTTAAAACCCCAATATCTCAAAGCTCAAAACACCAAAAGAACAACACACATGAGCTCAAAATAATATTTACTACCACTTGAACATTTTTAACAGATTTATAAAGCAAATTAATTCTGTTGATGAATGATAATAGGAATACAAGGTTTATAAGTTTTGGGTTTTGAAATAATAAGAGAGAGGGAAGGAGTTTGATTCCCACTCATCCACACATCCACAAGACCACTCACACATCACAACAAGGTCACAAGAAGCACACCACATTTATATAATGCATGACATGATGATGAAATGATATGATGCATGATGCATGAAACAATGGCATGGCAAAAGAGCAACCTCAAATACATTCATCACATGACACATGGGTCCACATAGGTTACATGGCAAAAAAGGTAGGGGCAATGCTTGGGTTGCCACAGGGATGGTCGCGCCATGTTAGCTTGTGGCCCCTCCCGGATCTCGTGACTTCGTACTCTGGCTTATAAATTCTCACATATTCCAAAAACCCTAATGAGCCTCCCAAAACATTTTTTCCACCGCCACAAGTCTCTGTTCCGTCGTGCGTCCATCCGGAGCCCTGTTCTGGTGCCCTGCCAGAGGGGGATCGATCATAGAGGCCCTCTACATCATCCTTGCTCCTCCCATAGTGACGTGTGAGTAGTTCACCATATATCTATAGGTCCGTAGTTAGTACCTAGATGGGTATTTCTCTCTATGTTCTTCAATACAAAGCTCATCGCAATCACTTTGTGCGATGCGTTTGTTAGGATCATATGAATTGTGGGTTTATGTTTATATTGTTCATGAAATTATATTGAGTTCCTTGTTGGTTGTTTCGTATATATGCATGATTATATGAGAGCTTCGTAATTATTTTTGATCTATTGATAAAGTTTGGCGAACTAGAATGATTTATCTTCAATGGGAGACGTGCGTTGTTGTGGGTTCATTCTTGTGGTGCTCAATCCCAATGGTAGAAAGGGTCATGAAACATATTTATATTGCTACCACCAAGGATAAAATGACGGGGTTTATTCATATTAATTGGATTTACTTTGTCTACACCATGTCATTGTTCTCCAAGCATTACTCTATCTTACTTAATACTCTAGATGCATGCTTGAAAGCACATATGCTCCCTTGGTGGTTTTGATAATTCATGACAACATACATTGTCTCTTGGACTAATATCTCTACCTAGTTTATTTCAGGTTCAGTCCATAGAGAGTGTTGGCATATAGATTGTGAGTAGATACCCCAATATGCAAGGAATGGATTGGCAAAGCTTCAAGCTAGAAGACTCTTCTTTTACTTGGCGAGAAATCACTTTGAGTCCATAGGAAAGCCAATACTATTAAAAGGGGGTAATGTATTGTTGGTGAACAAATTTCTCTATGTGCACAAGTGCTAGCCACCAAAAAGACCCACAAGCTCTCCCACAAAATACTCTATCAAAACCCTAATTCCAAAAATTGGTGGCACCAAGTTTTCGTCCGGCTCTACCGATTTTCTACCCAAGACAAAACCCTAGTCAAACCCTAGCTTCTCAGTACAAGCGAATACTGCATCGGTGCAACCGAGTTTTTGTGACCATGGTTCGGGTAACTAATTTCATAGAATCGGAAATTCTGAGTTTATGATTCGGTCTCACCGAGTTTTGGAAACTGCCCTCGGCCACTCGATTTGGTACCACCGAGATTCCTATATCGGTCCTACCGAGATTCCAAAAGTTGACACATTTTGAACAGATCGGTACAACCGAGTTTTTCTTCTGTTACCCCGAGATGGTAAATAATGGTGTAATGGTTGGATTTTTGGAGATGCCTATATATACTCCTCCACCAAATCCCACTCGCAAGAGAAGCACTCAGAACAGTTCCCCACTTCCCATATCCAAATTTCTGAGAGAGAACCACCTACCCTGGTGTTGAGATCGAGATCATCCACTCCAACCATACATATCTTGATTTATAGACTTCCCAAGTTGCTTTCCACCCAATCAACCTCTTCTACCAAGACAAATCTATGAGAGAGTGATTGAGTGTTGAGGAGTCTATCATCTTGAAGCACAAGAGCAAGGAGTTCATCATCACTATCAAGCCTATTACCTTTTGGATGGTGGTGCCTCCTAGATTGGTTAGGTGTTTCTTGGGAGCCTCCTACTTCGTGTTGTGGAGTTGAACCAAGAAGTTTGTACGGGCAAGGAGATCGCTTACTTCGTGAAGATCTATCCATAGTGAGGCTAGTCCTTCGTGGACGAAAGCCGTTATGAAATAGTCAAGGTTGCTACTTCATGAACCCTTATGGGTGGAACCCTACATGGACTCTAGTGACCGCTATCCTCCATGTGGGTTGAAGACTCCATAAACGTGGTTGTACAATAGAGCCACCTATCGGAACCATGGGAAAAATCTTCGTGTCTACAACTACGTTTGATCTTCCTTTCTCTACCCTCTTACATATGCTTGTCTTACTTTGCGCTGCCATATTTTTTGACAAGCATGTGTATTGTGCATTAGACTTGTCATAATTGCTAAAATCTGTCAACCTTTTAACTTGGGAAAATGTTAGGTTTTAATTCTTGAAAGTAGTCTATTCACCCCCTCTAGATGTCTCTTCTATCGATCCCCTCAATTGGTATCAGAGCTTTGGTCTCCATAGCTTCGGTTTCATCACCGTGGAGGAATATGGATGTGTCTAGTTTGGGGAGTATTAGTTGTAGAGTACCCATTCTCGATGGGGGAGTACTATAGTCAATGGAAATATGAGATGCTTGAGAAATTCTATGAATTCCATTTGAGCAAGTATGTTAAGAGCCCCTATGTACCTCCCATTGGCCCTTACATCCCACACACGAAGAGGAAATTGATATGCTTCGCAATCTTAGAACTGTTAATCTCATTATCAAAGGACTGCCTAGATTTGTGTTTGATCAAATGAAGAATTTTGAATGTGCTTCTACTTTGTGGAATGATTTGGAGAAACGATTGCCAAGTTATTCACTAAGTAATCATGACGAAATTCTTCATAAAGCAATCGCCTTTTACTTAATGAAGCCTAGTGATCTTAACTTTGATAAATGCTTATTTGAACTTCGAGACCTTATGCGTGCTAAAGGATATGTCACTACCATCAATAACATTATCTTTGAAGCCATTCGCATTCATAAACTTGAACATTGTCATCATCTCAACCATAACGAATCTCTTGTATCTTATGATGAGGATATCCACTTGATGATGACAACATGGAACATGGCTACTATGAAGGAAATGAGTTATTAGACATCGAGTGTGAGAAGACTATCAAGAGTCTAAGTCTCATGGCAAACTTCAAAAATTACATGGCTGTAGGAAAGGAATCAATTCTTGACAATGGATGCACCGATCATATGACCGGAGATACAGACATGTTTCAAGAAATCACACCACACCATGGACCGCAAAGGTATGTAACTTTTGGAGACAACTCCAAGGGTAAGGTACTTGGTGTCGGTAAGGTGGACATATCTCATGATATGTAACATCCCAAATTTTCACTTTGGAATGTTTTACAATTATTAGTTAAACATCTATGCATTATGATTGAAATGAATGTGGCAAATATATTTCATCTTCTTTATTTGACTTCTTTTCAATTTGGCATTTGAGTTTACTCAATTACCTAACAAAATACTTTAAAAAAAGTACAAGAGGAGGTAACATGACACCCCAAAGGTCAGAAGAAAATAGTGCCAATTTATTTGAAAGTCAAATTTGGTTTCATTTTGGATTTCTTTAAATAATGTTTTTTATAAAAAAATTATTCTGACTCTAAATAAATGTTCACGTTATACGATTTATTTTTCTGATCGTTTTGGTATATAATACCCTATATTTTTGTTTTTTTCTCAGATCTAAAAAGGAGAGGCATAAAAAAAAGAAACACACACACACACGTTGGCCAGGCCAGGCCCAGCCAGTAGCCCCGGCCACCACAGCCCAAGCCACGCTAGGGCTGGCTAGCGTGCGTGCCAGGAGCGAGCGCTCCTCCCAGCGCCGCCAGTGCCGGTCGCTCCTCCCGCTAGCGTCTCTCTCTCGCACGATCTATCTCCCTCTCTTTCTCTCACGCACTGCCAGGTGGGGCCCAAACCACATCGTCTCCAACCTCCTGCCTGGAGCGCTCGGATAGAGCAGAGCTGGCAGCTCCCGCAACCGCCGGCGAACTTCTTGGGATAATCCTTATCCCGCGACCCCAGCCCTCCTAGCCGCGCCTATAAAAGGCCCTTGACCTCCTCTTTCCATTAAGCGAACCCGCTCCTGCTCTCGCCGCTCATAGCCACCGCCCGTCAGTTTGCATCTCGCCGGAGCCGGAGCTTTCCGACGAGGATTCCGACGCCGGTGAGCTGCCATGACCCTTTCCTCCTTGAGAAATCGGACCCCCTAGTCCACCGGCATCTCCCTGCATCTTCGTTTGCTCTAGGACGCCCCGGAGACGCTACTCCGACGACCTGCATCGCCGGAGTTCACCGGAGCACAGCAGCTTCGCCGCCTCCCTCCGCTTCCTTCGTCCGTCGCTGACGACCGCCGTCACCACCATTCGGCGCCCCCATCAAGCCGTACCCGCCGGACGTCCTCGCCCACGCCGGCGATCGCCGGAGTCGCTGCCCCGTCGTCGCCGAGTTCCCTGCCGACGACGCACGAGCGTCTGTGTAAGCGCTCGCCTCCTCTGTACGTACGTAGATTAGATTAGTTTTTTTAGGTTGTTTTTTTATTAGACCGAAGAGGTACCGGTTAACCGCGTTTTTATATAAACCGTGCAGTTTAATTAAACCGAACGTCGGTTTTTCTTTTTAGTTTTAGCCGAACCAGTGATTTGCTTAATTCGCGAACGTTCATCGCGTAGCAGCCACAGCGAACATAGTCAACCAATCAGAGTCATTCACTTCACGCTCTAGTCGCGAACATCCACACTTTAGAGTTTTCAGAAAATGTTCTATAGCAGTTTTTTCTTCCAGATTTTATTCAAAACTTCAAACACCCGTAACTTTTTAATCGTAGGTCGAAACGAGATGAAACAAGCGGCTAAAGTTTCGTCTCGAATAGCCCTAAACACAAAACCCATAGTTGCAGATTTTTGCAAGTTCAAATTTGAAATGATTTCAGATTTGAATTTAAATTTCATTAGGCCATATCTTTCAAACGGTATACCCGATTGAAGTGGTTCTTTTTGCACCACGTCACACGAACTAAATCCCTTGCCATGACATTTTGCCACTATATATTCTACACCATTGTGTTCTGTTCACCATAACTTTACTAGGATGCCTTGTAGGAACACAAGTGCACATCACGAATTTTTAACACTAGTCACACTCTGAAAATTTTCATGCTAATGACTTGTGTTGGATTTTTATTTGGCTTTTGCAAATTTTTTGTTGCATGTCTTTGAATTGTACAAATGCATGTTTATGTGTGTTTTATTTACCTTGCGATAGATTGTCTGGAGTGCGAAGCAGAGTACTACCATTCGCTAGAACATCACTCCCAGCACGAAGGCAAGTTACATTTTGATCATATCAGTTTTTACCTATGTTTTATTTTTGCACTTAGTCCTTTGATGTAGGAGTGCATGATAGGAGTTTATACTTGTTTTACTATCACCCTGTAATTCATTTGAGGTAGGTGTGAACCGTACCACTTTATCGCCATCGTGTTATGTTACAGTGCTTCGCCATAGTAGACGTGGATTAGGGAGTGTTATCACCTTGAGATGTGAGTGACAAAGTAGTAACTAGGACCAACTTTAATGAACTACCTGGGTGGAAACTGGTTTGTATGGTGGCGTAGTACAGTGGGAGCATTCATGGGAATCCATGGGAGTGCACACTAGTGGTCCGTCCACCCAGGCTCAAAGGGATCAACCGTATTATCATGTCTACAAGCTTCCGTGTGCAGCCGCAAGCCAATATGGGCTCTGGCTTAGTTGAGTAGGTGGTGTGACCTCTTCCGGGATAGGCTAGCAGATGTAGATGATGTAGGTGTACCGGCCTATCCGTGGGTTAGGGGAAATGCTATCAAAAGACTATGTCTCGATCTTCCGATCAAGGAGGTGGTCGAGTCTTGTGGGGAAAAGTGCACAACCTCTGTAGAGTTAAAACCTAATCGATTAGTCGTGTCCCCGGTCATGGACAACTTGAGCTTTTAGTAGTGGAAATGTAGGGAGATCTCATCACTCTTAATTAATCAATTGGGTATAAACTTTTGGAATGGTTGATATGGGCACCATCTCAGACTTATGATATTTGTATAAATAGAGCAATCAATTCTGATAGGGAAAAACTAGCTTTATGCAAAAATAAACTTAGAGCTTTCCACCAGCCAAATTGCATGTACTATGTAGGTTCATTACACTTTCTGATATGACTTGCCAGTACATTCCATATACTGACCTACACGGCTGCAACTTATCATGTTGTAGATTTACCTGATGACGAATGAGGTGCGATAGGTCGTTGTTCTACACTCAGCTTGCTCGTGGAGTTGATGGACTCGTTGCACTTTTTGCTTTCGCATGTTTTTGTTTACTTGGCCTTAGGCCACATTATTGTAATAAATACTCTTTGAGGATTCTTGATGTAATGTGTGATTGAACTTTGTTGTAAATCCTCAAGTACTTTGTTTGTCAGCATACCGATCCAGGGATGACACTTAAGCACAGAGACTCCGATCCCTTGAGATCGGGTATCTACAAGATGGTATCAGAGCACACGTTGACTATAGGACGTGACCCTAGAAAATGGAAAGCCATAGGATAAAAACCATATTTTTACAACACTTTTATACCCCTGTTTTGGTCTCATACTTTTCCCTGCTTCACTACTAATTTCTCCTCTCTTTCAAACTGTAGATGTCGACCCCCATCTTTGAGTTTGCTCAGCCCAACGCAACCATGCCCTTTGGAAGAAAACTCGTGGATATCGCAGGACATCTGCACATTGCCCTGCCCAGCTTCACCGGCACCTTCACGGCCACTCTACTTGAGGAGATGCACTGGAAGATTAACGTCCACATTCCAGGGCGAACTTTTGGGAATGCCATTGAGCCGATCGACTTCTACATAGAAGTAAGGTCATGGGGTATTGGCAAAGGGATCGCTGTGCTCTTTGCACTTGGGCGCATCCGCCAGGACTACCGCGAGGATCTTAGGAAGACTAACTATGTCTGGTATGCGCACCGTGACTCGGATGGAGATGTGGTGCGCACCAGGGAGGATGACACCATCACCTCACACATTGAGGACCTGGAGGATCTCATCACCAGGATGAAGGAAGAGATGGACGACTACCTCATCAACACCCACAACCTGACTACCCGTAAGGTCAAGCTAGAAGAAGAGCTTCAGAACGCCCACGCAGAACATGAGGCAGAGCTCAATGCACTGTAGGAAAAGTTCGACGACTTGAAGCTTCAGCTGGAGGAAGTTGAGGAAGAGCTTGATAACAGGGAGAATCTCTAAGAGGATCACTCTTACGGGGACTACGTCAGTCAGGACAAAGACTATGAGGATGACGACGAGGAGATTCAGAGTGATGCCGCTGGAGCCAACATCAACATGATAGCTCTCTCTTCCGATGAGGAGTAGACTTAGACCACCATGAGAGATTAGGATTCGATAGTCGATTAGTATTTGATTGATTTATTTGTGGGACCTTGTCAAACCTTGTGACATGGCTCACCTTAGATTTGTTTCATGTGAACTCTTTGATTGAATTGAATTGGAGTGATTTGGATTTTTATTTGACATCATGTGCATATGGGTAGTGTTTCCCCCTTAGGCCTAATTCTATCTATACCTCACTATGCTGACCCAGCAGATGCGACCAAGGCGCGACCCTTCCGGGAGTGGCTCAGGGAATGATATCCCACCCGCCTTGGAACAATTGCTTCAGACCCAAAACAGATGATACAGTTGATGATGCAGAATATGGCCCAGAACAACAACAACAACCCGCCTCCACCTCCACCTCCACCTCCACCACAAATTGACAGCCTTACCTATTTTCTGAGGCTGAATCCTCCAATCTTCACAAGCAGCCCGGAGCTGATTGTCGCAGATGACTGGCTTCGCAACATGGGTAGGAAGCTAGCCACGGCAAGATGCACTGATCAGGAGAAGGTGAGGTTTGCCTCTCACCAACTGGATGGACCAGCAGCTTCGTGGTGGGAGAACTACACCGCCACGTACCCCATGGAGAATGTGACTTGGGCTCAGTTCCAGCAAGCGTTCCGCACTGCTCATGTTTCAGCGGGAGCTATGGCTCTCAAGAAGAGGGAGTTCCGCAACTTACGCCAGGGAAGTCGCCCAGTGTCTGAGTATGTCGATGACTTTAGCAAGTTGTCCCGTTACGCCCCAGGTGACATGGCAATCGATGCAACCAAGCAAGAGAAGTTTCTGGAGGGACTGAATGATGAGCTGGGAATTTAGTTGATGGTTGCGACTTTTGACAACTATCAAGAGTTGGTGGACAAGGCAATCACTCTAGAGGACAAGCATCGGCAGATGGAAAATTGCAAGAGGAAATATGGTCAAGGCAAGTTTCAGTCTAGAGCTCAGCAAAAGCCTCGCTCTGCCCCTTTCTCAGGATATACTAGTACAAGACACAGTAAGTTTGGAGGGCACAACCATCATAACCATGGTGGTCATTCTCAGCATGGAGGCAATGGACACAACCACAATGGCCATAAAAATGGCAATGGGAATGGAGGAAACGACAATCACAATCACCCTACCCCTGCTACACCAGTGAGGAAGGATCTGACTCACATCACCTGCTTCAAATGCAAGAAGACATGCACTACTCCAATGAGTGCCCTGAGCTACAGAATGGGAATGGCAATGGAAGTTCTGGAGGCAAGAAGCCCAATCCTTTCACTAAGGGGCATGTGAATCATGTCAATGTGGAAGAAGTCTATGAACAACCGGATGCGGTGATTGGTAAGTTCTTGGTTAATTCACTTCCAGCACTCATTCTATTTGACACTGGTGCATCGCATTCATTCATATCGAGGGGATTTGTGGATAAACATAAGTTGCCTACCGTAGCTCTTAAGTCACCTATTCTAGTAAGTTCCCCAGGAGCAGTCTATGACTAGTCAGGCATGTTTTCAGTTGCCTTTGAACATAGGGGGACATGTTTTTCCCACAGATATGATCGTACTTGAGTCACAAGGGTTGGATGTAATCCTAGGTATGGATTGGATGTCCAAGTATTAGGGAATCATTGATTGTGTCAGTAGGTCAATTCTTCTCACCACTCCAGAGAAGAAGAGGATCAAGTATGTATCTAGGCTTAAGCCTAGGAAGACTCAAGTGAACTCTCTTACGTGAGTTGTCCAGGAGGAAGTACCAGTGGTGAAGGATTACCCCAATGTATTTCCAAAGGAGTTACGTGGTATGCCACCAGATCGGGAGATTGAGTTTCTCATTGAGTTACTGCCAGGCACCGGACCTATCTCCAAGAGGCCATACCGGATGCCCGCTAATGATCTAGCGGAAGTCAAGAAGCAGATCGAGGAGTTAGTGGAGAAGGGATATATTCACCCTAGTTCATCACCTTGGGGAGGCCCAGTACTCTTAGTGGAGAAGAAGGATGGGACCTTGAGGATGTGTGTGGATTATCGCTCTTTGAACGAGGTGACCATCAAGAACAAGTATCCGCTACCGATGATCAATGACTTGTTCGACCAACTAGAAGGAGCTAGTGTTTTCTCCATGATTGACCTTCGATCGGATTATCACCAATTGAAGATCCGTGAGAAGGATATACCTAAGACAACTTTTGCCACGAGGTATGGGCTTTATGAGTATATAGTCATGTCGTTTGGTTTGACTAATGCCCCTGCCTATTTTATGAGCATGATGAACAAGGTGTTCATGGAGTACTTGGATAAGTTTGTGGTGGTATTCATTGATGATATATTGGTTTTCTCCAAGAATGAGGAGGAGCACGCCGAACATCTGCGCTTAGTTCTGGAGAAGCTCAGACAACACCAACTTTATGCCAAGTTCAGCAAGTGTGAGTTTTGGTTGAAGGAAGTCGGATTTCTTGGACATGTTGTGTCAGGAGAAGGAATTGCCGTGGACCCTTCCAAGGTAGAAGCAGTCACAGAATGGAAGGCACCGACCTCAGTTAGCGAGATCCATAGTTTCCTTGGACTTGCAGGATATTATCGGAGATTCATTGAGAATTTCTCCAAGATTGCAAAGCCCATGATGGAGTTGTTGAAAAAGGACACCAAGTATAATTGGACTGAGGAATGTGAAGCCAGTTTCCACGAGTTGAAGGAATGTTTGGTTACAGCTCCAGTGCTAAGTCTGCCGAACATACACAAGGATTTTCAGGTGTACTGCGATGCTTCACGCCAAGGACTTGGAGGCGTGCTTATGCAAGGAGGAAAGGTTGTAGCTTATGCTTCACGCCAGCTTCAACCTCATGAGTTGAACTATGCCATGCATGATCTAGAGTTAGCAGTAGTGGTGCATGAACTCAAAACCTGGAGACATTTCCTTATCGGGAACCAATGTGATGTTTACACCGATCACAAGAGTTTGAAGTACATCTTCACATGGAAAGAGTTGAACCTTAGGCAAAGGAGATGGTTGGAGATCATCAAGTATTATGACATGAATTTGCATTATCATCCAGGAAAAGCCAACGTCGTGGCAGATGCGTTGAGCCGTAAGAGCTATGTCAACACTCTTGTCGCAGGAGGATTACCTCAGGAGTTATGTGATGAACTTAGAGATCTCGAGTTGGAAATAGTTCCAAGAGGCTATGTTGCCGCACTCGAAGTTCAGTCCACCTTGTTGGGAAGGATCAGAGAAGCTCAGAAGTTGGATCAAGGTATTGCTGAGATAAAGGAGAGGATCAGCAAAGGAAAGGCAGAAGGATTCTGTGAGGATGAGCATGGAACCATATGGTTTGAGCAGCGTATTTGTGTGCCCAATGATCCAGAGATCAGGAAGTTGATTCTTCAGGAGGCTCATGATTTGCCTTACTCAATACATCCAACACCAAGATGTATTTGGACTTGAAGGAAAGTTTTTGGTGGACCGGTATGAAGAGGGAAATTGCTGAGTATGTAGCAGTATGTGATGTATGTCAGAGGGTAAAGGCAGAGCATCAGAAACCAGCAGGTTTGCTTCAGCCATTGCCAATACCTAATTGGAAATGGGATAAACTTGGCATGGACTTCATCACGGGATTACCCAGGACCCGTTCAGGTTATGATTCCATTTGGGTAATAGTTGATCGCTTGACCAAGGTTGCTCACTTCATTCCTGTGAAGACTACCTATACAAGTGCTAAGCTGGCGAAGATATATATGACCAGGATTGTATGTCTGCATGGAGTTCCGAGGACCATTATATCAGATACAGGAACATAGTTTACTTCAAAGTTTTGGCATCAGCTACATGAAACTTTGGGTACCAGGCTAGAGTTCAGTAAAGCCTTCCATCCACAGACAGATGGGCAGATAGAGAGGGTAAATCAGATTCTAGAGGACATGTTGAGAGCTTGCACGCTAGACTACGGGTCTAGTTGGGATGATAACTTACCTTATGCAGAGTTCTCATACAACAACAACAATCAAGCCAGTTTGTAGATGGCCCCTTTTGAGGCATTGTATGGGAGGAAGTGCAGAACACCGTTGATGTGGGATGGAGTTGGTGATCACAAATTGTTTGGATCGGACTTGATTCGAGATTCTGAGGAGAAGGTCAAGTTGATCCGTGATAGACTCAAGATAGCTTAGTCTAGACAGAAGAGTTATGCCGATGATAAACGCAAGGAAGTGATTTACGAAGTGGGAGATAGAGCATATCTGCGAGTGTCTCCACTTCGAGGTATTAAGAGGTTTGGAGTCAAAGGGAAGTTAAAACCACGATTCATGGGGCCAGACAGAGTTCTGGAACACAGAGGGGAAGTTGCATACAAGTTGGAACTACCAGAGGATTTGTCAGGAGTTCATGATGTGTTTCATGTTTCCCAACTGAAGAAGTGTCATGCAGAGATGGCAGATATTCCTTTGAGAGATACAGTGCCACTAGAAGCAATTCAGTTGGATAACGATCTAACTTATGAGGAGAAACCTGTTAAGATTCCTGAGACTGCCGAGAGGATCACTCGTACCAAGGTCATCAAGTTCTGCAAAGTTCGGTGGAGTCACCACACCGAGGAGGAAGCTACTTGGGAACAAGAAGAAGATCTCAAGCATGACCATCCTCACCTTTTTGCTAGCCAACCCGAATCTCGAGGACGATATTCATCTTAAGGGGGGTAGGTTTGTAACATCCCAAATTTTCAATTTGGAATGTTTTACAATTATTAGTTAAACATCTATGCATTATGATTGAAATGAATGTGGCAAATATATTTCATCTTCTTTATTTGACTTCTTTTCAATTTGGCATTTGAGTTTACTCAATTACCTGACAAAATACTTAAAAATAGTACGAGAGGAGGTAACATGACACCCCAAAGGTTAGAAGAAAATAGTGCCAATTTATTTGAAAGTCAAATTTGGTTTCATTTTGGATTTCTTTAAATAATGTTTTTTATAAAGTTTTTATTCTGACTCTAAGGAAATGTTCACGTTGTAGGATTTATTTTTCTGATCATTTTGGTATATAATACCCTATATTTTTGCTTTATGCTCAGATCTAAAAAGGAGAGGTTTAATAAAAAAGAAACACACACACGCGCTGGCCAGGCCAGGCCCAGCCAGCTGCCCCGGCCACCACAGCCCAAGCCACGCTAGGGCTGGCTAGTGTGCGTGCCAGGAGCGAGCGCTCCTCCTAGCGCCGCCAGCGCTGGTCGCTCCTCTCGTTAGCGTCTCTCTCTCGCACGATCTCTCTCCCTCTCTTTCTCTCACACACTGCCAGGTGGGGCCCAAACCACATCGTCTCCAACCTCCCGCCTGGAGCGCTCGGATAGAGCAAAGCTCGCAGATCCCGCAACTGCCGGCAAACTTCTTGGGATAATCCTTATCCCGTGACCCCATCCCTCCTAGCCGCGCCTATAAAAGGCCCTTGACCTCCTCTTTCCATTCAGCCAACCCGCTCCTCCTCTCGCCGCTCATAGCCACCGCCCCGTCAGTTTGCATCTCGTCGGAGCCGGAGCTTTCCGACGAGGATTCCGACGCCGGTGAGCTGCCATGACCCTTTCCTCCTTGAGAAATCGGACCCCCTAGTCCACCGGCATCTCCCTGACATCTTCGTTTGCTCTAGGACGCCCCGGAGACGCTACTCCGACGAGCTGCGTCGTCGGAGTTCACCGGAGCACAGCAGCTTCGCCGCCTCCCTCCGCATCCTCCGTCCATCGCCGACGACCGCTGTCACCACCGTTCGGCCGCCCCCGTCAAGCCGTACTCTCTGGACGTCCTCGCCCACGCCGGCGATCGCCGGAGCCGCTGCCCCGTTGTCGTCGAGTTCCCTGCCGACGACGCACGAGCGTCTCTGTAAGCGCTCGCCTCCTCTGTACGTACGTTGATTAGATTAGTTTTTTTTAGGGTTTTTTATTAGACCGAAGAGGTACCGGTTAACCGCGTTTTTATATAAACCGTGTTGTTTAATTAAACCGAACATCGGTTTTTCTTTTTAGTTTTAGCCGAACCAGTGATTTGCTTAATTCGTGAACGTTCGTCGCGTAGCAGCCGCAGCGAACATAGTCAACCAATCAGAGTCATTCACTTCACGCTCTAGTCGCGAACGTCCACACTTTAGAGTTTTCAGAAAATGTTCTATAGCAGTTTTTTTTCAGATTTTATTCAAAACTTCAAACACCCGTAACTTTTTAACCGTAGGTCGAAACGAGATGAAACAAGCGGCTAAAGTTTCGTCTCGAATAGCCCTAAGAAGAAAACTCATAGTTGAAGATTTTTGCAAGTTCAAATTTGAAATGGTTTCAGATTTGAATTTAAATGTCATTAGGCCATATCTTTCAAACGGTATACCCGTTTGAAGTGGTTCTTTTTGCACCACGTCACACGAATTAAATCCCTTGCCATGACATTTTGCCACTATATATTCTACACCATTATTTTCTGTTCACCATAAATTTACTAGGATGCCTTGTAGGAACACAAGTGCACATCACGAATTTTTAACACTAGTCATACTTTGAAAATTTTCATGCTAATGACTTGTGTTGGATTTTTATTTGGCTTTTGCAAAAATTTTGTTGCATGTCTTTGAATTGTATGAATGCATGTTTATGTGTGTTTTATTTACCTTGCGATAGATTGTCCCGAGTGCGAAGCAGAGTACTACCATTCGCTAGAACATCACTCCCAGCATGAAGGCAAGTTACATTTTGATCATATCAGTTTTTACCTATGTTTTATTTTTGCACTTAGTCCTTTGATGTAGGAGTGCATGATAGGAGTTTATACTTGTTTTACTATCACCCAGTAGTTCATCTGAGGTAGGTCTGAACCGTACCACTTTGTCGCCATCGTGTTATGTTACAGTGCTTCACCATAGTAGACGTGGATTGGGGAGTGTTATCACCTTGAGATGTGAGTGACAAAGTAGTAACTAGGACCAACTTTAATGAACTACCTGGGTGGAAACTGGTTTGTATGGTGGCGAAGTACAATGGGAGCATTCATGGGAATCCATGGGAGTGCACACTAGTGGTCCGTCCACCCAGGCTTAAAGGGATCAACCGTATTTTCATGTCTACAAGCTTCCGTGTGCAGCCGCAAGCCAATATGGGCTCTGGCTTAGTTGAGTAGGTGGTGTGACCTCTTCCGGGATAGGCTAGCAGATGTAGACGATGTAGGTGTACCGGTCTATCCGTGGGTTAGGGGAAATGCTATCGAAAGACTATATCTCGATCTTCCGATCAAGGAGGTGGTCGAGTCTTGTGGGGAAAAGTGCACAACCTCTGCAGAGTTAAAACCTAATCAATTAGCCGTGTCCCCGGTCATGGACAACTTGAGCTTTTAGTAGTGGAAATGTAGGGAGATCTCATCACTCTTAATTAATCAATTGGGTATAAACTTTTGGAATGGTTGAGATGGGCACCATCTCAGACTTATGATATTTGTATAAATAGAGCAATCAATTCTGATAGGGAAAAACTAGCTTTATGCAAAAATAAACTTAGAGCTTTCCACCAGCCAAATTGCATGTACTATGTAGGTTCATTACACTTTATGATGTGACTTGCCAGTACATTCCATGTACTGACCTACACGGCTGCAACTTATCATGTTGTAGATTTATCTGACGACGAATGAGGTGCGATAGGTCATTGTTCTACACTCAGCTTGCTCGTGGAGTTGATGGACTCGTTGCATTTTTTGCTTCTGCATGATTTTGTTTACTTGGCCTTAGGCCACATTATTGTAATAAATACTCTTTGAGAATTCTCGATGTAATGTGTGATTGAACTCTGTTGTAAATCCTCAAGTACTGTGTGTGTCAGCATACCGATCCAGGGATGACACTTAAGCAAAGAGACTCCGATCCCTTGGGTTTGGGTCGCTACATGATAGCTCTATTAAAAATGACATGCTTTTTGAATCTCTTGGCTACAATCTTCTTTCTGTATCTAGACTTGCTGACTTTGGTTTTAATGTGCTATTTACCAAAGTAGATTGCCAAGTGTTTCGTCAAGATAACAATAGCATGGTATTTTCCGGTTTTCCTAGAGGTGATCTATACATTGTTGACTTCACTAAGAGATCCAAACCTCGTACTTGTATTATTGCAAAATCTTCTAAAGGTCGCCTTTGGCATAGAAGATTAGGTCATGTTGGTATGCGTAATCTAGACAAGCTCATCAAAGGTGATCATATTCTTGGTGTTAAATATGTTATCTTTCACAAAGATAGACTTTGTAGTGCTTGTCAAGTCAGAAAGCAAGTAGGTGGAAGTCACCATGTAAATAATATCATGACTACTAGGAGACCACTCGAGTTGCTTCATATGGATTTTTTTGGTCCCAATGATCACAATAGCCTCGGTACAAATTCCTTTGGTCCAGTTATAGCTGATGATTTTTCTAGATTTACGTGGGTATTCTTTCTTGATGATAAGTCGTAGGTGCAAAAGATCTTCAAGCTCGCTCGCAAAGCTCAAAATTAGATTGAGGTAAAGATCAAGAAAGTTCGGAGCGACAACAGATCGGTGTTCAAGAACACAAATGTAGACACCTTACTTGACGAAGACAGGATTCTACATGAGTTCTCGGCTACGTACAAACCTCAACAAAATGGAGTTGTTGATAGGGAGAACAGAACTCTTATTGAGATGGCAAGAATGATGCTTGACGAATACAAGAGGCCAAGACACTTTTGGTCAGAAGCCGTGGAAGCTTGTCATGCCACAAACCGACTCTATCTTCACAAGCTTCTCGGTATAACGATATATGAGCTACTCACCGGTAACAAACCCCAAGTTGGATACTTTGGAGCATTCGGCTCCAAGTGATGCATTCTTCATAAGCATCGTCGTTCCAAATTTACTCCTAAATCTCATGGAGGGTTCCTACTCGGTTATGGATCGCACTCTCACACTTACCGTGTCTACAACAACTTCACTCGAAAAGTTGAAGAGTCGGTAGATGTGAAGTTTGATGAATCTAATGGTTCGCAAGTCAAACAACTGTAAAATTATGTAGGATACAAAGAACCTTCAAAAGCTATCCAAGACTTGTCTATTGGCAAGAGTCGCCCATGGAGGTGAAGGAAAGTACCTCATAAACCCAAGTGGAAGATCCTACTTCACATCAAGGCGAACCTCAACACGAGATGTAAGCATCCACAAGCGGTACACGACAAGATGAAGAGGAGGAAGAAGTACACCATGATGATCCACCTCAACCTCCTTCACCACCACCTCAAGGAGATGACACCTTCAACAATGATGAGGAGGAGGAAGCTCCATGCTACTTCTTGAGCTTGCGTTGGTTTTTCCCTTGAAGAGGAAAGGGTGATGCAGCAAAGTAGAGATAAGTATTTCCCTTAGTTTGAGAACCAAGGTATAAATCTAGTAGGAGCATCAAGATGAGGCACCAAGGCACCTGCGCAAAAACAAACAAACTTGCACCCAACGCGATAAAGGGGTTGTCAATCCCTTTATGATTACTTGCAAGGTGAGATCTGATAGTGATAATAGGTAAATATAAATAAATAAATAAAAGTGCAGCAAGGTATTTTTTGGTATTTTTGTATGTAGATCTGAATATATAATATGTAAAATAGACCTGGGGCCATAGTGTTCACTAGAGGCTTCTCTCATGATAGCAAGTATTACGGTGGGTGTACAAATTACTGTCGAGCAATTGATAGAATCGCGCAAAGTCATGACGATATCTAACGCAATGATCATACATATAGGCATCACGTCCGAGACAAGTAGACCGATACTTTCTGCATCTACTACTATTACTCCACACATCAACCGCTATCCAACATGCATCTAGTGTATTAAGTTCATAACAAAAAGAGTAACGCCTTAAGCAAGATGACATGATGTAGAGGGATAAATTCATGCAATATGATATAAACCCCATCTTTTTACCCTTGATGGCAACAACACGATGCGCGCCTCGCTACCCCTTCTGTCACTAGGTGAGGACACCGCACGGTATGAACCCAAAACCAAGCACTTCTCCCATTGCAAGAATTATAGATCAAGTTGGCCAAACGAAACCCATAACTCGAAGAGACTTAGAAGGATACGAAATCATGCATATAAGAAATCAGAGGAGACTCAAATAATATTCATAGATAATCTGATCATAAACCCACAATTCATCGGATCTCGACAAACACACCGCAAAAGAAAGTTACATCGAATAGATCTCCATGAAGATCATGGAGAACTTTGTATTGAAGACCAAAGAGGGAGAAGAAGCCATCTAGATACTAGCTATGGACCTGAAGGTCTGTGGTGAACTACTCACGCATCATCAGAGAGGCAATGGTGTTGATGAGGAAGCCCTCCGTGTCCGAATCCCCTCCGGCAGGGCACCAGAACGGTCCCCAGATGGGATCTCGTAGAAACAGAAGCTTGCGGCGGCGTAAAAGTATGTTCGTGGCTCTCTCGGTTGATTCTGGGATTTTAGGGAATTTATAGGCGAAAGAGGTAGGGCAAAAGAGGCACGAGGGGCCCACGAGCCTGCTAGGCGCGCCCACCCCCTAGGGCGTGCCTAGGGGGCTCGTGGCCTCCTCCATGGCCCTTTGCCTTGGTTCTCAAGTCTTCTGGATCCCTCCTGTCATGGGAAAAATCATCCCGAAGGTTTTATTCCGTTTGGACTCCGTTTAATATTGTTATCTGAAAAAGGTCAAAAATACGGAAAAAACAGAAACTGGCACTAGGCACTTAGTTAATAAGTTAGTCCCAAAACTGATATAAAATAGCATATAAATGCATATAAAACATCCCAAGTTGATAATATAATAGCATGGAACAATCAAAAATTATAGATACGTTGGAGACGTATCAAGCATCCCCAAGCTTAACTCCTGCTCGTCCTCGAGTAGGGAAGTGATAAAGACCAAGTTTTTGATGTGGAATGCTACCTAACATATTTGTTCTTTGTAACTTCTTTATTGTGGCATGAATGTTCAGATCCATAAGATTCAAAATAATAGTTTAATATTGACATGAAAACAATAATACTTCAAGCATACTAGCAAAGTAATCATGAACTTTTGAAAAAACAAGGCCAAAGAAAGTTATCCCTACAAAATCATATAGTCTGGCTATGCTCCATCATCCCCACACAACAAATTTAAATCATGCACAACCCCGGTATTGGCCAAGTAATTGTTTTCGCACTCTTACTTTCTCAAACTTTTTCAACTCTCACGCAATACATGAGCGTGAGCCATGGATATAACACTATAGGTGGAATAGAGCATGGTAGAGGTTGTGAGGCTAAAAGGAGGAGAAGGTCACATCGACTCAGCGTATCAATGGGCTATGGAGATGCCCATCAATAGATATCAATGTGAATGAGTAGGGATTGCCATGCAACGGATGCACTAGAGCTATAAGTGTATGAAATCTCAAAAATAAAAAGTAGTGGGTGTGAACCCAACTTGCTTGCTCACAAAGCCCTAGGGCAATTTGAGGAATCCCATCATTGGAATATACAAGCCAAGTTATATAATGAAAATTCCCACTAGCATATGAAAGTGACAAAACAAGAGACTCTCTATCATGAAGAACATGGTGCTATTTGAAGCACAAGTGTGGAAAAAGATAGTAGCATTGTCCCTTCTCTCTTTTGCTCTCATTTTTTTGTTTGGACAATGCTCTAATAATGATGATCATCACACTTTTATTTACTTACAACTCGATACTTAGAACAATAATGACTCTATATGAATGAAAGTGATGGCACATGTCATGAGACGGAACGGTGGAAGTTGCATGGCAATATATCTCGGAATGGCTATGAAAATGCCATAATAGGTAGGTATGGTGGCTGTTTTGAGGAAGGTATATGGTGGGTTTGTGCACCGGCGAAAATTGCGCGGCACTAGAGAAGTTAGCAATGGTGGAAGGGTGAGAGTGCATCTATACCATGGACTCACATTCGTCATGAAGAACTCATATACTTATTGCGAAAGTTTTATTAGTAATCGAAACAAAGTGCTAAACGATACTCCTAGGGGAAGCGTTGGTAGGAGTTAACCATCGCGCGATCCTGACCGCCACACAAAGGATGACAATCAATAAATAAATTATGCTCCGACTTCTTAACATAGCGGTTCACCATTCGTGCATGCTACGGGAATCACTAACCTCAACACAAGTATTTCTAGATTCACAACACCCTACTATCATAACTCTAATATTATCACCTCCATATCTCAAAACTAATCGTGAGGAATCAAACTTTTATTACTAATCAATGCACTTGAATATGAAAGTTTTTATTATATCCTCTTTGGATGCCTATCATATTTAGGACTAATTTCATAGCACACGCCAATTACCAAGTTACTTAGAGAGAGCACTCTCAAAATTATATAAGTGAAGATCGAGAGTTTTTATTTCTACAAAATATGACACCGCCGTGCTCTACAAAGATTTAAGTGAAGCACTAGAGAAAAATTAATTATCTCAAAAGATATAAGTGAAGCTCATGGGAGCAAAACTACCAAGCTCAAAAGATATAAGTGAAGCACACGTGAGCAAAATTACCAAGCTCAAAAGATATAAGTGAAGCACATGTGAGCTAAATTGCCTAACTCAAAAGATATAAGTGAAGCTCATTGAATATTCTAACAAATTCACGATGAGTGCATGTCCCTCTCAAAATGTGTGCAGTAAGGATGATTGTGACAAAAAAAGCAAAGACTCCAAGCAAAACACATATCATGTGGTAAATAAAAATATAGCTCCAAGTAACGTTACCGATGGATTGAAGACGAAAGAGGGGATGCCTTCCCGGGGCATCCCCAAGCTTAGGCTTTTTGGTGTCCTTGAATTTGTCTTGGGATGACTTGGGAATCCCCAAGCTTAGGCTCTTGCCACTCTTTATTGCATTTTCCATAAGAACATCACCCAAAACTTGAAAACTTCACAACACAAAACTTAAACAGAAACTCGTGATAGCATTAGCATAAGAAAACAAACCACCAACTTTTTAGGTACTGTAGTAAACTTAATTTCCATTTATATTGATTTTATATTACTGTATTCTCACTTTTCCATGGCTCGTACCCCCCGATACTAACCATAGTTTCATCAAAATAAGCAATCAACACAACAAAAACTGAATCTTTCAAAAACAGAATAGTCTGTAGCAATCTGTATATTTCGTATACCTCTGCTAACCCAAAAATTCTGAAATAATTATTAAAATTAGGGAAATTTTCATATTAATCATCATCAAAAATAATAAACTCGAAAGCTCTTTCTGGATAGGAAATAAAAATAATTTTGTGAGCACAAAGTTTCTGTCTTTTTTCAGCATGATTAAACAACTATCACCAAAACTAATCATAAAGGTTCTACTTGGCACAAACACTAATTAAAACATAAAAAACACAATCATAACAGAATCATTATGGTGTGGACTCAACAAAACAGAAAGTAAAAATCAAAAATAAATCTATTCATTGGGTTGCCTCCCAACAAGCTCTATCGTTTAACGCCCTTAGCTAGGCGTAAGGCAATAGAATCAAGTATTGTCATCTTTAGTGCTCAAACCATAAGTAGCTCTCATAATGGATTCATAAGGCAATTTTATTTTATTTCTAGGAAAGTGTTCCATGAGCTTCTTTAATGGAAATTGAAATTTAATATTCCCTTCCTTCATATCAATAACAACACCAATAGTCCTAAGGAAAGGTCTACCAAGAATAATGGGGCATGTCGGATTGCAATTAATATCAAGCACAATGGAATCTACGGGCACATAGTTCCTATTTTCAATAATAAGAACATCATTTATCCTTCCCATAGGTTTCTTAATAGTAGAATCCGCAAGATTGAAATTAAGAGAGCACTCATCAATCTCATTGAAACCTAGAACATCACATACATATTTTGGAATTGTGGAAACACTAGCACCCAAATCACAGAAAGCATGGCATTCATAATTTTTAATCTTGATTTTTATATTAGGTTCCCACTCATCATGAAGTTTTCTAGGAATAGATATTTCCAACTCAAGTTTCTCTTCAAGAGATTTCATCATAGCATCAACGATATGTTTGGTAAAAGCCTTGTTTTGGCTATAAGCATGTGGAGAGTTTAGCATGGATTGCATCAAGGAAATACATTCAATCAAAGAGCAACTATTATAATTAAATTCCTTGAAATCCAAAGTAGTAATTTCATCACTATTCAAAGTTTTGATATCCTCTACTCCACTTTTAATATTTTTAGCATCAAGATAAATAGACTCCGAATCAGTGGGGCGTTTCTCAAGCAAAGTGGATTCAGATCCAGCCCCATCATCATTAAGATTGACATTAGAAAACAAGGATTAAATAGGATTCACACCAAGCACTTTAAGATCTTCGTGATTCTCATCACATATTTCATGTTTAGCAGCCATTTTATTGACTAAGGAAGCATGTTTATCAGAAATCTGGCCTACCAATTTTTCAAGACGAGCAAATTGATAATTTAACGCAAGGAATTCTTTCGCCATATAATCAACCTATTTATTCATATATGCCATAAAACAATTTTGCTCCCTTAGTTCTCTATGAAAGTAACTATTATGATCAAACTGTGTAGACATGAAGCTTTTGACACTAGTTTCAATCTCTTCCAACTTTTTATAGTAAGCATCATAATCATTTGGTTGGGCCATGAGGATAAATAAGATGTCTCACACGAGCAAACAAAAAGCAAGCGAAAGAAAGGGCAAACGAAAAAGGCAAATAAAGAAAGGCAAATATTTTTGTAATTTTTGTTTTAGAAGTGGGGGAGAGGAAAACGAGAGGCAAATAGCAAATAATGTAAATGCAAGAGATGAGTTTGGGATAGGTACCTGGTAGATATGCTTCACTTGAATACTCCCCGGCAATGGCGCTAGAAATTCTTCCTGCTACTTCTTGAGCTTGCGTTGGTTTTTCCCTTGAAGTGGAAAGGGTGATGCAGCAAAGTAGAGATAAGTATTTCCCTCAGTTTGAGAATCAAGGTATCAATCCAGTAGGAGTATCAAGATGAGGCACCAAGGCACCTGCGCAAAAACAAACAAACTTGCACCCAACGCGATAAAGGGGTTGTCAATCCCTTTACGATTACTTGCAAGGTGAGTTCTGATAGTGATAATAGGTAAATATAAATAAATAAATAAAAGTGCAGCAAGGTATTTTTGGTATTTTTGTATGTAGATCTGAATATATAATATGTAAAATAGACCCGGGGGCCATAGTGTTCACTAGAGGCTTCTCTCATGATAGCAAGTATTACGGTGGGTGAACAAATTACTGTCGAGCAATTGATAGAATCGCACAAAGTCATGACGATGTCTAAGGCAATGATCATACATATAGGCATCACGTCCGAGACAAGTAGACCGATACTTTCTGCATCTACTACTATTACTCCACACATCGACCGCTATCCAGCATGCATCTAGTGTATTAAGTTCATAACAAACAGAGTAACGCCTTCAGAAAGATGACATGATGTAGAGGGGTAAATTCATGCAATATGATATAAACTCCATCTATTACCCTTGATGGCAACAACATGATGCGTTCCTCGCTACCCCTTCTGTCACTAGGTGAGGACACCGCACGGTATGAACCCAAAACCAAACACTTCTCCCATTGCAAGAATTATAGATCAAGTTGGCCAAATGAAACCCATAACTCAAAGAGACTTACAAGGATACGAAATCATGCATATAAGAAATCAGAGGAGACTCAAATAATATTCATAGATAATCTGATCATAAATCCACAATTCATCGGATCTCGACAAACACACCGCAAAAGAAAGTTACATCGGATAGATCTCCATGAAGATCATGGAGAACTTTGTATTGAAGATCAAAGAGAGAGAAGAAGCCATCTAGCTACTAGCAATGGACCCGAAGGTCTATGGTGAACTACTCACGCATCATCGGCGAGGCAATGGTGTTGATGAAGAAGCCCTCCGTGTCCGAATCCCCCTCCGGCAGGGCACCAGAACGGTCCCCAGATGGGATCTCATGGAAACAGAAGCTTGCGACGGCGGAAAAGTATTTTCGTGGCTCTCTCGGTTGATTTTGGGATTTTAGAGAATTTATAGGCAAAAGAGGTAGGGCAAAAGAGGCACGAGGGGCCCACGAGCCTGCTAGGCACGCCCACCCCCCTAGGGCGCGCCTAGGGGGCTCGTGGCCTCCTCCGTGGCCCTCTGCCTTGGTTCTCAAGTCTTCTGGATCCCTCCGGTCGTGGAAAAAATCATCCCAAAGGTTTTATTCCGTTTGGACTCCGTTTAATATTCTTATCTGAAAAAGGTCAAAAACACGGAAAAAACAGAAACTGGCACTAGGCATTGAGTCAATAAGTTAGTCCCAAAAATGATATAAAATAGCATATAAATGCATATAAAACATCCCAAGTTGATAATATAATAGCATGGAACAATAAAAAATTATAGATACATTGGAGACGTATCACTCCACCATCCAATAAGAAAAAGCTACCTCGAGTTCGAGCAAGAGTGAACAAGAATCACCCCTTAGAGCAAATATTTGGTGACATTCAAACCGGGAGAATCACTCGCTCTAAAACCCGCTTAGCTAATTTTTGTGAGCAGTAATTCATCTCTAGTATTGAGCCTATGAAGGTGGAAGAAGCGCTCGAAGATCTAGATTGGCTGAATGCAATGCATGAAGAACTTCACAACTTTGAGAGGAATGAAGTGTGGACACTTGTGGAGAAACCCAAGGACGAGAAAAACATCATCAGAACCAAATTGGTCTTTTCGGAACAAGCAAGACGAAGATGGTCAAGTCATTCACAACAAGGCACGTCTCGTGGTGCAAGGCTACACACAGGTCGAAGGTATGGACTAAGGTGAGACCTATGCTCTCGTTGCTAGACTTGAAGCTATTCGTATATTGCTTTCTTATACGAATCATCATGACATAACTCATTACAAAATGGACATTAAAAGTGCATTTGTAAATGGGGAGATTGAGGAAGAAGTCTATGTTAAGCACCCCCTAGGTTTTGTGAATCCTAAGAAACCCAACCATGTTTACAAGCTTCATAAAGATCTTTATGGACTTAAGCAAGCCCCTCGTGCTTGGTATAAGTGCCTAACAAAGTTTCTTCTTGAAAAGGGTTCTGAGATTGGTAAAATTGACACAAACTTATTCACTAAGAGAGTTAATGGTGAATTATTTGTGTGCCAAATTTATGCGGATGATATTATCTTTGGATATACTAACCCTCAGTTTACTGAGAAATTTGGAATGTTGATGTCGGAGAAGTATGAAATGTCCATGATGCGTGAGCTGAATTTTTTCCTTGGTTTGTAAATCAAGCAAACGAGAGAAGGAACTTTCATCTCTCAAACCAAGTACACCAAGGACTTGATCAAGAAGTTCAACATGCAAGAGTGTAAAGGTATGAAAACTCCTATGCCTACTAGTGGACACGTTGATCTTACCAAGGAGGACAAACCCATTGATCAAAAGGTTTATCGATCAATGATTGGTTCAATGTTATATCTATGTGCCTCCCGTCTCGATATCATGCTTAGTGCTTGCATATGTGCTAGATATCAAGCTACTCCTAAAGAGTGTCATCTTAAGGCCGTGAAAAGAGTCATGAGATACTTGATACATACACCAAACCTTGGCATTTGGTATACCAAGGGATCTTGTCTTAATTTTGTTGGCTATTCTGACTCGAACTATGCCAGAGACAAGGTTGATAGAAAATCCACCTTGGGTACTTGTCAATTTCTTGGTAGATCTCTTATGTCTTGGTCGTCCAAGAAACAAAACTCGGTATCTCTATCTACCGTCGAAGCGGAATACATTACCGCTGGATCATGTTGTGCTCAATTGCTATGGATGACTCAAACTCTTAAGGGCTATGGCATACATGTGAGACATGTACCATTGTTATGTGACAATGAGAGTGCAATCAAAATTTCTTATAATCCCGTGCAACATTCGCGAACTAAGCATATTCAAGTTCGACATCATTTCATTCGTGATCATGTTGCCAAAGGATATATCAATCTCAAGCATGTTCGTACTGAGAAACAATTGGTTGATATCATTACTAAGCCACATGATGAGAAAGTGTCCTGTCACTTGAGGAGTGAGTTGAACATCCTTGATGCTTCAAATTTTAGCTAGACTCACTCGGTTGCATGCAAGGGCATGAGTTTACATGATACTTCCATGATGCACTCGACATGCTATATTATATCTTGGAAATATATGTTCCCTTGTACCGCAACTAACCTTTTGTAGGTACTTGGAAGAACTTCATTCCACAAGATTTCCACCAACTCAAATCATAAGCAATCTTGTCATGACCAAGTATCCACAACCCTTCTTTGTTGATGGAAGGAAGAATACAACTCAAACATATCCTTGACATATATTTGATGTGATCATAATTGCTAATTCTCAATTGATATCATGTCAAATGGATATATCTTGTTCTTCCTTGCATGACTAACCCACGTAGGTGAAAAGAGAACCAAAACAATCAAGGATTTCTCCCAACTCAATATGATCTTCATCAACATCGAGCATCCATAACAAGTTCTTATACATGCTACATCATCGACATGACTCAAAGGTATGTGCTCATATCCTTGAAAAAGCTTTACTCCAAGTCATGAGATAAAGCAACTTAAGTGATATGAAGACATTAAAATGCTTAATCAAAAAATGGTAACCCCATTTTGAGCTTAACGATGAGTATGACCGATGATCAAGTATTCTTGCTTGGCTCCTAAGTCAATATACTCTAATATAGGCGACCTGGTCACCGACCATCATCTAGGTGAAGCTTCATGTGTGGTTCATCCTATATTTGCATGATTTCTTGGAACCACTCAAATCTTCTCTAGTTGATATATCTTTGTAAATTCTATTGTATTTTCTTTGAAGATCTTTTGGACATTTTATTGCAAGTTTTCCAAACTCATTTGCAAGTTTCTGAAACATTGCCAAGTTTTTATGTAGACCATGGAGTCTCCGACTCAAACCACTCGGTCTCATCGATTCAGCAGATGAGTTGCACGACCTTAATTCGGTTCCACCGACTCATTTGTCTCGGAGCCACTGATTTTGATTTCTTCTATGTTTTGATCTCAAATTAGCAAATTCTTATTTCTTCAGTGATCCCTTTGTTATATATATAAATATATATGTATAAACTTGAAGGGGGAGAAACTTTATTCAAGGATACCTAAGTCAAAGGAGAAGAAGTCTTAAAAGCTCTCACATTAGTGTAAGAGGGAGAAATCATTCTCTATGATCCCTTGGTATTTAATGCTCTATATGATTCTTATTTTCCATGAACCCTACATTCTATTCCCATTGTTCTTTAGGATCCCTTCTAACTCCATGATCAATGTGTCTGGCCCTATGTATGAACCTTTTTGGAAATTAATTCCAAAGGGGGAGAAATACCAAAGCTTCAAATGGTGAGGGGGAGATACATACTTCAATGCAAGGGGGAGATACACTTAAAGGGGAGAATATCAAAAGGTTATGCTTATATAGACAAGGGGAGAATACCAAAGTAGGGGGAGAGATTTCATTGTTTCCCAAAGGAGAGATAGCATGTCTAATATTGTTCTATCATTTGAGGAGAGAGAAAGTATGTTGTATTCTATTTTGACTACTCATGTTAGACTTGTCTCACCCTATCCACTCCCAATATCTGGATGCTAAGATTTAGGGGGAGAGGATGACCTACAATTTCATATTTAGGGAAGAAAGTTCTAAAATGATCTATGATATTGGAGACATATCAATCTTATGGAATACTATCTTCCATATGTTCTCCACATCTTGATACTATCGAGTTCTATTGCTTTTTTATTGGTAGAATACTCTTGTGTTTCTAACATTGTTTTCTCAAGTGTGTTTCTACTACTAGAATGCTCAAGAACTCAAGGTTAGTATATGCATCATATCTTTTATCAAGATGATCTCTTGCATCTTGCACATATTGTTTGCAAGAGTGAAGTCTTGAGAAAGGATACATCTCATTCACATATATTTGATGCATATAGCCAAGATACACATGACTCATCTTATCCCTTATACTATATGTGTGTCC
Organism: Hordeum marinum; assembly: GCA_022496015.1. Taxonomy (NCBI): domain Eukaryota; kingdom Viridiplantae; phylum Streptophyta; class Magnoliopsida; order Poales; family Poaceae; genus Hordeum; species Hordeum marinum. The sequence goes on along the minus strand of CM039676.1, from coordinate 191,815,531 downwards.
ATGCATTCCAAAGCAACCACCCTTTAAAGAGATTGCACACATTTAGGGGGAGCAAATTTTAGTCATGTGTCTCTCAAAGTATCCACTATATCTTTGCATATCTTTATTTGAAGCTTTGATTGCATGTTGTCGTCAATTACCAAAAAAGGGGAGATTGAAAGCACATATGCTCCCTTGGTGGTTTTGATAATTGATGACAACATATACATTGTCTCTTGGACTAATATATCTACCTAGTTCATTTCAGGTTCAGTCCACAGAGAGTGTTGGCGTATAGATTGTGAAGCAATACCTACAGATGCAAGGAACGGATTGGCAAAGATTCAAGCTAGAAGACTCTCTTTTTACTTTGTGAGAAATCACTTCGAGTCCATAGGAAAGCCAATACTATTAAAAGGGGGGTAAGGTATTGTTGGTGAATAAATTGCTCTACGTGCATAAGTGCTAGCCACCAAAAACACCCACAAGCTCTCCCACAAAATACTCTGTCAAAACCCTAATTCATAAAATCGGTGCCTCCAAGTTTTCATCTGGCTCTAAAAAATTTCTACCCAATACATAATCCTAGCCAAACCCTAGCTTCTCGGTACAACCGAATATTGCATCGGTGCAACTGAGTTTTGGTGACCATGATTTGGGTGACTAATTTCATAGAATTGGAAATTCTGAGTTTATGCTTTGGTCTCACCGAGTTTTGGAAACTGCCCTCGGCCACTCGTTTCAGTACCATGGAGATTCCTATATTGGTCTCACCGAGATTCTGAAAGTTGCCACATTTTGAACAGATCAGTACAACCGAGTTTTGCTTCTGTTACACCGAGATGGTCAATAATGTTGTAACGGTTGGATTTTTGGAGATGCCTATATATACTCCTCCACCACATCCCACTCGCAAGAGAAGCACTCAGAACAGTTCCCCACTTCGCATATCCAAATTTCTAAGAGAGAACCACCTACCCTTGTGTTGAGATCGAGATCATCCACTCCGACCATACATATCTTGGTTTCTAGCCTTCCCAAGTTGCTTTCCACGCAATCAACCTCTTCTACCAAGCCAAATCTATGAGAGAGTGATTGAGTGTTGAGGAGTCTATCATCTTGAAGCACAAGAGCAAGGAGTTCATCATCACTATCAAGCCTATTACCTTTTGGATGGTGGTGCCTCCTAGATTGGTTAGGTGTTGCTTGGGAGCTTCCTTGTTCGTGTTGTGGGGTTGAACCAAGAAGTTTGTACGGGCAAGGAGATCGCCTGCTTCGTGAAGATCTATCAATAGCGAGGTTGGTTCTTCGTGGACTGAAGCCGTTATGGAGTATCCATGGTTGCTACTTCGTGGACCCTTATGGGTGGAGACCTCCGTGGACTCTTGCTACCGCTACCCTCCATGGGTTGAAGACCCCATAAACATGGACGTATGATAGTGCCACCTATCGGAACCACGGGAAAAATCTTCGAGTCTACAACTGCGTTTGATTTTCCTTTCTTTACCCTCTTACATATGCTTATCTTACTTTCCGCTGCCATATTTGTTGACTAGCATGTGTAGGGTGCATTAGACTTGTCATAATCTCTAAAGTATGCCAACCTATTAACTTGGAAAAGGTTAGGCTTTAATTCTTGCAAGTAGTCTATTCACCCCCCCCCTCTAGACGTCTCTTCTATCGATCCCCTCAATGCTAGATAGCGCTCGATGGGTGGAGTAATAGTAGTAGATGCAAGCAAGAGTCAGTATACTTTCTTACGGACGTGATGCCTATATGTAATGATCATTGCCATAAATAAATATTAGATAACTACGCATTTTTCTATCAATTTCCCAATAGTAATTTGTTTACCCATCGTATGCTTTCTACACGAGAGATGCCTTTAGGGAAAACTATGGCCCCTGGGTATATTCACAAATATATTTACAAAATCTTTCAATACCTTGCTGTCATTTATTTGTTTTCGTTTTTATTTTGCAATTTATAATTATCTATTATCATCTACACTACTCATTTGCTTGCAAGTAACGAGTTCAAGGGGATTGGCAACCCTCTTGCCTGCGTTGGGTGCAAGTGTGTGCTCTTTTGTGTGTAAGCGCTGAAGACAGGAAGTTGTGTGATTCTCCTGTTGGTCAGATAACCTTGGTTCTCACTCAGGGGAAATACTTATCTATAATGCGCTGCATCATCACCTCCTCTTCGGAGAAAAACCTAATGCAGATCACATGTATTAGGCTGTAAGGAAGGCCAACACAAGCCCAACTGGGTAGCTTATAAAGATATAACACAACCAAATATGGATGGTGGACATGGATTTAGGGACTTTGAGATTTTTAATCTTGCATTGTTCGCACGTAAGTTTTGGAAGATTCTTGTCACACCAGAAGCATTGAGTTCTCAGTTACTCAAGGCGATCTACTTTCCACGCACTTCCATTACAAATACTGAGCTGGGATCTCACCCATCACAAATCTAATATGCAATTTTGGAGGGCAAGGCCGCACTCATGCAAGGTATCACATGTAGAATTGGAGATGAGACCTCAATAGAAGTCTGGGAACATAATTGGGTACTGAGGGTATAATCTATGCGACCATTCATGAGTCTTGCACCAAACCGTCTCGTCCTTGTTAGAGAATTAATCAACATCACTTTGGCCACATGGCGCACTGAGGTCCTAGAGAAAATTTTGTTACCAACATATGTTCATGCAATCAAAAATATTCCTTTATGCACCAACTTGGTTGATGACCTTTGGGATTGTCAATATGAAAAGAAGGGATTATTTTCCTTTGGGTCGGCATACATATTACTAGTGTCAATCACAAACAATAGAGATGCAGATTTAGATTGGCCACCCAGCTACATCAAATGCTAGATTTGAAGAGAAGGGGCGATGTCACTATGGAACAGTGTGCCAGCAAAGATAAAAAAAATTCCTATGGCACCTTGCAATGCATTCTCGTCCTACAGAAGATGCAGGACAACATCGAAACATGTGTACTGGGAATATATGTGAGGTTTGCGATGTGGTGAACTCATGGAACCATTCTCTAACTGAGTGCACATTCTGTGTTTGCGGTGTGTTTACGCACTTGTAGATGAGGAGCTAGGGAACTGTCGTATCTTTGTTCTGGAAACCACTAGCTGAGGGTTACAGTAAAATTTGTGGATGGAGGGCTCTCCCATAATGGGGCAGTAGGCTTATCAGTTGCACTGTGCAGAGGAAGAGATGGAGGTTTGTCTTCATCAATCATTCTACCAGGGCTAACAGAATTGACAACCATGGAGGTGCTAGCTTGCTATGAAGCATTGTCCTTAGCAGAAGATATCGTGCTGCGAAAGATCATTATTGCATGTGATAGCAAGACTGTAGTAGATGATATCAATGAATGTAAAGGAGGAGCCTATAAGACCATTGTGAAAGAGTTTAATTCCAGGGATAGTTGTTTTGTTTGCTCTTTAGGTATTTTTAAAGGAAGATCATCAAATTGTGAAGCTCACAACCTTGCCAAACACTCTTCTATGCTTGATCATGGTCACCATTTGTGGCTTATTCATCCTCATTACCAATCATGTATTCCCATAAACATTCACATTGATCAATAAAGTGTTAGCAATCCTAAAAAAACGAGGTTCATCCCATAGTCTCCTCACCTCACCGGATTCCACGGCCTCACCCCCACCATGACATCGCATCCCTACCTCATCCATTTTGCTCTAAAAGGTGATAACCACCATCCAAGAGACGGTTGTGTGAGATCTAGTTGGGGTGGACTTTGTGATAGAATCACCTGGTAGCTGTGGTGTGTATGTGCGTCATTCCCGACTGTATCTGCATTTGTAATAGCAGTAGCAGTATGTGAAGGCATTCAGTCATGACCAGCAATGTGTAGTTGGTCATGGACGACGAGGTTGCAGTACAGAGCATGTCACAATGTATTGTTGCATCGGAAGTATGGAAAAGAGGAGAGGCAATGTGCAGCCTCTCACTCAGCTGAGAAGGAAGGCACACCAAAGCATAGGGTGCTGGAACCCAAAACTACTATGTTTTTGTTTTTTCATTCCCCTTCCAAGATTGATCTGCTCCGGCGAGCTGTGAGTATCTCTACTGAGTCAACGACACAAAGGGATCCTGAGCGAGACTCTAGGCCTACCAATTGCTACCAGAGCCGATGAGTTTGTGAGATGAAGGAAGGAAGATGGCGACGTTGAAACTAGGTGAAGGTGGTGCAAAGAAACTCCCCGATGAGGAGAGGGAGATGGCGGAGAAGGAGGAATTGGTGGAAAATATGAAGGGGATTAAAGTCGATGGCAGGAATGGATTCAATTCCACACTGCCCTTTGCGACCTTGGTGTCGGTGCAACAACAATCTCGGAAAAACATTTAGTTATCCATAGTTGATCTTGACAAATTACGCCATCTTGAAAGCACAAATGCTCCCTTGGAGGTTTTGATAATTAATGACAACACACATTATCTCTTGGACTAACAATTTTATCTAGTCTATTTCAGATGAAGTCCAAAGAAAGGAGTGGCTGGGAATTGTGATACGGATCCCCAAGATAGAAATGATTTGTATTGATAAAAGCTTTAAGACCCTCAAGACTCTATATTTTATTTCATGTGAGAAATTACAATTGAGTCCATAGGAAACGCCAATACTATTAAAAGGGGATGAGGTATTGATAATGATCTGGTTGCTCAAGTGCTTAGAGACTTGCCATCAAAAGCCTCGACCAAACTCTCAAAAAATATTCTGTCCAAAACCCAAACTACCAAAATGGTGCCACCAACTTTCCCATATCGGCCCACCAAGTTTACCAAGACAGAACCCAGATCCAAAACCCTAGCACCTCGGCACCACCAAGGTTTGGTTCTGTACAGCTAAAAAGTGGTTTCCACCTCAATGTGATCGAAATGGTTAACTTAGGAATTCTCGAGGTTTTCTAGGTCAACCAAACCGGTCTCACCGAGTTGTTTTCTATCGATCTCATAGAAAAGCCGAAAGTTATAGCCTTTTGCACTAGTCGGTGTACCTGAGTTTCACTTGGGTTCCATTGAGTTGGGCAATAATGTTGTAATAGTTGGATTTTTGGAGATGTCTACTTATACCCCTCCACACTCTCATTCGTTGAGAGAGCACTCAGAACAAGCCAACACTTTCACCATTCTTTTTCTGAGAGAGAACCACCTACTCATGTGTTTAGATCAAGATATTCCATTCTCACTATATGAATCTTGATTTCTAGCCTCCTCAAGTTGCTTTGCTCCCAATTATCTTCTTCCACCAAGATAAATCCTATGAGAGAGTGATTGAGTGTTGAGGAGACTATCTTTTGAAGCACAAGAGAAAGGAGTTCATCATCCATACACCATCTATTTACTTTTGGAGAATGGTGTATCCTAGATTGGTTAGGTGTCGTGTGGGAGCCTCCAGATCATGTGGAGTTGAACCAAGAAGTTTGTAAGGGCAAGGAGATCGCCTGCTTCATGAAGATCTACCCCGAGTTAGGCTAGTTCTTCGTGGACGTAAGCCATGGTCGAATAGGCAAGGTTACTTCTTCGTGGACCCTTTGTTGGTGGATCCCTCTGTGGACTCGCACAACCGTTACCCTTAGTGGGTTGAAGTCTCTATCAACGTGGACGTATGATAGCACCACCTATCGGAACCACGGGAAAAATATTTGAGCCTTCATTGTGTTTGATCTTTCTACTCTACCATCCTTTATGTTTCTTGCATATGCATGATGTCTATTTTCCGCTGCTTAATCTCTAGATATGCATGTGTAGGAATCTTTGGATGCAAGTTAACTTGTGCAAAATCTGCCTAAACTTCAAGTGAACCAAAAATCTGCTCATTTGTCTGGTTATAAGTGTCTATTCACCCCCTCTAGATGCCTCTTTCTGATGCCAAATTGGTATAAGAGCTTTGGTCTCCATTGCTTTGGTTTTACCACCATTGGATGAAGATGGATACGTCTACTTTTGGGAGTATTAGATGTGGAGTGTTTATTATCAACGGGGAGTACTATGTTCATTGGAGAGATGAAACGCTTGATATATTTGATGAATTTAACTTGAGCAAGTATATTCATGATCCATATGCGCCCCATGATCCCTTAGATCCTACTCACGAGGAAGAAATTGACATGCTTCGTAATCTAAGGACTATCAATCTTATCATTAGAGGATTCCAAATACCGTGCTTGGTTTCATGCAAAACTTTACTTGTGCCTACACTTTGTGGAAAGTTTTGGAAAAGAGATACCCAAATTTCTATTTAAAGTATCTTGATAAAATTCTTCATAAAACTATTTCATTCCACAAAATGAAGCCTAGTGAGCCCAAGTTTGATGATTGTCTATTTGAGCTTCGTGATCTCATGTTTGCTAAAGGAGATGTTAGAACCATCAACAATATCATTCTAGAAGCCATTCACATCCATTCCCTTGAATATTGTCATGATCACAATTCTAACGACTCACTTGATGTTTGTGACAAGGATATACCATTTGATGATGACAATGTGGAATATGGATACTATGATGAAGATAGGGAATTCGACATTGAGATTGACAAGACAATGAAGAATCTAAGTCTCATGGCAAATTTCAAAGACTACATGTCCGTTGGAAAGGAATGGATTCTCGATAGTGGATGCACCGATCACATGACCGGAGATAGAGACATGTTTCATGAGATGACACCAAATGATGGACCACGTAGGTACGTGACCTTCGGAGACAACTCCAAGGGTAAGGTACTTGGCCTTGGTAAGGTGGCCATATCTCATGATAGCTTCAAAATGCCATGCTCATTGAATCTATTGGCTACAATCTTATTTCCGTATCTAGACTTGTCGATTTTGGTTTCAATGTGCTATTTACTAAACTAGATTGCCAAGTGTTTTGTCGAGACAATCATAACATGGTCTTTACCGGTTTTCGTAGTGGTGATCTATACATCCTTGATTTCACTAAGACAACCCAAACTCGCACTTGTCTTATTGCAAAATGTTCTAAAGGTTGGTTATGTTATAGAAGGCTAAGACATTTTGGTATGCGAAATCTAGATAAACTCATTAAAGGTGATCATATACTTGGTGTTAAACATGTTATCTTTGATAAATATAGACTTTGTAGTGCTTGTCAAGCGGGAAAACAAGTTGAGGGAAGTCATCCTGTAAAGAATATCATGACTACCAAGAGACCACTCGAGATGCTTCATATGGATCTTTTCGGTTCCAATGCTTACGAGAGCCTTGGTGGAAACTCTTTTGGTTTAGTTATAGTTGTTGATTTGTCTAGATTTACATGTCTTTCTTGATGACAAGTCCCAGGTTCAAAAGATATTCAAGAACTTTGCTCGGAAGGCCCAAATCAGTTTGAGCTGAATATCAAGAAACTTAGGTGCGATAACAGATCGGAGTTCAAGAACAGAAATGTGGATACCTTTCTTGACGAAGAAGGCATATTACATAAGTTCTCTTCTATGTACATGCCTCAACAAACTAGAGTTGTTGAGAGGAAGAACCGGACTCTCATAGAGATGGCAAGGATGATGCTCGACGAGTACAAAACTCCACAACACTTTTGGGCGAAAGAGGTGGAAACAACTTGTCATGCAACAAACTGACTCTATGTACACAAGCTTCTCGATAAAATACATACGAGCTACTCACAGGTAACAAACTCCAAGTTGGATACTTTTGGGTATTCGGCTCAAAGTGCTTCATTCTTTATAAGCATCATCACTCTAATTTTCTCCTAAATCTCATGAAGGTTTCCTACTCGGTTACAGATCAAACTTTCACACTTTCCATGTCTACATCAACTTCACTCGAAAAGTTGAAGAGACGATAGATATGCAGTTTGATGAAACTAATGGTTCGCAAGTGTCGAACAATTGCCAAATGATGTAGGAGACAAGGAACCTTCAGAAGCAATCCAAGACTTGTCCATAGGCAAGATTCGTTCCATGGAAGTGAAGGAAAGTACTTTATCAACTCAAGTGGAAGCCCCTACCTCACGTCAAGGTGAACCACAAGATAACATGGAGGTATCCACAAGTGATACACGACAAGATGAATAGAGTGAAGAAGTACATCAAGATGATCCACCTTAACCTCCTTCACCACCTCCACAAGGGAAAGACACCTTCAACAACAACAAATAACAAGATGACGATGAGGAACCTCCACCATGCAACCATGGCCAGTCCTGAGGGGTGAGACTATAATCTGAAGCCTCTTAGTATAATCATCGAAATAACAATTTGTGTATGGAGAATGTTACTAGTAATACTTACATGCTTTTGAAATCATTATCATCAAATTTTCTTCTAACATTCATATATGCAAAGTCATTGTGGTTGGTACCATATGAAATACGATCTTTCGCTAGAGGCACCTTTTAATTAAATCTCGCAATCCTTGCAAATGATAGAATTGTGTAGCAAGATCTAAGTAGAACATAGAATTAGACATATATTTGCTTGATGTGGTACACATCCATTCAGTGGATTGAAACAACATACCTTGATGGCTTGCTTAGATGAACGCCTGTAGCAAACCGACACGAGCAGCAGGGGAAGATTTGATTGAAGCAAAACTTGAAATGCATCAGCGGCAGATCGCAGGCCGACGTCCGATGAGGAATTGTTGAACATCTGCACCTGTAGCCTACCATCAGTGGTCTTTGATTAGGTTTTTGGTAATTGAATTTGGGTGATCCGGCGAGATAGAGAAGGAGAACGAGGAGCCATAGATTGAAAGACAGAGCTCCTCTGTGTACTTCTGTTGTTTGTCCAGTGCCAACAAATCGTGACCGAGAGCTAGGGGAATAGTATAGGGACTATTGAAAAGCATATTTCGCTTCTTTGAAGCAAACCGTTACACATTCATAATTTTTAATTTCACAAGTTGAGATTTTAGTTTCACATTTGTTTTCACTTCAGTAGGTGCATTTTATTTTTGATTGGCTTGTTTCACAAAAATCATATCTATTTGAATCGCACATTGTTGAAATAACATATTTTGCTCTTTTGAAATGAAATGTTACACACTTCCAAATAATTAGTCTCACATATTCACATTTGAGTTTCATATTTGGGTTAAACTAGCAAAAGTGCCCGTGGGTTGCAACGGGATAATAAAATTGTGGTGATCAAATCAAGTTTTAAATATTCACACTCTATGTATATACATGTATCTGAATATTTGTGCACCAACCGCACAAATGTGAACGTAAGACACGTGCATTCTAACATGCTCACAATGTATTAATGTTGGACTTGATCCTTGATGTGTTTTTTTAGTATATCATTGATGCGTGTATGAGAAGAAAAAGAAAAGGCAAGTCTCTCGATAGATGAAAAACAGTAGGGCCCTACGACGGACGAATATTTTAGAGGAACGCTCGTTTTTTTCACTTCTACATATGGCGGGGTGTGTAATTGTTTTGACAAATGGCGGGGTGTGTAATTTACTTCAACTTCAGGGACAGTTTGACGACAGACGAAACATCTAAAGAAACAATTCGCAAAGAGTTTTTTTTTCATTTACGGGTGGCGGGGTCGGTAATTTACTTCAACTTAAAAGGTAGTTTCAGTGACATGCAAAAAAATCAGAGAAACAATTAACGAAGAGTTTTTTTCACTTATGGATGGTGTGGTGGGTAATTTAGTTTAATTTTATGGGCTGATAGGTGGACGTACGAAATAAACAGGAGGACGAAAAAAGTGAAGAAGCAGTCATTCCTTTAATATTAGGTATAGATAGGTTTATGTAAAAAAATGTTAATTCCACATATTTCTAGTGAAATAGGTTTGTTTCAAAATTTTCTAGTGTTATACAGTGTTATACATCTCTAGGAGGGCCATACAGTCTCACGATCTCAGGTAAAATGGATGGGCAGCTTGGAGATCAAAGCTTGGAAACAAGCCGGTGTGGGAGTGGTAGAGGCAGCTTGGAAACAAGGAGAGGCAGCTTGGGAGTAGTACGTCTTTGGCGTACTGTCAGGGAAAAAAAGAATCTGAAATCAGAGATGCCCTTCACGTACCAGCCGTGAGAATAGCTCCAGACGATGGGAGTCAACGGAGCCCCTAAACCTTCTTCCCCACCAACTCCTCCCGCTCCGTTCCCGGGTTACCGCCAAATGTCACCCAAATCACAGATTCGGCCAAACGCCGAAAGGAAACGTTCACACGCACCGACGCACATGAATACATCAGCCAGCCTTGTTTCCATGCACCCGATCTCTCGCAAAACTTTAGCAGATCAACGCGCCGTACCCGCGAGCATCATCATATTCTAATACGAGGCAGGAATCGAAGCTGGCCTGCCATACACTGACGATCTCGCAATTTCATATTCCCCGGAACTCGCGCGCCGCTGACTTCCTCCGCACTCCGATCGATGAAGACGGAAGCGTCGGCGCCCACTAGCCGGCACGTCGTCGTCGATCCCAACCAAAACCCTCCTCGTCTCCACAGAGGAGCTCGTAAACTCTATACATCTCGGAGCAAAGCGCTCCTGGCACAAGCCAGCCATTGCGCCAGGATCGAGAGAGAAGACAAGATACGGTAGCTAGTTAAGTAGCTCTCGGTCGTACGCGCGTCTGCTGCTATGGCGGCCGGCGGGCTGGGGCGGCCGGGGAGGCCGGCGCGCGGAGGGAACAAGCAGATGCAGAAGACCATCAACAACGTCAAGATCACGCTCATCTGCGGCTTCATCACCATCCTCGTCCTCCGCGGCACCGTCGGCATCAACCTCATCGCCTTCTCCGGCGACGGCGGCGGCGACGCGGCAGCTGACGCCAAGGTCGCCGAGGACATCGAGCGCATTCTCCGCGAGATACGCTCCGACTCCGACCCCGACGACGATGACCAGCTCCTCGTCGATGCGTCGTCAGGCAATGGCAACTCGACGACCATGCCCGTCGTCGAGGAGAAGAACTACACCCTCGGCCCCAGCATCACGCGGTGGAACGCCAAGCGCCGCCAGTGGCTATCCCAGAATCCGGGGTTCCCTTCCCGCGACGCGCGGGGGAACCCGAGGATCCTGCTGGTGACCGGGTCGTCGCCGGGGCCGTGCGACAACCCGGCCGGCGACCACTACCTGCTCAAGTCGACCAAGAACAAGATCGACTACTGCCGCCTTCACGGCATCGAGATCGTGCACAACATGGTGCACCTCGACCGCGAGCTCTCCGGGTACTGGTCCAAGCTGCCTCTGCTGCGCCGCCTGATGCTGTCGCACCCGGAGGTGGAGTGGGCGTGGTGGATGGACAGCGACGCGCTTTTCACCGACATGGGCTTCGAGATCCCGCTCTCCCGTTACGAGGGGAGCAACCTCGTCATCCACGGCTACCCTGAGCTCCTCAACAAGCAGCGCTCCTGGGTGGCACTCAACACCGGCAGCTTCCTGCTCCGAAACTGCCAGTGGTCGATGGAGCTGCTCGACGCGTGGGCGCCCATGGGGCCCAAGGGCCGCGTCCGCGAGGCGGCCGGGAAGGTGCTGACGGCGAGCCTGACGGGGCGGCCGGCGTTCGAGGCGGACGACCAGTCGGCGCTCATCCACCTGCTGCTCACGGAGAAGGAGCGGTGGATGGAGAAGGTGTACGTGGAGAACGAGTACTACCTCCACGGGTTCTGGGCGGGGCTGGTGGACAAGTACGAGGAGATGATGGAGAAGCACCACCCGGGGCTCGGGGACGAGCGGTGGCCCTTCATCACGCACTTCGTCGGATGCAAGCCCTGCGGCAGTTACGGCGACTACCCGGTGGAGCAGTGCCTCACCGGTATGGAGCGCGCCTTCAACTTCGCCGACAACCAGGTGCTTAGGATGTACGGGTTCCGGCACCGGTCGCTGACCAACCCCAAGGTGAAGCCGGTGGCCAACCGGACGGCGAGCCCGCTCCAGAACAAGGAAGCGTCTCTCAAGATGGACGCAAAGATCGAAACTTGAGTGGTTATCCTTCGTCGTCCCTGAGAAAGATTTGTCAGAGGTTTTGCTGTTGGAGTTCAGGTTAGGCACAGCAAGATGCCACGTCTTTTGCTGTTTTAATTGAATACAGGACATGAGTAATAGGATTGCTGCAGATTGTCAATCTATTTGTTGTTTTGGCTCCAGGACGAAATCAAAAACACAGAGTTCTGAAGCTTATTTTTGTTCTATATAAGATAAGAGTTTTAAAACTCTAAATTACCTGCAGTTGAATGGTTTCATTTTAGACGAGTATTTGTGGTGCACTTGGCGTTATGCTTCTGTGGAAGAAATCTTTGAATCCTGCACTAGATTTGGAACGAAAAGTATGCTTAGATCACATGCGTCACGGTGCTTGGTTCAAAACAAACAACGAAACCTCAATGCTTGAAACCATTAGAGTAAACCGAGATGGAAATGAAGTTAATGGACGATCAATCCTGATTTTTACTGATTACATCTCGAAAGAGTACCCATTATTAGAGGGGAAAAACCGTCCCTAGCCCCTCCTCCCCCCCCCCCCCCCGCGCGCGCCCCCGACAGCAGATGACCCGTGTGGCGGTGGCGGTTGCCCCGTCCCTCAACTCTGCTCCCTTGCCCCTCCTTTCGTTGCCGCCTAGGCAAAGCCCTTTGCGGTGTTTGCTGGCGTGGCACTCCCTCCTTCACGTGTGGACAACAGCACGGGGTGGGGCGAGCTAGGGCAAGGCTCGGTGGAGCGACACGAGCTGTCGTCCTAATGACGTGTGTGTTGGCGGCACGACAACACTAGGGCCAACTGGTGATGGTTGTGTGGTTCTACCCGTCCGATATGCGCAGGTCCTTCCTGGAGATAGTGGGCTGTGACTCTGGTGCGTACGCAGTGCTGTGCGGCGGGGGGGGGGGGTGAACTAGCATAGGATCTCACATTAGGTGAGATCAATGACTCAGTGAGACCAATCACAAATAATAATATTTAATATTCCAAAAAAAATCTAAAATTATTTGATTAAAACTTCAACTCAAAACCTGATGTACAGTTAGAGATTCAAATAAGATAAATTTGAATGTGAATAGTGGAAGCTTTGGGTGAATAGTATTTTGACACTATACACATCTAATTTTGTCCTTTTTTTTGTTTCTATTTGTGTAGGTATAATGAGGAGCTGAAACTTTTTAAGGTTGTACATCAAACATTGATGTGTGTCTACAATTTTTTTGAGAATCTTTGAACATGTTTTGTATTTCCGAAAAAAATCTCACCTAATGTGAGATCCTATACTAGTCCCCCCAGTGTGCGGCAATGGTGTTGGGATTAGTGGCGACAGCGGACGACGGGGTTCCTCGTGGTGGTGGTGCAGAATCGAGCTCTTTGGACCACTTGTGGGAGAGGCACCCCCCTTTGAGACTCAATAGTCCCCAAGACATCCCCCCTCCCCTTGCGCACCAGCTCTCCCTCTGTCTAGTTTAGAACTAGACGGTATGCCACTACACTACTCCTTCTCCTTTAGTTTTCTGCGTGGAATTTTGTCATGTATGACAAAGTGTTGTCAAATCAATAATTTGAAAGGTGTGGATACCACAGAGGATTTGTCTACTTCGACTCTCAGTAGGTGGAGAAATTTTGCGACTAAGAGGTATAACCTAACCGTCTGAATTGTTGGATCGGCAAAAACTTATTCTTGCTCTCCACCGCAATCTAGTTGGTAACTTTGGATATATCTTAATCTTGATAGTGATCTTGGTATTGATTGTATGGCATAAAAAATTGTTGCATAGTACCAAAAGCACAACTTCTCCTTATGTGGTTTTGGTAATTAATAACAACATATGTTTCATTGGAATAATGATTCTACCAAGTATATTTCAGGAAAATTTCAATGAATGGATTGACAAAGGACAACGAGGAGATCCCCTAGACGCAAGGAACATCATTGGCAACAAGCTTCAAGACTCTACATTTTGCATTTTGTGAGAAATCACTTTTGAGTCCATAGGAAAGCCAATACTATTAAAAGGGGATGAGTAATATATGATGATTTGGTTGCTTAATAGCCACCAAAAATACATATGAAATTCCCCCACAAAATATTCTGTCCAAACCCCAAAGTCCAAATTCCGCATCACCAAGGTTTCCAAATCGGACCTACCGAGTTTCATCCTAGACAGATCCTAAGCCAAACCCTAAGGTCTCAGTGACACCAACTTCCATTTTGGTGAAACCAAAATCAGTGACTAACTTTTTGTTGTCCCATTTCTAAACATCGGAATTTCCAAGTTTTAGGAATCTGTGAAACCAAGTTTTGGTAACTTCCTAGGTCATCCAATTCCGTAACACGGAGATCTCTATATCGCTCTCACCAAAACGCCAAAAGTTGCCACATTTTGCACTAGTCGGTGCAACCGAGTTTTTGCTTCGGTTTCACCGAGTTGGGCAATAATGTTGTAATGGTTGGATTTTTGGAGATGCTTATATATACCCCTCCACTTGCCTCTCACTCGGAGAGGAAGCACTCAAAACATACCAACACCTACCATATCCATTTTTCTGAGAGAGATCCACCTACTCATGTGTTGAGAACAAGATATTCCATTCCTACCATATGAATCTTGATTTCTAGCCTCACCAAGTTGCTTTCCATCCAATCAATCTTTTCTACCAAGAAAAAACCTATGAAAGTGACTGTGTGTTGAGGAGACTATGGTTTGAAGCACAAGATGAAGGAGTTCATCATTTTTACCACATCTATTACCTTTTGGTGAGTGGTGTCTTCTAGATTGGTTAGATATCGCTTGGGAGCCTCCATCTTCATTTATGGAGTTGAACCAAGAAGTATGTATGGGCAAGGAGACCGCCTACTTCGTGAAGATCTACCCCGAGTGAGGCTAGTCCTTCATGGAGGTTGCTACTTTGTGGATCCTTATGGGTGGAGACCTCTATGGACTCTCGCGAATGCTACCCTCTGTGGGTTGAAGTCTCCATCAACGTGGACGTACGATAGCACAACCTATCGGAACCACAGAAAAAAAATCTTTGTGTCCCCCATTGCGTTTGATCCTCCTATCCTTTCATTCTACTTATAGGTGCATGCCTTTACTTTCCTCTGCTATACTCTTAGACTTGCATGTGTAGGGTGTGCCTGACTTGCTATAAATTGCTAAAACTTGCCTACAACTAAAATTGGGAAAATGCTAGATTATTATTTGGTAAAGTAGTCTAATCAACCACTCCCCCTCTAGACATACTTCGGATCCTACAAGAGGTATTAGAGCTTTGGTCTTCATTGCATTGGTCTCATGACCTAGGGGAGTATGGCATCTAGTGAGGGAAATTATCATCGTAGAGGTCCATATTTTGATGGTACAAGCTTTGCTAGTTGGAAGCACAAAATGAAAATGCATATTCTTGGTCATAACCCCGTCGTATGTGTTGTTGTTCATGTTGGATTGCAAGGTGAATTCTATGGTGATGGAAAGGAACCAGATCGTGAAGCGACCGCAGAAGAATGAAAGATGTTGCAATATAATGCTCAAGCATGTGACATTCTATTCAATTGCCTATGTCCCGGAGAGTTCAACAAGATTAGCCATCTTGAGAATGCAAAGAAATTTTGGGATACTTTGGTTGATATGCACGCCAAATCCGTCAGGGAATCTAATTTGCATGTGCTACAAAGTCAACTTGACAAGTTCAAGATGAAGGATGGTGAAGGAGTCACGAAAATTTAGTCTAGGCTTGCTCTCATCACAAATGAGATTGCCAACTTAGGAAGTGAAGAGATGACCGAAAAATTCGTCATCAAGAAGATCCTTAGAGCCTCGGATGGAAAGTACGACACTGTGTGCACATTGATCTAAATGATGCCAAACTACAAAGATCTCAAGCCTACGGAAGTCATTGGAAGGATTTTCGCTCATGAGATGTCACTCAAAGACAAAGAAGAGCTCTAGAACAAGTCAAGAGGTGCATACAAAGCTACAAGTGATACTCCCGCTATTTGAAGTCAGAATCTTTTTACCAATGAAGAGATAAGAGTCATGGTCAAGAAATTCAACAAGTTCTATAAGAATAGAGGCAAAGAGAGAAGCTCCAACTCATGATATTAAGAGAAGCGTTCATCTAGTCGTGACCAAAATTGTTACAATTGTGGAAGGCCCAGACACTATTCCAATGAGTGCACGCCCTCCCCCTCCCCCCCCCCCGTGCACAAAAGAAGACAAGAGTCACCTAGAAAAAGAAGCTCAAGAGATGAGTCACCTCGTACAGAGGAGTAGAGAAGATCGTTATGAAAGAAGACCCTCCCAGAGAAGCAAGGACTCCTAGAATAAGGACAAGTACACCAAGAGATACACAAGAAGAAGACATCAAGCTCATGTTGGTGAATGGTTTTCCGGCTCCGAATCCAACAACCAAGCCGAGAGAAGCTACCACCCCAACTCCGACTATAGTCAAGATGAAGGTGTTGCCGAACTTGCACTTGTATCCTCCAATTCCTATGACATATTTGATTCGCAAAATGAAGGAAGTGGAAGTTGCTTCATGGACAAAGGCCCAAAGGTATCACACCCCGAATACCTTGACTTAATAGTGATGAGGATGACTTACTAGGAGATGATGACTTGCTCATTGATAAAACTAGTGGTGTTAGTCAAAATGAACTTGATAATAATCATGCGAGTCAAGATAAATCGTGTGATGATGATAAGAAGGAGATTGAGCGTCTAACTAAAGAATTAAACAATCTTAAGTTAGCTCATGAATCTACTCTAGAAGATCATAGAGAGCATGTAAGAACTCATGAGAAGTTATGCTTCGAGAAGCTAAACTTAGAGCAAGAACATGAATTTCTTAAAGCTATCAATGACGATCTTCGAAACAAGAGTTCTTCTTATCTAGACAAACGATTACTCTTGTCTACCTTTGTTTGACAAGTTAAACCTAAGAAAACTAGTAATAAAGACAAGAAAGGTTCTTAATCTAGTGGCAACAATGCAAATGTTAAATCAAATGATGTTGCTTCTAGTAGTTTTATTGATTCCACTAATGATTCTCTTAGCCAAGTTATACGAGCAAGAAAACGATTTTTTGAAAGGAATTATAGAAAAAGATGTTTACAAAAGTCTTGCCGGAAGTAAGCAATTTGAGGAGATTGTACACAAGCAAGGAGGGCATCGCAAGAGCCAAGGCATTGGCTACTTCAATTCCAATGGAGTTGAATGGGAAGAAGGTCAATACCCCAATATGAAGTTTGTTTCCCAAAAGGGGAAGCATGATCCTACTCTCCCCAAGAGAACAATGATCAATATGACCTTCCACCACAAGATCACAAGCTCAGGGGTAAGGACAAGCTTCAAAAAGACATTGACTCATTCGAAGAAGAAACCCAAGCCATGGTTAAGTGTGTTCCCAAGGCCACCACTAGCTCTACATCATCAAGTGATATCTCAACTCCAAGAATCCCCATCAAGTTGATGTGGGTCCCCAAGAAGAACTATAGAAGTTCTTGAGGGGTGACTTCGCCAACAAAATTCACTCACATTCATATTTGGCAAGAACTGTTTGCAATCAACTCCAAACTTATGCAATAGTTGAAGGAGTCACATATTTCCTCATAGGTAAGCAAGGGACAAGGCAATTGAAGAATCCTTCAACATCATCCAAATGTGTTTCCCTCAATGTCCCCATATATCCTTGTATTTGTTGGAAATATAACCTAGAGGCAATAATAAAGTGGTTATTATTATATTTCCTTGTTCATGATAATAGTTTATTATCCATGCTATAATTGTATTGATTGGAAACACAAATACATGTGTGGATACATAGACAACACTGAGTCCCTACTATGCCTCTAGTACACTAGCTCGTTCAATAAAGATGGTCAAGGTTTCCTAGCCATAGACATGAGATGTCATTATATAACATGATCACATCACTAGGAGAATCATGTGATGGACAAGACCCAAACTATGAACATAGCATATGATCATGTTAGTTTATTTCTATTGTTTTCTGCATGTCAAGTATCTGTTCCAATGACCATGATATCATGTAACTCACTGACACCGGAGGAGTACCTTGTGTGTATCAAACATCGCAATGTTACTAGGTGACTATAAAAGTGCTCTACAGGTATCTCCGAGGGTATCTGTTGGGTTGGCATGGATCAAGACTGGGATTTGTTACTCCGTCTTACGGAGAGGTATCTCAGGGCCCACTCGCTAATACAACATCACAATGAGCCTTGCAAGCAAAGTGACTAAAGAGTTAGCCACGATGTCATGGTTTTGTCACGACAGATGTCCAAAGACTTAGGTTCGAGGCCATTGCTAAGGTGATGGACTCAAAGGGGTTGGTTGAGATGGACACGAGGTTACCAGGTTCGGCCCCTCAAGAAGAGGTAAAAGCCTACGTCCTGCTTGTGTTGTATTGATTGGAGTACCGATTACAAGGGAGCGGATTCGCTTTACCTAGTTCTCGATTGATTGTTTTTTTTGTCTAAGCCGCCCGGGGTCTCGCCTTTATATAGGAGGTCGAGGCCCTGGTTACAAGAGTGCTACGCCGACTCTTACAACGTAGTCAATCCTGTCTCTAAGCCGCCTTTCCATCTTGGGCAAGCCGTCTCCGTGCGGCTTAACCGCCCGGGTCTTCATACCATCTTCTGTCTAGGCCAACGTCTTGGCCCATCTTGGTAAGCCGTCGTATACCCAGGCCTACGTCTTTCGGCCCGCCTCACTGGTCTTGATTATGAGCCGCAAGGTATGACCCGGCCCCACCTGGGCGGGTCTTACCATGGGGTTATATCCCCAACATTAGGCCCCAGGTTGATTTGAGCCTGTTCATGTCAATCTTCAAACTCACTTGGCGGCGAGTCTCACACTCCGTCACCTGAAAATAAAATACATAACCTGCCATGACGTCATATTGAATATGCCAAAAAGATTCCGTGACGTCCGCAACGGATCTTTCATTAAAACTGTCGGCCCAAAAATCGAGGCGTCCGTCTCGGTCGGTCAGTTCCTGCCGCCTTGATTCCAGCGCCCGTTTGGCCTTCCAGTCTCTTAAATAGGATCGCGAGGGGTCCTCTCATTTTCCTCCGCCGCCTCCACTTCTTCTTCTTCCTCTCGCCATTGCCCTCGAGCCCCATCGCGTTGGTGAAGCTCCGTCGCCGTCATCCACCCAGGCCGCTGCATCAACCAGAACGGACCAGATTTTTGCCCGTGTCCGCCGCGTCCCTTCTGGTATGTCCTTATTCCTCCCTTAGATCCATAGCGTAATATCTCAAACACTGTCGAGTTCATCGGCCCCATTAGTGCGCAAGATTTTCCCGCAATGCCAACCGACGAGTAACTCCGTAGATCTCGCAATGTTTCTCTTCCTACTGCGGCAGGTCATGTAGAGTCACCAACAACCCATCATAGATCTGTAGTTGTTTCCCCTTCCCACGTTTAAACTTGTTTGTTCTTCCTTAGTTCCTCGCTAGAGTTAAAATAAACCTGATTTTTCCCTTGCTCGTAGATCTTGCAGCTTCAGTTTATCTCGTAAATCCTGTTTATAGGTCCTTAGTGATTTTTTACATCACGGCTTTGTCCAGCTTAACCCGCCGCCAAACTTCTCGCTCTTCCAATAAACTGTACTGGCGGCTTAGCATCATAGTGCTTAAATTCGTCAACCGTCCTAGTTGTCTACCACTTTCTAACCCACCGCGTACCGCTACCTTTCACAGCATTAACCCGCCATCATGTCTCGGGCGTCTTCTTGCAATTGGGTCGGCTCTGCGGTCTCCGAAGAATTCCTGAAGGATTTCGTAGACACAGGAACTTTGCTGGCTAAGGATGTTATTCATTGGAGGGTTCTGGGTCAAGATAAGAAACCCATCCCTCAAGAGGGTTGAATCGTTATATTTGCTGACCACCTTGCCCGTGGTTTCAGCCCGCCCGGCTCTAAATTTTTCCGAGACGTCCTCCATTTCTTTAAGCTACATCCTCAGGACATTGCGTCCAACTCTGTCTCCAATATGTGCAACTACCAAATCCTTTGCGAAGCTTACTTACAAGAAGAGCCGTCAGTTGACCTCTTTCGCGAGTTTTTCTACGTCAACCGCCAGACGAAAGTGGCGGTTGGCCCAAGCTTAGAACTTGGTGGAGTCTCCATCCAAAGAAGACGGGATATGGATTTTCCAGCTATTCGAATGCCAAGTCACCCCAAAGATTGGAACATAACTTGGTTTTACTACAAAGACACTTCTCCAGAGGGAGAACATCCACTGCCAGGTTATCGTCCTGCCCGGCTCCGCACCACGACTGAACTCCCAGACCGGATGTCAGCCTCCGCACGAGTGAAGTATGCTCCAGCCTTCGCCAAGATTAGAACCCTCATGGCAAACGGTCTGACAGGAATTGACCTAACCGGCTGTTGGATCTCCTGGAAGGTCATGCCTCTGAGCCGGCGGGACCGTCTTATGTGTGAATATACGGGTGACGCCAATGACCCCCTCTACTTCAATCACACCACTCTGATAGAAGAGAACATTGTTTCTACCATCAAGGGACTTATGAGTCCCAAGAAGCTTGCCACACCGTCGGGTTACAACCTTTCTGCGTCGCAAACCCGGCCCCAGATGTAAGGACGGCTTTCAGCTCTCTTTTACCTCCATGTTAACTATATATGTATGTAGCAACCTTTAACCTCTTTCGACGGCTCTTGCTTTCAGGCTAACTCCAGCTTTTGGAAGAAAAGATATACCCTCCTAAGAAGAAGTCTAAGGAAAAAACTGGCAGCCGTAAGGAGAAAACTAATGTTCCAGAGCAGCCTAAGTTGATGACTCGGAGGTAGAAATTGGCTCTCTTGGCTGTCTTTTTATGCGCCTTATTGACAATAATTACTGACAGGAAGAATCAGAGACAAGCCGTGCCAACGCTCCTGAGGTAACCTATATTTAATCTGACTCAGAACACCTTCCACCAAAGAAGATACAGTGGGTCATCCGAATAGTCCCATTTTCTCATCCTCTTGCTCATTTAGACCTCGATTTTCTTTTGGAAAAGCAATACCACACCTCCCGACGCCAAACCCGGAGCGCCGGCTCTGATGATCTTGTGGCCGGGTTATCCAATTCTCCGGCTCAGCGGAAACGACCGGCTGAGGTACTCATTTAATTAAGTTCAGCTTTGTCAACCTTGCACTATAACCTTACTCTGTTTTATATTGCCTTAACTGCCTTCAGGAAACTCCCCCTTCGTGAGGCGACTCTACAGTGACTAAGCTGCCGCCTCTGAAGATCAACCTGGAGTACGTATCTTTGTGTCTGCATCATATCCCTTTGCCATCCTTGACCTTTATATAATAATCTTCTGTGTTTTCTAGGGCTCAAGCAAAACGAAGGAAGGCTGGCGGGTCTACCTCTGCCCCCACTGCCCAAGAGCCGAAGACTGCTAAGCCGGACTCTCCTGTAGCTCATGCTGAGCCCTGTGAAGCTACGAAGAATGCGCCTGAAGATACTCATCGGTCCTCTGAGCCGGCGGCCAATGAGATGGCAATTGATAGTCCTCCAAGGGCCAATTCTAAGCTTCCCAGCCCTTCAACAGCCGTTGAAGATCTAGTTCTTCTGGATGTCATCATTACTGGGACTGGCTTTCAATCTCCCAAACCCGATGTACTGACAAAGCACACCAACAAGGCTGAAGCTTCTTCGCCTGACAAACTGGACTTTGAATTCCCCATGCTGGAGAAATTAACTACAGATGAATTACATGCTGGTTATCAGAACCGCCTCTCCACAAGCCTGAACATGGAGCTCAAACTTGTCGGTTTGATGAAGAAAAAATATGAGGTACTCCTGCCTTCCCTTATACCCTTATGTAGCCCCCAAGAGCTGGTTTAGTATTGCAAATGGTAAACCGGGTCTTCCAATCCGTATCATAACTAGAAAAACTTAACCTGTAGCCCCCAAGTATCGGTTTAATATGTATATATTGAGCCGGTACTCTGTTTTGATGAGTTGATTAATGGTAGCCCCCCAAGTCTGGGTCAGTATAGAAATAATGGGCCGGAATTTCAGTGTAAACTTGGAAACCGTTGATGTAGCCCCCAAGAGCTAGTTTAACTTACTTGACGAAGATCCATATGTAGCCCCCAAGTGCCGGCTTAACTTGATGAAGATGAACCGGAACTTCATTGTAGACTTGGAGAGGAACAACCATTAGCCCCCAAGTGCCGGCTTAACTTGACTAAGATGAGCCGGAACTTCATTTTAGACTTAGAGAGCGAACAGACATTAGCCCCCAAGTGTCGAGTATATTGCTTGTAATCTTCTTGAGACTTGCATTATATTCCCTTAGCTGATCATCTGCTAATATTTTAACCTGGCGACTTACCCCTCCTGGGCAACTTTGCTTTTGTATGTCATAGGAAGCTTTGAGCAAGGCTGAGTCTGATCTGACTGGCTTAAAGGGCAATCTTGCTTCCCAGCAAACCGCCCGGGGTGAAGCAAAGGAGAAGTGATGGGTTGCCACCGAAGAGCTTGCAAAGGTTTGATCTCACTTTGGTGCTTTCAAGAAGACTGCTAAAGAGGAGCAAACTACCCTCGCAAACCGTGCAGATGACACTGACCAGCGGCTCAAGCTTGTATCAGACGAGGTGCAGACCCTTAAGCGCCATATCTCGAAGATGACTGCTGCTATATTTGGTATGTACTAAATACTCAGCCAATTTCCTTGCTTGAAAGACTGCACAGACAGCTTATAACGCGAGACCCGTCTTTGCAGGTCAAAGAAGCTGGCAACTCGGTGCCGACAGCCTGTTGCAGCTGAAAGCCGTATATACCTTGTCAAAGCAGTTGTACTGTGGGACCCTTTGCACTATCAGAGCAATGCTGAATAAAGAAAGCATCCTGAAATTCATGAAGGGAGTCACAGAGCTCTTATCAACCCTACCGAAGCAAATCCAGGAGCTCAAACGACCAGCCGCTCGGAAGGGAGCAATTGATGTGGTAAGCCGGGCTTTGGGCTTTGCCCCGGAGTTGACCGCTGAAGAGATGATGGATGGCTTTCCGTACAAGAAAGACGACGGCTCAGAGTTCACAGAAGCTGACTACGCCCATTGTATGAAGGCCTCCAGGATACTTGCATCGGTACTGGTGGAGGAAGTTGATCTGTCTACTTACCAGGCTGCTTACAATGCTGACAACAAATGAGTGTGCTGCCCAACCTTTGAAGCCAGGGACTTAACTCCTGCACGCCGTAAGCACCTCTTTTCCCCTGAAATTGACCCATCTCCCGTCTTTGACGAGGCCCAGTTTAAAGCATTAACAAACTACAATTGGGATGTGGACAATCTTCAGATCGAGGAGGTTGAAGACCCGCCGCGGGATGACCCGCCGTCAAGCTGAACAAGTTGATCCTGCAGTGGGACAATCCGGCTCCTTGACCCGTCGAAACTTTTAGTAGTGTACAAAAACTTAAGTCTTGCTTTTTGGGCTCTGTGGAGCTTTGTAATAGGCTTAGAAGAACCTTGATTATTTGAACCGTGCCATCGTGCACGTGCACAACTTGATATATCAATAACTATTTTGTGTTTCACTCATATCTTGTCATCAGATTTTATGGCGGCTTATCTTAAGAGACAAAGCCTGTGAAAACAAACAGCAGAATATATTCTGCATTGCTATGAGGGCGGCTTGAAAAAGCGCAACCCGGGGATGTCAAATCTTTCCTGGCCTTGCATTTCCGAAAACTCATATGCCGGTTCTTCTGGGTGGACTCGCTACTAGAATTCTTTAACAGTATAGGGTCTCTATCGAGAGTGACCGTCAATTTCATTGAACGGCTCAGGGTCTCCAGGCGAGATTAACTGTTAAGAGCGTAACAAACTAGAAAGAGACGCAGCAGGGTATGAGTACCCTTAGGGCCCATAAGCTACCTCTCACGTGACATAAATCCGTTGTTTGAACTTTAAACAGTGCAGGGTCTTTAAAAGAGTAACTGTTTAAGAGTACGAACGGGCCACATAGTGGAGAGTCGGCAGCAGATGGGTGAGTTTGTCCTTGCTTTCCGTAAGTCGACCCTTACATGACAAGAGCCGCCGGTTTAACCTTGACCAGTATAGGGTCTCTAGCGAGAGTGACTATCAAATATGTTTGAACAGCTCAGGGTCTCTAATCGAGATTAACTGGCAAGAATTTGACGGGTCACATAGCGGAGCAGCAGCAGCATATAGGTAGGTTTAACTCAAACTTGCGATGGCTGAAGAGCCGATCAAGAGGGTGTGTAAGCTAAACCCTATGGGTTGGAAGCCCCCAAATGACCTTGTTAATAGAGTCAACTTTTGGGTATATAACCCACCTTACTGTGGCTGAAGAGCCGACCAAGAGGGTGTGTAAGCTAAACCCGGTGGGTTGAAAGCCCCCAAATGACCTTGTTGACGTAGTCAACTTTTGGGTATATAACCCGCCTTACTGTGGCTGAAGAGCCGATCAAAAGGGTGTGTAAGCTAAACCCTGGCGGGTTAGAAGCCCCAAGATGACCACGTTGATGAAGACAACTTTTGCACAAGATGAGATACGTAAAACGGCAAAGGCCCCGGCTTGCAGGGATGCCAAGTTTATTATATATATAATGATGATGTACAATGGTAGGAGTTGATGACTCAAGTATAGTAAGGCCACAGATGAGCTATATTCCACGACCGATGGGTCTCCTGCCCAGAAGTGCTTGACTCGTCTCGTACATCAATGAGATAATAGGACCCGTTATTGAGATTTCTGCTGACCACGAAAGGTCCTTCCCATGGAGGAGATAGCTTGTGCGCATCTCTCTGATCTTGAATCAAATGCAACACTAAGTCGCCTTCTTGAAACGTCCGGGTCTTAACTCTGCAGCTATGATAGAGACGCAGGTTTTGCTGATAAATTGTCGATCGAGCCGCCGCCAGATCACGCTCTTCATCCAAAGCATCCAACGCGTCTTGACACGCTGTCTCATTATCTGCCTCAACGTAAGCCGCCACCCGTGGCGAGTCATGATGTATATCGCTTGGTAACACGGCCTCTGCGCCATAAACCATGAATAAAGGCATATAGCCTGTTGATCTATTGGGAGTAGTTCTGATGCTCCATAAAACTGATGGCAACTCCTCTACCCAACATCCTGGCATTCGCTGCAGAGGAACCATAAGCATGGGTTTGATGCCTCTCAAGATCTCCTGGTTAGCACGTTCTACCCGACCATTGGATTGTGGATGAGCAACCGCACAAACGTCAAGCCGGATGTGCTCACTTTCACAGAATGCTTGCATAGCCCCCTTGGATAGGTTTGTACCGTTATCTGTGATGATACTATGAGGGTAACCAAAGCGGTAGATCAATTTCCTGACAAACTGAACCGTCATAGCCGCGTCACAGTTGCTGACCGGCTCAACCTCCACCCACTTGGTAAAATTTTCCACCGCCATGAAGAGGTGGGTATTCTTGTCCTTGGATCTTTTAAAGGGCCCGACCATATCAAGCCCCCGACCGCAAACGGCCAGGTAACTAGAATCATTCGCAATTCCTGAGCCGGCACATGAGGACGCCGCCCGAACTTCTGACAACCATCGCACTTGAGAACCAAGTCTTCTACATCCTTACGAGCCGTCAGCTAGAAGAAACCATGCCGAAAAGCCTTGGCCACCAGAGATTTTGAGCCGGTGCGATGAGCACAATCGCCAGCGTGAATCTCATTCAAGAGTTCTTTACCTTCTTCAGGTGAAACACAACATTGAAAAACGCCAGTAACGCCGCACTTATGTAACTCACCATTGATGATTGTCATAGACGTAGATCGCCTGATGATCCGTCTTGCTAAGGTCTCATCCTCAGGTAACTCGCCGCAAGTCAAGTACGCTAGGTAAGGCAGCGTCCAATCAGGTATTGCATGCAGAACCGCCACTAGCTGCCCCTTCGGGTCAGGTATAGCCAAGTCTTCCTCTGAAGGTAACTTAACTGACGGGTGATGCAGTACGTCCAAGAAAACGTTAGGTGGCACTGGCTTACACTGGGAGCCCAGCCTTGATAATGCGTCAGCCGCCTCGTTCCTGCGACGATCGATATGATCCAGCTGATACCCCTTGAAGTGGCCAGCGATGATATCTACCGCATGACGATAAGCTGCCATCCGTGGGTCCTTAGAATCCCACGTGCCTCAAACTTGCTGGGCCACGAGATCTGAGTCGCCGAGACATCGAACACGGCCGACGTTCATCTCCTTAGCTACCTGGAGGCCATGCAGTAGGGCTTCATACTCAGCTGCATTGTTAGTACAAGGAAACATCAACCTTAGCACATAACAGAACTTGTCACCTTAGGGGAGGTTAAGACAACCCCATCCCCTGATCCTTCTAGTTGCCTGGATCCATCAAAGTGAATCGTCTAGTACGTGTTATCCAGTTTCTCCTCGGGCACGTGCCACTCTGTCCAGTCATTTATGAAATCCACCAAGGCTTGAGACTTGACCGCCGTGCGAGGCACGTATTTGAGATTAAGAGGTCCAAGCTCCAATGCCCACTTAGCAATCATGTTGGTGGCTTCTCTGTTTTGAATTATGTCTCCCAACGGGGCAGAGCTAACCACTGTGACCTGGTGCCCGAGGAAGTAATGCTTCAGCTTACGATTTGCCATGAACACCCCATATATCAGCTTCTGCCAGTGTGGGTACCTCTGCTTGGACTCTGTCAGGACTTCATAGATGTAGCAAAGCCTCTGAACTGAATATTCTTTCCCCGCCTCCTTACGCTCAACAACAATTGCGGCGCTGACTCCCCTATTATTAGCCGCTACGTATAGGAGCAAAGGTTCCTTCTCAGCTGGAGCGGCCAAGAACGGCGGCTCAGTGAGTTGCTTCTTGAGTGCCTCAATCGCTACACCCACCGCCTTACTCCAGACAAAGTTGTCTGTCTTCTTCATCATCTGATATAAGGGAATAGCCTTCTCACCAGGCGGCTTATGAACCGGCTTAACGCAGCGATTCGACCCGCCAGGCGCCGAACATCATAAATGCATGCCGGCTCAGACAGGGAAGTAATAGCCTTTATTTTGTCCGGATTAGCCTCAATGCCACGTTCAGAGACTAGAAAACCCAAGAGCTTGCCTGCAGGAACTCCAAAAACACACTTAGCCAGGTTAAGCATCATCTTGTAGACCCGTAAGTTATCGAAAGTTTCCTTCGGGTGGTCAAGTAGAGTCCCCTTCTTCCTTGACTTGACCATAATATCATCCACATATGCATGAACATTGCATCCAATTTGACTGTGAATACAGTTCTGCATGCAATGCTGGTAAGTCGCCTGTGCACTCTTGAGCCCAAAAGGCATGGACACATAGCAGAAAGCACCAAAAGGTGTGATGAAAGTCGTCTTCTCTTGGTCCTTGACAGCCATCTTGATCTAGTGATAACCGGAATAAGCGTCCAGGAAGCATAAGCTCTCACAACCCGCCGTTGCATCAATAATCTGTCGATACGAGGGAGAGCAAATGGGTCAACCGGATAGGTCTTGTAAAGATCCGTGTAATCCACACACATACACCACATGTCGTTCTTCTTAAGCACTAGCATCGGGTTAGCAAGCCACTCAGGGTGAAACACTTCAACGATGAACCCTGCTGCCAGAAGCCGGGCCACCTCTTCCCCAATAGCCTTGCGCCTTTCTTCATTGAACCACCGAAGGAACTGTTTAACCGGCTTAAACTTAGGATCCACATTAAGGTGGTGCTCAGCGAACTCTCTCGGTACACCCGGCATGTTAGAAGGTTTCCATGCGAAGATGTCCCGATTCTCATGGATGAATTTGATGAGCGCACTTTCCTATTTGGGATACATATTGGCCCCAATAATGAACTGTTGTGATGAGTCGCCCGGAGTGAAATCCACTAGCTTGGTGTCATCCACCGCAAACTTGAGGGGCGGCTCAGATTCCGTGGTAGGCTTTTTGAGCGGAGTCATGTCCTTCGTGTCAACATTTTCTTTGTAGAACTTGAGCTCTGCTTCAGCACAACTTGATTCTGCGTAAGCTGCGTCTCCTTCCTCACACTCAATTGCCGTCTTTCAATCGCCATGCACGGTAATCATCCCGTTCAAACCGGGCATCTTGAGCTGTAAATAAACATAGCAAGGCCTAGCCATGAACTTGTCGTAAGCCGGACGTCCAAACAGAGCATGATATGGACTTTTGATTTTGACCACCTCAAAACACAAGGATTCCACCCTGTAGTTGTATTCATCACCAAAAGCAACCTCCAAAGAAATCTTACCCACTGGATAAGCCGACTTTCTGGGTACCACGCCATGAAAGACTGTCGAAGAAGGCCTAAGATACTTGTTACGCAAATTTATCTGGCGGAAAGTGTCATAGTACATGATATTAATGCTGCTGTCGCCATCCATAAGTACCTTAGTAAACACATATCCTCCCACTTGGGGGGCAACTACCAAAGCCAGCTGCCCCGGGTTGTCAACATGTGGCGGGTGATCCTCTCTACTCCAAGTTATGTCATACTCTGACCATTTCAAGTATTGCGAGAGAGACGACGTGATTTCATTAACCGTCCACTTGCGCACCTTCTGGTCTCGCTTGTCAAGGCAGGTTGTAAAAACATGGTACTGACCCATGCTGAGCTGCTTTGGGTTACTCTGATACCCAAATTGGTTATTCTGTGGTTGATTACCGCCACCAGATTGCTGCTGATGTCCTCCTTGATTGCTCTGACCCTGATAGCCGGATCCTGAGCAGCCGGCACCAAAACCGGCTCCTGAGCCGCCTGGCCCTGAGCCGCCTGGTGGGCCACCATCGTTATATGATGCTGCCGCAAGCTGTAATCCTGAAACTGCCGCATAATGCTGCAATTCCTCCATGTATGACCCGCCGACCTATCGGGCCGACTATGCTCTGGACAAGGTTTATTGAGCATCTCTTCCAGGTTGAAAGGAGTTTTACCCTTATTAAAGGGTTGCTCGAAGTTCCCGTTACCCTTAGCATGATGGTTCCCAGCGCTGGTGTTTGCCACCAATTCTGACCCGCCATTGGGATTCTTCAGTTTGCCATGGTTGCCGTTTCCAGCCGCACCCTTGCCATTGTTACCCTTCTTACCCTGACCTGATTTCTCCTCGTCAGAGCCTGGGTCTTTCATGTTGTCAGAGTCGGCATACTTGGTAAGGGCTGCCATGAGTTCTCCCATGTATTGAGACGAGCGCTCGAGCCGGCCAAGCTTCTGCTTCAGAGGCGTAAAGTGGCAATTCTTTTCCGGAATCAAAACTGCTTGAGCCACCGTGATCTACTTAGATGAGTGGATGATAGTTGAGACCCGCCAGACGCAATGATGAGCCAATTCATCCGCCCGTTGCACATAGTGATCTAAATCCAAAATCGTCATGGGCTGCTTGACGTTCCTCAGAATTTTTTGATGAACTTTGCCTTTAGATCGTCCTAGGAATTAATGGTGTTGGGTGGCAAGCCCTTTAACCACGTACGAGCCGGCCCTTCCAGCATCATGATGAAATATTTGGCACATACTGCATCACTGACGTCTAACATCTCCATGGCCAGCTCATAGCTTTCAACCGAAGCCTCCGGAGGTAGGTCAGCAGTATAATTTGGGACCTTGCGAGGGCCCTTGAAATCCTTCGGCAGACGCTCATTCTGCAAAGCCGGTGCTAGGCACTGCACTCCCACATCCCTGGAGGTTACACCTGCTCCTACTGAGATGGAAAGTGCGTCTGCGGGTTCTTGATGAGCCGCTGCCACCGCCAGAGCCGCCGCCTCTCATTGTGCCCTTGCCCGATCCACCAGTGCTTGAGCGTCCAGATCCGCGCGGCCAACTCGCGGCGGGTTCCGGTGTTGATCACTGCTAGAAACCGCCGGCGACTCATAACGCTGGCTGTAGCTGCGGCTGAGGATGGGGGTTGAATGCACGTGACTCCGGCTGTAAGTGTACTTCTCCTGCTAGGCCACCATCGTGTGCAGGTACCCAATAGCGTTCCGCACCTCCTCTGCGAAAGGCGCCTCATCTGGGATAGGGATTGTACCAAGCTGGGTTGCCACTACCACCATGTTCTCTGCCGGGTTGGAATAGTGACCCGACATTGTTGGGAAAGACACTCGTGAGGTCTGGTTCCATCGGGGTGGGTTAAGCTGCTGACGCTGAACCGCCGGCCAGCTTCCAGGTGCTTTCGCTGTCCGTCTTGTTCCTGGCGTGTTGAAAAGGTTTCTGGCCTCATACTGATCGAGCAAGTGGGACTGATGCCTCATTCGCTGAACCGCCGCTGCAGACTGTTGCTCCAGCTCAAGGCGAAAAGCATCCTCCCTAAGGTGCTCCGCCTCCACATCCATATGATCCTTTAGCGTATTGATCTCCTATTGGACCTCGATCATCTGGTACTTCAGCCTCACGATCTTCGTGTTCTAGGCCGCTTGATTTTTAGCCGTGACCTTGGTTGCCATCAGGGTTGTAAGCTTGTTCATCAGATCCAGAAGAACCTGAGTCGGCGGCCTACAAGCCCCCATTCCAGTTGTGCCGGTGGCTGTGCTGCTCGGGGCCGATGCCGGAACCGCCATGAAGACGGCTGCGCGGCTCGGCGGCTCATAATCCTCTAGCTCGTGATATTCTGACTTAGGGTAAGGCTCGATGTAGCCCTCAATCCCGCCATTGTGAAGCTGGTAAATTGATTTGTCTGTCCGTTCGAAGATCCATCCTCCGAGTAGATGAGAGTTTCCTGCGACATACAATCTTCAAGATCCATGCCCTGAATGAAGCCGATGAATACATGCTTCCTTCCCGATTTAGCACGGGCGGATTGCACCTGTTGGGCGGGTTGCGCGAGCCGGGCCAGCTCGACGATGTCAGTGCAGATGTCCTGCCCTAGCTTAGATCCGCTGATCTTGCCGATGAAGACATGGATTCCGCCAAAGGGAACCCGAAAACCATACTCAACTGAGTCGGCCTCGGGGCCCCAGCCGGCATCGTCGATGTAGAGCCGGCCACGACGACTCTTGTTCATCATGCCGTTAGTGTACCCCTCGATCCTTGGGAGAGAGCCCTATGAGAACTCAACACCACCGAGCGATGGCCCAACGGTGGGCGCCAACTGTCGTGGTTTTGTCACGGCAGATGTCCGAAGACTTAGGTTCGAGGCCATTGCTAAGGTGATGGACTCAAAGGGGTTGGTTGAGATGAGGGGCATGAGTTTACCCAGGTTTGGCCCCTCAAGAAGAGGTAAAAGCCTACGTCCTGCTTGTGTTGTATTGATTGGAGTATCGGCTACAAGGGAGCGGATTCGCATGAGCTAGTTCTCAATTGATTGGTTTTTCTATCTAAGATGACCTGAGGTCTCGCCTTTATATAGGAGGTCGAGGCCCTGGGTTACACGAGTCCTATGCCGACTCTTACAACATACTCAATCCTGTCTCTAAGCCGCCTTGCCATCTTGGGCAAGCCGTCTCTGGGCGGGTTAACCACCTGGGTCTTCATACCATCTTTTGTCTGGGCCTTCATCTTGGCTCATCTTGGTAAGCCGTCGTATATCCACGCCCACGTCTTTCGGCCCACCTCACTGGTCTTGATTATGAGCCGCCAGGTATGACCCAGCCCCACCTGGGCGAGTCTTACAATGGGGTTATATCCCCAATACACGGGATCTTGTATTACGGAATGAGTAAAGAGACTTACCGATAACGATATTGAATTAGGTATGGAGAAACCGACAATCGAATCTCGGGCAACTAACATACCGAAGAACAAAGGGAACAACATACAGGATTAACTGAATCCTTGACATAGAGGTTCAACCGATAAAGATCTTCGTAGAATATGTAGGAACCAATATGGGCATCCAGGTCCCGCTATTGGTTATTGATCGTAGAGGTGTCTCGGTCATGTCTACATAGTTCTCAGATCCGCAGGGTCAGCACACTTAACGTTCGGTGACATTTTCGGTAGTATTGAGTTATGTATGGTGGTGATCGAAGGTTGTTCGGGGTCCCGGATGAGATCCCAGATGTCACTAGGAGCTAAAAAATGGTCCGGAGGTAAAGATTGATATATAGGAAGTCCTGTTTTGGTCACCGAAAAAGTTTTGGGTATTTCCGGTAGTGTACCTAGGTGTCGGGAGGGTTTCGGGGGTCCATCGGGAAGGGCCATCCACTCCGGGGGCCACATGGGCCTTAGGGGTGGCGCACCAGATATTAGTGGGCTGGGAAAGCCATCCCATAAGGGCCCATGCGAAGAACAGGAAAGGAGGGCAAGTGGGGAGTCCTCCCACGACTCCACCTCCCTTGTGGGAGGAGGAATCCGAGTGGGGGGGGGACTCCTCCCCCCTGGTTCGGCCGACCCTAGGGGAAACCCTAGGGCGCTAGCCCCTCCCCTCCCTCCTATATATATTGGAGGGGAGAGGGGCCAGCCGGACCCCAGGCCACAGTGCAACCCTCTCTCCCCCTACTAGATCGTCTCCTCATCTAGTTTTCGGTGGTGCTTAGGGCAAAACCCTGCCGGAACAGCTCCACCACCATCGTCGTTGTGTCGTCGCGCTGCCAGAGTTCTCATCTACCTCTCCGCTCCCTCTTGCTAGATCAAGAAGGCAAAGATCTTCATCAAACTGTACCTGTGCTAAACGCGAAGGTGTTGTCCGTTCGGCGCTAGATCGGGACGGATCGTGATCGGATCGCGGGACGGCTAGCGATTTTTTGGATCACGAAGATATTCGACTACATCAACCGCATTTCTTAACGCTTCCCTCTTAGCAATCTACAAGGGTATGTAGAATTGTAGAACCACTCTCCGTCTCGTAGATGCTCATCGCCATGGATAGATCTTGCATGTGTGTAGGATTTTTTTTGTTTCCCATGCAACGTTACCCTCCAGTGGTATCAGAGCTAGGTCTATGCGTAGATGAGATCACGAGTAGAACACAATGGAGTTTGTGGGCGTTGATGCTTAGATTGCTTCCTCCCTTGGTCTTTTCTTGATTCAGCGGTATTGTGGGATGAAGCGGCCCGGACCAACCTTACTCATTCATGTACAAGAGACCGGTTCCATCGACTGACATGTGACTTTGTTGTATAAAGATGGCTGGTGGGTGTCTGTTTCTCTTACTTTAGTTGGATCAGATTCGACAAAGACAGTCCTTGAGAAGGTTGAATAGCAATTTGTGTATCACCATTGTCGTTTTGCGTAGGTAAGAATCCTTCTTGCTAGATACCCGTAGCAGCCACGTAAAACATACAACAACAATTAGAGGACGTCTAACTTGTTTTTGCAGAGTATGTTGTGATATGATACGGACAATTACATGATGAGATATATGTGATGTATGAGATGACTATGTTTTCTATAGAATATCATGACTTGCATGTCGATGAGTACGACAACCAATAGGAGCCATAGGGTTGTCTTTAATTATTGTATGACCTGCGTGTCAATCATTAAGCGATGTGTAATGCTATACTTTATTGCTAAGCAGTAGCAATAGTAGTAAAATCATGGTGGGCATGACAAACCCGATGACGACACAATGATGGAGATCATGATGATGCGGATCATGGTGTTATGCCAGTGATGATGGAGATCATGCTAGTGCTTTGGAGAGGGAGATCAAAAGCACAAGTTCATGGCCATATCATGTCATTTGTGATTTGCATGTGATGTTAATCCTTTTATGCATATTATTTTTCTTAGGTAAGGTGATCCCTCAGTAAAATTTCAAGATAAAATTGTGTTCTCCCCGAGTGTGCACTGTTGGGAAAGTTCGTCATTTCGAAGCACCACATGATGATCGGGTATGATAGACTCTATGTTCACATACAATGGATGCAAGCCAGTGTTGCATGTGCGGAACACTCGGGTTAAACTTTAGGAGCCTAGCATGTATAGACATGGCCTCGGAACACAAGAGACTGAAAGTTTGAACATGAGTCATATAGTATATATGATCAACAAGGAGATGTTCACCACTGAAACTACCTCATCTCACGTGATGATCGAACTTGGGTTGGTGAATTTGGATCATGTATCACTCGGATGACCGAAGGGATGTCAATTTGAGTGGGAGTTTTAAGTAATATGGTTAAGTAAACTCATTATCTTGAACAATAGTGTGAGTAACCTTTGCAAGTTTATGTTGTATATCAATGGCTCGCGCAGTACTTCCCCTGAATTTTAATGCGTTCCAAGAGAAAGCCAAGTTGATAGATGATGGAAGTAACTTTGTATACTAGGCCCGTAATTTGAGGATTATCCTCACGACTTCCCAAAAGGCTTATGTCCTTGATGCA
Organism: Hordeum marinum; assembly: GCA_022496015.1. NCBI lineage: Eukaryota > Viridiplantae > Streptophyta > Magnoliopsida > Poales > Poaceae > Hordeum > Hordeum marinum. The sequence continues at coordinate 191,781,292 of CM039676.1, read as the reverse complement.
CCACTCGGTGAAGCACCCGCTCTAGTGTAGTCCGAAGACGTTGTGAACACCTGGGAGGCACGTTCTGGAGATTACTCAATAGTTCAATGTGCAATGTTGTATGGCTTAGAACCGGGACTTCAAAGACATTGTGAACGTCATGGAGCACATGAGATGTTCTAGGAGTTGGAGTTTATCTTTGAGAAGAATTCTCGGATCGAGAGGTATGAGACCTTCGATAAGTTCCATTCTGATAAGATGGAGGAGAACGGGTCTGTTAGTGAACATATACTCAGAATGTCTAGGTATTCGAACCGTTTGGCTGAGTTAGGGATGCCCCTTCCACCTGAGGTGATCACTGACAGAGTTCTTCAATCATTGCCACCTATCTACAAGAGCTTCGTGATGAACTATAACATGCAAGGGAGGAACAAGTCAGTCATGGAGTTGTTTGCAATGTTGAAAGTCTCTAAGTCTGAAATCCAGAAGGAGCATCAAGTGTTGATGGTCAATGAAACCACTAGTTTCAAGAAGAATGGCAAGGGCAAGAAGGTTAAGTCCAAGAAGAGTGGCAAATAAGTTGCCCCTCCCTTGAAGAAACCCAAGGATGGGACCAAGCTAGAAACTGAGTGCTTTCATTGCAAGGGAACTGGTCACTGGAAGTGGAGCTGCCCCAAGTGTCTAGCCGACAAAAAGGGAACCAATACCAAACAAGGTATATATGATATACATGTTATTGATGTGTACCTTATCACCTCTCATTGTTGTGCGTGAGTATTTGATACCGGTTCGGTTGCTCACATTTGCAACTCAAATAAGGTGCTACAGAATGGAGGGAGGCTGGCTAAGGACGAAGTGACAATGCGCATGGGAAATAGTTCCAAGGTTGATGTGATAGTTGTCAACACACTCGCTCTTCGATTACCATCGGTATTAGTGATGAACCTGAATAATTATTATTTAGTGCCTGCGTTAAGCATGAACATTATATCTAGATCTTGTTTATTGCGAGACGGTTACTCATTTAAATCAGAGAATAATGGTTGTTATATTTATATATGTAATATCTTTTATGGTCATGCACCTAATGTGAGGGGCTTATTCTTATTGAATCTCGATAGTGATAATACACATGTTCATAACATTGATGCCAAAAGATGTAGAGTTGATAATGATAGTACCACTTTCTTGTGGCACTACCACTTATGTCATATTGGTGTAAAACGCATGGAGAAGCTCCATGTTGATGGACTTTTGGAGCCACTTGATTTTGAATCAGTTGACACATGTGAAACCATGCCTCATGGGCAAGATGACTAAGACCCCGTTCTCTAGAACAATGGAACAGGCAACTGACTTGTTGAAAATCATACATACTGATGTGTGTGGTCCGATGAGCATTGAGGCGCGCAGTGGATATCGTTACTTTCTCACCTTCACTGATGACTTAAGTAGATATGGGTATATTTACTTAATGAAACACAAATCTTAAACGATTGAAAAGTTCAAGCAATTTCAGAGTGAAGTTTAGAATCGTCGCAACAAGTAGATTAAATTCCTATGATCTGATCGAGGAGGAGAATATCTAAGTTATGAGTTTGGTAGTCACTTAAGACAATGTGGAATTATTTCACAATTGACACCGTGTGGAACACCACACCGCAATGGTGTGTCTGAACATTGTAATCGAACCTTATTGGATGTGGTGCGTTCTATGATGTCTCTTGCTAATTTTCCACTATGGTTTTGGTGTTATGCATTAGAGACAACTGCATTCACTTTAAATAGGGCACCATCGAAATCCGTTGAGACGATGCCATATGAATTGTGGTTTGGCAAGAAACCAAAGTTGTCATTTCTTAAAGTTTGGGGATGTGATGCTTATGTCAAATAGATTCAGGCAGAAAAGCGGGAACCCAAAGCAGAGAAATGCATCTTTATAAGATACCCAAAGGAGACGGTTGGGTATACCTTCTATCTCAGATCCGAAGGCAAAGTATTTGTCGCTAAACGGGTCATTTCTTGAGAAAGAGTTTCTCTCAAAAGAGTTGAGTGGGAGGAAGATAGAACTTGATGAGGTGATTGAACCTTTGTTTCAACCAGAGAGTAGTGCAGCACAGAAGATGTTTCTGTGGAGACTGCATCAGTTGAGGAGGAACTTAATGATGGTGATCGTGAAGCTTTGGATCAAGTTACTATCAAACCTCGTAGGTCGACAAGGACGTGTACCGCTCCTGAGTGGTACGACAACCCTATCTTAGAGGTCATGTTGTTGGACAACGATGAACCTACGAGCTATGGAGAAGCGATGATGGGCCCGGATTCCAACAAATGGTTAGAGGCCATGAAATCTGAGATGGGACCCACGTATGAAAACAAAGTATGAACTTTGGAAGTATTACCTAAAGGGCGAAAGGTCATTAAGAACAAATCGATCTTTAAGAAGATGACGGACGCGGACGGTAATATCACCGTCTATAAAGCTCGACTTGTGGCAAAGAGTTTTTCACAAGTTCAAGGAGTTGATCATGATGAGACCTTCTCACCTGTAGCGATGCTTAAGTCCGTCAGAATCATGTTAGCAATAGCTGATTTTTTGATTATGAAATTTAGCAGATGGATGTCAACACATCGTTCCTTAACGGTTTCCTTAAGGAAGAGTTCTATATGATGCAACTAGAAGGTTTTGTCAATCCAGAGAATGCTGACAAAGTTTGCAAACTCCAGCGATCCATTTATGGACTAGTGCAAGCATCTCGGAGTTGGAATCTTCGCTTTGATGAGGTGATCAAAGTGTTCGGGTTTATACAAGTTTACGGAGAAGCTTGTATTTACAAGAAAGTGAGTGGGAGATCTATAGCATTACTAATATTATATGTGAATTACATATTGCTGATTGGTAACAATATACAAATGTTGGAAAGTGTGAAGGAATATTTGAACAAGAGTTATTCAATGAAGGACCTAGGAGAAGCTACTTTCATATTGGGAATCAATATCTATAGAGATAGATCGAGACGCTTAATAGGACTTTCATAGAGCACATACCTTGACAAAGTTTTGAAGAGTTCAAAATGGATCAGTCCAAGAAGGGGTTCTTGCCTGTATTGCAAGGTGTGAAGTTGAGTAAGACTCAATGCCCAGTGACTACAGAGGATAGAGAGAGGATGAGTGTCATCCCCTATGCTTCAACCATAGTCTCTATCATGTATGAAATGTTGTGCTCAAGACCTGATGTCAACCTTGCCATAAGTATGGCCGAAAGGTTTCAAAGTGATCTAGGAATGGAACACTGGACGTTGGTCAACAATATCCTTAAGTAGGTGAAAAGGGCTAAGGAAATGTTTCTCAGTTATGGAGGTGATCAAGAACTCATCGTAAAGGGTTACATCAATGCAAGTTTTGACACTAATCCGGATGACTCTAAGTCTCAAACCGGATATGTATTCATTCTTAATGGGGAAGCGGTAAGCTGGTGCAGTTCCAAGGAGAGCGCGGTAGATGATTCTACATGCGAAGCGGAGTACATCGCTGCCTCAGAGGTGGCGAAGGAAGGTGTCTGGATGAAGGAGTTCATGACAGATCTTGGAGTAGTGCCTAGTGCAATGAACCCAATGACTCTGTTCTGTGACAACACTGGTGGCATTGTTGTGGCCAAGGAACCAAAGTTTCACAAGAGGACCAAACACATAAAGAGACACTTCAATTCCATCCGCGATTACATCAAAGAGGAGGACATAAATATTTGCAAAGTGCACATGGATCTAAATGTCACAAACCCGTTGACTAAACCTCTTCCAAGGGCTAAACATGATCAACACCAGAACTGTATGGGTGTTAGATTCATTACAATGTAAATCACATAGTGATGTGAGCTAGATTATTGACTCTAGTGCAAGTGGGAGACTGTTGGAAATATGCCCTAGAGGCAATAATAAAGTGGTTATTATTATATTTCTTTGTTCATGATAATCGTTTATTATCCATGCTATAATTGTATTGATTGGAAACACAAATACAAGTGTGTTTACATAGACAACACCGAGTTCCTAGTATGCCTTTAGTAGACTAGCTCATTGATCAAAGATTATCAAGGTTTCCTAGCCATAAACATGAGATGTCATTTGATAATGGGATCACATCATTGGGAGAATGATGTGATGGACAAGACCCGAACTATGAACATAGCATATGGTCGTGTCAGTTTATTGCTATTGTTTTCTGCATGTCAAGTATCTGTTCCTATGACCATGAGATCATGTAACCCACTGACAATGGAGGAGTACCTTGTGTGTATCAAACATCGCAACATAACTGGGTGACTATAAAGGTGCTCTACATGTATCTCCGAGGGTGTCTGTTGGGTTGGCATGGATCAAGACTGGGATTTGTTACTCCGTGCGATGGAGAGGTATCTCAGGGTCCACTCGCTAATACAACATCACAATGAGTCTTGCAAGAAAAGTGACTAAAGAGTTATCCATGGGACCTTTTATTACGGAACGAGTAAAGAGACTTGCCGATAACGAGATTGAACTAGGTATGGAGATACCTACGATCGAATCTCGGGCAAGTAACATACCGAAGAACAAAGGGATTAACTGAATCCTTGACATAGAGGTTCAACTGATAAAGATCTTCATGGAATATGTAGGAACCAATATGGGCATCTAGGTCCCGCTATTGGTTACTGACCGTAGATGTGTCTCGTTCATGTCTACATAGTTCTCGAACCCGCAAGGTGTGCACACTTAACGTTCAGTGACGTTTTCGGTAGTACTGAGTTATGTATGGTGGTGACCTAAGGTTGTTCGGAGTCCCAGAAAAGAGCCCGGACATCACGAGTAGTCTGGATGTAAAGATTGATATATAGGAAATCCCATTTTGGTCACTTGAAAAGTATCTGGTATTTCCGGTAGTGTATCGGGGGTGCCGGGAGGATTTTGGGGTTCCATCGGGAGGGGCCAACCACTCCGGAGGGCCACATGGGCCTGAGGGGTGGAGCACCAGAACTTCGTGAGCTGGGCAAGCCAGCCCCTAACGGCTCATGCGAAGAGGAGGAAAGGAGGGCAAGTGGGGAGTCCTTCCAAGACTCCACCTCCCTTGTGGGAGGAGGAATCCGAGTGGGGGGAGGCCTCCTCCCCCATGGTTCGGCCGACCCTAGGGGAAACCCTAGGGTGCCAGCCCCTCCCCTCTGTCCTATATATATTGTAGGGGAGAGGGGGCAGCTGGACCCCAAGCCACGGTGCAGCCCTCCCGTGCGCGCTCACTGCCAGAGTCTTCCCCCGTCAATGAGAATAAACCCCACCGTTGCCGCCGTAGTGAAATCTTCACCGGGTTAGGGTAAGATTTCGGACCCTCATCCGCTCCAAGCCCCGATTCATGCGCATTAGTATGAGTTCCACCTCATGCAACCAATTGCAATGTTCCTATCCATGAGAAAACTCTGTTAGACTAGTCGAATGGAAATTTTTAGGTTTAGAGTTCCGCCCTATGCGTCTCGGTGTCACCGAGTGCAAATGAGTCCGTACCACCTATTCGCGTTATCGCTTTTGAGAAAATTCTCAGTGAGACCAAGTTACCTTTCTCAGTGAAACCGAAAAGGTGACCAAGTTTCTATTAAGGAGAATGTCAGTCTCGGAGGCTCTGAAAACTAAATCTCGATGGAACCAAAACCCACATAGCAGAATTGTGAAACTAAGATTTTTAGCTTAATTTTTTGTAAAATATATATGTTTTGTGATGCTTATCCCCTCCACTCTTCTACACCTATTAATAGGTTCAGTTTGACAGTTCAACATGTTTGGATCAGATGATATTTAAAACAATTTCAGAGAGCAGAGCATAGAAAGTGATGCATGCACTAGCTCAGAGGCTAGCTATTTACAAGACCCTGGCACCCCCAGTTCTCATGGTTTGCCCAAGGCAGCTGCAAGGGCCAGGGAATGCTCAACTCAGATGAGGAGGATGCAGATTTCATCCCAGATGATGCTATTTCCAAGAGGAAGACAATAAGGAAGGAGTATGCTATCTCAGAGGCAACAAGAGCTACTGAATCTACCCAAGGAGGTAAATCTCTCAGGATTGGAACTTCAAACACCTTCCATAGCTAAGCCATCTGTTCCGCAGAAGCTAGCTGCCACCAAGCCCAAGAAGACCACCAGATACATCCCTCTAGCTGAGAAGAACAAGGGTTCTACCTCCATGGAAGAAGAAGAAGATGTTGCTGTTTTGAGGAAGCTGAGACATCATCTGCCTGAACACAATGATGATCATCTAGTGGCAAAGGATATGAAGAAGAGGAATGATCAAGGGCCCAGGAAATGCAGAAGAGCTGATCCATATGCTATCCGTAGAAGGACTGCTGTTGATGCTAGCTTCCATACTAAGGAGCAACAAGATTTTTATGAGACTGTCTTGGTCTACAAGAGTCCAGCTATCAATGACATGAGATAAACTGACTTGAAATTCATCAAGGAGAATGAAGACCGCTTCCCTCATGTGCTAGAGAAATTCAAGGCCATTGATATTGATACTTTTGTTAGCAGAGAGACGACAACATGGAACGATGAGATGATCATGCAATTCTATTCAACAGCTCACTTCTATCCTGATGGAAAGATTGTATGGATGACTGAAGGCACCAGGTACCAGTCTACTGTTGATGAATGACCTACCATCTTAGGAGACCCAGAATGTCAAGAAGGAGATCTTGATGTATATGCTGAAGCAAATATGAACCACAACACTATGGCCAACATGTATAACCATATCTCCATAACATATGTGAAAACACACAAGCTTGTCTATGTCTACTTCTTGCAAGCAAGACTACCCACCACCAACACTATTATGAGGTACACCTTTATGCCCAAATCAGGTGATGACAAGATGATTAGGGGTCCTCCATCGACATGCTGCACCATGTAAACAACCACACCAAGTTCAGGGTGCTGGATTTGATTGTGGAAACAATCAAGAGGACTGCTGATGACCAGAAGAGATATTATGGATATGCTCCATATATTAAGATGCTTATCAACTCCAAAGTTGTAAAGAGCCAATATCAACTTGATCGTCCACACCTACGACTGCAGCAAGATTTTGAGGATAACATTGTAGTGATGGATGCTAGTCATCCCACTTCAGCTACAACACAGGATGAGGCCCAGGTAGAGCCTGCTAGAGCCACTAGTGCTCAAATTCCAAGAATGAAGAGAGAACAAATGTCCTATCTTATTAGCACTATCCAATGGATAGAGAATAATGTGACTGAGATCCTCAATAACCAAGAGAGTCTTGAGAGGATAGTCGAGACGAAGTTTCAAAACTTGGACAACAAGGTGACTGAGTTGACCACCATTGTCAACACTCTTAAGAAGGAAGTGGATGCAGTGCCTAGCCCCAACTCCAACTCCAGTGATGATGATGATAGTCCTTCTCTCCAACCTCACACTCAATTTAGGACACATGCCAGATCTTTTTGACGCGCCAGCTCCAAAGATGAGACCATCTTCATCAACACCTGCATTAGCTCCCTCAAAACCTGCAACGTCTACTCCACCACCTTAGAGGACTTCAGCTGAAGCATTCATGGGCGCTACTCTTTCGAATCCTTCTACGGCCATAGGAGGAGATAGAGCCTAGAGCGATACTTAGCTGTATACCTTTGAACTTATTTGTAACTTGTTGCTAAAGGGGGATAAGTGTATAGATGATAGGTCTTTGAGAGAGAGCTTTTTGCATTTTGTTTATTCTCTCGCTTCAAAAACATTTGGTTTATCGTTTGTTTGTCTTAAACTTCGTCGTGTTTGATCATACACTTTGTTTGATGCTACTATTTCCTATCTTTGAGATATCTATGTGATGATCATTCACTATTTTAGGTGTTATGTGCATTGTAATTCATTCATATCATTTATGTATGCGTCATGGAAGAGTGACCCATGATCCTAATCGATTATGCATTTGCATTCAAACGCAAATTTTAAAATGGTGCACAAATTTTCGGGGAGCTCTTTCTTTATCACATATTTCTGAAAGGGACGATGCTATTCATTGTTTTATACCTATCAAAGCTTTGATCTATATGTTGTCATGAATTACCAAAAATGGGGAGATTAAAAGCACAACTTCTTTGTAGGTGGTTTTGGTAGTTAATAACAACATATATTTCATCGGACTAATGATTCTACCAAGTGTATTTCAGGAAAAGTTCAATGAATGGATTGGCAAAGGATTGTGAGAAGATCCCCTAGATGAAAGGAACATCCATTGGCAACAAGCTTCAAGACCCTACATTTTGTATTTCATGAGAAATCGCTTTTGAGTCCATAGGAAAGACAATACTATTAAAAAGGGATGAGGTATCTATGATGATCTGGTTGCTCAAGTGCTTGTAGTTAGCCACCAAAAATACACATGAAATTCTCCCACAGAATATTCTGTCCAAACCACAAAATTCAATTTCAGTGCCACCAAGTTTTCCAAATCGGCCCTACTGAGTTTCACCCTAGATAGATCCTAAGCCAAACCCTAAGGTCTCGAAGACACCAACTTCCATTTCGGTATCCAAAATCAGTGACCAACTTTCTGTTGTCCAATTTCTAAAAAAATCAGAATTTTCGAGTTTCAGGAATCGGTGACACCGAGTTTTGGTAACTACCTAGGTCAGCCAATTCGGTCACACCGAGATTTTTATATGGTCTCACCGAAACACCAAAGGTTGCCACATTTTGCACTAGTCGGTGCAACCGAGTTTTTGCTTCGGTTTCGGCAAGCTAGGAAATAACGTTGTAATTGTTAGATTTTTGGAGATGCCTATATATACACCACCACCTGCCTCTCACTCATAGTGGAAGCACTCAGAACATCCGAACACTTGCCATATCCATTTTTCTGAGAGAGAGAGCCACCTATTGATGTGTTGAGATCATGATATTCCATTCCTACCATATGAATCTCGATTTCTAGCCTCCCCAAGTTGCTTTCCATCCAATCAATCTCTTCTACCAAGCCAAATCTATAAGAGAGTGATTGTGTGTTGAGGAGACTATGTTTTGAAGCGCAAGAGCAAAGAGTTCATCATTGTTACCCCATTTATTACCTTTTGGAGAGTGGTGTCTCCTAGATTGGTTAGGTGTCGCTTGGGAGCCTCCGTCTTTGTGTGTGGAGCTGAACCAAGAAGTTTGTATGGGCAAGGACATCTCCTACTTCGTGAAGATATACCTCGAGTGAGTCTAGTCTTCGTGGATGCAAGCCATGATGGAATAGAGGAGGTTGCTACTTTGTGGACCCTTATGGGTGGAGCCCTTCATGGACTCTCACGACCACTACCCTCTGTGGATTGAATTCTCCATCAAGATAGACGTACGATAGCACCACCTATCGGAACCACCGGAAAAAATCTTCGTGTGCCCCATTGCGTTTGATCCTCCTATCGTGTGCCTCTACTTATATGTGCATGTCTTTACTTTCCGCTGCAATACTCTTAGACTTGCATGTGTAGGGTGTTCTTGACTTGTTATAAATTCATAAACTTGCCTACAACTAAACTCGGGAAAATGCTAGATTTTCATTTGGTCAAGTAGTCTAATCACCCACCCTCTAGACATACTTCAGATCTTACAATTATGCTCTCTACATTGCCATCATAAGATTTTGTATGTGTAGCTATAGGTTTGGGCTAGATCATATGTTTATATACGAACATTACACGTATATGTGCCGGTAAATTGGCTGAGATTAAATTCAGATGTTCTTGTCGTTTTCCCTTATAACAAAAAAAATTGTAATGATATAGTGAGATTTTCTTAAAAAGATCTAGCTTGTTGCGATCCATTTATGTTGCTTTTGAGTATGCTGATCGTCTGATTGGATGTCACTCTAGTTAAGAAAGATAACTTTTGCGAGCAAATGGCTTGTAGATTTGATATACACGGGCTCACGCATTTAACAAAGTTTAGTATGGGGCTCAAGAGTTTTAATGAACTCTCGCGTTTTATACAGCCTGCATGTTAAACTAACTGCATTGAGCAATCATGCATAATGATTTTGTAGGTAATTAAATTTGACTACTTAACCATAGTAGCCATTGTAATTAGCAAAAACAATTAGATGGGTCTAACTTGTTTTTGTGGAGTATGCATGGTATGTGGTATACCCCTTGTGCGATGTCATATGTTTGTATGAGATGCAATATGATTTCAATATATTATTTCATGAGATGTCTGACTTGAGTATGGCATGTGTGTCCAATCATGTAATGCACTTATATAGAGATAGAAACATTAATACTTCAAGGATATGATGGTGAAAATTTATGCGGGGAAGGGCCTCAAAGCAAAATTTGTATAAAAGGAGTCCTCACGGAAAGGTAGAAAAGTTCCGCCACAATAGCAAAAACATGTCGACACAACTGAGTATTTTAAACTGCTAGCAGCTTGGTGTTCTTTGCTGAAAAATTATTGCCATGGCATAGTTTTCAAAACGTCTCACATGATATGGTTTTTGAAACTGCTACCATGACAACAGTTGCTGAAAAATGTCTGCCACGATAGAGTTTAAAAAAATTATGCTAAAAAAATGTTGTCATGGAATCATGACAGAGGTTTCAACTGTTGTCACAGAATTAAGAATGGCTGCCATGGCGGACTTTTTCTAAAAACCATTGCACAAAGATGGCGCAGGCTTCTCAAACAAAAGGGGCTATGCCATATCACTAAATTATGAATTGCATGTGATGCTTTTCCCTTTTTATTACCTTGTTTAATGTGCGGTAGAAGTGTTTATAGGGTGAAAATTTGAGTCAATGTTCATCCGAGTGTATCACTGTCTAGAATACATGTCACTTAGAGGTGCAATATGTCACATTGGTACGACATAGTTGCCGTGTATGAGGCAGGCCCGATTCTTCGTGCCTCAAGAACATATGTTTTCTTGGCAACCTTAGCAAGAACTTTTTGAGTGTGGAACACTTCCATTGAAACATAAACATGAGTCAAATATATATGTGATTAGCAAGTTGCTCTATCAATCATTGTTGCATCATCAGTCATGTCGCACAATGCGTAGTAATTGAGATGAGGATCTTGAAGCACTATTAATCAACTATGAAGGATGTTGGTTTTACTCGGAGCACACTCTAGTTTAATTTACTAGAGGTGCAATTAATTGTGAACAATGTCACTTATTTTTTCATATTTTGTCATATATAAAAATGACCCATATATACATGTTTAACTTATCCCTGATGCTAGGAAGAGAAGTTAACTGCATCTAGCAGTAATTACATGGACTAGGTCTGTAGCCTGGGGATTGTCCACATCGGTGCTATGAAAGAATATATGTTCAATAATCAGCTATTCCAAACGCTCCACACGACAGCGCCATAGAGATGATAGAAGTGTCCATCAGACCAAAAGTGATGTCTCCATATTAGTGCGGTGGATGATGCTTTGTTCTAGGTAACCCAAGATCCAAAAAAGTTTCGAGAACCATACCACTTTAAATATGATCATGGAGCAAAAAAATGTTCCATCATCAGGAAATGTCAAATCGTTATGAGATAACTAGGGCCATGTTTAATTGCAAGCTGGCAGAAGAAAATTGAGTAAGCCAACATGTGCTCAAGTTAGTTGCATACTGCCAAAGGTTGGTATCCCTCGGGTTGACAATCCCCACCACACTGGGTATTGATCTGTTACTTGCTTAACTCTCCCCATCTTGCAACAAGTTTTATCCTGAATTACAACATGAACGAGATGGATGATGCCCATTGAGATCCGGTTTGGATAGCACTGGTTCCCAGCCTTTTCCCCAAGGAGTGACCCTAAGTTATTGAATTTATGAGAGCGTGTGCACTACGAAAAAGGTTTTGACAAGTCTTTCTCAATGAATTAACTTCCACTTTTAACCGAACCATTAACAACCTTAGGGGCGTAAACACTAGTATTAAAAAGGCATGAGTTGAGGTCTTACTTTCACAAACTTACATTTGAGCTCGGGATCTCAATGATATTAATTTGTTCTCTAGAAGACAATTGTTATGATGTGCTTGCGACGTGAAGATGTGGGTATGTGTTCAAAATGTTCTTTGCCCGGTGCCTGGCCTGCGTCAAGAGTCAATTGTCCAATCGATGGCCCTTACCGTCGTGCAGTGTTACCTTGGTTATTAAGAAGAAATATTCAGACAAAAGCATTGGGTGTTTCATAAGTACACTTCACTCCTCCCCAATGAATTTCTTTTGTCTACCGTGCTAAACCTTTCTCTCATTGATTTTCGGGATAGTGTTCCATGACCTCCTCACTCTTTACCTTCTTCTTGACCAATCTACGTGATCCTGAGTACATGCAGGGCCTTAAATCGTGAACAAGACAAGAGAAAATTCCATTGCAAATGGGCACGGGTTGCAAGGCCATGCCTCAACTCATTGCCTTAACATATTACTCAAATATGGCGATTGTTTTCTATATCAATTATTTTAAAATAATAGTAGCTCAATCGCATGTGTGGCCGCTTGATAGACTAAACAAGACTTGCACGAATTGGGTGAGTCTGGCTCATTTTCATGAAAGGGAATGCGGTCTGGTCAGGGTTCATAGTTTTTATTTCATCGGTGTGAGTAATGGGAGGGCCATGGACTCTTTGGTTTTGTCCATTTCTCTCATGAACGCGACAATTTTTTGTCACCCTTTTCTTTTCACCCTTTTTCTTTTTCTTCTTTTTTGATGAAAAAGAGAAGAGTGAGAGAAATGAGATGAAAGTGCTCGGCCTTTTCAATTATATTTTTCTATTTTTTGTTTTTTATAATTTTTTTACTACTCATACACGTTGTCTTTCATGTGTAACTGCACGCACCATCACAATATGTGCAGTCACAATAGTAATAATGGAAACACAAATGTTCTAGGGTCCAGCCAATTTTATTTATATTTATAGTTTTTTCAAAATACATACCATTTTTATAGAAAGTGTATTATGATACGCCTAAGCAATTTTATATTCATACAAATTTTTGTGTAATTTTACGTTGTCTTTTATATGTTTTTCGTGTTCATGTTCTATTTTATTTTTGTTCTTGTCTTTTTCCGACCGTGCGTAAACAACTTATTAAAGAAAGACCGCTATTTAATTTTTGGACGGGCTGAAACTATAGGATTTCAAGGCAATGATGTCTACGCAACTTTATTTTTATAAACTTCGTTGTGCTTCAAACAAATAGTTTTTTAGGACATCAAATTTCCCTCAAGTGGATGACATATGATTTAGGATGAAGGTGTTCTCCCTAAAAACACCTGCAATGAAATAGAAATGGTCTCTCGTGTCCCCAACATATCCAATACAACTGTCAATTCTATATATGCACTAATTCGGTGAAGAAATGATCATAGATGTGTGATATTGATGGTAGAAATAGCATTTTATAATCTAAAAAATAAAAATATTGAGGTATCAAATAATAAAGGTGAGTAAAACAATGTCTTCATGCTTGAATCTAAGGTCTAGGGTTCATACATTTGCTAGTGCGAATTGTCAACATAATTAAGATAGTTAAACATCATGATAATCACTCAAAAGTGTAGTAAAGAAACACCCCCAAAGTTTCCATTTTTATTGGACAAAGTAGGATGAAATCACATATATATGCTTAACATCAAACCACCTCAAATTGATATCTCCATTCTTAATCTATTGAACCACCCATATTATAGCCACATTCAGTCCCAGAAATTGTACTACGGCAACATCATATGATACTTATCGGTCAACCTTTATGCATAGAGTATCCTAATATTACTATGGGTATCTGCAAATTAATTACTAGACATGCATCATGTAAATTATTCAATGCAACATAACGAAACTTCAAAGAGTAAGACTAACGTCATCACAAAAATAATAAAGGGGTATGAAAACCATCAGATCCAACTATATATTAATAAAGGAGTTAAATATAGTGGATGTGGCTCAATTTGTCATGCATGGTGAGTTTACACCCTAAATTTGCAAAATACATGAAACCGGTGCTTGAACTTGTTCAAGCGTGCAAATATGGTGCCTCCATCCATATTCGGACATACGTGTAGCCCACATGGTGTGCCAGCATCCCACTTGTGAGTAGATGAGAGCTGGGATGGCGCTAGGTGGCCCGAGTGCAAGATTGTCTTGTACACACCCCCTCATATTTTATTTAATTACCTTGTAATACCTAATTAGAAATTACAAAGACAGAAAATGCATGATATAGCTTGATTCCTCATTAGCACGGATTGCATTGTACGCAAAGGTCGTCCACCACGCCATACACTCCTCAATGCATATTTTTAAGAGAAAATGCATCAGCCCGACTTTATAAATAAAGTCACCAGGCAGCGTACACAATCACGGGAGAACAAAATGGAACAGTGCAGACGGGAAGGTCACAACAGTACTGTAGCACAAGGCGCCCAGGCCCAAAAGAATGACACGCATGCCAAAAGGCAAGGAGAAAGACATAATAAGCGCTCCAAAGGGGACCACCAATTCCTCTACCTTCCTGTCTCATGTTACCCAAGGGAGATAGCTGAAGCCCGAACCTTGGAAGACATCAAGTCGAAAGCATCGTGGTTGGCCTCTTTAGTCAATAATCTCCATAGCTGCAAGAACATGCACGATTTAAAGAAATAATCAGCAGGTTTAGCAGGCAAAATATGCTCAATGGTAAATTTGTTCCTAGTGGTCGATAGAGCCCAACAGATAGCGGCAAAGCTGACCCAAATACACGCTTGGTGACCCCATCAAGGTTAGTGGCAAGATTCCTAATATCCGCAAAGGAGGAGGGGTCCCATGACGCACCAAGGCAAGACCTTATACAACACCAGACCAATTTGGCCTGGACACATTTAAAAAACATATGGTTCATGTCTTCTAGATCGCCACAAAGCCCACAACGATCAGAACCAGGTCTATTACTGATGACCCACAAGTATAGGGGATCTATAGTAGTACTTTCGATAAGTAAGAGTGTCGAACCCAATGAGGAGCAGAAGGAAATGACAAGTGGTTTCAGAAAAGTATTCTCTGTAAGCACTGAAATTATCGGTAACAAATAGTTTTGTTGTAAGATAATTGGTAATGAGTAACAAGTAACAAGTGTAGAAAAGATGCAGCAAGGTAGCCCAATCCTTTTTGTAGCAAAGGACAGGCCTAGACAAACTCTTATATAACGTGAAGTGCTCCCGAGGACATATGGGAATTTTCGTCAAGCTAGTTTTCATCATGCTCATTTGATGCACGTTCGTTACTTTGATAATTTGAAATGTGGGTGGACCGGTGCTTGGGTGCTTCCCTTACTTGGACAAACCTCCCACTTAAGATTACCCTCTCTCGCAAGCATCCGCAACTACAAAAGAAGAATTAAGATAAATCTAACCATAGCATGAAACATATGGATCCAAATCAGCCCCTTACGAAGCAACGCATAAACTAGGGTTTAAGCTTCTGTCACTCTAGCAACCCATCATCTACATATTACTTCCCAATGCCTTCCCCTAGGCCCAAATAATGGTGAAGTTTTATGTAGTCTACGTTCACATAACACCACTAGAGGAGAGGCAACATACATCTCATCAAAATATCTAACGAATACCAAATTCACATGATTAATTATAACAAGACTTATCCCATGTTCCCATGAACAAACGTAACTACTCACAAAGCGTGTTCATGTTCATAATCAGGGGAGTATTAATTGTCATAAAGGATCTGAACATATGATCTTCCACCAAGTAAACCAACTAACATCAACTACAAGGAGTAATCAACACTACTAGCAACCCACAGGTACCAATCTGAGATTTAGAGACAAAGATCAGATACAAGAGATGAACTAGGTTTGGAGAGGAGATGGTGATGATGAAGACGTTTATGGAGATTGACCCCCTCTCGATGAGAGGATCGTTGGTGATGACGATGGCTTCGATTTCCACCTCCGGGAGGGAAGTTTCCCCGATAGAATAGCTCCGCCGGAGCTCTAGATTGGTTCTGCCCAAGTTCCACCTCGAGACGGCGGCGCTTCGTCCCGAAATCTCTCTTCTGATTTTTTCCAGGTCAAAACCCTTCATATAGCAGAAGATGGGTGTCGAGGACCTGCCAGGTGGGTCACAAGCCACCTAGGCGCGACAAGGGGGATGGACGCGCCTCGCAGGCTTGTGACCTCCTGGTGGGCCCCCTCTGGTATTTGTTTCACCCAATTTTTTTTATATATTCCAAAACAATTCTCGTAACTTTTCAGGACTTTTGGAGTTGTGCAGAATAGGTCTCTCAGATTTGCTCCTTTCCCAGTCTAGAATTCTAGCTGCCGACATTCTCCCTCTTCATGTAAACCTTGTAAAATAAGAGAGAAAATGTATAAGTATTGTACCATAACGTGTAATAACTTCCCATAATGCAATAAATATCAATATAAAAGCATGATGCAAAATGGACATATCAACTCCCCAAGCTTAGACCTTGCTTGTCCTCAAGCGAAAGCCGAGATCGATAAATATGTCCACAAGTTTAGAGATAGAGGTGTGGATAAAATGAAATACGGACATGAGGGCATTATGATCATCTTTAGAACAACAATACTTATTTATATATAATTTCTTATGCTGGAGTAACAATTCATTCACAGGGTAAAGGTATGAACCAAGAACTGTGCTCTTAGTCATTGAAGCAATTTGCAATTTATCATAACATCGGAAAGAGTCAATATAAGAGCTTGTAAGGCAAATCCACATACTCAATCATCTATTGGTATTTCAAAATTGCTAACACTCACGCAGTACTCATGAGATCAAAGCTTCAATTGGACATAGAGAAAGACAGGGGCTTATTGTTCTGCCTCCCAACTACTCACCTCAAGGGTGATGTCAACAATAATAACTCATGATCACCAACCTCTGAGTGGATATATCTGTTTAGATCATTCCCCAACACATAATGCTTTCCAAGTGAAAAAGGAAAAATATAGGAAGTGGCGAATATCACCATGACTCTTGCATAAAGGTAAGTACTTATAAAGTAAATGTAACAGGTAGGCCCTTCGTAGAGGGAAGCAGAGGTTGTCATGCGCTTTTTATTTTTGGATGTGCAAACCCTTAATTCAAAGGAACGACATGTTGAATTTCCCTTTGTGACAGCAACCTTTATTATGCAGTCCGTCGCTTTTATTTCTTTACTATCACAAATTCGTACAACACTTATTTTCCTTTACAAGAAAAGATCATACATATTTAAGAGCAATTCTTATTTCTTTTTGCACCGATGACAACTTACTTGAAGGATCTTACTCAATCCATAAGTAGGTATGGTGGACTCTCATGGCAAAACTGGGTTGATGGTATATGGATGCACAAGTAGTATGTCTACTTGCTACGGAAGTTTTGGCTAATATGAGGTGGAAGCAAGCACTACATGTTGGAGGATCTATAACAATATAACTTTTGTTCGGAAATAAGCAAACATAACCCATTATGTTGTCTTCCTTGTCCAACATCAAACTCTTAGCATATAATATTTTAATGAGTGCTCACAATCATAAAAGATGTCCAAGATAATATATTTATATGTGAAACTCTCTTCCTTTATTACTTCCTTTTAATTTCCCCAATGACCAATCGCTATGTTTGTCAACTCCCAACAAATTTCAACCGACACACTTCTTATATGTGAAGTCATCACTCCCCATAAGATCATCACATATACTCTTTGCTTTTATTCTATTATTATTTTAATTCTTATTTAGTTTTCTCAAGATCATAGCAAGTAAGCAAAGACCTCACATCAAAACTACTATTTATTATTATAACTTTTGGACTCGCTTACACAAGAGGAACAAAAAGCAAAAACTCAATACTAGATTATACTAAAAATTTATTCTACTAGATCAAGATATAACCAAAAGGATAAAACTAAAAAAAATAAAAGGAAAAGGTGTCATGGTGATACGATACCGGGGCACCTCCCCCAAGCTTGGTGCAAGCCAAGGGGAGTGCCCATACCCATGTGTTTAGATGTCCTTCTTCGGAGCTGATGGTGGTGGAGTTGTTGATGAGGTTGGAAGCTTGTCTAGTTTCCCCTTAAGCATAAAGTTGTGTTCCCTCAGATTGTCTACTTCCCGCTCGAGCTTCAAACTCCTTTGACATAATTCTTCCTTGCTCTCCTTCAGAAAACAAGAAGGGATAAATAGAACCTTAGGTTTTCTCCTTGTGTTTGGGCGGCTTGATTTCCTGAACTCCACATGCATATCTCCTAGTTGAGGCCGGGGAGTCTCCTCTTCATCCGAGCTTTCTTCCCCATACTTGTCTTCTCGTTCCTCCTTCGAGAATAATCTGTAAGGATCTAGGTACCCATAGAGCTTGGGATTGACAAGATAATGCGATATATAGCTCTCCTCATCAGATTCTTGGGATGACATCTTGCTCTAAATCTGCCGCAGAAACAACTCAAAATGAAAACATGAGGTATTGTCATGATACGAAAGTCCAAGCCTTCGGGAGATTATCTAATGAAATTTTTGCCAACCCAAAGGAGTATACCACAAGAAAACGGAGTCCGTAGGGTGCACGAGGTGGTCACAAGCCACCTAGGCACGACCAGGGGTGGCCACGCCTAGCAAGCTTGTCACCTCCTCGTGCATCGTTTGGACTACTTAAATTTTTCCTAATTTATTAAATATTCCAAAACCGATAAAAATTGCTATTGGGAAGTTCTGGAGTTGGTTTGCTTACCGTACCACATACCTATTCCTTTTTGGAGTCTGAAACGTTCCGATAGTTCTCCCTAATATACTCCTCCGAAGTTATGGTATTGATAATATTGGTTTCAACATTTATGGGAGTACCTGATATATAATGTTCGATTCTTTCCCTGTTTGCCACCTTCGGATTCGTGCCCTCGGCGTAGTTGATCTTGATGGCACTGAAACGATATACTTCCTCGACAATGTAGGGCCCTTCCCATTTAGAGAGAAGTTTTCCTGCAAAAAATCTTAAACGAGAATTGTATAGCCAAACATGGTCACCTACATTGAATTCATGCTTTTTTATCCTTTTATCATGCCATCTCTTAACCTATTCTTTGAACAACTTGGCATTCTCATAGGCCTGGGTTCTCCATTCATCAAGTGAGATAATGTCAAATAACCTCTTCTCACCAGCAAGTTTGAAATCATAATTTTGCTCTTTGATTGCCCAGTAATCTTTATGCTCTAGTTCTAGAGGTAAGTGACATGCTTCACGATAAACCATTTTATACGGAGACATACCCATAGGGTTTTTATAAGCAGTTCTATAAGCCCATAATGCATCGTCAAGTTTCTTAGACCAATTCTTTCTAGATCTATTAACAGTCTTTTGCAAGATCAATTTAATTTCTCTATTGCTTAATTCTACTTGACCACTAGACTGAGGATGATAAGGAGATGCAATTCTATGATTATCGTCATAGTTAGCAAGCAATTTGTGGAAGGCACCATGAATAAAGCGTGAACCACCATCAGTCATTAAATATCTAGGGACTCCAAATCTAGGGAAAATAACTTCTTTCAACATTTTAATAGAGGTGTTATGATTAGCACTACTAGTTGGAATAGCTTCTACACACTTAGTAACATAATCAACAACAACTAGAATATGAGTATACCCGTTGGACTTTGGAAAATGTCCCATATAATCAAAGCCCCAAACATCAAATGGTTCAATAATTAGAGAGTAATTCATAGGTATTTCTTGACGTCTACTAATATTTCCAATCCTTTGACATTCATCACCTCACAAGACAAACTTACGAACATCCTTGAAGAGAGTAGGCCAATAAAACCCAGATTGTAATACCTTGTGTGCAGTTCTATCTCCAGCGTGGTGTCCTCCGTAGGCCTCGGAATGACACTTGTGTAGGATTTGTTCCTGTTCATGCTCAGGTACACAACGTCTAATAACACCATCTACTCCTTATTTATACAGGTGTGGATCATCCCAAAAGTAATGTCTTAAATCATAGAAGAATTTTTTTTTTGTTGGTATGTGAAGCTAGGCTGTATAAATTTAGCAACAATGTAATTAGCATAATCAGCATACCATGAAGCATTACGCGAAGCATTTATGACAGCTAATTTTTCATTAGGAAAGCTATCATCAATAGGTAGTGGGTCACCAAGAACATTCTCTAACCTAGACAAGTTAACCGCTACGGGGTTATCAACACCCTTTCTATCAACAATATGCAAATCAAATTCTTGTAGCAGAAGAACCCATCTGATAAGTCTAGGTTTAGCATCTTTCTTTTCCATAATATATTTAATAGCAGCCTGATTAGTGTGAACAATTACTTTGGAATCAACAATATAAGGTCTGAACTTATCACAAGAAAACACAACCGCTAAAAATTCCTTTTCACTGGTAGCACAGTTTCTTTGAGAGGTGTCTAGAGTTTTACTAGCATAATGGACAACATTTAATTTCTTATCAACTCTTTGTCCTACAACAGCACCAACGGAATAATCACTAGCATCACAAATAATTTCAATGGGTAGATTCCAATCAGGTGTAGAAATCAAGGCATTCTGAAGAATTTCAAATGCTTCTACACAATCATCATAAAAAATGAATGGAACATCTTTTTGCAAAAGATTAGTGAGATGCCTATAAATCTTAGATAAATATTTAATAAACCTCCTATAGAAACCAACATGACCAAGGAAACTTCATATACCTCTGATATCCGTAGGATACGACATTTTTTCAATAGCATCAACTTTGGCTTTATCAACTTCAATACCTCTTTTGGAGATTTTGTGTCCCAAGACAATACCTTCATTCACCATAAAGTGGCACTTCTCCCAATTCAAGACAAGATTAGTTTCTTCGCATATCTACAATACTCGATTAAAGTTGCTCAAGCAATCATCAAAAGAAGTCTCGTAAACGGAAAAATCATCCATGAAAACCTAAACAATCCTTTCACAAAAATCAGAGAATATATAAGTCATACATATTCGAAAGGTAGCAGGTGCATTGCATAAACCAAAAGGTTACATCTATAAGCAAAGGTACCGAAAGGGCAAGTAAAAGTGGTCTTCTCTTGGTCCTCTTTTGACACAGGTATTTGACAGAAGCCATAATAACCGTCTAGAAAGCAAATATGTTTGTGTTTGGATAGTCTTTCTAGCATTTGATCAATAAAAGGTAGAGGGTAATGATATTTCCTAGTATCTTTATTTAATTTCCTAAAATCAATTACCATTCTATACCCTATAACAATTCTTTGCGGGAGCAATTCGTTTTTATCATTAGGAACTACGGTAATACCTGCTTTCTTAGGGATACAATGAACGGGACTAACCCATCTACTGTCAGCAATAGGATAAATAATACCTACCTCCAGAAGCTTTAATATTTCATTTCTTACCACTTCTTTCATTTCAGGATTTAACCGTCGTTGGTGATCAACAACTGGTTTAGCATCGGGCTCCATATTAATTTTATGCTAACATAGAGTGGGACTAGTGCCCTTAAGATCATGAAGAGTATATCCAATAGCAGCACGATGCTTCCTCAGAGTTTCCAATAATCTCTGTTCATCATGCTCTGAAAGGTTAGCACTAATAATAACAAGATATATCTTCTTTCCATCAAGAGAAGCATATTTCAGAGTATCCAGTAATTGTTTAAGCTCAAACACGGGACCACCCTTGGGTGGAGGAGGATCCCCAAGTATTTGAACAGGCAAGTTATGTTTGAAAATAGGGTGCTAATAAAATAAAAATCTTTCTATATCATTCCTTTCATTCATATGCATATCATTTTCATGGTCTAGCAGATATTGTTCTAAGGGGTCAGTAGGAGGCACAACAATAGAAGCAAGACCAATAATTTCATCCTTACTTGGGAATTATTTATCATGGGGTTGTCTACAAAATTTAGAGAAATTAAACTCATGAGACACGTCCCCAAAACTTACAGTAACAGTTTCCTTCTCACAATCTATCCTGGCATTAACAATATTCAAGAAAGGTCTACCAAATATAATGGGACAAAAATTATCTTGTGCGGAACCAAGGACAAGAAAATCAGTAGGATATTTTATTTTCCCACACAAGACATTAACATCTCTAATAATCCCAACTAGTGCTATAGTATCTCTATTAGCAAGCTTAATTGTAACATGAATTTCCTCAAACTCAGCTGGTGCAATATCATGCATAATTTCTTTATATATGGTAAAGGGAATTGCACTCACACTAGCATCCACATCACATAAGCCATGATAACAATGATCTCCTATTTTAACAGAAACAATAGGCATGCCAACAATAGGTCTATGTTTATCTTTGGCATCAGGTCTAGCAATTCTGGCAGCTTCATCACATAATTGAATAACATGCCCATCAATATTATCAACCAAGAGGTCTTTAACCATAGTAATACTAGGATCAACTTTAATTTTTCAGGAGGTGTACGTGTTCTAACATAGCTCTTACGAACCACAATTGAAGCTTTAACATGTTCCTTTATTCTAACAGGGAAAGGTGGTTTCCCAATATAAGCAGCAGGAATAACAGGATCAACATTATAAGTAATAGTTTCTTCAACTTTAATAGGTTCAACTACTTTGACTTCAATGGGAGGGTGATATTTAAACCACTTCTCCTTAGGGAGATCAACATGAGCAGCAAAATATTCACAGAAAGAAGCTACTATCTCAAAGACAAGTCCATATTTAGTGCTAAATTCACGAAAAGCATCGGTGTCTACAAAGGATTTAACACAATAAAACTTAAGGTTTATACCTGACTCCTTACCTTCATCGAGTTCCCAATCTTCAGAGTTGCATTTAATTCTTTCCAATAAATCCTATTTGAAGTCAATATCTTTCTTCATATAGGAACCAATACAAGTATCAAGCATGGATGGATCATTACAAGAAAGCCGAGCATAAAAAATCTGAATAATAATTTCTCTCCAGAGCTCATGATTGAGGCATGAATATAACATTGAATTAAGCCTCCCCCAAGATTGAGCGACTCTTTCTCCTTCACGAGGCCAAAAATTATAGATATAATTCTGATCACGATGAACTAGATGCATAGGATAGAACTTCTGATGAAATTCCATTTTCAATCGGTTGTAGCTCCATGATCCAATATCATCACATAGCCTGTACCATGTCAATGCCTTCTCCTTCAAACATAAAGGAAATACCTTCTTCTTGACGTGATCCTCGGGCAGACCTGCAAGCTTAAATAATCCACAAACTTCATGCACATAGATTAGATGCAAATCAGGATGTAGTGTTCCATCTCCTGCACAAGGATTAGCCAACAGTTTCTCTATCATACCCGAAGGAATTTCATAATAAATATTTTCAGTAGGTTCATCAGGTTCATAGGCAACTCTTTATGCTTCCGGTCGAGGTGAAGATACCCCGAACAAACCCCTCAAAGGATTACTTTCCATAGTAACAAGTGACAGTAAATTTCAGCACACTATATAAATTTTTCCTTACCAGATTCCACTTACCAAAGGCGCTTCACGCACCGGCAACGGCGCCGGAAAAGAGTCTTGATGACCCACAAGTATAGGGGATCTATCATAGTCTTTTCAATAAGTAAGAGTGTCGAACCCAACGAGGAGCAGAAGCAAATGACAAGCGGTTTTCAGTAAGGTATTATCTGCCAGCACTGAAATTATCGGTAACAGATAATTTTGTGATAAGATAATTTGTAACGAGTAACAAGTAACAAGTGTTGCAAAGGTGCAACAAGGTATCCCAATCCTTTTTGTAGCAAAGGACAGGCCTGGACAAACTCCTATACGAACTGAAGCACTCCGTCAAGCTAGTTTTCATCATGCTGATTTGATTCGCGTTTAGTTCTTTGATAATTTGATATGTGGGTGGAAAGGTGCTTGGATTCTCCGCTTACTTGGACAAACCTCCCACTTATGATTAATCTCTCTCGCAAGCATCTGCAACTACGAAAGAAGAATTATCATAAATCTAACTATGGCATGAAACATATGGATCCAAATCAGCCCCTTATGAAGAAACACATAAACTAGGGTTTAAGCTTCTGTCACTCTAGGAACCCATCATGTACTTATTACTTCCCAATGCCTTCCCCTAGTCCCAAATAATGGAGAAGTGTTATGTTGTGAAACCCTGGATTTGGTGCTACAGTAATCCATGTAATCAAGCTACAATAATGGCATGGTTAGCAACTAATTATTTTTCTAAGTGGAATATGATCAAGATGGAACTTCAAATTCCAAGTTAAAATTCTATTCAAATGCTCTATAGTTTCAAGTGACAAATTTAAATCCTCAAACATCAAAGATAAAATATTCCATGCTTGTGAAATATTCCAAAATAAATAATGTTAAGGAAAACAACATCGCCAAGATTCTGGTGCGGCCCCCAGCAGTAATAATAGTAGCTAAAAGTATTTTTAAATCATTTTAAATTCAAATTGAAAATACAACAATTTCAAATAATCCCCAAAGTTGTTGTGGGCCTTCAGAATAATGCAGCCATGTCCCACATTTTTGTTAAAGCCAAAGATGCCAAAATAAAATTAAACGGAAAATGGAAAGAGGAAAACAGAAACAAAAAGAAAAGAAAAGAAAACGCCCGTGCCACTAGGCCCAAGTGGTCACACTGCCGGCTCATCTCTCCCCTCCGTCATCTCCTTCCTCTGTAGCAACCAGAACGGTCTCTATAGAGCGGCCGACCGCGGCGTTGCCGACGCACCGCGTCGTCCCCGCCGACGAGGAGGATAAGAACAGCCCCACGACCCCTCCTCTCTCTCTCCTCGGAAGCCCTAGCCCCTCCAGATCTCACTCTCTCTCTCCCTCGCCCGCTTGCACCTCAACCGAGCGCTGCCGTCGCCATGGACGCTCGCTAGACGCGGCCATCGTCCACCCCCTCCTTCTCCAACACGTCCGGACGGACCGCCGTGGCCTCCTCGACCCCCTCGACCACACGCTCCAGCATCGGAGCCCCAGCAACGCCGTCCATGCTCGTCTTCTTCCTCGGATCGCTGCCGCTCGCCGTCGTCTATTGCGTCGTCATCCAGCCCTTCCTGAGCCCATTTTGAATGGCAACGCCCCGCGGTGAGCTCCTACTTCTTCCCCCCTTGCTCCTCGTGACGAGCCGGTGCTCTTGGCGTAGTTTTCACCGGAGCCCGACCCCACCTTCGCTTGAGCTCGTCGCTGGCGCGGCTCCGATGACCTTTTGGTAACGGGCTCGTGGCCATTGTGATCGCACCCGCGCGTAGATCTTTGCTAGCGGCTTAGAACCCTCGCACACGCCACGCAGTGCCGATTTTGTTCCTCTCCCGAAAGGCCTCACCGCCGGCAAGGTCGTAGCGCCAGTCTCCAGCCGTCTCCCGTCCAGCTGATGCCGCCATTCGCTGCGGCTCGTCGCTAGAAGCCCGTAGGAGCAAACCCCGCTCGATTTGGCGCCCCATAGGTGATTTCCGAGCCCCTCTCGTGCCTCCGCCGCGTTCTGTGGTCGCCGGCGACCAGTCGCTGGTCATCGCAGGCGTGGTTGACCTGGGGCCACCCCCAGGGTCACTGCCAGTGGTCCCAATGGCCTTGGTTGACCTAGTTGACTGGGTCAACTACTGACTAGGCTGGCCCCACCACTCACATGTGGGGCCCCCAGGGTCTATGACATTTGGGCCCCACCCTTTCAGGTGTTCAATTACTGAATTGGTCAATGAAAATAATTAGATTAACCCTAATGCCTCACTTACATATGGGGCCCTCACTTAATTAACTTTGCTTAGTTTAAATTAATAAACTGAAATTGACCAGAGTCTATGACAGGTGGGGCCCACTGGTCAGGTTTGACCTAGCCAACCCACAGATGACTGCTGATGCAATGATGATGTCATGCTGACATCATTATTCACTATTCTGGATAATGTTGGATTTAATTATTTGAAATAATTCCATAAAATTAATAAAACTTTAGAAAATCATATCTTTTAAACCGTAGCTTAGATGAAAATAATTTATATATGAAAGTTGATCAGAAAAATCCCACGAATCCAAATATGCCATTCATTCATATGTCACATGCTCCTAGCATGATGAACATGTAACTTTCCCCTCCGATTCATTTGTCCGATAAATCCACAATCCCGGGAAATATCATCAGGTATTCTCCCGCTCCGTCTGATGCGTGTACTATTGTGTTACTGCATACCTAGCTCTGCATATTGCCATGTCATGCATCGTGGTGTACCTGTTTGCTTTATATTTATTGTTTCTCCCGTATTCTTACTGGTAGACCCCGAGATTGACGCTATTGCCGAGTACGACTACGCCTCTGACGACCAGCCTTTTGCAGCAAAGCAGCAAGGCAAGCAAAAACCCCATGAGCATTCCGATATCACCCACCTCTCTCCCTCTTAATCTTGCATTAGAATTTTGCTACTGTTTTAGCTAGCTCCTATTCTGATGCATAGCCTCTTTTTGATGAACTCCTACTATTCCCGCAATCATACCAACTGCTTAGTATAGGTTGGTTAGTAAATCCCAAGAGACCCCCTTAGTCCCAGTTGCTCCTGCTTCTTCATCGACGACCCGACGACTCGAAGATTCGGTCAACTCAAGCAAGGCCCCTCACATCACCGCACTCCCCTTGGTTGTGCGACTCTACAGTGCTACTATCGAGTACCGAGGGTCACACCTCGTGAAGTACTCATGCTGCTAGCCCTGTAGTGCATCTAGTCGGTCGTGGTTATTGAGGGTGATTCCTCCTTCACCATTCCCGATGATGTCTCTGTCGTGCAACCCCTCAAGTGTGGGAGCATCAAGGGTGATTCCTCCAAAGTCCACCTTGACGGTTACATCGAGCGGGGACCATTGAGGGTGATTCCTCCTATTCCCGTCTTGTTGGGATGCGCCGGTAAGGCACCCGAGTGTTATTGGCGGGGCGACGACCTACAATATGGTTCGAGCTTGCCCCGCACTAATAAAATGCTAATGGGTTGGGTATTTGATCCAAGTTGGTCGTTGACCTTTTACGCACTAAACCTTCATGTGGGAGGAGTTATGGGTACTCAGCATCGTTGTATCAGATGAAGCTCTTCGGACATTAGCAATGGAGCGGCGCGCGCCAGATTGGGCTAGAAGGTACAACTCCCGGACTGAGTTTATTAGGTCTGCTTCCAGCCGCATACGCATCATGCAGGAGTGCAAGGGAAAGTGGTCCCACGAACCTGTGCACTTAGGAGTAAGACCGGCGGGCTGGCCTCTTCGTTGAGTCTAGGTGGGGTGATGACGTTTTGGATCCCAAGGCCGGGCATTACCCTAGAAAGTGTGTCCGGCCGGAGGTGATCAAGCATGTTGGAAATGAGGTGCACCCTTGCAGGGAAGAAATTATCTATTTGAATAGCCATGTCCACGGTAACATGATGACTTGGAGTTGAACTTGACCTTATACAATTATAATTGCGCTTTACCTTAAATGAATTGTGGCTCCGGGATTGCTTCCTCGCAAGGATTCAAGGAAGAATCTCTGGGCATGGTTACTTGATAAAATTGCTACAATAATACGACTATATATGAGATACCAGTCTACTCTCTTCTCATGCTGCAGGATGCTGAAGATGCTAGTCTTTGATAGGACAAGGCCTTCCCCCTATTCTTCCTTTCTGCAGTCAGTCCTGATATAACCCCTCCCCTTGATAATGATGCATACTTAGCATAGTTCTGATGTTAGTCTTGCGAGTACTTTGGATGAGTACTCACCGCTGCTTTGCTTTCTCTTCCCCCCTCGTTGCGATTCGGCGTTCAGACGGTGGAGCCCAGGAGATGGAGTACGCCGGAGACGACTACTACACCACCGCAGGAGCCTACTACTACATGGAGGAGGCCCCCGACCAGCAGTAGGATAGGAGGTTCCCTGGTAGGAGGCCTTGCCTCTTTCGATCCATTGTTATGTTTGTGCTAGCCTTCTTAAGGAAAAAGTTGTTTAAATTATGTCTGTACTCAGATATTATTTGCTTTTGCTGACTCGTTCTTGTCGAGCTTTGTATTCGAGCCCTCGAGGCCCCTAGCTTGTAATATGAAGTTGTATGACTTTAATTTGTGTGTAGAGTTGTGTTGTGATATTGATTAGTGAGTCCCTGATTTTGGTCATACGCATTGCGTGTATGTTTAGCATACGGTCGAAATTGGGGGCATCACATATGTAGTCGACGTTCACATAACACCACTAGAGGAGACACAACATACATCTCATCAAAATATCGAACGAATACCAAATGCTCATGATTACTTATAACAAGACTTATCCCATGTCCTCAGGAACAAACGTAACTACTCACAAAGCATGTTCATGTTCATAATCTGGGGAGCATTAATTATCATAAAGTATCTGAACATATGATCTTCCACCAAGTAAACCAACTAGCATCAACTACAAGGAGTAATCAGCACTACTAGCAACCCACAGGTACCAATCTGAGGTTTGAGACAAAGATCAGATACAAGAGATGAACTAGGGTTTGGAGAGGAGGTGGGGCTGGTGAAGATGTTGATGGAGTAGTCCCCCTCTCGATGAGAGGATCGTTGCTGATGACACTAGCTTTGATTTCCCCCTCCGGGAGGGAAGTTTCCTCGGAAGAACTGCTCCGCAGGAGCTCTAGATTGGTTCTGCCCAAGTTCCGCCTCGCTACGGCGGCGCTTCATCCCGAACACTCTCTTCTGATTTTTTTTCCAGGTCAAAACCCTTCATATAGCAGAAGATGGGCGTCAGGGACCTGCCATGTGGGTCACAAGCCACCTAGGCGCGACCAGGGGGAAGGTCGCGCCTGGTAGGCTTGTGACATCCTGGTGGGCCCCCTCTGGTATCTGTTTCGCCCAATATTTTTTATATATTTTAAAACAATTCTCCATAACTTTTCAGGACTTTTGGAGTTGTGCAGAATAGGTCTCTCAGATTTGCTCCTTTCGAAGTCCAGAATTCCAGCTCCCGGCATTCTCCCTCTTCATGTAAACCTTGTAAAATAAGAGATAAAAGGCATACGTATTGTACTATAACGTGTAATAACATCCCATAATGCAATAAATATCAATATAAAAGCATGATGCAAAATGGACGTATCAATTACGCTTACGAATTTGATCGGCTGCAGGCAACCGCCCTCTATAAGCTTGCCACAGGAAGACCTTGACCTTAGGAGGGATCTGGGCCCTTTAAATCAGTTTGATCTTAGTAGTAGGGGAGCTGGAGATGAGCTTGGCGTATAAGGACTTAACAGAGAAGCACCTGGAGGCGGTGAGTGGCAAACCACCGAGTCCCCCCCCCCTCCGAGAGCTCGAGAATGGAGGCAATGAGATGTTGCCAGTCATTCAACTCTTCAGCACACAGAGAACGATGGAGAGCTAGGTCCCAATTATTATTGGAGATCTTAGAGATGGATATTTCCAGATCAGGGAAATAAGAGAAAAGGAGAGGAAAGGAAATTGCTAGGGGAGAGTCTCCACACCACCAGTCAAGCCAAAAACAAAGTTACTTGCCATTATGGACCACAAATTTCACAAGGGAGTGAAATAGCGGACACACTTTGACAAGATCTTTCCAGAATTGGGACCCGCCAGAGGAGGAAGGGAACATGGGACTTAGAGTTAGGGAAGTATTTAGCTTTGAGGGTATTATACCATAGAGGCATCTCCACATTCGACATAATTTTCCACCGCCATTTGATGATAAGGAATTTGTTCATGAGCACAGTATTAATAATGCCCAACCCCCAGAGGTTATTGGGCCTACATATATGCTTCCATTTGACCAACATATACTTACATTTGTTATATGCGACATTCCAGTAAAAGGCATCATGTGCTTATCAAACCCACCATGGGTAGCACCCGATAGGAGGTAGAAGACCATCAAGAGCATGGGGAGGGAGGAGAGGCAACCATTGCTAAGGGAAACCTTGATTGCCTCGGTATTATATTTGCCTCTCCACGGCATGACACGATCACCCACCTTCATAACTGACGGGGCGAGGTCTTTGGTATATAGCTTGTCCGGAGAGATGGGAAGACCCACATACTTGAAGGGGAATGAACCCAAAGAGCAATTCAGCAAGTGAGAAACCCGCAAGGCCTTAGCCTCAGAGACCCCAATAATGATCACTTTGCTCTTACACAAGTTCATTTTAAGCCCCGACGAGGCAGCAAAGCACAACAACAAAAAATTGAGATTGACTAAACAAATGTCATTGAATTCAATCATGATAATCGTGTCGTCCGCATATTGAAGAAGAGTGCTACCCTCGGGAATGAGATGGGAGCTAACTGGGGAAATGTGACCAGCAGAGGCCGCCCTTAATAAGATGTGAGATAAGGTATCAACGACAAAATTAAACAGAAGAGGGGAAGACGGATCCCCTTGGCACAGGTCCCTGCCATTAGAGAGAAAGTTGCTAACCCTCCCATTGACTGAGACCGTAGTGTGTCTTCCAAACACAAGCTACATAATTATATGGACACAAGCCCCATCAAAACCTTTGGCCATCAAGACCTGATGTAGAAAAGCCCAACTGACCGAGTCGTAAGCCTTCTCAAAATCGAGCTTAAGGATCACCGCCTTGGTGCTGCACACCCGAAGATGCGGGACTATCTCGTGAAGGCAAAGGATACAATCCAAGATGAACCTCCCTTTGAATAAGGCAGATTGAAAGGGGCTAAGGACCCGAGGAGCAACAGGGGAAAGGCGAGTAGCAAATCCTTTGGAAGGGAATTTCGCAAAATTGTTGCTAAGAGCGGTAGGTCTGAATTGTGAGATAGTATCAACACCTTTGATCTTTGGAATGAGGGTGATGACAGTGTAGTTCAACCTTGAAATATCAACTGTCCCCAAAGAGAAAAACCTTGGATAATAGTACACAGGAGGTTGCGAAGTTGAGGCCAGAATTTCCTCAAGAAGGGGATGGAGAAGCCGCCAGGGCCCGATGCAGACTTGGAGTTGGCCGAGCGGATGGTCTCAAGAATCTCAGACTCATAAAGAGGGATTAACGGGGCTGCATTTTCCTCATTAGAGATCCTTTTAGAAGCATCCCCAAGGGAGGAAGCAATCGAGAAGCCCGACATAGGTTTAGCCGAGAGGAGAGAAGATAAGAAGTCCACCACGTGAGAAAAGATTTGATCCTGATCCAAGACTCTAACATTATTGATTAGAAGACTGCCAATCGTGTAGCGTGTGTGTCTCCCATTAGTGATAGAAAAGAAGTAAGCCATGGGGGAGTTACCCTTTAAGGTCCAGTTCAAGGTGCCCCTATGATGCCAATAGATTTATGCCTGTCGATGCAACTTCATCAAGGCCTCTTCGAGGTTATATCGCAACTGCTAGTCCTGGTCAGAAAGTCCAAGGCCATCGGTCGTGATGTCAAGGGAGGTGATATTATCTGTTAACATTGACTTCGCCCTGCCCGCCTCGGCCGCCCTATTTTGGGCCCAGCCTCGAATGAATTGACGAAGAGTATACGAGCATTGGTGCCAATCATCCATAGACCCAAAGGAGCGTCTGCCCGCAGACAGAAAGGAGGAAATCTTGATGGAAATCATATCATAAAAGCCATCAATCAAGAGCCAAGAAGCGTCAAACTGGAAACGAGAGGGGGCTATACGGGATTCTAAACCGACGTCAAGGACAAGGGAAGAGTGGTCAGAGCCAAAAATGGGTCTGGCCTTCAGAATCGCATGGGGGAAAAGAGCGTCCCAGCTCGGGGTCGACTGATGATTCATCCAAGTTAAGCGTGCTCCCACCCTAGGGAGCTCGTGGAGAGTACAATCGCGGATAAAACCATTGAAAGCATCAGCAAGAGGCCACGAAAAGTTGCCACTATTCTTGAAAAGTTAAAATCACCGCCCACCAGGATGTGAATGGTGGACGTTTCGATTTTAGTGGCAATCTCATCCAGGAACAACGAACAAAGGGAATAATCAGCAGACCCATAAACGACCATGACCTCCCAAAGTACATTTAGTTGTCGATGGTAAACTACAGTACTCGCCCAAAAAATGTCGTGGTCAAAAGCCACAAAATCGAACACATCATGTTTAGACCCAATAAGGATACCACCAGAGTGGCTAGAAGGCGAAAAAATTCAATCAAACCTGTCAATATCCGCAACCGCGGATAACTCGTTGGGAGAGAACGAACTTTTAAAGGTTTCCACCAGCCCTACAATGTTAATGTTCTCTCCCTTGGCAACATCCCTCAACTGGTCCCGGCGCCCCCTAGCGCTGAAGCCCCAAATGTTCCAGAAAGGCCCTCATCTGGCAGATAGGTTTTTAATTTGGAGATTCAATCTGCATGGGGCAATGCAGGATTTGGCACGTTTGACAGGTCCCTGTTTAATATGAGTCGGAGAGTACAGGCCCTTGCCAACACTTCCCATGGCTCCTCCGGCCACAACTGGAGTGGCATCATGCGATTTTCCAGCCTCTTTGGCTTAGCAATGGCAACATGGGCGGCCTCGTTGGCACAGATCAGGGCAAGGGTAGCAGAAGGGGAACCGAACCCACACTCAAAAGAGATGCGAACACCAGAACGAACATGAATAAGTTCATCGTTTGAACGCGTAGGAAGAACCAACCGAACAAGGGAAGAAATCGAGGGTTTGGGAAGGGAAGAAGTACCTGGATTGGGAGATCCTTGGCCGCTGCGCGACACACTGCCCAATCATCCACCCACTCGCCGTAGTTCTGGACCCGACCACTCTTGCGAGCACTGGAAGTCAGGACCGGAAGGGGAGCGAGCCACGAGGGAGGGTGAAGACGTGACAAAGGCCGGACCGAACACGACAGACGCCGCTTCTCGGCCAGCATCCAACCGCGGCACAGACGAGCCGTGGATTTCTTGAGGCCCACCAAGGCGCTGTTTCTCGCAGAGAACTTTATGACAATGGTTTTATTCTTAATAGCATGCACCAAGACATCACGGGAGGGGTAAGGAGGTCCTCAATGCTAGAGTGGGACAGGGAGACAGGATGAGCCGACATGTTCGAGCAGATGCCGGACACCAGGGTACCAACGAGGGTTTGAGCGGCCAGGGCTGCCGCCGCTGGCCCTTGCAAACCCACGTCCTTGGAACCCGCCGAACCCTTCGACGCACCATCCATTGGCGCGTTGTCCTTGAATAGCTCCCGCACCTCCAAACCAATACCATCCCACTCGGATCGGCTGAAACAAGGATCAATGTCAGTACTAGGATCGCCAGCATCATGATCGTTGTCATTGTGCTTGTCAGAAGATGAAGGCCTAGGGGGCGAAGGAGGAGGATGAGCGGGTTGGGCCTCTACCCCGTCAACACGAACACACAGACGAAAACCAGCCGAGGAACAGTACATGTCAACAACACCATGTACACGTAGAGGATCAACACACCAAACCTTGATGCCAGCCAGACCTAGTTCTACAAGGAGTCAGGGTCAACCTCGATCGGTTTGCCGATCAAGACACCAAAATCCATGAGGAAGGACGTGGAGCGAAGGGCAGGTGGGTCATCATTAACCAGTACCCAGATGTTAGAAAGAGGAGCTATAGACTTGGAATCATTAGCTGTGGCCTTGACAGAAACAACAAGGTGTTAAGCGGGAGGGTGAAACTAGTGCAAGAGGCAATCATCCTGAGACTTTCTTTGGAAGGGAAGACAACGGCGAACTCAAACTCCGACAGCTGATGGATCTGCGAGTCCCACACCTCGACGCCCCACATCTGGAGCTCATCCAGCAAGGTATGGGGAGAGATCCTCTCGTCCTTAACGGTGATCAAAGCGACATTGGACAGGGTGGGAGTGACCACCACTTGCAGAACGAAGCTATCAAGAGCAAGGAAGGAGTAGCCCTGGAGACCAAGACCATAGTGAATGAAGGAGGAGGGGTTTGCGATGGTTATGACAGTCCACCGTTAAGCGACCCTCCTCCATGCAGATGAAGCATAGGGGGGATTGCAGCAGGGGGATTGGAAGTGGCCAGGTTGGTGACAAGCGAAACAGGTGACCGTGTAGCTAGGGTTGGGGTTGGAGGATAGGGGCGGGGAGGAGGGAGGGAAGGAGGAGGAAGGAGGACTGAACCGGTGCACGCACCCGCTGCCGGCGCTTGAACCGGTGCCTGAGACGGGGCCATTGATCTGTGGGGAGGGGGGGATGAGGGACAGAAGAAGAGGCGACCGCCCCATTGCCAGCCGTCGCTGCCTCCTAGGGGTCCGCAACCCTCTCCGACGAGCTGCCTGTTTGGCCCAACAACGGTTCTCCACCAGATCTGGGGGCGCGGAGCCATCGCCCCTATCCACGGCCACCGCCACACGGGCCCGCTCATCACACCGCAACTGGGGCGGGGAAGGGGTTGTCGGGGCAGCTACATGTCCACAACTTTACATGCACAACTGCACGAGCACAAAGCAACTGTACTTGGGGTTTAGAGGGAGTTGTCGGGTTGGTTTGGTCTCCACCGCTAGACATGCAACGACATGCATTATTATGCGACTACACCTACATGGGCAACAAAGCGATTGCAATTAGGACCTTGGAGGGGAGTTGTCGGGCCCAATTGGATATCCCCCATTAGATACGTAACTACAACTGTTGTAACTTGACTGCAACAACACAGGCACAAAGACACTGGAATTGGGGTTCGAAGGGTTTTTGTAGGGCCAGTTGCATGTTCATCACTAGACATGAACTTCAAGTATTGTAATTTGACTATAGTTGCACGAATACAAATCAACTACAACTAGAGGCTGGAAGGGGTTTTGGGGCCAGTTGCATGTCTGTGTTTTTACATATCCACCAATAGATATGCAATGGCAAGTGACCCGGCTGCCGCAATATGATTGCAACTCGAGTGTGGGCCAGTTGCATGTCCACATTTTATTTTTGTTTTCATGTTGTCCTAGTCACACTTGGCAAGTTGCACGTGACACACCCATACGTAATTAGAATTTGTCGCAACACTCAGACAATTGATGGAGGCCTGATTTATTTTCCTTTTATATTTTTGGCTAGTACCAATTGGTTCAGGTCGTAGTCTAAAAAGATAAAAAATTCAGACCTATACCTACTAACAAAGGGATTACAACTTCTGCACGTCTATCCTACAAGTATACCTGACATAAATTACACTCTATGCCATCCATAAGTGAGAAAAACCGATTTGTTTTTCCTTCAAAAGTCATTGCATCGGTCTTGGTTTATTATCCATCGACTCACAAATTTATCACTAGCAGCAAGCAGCCCATTGGCGCAGGCCTTGCTCCTCCACCTGAGAGACCCAAGATCGACCTGACCTTAACCCATTTTTCTTCCATTTTCTTTTTCTTTTTCTTTTATCAGGCTTATTCAAATATTTTTTAAATATTCATATATTTCAAATCTTCGCTCAAAAATCCAGCATGTTATATATGAAAAATTCTTAGAAAAATGTGTAGATTTCATATATGTTGTTATATATGCAATCTTAATTAATACCATCTTTATATGGGGTATTTTGGAAATGCCTAATACAATTGTTCCCAAATCATCTAAACTCGCTGCATATGATAGTTTGGGATAGTAATAATGCTCTTATGCACAAGTTAGTTGAGTACTAAAATGTACTTTATTTTTCATCCTAATGCAAAAATTGCTGGGCATCACTAAAGAGGAACGACGACAAAGGCCTAAAGAGATAATACCATCTTTATATGGGGTATATATGCAATCTTAATTAATACCATCTTTATATGGGGTATTTTGGAAATGCCTAATACAATTGTTCCTAAATCATCTAAACTCGCTGCATATGATAGTTTGGGATAATAATAATACTCTTATGCACAAGTTAGTTGAGTACTAAAATGTACTTTATTTTTCATCCTAATGCAAAAATTGCTGGGCATCACTAAAGAGGAACGACGACAAAGGCCTAAAGAGATAACAATAATTAGATAGATATTTTTGTTGTCTAATCAATTGAGAACACCATGAATACACTTAAAAAATTATCCTACCTTTATGTTTGTGCGTAAATAACTTCTCATGTAGTTTATCATGGAGCATAGTGAAAAATTTCAAGGAATTTGATGATGATGTGGGATGTGTGATCACTCACACATAGCGTTCATACATACATATATATAAATCCGTATATACATACTCATTCCTATAAACGCATGCAACATGCTTTATTTCTATATAAACTTTAAAGTGGCTAAGCTAGCCACAATGTATGTGTTCCAACTCTTGAGCGTGAGTGCTCTTCTTGATCTGACACATATCTTTACTTTTCTGTGACTTATTTTTGTTTTCAATATGTGTGAGTGGTCAATCGTCTATTTATTAAGGGCTAGTCCATCGTTTTTATGTGTTGTGTATTTTTTAATATTATACAGACACAAACGTTCATATATATGTGTATACACTAATCCCTATCAACGCACATATGTTGTATGATGTGTTTTTTTTTTAACACTGTAAAGACACATACCTCATATATATGCGCATACACTCATCCTTATCAACCCACGTACACATACCGTACAACTATGAGAACCTTCGACACATCAATTTGAGATTGACGAAGTCGCGGCCAAAGCCTTTATAGTCAACGAAAATGTTGCCTCCAAATGAACACAAATCACCCAAAGGTCTGAAATAAATCCTGGAAAATGGGAGCATCAATGTGTCCTGTTTTTTTAACATTGTACAAACACATACGCTCATATATATACATACATACATACATACATCCCGATAAACACACGCAACACACTTTATTTCTGTGAGCACTTTCGAGATACTGAGGCATCACATCTTGAGATTCCTGAAGTCATCACATACGTCTTTGTACTCGATGAAAATGTCTTCTCCAAATAAATGTAGATCACTGAAAGGCCTGAAATAAATCCTGAAAAATACGAAACATCTCCTGCAAATGAACTCACGTCGCAAGAAGGCCAGAAATAAGTCTCGGAAAATACAAGCATCGGTGTCAAGTCTTATTTGTTTTTAACACTTTCTCGCCATGTCTCCCATACGTCTGAGCGTGGGTATAGTTACCTATTACGATGTGTATTTGTGGTTTTAACTAATTTAGGTTTTCTTACTGCTTAATGAAAATCGCAAGGTAGCCATAACATCCGTGTCCTGCTTATTCTCCTCTCTCTCTCTGTGTATCAGTTAGCAGCCACAACACATATAGAACAGGCCGAGGCAGTATAAGCATCCAGCAGCGCATCTCCCCTAGTGTCTCCCAACAACATGTTGCCACGCCTTTACCCCCCGACTATGGCAGTTGGTTGCGATCTGCAAGCTGCGCCCTCGTGTACACCTTCAGGTGGCGAACTAATAGCCCTGGTGTGTCCTGGTCTTTCTCATGTGAGTTCTACAATGTTGCCTTAAGTTGGCAGGGCTGCCCTCCCCTCAAAGAAATCTTCACCCAGGCGAACTGCATACTCTTTCGCCCATTGGGCGAGACTTGCAACTCATCGTGTCACCCTTAGTTGGTGTGTATTGTTTATGTTGGCGCTGCTCTTCATGGCACTCAGCTTGATATCCGGCCGGGAGGCTACACCAATGACGTTCATGAATGAAATGCCATGGCCGAGTGAGGGAGTCCTGGTCTAAGGGGTCCTCGGGGTGCTCGCTTGTCTCCGAATAGGCCGGCCTGGTGGGCCGCACTCTGACTGTCGCAGGAGGTGCCGGATACATCGAGACCCTGCGTTCTAGAAGGAAGACCCGAAGGCGCGTCGTGCACTCTAAGTCAAGATGAACAAATCGACATCTCCATCCCGGGCAGAAGACCTACCATGTGTAAACCCCAGGTACCCCCCGGTGTCTATAAACTATGAGGGTTTTAGATTGTAAGGGAGAAAAAACTCATCTAGGGTTTTAGCTATCTGATCTCGAGGTAGATCAACTTTGTAACCTTCATACCATCAATATAATCGAGCAGGACGTAGGGTTTTACCTCCATAGGAGGGTCCGAACCTGGGTAATTATCGTCTCCTTCGTCCCTTTGTTACCATCGATCCTAGACTCACATTGGTGCTTTCATTGAGAGTTCTGCTATGATCGCCAAAGGAATCGATGGCTCGCGTTGTCATCAATGAAGAAGTTCGTAACATGGACTCCTTTGTCCCTGGACATATCTTCGCTTTTGGCAGCATTGTGCTGCATGCTGATTCGGGAGTTTTGCCCCTGATCAAGAGGTCAGATTAGGGAACCTAGAGTTCTCCCTAGACTCTCGGGGAGATCTTTCGGTCACGGGCCCGCAATCTCATCTAACGCACCTGAGGACTCCAAGGCCTTGACCTCGGATTTCGTTTTCGATCCCGCCCGCGGGACCAACCCTGGCAATGATCTGGCTTTTAGTCTGAATCTGGCCATAGCACTAGATGGCCGGGGACCAGCTCCTGCCGAACATACTTCTTGTGCGGACGCATCGGAGGTTAATTCCGAAAGCTCTGAGCAGATTGACCCGGTTGAGCTCTCGACACTGGACGAGGCTCTAGACCGGATCGTATCAATGAAAATTACTAATGACCCAACCCCAATCCACGTTCAGATCGACTTTGAGGCGGGTCAAGAGGAATTTTTTGTCCCACCCACCACCCACTTAGTAGCCACTGTCGAAGACTTAACCGATATGTTGGACTATGCCTCCAAGGAGGCAGAAGACATGGATGAAGATGATTGCACTCTCACTCCCGTCAACGCCTGGCGTTGGACTGCCACCTCCACCTACGACGTCTATATGGTGGATACTCCAGTCAATAATGGTGAGCACACACCCACAAGCAATGGCGATAAATCGGGCGAGGCACTGTCAAGGTGCAGGAAACCACACAAACGATCAATGGGAAAAAGGGGAAGGGAAGCTGTTGCTGGCACCGGGGAAAGCGATACCCCGGAAGACCTTGGCGATCCCGATATCCCCGAGCAGCCGCTAGAGGACGAGGAGATGTCGGATGAGCTGTGCGACCCCGAAGATCCAAACGATTCCGAGGACGACAACTACCTCCCCGTGTAGAGGAGGAGGATAGCCTGCAAGCCGAAGACTTCACCATCCCCGGAAACATTGAGGATCAAGAACTCTTTAGGCAACAACTTATAGCCACTACCCGAAGCCTGAAGGCAAAAGAACTGCAGCTTAAGGCCGAACAAGATAACCTCAATGATAGATGGACGAGGGTCCTATCAGCCTAGGAAGCATATGGTACCGGTCGATTGGACCAACCCAAGATCTATCCATGTCAACGACTGCTGCCACAATTCGACACAAGCTTCCTAATGCGCTGTCTCCCAAGCTCACTCCATACGACCAGCCGGAGTGCCCTCCCCGAGGACGAGATAGGACGTCTAACGACATCGGTTATAGGCCGACGATACCCCGCAAAACGGGAAAAGAGCCAATACATCCCGATGACAGGTTTGACCTGCGACACAACCTGGACTATAGAACAGGTCGTACGAGATCCATCTACTGATCCAGCGGGTACTCCCCCGATAGACAGGAGGGGTACCGGCCTTGGTTCGACCGCAACAATAGAGGTTGGGAACGAAATCGGGCCAGAACAGACGTTGATTACCGGCGCAACATAGCCCGGGTCAGAGGCGCTGCCCACCCACTGTGCTTCACCGACGAGGTGATGCAACATCAGTTCCCAGAAGGATTTAAGCCCGTGAACATAGAGCAATACGACGGAACAACTGACCCAACGGTGTGGATCGAGTATTTCCTCCTCCACATTCACATGGAACGAGGAGACGATCTCCACGCCATCAAAAATCTACCCCTAAAGCTTGAGAGGACAGCCCGACACTGGTTAAACAGCCTCCCCGAAAATTCTATCGGGTGCTGGGAGGATCTAGAGGATGCATTCCTATCTAACTTCCAAGGCACCTACGTACGGCCGCTGGCTCCTCTAACCTAAGCAACATCGTCCAGAAGGCAGGAGAGTCCACTCGACAATTCTGGAATCGGTTCTTGACCAAGAAAAACCAGATCTTTGATTTCCTGGATGCCGAGGCAATAGCCTCTTTCACGCACAATATTCGGGATGAATGGCTGGCTCGCCAGATCGGTCATGAAAAACCTAGGACAATGTCCGCCCTTACATCACTCATGACCCGCTTTTGCGCAGGCGAGGATAACTGACTAGCTAGACGGAGCCACAACCCAGAAGACCCCGGAACCTCCAAAGTTCAGGACAGAAACGAGAAACCAAGACGGAAGAAAAGTAAGCGCTGGCACAACAATAGTGATGCCGATGACACGTCCGTTAACGTCGGCTTCTGGAACCCTCGATCCGGGTAGCGGAAGAAGCATCCTAAAGGCAATCATGACGGACCTACCCCACTGGACAAGATCATGGAGAGGCCTTGCCAGATCCATGGCACTCAAGACAAACCCGTCACCCACACCAACCGTAACTGTTGGGTGTTCAATCAAGTTGGTAAACTCGCAGCCAAGGAGCAAAACAAGGGCCCACACAACAAGGACGTTGATGAGCCCCGCGGTCCGATAAATGGTGGTTAGAAGCAGTTCCCTCCAGAGGTAAAGACTGTGAATATGATATATGACACTCACATACCCAAAAAGGAAAGGAAGCGCACCATTCGCAAGGTCTACGCTGTAGAGCCTCTAGCCCCTAAGTATAGCCCATGGTCAACGTGCCCGATCACCTTCGATTGACAAGACCAACCGACCAGTATCCGTCATGGTGGTTCACCTACCCTTGTACTAAACCCCATTATCGATGGGTATCACCTCACTAAAGTCCTAATGGATGGAGGAGGTGGCCTCAATTTGATTTACTCAGACACGGTGAAAAAGATGGGTATAGATCCGTCAAGGATCAAACCCAGCAATACTACCTTTAAAGGAGTGATCCCAGGCGTCGAAGCCCAGTGTATAGGCTCGATGATCCTGGAAGTAGTGTCCAGTTCGCCCAATAACTTCCGTAGCGAGGACTTGATCTTCTAGATTGTACCTTTCCGTAGCGGTTATCACGCCCTGCTAGGTTGCACAACGTTCGCCCGTTTTAACGCCGTCCCACACTACGCATACCTTAAGCTCAAGATCCCGGGCCCAAGGGGGTCATTACAATCATCGGCAACATAGAGCGTTCCCTCCGAACTGAGGAACATGACCTGGCCCTGACAGCTGAATTCTATTACGATGACAATCGCCAAACGCCGAAATCTGCCATAAAGTTACGTAAGGTCAACAAACGAGCTGTGTTTCAGTACGAACTCTCAGAAACTTCTTCTCCCTAGAAATAGGGACACGCTCCCCATTGCACATCCCTAATACCCATCAAACATGTGTCAAGAAGACACAACTTTGCACTTAAGATCCCATCGGCAGCACTGGGGAACAACTATCAAAAGGAAAGTATTCAACTGGGCCGAACTACTGCCAGTGCATGTCTTCGAACAAACTTCAGGTACCATCAAGGACCTGCGACAGTGTAAAGCTCATCCATACTTCGGTCACTTCTCAAGACCTTCTTTCGAAGGCCCACTCACTAGCACAAATTACCCTCAAAGGAACGCAACTCCCTAGGAGGCATAGGAGCTGACAGGCAACAGGGCACATCGAGGATGTCAGACCACCCATTGAAGACCCCTGGTACAACCCCTCCTATACACTTTATATTTTCAACTTCAAATACTTCTAAATAGTTGCTTCGGTAATTTTAATTATAAGAATCATTGAGCAAATAAAAGACCATTATGCATGGCCATTTCACTGTATTTTATGATCCATACTCTATTTCTTCCCTCACCAACGCTACTTGCAAAACTGTTCGGTACACATCACGATGCAACCGGCTAATAGACTGAGGGCTTGAGTTTAAATACCGCCTTACGCATCACACCGGCACAATCGATCATGTGTTCGGCGTCTTGGATTTTGCTTTATATGCATTGGTTCCGAACTATGTCTTGGGTCAACAGTTGGGTTGCCCGACTCCTGTGTTTGCCCTCTTACATTCCGCTCGTTCGCCTAAAAGGGCAACGTGAGAACCACTGCGATTGTGTTTCCAGCTAGCCTGGTCAAGCACCTCAGGGAGAAAGCCGAAAATTGACCGTCATAGTTAGCGAGAACCGGTCTGCAAATCCGAGCATAAGTGTCATACTAAAAAAATCGTTAGAGGTTATTCCATGTCATACGATGGGTTTCATACTCGTACAAACCATGCGATGCTGGCTTTAGCCGCGGTTCATCCGAACATCAAAAACCACTATGGGCTAGTCATCAGCCCCCGTGTTCCTTTTTCATGCTTCGACGGCTAAGTGAAAGCGATAAAGCATCATAGTCTGATTGCCTTGTCCACCTTGCACTACCGCCTTCAAGCACCGATACGTCGGCAAAGGGTCACAGTGCGGAGGCAGGGACACCTCGTGTAGTATCTACGTGGGGGCTGAAACTGACGACTAGCAACTTTCATATTAAATGGCCACATGGGAGTCACAACAAATGTAAAACTTGAAAGACATGATAAACCAT
This sequence comes from Hordeum marinum, assembly GCA_022496015.1. Classification (NCBI taxonomy): domain Eukaryota; kingdom Viridiplantae; phylum Streptophyta; class Magnoliopsida; order Poales; family Poaceae; genus Hordeum; species Hordeum marinum. The sequence continues at coordinate 191,738,774 of CM039676.1, read as the reverse complement.
GCAACATCATCATAAAGAGCTTCTTCATAAAATTTATCCTTCGAGCATCCAGCCTCTATTGCCCGAGAACCCTCCATCACCGTGAAGAAGTATCGCTCGGGGCACCTATACTCCTTTCTAGGGGGAGGATGTGAGGTGGTGATCTTGGTCGGATCGAGCCTCGGCCAATGCATCATGGTCCTTCCAAAGGCAATCCGAGCACCCTGGATGCAGGTAGAATGCTTTAGCCAATCCGAGGTGCAGCATCGCTCAGCTTCCGCACTAGGACGAAGTAGCTGCTCCGCAATGGCTCGTCGGGCCATAATCGGATGTAGAGATCCTTCATGGCCGGCTCCGCCATCCTATGTAGCTCCATCAGTTGCTTCATCTACTCAATGAGAAGAGGAGAGCACTTGGGGGCTTCAAACTGTGCCCAAAAGAGCCGAGCCTCATCACCTTCTTCTCGCGAAGCATAGAATTGGTTCACATCCACTACACTCTTTTGGAGGTGCAAACAGGGCCTGAGGAACGCCACACCTGGGTGAGCAATGTGAACCTGCTATCACCAAAGGCACACTGTAGTAAATACGGCTTACCGTTTGTGATAGCTTTGACTTGGCGGATCTATTCTTCAAAGAACCGCCTATCCACCCGCTGCTTTTGGAGCTCGGATTTCAGCGCGGATAGCTCGGTGGCTTGTTCCTTCCTTTCTGCTCAAGGCCCATGCACTTCATGCTGGCATCCTTGAGCTCCTGTTGCACCTCCTCCACTCGAGCTTCATAGTTAGTACTCGCGGTTTTCAATGTGGAGAGTATGGATGCTGCTTGTTCGGCTGCTGCCTTCTCATCTGCGGTCGTTTGCTTCATATTTTTATGCTTGACCTTGAGCTTCTCGACCTCCTTGGCCGAAGTTGTGTAAGGAATAAATATATAATTACACTGGGCCACCAGTGTGAATCACTAATGATAGAAAGCCCGGATATTACAATTTGGCTTACCTTGCGCCTCATCGAGCCTCTTGTTCATGGCATCAAGCTCCTCTTCGTAGCTCTTGAGCTTCCGATTTAGTTCGGCAAGCTCCGCGGCAGTAACGTTCGCCGTCGATGACGAGGCCTACAAACGATACATTTATATCAGTTTATGTGTGTTCAAACCCACGAACTGTCAAGAGTATGACCCTGTGCTTGGTCCCCTTAATGGCTCTTAGAATAGTATGGGACGAATTATGGGTATGTTTGGATCCTAGGCAAGGGCAGCCCCTAGCCTTGCTAGGCAAGGATAGCTATTTGGTAAGGAAGATAAAATTAGCTTTTGAGGGCAACCTAGCCTGCAACTGCCACGAAAAGCTTGCCGATGGAGGCTAGCCAATTTGGCTCTCCCGCACAGGCAAGAACACAAATCGTGGGCAGTTAACGCTTTAACTGTTAGCCATCCAAACAACCAGACTTGCTTTTGAAGACTCTGGCTAGGACCGGTTAGGAAAAGCTAGCCCAGCTAACCTAGGTGAGCTAGCAAACCAAACGTTCCCTATGTCTTTTGCATCGCCGGTTACTACTGCGTATTTGACCCCTGGGTGAGTTTTTCTAAACGCACCCAGGGCTCGGGGGCTATTATATATATAACGATAGCACAAACCTAATATTTTTTTTAGTAAAAAGTTATTACGTGGCTCACATGGAAGCCCGTCAAGTGACCATTGAAGGCCTCTTTCAGTCCGCTGTCAACAGACTGAATGCCTTGCAACACCGCACCCATAACAGTGCGATGATCCTCAAAGATGGAGGCTCTTGATAGAGCCTCCTCCATGACTGGCCACCCAGTCATAGGTAGCACTGGTGGTGACCAGAGAGCCTGATCTCTAATCGGGGACTGAACCGGCAACTCCAGAGGGACAATGCGCTCCGGAGATGACCTTGGAGGGGACTGAACATTCGTCTGTCCATCCTCCTCAGCGGCTAGGAGGGGATCCTCCCTCTGGTCTTCAGCAGTCAAGGCATTAACCTCGGCCATGACGTTATCACTCCCACCACCATTACTTGTCTCCAAAGGATCCTGGTGGGATGACACCTCCGCGGCGTCCTTTGCGGCCCCTAGAGGTGTGGGTTGTGATGTAGTCCCACTGTCTGCCAGCTCGACAGGTGCAGACTCCTCATCCGATATTTGGTCGGTGGGGAGGACGTGCGGTGGGCTGCATGTTATAAGGCGTCCATACATTTAAAACATTGAAAACTTTGCATAGATGATTAAAGAAGTCTTCGGATTTGTACCTTCGAGCTGGGGGCTTGACCCTTAGGTTCCTTTGGGGAACCTTCTCGAAGTCCTCAAACTCGGCATTAGAGTCCGACCTTTCGTCGACTAGGATCAACATCGGCCGACACGCCCTCTTTGGGGCAGGAGGAGGTATGTCCTCCGCGGCACCCGGTGACGCCGCCCTCTTTATTGTGAGGGGGGAATCGCCTCCCCCCTCGTCCTCATGCTCTTCCTCATGAGTGGAGTATGCATGGGTTTCCTCCGACATAGCGTCCGACTGGTCCCTTATGCGGAGACCATCTCTGTTCTTCTCCTTCTTCTTCCTTATTCTTTGGTTCCGTGTGTGGCGCCATGACGAGCATCTACGTCAACAAATCCGACCTTGGGTCTTCGGGCCGCGGTGCTGGGCAGTTAATTCTAGTGGACTTGCAGAACTATTTCTACAAAGATGGGAGGGAAGGCATTCAGAACTTTTGTCAAAAAATAGAGCCAGTTGATTGAAATTATATTGTACATGGGTAGTAGGGTTATCAATGCTTAGGCCCGAATTATCCTTCTTAGCTGGCCAGCTCTTCCGGGCCTTGAATAATGCCTTCCACAGTTTCTCAGGAGTAGTGCAGAAGAGTTGGCATACGGTAGGCTCGTCATCAAGCTGATAATCCCACACGAGGGAGGCACGGTGCTGGTAGGGAACGAGATGGCATCGAAGTATGATCTGGACCTAGTTAACCAACTCGATCTTGGCCTTGATCATTGAGGAAATGTGTTTCTGCAACGATTCCACCTCAACATCCAAACCCCTGTCAAGGCCCTTCCTGAGCCATGAGGTCAATCTCGTGGGGGGGGGGGGTCCGGATCTAAACTCGGTTGGGGAAACCTGACCCTCTTCCTTTGGTTCATTGATGTAGAACCATTCCTTCCGCGAGATCTTGATGGTGTCGATGAAGGTGCCAGTCGGCCATCCAACGCGGGGGAGCTTGCTGATTACCGCCCCTCCGTAGTCGGCGTGCTCGCCTGAAATAGTCTTCGGCTTGACATTGAAGACCTTGAGCCATAGGCCAAAGTGCGGCTCGACCTGCAAGAAGGCTTCACAGGCAATAATGAAGGCCGAAATATGCATGAATGAGTTCGGGGGAGGTCTTGGAAGTCCAACCCATAGAAGAACATGAGGCCCCTAACGAAGGGGTGGAGTGGGAAGCTTAGTCCCTAGATTAAATGGGGGACAAATACCACCCTCTCATCTGGCTTGGGGTTGGGGACCACCTGGTTATCCTCTGCGGCACGGTGGAAGACGTCGGTAGGGAGGTAGCCGGTGAGCTTTAGGTCCCAAATGTCCTGGTCGGTGACCGTGGAGGCCTCCCACTTGCCATTGGAGCCCGAACCCGCCATGGCTGAGCTCGGAGGAGAAGTCTAGGAAGAACTGGCTTTGGGCTCTGGAAGCTTGGGCAGACTGAGGAAGCAGAGGATGCGAATGGGAAGCGTGAATAGGCCTTGGGTTTTTCCCTTTTTTGAGGCGTGACGTTGATTATCCTCCCTTACTGCACCACAAAACTCTCTGCTTGCCAAGACGTGCCTGCTGTTATACACACATAAAGTAAGCTGAGATGTTAATCATATCACGTGTGAAACGGAGCACAATTTAAGCATTGATAAGTTGTGCTAATGAAAAATGGCCTCGAACCGCGAATCAAGTTTTCATAACTGGTTCAACTGTCATGGTAGGCCACGACCCTTCGTCACAAAGGTCGTCAGAAAACATTGTTTACACTTTGACGTTTGGCCTTCGGGACTAAGCAATTCATGGTGTCCGGACGATCGTATGATAAGAAAAATTACGCATCATCGGAAGCCGGACTAGTCTCAGCCGATCATTAATGCGGAGAAGAACTCACCAAGCAAGCCGAAGACTCTGATCACATGAAGCTGCCAGAGTTGAGACCCTTGGCATTGGGGGCTAGTTCGGGGGTACTGAGGGAGTCTTGGACTAAGGGGTCCTCGGGATGCTGACATGTCTCCCAATAGGCCGGCCTAGTGGGCCGCACTCTGACTGTCGCAGGAGGGCCCCGATACATCGAGACCTTGCGTTCTAGAAGGAAGTCCCGAAGGCGCTGTTAACCCACAAGTATAGGGGATCAGTTGTAGCCTTTCTCGATAAGTAAGAGTGTCGAACACAATGAGGAGCTAAAGGTAGAACAAATATTCCCTCAAGTTCTATCGACCACCGATACAACTCTACGCACGCTTAACATTCGCTTTACCTAGAACAAGTATGAAACTATAAGTAGTTTGTAGGTGTAACGGGATAGGTTTTCAAGATAATAAGGAGCATGTAAATAAAAACTAGGGGCTGCTAAGATAAAGAAACAACGAAGTTAGTCATAGTAGAGAGACTTTTGTCACAAGAAAGTTATTTGTCCCTAGGCAATCGATAACTAGACCGATAATCACTATTGCAATTTTATATGAGGGAGAGGCATAAGCTAACATACTTTCTCTACTTGGATCATATGCACTTATGATTGGAACTCTAGCAAGCATCCACAACTACTAAATATCATTAAGGTAAAACCAACCATAGCATTATAAGGTATCAAGTCCTCTTTATTCCCACACGCAAACAGCCTACTTACTCGGGTCTGTGCTTCTGTCACTCACGCCACCCACCATAAGCAAATCATAAACATATTGCAAACCCTAGAGCGGGGATCCCTCATGCTTGCACGACACGAAGAGCACCATAGGACATCACCAATAATAAAACATGCAATTCAAACCAATCATGATCATCAATCAACTCATAGGACAAGACAGGTCTACTCAAACATCATAGGATAGCCATACATCATCGGGAAATAATATATAGCATTGAGCACCATGTTTAAGTAGATATTATAGCGGGTACAAGAGGTGTTAAACCGCTGCATAGAGGGGGTGAGAGTTGGTGATGACGGCGGCCAAGTTGTTAGTGTAGATCGCCGTCACGATGATGGCCCCAGTTGCGTTCCGGTGCCATCGGGGGAGAGGGGGAGAGAGTCCCCCTCCTTCTCGTTCTTCCTTGACCCCCCCTAGATGGGAGGATGATTTCCCCTCTGGTCCTTGGCATCCATGGCGGCAGAGGGGTGGGAGGCCTGATAACCCAAAAGTATAGGGGATCGCAACAGTTTTCGAGGGTAGAGTATTCAACCCAAATTTATTGATTCGACACAAGGGGAGCCAAAGAATTTTCTCGAGTACTTACAGCTGAGTTTTCGAATCAACCACACCTGAAAGACTTAATATCTGCAACAAAGTATGTAATAGCAAAGTAGTATGGAAGTAACGGTAACGATGGCAAAAGTGACAGTAGCAGTTTTGTAGTGATTGTGACAGTAGCAACACAAAAGTAAGGAAGCAAGGATCAACAAATATAAATCCCAAGTGACTCATAGAATGGAGCTATGCTCCCCGGTAACGGCGCCAAAAAAAGGTCTTGATAACCACAAGTATAGGGCATCGCAACAGTTTTCGAGGGTAGAGTACTCAACCCAAATTTATTGATTCAACACAAGGGGAGCCAAAGAACATTCTCAAGTATTCGCAGCTGAGTTGTCAATTCAACCACACCTGAAAAGACTTAATATCTATAGCAAAGTATTCAGTAGCAAAGTAGTATGGAAGTAACAGTAACGATGGCAAAAGTGACAGTAGCAGTTTTTTAGTGATTGTGACAGTAGCTACGGAAAAGTAACTTAGGAAGGATCAATATGTGAAAAGCTCGTAAGCAATGGATGACTGATGAATAATTATGCCGGATGGCATTCATCATGCAACAGTTATAACATAGAGTGACACAGAACTAGCTCCAATTCATCAATGTAATGTAGGCATGTATTACATATATAAGTCATAGGTGCTTGTGGAAAAGAACTTGGATGACATCTTTTGTCCTACCCCCCCGTGGCAACTGGGTCCTAATGGAAACTAAAGGATATTAAGGACTCCTTTTAATAGAGAACCAGACCAAAGCATTAGCACTTAGTGAATACATGAACTCCTCAAACTATGGTAATCACCGAAAAGAATCCAAGTTATTCTCACCCTGGGGGATGCGGATAATAACTCATAATAGGTGTCTAGAACTTGCAAGATAGGATCAAGAACACATATATATTCATGAAAAAATAACAGGTTCAGATCTGAAATCATGGCACTCGGGCCCTAATGACAAGAATTAAGCATAGCAAAGTCATAGCAACATCAATCTCAGAACATAGTGGATACTAGGGATCAAACCCTAACAAAACTAACTCGATTACATGATAAATCTCATCCAACCCATCACCGTCCAGCAATCCTATGATGGGATTACTCATGAACGACGAAGAGCATCATGGTATTGGTGATGAAGGATGGTTGGTAATGACGATGGCGTCGATTTCCTCTCTCCAGAGCCCAAAACGGACTCTAGATCTGGCCTCCCGAGGAAGAATTGGAGGTGGAGGCGGCTCCGTATCGTGAAACGCAATGAACTCTTCTCCTTGATTTTTTTTCTCCACGAATACAAATATATAGGGTTGGAATGTAGGTCTGCCGAGCCACAGGGGGGACACAAGCTTGCTAGGCACAGCCAGGGGGTGGCCGTGCCTGGTGGGCTTGTCACCTATGGGTGGGCCCCTCCGGTTGATTCTTTCGCTAGTATTTTTATTAGTTCCAAAAATAATCTCCTTAAATTTTCTGGTTAATCCGCGAACTTTTATTTCTGCACAAAAATAACACCAAGGCAATTCTGTTGAAAACAACGTCAGTCCGAGTTATTTCCATTCAAATCATGCAAACTAGAGTCCAAAACAAGGTCAAAAGAGTTTGGAAAAGTGGATACAATGGAGACGTATCAACTTCCCAAAGCTTAACTCCTTGCTTGTCCTCAATCAATTCAGTTGATAAACTGAAAGTGATAAAGGAAAAAAATTACAAACTCTGTCTGATCTTGTTGTTCTAAATATGTCTAACAGATGATCAAATTTTCAGCAAAGATTATAGACTAACCATGTTCACAATAACATTTAGGTCTCACATTTACTCATATCAATGGCATAATCAACTAGCGAGCAATAATAATAACTCTTAGATGACAACACTTTTATCAAAACAATCATGATAAGATGTGATATAATGGTATCTCGATAGCCCTTTGTGAGACCGCAAAATATAAATGGAGAGCACCTCTAAGGAAGAAGGACTGACTAGACATTGTAATTCATGGTAAAATAGATCCAATCACACTCATATTCACTATCAATTAATAGCAAAACATACAAATGACGGTGGTGCTTTCTAACTAGTGCCTTTTATAAGAGGATGATGACTCAGCAATAATGTAAATAGATAGGCGCTTCAGAGAGGGAAGCATTGATTTGTAGGGGTGCCAGAGCTCGAGCTTTTAAAACATGAATGAATAACATTTTTGAGCGGTATGCTTTCATTGTCATAATAACGACCAAGAGATTTCAGCATCTTCCATGCTAGATACATTATAGGCGGTTCCCAAACAGAATTATAAAGTTTTTACTCCCCCTCTACCAATCAATAACACTCCACGGCTAGCCAAATCCACGGGTACCATCCATACGAACACAATCATGGGGGAGTTTTGTTTCATTATATTTTTATTTGATTTTGAGCACGGAACTGGGCATGCTGAATACTAGCCACTTTCTCGTGAATGATAGTGAATGAACACATATCGTGAGAATAACCCACCTAGCATGGAAGATACTGACAACCCGAGTCGCTACATGAGTGATTCAGGCATAAAAACAGAATAATTATTTGAATATTTAGAGTTGGCACATGCAAATTTACTTGGAACGGCAGGCGAATACCGCATATAGGTTGGTATGGTGGACTCAGATGGAACAACTTTGGGTTTGAGGAATTGGATGCACAAGTAGTATTCTTGCTTAGTCAAGTGAAGGCTAGCAAAAGACTGGGGATCGACCAACCAGAGAGCAACAACAGTCATCAACATCCTTTTGAGATTAACCAACATTGAATGCGAGCATGAGTAGGATATAAATCACCATGAACATAAATATCGTAGAGGCTATGTTGATTTTGTTTCAACTACATGCATGAACATGTGCCAAGTCAAGCCACTTGAATCATTCAAAGGAGAATACCATCCTATCATACCACATCACAACCATTTTAATATGCATGTTGGCACTCAAGACAAACCATTATCCACTCTTAGCTAGTTAAGCATGGCATGGGTAACTATAATCTCTAATTGCCATTGCAAATATGTTTCACCCATAAGGAATTGAATTCAGAATGATGAGCCGATCATATTTACAAAATCAAAATAGGTCAAGTTCATACCAGATTTTCTCCATCTCAATATTTTCATGATATAGCATCATTATTGCCTTTTGCTTGCACGATCGAACGGTGTGAATAATAATAAGAGTGCACGTGCATTGGATTAAGCTAGAATCTGCAAACAATGACTCAAAGGAGAAGGCAAGGTAATATGAGCTCTCTGATAGGTAAACAATAATGCATATGAGAGCCACTCAGCATTTTTATTTTGGTCTTCTCCTTACGACCCAAAGAAAGAAAATTCAAAACAAGAACGAGAAAACTATTTACACGAGAAAGCTCCCAACAAGAAAAAGGAGAACGAAACATCTTTTTGGGTTTTCTTTTGAATGCTACAACTAAACAAACTAGAATGTAAAGCTATAACTATTTAATTTTTCTCAAAGTTAATTAAACACACAAGAAGAAAGCGGAAAGAAGAAATAAACTACCATGGATGGTACAATGAAAAAGTATGAACACCGACTACTAAGATGAGTGTGTGAACATGAATGTAAAGTCGGTGAGAAATACGTACTCCCCCAAGCTTAGGCTTTTAGCCTAAGTGGGTCTAGGGACATGGCTGGAAATAACCCTCTACTGGATAATCCTGAGGGTCCTGAGGGTTCCACTGGTTGGCGAGCTCCTGTGGCTCTCACTGAAAAGCCAGATCCGTATACGGATCAAGAGCTGGTGCTGGCTCAGTTGCTAGGGGTTGTGTCAGACCCAAATATCTGTAAATGTCCTTGGGCATAATAGTGTACCTGCCAGAATGAATATCAAACAAGGAAGTAGCAGGCAGGACAATAATCTCACAAGTACCTTGACTAAAAACTAAGTTATAAAGCAGCCCCCTATCATCATTCTTCCTAATAACATCATGTGTTACCATACTGTCATAGTCTAAAAATGTTGAGGGTAGCAGCATCTCCTCTTCCTCGTCAAGACTAAAGGGTATCTTAAAGTGTTTGGCTACACGAGATGAATAAATACCTCCGAATATGGCCCCCCTCAAATGGTTTAAGTTCAACCGTTGGGCCACCATAGCAGCCAGACTAAAGGTTATATCAGCCAGTGTAGCATGGCGCTAAATGGCGAGGTCGGGAGCACTAAGGCCTCCACTCTCCCCATGACCAACTAAACATCTCCCCGCACATAATGAATAATAGCGTAGAACAGGAAAATGTAAACTAGCTGCTCTTGCCTTCGACACCCCTCTCTCTTCTCCTACTTTGACTGTTGAAATAAATTCTTCCATGTCTCTAGGACGTGGTTCCCTAATGCTGCCCTCATAGGGTATTTTGTAAACATTGCAAAAATCGTAAAGGTTCATTTTCTAAGGCACATCATATAAATGGAATTCTACCATAGGAGGGTCTTCCCTACAATGAAAGTGAAAATCTTGCACAAAGGTATTAGTGAACAAGAGGTATTGGTCATACTTATCTTTCAGGAAGTCAGTGATGCCCGCGTTCTCGACCAAATAATAGAAATCTTCATAAATTCTAGCCGCCCTCAAGAATGCATCACTTGGCCATTCGCATGGTCGAACTTCTGTGACGCGAGGAAGATTGTACCTGGACTTCTTCATCTCATTTTCATCTTATTTTGAGCCCTGGCTTGACGAGCCCCTTAACAATCTCCTCAACATTTCTCCTTTTGAAAAATTTCTGAAATTTTCAATGACTCAAAATAAATGTCAATAGAACTCAACAAAACTTATAGCAACTACTCCCACAAGTGCCTAGAGCCTATATCATGCATCAAAAATACTTGGGACCATAAAAATTTGACATGCAAGCTCAAGAACAAGGTCACCACAACAACAAACATTTGCAATATATATAGCACTAGAACAAAGACTAATAGGACCATTGGAGGAGTCACATACCAAAGAACAATCTCCTAAAACTGTTTTTTGAAAGGACCTTTGCACAAGGAGATCAAAAATGGCAGCAAAATGAGCTAGAACACGGGTCTGAGCAATGATGGGATTTTTTCTGGAGTAAGATGAAGTGGATGGGAGTTGTAATAAGTTAAGGGGGCCTATGTGAGACCCACAAGCCACCTAGGTGCGGCCAGGGGGGTGGCCGCGCCTCGTGGGCCTGTGAACCACTGGTGCAGCCCCTGATGTGTGCTCAATGCCAAATATTTTTAAATATTCCAAAAAAATAATACTACATTTTAAGGGCATTTGAAGAACTTTTATTTTTAGGTCATTTTTCTAATGCACGGAAAACTCAGAAAACAGAAAAATAATAGCATTTTTACTTTATTTTCTCTAACTAATAGAAAGTAAAAGTTGGGTACAGCAAGTTGTGCTTTCTAAATTCATCCTTCTCATGATCATCAAGAGGAATCCATGAATAAGGTTGATCAAGTCTTATTAACAAACTTCTTTCGAGTAACATGAAACTGGAGAATTTTCAAATAACACTAAGTTACCTCAATGGGGATATGCATATCCCCAACAATAAGTATATCATATTTCTTCTTGACAGTTGGAAGAGGGAATTCAAAGTCTCCAATAATAATCGTTGAATTTTTTCCAATGGAGTTGATACTATCAACTTGGGGTTGTTTCTTTGGAAAGTGTACCGTATGCTCATTACCATTGATATGAAAATTGACATTGGCTTTGTTGAAATCAATAACAACCCCTGTAGTATTTAAAAAGGGTCTACCAAGGATGATTGACATACTGTCATCCTCGGGAATATCAAGAATAAGAAAGTTTGTTCGGATAGTAGCATTTGCAACTACGACAGGCACATCCTCACAAATACCAATGGGTAAAGTAGTTGATTTATCAGCCATTTGCAAAGAGATTTTAGTAGGTGTCAACTTATTCATATCAAGTCTACGATATAAAGAGAAATGCATAACACTAACACCATCTCCCAAATCACATAAAGAAGTTTTATAATTCCCTTTGATAGAGCATGGTATAGTTGGTACTCCTGGATCTCCTAATTTCTTTGGTACTCCACCCTTAAAAGTATAATTAGCAAACATGGTGGAAATCTCAGCTTCCAGTATCTTTATTTTATTAGTCACAATATCTTTCATATACCTAGCATAAGGAGACATTTCCAGAATATCAGTCAAGCGCATACGCAAAAGGATAGGTCTAAGCATTTCAACAAAGTGCTCAAAATCCTCATCATCCTTTTTCTTGGATGGTTGAGGAGGAAATGGCATGGGCTTCTCAACCCATGGTTATCTTTCTTTACCATGCTTCCTAGAAACAAAATCTCATTTGTCATATCTTCTATTCTTAGGTTGCGGGTTATCAAGATCAACAACAAGTTCAATCTCCACATCATTATCATTACTAGGTTGAGCATCAACATGAACATCATCATTAATATTATCACTAGGCTAATGTTCATCACCAGATTGTGTCTCAGCATCAAAAACAAAAATATCCTTTGGGTTTTTAGGTGTATCTATAATAGGTTCACTAGTAGCATGCAAAGTTCTATCATCATCCTTATTCCTCTTATTACTGGAGCGACTAGGTGCATCAGTATTACTCCTTTGAGAATCTTGCTCAGTTCTCTTAGGATGGCCCTCAGGATACAAAGGTTCCTGGGTCATTCTACCACCTCTAGCCACAACTCTAACAGAATTATCATTGTTCTTCCTATTCATATCATTAAGCAAATCATTATGTGCCTTAAGCACTTGTTCTACTTGAGTGGTTACCATGGAAGCATGTTTACTAATAAGCTTAAGATCATTGATAGTTCTACTCATATAATCACCTAAGCGATCAAGCATGTAAGCATTATGTTTTAATTTTCTACTAACATAAGCATTGAAATTTTCTTGCTTAATAACAAAATTATCAAACTCATCCAAGCATTGGCAAGCAGACTTATTATAAGGAATATCGCCTTCATCTAATCTATGGAGAGAATTTACCTCTACTACCCGTGTTGGGATATCAAGACCATGTATTTCTTCAATAGGTGGTAGATTCTTGTCATCTTCAGCTTTAATACCTTTTCTTTCATAGATTTATTTGCCTCTTGCATATATTTAGATGTGAGAAATAGAATACCTCTTTTCTTAGGAGTTGACTTTGGAGGTGGTTCGGGAATAGTCCAATCATTATCATTGCTCAATATATTATTCAATGGTAGTTCAGCTTGTTCAACAGTCCGTTCCCTAAAAACACAACCAGCACAACTATCTAGGTGGTTCCTAGAAGCATCGATTAGTCCATTATAAAAGATATCAAGCATTTCGTTTTTCTTGAGAGGGTGATCAGGCAAAGCATTAAGTAATTGGAGAAGTCTCCCCCAAGCTTGTGGGAGACTCTCTTCTTCAATTTGCACAAAGATAAATATTTCCTGCAAGGCAGCTTGTTTCTTACGGACAGGAAAATATTTTTTAGAAAAGTAATATATCATATCCTGGGGACTACGCAAACAACCAGGAGCAAGAGAATTGAACCATATCTTAGCATCACCCTTTAATGAGAAAGGAAACAACCTAAGGATATAGTAATAACGAATTTTTTCCTCATGAGTAAACAAGGTGGCTATATCATTCAATTTAGTAAGATGTGCCACAACCGTTTCAGTTTCATAACCATGGAAAGGATCAGATTCAACCGAAGTAATTAACTCAGTGTCGTCAGAGAATTCATAATCCTTATCAGTAACAAAGATAGGTGAAGTAGCAAACTTGGGATGATATTTCATTCTATCATTGAAAGATTTTTCTTTCCACTTGCATAGCAATTTCTTAAGATCAACTCTATCCTTAAAAGAAAGAAAGTCCCTAGCTACCTCTCCTTCCATAACATAACCCTCGGGTATATCAAGCAATTCATATCTAGGAGAGCTAGGTCTAGTAGGTGTCTCATTGTGTTTAGTTTCAATAATTTCATCAGTTTCGGAAGTATCATCAGTTTCAGCATTGACTCTAGCAATTTGTTCATCAAGAAATTCACCCAGTGGCAAAGTATTATCAAGCAAAGTATCATCATAATCATCATGCATAACAGAACTGGCTTTATCAATTACTTGCAACCTATCAGAATTACTCGCAGGTGGTGGTGTCGCAAACTTACTCATAAGAGAATCTGAATCAAGTGAAGAGCTAGATGGCAGTTCCTTATCTCCCCTCATAGTAGAGGGATAGATCTTGGTTTTTGGATCTTTCAAATTCTTCATAGTGTTCAACAGATATAAATCCCAAGTGACTCAGAGAATGGAGCTATGCTCCCCGGTAACGGCGCCATAAAAAGGTCTTGTTAACCACAAGTATAGGGGATCACAACAGTTTTCGAGGGTAGAGTACTCAACCCAAATTTATTGATTCAACACAAGGGGAGCCAAAGAACATTCTTGAGTATTCGCAGCTGAGTTGTCAATTCAACCACACCTGAAAGACTTAATATCTAGAGCAAAGTATTCAGTAGCAAAGTAGTATGGAAGTAACGATAGCGATGGCAAAAGTGAGAGTAGCAGTTTTTTAGTGATTGTTACAGTAGCAAGGGAAAAGTAACTTAGAAAGGACCAATATGTGAAAAGCTCATAAGCAATGGATCAGTGATGGATAATTATGTCGTATGGCATTCATCATGCAACAGTTATAACATAGAGTGACACAGAACTAGCTCCAATTCATCAATGTAATATAGGCATGTATTCCATATATAAGTCATACGTGCTTGTGGAAAAGAACTTGCATGGCATATTTTGTCCTACCCTCCCGTGGCAATGGGGTCCTAATGGAAACTAAGGGATATTAAGGCCTCCTTTTAATAGAGAACCGGACCAAAGCATTAGCACTTAGTGAATGCATGAACTCCTCAAACTACGGTAATCACCGGAAAGAATCCCAGTTATTCTCACCCTAGGGGATGCGGATAATAACTTGTAATAGGTGTCTAGAACTTGCAAGATCGGATCAAGAAAACATATATATTCATGAAAACATAATAGGTTCATATCTGAAATCATGGGACTCGGGCCATGCTCACAAGCAGTAAGCATAGCAAAGTCATAGCAACATCAATCTCAGAACATAGTGGATAGATCAAACCCTAACAAAACTAACTCGATTACATGAGAAATCTTATCCAACCCATCACCGTCCAGAAAGCCTATGATGGGATTACTCACAAACGACGGAGAGCATCATGGAATTGGTGATGAAGGATGGTTGGTGATGACGATGGCGTCGATTTCGCCTCTCTGGAGCCCAAAACAGACTCCAGATCTGGTCTATCGAGGAAGAACAGGAGGTGGCGGCACCTCCGTATCGTGAAACACGATGAAATCTTCTCCTTGATTTTTTTCTCCACGAATAGGAATATATAGGTTGTAATTGAGGTCGACGGAGCCGTGTGGGGCCCACAAGCTTGCTAGGCACGACAAGGGGTGACCGCGCCTGGTGGGGTTGTCACCTGTGGGTGGCCCCCCTCCGGTTAATTCTTTCGCCAGTATTTTTTATTAATTCAAAAAATAATCTTCATAAATGTTTAGGTCAATCCGAAAACTTTTACACAAAAATAACACCAAGGCAATTCTGCTGAAAACAACGCCAGTCCGAGTTAATTTCATTCAAATCATGCAAATTAGAGTCCAAAACAAGGGCAAAAGAGTTTGGAAAAGTGGATACGATGGAGACTTATCAACTTCCCCAAGCTTAACCCATTGCTTGTCCTCAAGAAATCCAGTTGATAAACTGAAAGTGATAATGAAAAACTTTTACAAACTCTGTTTGATCTTGTTGTTGTAAATATGTCTAACTGATGTTCAGTTTTTCAGCAAAGATTATAGACTAATCATTTTCACAATAACATTTAGGTCTCATATTTACTCATATCAATCGTATAATGAACTAGCAAGCAATAATAACAACTCTCGGATGAAAACACTTTTATCAAAACAATCATGATAAAATATGATATAATGGTATCACCCTAGCCCTTTCTAAGACCGCAAAACATAAATGTAGATCACCTCTAAAGAACAAGGACTGACTAGACATTGTAATTCATGGTAAAAGAGATCCAATCACACTCATACTCAATATAACATACAAATGACGGTGGTGCTTTCTAACTAGTGCCTTTTATAAGAGGATGATGACTCAGCAATAAAGTAAATAGATAGGCCCTTCGCAAAGGGAAGCATTGATTTGAAGAGGTGCCAGAGCTCGAGATTTTTAAACATGAATGAATAACAATTTTGAGCGGTATGCTTTCATTGTCATAATAATGACCAAGAGATTTCAACATCTTTCATGCTAGATACATTATAGGCGGTTTCCAAACATAATGATAAAGTTTTAACTCCCCCTCCATCAATCAATCACACTCCACGTCTAGCCGAATCCACGGGTACCATCCATACAAACATAGTCCTGGGGGAGTTTTGTTTCATTATATTTTGGTTTGATTTTGAGCATGGAACTGGGCATCCCGAATACCAGCCACTTTCTCATGAATGATAGTGAATAAAAACATATCGTGAGAATAACCCACCTAGCATGGGAGATATTGACAGCCCCCAATCGCTACATGAGCGATTCGACTATACAAAATAGCATAATTATTTGAAGGTTTGGAGTTTGGCACATGCAAATTTACTTGGAATGGTAGGTGAATACAACATATAGGTTAGTATGCTGGACTCAGATGGAACAACTTTGGTTTGAAGGAATTGGATGCACAAGTAGTATTCCCGCTTAGTACAAGTGAAGGCTAGCAACAGACTGGGGTGCGACCAACTAGAGAGCGACAACAGTCATCAACATGCTTTTGAGATTAACCAACATTTAATGCCAGCATGAGCACGATATAAATCACCATGAACATAAATATCGTAGAGGCTATGTTGATTTTGTTTCAACTACATGCATGAACATGTGCCAAGTCAAGCCACTTGAATCATTCATAGGAGGATACCATCCTATCATACTACATCACAACCATTTTAATATGCATGTTGGCACTCAAGACAAACCATTATCCACTCTTAGCTAATTAAGCATGACATGAGTAACTATAATCTCTAATTGTCATTGCAAATATGTTTCACCCATAATGAACTACATTCGAAACGATGAGCCAATCATATTTACAAAAGAAAAATAGGATCAAGAACATGTATATATTCATGAAAACGTAATAGGTTCAGATCTGAAATCATGGCACTCGGGCCCTAGTGACAAGCATTAAGCATAGCAAAGTCATAGCAACATCAATCTCAGAACATAGTGGATATTAGGGATGAAACACTAACAAAACTAACTCGATTACATGATAAACCTCATCCAACCCATCACCGTCCAGCAAGCCTACGATGGGATTACTCACGAATGATGGGGATCATCATGGAATTGGTGATGAAGGATGGTTGGTGATGATGATGGCGTCGATTTCCCCTCTCCGGAGCCCAAAATGGACTCAAGATCTAGCCTCCTGAGGAAGAACAGGAGGTGGCGGCGTCTCGATATCGTGAAACATGATGAACTCTTCTCCTTGATTTTTGAGCCATGAATAGGAAGATATAGGGTTGGAAATGAGGCCGGTGGAGCCACAGGGGGCCCACAAGCTTGCCAGACGCGACCAGGGGGTGGGCGCACCTAGTGGGCTTGTCACCTATGGGTGGACCCACTCCATTTGATTCTTTCGCCAGTATTTTTTATTAATTCCAAAAATAATCGCCGTAAATTTTCAGGTCAATCCGAGAACTTTTATATCTACACAAAAATAACACCAAGGCAATTCTGCTGAAAACAGAGCCAGTCCATGTTAGTTCCATTCAAATCATGCAAATTAGAGTCCAAACAAGGGCAAAAGAGTTTTGAAAAGTAGATACGATGGAGACGTATCAAGCCCCTCCGAGAATAAATCTATCTCTTTCTATCCTTCTGTTTCTTCGTCCCAGATTCTAGCCTTTCACGGTTTCTTAAATTCCCGGAGATCTGTAACTCCAATTCGGCTGAAATTTCAGCATGATTTTTATCTAGATATTATCTTTCTTGCGCCGGAAGAAGGGCACCAACCTCCTTAAGGGGTGACCACAAGCCACCCTGGCGTGGCCAGGGGGGTAGGCCACGTCCCTAGCTTGGGGGCCCCTTGGGCATCGTCTCAGATTGATTCTTTTTCCCAACAATCAAATATATTCCAAAAAATCTCCGTTAGTTTTTATCGCATTTGGACTTTGTTTGGTATGGATATTCTACGAAAAAAATATGCACCAAGCAGGAACTAGCACTGGGCACTGGATTAATATGTTAGTCCCAAAAATAGTATAAAAAGTTGCCAAAAGTATATGAAAGTGGTAGAATATTGGCATGAAACAACCGATAATTATAGATATGATGGAGACGTATCAGGCGCGTTGTGCACTCCAAGTCAAGATGAAGAAATTGACATCTCCATCCCCGGCAGGAGAGCTACCATGTGTAAACCCTAGGTACCCCCTCGGTGTCTTTATAAACTGGGAGGGTTTTAGATTGTAAGGGAGAAAAACTCATCTAGGGTTTTAGCTATCTGATCTCGGGGGAGATCAACTCTGTAACCTTCGTACCATCAAAATAATCAAGCAGGACGTAGGGTTTTACCTCCATAGGAGGGCCCGAACCTAGGTAAACATCATCTCCTTCATCCCTTTGTTACCATCGACCCTAGACTCACAACTGTGGACCCCTACCCAAGATCCGCCAATTTTGACATCGATACCGAGGTTGTTGGCAGTCGACATCAGAGACCATGGTAGGAAGCAACTCACCATTGTGTGTTATTTGGCTAGGTAGGTAATTTATTCTTTGAGGTTCAAGTGTCGTTCTTCTTATTTGTTCTGTATGCTTCTGCCCCGAGTCTTACCTAGAGACCAAACATGAATACCTCTGTAGCCATGGGATCAGGTTGTACCAGTTCATATGTAGGGGTATGGACATCCTTTGCTAAGCTTACCCCAAGCTATTTACATATGTATAATTACTATTGTATATTGTCTTCACCTCATTGATCCATGCTTTTACTTACTTCTATAGGTTAATACTATATCTGAGATTCATATTATTTATCTAGTCTTGATTTTTTGGAGGTTCTACAGTTGCTAGTACTCGACTTTTGTGTAAGAAAACTTCATCGTTGATGCAGATGTGGCCTCACTCCTCGCCCTTGTTTTGTGCTCGGTGATGTCTTACCTCTCCTTTTCCTCTCTCATGTTCTTCTTAGTTTTTTGTACAATGGTAGCAGGATGATAGTTTTATTGTGTAAAATGTATGTGAGTTCCTTAGAAAAAGCATTGGTGCTCGGAACACATGGAATTATTATTTTATTTGGCTATAAGACATTTCACATGGACTATGACACTCCTTAATTTGTGTGTACGAAGATTGAATATGTAGACTGGTACTAAAGTTTTTCAAGGATCTATCGCTGATGAAACTCTTCCCTTGCATGTAAGAACCTACATGGACATGATATGTTCATCAAAAAATAGAAAAAATATCAGTGGCCAAGATAATGATTGATTTGAATTGGAAAATTTATCTATGAATAGAGGTACACCAGTGGTCAAGATCTAAAACACGCACCTCTAGTGTTCTTTCACTTTAAATAACATGAAAAATAACAAGCACACTACACGAATTTCAATGGCACACCCAACTATCTTCTCGTACAAACTCCTTCTGGTAACGGTAGCAATATCATCCGGATACTTGGCATAGTTAACCATGACACCAAACTCTATCATGTGGAAAATAACTTCCTTGCATGTTGCTATGACCACCTTAGCTTATACAAATGAGAAAGTACAAGGACCTTGATGAACCCTCTAAGTATACAGATACTTTCATGGCATTGGCTCTCTTCTAGACACATCTTTTTTGTTTCCCTCAATAAAAGAAATCAACATAGGCACACACACACACATGATTTATGATAGGCGTGGCATGCCGTCGTGCCTCTACTCAATAGTATTAACATTACATCTTGCACACACTTACAATTATGGCCCAATGTTAGTATCTCACGCACCCGTCGCTAGCGTAGAGTATTGATGGAGATGGATGTCATCCTAATTTGCAGGGACCACTGCCTTGTTCCCTTGGACCAGGCAAAGCATCCTTCTCTTCTTCTTTTGTTTTGAATTAAGGAGCATACCTTTCAATTTGATTTATCAAAAAATACTTTTGCCTCGCTTTATATATTAAGCAATGATCAATACATAAAATGCAAGAAATCCGACACCACACACACCCAACAGTAGATACAAGGGAGCTATAGAACAACAACACTACTCCAAATACCCCAAAGCAAACAATAAGTAGACACATAGAGCTTAGATAAGGATCTATGGAGAACACCACCATCAAGGAGTCATCGCAAGGAGACAAAGTCAGAACTCGACAAATCAGGGACTACAAAGTGGTGCTTCGAGGAAAGAAACGTCACCCCAAAGCCGCTACCACCCGATACACAAATCGAGGTTTTCACCCGAATTAACATGAAGGACGCACCACCACCAATGGATCCTTCAAGAACGGAAATATGCATGGACGGTGCCTCTATCAGTCTGGCCAGATCTAGACGAGGTTTTCACCCTGGCCACCACCCTCTGCCTTCGCCTAGTGTATGACCCTACATGATAGCATCGGTCACACCACCACCATAAAGCGTCGAGGTCCCGCCCCTATGTATTCCACAAGACCATTACAACGAGCTCGTCGGTGCCTGGGCCATGAGCTTCGCCTGCAGCTCCCACCACCAAGGCCATCGCCCTGCATACACATTCTCCAGGAAACATCAAAGGTATGGGGTTTGAGCTGGCCGACAAATCTGCATCACTATCGAAGGCGTCGGTGATCGTCCCTCCCCGAACAACAATCTGCAGCCAAGAGGCTTTAGGCCTAGAAAAGGGGAGGGGAGCTGAGCTAGTCCATACTGGTGCACCCCTATGCCGGTGACAGGTAGCTAGGCTACCCGTACATCCATTGGCCTCCCATGTGTCACCCCTGGTGCCCTACCATGGCCATCAGATAGATCGACGACATTAAGAGGCTGTCACCAGTTTATCAGCAAGGGCGCCTGGATCGATCACACGCTGCCGCCGAAGAAGATCTCGGGAGGTGTCAGCAACTTGACTGGTACTTGCAGATGAGACATGGTAGTGTAACACTTTTGCAGAAGTATCCCAATAAGTAACCATCCCAACAAAGGGTGGAGGAGAGTATTTATGTAGGCACTTCTTTCACACACAAGGTGTCGTAGTTCTTGCATGAAGTAACTGGTTGAACTTCTGCAAATAATCTTGTGGAGTGTTGTTCTTCCAAGTACCTACAAAAGGGTTAGATGCAAGACAAGGGAGCATAGAATTCCAAGATATATGATATTCATGATAATATCATGGAATAGACAATTAAGCTCATCCCCTTGCAGGCATTCGAGTGAGCTTAGCTCAAGTTTGAAGCGTCAGTGATGTTCAACTCACTCCTCAAATGATAGAATACTTTTTAATCAAGTAGCTTAGTAAAGATATCGGCCAATTGCTTGTTAGTACAAACATGCTTAAGATTAATATCTCCTTTGGCAACATGATCACGAATGAAATGATGTCGAACTTGAATATGCTTGGTTCAAGAGTGTTGCACCAGATTATGACCAATCTTAATAGCACTTTCATTGTCACAAAGTAATGGAACATTTTTAACATAGATTCTGTAATCTTTAAGTGTTTGTCTCATCCATAACAATTGGGCACAACATGATCCAGCAGCAATGTACTCTGCTTCGGTAGTACATAGAGATACCGAGTTTTGCTTCTTGGAGGACCAAGACACAAGAGATCTAACAAGAAATTGACATGCACCCGAGGTGGATTTTCTATCAACCTTATCACCGGCATAGTACGAGTGAGAGTAACCAACAAGATTAAAAGAAGATCCCTTGGGATACCAAATGCCAAAGTTTGGTGTATGTATCAAGTATCTCACAATGCATTTCACGGCCTTAAAATGACATTCTTTAGGTGCAACTTGATATCTAGCACACATGCAAACACTAAGAATAATATTGAGATGGGAGGCACATAAATAAAGAAATGAACCTACCATTGATCGATAAACCTTTTTATGAACTGGTTCACCCTCCTTAGTAAGATCATAGTGTCCGCTAGTGGGCATGGGAGTTTTCATACCTTTGCACTCCTGCGTGTTGAACTTCTTTACCAAGTCCTTGGTGTACTTTGTTTCAGAGTTGGAAGTACCTTCTCTTGTTTGCTTGATTTGTAGACCAAGAAACAATTTCAGCTCACAGATCATAGACATCGCATACTTCTCTGACATCAACCTTCTAAATTTCTCACTAAATTGTGGGTTAATAGATCCAAAGCTAATATCATCCACATAAATTTGGCACACAAATAATTCACCATTAACTCTCTTTGTCAATAAGGTTGCGTCAACTTTACCAATTTCAAATATTTTTTCAATGAGAAACTTCGTTCGGCATTTATACCAAGCACGAGGAGCTTGCTTAAGACAATATAAATCTTTGCGAAGTTTGTAGACATGGTTAGGTTTCTTAGGATTTACAAAACCAGGTGGTTGCTTAACATAGACCTCTTCTTCAATTTCACCATTTAAAAAACCACTTTTCATATGCATTTGGTAAAGAGTGATATCATGGTGACTAGCATAAGCAAGAAGAATTCGAATGGCTTCTAGTCTAGCAACGTGGGCGTGAGTCTCACCATAGTCCATACTTCAACTTGTGTATATCGTTGAGCTACGAGGCAAGCCTTGTTGTGAACAACTTGACCATCTTCATCATGCTTGTTTCGAAAAACCCATTTTGTGCCGATGATGTTTTGCTTGTCCTTGGGCTTCTCCACGAGTGTCCATACTTCGTTCCTCTCCAAGCTGTGAAGCTATTTATGCATAGCGTTGACCCAATCTGCGTCTTCAAGAGCATGTTCAACCTTCAAGGTTTCAATACTAGAGATGAAAGAATAATGCTCACAAAAGTTAGCCAAGTGAGTTTTAGAACGAGTGATCCTCCCTAATTGTATATCACCAAAGATTTGGTTTAGGGGATGGTCACTTGTGCTCAAAATCAGGATAGCTTTGGCCTGTTAGTTGGTGGAGCTTCTTATTCATCATAATCTCCTTCATCTTCGTTGTTGTCGACATGGTCATCTCCTTGAGGTGGTGGCAAAGGAGGTTGGGGTGGATCTTCATGATGTACATCCTCCTCCTAGTCATCTTGTCGTGTACCACTTGTCGATGCTTCCATGTCGTTTTGCCGGTAGCCTTGATCTGAAGTAGGAGCTTTCACTTGGGTTGATGAAGTACTTTCCTTCACCTCCATGGGACTAATCTTGCCGATGGGCAAAGCTTGGACAGCTTCCGAAGGATCTTTATCACCTACATCATTTGGAAATTGTTCGACTTGCGAACCATTAGACTCATCAAACTTCACATCTACCGTATCTTCAACTTTTCGAGTGAAGTTGTTGTATACATGGTAAGTGTGAGAGTTCGATCCATAAACAAAGGAAACCTTCATGAGATTTCGAAGAAGATTTAGCACGACGATGCTTATCAAGTATGTAACACTTAGAGCCAAATACCCGAAAGTATCCAACTTGGGGTTTGTTACCGATGAGAAGCTCGTATGCCGTTTTACCGAGAAGCTTGTGCAAGTAGAGTCGGTTCGTGGCATGACATGCTGTTTCCACGGCTTCTTCCCAAAAGTCTCTTGGTGTCTTGTATTTGTCAAGCATCACTCTTGCCATCTCAATGAGGGTTTAGTTCTTTATCTCAACAACTTCACTTTGTTGAGGCATGTACGTAGCCGAGAACTCATGTGAGTTACCCTCTTCGTCAAGAAAGGTATCCACATGGGTGTTCTTGAAATGTGATCCGTTATCGCTTCGAACCTTCTTGATCTTCACTTCAAACTAATTTTCCGCCTAGCATGCAAAGTTCTTGAAGATCTTTTGTACCTGTGACTTATCATCAAGAAAGAATACCCACATAAATCTGGAAAAATCATCAACTATAACTAGACCATAATAGTTTCCACTGAGAATCTTGTAAGCATTGAGACCAAATAGATCCATATGAAGTAACTCAAGTCGTCTCCTAGTGGTCATGATGTTATTGACTAGATGACTTCCACCTACTTGCTTTCCTGCTTGACAAGCGCTACAAAGCCTATATTTGTCAAACATAACATCTTTAACACCAAGAATGTGATCGCCCTTGATAAGCTTATCTAGATTGCGCATGCCTAGATGTCCAAGCCTTCTATGCCATAGCCAACATTTAGATGGTTTTGCAATGAGACAAGTTTGAGGTTGGGCCATTTTAGTGAAATCAACAATGTATAGATCGCCTCTACGAATACCGGTGAAGACAATGTTATGATTATCAAACCGAAACACTTCGCAATCTACTTTGGTAAATAACACATTGAAACCGAAGTCTGCTAGTCTAGATATGGAAAGAAGATTGTAGCTAAGTGATTCAACAAGCATTACATTTTGAATTGAGCTATCATGAGAAATGGCCACCTTACCAAGGCCAAGTACCTTAGCCTTAGAGTTGTCTCCGAAGGTCATGTACCTCCGAGGACCTTGATTAGGCGTCATCTGTTGGAACATGTCTTTATCACCAGTCATGTGATCCGTGCATCCATTGTTGAGAATCCATTCTTTTACACCGGACATGTAATCCTTGAAGTTTTCCATTAGACTTAGACTCCTCATGATATTTTCATGCTCGATGTCGAACAACTCATCTTCATCATAGTAGCCGTGTTCTTCATTGTCATCATTTGGTGGAATCTCCTCGTCAAAAAAGCCAGGAGACTCGTTAGAATCGTAACCATGAAAATGTTCAAGTTTTAAATGTGAATGCCTTCAATAACAATGTTGTTGACAATAATGACATCTCCTTTAGCACGCATGAGATCATGTAGCTCAAATAGGCATTTATCAAAGTTTGGATCACTAGGCTTCATTTTGGGAAAAGCAATAGTTTTATGAAGAATTTCATCAAGATTTCTTAATGTAAGATTTGGATATTGTTTCTCCAAATCAGTCCATGAAGTATAAGCACTTGCAAAGTTCTTGAATTGAGAAAGCATCTTGGTAAGCCTCTAAGATTGACAGTTCTAAGGTTGCCAAGCATGTTAATTTCCTCTTCGTGTGTGGGATGCAATTCATCAATGGGAAGCAGATAGGGATTTTAAATATGTTTTCTCAAATGGAATTTGTCAAATAGATCAATCATGGCATTCGTCCATCGACTATAGTACTCTCCATAAAGAATGGGCACTCTACAATGCAAACTCTCCACACTAGACACATCCATCTTCCTCCACGGTGTTGAAACCGAAGCAATGGAGACCAATCTTTGATACCAATTGCAGGATCATTAGAAGAGTATGTCTAGAGGGGGTGAATAGACTACTAGCATGAAATTAAAACTACCTCAAGTATAAGATTAAGGGTTGGCAGTTGTGGCATATATAGCAAGTCTAGAACACCCTACACATGCAAGTCATCAAGTATAGCAGCAGAAAGTAAAGACATTGCACATGTAAGAAAGGATTGGAGATAGGGAGATCAAACGCATGAAGGACATGGAGATTTTTTCCCTATGGTTTTGATAGGTGGTGCTATTGTACGTCCATGTTTATGGAGTCTTCAACCCATGGAGGGTAACGGTCGCGGGAGTCCATGGAGGGCTCCACCCAAAAGGGTCCACGAAGTAGCAACCTTTACTATTCCATAATGGCTTCCGTCCACGAAGGACGAGCCTCACTATGTGTAGATCTTCATGAAGTAGGTGGTCTCCTTGACCTTACAAAATTCTTGGTTTAGTCCACAACACGAAGTAGGAGGCTCCCAAGCGACACCTAACCAATCTGGGAGGCACCACCCTCCAATAGGTAATAGGCTCGATAATATCGATGAACTCCTTGCTCTTGTGCTTCAAGATGATAGACTCCTCAACACACAATCACACTCTCACAGATTTGGCTATGGTGGAAGAGATTGATTGGGTGGAAAGAAACTTGGGGAGGCTAGAGATCAAGATTGATATGGTTGGAATGGAATGGCATGATCTCAACACATGAGTAGGTGGCTCTCTCTCTCAGAAAATCAATAGGTATGAGTGGGGAACAGTTCCGAGTGCTTCTCTTGCGTGTGAGTGGTGGTGGAGGGGTATATATAGGCATCTCCAAAAATCCAACCGTTACACCTAATAAGTAAGACTCAGTGACACCGATGTGTTATCATGATGGTACCGAGTTGCCTCAAAGGTAGCAACTTTTGAATATCGGTGAGACCGATACATACAACTCGGTTGCAACGATAAGGCGACCAACAGTCAGATTACCAATCTCGGTGACGCGGATTCAACAAACTTGGTTGGGCCAATTTTGTGAATTTGTGTAACAGGAAGTTGGCAACCAAAACTCGGTGGCACCGAAAAGGAATCGGTTGCACCGAAGGGCTAGGGTTTGGCTGAGTCTGTCTGAGGCTGATAATCGGTGGCACCGAATGGAAAGTGTTGGTTGCGGCGATTTCGGATATTTGGATTTGGACAGACTTTTGTGGAAGAGCTTGTGGGTGTATGTGGTGACTATCACTTGTGCACTTATGAGTATTTTGTTCACCAACAGTACCTTACCCCCCTTTTAATAGTATTGGTTTTCCTATGGACTCAATGGGATTTCTCACAAAGATAAAATGTAGAGTCCTCTTGCTTGAAACTTTGCCAATGCTATTCCTTCTCCTTCTTCTTCATGGGGATACTCTCCACACTCCTTTTGCCAACCCATATCTCTATGGACTTTATCTGAAATACACTAGATGAAAGTATTAGTCCAAGAGACAATGTATGTTGTCATGAATTATCAAAACCACCAAGGGAGCACATTGTGCTTTCATCGCGGCCGACAACAACGAGTGGTGGGCGACCATGATCACGTCGGCCTCACTGCCCCCCTCTGACCCAGCTGCCACCTCTGTCGTGCTCCATCTTCCCGCGCTCCACTCCGGCGTGCTTCTCCCGTTTTTGGATTTCTTCAATGCCATGCTCTCGCACTATCAGGTTCATGCGCTGCACCTCGAGCCGTAGTGTGTCCTCCTCCTCTCGTCATTCTCCTTTCTGTGTGAAGCTTTCCCAGGTGTTCCTCCCTCTGTGCCACTACTCCAGTACTTCTTCCTCCTCCAGCTGACCGCTCCTGACCAGGTCTCTGGGTACGCATCGCTCTCGAAAGTCGACGTGACGATAGACCAATGTATTGATATGCTGATCTCCCACAACGCGGAAGGCTTCAGGTGGCAATGGGCATATGTGGATGCGGGCCAATACAGTCCCTTGCTGCTGACCCCATCGTCCCAGGTGATGCCGAGACCCGGATGGGGGCACGAGAGGCTTGATGATCCGAGACTGTCTCCGGTGACGGGGAGGCTGGCCTCCCTTAGGGTAGCGGGAGTGACGGTGAAGTTGGCTGTCAAGGAATTCGTCAGGTGGCAGATTGCCCCCCTTCAGCGCCACTCCCACCCAATGTAGGCCTTCTCTGGGCTGTCAGACCCCATGCGGCTCCAACGGGACCGCCTGATGCTCGTAGTGCTAAACCGGGCACTTCAGGTCTTGATAGACAAGGTGGTTGAAGGCCTTCCTCGGGGTGGGAGCCCCTTGTTCAAGCATAAGAGGTCGCGCGATCATCCCGTTCTTGTGGCTCGGGACCCCGAAGCCTCGGCGGGCCCGGTCCCCACTAGTAAGGTGGCGGGAGGCAACAGGTGCCCTCCGCGACATGTCCGTGCCATGGCCCACCCTGGAGGCGCGTCTGCCTCCCTCGTAGCGATCGGCGGCACTGGTCGCCCCGCGCCAACATCCTCCGGATCGTGCTCCTTTGAACACGACACACCTCTCACACCCTGATTGAGGGCGACGGGGTCTAGCATCGAGGTCACACGCCCACCCACTCTCTCGGTCCAGTCGCGAGGTGTCGAGGAAAAGGAGGTGGGCTACTAGATACGAGTAAGTACTTCACCCTTGCCTTGTTTTCTCCCACATGTGAGGTGTGGCTAAGCCTTTCTTGCGTGTAGACTCCCTACAAGAAGGGGGGGGGGCAGTGAACCCTTGGGCCCTGCTTGCGCTGTCTCGCCGCCTGTCGAAACCCCGAGCTCTGGGTGGAGCACGCCTCCCCATAATACGCATGGTGCGCCTTAGTATGGTGCGGCTTCGTCCTTGCTTGTCGGGAGCACGGAGCAAGGGGCTATGGCTTGCGCCGCCGCCTCCGAGGCGAGTGTTCAACCCACTAGAGCGGGACCGTCGTTCGCTATCATCGTCTGGGACAGGATCCATGGCAGCCTTGAGGGGATAACCATCTCGGCGCGGCCCCCGAGCCCACCGCACATAGCACCCTACCCAGGCGGGGTGTGGCGGGCGCCGACCGGCCCTCAACCCCCGATGGCCAACGCCGGAGCCCCCGAGGCTTTGGGTCAAGTGGGTGCATGGGGCCCGAGCAGCACCGGGCCCTTGCGCTCGTGGGTTCACGAACCATGGTCTGGCACGACCTCCCACGGGACACGGCGGGCATGTTGGAGGAGCTCGGGGCAGAGCTCCAAGGCGCCAATGCACACTTCGCTGAGGAACGACTGTGCCTGGCTCGTGGATGGCATCAACTCGACGTTGTCGGTAAGTTGAGTCGCTGCCAACATGAGATGACATGCTTAAAAACCAAACGATCAGCTGGTGGGGCGAAGGAAACGCTCGACCATGCCATCCGGGAGGCTGAGGAAGCGGATGCGCGTCGCGCGGCTGCCGAGGCCCGCAAGCAAGAGCGTCAAGCCTCGAATGCCCGCCTAGGGTGGAAACTTCGGGAACAAGGAAGCGACCTTATCTCCCAATGGGGGGCAGGCGGTTGAGGCGGAGGCGGTGTGTGAGGTTGCTCTTCGTGAAATAGACCTCCGGGCCCTCAAGCAACAACTCACCTTGAGGGCGTCAGAGCAAGGCTTGGAGCACAAGCCGGTAGAGGCACTGGATCACAACGTCTCCATTTCCATGCCACCTACAAGCAACGAGTGGAAGAGATCCAGGGGTGGCCGACGCAAAGGTTGAGTGAGCCCGCGAGGATTACAACAAGAGTCAAGGCTCGGCTTGCGGAGCTGCGTCATAAGATCAATGGCCTTAAGGAGGCGCTTACGCGGAAGGAAGCGGAGCGGAAGGCCGACCTCGAGGCTCAGATCACCACTGCGGCCAAGATGACATCACTCCAGGGGTAGGTGGATGGTGTTGCATCCCACGTGGCGCGGGTGATGGGCGAGGCGGACCAGGCTCAGAGGTTGCAGCACCAGTGCTCGAAGATGTTCCAAGACCTTGAGTGGTGGTCCCATCGCGCCTTGAGTCTGATCTGCTAGGAGGGTGTCCCCGTCACTCTTATGCCTGAGGAAGTCGGCTACCTTGATTTCTTCACCAAGGTTGTAGAGCGTCTTGAGGCACGCGCTGGGAAAGTGGAGGCGTTGATCGAAGACGAAGGGCGCGACCTCCTGTTGCAGGCACTAACACATGTCTTTAGTAAACTCCTTTGCGCTGAACCTGACTTCGGTTTTGAGGCCATCATGGCCGCTGTTCCTGATTTGGTCCGTCATGAGGGAGTCCGAGATTGATGGGTCCTCGGGCATCGGGTCATCTCTCATGGGCTAACAAGTTGGGTCACTCTGTGGAAGGCCGAACTATGGGGCGACCCCATGTTCAGGAAGGGAAGCTCCGAAGATTGGCGTGGCCTCCAAGTCTGGAAGATGCGACGTAGATCATCTCTGTAATTCTCATCCACATGAATAATATCAAGAAGAACGTAGGGGTTTACCTCCTCACGAGGGCCCGAACCTGGGTAACTAATGTCTCCTTCGTCCCCTATTACCCATCGATCCAAGGTCCATAGCTCGGGACCCCCTACCCGAGATACACTGGTTTTGACACCGACATTGGTTCTTTCATTGAGAGTTCCACTATGAGATTGCTAGAAGGGTCGATGTCTCGCCTAATCATCAGCGATCACGTCTGCAATGGGGACACATTTGTTCTTGGGCAGGTTTTCGCCTTCGGCGGCATCACGTTGTGTACTGATCCGACCGGCCATCTAGGCCAAATCAGAAGTTTCGCCCCTGGTCGAGGGACCAGGTTCGAGAATCTAGAATTCTCCACCGACTCCCGGGGCGATCTGACCCCCATAGGTCTCTTGGTCTCATCCGATGATGTCGGAAATCTGAAAGCCTTAAGTTCGGGTCTCTTGCTCGGTCCCAGTCACGGTTCCCCCTCCGCTGGAGAGCTGTCCTCGTGTTTGGGCCCGGCCTTAGTACCCGAGCACCCAAATTCAACCCTTGCCGATGTAGCGACCTGACCTGAAAGATCGAATCTCCGGTGTTTCCGTACCATCCCAAGATCATGCTGGTACACACACGGTACATCAATGTATATATCAAAGTGAAATCACAAAGCTTTATTAATCGAAAATCTCATATCGAGTTCTTTATTACAATAAGAATTACAATAAAGTGGCTGAAGGCCAACTCATGAGAATAACTAATCTTGCGAAGCTTCAAAGGTAGTTGAGTCCATCTGACTCCAAGGGCATCTCACCGAGCGTAGAGCGTATCCTCACTCCTGGTCAGAAAAGTACTCTGCAACATGATACGTTGCAGCTGTGTAGGTCAGCATATTGAGTATGCCGGTAATGTCACAAAAGAGGGGTGTAAAGCAATCATCTATTCTATATGCATATATGGTAGGTGGGGTAGTAAGTTTTGCATAAAGCCAATTTTTCCTACAACAAGAGAGGACAAAAGTTATTACTACAATGTTGGTCGATTAATGAGATGGTTCCACCAACCAATTCTCATACCCAAGTTGTCATTAATACCCACATCAATATAATTATTTGTGTTGAGAATTCTAGATGGTTTCAGTTCCTTTGGCTCAAGTGGTCCATGACCGTGGACACGGCTAATCAATTAGGTTTGGGTACTCTGCAGAGTTTTGCACACGTTCCCCACAAGATTTGATCACCTCCGCTGGATTTCTCGCACTTCAGGGTGTTTGAGAAACGGATGACCAAAACATGGTCTTCTAAAGGGTTTCCGTGAGACACTGTCAGTGCCCATCCTTTCCTACCGTTCTTCTACATCTCGTAGCACCGCCTGTCCAGGGTCACCACGATATCCAACAAAGCCATAACCCATAATGTCTTGTGGCTATGCAGGTAAGACTTGGGTCTTGAAGCATCCATCCATCTCTTTGTACCTGGGTGGACCTTTCTGCATGAATACTGGCACTTCTCCAGCAACACCTAGGCTAACCACTGGTTTCTCCAGGGCGCCGTTCAACCATCATCCACCCAGAGGTATGTTGAAAACTCGGAGTCTTGAACTCTTGATCATCTTGCAGGTCTTGAAATTATTATCTCACAACTCTCATGAATCACACCACCAACCCCGTCTACTAATAGCATAGCAAAATTAAATCAACATGGGTAAACTAATGCAATAAAGACATGGGTAAACATGGTCAAAGTGACTTGCCTTGCTGATGATCCTCGTACTCAAGTGACTCTAGATAACAAGCTTCGCACTCTGGATGATCTAACGAATCAAACAAACCACACAATAAGCATACAACTAATAATATAACTCACACAATCAGCAAGATTAAACTAAAACAATTCAATAGTAACAATCAAGAGAAAAATTCAAAACCAATATTTGACTCACAAATTTTTAGTGGCAAAGCTACTACTAATATAAGATAAGACCAAGCACTATTTTTAATAACAAAACAATAGTTAACAGAAAAGAAATAATAAAATTTGTATTAGTAAACAGAATTAAATCCACTAAAACTTTTGTGAAAAGAAATGCTACTAAAAATATAATTTTTTATAATACACCACTTAATGAAGATAACTAGAGTTTCCTATAACATTAGAGTATGAAACATTTTTTTTTAAAAAGAACATTACTTAACAGAAATGAATTACTAAGATTCTTTATTAGAAAACAGGATTAAATCTCCTAAAATGTTTGTGAAAAGTGAAACTAAATTGCTTTATAAAACTATACCTAATGAAAAAAGAATAAAGATTCCCTATAACAATGAGGTATAAAACTAAACAATTATTTTTATTAATAGCAACTTATTTCACCTAATGTTGAAACAACAGAACCTAAAGAAAACTAAAAACAAAAGTTAAACTAACTCAGATTCAAACTAAACTGAAATCAAACTAACTAAACTCTATGAAGAACTAAACATATTCTGTTTATGTTAAAAACCCTAACCAAATTCATCCTAAAAATTCCCAAACTGTGTAGGATGATAGGTGTAACTAATACAAACCAGTGGCAAAAAGATTCATACAAAAATATATTTTTAAACTCTAGTTATACATATTTTAGTAATTTAAGCAAATTTGGTTAGATTCAAGTTTTAAAGTTCAAATTTGAAATCTAAGACTACAGGATGAAACTCCATGAAATGTGTGACCTAATGCAAAAAGAATCAATTAAAAACACTAACTAGTTTAAAAGTTACAACTAAAACAAAAAACAGAAAGCATTCTGTTTTCTAAAACAAAACAGAAAAAGAAAAAAATTAGCTAACGGACAGGGCTACGTGGCGGTTTCCTATTGGTTGCTAGCGCGTGTGCGTGGGTGTTTGCGGGCGGACGACTGAAAACTAACGCTTACCGGTTCGTTTTATAAAATTTCTAATTTGGAGCGTAGATCCTAGATCTGACGGTTGCGGGTGGAGGTGGTGGCTTACAGGGGAGGGGGTCGGAGCTCCACTGATGTCGACGACGGTCGGAAGTCAGAGATGCTCGGGGATGGTGCTGTGATGGTCGAGGGTGGCGTCGGAAAGCTTCAAACGGCGGCGGTGAGTCTCCGACGTACTTTGGTGGCGACGAAGGGGAGTGGGGGTTCGGGTGGAGTCAGAACTCCGACGAGGTGCGGGGGCGATGTTCTGGCGAGGGGAGTGGGGTTTCGGGGCTGGAACAGAGAGTGGAGAAGGCAGGGGCTTTTATAGGCCAGGTGCGGGGTCGGGAGAGGGAGAGAGGAGCGAGATCCGGGGAGGATGGATCTCCGACGACGTCGACGGCGCGAGGAGGAAGACGAGCGCACTGATGGCTCTGTCGGACGGTGGGTCCCGCGTGTCAGTGAGAGAGGGGGCGGGATCTGCGCGTCGATGACCGATCCGAAAGGATCTCGGGAGTAAAGGCTGGTGGGCCGGCCGGTTTTCTAATTAAATGCTTTAAATACGTTTCCTTTTCTATTTTCTAGAGCGTTTAAAACCCCTTTAATGCATACAAATCATTTCCAAACATAGGGAATATATATATCAAAATGATCAGGGAAATAAATGCTATTTAATGAACATTTTCCTCTATCAAAATGAATATTTAAAAAAAAAATAGAAAATGCCTAATTGATTTTAAATTCTTTTGCAAATGAATTTTCAAATAACCCCCTAGTTTTATTGTTCAAATATTTCACCATGATGCCCCTGGTGTGGAGTGTCATGTTACTCCTCTTTTTTTGAATATTTCCAGGGGTTTTCAAATAGGAGAAACAAGTATATGGAAAAATTGAAATGGCCTTTACGAATTTCAAAAGAAAAACTTCAACAATTCATTTCATTCAAACAATGTGATGATGATGCATAGCTATATTTCATAACATTCCAAAATGAAATTTTGGGATGTTACAAACCTACCCACCTTAAGATGAAGATTCGGGTTGGCTAGAAAATAGGTGCGGGTGCTCTCTACGAAGATCTTCTTCGCGTTCCCATGTGGCTTATTCCTCGGTGTGGTGACTCCACAGAACCTTACAAAACATGATGATCTTGCTACGGGTAACTTTGTTGGCAGTCTCGAGGATTTTGACGGGTTTCTCCTTGTAGGTCAGATCACTGTCAAGTTGTATGGCCTCTAAGGGCACTGTGTCTCTCAAAGGAATATCAACCATCTCAGCATGGCATTTCTTCATCTGTGAAACATGGAAAACATCATGAACTCCGGACAATCCTTCCGGCAATTTCAGCTTATATGCAACTTCGCCTCTACATTCAAGAATTTTGTAGGGGCCTATGAATCTGGGTGCTAACTTTCCTTTAACACCAAACCTCTTGATTCCTCGAACTGGGGACACACGAAGGTATGCTCGGTCTCCCACTTCATACGTCATCTCGTTGCTTTTGTTATCAGCATAGCTCTTCTACCTGGATTGGGCTATCTTGAGTCGGTCTCAAATCAGTTTGACCTTTTCTTCAGAATCGGGACCAAAAAGCTTTCGGTCTCCAACACCATCCCACATCAATGGTGTTCTGCACCTCCTTCCATATAAAGCTTCAAAAGGGGCCATCTTCAAACTAGTCTGATAACTGTTGTTGTACGAGAACTCTGCGTAAGGTAAGTTGTCATCCCAACTAGACCCATAGTCTAGCGCACAAGCTCTCAACATGTCCTCCAAGATCTGGTTGACTCTCTCGGTCTGTCCATTGGTCTGCGGATGAAAAGTTGTACTGAATTCCAGCCTTGTACCCAAAGTTTCATGTAACTGATGCCAAAACTTTGAGGTAAATTGTTTTCCTCTATCTGACACGATACTCCTCGGAACTCCATGCAGACATACGATCCTGGTCATATATATATTGGCTAACTTAGCACTAGTATAAGTGGTCTTCACTGGAATGAACTGAGCCACCTTGGTCAAGTGATCGACTACTACCCAGATGGAATCATAACCTGAATGGGTCCTGGGTAATCCTGTGATGAAGTCCATACCAAGCTTATCCCATTTCCACTCGGGTATCGGCAAAGGTCGGAGTAACCCTGCTGGTTTCTGATGTTCTGCCTTTACTCGCTGACAAACATCACATACCGCAACATGTTCGGCAATATCCTTCTTCGTACCTGTCCACCAGTAACTTTCCTTCAAATCCAGGTACATCTTGGTGTTGCCTGGGTGTATCAAGTAGGGTGAATCGTGGGCTTCTTGAAGTATCAACTTCCTGAGCTCTAGGTCATTGGGCACATAGATTCGGTTCTCAAACCATAGAGTACCTTGTTCATCTTCACGAAAGTCTTTAGCTTTTCCATCCTTCATCCTCTGCTTTATCTCAGCTATCTCCTTGTCCAATTTCTGGGCTTCACGAATTCTTTCGGTCAAGGTGGACTGGATCTCTAGTGTGGCAACATATCCTTTTGGAACTATCTCTAGCCGGAGCTCTTTGAGATCATCGGCTAACTCCTGGGGTAATTCTCCTGCTATGAGTGTGTTCACATAACTCTTCCAACTCAAAGCATCTGCTACAACGTTTGCCTTTCCTAGATGGTAATGCATTCTCATGTCATAGTCCTTGATTAACACTAGCCATCTCCTCTGTCTGAGGTTCAACTCCTTCCGTGTGATGATATACTCCAGGCTTTTATGATCAGTGTAAACATCACAACTATTTCCGATAAGGAAATGTCTCCAGGTCTTGAGTGCGTGCACTACGGCTACTAGTTCCAAATCATGGGTGGCATAGTTCAACTCATGAGGTCGTAGCTATCTAGATGCATAGGCTACAACTTTTCCCTCCTGCATGAGTACTCCTCCAAGTCCTTGACGTGATGCGTCACAATAAACCTAGAAGTCTTCCTGAATATTGGCAGAATCAACACTGGGGCTGTGACCAAACGCTTCTTCAACTCCTGGAAACTAGCTTCACATTTCGCAGTCCAAATATACTTAGACTCTTTCTTCAACAACTCTGTCATGGGCTTGGCAATCTTTGAGAAGTTCCCAATGAACCTCCGGTAATATCCGGCAAGTCTGAGAAAACTGCGGATCTCCTTAACTGAGGTGGGTGACTTCCACTCAGTGACTGCTTCAACCTTAGCGGGGTCCACTGCTATTCCATCTCCAGAAATAACATGTCCAAGGAATCCGACTTCCGTCAGCCAGAAGTACATTTACTGAATTTGGCATATAACTGATGCTCTCTAAGCTTCTCCAGAACTAAACGTAAGTGTTCCTTGTGTTCTTCCTCGCTCTTGGAGAATATCAAAATGTCATCGATGAACACCACGACCAACTTGTCCAGATATTCCATAAACACTTTGTTCATCATATTCATGAAGTAGGCAGGAGCATTAGTCAAACTAAAAGACATGACGGTATACTCATATAAGCCAAACCTTATGGTGAAGGCTGTTTTGGGTATATCCTGTTAACGAATTGTCAATTGGTGATACCATGATCGAAGATCGATCTTGGAGAATACTTTGGCTCCTACTAGCTGATCAAACAAGTCATTAATCATCAACAGAGGGTACTTGTTCTTGATAGTCACCTCGTTCAATGCACGATAATCGACCACCATCCTCAAGGTTTTATCCTTTTTCTCCACCAAAAGAACTGGGGCTCCCCAAGGTGAAGAACTTGGGCGAATATATCCCTTATCCAATAACTCCTTAATCTGCTTCTTGATTTTTACTAAATCGTTTGCGGGCATCCGATAGGGTCTCTTGGAAATTGGGGCTGTTCCTGGTAGTAATTCTATCAGAAATTCAATCTCTCTATCTCGTGGCATGCCTGGTAATTCCTTCGGGAATACATCTGGACAGTCTTGTACAACCGGCACTTCCTCGTGAACAACTCATGTGGGGAATTTAACCGAGCACTCATCCGTGTGCGTCGGGATACATACTTAATCCTCTTGTTCTCCGGGGTGGTGAGCAAAATAGACTTGCTGGGGCAATCAAGGTTTCCTTCATACTTGGTCATCCAATCCATGCCTAGGATTACATCCAATCCCTGGGATTCTAAGACGATGAGGTCGGTGGGAAAAACATGGTTTCCTATATGGAGTTTCAATGCGTGGCATCCTATCCCTACCATCATCATACCTCCTAGGGAAATGACCTTAATGGGCTGACTAAGGGTTCTGGTGGGTAAACCATACTTTTCCACAACTACCCTTGATATGAATGAATGAGTTACACTAGAATCAAAAAGTACCATAACTGGACGTGAATGCAATAAAAACTTACCGACCATAGTCTCGGGCTGATCATAGACTTCTTCCACATCAATGTGGTTCACCTAAGCACGGGGAATAGGGTTTGGCTTCTTAGCTGCAGAGTTGTCATTGTTGTTGCTGTTTCCAGTTCCCTGCTTGTTCTGAGGACATTCAGTGGCATAGTGCCCTGTCTTCTGGCACTTGAAACAGGTGATATGGTTCAGATCCTTCTGAGCTGGAGTGGGACGGTGCTGGTTGTCATTCCCACTTCCATTGTCATTCTTGAAGTTGCCATTGTTGGGACGATTATTCCCGTTTCCTCCATGGTTGTGGCCTCCATAGTTGTGCACGTGATGAGTGTGTCCTCCATACTTACCAGTCCCTGATCCGGTATTCCCTGAGTACAGGGAGTAGCGGGGCTTCTGTTGAGCTCCAGAGTTAGACTTCCCCTGTCCATACTTCCTTTTGCGGTTTTTGATTTGCTGCTGCTTCCCGTCCAAGATGAGAGCCTTGTCTACCAACTCCTGGTAGTTGTTGAAAGTAGCCACCATCAGCTGCACGTTCAACTCATCGTTGAGTCCTTCCAGGAACTTCTCCTGTTTGGCTGCATCATCGGCCACATCTCCTGGTGCATAACGAGCCAACATGCTGAATTCATCCACATACTAGGCCACGGAGCGATTCCCCTGGCGTAAGTTGCGAAACTCATGCTTCTTCAAACTCATGGCTCCAGCCGAGACATGAGCAGTGCGGAAAGCTAGCTTGAACTGCTCCCAAGTCACAGCAACAATGGGGTATGTGGTGGTGTAGTTCCCCCACCATGAAGTTGCTAGTCCCTCCAGTTGATGGGCGGCAAAGCACACCTTTTCAGCCTCAGTACATCCAGCGGTGGTGAGTTCCCTCTCCATCTTGCGGAGCCAATCATCTGCCACAATGGGCTCAGTGCTGTTGGAGAAAGTTGGTGGATTCAGCCTCAGAAAACGGGTGAGGTTGTCTCCCTAGGGTGGAGGGTGGTTATTGTGGTTGTCGGTCTGGTTCTGGATCAACGGCTGCATCAGGGCATTTTGCTACTGGAGGAGTTGTGTGAGTTTCGGCGGGAAGGTGAAGTCAGGCTCACGTCGCGGAGGCATCTTGCTGTTTTTAGAGGGGTGAGAATTAGAATAGAACAAGGGCCTAAAAGAAAATTTCACTACCCATATGCAATGCAACAAACAGATCACACCAAACACTCGTTCATTTATTCAACTCAAGGTTCAAACATCGACATACAAGTGTCCAAATCAAACTAAGCATCGACCTACACTTTAACATTGAAAATTAAAGATACATGGGGGCATAACTAAAGTTCTCAAAATTCCATGGTAACGTGGCCTCCTCCGGTGGCGCTTTCCTCATAGTCATCATCGTTGCTGATCAAGGGAGCCATGTCTCCTTCTGGGTGAAGATTTCCCCCCATGTCCAGTTGTTCCTCCAGGGTTGCAATGCGAGTGTTCAGTTTCTTGATCCTCTCTAAGAAATCCTTCACTTCATGCTCATGCTCGTACTTGGCTTCCCGTAGGTCAGCCTCGAGGTCAAGCTCACGGTTCATCAGCCGCTTGATCGTCTTCGTGTCTGCGCGTACCCGTAGCTCCAATGTCCTGATGTGCATCTCCAAAGTCTGGATATAGGAAAGGGTGGAGTCTTTAGTGGGGATGTTTATGATATTTCCATTAGCATCCCTGCGACAAACCATGCTGAGTCCTGGCGAAATGGGACCACCCCTGTATTCCTCCTGAATACGTCCGAGGGCACGGTGAATCGCCATGTCCCTCCCAAGAATCCAGCTGGGTGCCACAAACTTGAAGTCGATGGGTTCTTTACGATTTCCAAAGGTCTTTACGGGGATGTGCACCTCGATCCTGTAGCGACCGTCTTGTGGAAAAGACATGATAGGAGTCCCGGTGATGCTTGGCAAAGCAATCCTTACGTCCTTGACGATCTTCAGCATCTCTTTGCCAAAGGGCATCGTCGCGTCAGGCTGGTAAAACACCATGAACAAAACTGGGGTGAAGGTGGCCATCTATAAATTTTGAAATAATCTAAGGGAAGTCAGAAACGAGCAGATGAGAATATAAGAATTTGGAAGACAATAGACAAAAAATCGTAAGGCTTTTCCAATCCTAGAGGTTACGTCCTATGGTCAGCGTGTGCTCTGATACCATTTCTGTAGCGACCCTACCTAAAAGATCGAATCTCCAGTGTTTCCGTACCATCCCAAGATCATGCTGGTACACACATGGTACATCAATGTATATATCAAAGTGAAATCACATAGCTTTATTAACCAAAAATCTCATATCGAGTTCTTTATTACAATAAGAATTACAATAAAGTGGCTGAAGGCCAACTCATGAGAATAACTAATCTTACGGAAGCTTCAAAGGTAGTTGAGTCCATCTGACTCCAAGGGCATCTCACCGCGCGTAGACCGTATCCTCACTCCTGGTTGGAAAAGTACTCTACAACATGATACGTTGCAGCCGTGTAGGTCAGCATATTGAATATGCCGGCAATGTCACAAAATAGGGGTGTAAAGCAATCATCTATTCTATATGCGTATATGATAGGTGCGGTAGTAAGTTTTGCATAGAGCCAATTTTTCCTACAACAAGAGAGGGCAAAAGTTATTACTACAATGTTGGTTGATTAATGAGATGGTTCCACCAACCAATTCTCATACCCAAGTTGTCATTAATACCCACATCAATATAATTATTTGTGTTGAGAATTCCAGATAGTTTCAGTTCCTTTGGCTCAAGTTGTCCATGACCATGGACACGCCTAATCGATTAGGTTTGGGTACTCTGCAGAGTTTTGCACACGTTCCCCACAAGATTTGATCGCCGTCGTTGGATTTCTCGCACTTCAGGGTGTTTGAGAAATGGATGACCAAAACATGGTCTTCTAAAGGGTTTCCCTGAGACTCTGTCGGTGCCCATCCTTTCCTACCGTTCTTCTACATCTCGTAGCACAGCCTGTCCAGGGGCACCACGATATCCAACCAAGCTAGAGCCCATAATGGCTTGTGGCTATGCAGGTAAGCCTTGGGTCTTGAAGCATCCATCCATCTCTTTGTGCCTGGGTGGACCTTTCCGCATGAATACTAGCACTTCTCCAGCAACGCCTAGGCTAACCACTAGTTTCTCCAGGGCGCCATTCAACCATCATCCACCCAGAGGTATGTTGAAAACTCGGAGTCTTGAAGTCTTGATCATCTTGCAGGTCTTGAAATTATTATCTCACAACTCTCATGAGTCACACAACCAACCCCATCTACTAATAGCATAGCAAAATTAAATCAACGTTTCCCGGGGCCAATGTGTCAAAGGGTTGAGGGGTGCCTACCACA
Source organism: Hordeum marinum (assembly GCA_022496015.1). NCBI lineage: Eukaryota > Viridiplantae > Streptophyta > Magnoliopsida > Poales > Poaceae > Hordeum > Hordeum marinum. The sequence continues at coordinate 191,698,751 of CM039676.1, read as the reverse complement.
TGATACTACATCAAGTAACGAAGTTTCCAAATTACCTACTTTGCATGCAATTGGGGGAATGGTAGAACTTATGCAATAAAAACATGGGTAAACATGGTCAAAGTGACTTGCCTTGCTGACGATCCTCGTACTCAAGTGACTCTAGATAACAAGCTCCGCACTCCGGATGATCTAACGAATCAAACAAAGCACAGAATAAGCATACAACTAATAATACAACTCACACAATCAGCAAGATTAAACTAAAACAATTCAATAGTAACAATCAAGAGAAAAATTCAAAACCAATATTTGACTCACAAATTTTTAGTGTCAAAGCTACTACTAATATAAAATAAGACCAACCACTATTTTTAATAACAAAACAATAGTTAACAGAAAAGAAATAATAAAATTTATATTAGTAAACAGAATTAAATCCACTAAAACTTTTGTGAAAAGAAATGCTACTAAAAATATATTTTTTTATAAAACACCACTTAATGAAGATAACTAGAGTTTCCTATAACATTAGAGTATGAAACATTTTTTTTATAATAGAACATTACTTAACAGAAATGAATTACTAAGATTCTTTATTAGAAAACAGGATTAAATCTCCTAAAATGTTTGTGAAAAGTGAAACTAAATTGCTTTATAATACTATACCTAATGAAAAAAGAATAAAGATTTCCTATAACAATGAGGTATAAAACTAAACAATTATTTTTATGAATAGCAAGTTATTTCACCTAATGTTGAAACAATAGAACCTAATGAAAACTAAAAACAAAAGTTAAACTAACTCAGATTCAAACTAAACTAAAATCAAACTAACTAAACTCTATTAGGAACTAAACAAATTCTGTTTTTGTTAAAAACCCTAACCAAATTCACCCTAAAAATTCCCAAACTATGTAGGATGATAGGTCTAACTAATACAAACCAGTGGCAAAAAGATTCATACAAAAATATAATTTTAAACTCTAGTTATACAAATTTTAGTAATTTAAGCAAATTTGGTTAGATTCCAGTTTTAAAGTTCAAATTTGAAATCTAAGACTACACGATGAAACTCCATGAAATTTGTGACCTAATGCAAAAAGAATCAATTAAAAACACTAATTAGTTTAAAAGTTACAACTAAAACAAAAACAGAAAGCATTCTATTTTCTAAAACAAAACAGAAAAAGAAAAAAAATTAGCTAACGGACAGGGCTACATGGCGGTTTCCTATTGGTTGCGAGCACGTGCGCGTGGGTGTTTGCGGGCGGACGACCGAAAACTAACATGTACCGGTTCGTTTTATAAAATTTCTAATCTGGAGCGTAGATCCTAGATCTGATGATTGCGGGTGGAGGTGGCAGCTTACAGGGGAGGGGGTCGGAGCTCCGGTGATGTCGACGGCGGACGGAAGTCGGAGATGCTCGGGGATGGTGCTGCGGTGGTCGAGGGCGGCGTCCGAAAGCTTCAAACTTCGGCGGTGAGTGTCCGACGTACTTTGGGGGCGTCGGAGGGGAGTGGGCTGAGTGTTGCGACGGCTAGGAGCTCTGGGGGGGTGTTAGAACTCCGGCGAGGTGCGGGAGCGATGTTCTGGCGAGGGGAGTGGGGTTTCAGGGGTGGAACGGAGAGTGGAGAAGGCAGGGGCTTTTATAGGCCAGGTGCGGGGTCGGGAGAGGGAGAGAGGAGCGAGATCCGGGGAGGATGCATCTCCAGCGACGTCGACGGCGCGAGGAGGAAGACGAGCACGCTGATGGTGCTGTCGGACGGTGTGTCCCGCGTGTCAGTGAGAGAGGGGGCGGGATCTGCGCATCGGTGACCGATCCGAAAGGATCTCGGGAGTAAAGGCTGGTAGTCCTGCCGGTTTTCTAATTAAACACTTTAAATACGTTTCCTTTTCTATTTTCCATAGCGTTATAAACCCCTTTAATGGATTCAAATCGTTTCCAAACATAGGGAATATATATATCAAAATGATCAGGGAAATAAATGCTATTTAATGAATATTTTTCCTGTGTAAAAATGAATACTTTGGAAAAAATATTTTTCACAAAATGCCTAATTGATTTTAAATTCTTTTGCAAATGAATTTTCAAATAACCCCCTGGTTTTATTGTTCAAATATTTCACCAAGATGCCCCTGGTGTGGAGTGTCATGTTACTCCTCTCTTTGTTTTGAATATTTCTAGGGGTTTTCAAATAGGAGAAACAAGTATATGGAAAAATTGAAATGGCCTTTCAGAATTTCAAAAGAAGAACTTCAACAATTTATTTCATTCAAACAATGTGATGATGATGCATAGCTATATTTCATAACATTCCAAAATGAAATTTTGGGATGTTACAGCCGAACACCCATCCCTCACGAATGCCCCGGAAGTCATCTCCGAAAGCCTTCAGGAGATTGACCCAGACAGCCTCTCGATGTTAAATGGACGCTTGACCGGATCCAGTTGTTGGAGATTGTGGACGTCCTAAACCCGACCTATGTTTAGATCGGTCTGAGGTCAGGTCAGTTGGGGAACGTTTCATGGGAAACAAAAAAATTCCTACGCTTCACCAAGATCAATCTAGGAGATGAGCATCTATGAGAGGAGAGATTGGATCTACGTACCCTTGTAGATCGCTAAGCAGAAGCCTTAAAGAACGCGGTTGATGTAGTGGTATGTCTCCGCGATCCAAATCGCAAGCCGTCCCATGAACTCCCGATCAAGTACCGAACGGACGGCACCTCCGCGTTCAGCACACGTGCAGCTCGGTGAAGATCCCCGCCTTCTTGATCCAACAAGAGGGAGTGGAGAGGTAGACGAGTTCTCTAGCAGCGTGAGGGCATTGCAGCAATGGTGGCGGAGCAATTCCAGTAGGGCTTCGCCTAAGCACTGCTGAAAACCGATCTAGAGGAGAAAACGATCTAGAGGAAGAAGAGGGCAGTGTTGCAAATATGCCCTAGAGGCAATAATAAATTAGTTATTATCATATTTCCTTGTTCATGATAATTGTTTATTATCCATGCTATAATTGTATTGATCGGAGACTCAGATACATGTGTGGATACATAGACAACACCATGTCCCTACTATGCCTCTAGTAGACTAGCTCATTGATCAAAGATGGTTAAGGTTTCCTAGCCATGGACACGAGATGTCATTTGATAACGGGATCACATCATTAGGAGAATGATGTGATGGACAAGACCCAAACTACAAACATAGCATATGATCATGTCAGTTTATTGCTATTGTTTTCTGCATGTCAAGTATATGTTCCTATGACCATGAGATCATGCAACTCACATACATCGGAGGAGTACCTTGTGTGTATCAAACGTCGCAACATAACTAGGTGACTATAAAGGTGCTCTACAGGTAACTCCGAGGGTGTCCGTTGGGTTGGCATGGATCAAGACTTGAATTTGTTACTCCATTTTACGGAGAGGTATCTCAGGGCCCACTCGGTAATACAACATCACAACAAGACTTGCAAGCAATGTGAGCAAGTGTTAGCCACGTGATCTTGTATTACAGAACGAGTAAAGAGACTTGCCAGTAACGAGGTTGAACTAGGTATGGAGATACCGACGATCGAATCTTGGGCAAGTAACATACCGAAGAACAAAGGGAACGTTATACGGGATTGACTGAATCCTTGACATAGAGGTTCGATCGATAAAGATCTTCGTGAGAATATGTAGGAACCAATATGGTCATCTAGAGGTGTCTCGGTCATGTCTACATAGTTCTCGAACCCACAGGGTCTGCACACTTAAGGTTTGGTGACATTTCGATAGTATAGAGTTATGTATGGTGGTGACCGAAGGTTGTTCGGAGTCCCGGATGAGATCCCAGACGTCACGAGGACCTCCGGAATGGTCCAGAGGTAAAGATTCATATATAGGATGTCCTATTTTGGTCGTCGGAAAAGTTTTGGGCTCATCGGTAGTGTACCGAGAGTGCCGGTAGTGTACCGGGGGACCATCGGGAGAGTTATTTCGACCCAAGAGGCTTCATGGGATGTGGGAGAGTGAATATCATCCCTTAATGGGCTGGTGGAAAATCCCACACAAGGCCCATGTGGCTGGAGAAGAAAACCCAATAGGAAAAGGTGGAAAAAAAGGGATGAATCCTAGTCCTACGAGGATTGGAGGAGTGCCCTCCAATCCTAGTGGATTCGGCCGACTCCTGTGTGGCCTTGGCCTTGCGCCAGTCCTCGTCATCGCTCCCTCCTATATATACTAGTGGTATTGGGTGTTTTGCACTAGATTTTATGGCCACGTGCTACCCGTTCCACCAGTGCTCCCCTAGATCGGATTTCCACAGTGCTTAGGCGAAGCCCTGTCGGAATTGCTCCACCACCATCACGGAGCGCCGTCATGCTGCTGGTGAACTCTTCTTCCTCTCCACTTCCTCTTGCTGGATCGAGATGGTGGAGATCGTCATCAAGCTGCACGTGTGCTGAACGCGGAGGTGTCGTCCGTTCGGTGCTAGATCGGAAGGACCGTGATCAAGATCGCGGGACGGATCGTGATGAGTTCATGGGATGGATCGTGATGAATTCATGGGACGGATCGTGATGAGATCGCGGGACGGATCGTGATGAGATCGCGGGAGGGATCGTGATGTGTTCGCGGGACGGATCGTGATTGGATCGCGGGACGGATCGTGATGTGATCGCGGGACGCTCGGCGATTTGGATCGCGAAGATGTTCGACTACACCAACCGCGTTTCTCAACGCTTCCCGCTTAGCGATCTACAAGGGTATGTAGATCCACTCTCCCTCTCATAGATGCTCATCACCATGGATAGATCTGCGGGTGCATAGGAAATGTTTTGTTTCCCATGCAACGTTCCCCAACAGTGGTATCAAAGCTAGGTCTATGTGTAGATGAGATCTCGAGTAGAACACAAAAGGTTTGTGTGCGTTGATGCTTAGATTGCTTCCTCCCTTGGTCAGATTTTGGTTCAGCGGTATTTTGAGATGAAGCGGCCCGGACCAACATTACTCGTACGCTTACGAGAGACCGGTTCCCTCAAAGCAACTTGTTGCCTAGATGGCTTGCGGGTGGCAGTTTCTCTCACTTTAGTTGGATCGGATTCGACAAAGGAGGTCCTTGAGAAGGTTGAAAAGAAAATTATGTATCACCATTGTGGTTTATGCGTAGGTGAGAATAGTTCTTGCTAGAAATCCGTAGCATCCACGTAAAACATGCAACAACAATTAGAGGACGTCTAACTTGTTTTTGCAGGGTATGTTGTGATGTGATATGGCCAATTACATGAGGTGATATATGTGATGTATGAGATGATCATGTGATTTATAGATTATCACGACTTGCATGTCGATGAGTACGGCAACCGGCAGGAGCCATAGGGTTGTCTTAATTATTGTATGACCTGCGTGTCAATCATTAAGCGCTATGTAATGCTTTACTTTATCGCTAAATGGTAGCAATAGTAGTATAAGCATGTAGGGTGTGAAAACCCCGATGGTGACACGTTGACGGAGATCAAGATGATGGAGATCATGGTGTCATGCCAGTGACGATGGAGATCATGCCGGTGCTTTCAAGATGGAGACCTAAAGCACAAGTTCATGGCCATATCATGTCACTTATGAATTGCATGTGATGTTAATCCTTTTATGCACCTTGTTTTGCTTAGTATGACGGTAGCATTATAAGTTGATTCCTCACTTAAATTTCAAGATAAATTGTGTTCTCCCTGAGTGTGCACCGTTGCGAAAATTCGTCGTGTTGAGACACCACGTGATGATCGGGTGTGATAGACTCTACGTTCACATACAACGGGTGCAAGCCAGTGTTGCACGCGCAGAACACTCGGGTTAAACTTGATGATCCTAGCATGTACAGAAATGGCCTCGGAACACAAGAGACCGAATGGTCGAACATGAGTCATATAGTAGATATGATCAACATAATGATGTTCACCATTGAAGCCAACTCAACTCACGTGATGATCGGACTTGAGTTTGTGGATTTGGATCATGTGACACTCAGATGACCTGAGGGATGTCAATTTGAGTGGGAGTTCTTAAGTAATATGATTAATTGAACTCATAATCATGAACATAGTCAGTAGGGTCTTTGCAAAACTGTGTTGTAGATTACTAGCTCACGCTGTAGCTCCCTTGAATTTATATGTTCCTAGAGAAATAGAGTGGGAAAGATGATGGTAGCAATATTGCGGACTGGCTCCGTGATCTGAGGATTGTCCTCATTGCTGCATAGAAGGCTTATGTCCTTAATGCACCGCTCGATGCGCTAACCCCTCTAGCGTTGTTTGTAGATGTTGTGAACATCTGACAGGCATGTTCTGATAACTACTTGATAGTTTAGTGCGTCATGCAATACAACTTAGAATTTAGGCTCCGAAACATTTTGAACGTCATGGAACATATGATATGTTCTAAGAGCTGAAATTAGGATCTCAGGCTCGTGCCCGTGTTGCGAGATATGAGATCTCCAACAAGATTCTTTGCCTTTGAGATGAAAGAGAATAGCTCAATTGTTGAGCATGTGCTCAGATTGTCTAGGTGCTACAATCGCTTGAATCGAGTGGAAGTTGATCTTCCAGATAAGATAGTGATTGATATAGTTCTCCAAGTCACTGTCACTAAAGCTACTAGAAACTGGTGATGTACTATAAAATGCCAGGGATAGAAATAATGATCCCTGGGCTATTCGCGATGTTTGACACCGCGAAGGTAGAAATCGAGAAGGAGCATCAAAGTGTTGATGGTTAGTCAAAACGACTAGTTTCGAGAAGGGCAAGAGCAAGGAGGGAAACTTCATGGATAGGAAGTTAGTTGCAGCTCTAGTGAAGTAACCCAAAGTCTAACCCAAACCCGAGACTAAGTGCTTCGATTATGAGGAGAACGGTCGCTGAAGCGGAACAACCCTAGATACTTGGTAGATAAGAAGGCTGGCATAGTCGACAGAAGTATATTTGATATACATGTTATTGATGTGTACCTTGCTAGTACTCCTAGTAGCACCTGGGTATTGGATACCGGTTCAGTTGCTAAATATTAGTAACTCGAAGTAAAAGCTACGGAATAAACGTATACTAGCTAAGTGTGAGGTGACAATGTGTGTTGGAAATGTTTCCAAGGTTGATGTGATCAACATCGCACGCTCTCTCTACCTTCGAGATTAGTGACGAACCTAAATAAATGTTATTTGGTGTTTTTGCATTGAGCATGAACGTGATTAGATCATGTTCATTGCAACACGGTTATTCATTTAAGTTAGAGAATAATGGTTATTCTATTTACGTGAATAACACCTTCAATGGTCATGCACCTAGTAAGAATGGTTTGTTGAAACTTGATCGTAGTAATACACATGTTCATAACATTGATGCCAAAAAGATACAAAGTTAATAATAATAGTACCACATACTTGTGGCACTGCCGCTAAATGTCATATTGGTATAAAACGCATGAAGAAACTCCATGCTGATGGATCTTTGGACTCATTCGATTCTGAATTGGTTGAGACATGCGAACCATGCCTCTTGGTCAAGATGACTAAGGACCCCGTTTTCTGTTTTGATGAAGCGGGCAAGTGATTTATTGGAAATGATACATGTTGATGTATGCAATCCAATGAGTCTTGTTGCGTGCAGTGGATATCATTATTTTCTTACCTTCACTGATGATTTGAGTAGATATAGTGTACATTTACTTAATGAAACACATGTCTAAATCGTTTGAAAGGTTCAAGCAAATTCAGAGTGAAGTTTAAGATCATCGTGACAAGAAGATAAAAATGTTTGCGATATGATCGTGGAGGTGAATATCTGAGTTACGAGTTCGGCATACAACTTTAGACAATGTGAAAGTTGTTTGACAACTCACGCCACCTGGAACACCATAGTGTGATGGTGTGTCCAAACGTCATAGTTGTGCTCTATTGGATATGGTGCGTGCTATGATGTCTATTATCGTTTTGTTACCATAATTTTGGGGTTATGCATTAGAGACAACTACATTCACTTTGAATAGGGAACCATCTAAATCCGTTGCGATGACACCATGTGAATTATGGTTTGATAGAAACCTGAGCTGTCATTTCTTAATGTTTGGGGCTGCGACGCTTGTGTGGAAAATGTTTTCACCTAATGAGCTCGAACCCAAAGCAGACAAATGCATCTTCATAGCATACCCTAAGAACAGTTGGGTGAACCTTCTATCTCAATCCAAGCATAAAGTGTTTGTTGCTAAAAAGGGGTCATTTCTCGAGAAAGAGTTTCTCTTGAAAGAATTGAGTGGGAGGAAGATAGAACTTGATGAGGTTGTTGAACCTTTGTTTCAACCAGAGAGTAGCACAATGCAGAAAGATGTTTCTGTGGAACCTACGTCAGTTGAAGAGGAAGTAAATGATGATGATCATGAAGCTTCGTATCTAGTTAATATCGAACCTCATAGGTCGACAAGGATGTGTACTGCTCCTGAGCGGTATGACAACCCTGTCTTGGAGGTCATGTTGTTGGACAACGATGAACCTACGAGCTGTGGAGAAGCGATGATGGGCCCGGATTCCGACAAATGGTTAGAGGCCATGAAATCTGAGAAAGGATCCATGTATGAAAACCAAGTATAGACTTTGGTAGACTTGCTCATTGGACGACAGGTCATTGAGTACAAATGGATCTTTAAAATGAAGACAAACGTTGATGGTGAATGTCACCATTTATAAAGCTCGACTTGTCACGAAGAAGTTTCTGGCAAGTTCAAGGAGTTGACTACGATGAGACTTTCTCACTCATAGCGATGCTAAAGTTTGCTAGAATTATGTTAGCAATTGCTGCATTTTTCAATTATGAAATCTGGCAGATGGATGTCAAAACATAGTTTCCATAACGGTCTACTTGAGGAAAGGTTGTATGTGATACAACCAGAAGGTTTTGTCAGTCCTAAGGATGCTAAAAGGTGTGCAAGCTTCAGTCATCCTTCTATGAACTAAAGCAAGCATCTCGGAGTTGGAATATACACTTTGATGAGGTGATCAAAGTTTTTGAGTCTATACAAAGTTTATGAGAAACTTGTATTTACAATAAAGTGAGTGGGAGCACTATAGAGTTTCTGGTAAGCATATGTGGTTGACATATTGTTGATCGGAAATGATGTAGAATTTATGGAAAGCATAAACGGTTGTTTGAAAAGTGTTTATCAAAGTAAGACCTGGATAAAGCTACCTAATTGTTAAGCATCAAGATCTATAGAGATAGATCACGATGTTTGATGTGACTTTCAATGTGTACATACCTCGACAAGATTTTGAAAGAAGTTCAAAATGGATCAGTCGGTGAGAAGCATTCTCGCCTTCTTTGTAAGGTGTGAAGTTGAGTGAGACTCAAAGCTCGACCACGGCAGAAGAAATAGAAAGGACGAATGTCGTCCCCTATACCTTAGCCATAGGCTCTGTATAGTATGACATGCTGAGTACCGCACCCATGTGTGCCTTGCCATGAGTCCGTCAAGGGGTACGAGAATGATCTAGGAGTGGATCACTGGACAGCAGTCAAGAATATCCTTAGTAACTAAAATACTAAGGAGATGTTTCTCGATTATGGAGGTGATAAAGAGTTCGTCATAAAGAGTTACGTCGATGCAAGCTTTAACACAAATCCGGATAACTCGTAGTAGCAATCTGGATACGTATAGTGGAGCAACCATTTGGAATAGTACCAAGTGGAGTGTGCGAGCAGTGCTTACAGTTTGACATAGAGATTTGCAAAGTACACACGGATCTGAAATGTCGCAGACCCGTTGACTATAAGATCTCTCTCACATGCAAAGCATGATCAAGCCCCGGAACTCATGGAGTGTTAGATTCATAACAATGCGAATCACATAGTGATGTGAACTAGATTATTGACTCTAGTGCAAGTGGGAGACTGTTGGAAATATGCCCTAGAGGCAATAATAAATTAGTTATTATCATATTTCCTTGTTCATGATAATCGTTTATCCATGCTATAATTGTATTGATCGGAGACTCGGATACATGTGTGGATACATAGACAACACCATGTCCCTAGTATGCCTCTAGTAGACTAGCTCATTGATCAAAAGATGGTTAAGATTTCCTAGCCATGGACATGAGATGTCATTTGATAACGGGATCACATCATTAGGAGAATGATGTGATGGACAAGACCCAAACTACAAACGTAGCATATGATCGTGTCAGTTTATTGCTACTGTTTTCTGCATGTCAAGTATATGTTCCTATGACCATGAGATCATGCAACTCACAGACATCGGAGGAGTGCCTTTGTGTATAGAACGTCGCAACGTAACTGGGTGACTATAAAGGTGCTCTACAGGTATCTCCGAGGGTGTCTATTGGGTTGGCATGGATCAAGACTGGAATTTGTTACTCCGTTTGACGAGAGGTATCTCAGGGCCCACTCGGTAATACAACATCACAACAGGCCTTGCAATCAATGTGACTAAGTGTTAGCCATGGGATCTTGTATTACGGAACGAGTAAAGAGACTTTCGGGTAACGAGGTTGAACTAGGTATGGAGATACCGACGATCGAATCTCGGGCAAGTAACATACCAAAGAACAAAGGGAACGTTATACGGGATTGACTGAATCCTTGACATAGTGGTTCCGTCGATAAAGATCTTCGTAGAATATGTAGGAACCAATATGGTCATCCAGGTCCCGCTATTGGTTATTGACCGTAGAGGTGTCTCGGTCATGTCTACATAGTTCTCGAACCCGCAGGGTGTGCACACTTAAGGTTTGGTGACGTTTCGGTAGTATAGAGTTATGTAGGGTCGTGACCGAAGGTCGTTCGGAGTCCCGTATGAGATCCCGGACGTCACGAGGAGCACCGGAATGGTCCGGAGGTAAAGATTCATATATAGGAAGTCCTGTTTTGGTCGCCGGAAAAGTTTCGGGCTCATCGGTAGTGTACCGGGAGTGCCTGTAGGGTACCGGGGGACCATCGGGAGAGGTATTTCAACCCAAGAGATTTCATGGGCTGTGGGAGAGTGAATATCAGCCCTTAGTGGGCTGGTGGAAACTCCCACACAAGGCCCATGTGGCTGGAGAAGAAAACCCAATAGGAAAAGGTGGAAAAAAGGGACGAATCCAAGTCCTAGTAGGATTGGAGGAGTGTCCTCCAATCCTAGTGGATTCGGCCGACTCCTATGGGGCCTTGGCCTTGCACCAGCCCTCCTCCTCCCTCCCTCCTATATATACTGGTTGTATTGGGTGTTTTGCACTAGATTTTACGGCCATGTGCTACCCGTTCCATCGGTGCTCCTCTAGATCGGATTTCTGCAGTGCTTAGGCGAAGCCCTGCCGGAATTGCTCCACCACCATCACCGAAGCACCGTCATGCTGCCGGTGAACTCTTCTTCCTCTCCACTTCCTCTTGCTGGATCAAGACGGTGGAGATCGTCATCAAGCTGCATGTGTGCTGAACGCGGAGGTGCCGTCCGTTCAGCGCTAGATCGGAAGGACCGTGATCAAGATCGCGGGACGGATCATGATGAGTTCACGGGACGGATCGTGATGAGTTCACGAGACGGATCGTGATGAGATCGCGGGACAGATCAAGATGAGATCGCGGGATGGATCATGATAAGTTCGTGGGACGGATCGTGATTGGATCACGGGACGGATCGTGATGTGATCGCGGGACGCTCGACGATTTGGATCGCGAAGATATTCGACTACACCAACCGCGTTTCTTAACGCTTCCCGCTTAGCGATCTACAAGGGTATGTAGATCCACTCTCCCTCTCGTAGATTCTCATCACCCTCGATAGATGTGCGTGTGCGTAGGAAATTTTTTGTTTCCCATGCAACGTTCCCCAACAGGCAGCACTTGAAAGAATTAGGATTGGGGCTGCCCTCAAAATCCTCTAGTATATATATATGAGGGAGGGGAGAGTAGGCAGCCCTAGCCTCTCCTCCAAGGAGAGGTTCAGTCGAAGCCAAGAGGGAGGAGTCCACCTCCCACAAGGTAGGTGGATTCCTAGTGGGACTCCTTCCCTTGCTTGGCCCCTAGTCTACCTCCTCCATGCGCATAGGACCTCTTAGTCTGGCTTGCCCAGCCCACCAGGGGCTGGTGCACCACCTCTAAGGCCCATGTGGCCCCTTGGGGTATGTGGGCCCCACTTGGTGGTCCTCGGAACCCATTCGTCACTCCTTGTACACTTTCGGAAATGCCCGAAACTTTTTCGGAGTTCAAATACCACTTTCCTTTATATCAATCTTTACCTCTGGACCATTCTGGAGCTCCTCGTGACGTTCGGGATCTCATCCGGGCCTCCAAACAACCTTCAGTCACCACCATACATAACTCTATACTACCGAAACGTAACTGAACCTTAAGTGTGCAGACCCTGCGGGTTCGAGTACTCAGTAGACATGACCGAGACACCTCTATGATCAATAACCAATAGCGGGACCTGGATTCCCATATTGATTCCTACATATTCTACGAAGATCTTTATTGGTCGAACATCTATGTTAAGGATTCAGTTAATCACGTATGATGTTCCCTTTGTTCTTCGGTATGTTACTTGCCCGAGATTCGATCGTCGGTATCTCCAGACCTAGTTCAATCTCATTACCAGCAAGTCTCTTTCCTCGTTCCATAATACAACATCTTGTGGCTAACACTTAGTCACATTGCTTGCAAGGCTTATTGTGATGTTGTATTACCGAGTGGTCCCTGAGATACTTCACTACTAGGAAAAAGCCTAGTAGCAGCACTGGTTAAATGTCTAGTAGTAGCGCGGGTGCCCGCGCTACTACTATCGCGCTACAGCTAACTCGTAGTAGTAGCGCTGTTTCATCCCGCGCTACTAGTACATGTGTTAGTAGTAGCGCTGGTGGCACATGCGCTACTACTAACTATCTGTAGCGCGTGCCCGTGACCCGCGCTACTACTATCAATTTCAAAAACCAAAAAAATCCTCACCGCCGGTCGGATATGGGCCCTTCGAGGAGTAGGTCATGTGCACCATTGGCTAGAGATGGGAAGGAGATAAACCCATGGAGGATCTGCAGGCGGGCGCCATGGCCGCCGCCTGACCTTCTCGCGGGTCGAGGGGATGGGAGGGTACAAGATGGAATAGGATGGGATGGGAGGAGGAGAGGGTGGGGCGGCGACGACGGTGAAGGTGAGAGAGGGGGGGCATTGCCGCCGGCAGAGAGGTCAAGAGGAGATGGGAAGGTGTTGGGTGGCGGCGCCAATGCATGAGGAGAGGGTAGGGGAGGAATGAATCTAAGAGAGGGGGAGAGTGATGGGAGAGAGAGAGAAAGGAGGGTAGGGGAGAGGCTTACGGTAGCGGTGGTCTCGGGGAGGGAGCGGCGGCGGTAGGGGGGAGGGCGGCGGCGGTGAGGTCGAGGGAGGCCTCGGGCGGTGGCGGTGAGGTCGACAGCGACGGTGGCGACATAGAGGAGTGCGGTAGAGGGGGGAGAGGGGGGAGTAGTGAGGGAGTTAGGAAATTTTGAGCTGGCCCGCGTGGGCTTAGCTCAAAATTTTAGCAGTAGCGCTTTTTTGCGGCGAGCGCTGCTACTACCAATAGTGTCGGTGGGCTCGTCGGGTCCAGCTTAGCAGTAGCGCTTTTTATGTTTTCAGCGCTACTGCTATCAACTTAGCAGTAGCGTGTGTTTTATACCCCCACGCTACTACTATGGCCTGTCCTAAGGGCAGAGTGAAGGCCACTTAGTAGTAGCACGGGTTTATAAACCAGCGCTACTAATATCCACTTAGTAGTAGCGATGGGTATAAACCAGCACTACTAGTAATTAGCAGCAGCGGTTTTATTTTTCCAGCGCTACTAGTAGGCTCCTGTCTATAAGGTTTTCCCTAGTAGTGCCTCTCCGTCACACGGAGTAACAAATCCCAGTGTTGAGCCATGCCAACCCAGCGGACACCCTCGGAGATACCTGTAGAGCACCTTTATAGTCACCCAGTTACGTTGCAATGTTTGATACACACAAGGCACTCCTCCGGTGTCCGTGAGTGGCATGATCTCATGGTCATAGGAACATATACTTGACATGCAGAAAACTATAGCAATAAACTGACATGATCATATTCTACGTTTATAGTTTGGGTCTTGTCCATCACATTAGTCTCCTAACGATGTGATCCCATTATCAAATGACATCTCATGCCCATGACTAGGAAACCACAGCTATCTTTGATCAACGAGCTAGTCTATTAGAGGCATACTAGGGACATGGTGTTGTCTATGTATCCACACACGTATCTGAGTTTCCAATCAATACAATTATAGCATGGATAATAAATGATACTCAAGAACAAGGAAATATGATAATAACCAATTTATTATTGCCTCTAGGTCATATTTCCAACAGTCTCCTACTTGCACTAGAGTCAATAATCTAGTTCACATCACCATGTGATTCGCATTGTTGTGAATCTAACACCCAATGAGTTCTGGGGCTTGATCATGATTTGCATGTGAGAGGTCTTTTAGTCAACGGGTCTGCGACATTTGGATCCGTGTGTACTTTGCAAATCTCTATGTCTTACTGTAGACACTGCTACTACACTCCACTTGGAGCTATTCCAAATGGTTTCTCCACTATACGTATACGGATTGCTACTAAGAGTCATCTGGATTGGTGTTAAAGATTGCATCGACGAAGCTCTTTACGACGAACTCTTTATCACCTCCATAATCGAGAAACATTTCCTTAGTCCTCTTGTTACTAAGGATAATTCTGACCGCTGTCCAGTGATCCACTCCTGGATCACTCTTGTACCCCTTGACACACTCATGGCAAGGCACACAACAGGTGCGGTACACAACATGGCATAATATAGAGCCTATGGCTAAGGCATAGGGCACGACCTTCGTCCTTTCTCTTTCTTCTGCCGTGGGTGAGCTTTGAGTCTCACTAAACTTCACACCTTTCAAATCAGGCAAGAACTCTTTCTTTGACTGATCCATTTTGAACTCTTTCAAAATCTTGTCAAGGTATGTACTCATTGAAAGTCTCATCAGGTGTCTTGATCTATCTCTATAGATCTTGATGCCAAACAATTAAGTAGCTTTATCCAGGTCTTGCTTTGAAAAACTCTTTTCAAACAACCCTTTATGCTTTCCAGAAATTCTACATCATTTCTGTCGGGGATATACCCCACGGTATGACCTGGCCAGGCGACTCACACGAGACCCGTTAAGGACATGACATCTCGTAAATGACCCGGCTGGCGGACTGTAGATGACCAAGGCCCAAGACCCGGGGGGTGAGCCGGCGCGAGGCGGCTCACGAGTAAGACCCGGTGGGTGAGCCGGCGCCAGGCGGTTCACGAGAGAAGGCCCACAAGAGAAGGCCCGAAGAGAGAAGGATTCCATTAAAGGAAATAAGACCCGGAGTAGGATTTGTGAGAGACAAGCCCTAATCCTACTCCTAGTAGGACTCTATTTGTAAGCCTACCCTCTCCACTTATATAAGGAGGGGTAGAGCACCCCTAGAGGGACAGATTCTCAAGGAACACAAGTCCACAAGTTTAGACAACACGAGATTAGAGATAGAGAGATTAAAGGTTCTCATGATTAGAGGTAGCGATTAACACCCTTGTAACCGAGAGATCTTCTTCATCATCAATACCAGACAAGCAGGACGTAGGCTTTTACCTCGACTTGAGGGGCCGAACCTGGGTAAAACTCCGTGTCTTCTCGATCCCGATCAACCCCTTCAAGCCACCACATAGTTGCGTTTGCCCCGAACCTAAGTCCGTTGACCTGGACATCTACCGTGACAAAACCACGACAGTTGGCACCCACCGTGGGGCTAGCACGATGGTGTTATGATCTTGAAGGGATCTCTCCTAGGGATCGAGAAGCTTATGACCCGCCGGATCTGCAAAAGCCAGGTCAAAGATCTGCATCAACTTCAATTTCAAAGATCGATTTGTACGAACAATGCCAGGGAAAAATTACAATGAAGCAGTCAGACCGGCGTATGCAAAATTAGATCAAGACGAAAGTTAGGGTTGTAGTCATCAAATTCTAGCCACAGCTGTCTTTGGTGATGTGTCAAATCTGATAGAAGGTCAATTTCGCTGTCGCTTCATCTCACGCCGCGAGTCCGACATGAGTCGAAGAAGATATCTTATTTAGGCGGCGTATGGTGCAAGCGAGGATCGGACCAATCATGACCTCAACAAAGAGCAAAATTTCTGCCGCTGCTGATCTATGTACTCAATTATGGAGAAACGCGGTCGTGAAAACGGAATCAAATCAAGAGACTGAATAAAAAAAGGGGGAGGGGGGAAAGAAGTAGGCTTCGACCCGGAGGCGGATGTAGGCACGGATTTGGCCTCCGCTGCCGTGGCCTCGAATCAAAGGCTCCGCCTCACCCCCACCATTGCACGCCCGCTCCACTCGGTCGCGACAGCACTGACTCCGCATGTCCACTCCTCTGCTCGCCGCACCTGGACCGACTGAGTTTGCTCCACTCTCGCTGCGCTGCTCCGGCTGCGCCTTACCCCGTCCGGTTCATCGCCGCCACTCCTGCGATCACCTCCACCACCGAGCCGCCCATCTGCGCTAGCGCCGCCTCATATTCGGTCGGCTCTGTCACGCCGGCAAGCGCCTGCTCAACTCCGGCTCCGCCTTGCCCATTGTATTGTGGTCGGCCTCGCTCCACCTTGGCACGCCGTTGCGCCAGGGCAGCACCCGCTTTTGCATGACCTCGGGCCGCCCACCGCCTACGGTCGGCGCTGCCGACTTGACCCCATCATGCGTGCATGCACTCACCGCTGCCGCGCCCCCCGCGGGCCGCCGCCTGCGCCAAGGCGCCTGCTGCCTCCGCCATCGTGTGCCCGCTCGATTTCTCCCCCTCCGGGCTGCCCATACCACGGCTGGCTTCTAAACTCCGCGCTCACCGTTCTGGATCTGGCCCTACCACGCATCCCTCTGCTCTACCTCCATGCGCCACCGGTCACTGCCGTGGCTTGCCCCTGAGCCACCGCTGCGCCATGGTTGCCCCGCTGGGTCACCTTCACCTGCGAGCTCATGGACACTTCCGGCCTCTGCTATCACTGCGGCACGCCCGGCCAGCACGAGCACGAGCCGGCTCCGCCTCTGCCACATTTCTACCTCCCTGGCACTGGCTCGGCCCTCCCTCCGCAGTCGCGCATCGCCGCTGGCTCTGCCTCGCCAGTTCCCTTGCGCCTGCCGGCCCGACGCCCCGTCGGGCTCGGTTGGATGGATCCGGTTAAGAAAAGTTGAGCCGGTAAAAAAAAAGAGGTGATTTTCAGATGCTATATACGGATCATCCGTCGACCCGAAGAATCAGGTGAAATCCATCTGATCTATTTTTATTGATGTATTTTCTTTCTTTCGAGGACAATTACTCTGGCTCTTGTCATATATCTTATGCAGGAAAATTAGTCATGTGCCGTTATACCCCGGAGATGGAGTGCCTGCCATCGTCTTTGTGTCACAGTGCTCAACGGGCGCTTATGAGCCGCCCCCACGGCCCGGTCTATGTCAATGTGCCGGTACCATGCTCACTCGCTAGTATGAGCCGCCTAAAGGACGCGGCAAGCCGCCACAGTCGCGATATGGTCTTCAACAACCATGTCATGGCCGTCTCTCACCGTTGCACTGGTTTATAGCGTTGTGGCTGATTCTCGCCACCACGCCGGCTTACAATGCCGTGAGAGTCTCTCACCGCTACGCCGGATTGCAATGCCTTGCCGACTCTCGCTACCCACGCCGTTTTTCAATACCATGGCCAGCTCTCATCCGACGACACGGGCGGTTTACCAATTGCACTGGCTTACAACACCATGGCTGACTCGTCACCCATGCCATCTTACAACGCCGTGGCTGTCTCTCGCCACCGCGCCGGCTTGCAATGCCACAACGACTAACCGTCCGTGCTAGTTTTCAATACCACGGACGACTCACCGATCACACTGACTTACAACACCATGGCCGTCTCTCGCCGTCATGCCGTCTCACAACGCCGCGGCCAATTTTCGCCTCCCACGTCGGCTTTCATCACCGGCTTACAATGACCTCGCCGTCTTTCATCATCTGCGACGGCTTACAACGTTGTGGCGTCTTTCACAAACATCACCAGTTTACAATGCCACGGACGCCGCCTACAATACGATTCTGCATCGACATCAGGTGCAGTGCTCGACAATACGAGCCGCCCAACGGACAAGCGCATAAGTCGCCGCCACTATAGTTTGGTTCACTTCAAGCAAACAAACCAGAACGGAACATCGACCGGATCATTGAAATAGTTCCTACGGGGTCATTTATAACCCGCCGCGAACAACCTCAACTTTCGATGAAGATTCTCAAGCCGCCTCTTCGAGTCAACTTGAGACTCGGGGGCAACAGACATGGCAAGACACATTTGGTTGTTTTCAATGAGAAGCCCGGATCTTTTGCCAAGATGAAATTTTCCGGCTCAACAAGTTTAAGTTGAAGTGGTTTGTGACCCGCCAAAGTTCTTCTCAGTCAATCTCGCCTTAGAGACCCTGAGCCGGTTCACAGAATTGACGGCCAATCTCGCTTTAGAGACCCTGAACTGATGTCAATACGATAAGTTCTTCCCAGTCAATCTCGCTTTAGAGACCTTGAGCCGGTTCACAAAGTTGACGGCCAATCTCGCCTTAGAGACCCTGAACTGATGTTACTCTTACCAGTCAATCTCGCTTTAGAGACCCTGAGCCGGTTCACAAAGTTGACGGCCAATCTCGCTTTAGAGACCCTGAACTACTGTAAGTTACACACTTAAGCTCTTATCAGTCAATCTCGCTTTAGAGACCCTGAGCCGGCTCACATAGTTGACGGCCAATCTCGCTTTAGAGACCCTGAACTGGTATGATGCATAGTTTGAGTACATTAAGCGTTGTTGCTGATGGAGGCTTCTTACCTTTGGTATAGCTTAAAAAATTCCCCTAAGGCAACAACATGTACATCAAATTCCAGTTGCTTATCAACTGCGGCCATCGAAGGGGGCTTCTTACCGACGGGTATCGCTTATCTCACCCTAATGGTCGGCTTTATGCCACTTCCGGTTATTTATTAACCGCGGTTGTCGAAGGGGGCTTCTTACCGATGGGTTCGCTTATCTGACCCTAACAACCGACGTTTACGCCAAAAATAGTTGTGGAAGCAGGCTTCTTGCCCTTGGGTATAGCTTACATAAACCCTTCACACAGCCGGCTAGTACAATTACTAGTCGTGGTTGTCGAATGGATGCTTCTTGCCATAAGGTATAGCTTACATAAAACCATCGGCAGCCGGCCCATTTCAACATTGGATGATTGGAGGAGGCTTCTTGCCTTCGGGTATAGCTTACTTCACCCTCCAACAACAGGCTTTCTTGAGTTGCGGTTGTCAGTAGAGGCTTCTTACCTTTGGTATAGCTTACATAAACCTATTGACAACCGGTGTTGGAATACAATGGATAAGTATTTGCTGTTAAAAGGAGGTTTTTTACCATCATGGCACAGTTTACATCACCCTTCATGCAGCCGGCTGTAGGCCGCTTCAAGTTTATCAACAGTCGCCATTGTCAATAGAGGCTTCCTACTATCAGTTGCTGGCTTTAGGCCGCTTCCGGCTCTTCATTAGCAAAGGTTGTTAATGTAGGCTTCTTACATTGGAGTACAACTCATATTACCCTATGACAACCGATCATCAACAGAGTTCATAAGACTCGGAGTCATTCTACTCCGGTTGACATCTCACAGGTGGATTATTCAAGGGGGGCTTCCCACCTCCAGATAAACATGCTGGCTTACAAAAGCCGGATCAGAGCAAGATTATGAGAAAGGAGCAATGTTATGAAAGGTATGAACATCTCCGAGTTGAGCTTGTTCAAGCCGTCCTCACAACAATGCTGAATATATTCTGTCTTGTTTATTTTTTGTAGGTGTTATTTCTTAATATGAGCCGCCATTAAATATTTGGCAAAAGCAAATGGATCTTTTAAATAGCCAACATGGCTGGATCTTCATGGTTATCATAACCAGTATTAAAATGACTGGGGTTTTTTAAAGCCAGCTCGGAGAAATTCATTATCTTTCAAGAGCCGCCCAATCAGATATAATGCCGTGTCATCTAATTGACCGGCTCTCAGATTTTTTCAAATGTGCTCTGTAGTAATCTACAACACTCATGGATTTCTCAAAGTTATATTTTCCGGGTTGCACCGCAACCACGAGCAGGAATTTCATATCAGAGACAAAGGAATTATTTCAGGATATTCATTTCGGGTTATATTACAACCACGATCAAAGATTCATTCAACAAATTATGGTGAGTCATATTAATCTCACATAGTCCCGAGTCGCCGCAGGCAGACGACCTGGCACTTGGGGGCTACACTATTCAAAGTCCAGTTTATATCAATTATGCAAGTCCCATGTTGCTGCAAGCATGCACCACAACACTTGGGGGCTAATGCAAGCTGGCTTTCAAATTATTACATTGTCAAGCAAGACCCTATTATCTCAAAGAGAAGACCCGGTCCTTCTATATTTTCTCAAGAATATGAGCCGGCCTTTTTATATTTTTATAAGTCCCAGCCCAGTAAATTCTTACTGAACCGGCACTTGGGGGCTACACCGCTCAGATCAAAATTTTCTAAAGTCCCAAGTCGCCGCAGGCGTGCGACCCGGCACTTGGGGGCTACAGTATTCATCCGTTTAAACAGATTATAAGGTTCTAAATTGAAGACCCGACACATCACATTCTGATGAGCCGGCCCTGGGGGCTACACCCGCCGAAGCAGTATAAGGTATAAAACAGTTATAAGTCCCAGGTTGCTGCAAGCAGGACAACCCGGCACTTGGGGGCTACACAATCCAAAATGTTATTTGCAAAGCACCAAGTTATCATGGATAATCTTGGAGCTTGGGGGCTACAGGTAATATGGACATATCAAAAACTTTTGAGGACAATTTTCAAGATTTTAATTATGGAGTTGAGCTATTAGACCCGGTGTCTTCAACATTTAGGACCCGGAATTATCAAAAGATCATAACCCGCCAGATTTTATAAGCCGCCTTGTTTTACAAACAATGGAAGTCCGGCTTTACATCAGATGGATTTTCATCTCAGTATTTTTATCAAGTCAGTTGGATTCTAAAATATTTGACCCGGAGTCACCAATGATAATGACCCGACATCATCAATGATTATAACCCGGCGGAGATAACCCGCCAAGACCATTGGAAGCCGACTCAAAGGCATATGGGTGTTCTATTCTCAATATTTTTCAAAGGACATTGGCAAGCAAGATGGTTATCAAGACGACTCATTCATATGCAGAAAACACCCGGATTTCCGAGGAGTTATTTTATAAGCCGGCCGAAGGCAAGCCGGCCACTTAACATATTTGCTATTCCTATTTTTGGAGGTTACCATGAATAAATTCAAGCAAACCTGGGGGCTAATGTCGGGGATATACCCCGTGGTATGACCCGGCCAGGCGACTCACAGGAGACCCGTTAAGGACATGACATCTCGTAAGTGACCCGGGTGGCGGACTGTAGATGACCAAGGCCCAAGACCCGGGGGGTGAGCCGGCACGAGGCGGCTCACGAGTAAGACCCGGTGGGTGAGCCGGCGCCAGGCGACTCACGAGATAAGACCCGGTGGGTGAGACGGCGCCAGGCGGTTCACGAGAGAAGGCCCACAAGAGAAGGCCCGAAGAGAGAAGGATTCCATTAAAGGAAATAAGTCCCGGAGTAGGATTTGTGAGAGACAATCCCTAATCCTACTCCTAGTAGGACTCTATTTGTAAGCCTACCCTCTCCACTTATATAAGGAGGGGTAGAGCACCCCTAGAGGTACAGATTCTCAAGGAACACAAGTCCACAAGTTTAGACAACACAATATTAGAGATTGAGAGATTAAAGGTTCTCATGATTAGAGGTAGCGATTAACACCCTTGTAACCGAGAGATCTTATTCATCATCAATACCAGACAAGCAGGACGTAGGCTTTTACCTCGACTTGAGGGCCGAACCTGGGTAAAACTCCGTGTCTTCTCGATTCCGATCAACCCCTTCAAGCCGCCACGTAGTTGCGTTTGCCCCGAACCTAAGTCCGTTGACCCGGACATCTGCCGTGACAAAACCACGACAATTTCCGATCAACAATATGCCATCCACATATGCTTATCAGAAAATGTATAGTGCTCCCACTCACTTTATTGTAAATACAAGTTTCTCATAAACTTTGTATAGACTCAACAACTTTGATCACCTTATCAAAGCGTATATTCCAACTCCAATATGCTTGCTCGAACCCATAGAAGGATTGCTGGAGGTCGCACATCTTTTAACATCCTTATGACTGACAAAACCTTCTGGTTGTATCACATACAACCTTTCCTCAATTAAACCATTAAGGAAACGATGTTTTGACATCCATCTGCCAGATTTCATAATTGAAAAATGCAGCAACTGCTAACATAATTCCAACAGACTTTAGCATCGCTACGAGTGAGAAAGTATCATCGCAGTCAAATCCTTGAACTTGTCAAAAACTTCTTTGCGACAAGTCGAGCTTTATAAATGGTGACATTTACCATCAGTATGTCTTCATCTCAAAGGTCCATTTGTACTCGACGACCTGCCATCCAACGAGCAAGTCTACCAAAGTCTACACTTGGTTTTCATACATGGATCCTTTCTCGGATTTCATGGCCTCTAACCATTTGTCGGAATCCGGGTTCATCATCGCTTCTTCATAGCTCGTAGATTCATCGTTGTCCAACAACATGACCTCCAAGAAAAGGTTGACATACCATTCAGGAGCAGTACGCGTCCTTGTCGACCTACGAGGTTTGATAGTAACTTGATCCGAAGTTTCATGATCATCATCATTAACTTCCTCTTCAACTGACGTAGGATCCATAGAAACATTTTTCTGCGTTGTGCTACTCTCTATTTGAAACAAAGGTTCAACAACCTCATCAAGTTCTATCTTCCTCCCACTCAATTCTTTTGAGAGAAACTTTTTCTCGAGAAAGGACCCAGTTTTAGGAACAAACACTTTATGCTTGGATCTAAGATAGAAGGTTCACCAAACTGTTCTTAGGGTATTCTATGAACATGCATTTGTCCGCTTTGGGTTCGAGCTCATTTGGTGAAAACATTTTTTCACACAAGCGTTGTAGCCCCAAACATTAAGAACTGACAGCTTATGTTTCTGTCAAACCATAATTCACACGGTATCATCTCAACGGATTTAGATGGTGCCGTATTTAAAGTGAATGTTGTTGTCTCTAATGCATAACCCCAAAACTATAGTAGCAAAACGATAAGAGACAGCATAGCACGCACCATATCCAACAGAGCACGACTATGACGTTCGGACACACCATCACTCTATGGTGTTCCTGGTGGCGTGAGTTGTGAAACAACTTTTCATATTGTCTTAAGTTGTATACCAAACTCGTAACTCAGAAGTTCACCTCCACGATCATATCGTAGACATTTTATCTTCTCATCACGATGATCTCACACTTCACTTTGATTCTGCTTGAACTTTTCAAATGATTCAGACTTGTGTTTCATTAAGTAAATATACACTATATCTACTCAAATCATCAGTGAAGGTAAGAAAATAACGATATCCACTGCACGCTACAAGACTCATTGGATTACATACATCAACATGTATCATTTCCAATAAATCACTTGCCCGCTCCATCAAACCGGAAAACAGGGTCCTTAGTCATCTTGCCCAAGAGGCATGGTTCGCATGTCTCAACCGATTCGAAATTGAATCAGTCCAAAGATCCATCAGCATGGAGTTTCTTCATGCGATTTATACCAATATGACATTTAGCGGTAGTGCCAAGAGTATGTGGTACTATCATTATTAACTTTATATCTTTTGGCATCAATGTTATGAACATGTGTATTACTACGATCAAGATCCAAGAAACCATTCTCACTGGGTGCATGGCAATTGAAGGTATTATTCATGTAAACAGAATAACCATTATTCTCTAACTTAAATGAATAACCGTGTTGCAATAAACACAATCCAATCATGTTCATGCTTAACGCAAACACCAAATAACATTTATTTAGGTTTGTCACTAATCCCGAAGGTAGAGAGAGCGTGTGATGTTTGATCACATCAACCTTGGAAACATTTCCAACACACATCGTCACCTCACACTTAGCTAGTCTCCATTTATTCCGTAGATTTTATTTCGAGTTACTAACATTTAGCAACCGAACCGGTATCCAATACCCAGGTGCTACTAGGAATACTAGTAAGGTACACATTAATAACACGTATATAAAATATACTTTTGTCGACGTTGCCAGCCTTCTTATCTACCAAGTATCTAGGGTTGTTCCGCTTCAGCGACCACTCTCCTCACAATAGAAGCACTTAGTCTTGGGTTTGGGTTCAACTTTGGGTTGCCTCACTGGATCAGCAACTGACTTGCCATCCATCAAGTTTCCCTCCTTGCCCTTGCCCTTCTCGAAACTAGTGGTTTTACTGACCATCAACACTTGATGGTCCTTCTTGACTTCTACCTTCGCGGTGTCAAATATCGCGAACAACTCAGGGATCATTATTTCCATCCGTGACAATTTATAGTTAATCACCAAGTTCTAGTAGCTTAGTGACAGTGACTTGGACAACTATATCAATCACTATCTTATCTGGAAGATCAACTCCCACTTGATTCAAGCGATTGTAGCACGCACACAATCTCAGCACATGCTCAATGATTGAGCTATTCTCTTTCATCTTGGAGGCAAAGAATCTTGTTGGAGATCTCATATCTCACAACACGGGTACAATCCTGAGATCCCAAGTTCATCTCTTAGAACATCTCATATATTCCGTGACGTTCAAAATGTTTTGGAGCCTCAATTCTAAGCCGCAATGCATGATGCACTGAACAATCAAGTAGTCATCGAAACGTGCTTGTCAGATGTTCACAACATCTACAGACGACGCTAGCGGCGGCAGCGCACCAAGCGGTGCATTAAGGACATAAGCCTTCTATGAGCAATGAGGACAATCCTCAGATCATAGACTTAGTCCGCAATATTGCTACCATCATTTTTCAACTCTATTTCACTAGGAACATATAAAAATACAAGGGAGCTACAGTGTGAGCTAGTAATCTACAACATAATTTGCAAAGACACGACTGACTATGTTCATGATAATGAGTTCAATTAATCATATTACTTAAGAACTCCCACTCAAATTGACATCCCTCCGGTCATTCGAGTGATACATGATCCAAATTCACCAACTCAAGTCTGATCATCACGTGAGTTGAGGTGGTTTCAATGGTGAACATCATCATGTTGATCATATCTACTATATGACTCATGTTCGACCTTTCGGTCTCTTGTGTTCCGAGGCCATGTCTGTACATGTTAGGCTCGTCAATTTTAACCCGAGTGTTCTGCATGTGCAACACTGGCTTTCACCCGTTGTATGTCAACGTAGCATCTATCACCCCCGATCATCATATGATGTCTCGACATGATGAACTTTCGCAACGGTGCGCACTCGGGGAGAACACAATTTATCTTGAAATTAAGTGAGGGGTCACCTTATAATGCTACGGTCATCCTAAGCAAAACAAGGTGCACCAAAGGATTAACATCACATGCAAATCATAAGTGACATGATATGGCCATGAACTTGTGCTTTTGATCTCCATCTTGAAAGCACCGGCATGACACCATGATCACCATCAACGTGTCATCATTGGGGTTGTCACGCCCACCATGCTTCTACTACTATTGCTACCGTTTAGCGATAAAGTAAAGCATTACATAGCACTTAATAATTGACACGCAGGTCATACAATAATTAAAGACAACCCTATGGCTCCTGCCGATTGCCGTACTCATCGACATGCAAGTCGTGATATTCTATACAATACATGATCATCTCATACATCATATATCTCATCATGTAATTGGCCATATCACATCACAACATACCCTGCAAAAACAAGTTAGACGTCCTCTAATTGTTGTTGCATGTTTTACGTGGCTGCTACGGGTATCTAGCAAGAACAATTCTCACCTACGCAAATCCACAACGGTGATACATAAATTGCTTTTCAACCTTCTCAAGGACCGCCTTTGTCGAATCCTATCCAACTAAAGTAGGAGAAACAGACACCCGCCAGCCATCTTTGTGCAATGAAGTTACACGTCAATCGATGGAACCGGTCTCTCGTAAGCGTACGAGTAAGGTTGGTCCGGGCCGCTTCATCCCACAATACCGCTGAATCAAAACACGACCAAGGGAGGAAGCAATCTAAGCATCAATGCCCACAAACTCCTTTGTGTTCTACTCATGATCTCATCTACACATAGACGTAGCTCATGATGCCACTGTTGGGGAACGTTGCATGGGAAACAAAAAATTTCCTATGCTTCACCAAGATCAATCTAGGAGATGATCATCTATGATAGGAGCGATTTGATCTATGTACCCTTGTAGATCGCTAAGTGGAAGAATTAAAGAACACGGTTGATGTAGAGGTACGTCTACACGAACCAAATCGCAAGCCGTCCCACGAACTCCCTATTAAGTACCGAACGGAAGGCACCTACTCGTTTAGCACACGTGCAGCTCGGTGAAGATCTCCGTCTTCTTGATCCAGCAAGAGGGAGCATAGAGGTAGACGAGTTCTCCAGCAGCACAACGGTGTTGCGGCAATGGTGGTGGATTAAGTCCATAGGCCTTGGCCTAAGCACTTCTGAAAACCGATCTAGAGGAGAAAACGATCTAGAGGAAGAAGAGGGCAGCAGTTGATAGAGTTAGGGTTGGGGCTTCCCTCAAAATCCTCTAGTATATATATAAGAGGGAGGGGAGAGGAGGCATCCCTAGCCTCTCCTCCAAGGAGAGGTTCGCTCGAAGCCAAGAGGGAGGAGTCCACCTCCCACAAGGGAGGTGGATTCCTAGTGGGACTCCTTCCCTTGCTTGGCCCCTACTCTACCTCCTTCTCCATGCGCATAGGGCCTCTTGGGCTGGCTTGCCCAGCCCACCAGGGGCTGGTGCGCCACCTCTAAGGCCCATGTGGCCCCTTGGGTATGTGGGCACCACTTGGTGGTCCCCGGAACCCATTCGTCACTCTCGGTACACTACCGAAAATGCCCGAAACTTTTTCGGAGTTCAAATACCACTTTCCTATATATCAATGTTTACCTCCGGACCATTCTTTAGGGTCCTCTAAACGTTCGGGATCTCATCCGGGACCCTAAACAACCTTCGGTCACCACCATACATAACTCTATACTACTGAAACGTCACCAAATCTTAAGTGTGCAGACCCTGCGGGTTCGAGAACTATGTAGACATGACCGAGACACCTCTACGGTCTATAACCAATAGCGGGACCTGGATGCCCGTATTGATTCCTACATATTCTACGAAGATCTTTATCGGTCGAACCTCTATGTCAAGGATTCAGTTAATCCCATATGATGTTCCCTTTGTTCTTCGGTAGGTTACTTGCCCGAGATTCGATCGTCGCTCTCTCCATACCTAGTTCAACCTCGTTACCGGCAAGTCTCTTTACTCGTTCCGTAATACAAGATCTCATGGATAACAATTAGTCACATTGCTTGCAAAGCTTATTGTGATGTTGTATTACCGAGTGGGACCTAAGAACCTCTCCGTCACACAGAGTAACAAATCCCAATGTTGATCCATGCCAACCCAGCAGACACCCTCGAAGATACCTGTAAGCACCTTTATAGTCACCCAATTATGTTGTGACATTTGATACACACAAGGCACTCCTCCGGTGTCCGTGAGTTGGATGATCGCATGGTCATAGGAACATATACTTGACATGCAGAAAACTCTAGCAATAAACTGACACGATCATATGCTACGTTTATAGTTTGGGTCTTGTCCATCACATCATTCTCCTAATGATGTGATCCCATTATCAAATGACATCTCATGTCCATGACTAGGAAACCACAACCATCTTTGATCAACGAACTAGTCTATTAGAGGCATACTAGGGACATGGTGTTGTCTATGTATCCACACACGTATCTGAGTTTCTGATCAATACAATTATAGCATGGATAATAAACGATAATCATGAACAAGGAAATATGATAATAACCAATTTATTATTGCCTCTAGGGCATATTTCCAACAAGTTCATGAGGAATTTGACAGCCCACTCACCATCCACTTGGTAGCCACTGTCGAAGACTTAACCGATATGCTATATTAAGCCTCCGATGGGGCGGAGGACATGTACGAAGAGGTCGACACCCCGACGCCTATCAATACGGGATGATGGACAGACACCTCCTCTGATGATGTATATATGGTGGAGACCCCCACTAACAAGGATGACAAAACCCCAAGTAGAACGGCGATAGATCTGAGGAGTAGTCAAAGCACCGAAGGCAGCACAAGCGATCCATGGCGAACAAGGGAAGGGGAGCGTGGGCGCTGGGGAAAATGATACCCCGGAGGACCCCAATGACTTCAAAGCCCTTGAGCAACCACATGAGGACCCCGAGAAGCCCGTTGAACCCAAGACCTCAACAATTCCGAGGATGGCAACTATTCCCCCCTAGTCGATGAGGATGATAGTCTCAAAGACGAAGAGTTCACTGTCCTCGAAGACACGGATGATCAGGAACGGTTCAGGCGGTAGCTTTTACACACCGCACAAAGCCTAAAGGAAAAGAAGCAAAACCTCCGAGCGGATCAAGATACCCTCCATGATAAATGGCAAGAGGTCATGCAACTGAACAAGGGCACGACTCCGACGGCCAGATCAAAACAAAATCTACCCACGCTAGCGTCTGCTTCCGCAATTCGATGACGAGGCCTTCGAGCCCACGTCTCCAAGACACATTCAGCACGACCAGCCAGACCAACCCCCTCGAGGACGATATAGAACGACTGATGAGGCCGAATACATACCTGCATTAGCCCGCGGAAGAAGAAAGGATCCAGTGCGATATAATGATTTGCATGACTTACGGCAGGACCTGAACTATAGAGCAAGTCACACTAGATGCATCTACATATCCAGAGGGTACTCCCCAGCTAGAGGGGATGGATACCAACCTTGGTTCAACTGCAAGAATAGAGATCGGGAACCATACCGGGAACCAGCAGCTGATTTTTGCACAATGTAGCTCGGGTCAGAGGCACCACCCACCCATTGTGTTTCACAGATGAGGTTATGCAGCACCAGTTTCCCAAAGGGTTTAAACCCGTAAATATGGAACAGTACTACGGGACAACAGACCCTGCCGTGTGGATCGAAGATTTCTATCTCCACATACATATGGCCAGGGACGATGACCTCCACGCCATTAAGTACCTACCGCTAAAGCTTCAAGGGCCAGCTTGACACTGGTTAAACACTCTCCCCGAAAACTCCATTGGAAGTTGGGAAGAGCTCGAGGATGCTTTTTTGTCTAGTTTCAAGGGCACTTATGTTCCGGCCCCGGACTCCTCCGACCTGAGCAATGTTGTCCAAAAAGCAGGGGAATCGGCCAGGCAGTTTTGGAATCGGTTCCTAACTAAAAAGAACTAGATCATTGATTGTCCGGACGCCGAGGCAATAGCCTCTTTTAGGCAAAATATCCGGGACGAATGGTTAGCTCGACAGCTTGATCAGGAAAGGCCGAGAACAATGTCCGCCCTCACTTCACTCATGACCCGCTTTTGTGCGGGAAAATACAATTGGCTAGCTTTTCGTGGCCATAATCCCAAAGACCCAGACACCTCAGAAGCTCGAGATGCATATGGCAATCCATAGTGCAACAAGAACAAACGCCACCACATCAATAGTGATGCCGATGATACGGCCATGAATGCCGGCTTCCGCAGTTCAAAACCCGAGGAACGGGAGAATACCTCTAAAGGGAACATGGATGGACCTATTGCGTTGGACTAAATCATGGAAAGGCCCTGCCAGATCCAACGCACCCAAGACAAGCCCGCCACCCACAACAACCATAATTGTTGGGTGTTTCGATGGCCGACAAACTCGCAGCGAAACAAAGCAAAGGACCACACAGCAAAGACAACCCATGCGGTCCGAACACTAAACGATATACACCTGTGAAAACAATTCCATCCAGAGGTAAAAAGTGTGAACATGATATATATCACACACATACAAAAGAAGGAGAGGAAATGAGCTCTTTGGGAGGTCCACACCGTAGAGCCCGTAGTTTCGAAGTTCAACCCATGGTCGGTTTTCCTGATCACCTTCGACCGAAGGGATCATTCGACCAGTGTCCGCCCTGGAGGCTCAACAACCCTTGTCTTGGGCCTCATCATTGATGGGTACCACCTCACGGGAGTCCTCATGGATGAGGAAGTATCCTTAATCTTATTTACTCAGACATGGTGAAAAAGATGGGCATAGATCCGTCAAGGATCAAACCCAGCAACACTATCTTTAAAGGAGTGATTCCAGGCATCGAAGCCCGATGCTCCAGCACGGTAACGTTGGAGGTTATGTTTGGCTCACCCGATAATTTATGTTTCAAAGACTTAATCTTTGACATTGTACCTTTTCGCAATGGCTATCACGCACTGCTTGGCCGCACAACATTCGCCTGCTTCAACGATGTTCCCCATTATGCCTATATGAAGTTCAAGATGCCCGGACCCAAGGGGGTCATCACCGTCAACGGCAATACAAAGCGCTCCCTCTGGACCAAAGAACACACCGCGGACTTGGCAGTAGAATGCCAATACGACAACAAAGCACCAAGGTCCCAATCAGCCATCAAGACGCGACAGGCAGGCAAGCGAGCTCAAGCTCAACCAGATCTCCCGAAGCCATCTCCCGCTCAACACAAATAGGGATACGCTCTGCACGACACATCCTGGCTACTCGTAAGGTATGTCCCTCGAAGACACAATTCTGCTCTCAAAATACCATGGGCAGCTGTGGGGACCCACTATCGAGGACCGGATGTCCGGCTCAACCGAACTACAGTCCAAACGCTTGTTCAAACGAAAACCAGGTACCATCAAGGATCTCCCAAGCATCAAGCTTACCCAATCTATGGCGGCTTCTCAAGACCCCCTTGCCAAGGTCTATTCGCCGATAGCAACGACCTTTCAAGGGTTCTACCCCCCTCTCGAGAGCAAAGGAGTAAGCGCACAGCAGGGCACAGGGGGACGTCAAGCGACCCATCAAAGGCCGTTAGTAAAACCCTACTCTATAAAGAATGTTTTTCAAAACAAGAATTACATGTAACAGCCGCCTCAGCACTATGAATTATAAATTAAGCCTATCACTCATGGGATTTTTCAGCATTTTTATGTTACATAATTCGTTTCCCACTCACCCGTACTGTAAGGCAAAACTGTCCGGTACATCATAGGTGCGACCGGCTAATAGGTGGGGGGGCTTGGATATAAGTCCCACCCCAAGAACCACCCCATCACTATTTTTTACATGTTTGGCATCTCAGATATTGCGTTATATGAATCAGTTCCAAATTATGTCTTGGGTCAATAGTTGGGTTCCCTGCTCATGTGCTTGCTTTTACGTTCCGTTAGTTCGGCTAAACGAGTAAAGGGAGAACCACTACGATTGTATTCCCAGCTGGCCTGGGAAAGTACCTCAGTGGAGAAAGTCGAAAACTGACTATCATAATAAGCGAGAATTGGTTTGCGATCCGAGCTTAAGTGTCAAACTAAGAATCAATGGAGGTTATTACGTGTCATACGAGGGGTTTGTACCTTCACAAACCTTGTGGTGATAGTCTCAAACTTTGGTCAAAATGACTACCACAAAGTACTGGGGGCTCGTCACAAGCCCCCGCATTCAAGCACCTAAGGCTAAGTAAAAGCACTATAACCACATAGTCCAATTGCGCCATTTCCCTCACACACTACCGCCTATGGGCACCGATATATCGGCTAAGGGTTTAGTGTGGAGGTCGAAACACCCCTCGTAATATCTACATGGGTGCTGAAGCCAACGATGGTAACTTTCAGATTAAAACGGCCACACAAGAGTCAAAATAATACAAAGTACGATACATTCGGGACCATCACTATAAAGCGAAATTGTCTTAAGGGCACATGATAATGCACTCACTCATATATTACATCCTTGGGGCATTGGGTGTCTATTGATCGAGAACCCTCTGACGGAGCACAGAAGTAAAGCTCGGGGCACCTATGTTCCTTCACAGGAGGCGGTGACGCGGTTGCCATCTCGATCGGCTTCACCTTTTGCTAATGCATCATGGTCCTTGGAAATGCCATCCGAGATCGCTCAATGCACATGGAGCGCTTCAGGACTTCAATCCAAGGCGCGACATCGCAAAGCTTCTGCAGCAAGCCAAAATAGCCGCTTGACATCGGCTCTATAGGCCACAGTTGAATGCAGAGTTCCTTCAAGACCGCCTCCGCCATCATGTGCAACTCCATCTACTGCTTCATTTGATATCTGAGAAGGGGATTAGTCTCGGGGGTTTGAAATTGCACCCAGAAAAGCCTCTATTCAACATCCCCATCTTGGGTCGCAAAATGCTTGGCCGCATCCGCTGCACTCCTCGGGAGGTCCGTAAAGGCGCCTGAAGAACGCCACATCCCTGTAAGAAAGGTGAACCTATTTCCACCAATCCACGTTGCAGTAAGTACGGCTCACAATCCGCGATAAGCCAGACTTGGGAAAGTTCTTCCTCGAAGAGCCGCCTCTCTACACGCTCCATTTTGAGATCAGAGGATAGCTCGGTCGCCTGGTCTTTGGACTTTTTCTCTAGGGCCTCGCACTTAGTGCTTGCATCCTGAAGCTTCTGCTGCACCTCGGCCACTCAAGCTTCATGCTTATCTCTCTCGACCTTTAACGAGCTTAGATCGACATTTGCCCGATCGGCCACCATCTTCTAATCGACGACCTCCTACTTGAACTTTCTTCAACTCGGCCTAGAGATTTTCAATCTATGTATTTATGGATGCGGGTATAATTGGAAGCAAACCCAGGAAGCAAAGCCAGAAAATCTCTTCTAATGAGGAAAACAAGAGACTTAGTAGTCCAGTTAAAAATTACCTTGCATCTCGTCGAACCGTTTGTTCATAGGATCAAGCTCTTCAGCGGAGCTCTTGAGCTTCCGGTTCATCTCAGACAGTTCAAGGGCGTTGGAGATCCCAGATGAGGACGAGTCCTATGAAAAACTTATACAAACATCAGATCTATTTGGTTTTGAACTCTTTGCCAAAACAATCTCCTAGAACTGTTATAGTTTCATGGCCATGAACTGCTTTTGCATTTACTCGTGATTCTAGGTTCTTTGACCCGTGGGCAAGTTTTTCAAACTCAGCCGTGGCTTGGGGGATACTATACCTATAAGGAACACATAACCTTACAAATAAGTTTGTTCTTGAGAAAAGAATATTATGTGGCTTACCTTGAAGCCCACCACCAGACCACTGAACTCTTCCTTCAGTCCGCTATCAATGAACTGAATGCCTTGCAAAACCGCACCCTTAAGGGTGCGGTTATCTTTGGCAATGGAGGAGCTAGACAAAGCCTCCTCCATCATGGATAGCCACCCGGTCATGGTCCGCTCTGTCACGGGTTGCACCAGTAGTGGCTTCCTCTCCCCCTCCATGGCAAGGTCGATGACGCCGGAGGCACGAAGCTCTCCGGAGTCAACTACGGAGGGAGCTCAGACGAATCGTGGCTCCCCTCTTTGCTTGCGAGGAGGGGTTCGACCTCCTAGGCTTCGGCTGGCGAGGCATGAACCTCGGCCAAGACCTCCTGGTCTTCGGTGGCCAAGTTAGCACCTCGGCCATAACCGCCTGGCCCCTAGTGTTGCGACTGGGAGGGGTCTGACGGGATAACACCTCTGTGTCCTAAGGGGGT
This sequence comes from Hordeum marinum, assembly GCA_022496015.1. Classification (NCBI taxonomy): domain Eukaryota; kingdom Viridiplantae; phylum Streptophyta; class Magnoliopsida; order Poales; family Poaceae; genus Hordeum; species Hordeum marinum. Next base: position 191,664,864 of record CM039676.1, on the reverse strand, counting down.
GTGGTGTGGGACGCCATTCCGCTCTCTCCTAGCTCGGCAAGCGGAGAATCCCCTCTAAGACCTGTTCGGCCGGGAGATCTCGGGCCGGGCTATTATACAAAGGGGAATCGTCCCGTTAGTAACAGAAACTCTGTATAAATATACTAGATAATATTCGGAATCGGTACCTTTGGGTCGGCGGCTTCACCCTGCGGTTCCTTCGGGGAACCCTTTCAAAAACCGCAAAACCCTCATCAGAATCCAAGCTATCGTCAGGCAGGACCACCTTGGTCCTGTAGGGCCTCTTCGGGGCGAGAGGAGGCAGATCCACCTCAGCATCTTCTGGTGCGGCTCTCTTTCTTGTTTCGGAGGATTTGACCCCCTCCCCCGTCCTTTCCATGCTCTTCCTCGTGGGCGGAAGAGGCTTGGGTCTCTCCGGTCTTAGTCTCCCCAGGACCCCTTGAGTGGAGGCCTTCATGGGCCTCCTTATTCTTCTTCTCCTTCTTTTCCAGCGTCGCTTACAGTGCCACGACCAGCATCGCAGTCAGCTAGGGCGACCTGGGACCTTGGGAAGGTGGGATAGGCCGTTCATCTTCACGGCTTGTCCAGCCAACCCTGCAAATACAATGTTAAAGAGGATGAAATACTTGCTCAAGACCAAAGCTCGGAATAATGTGAAAACCTTGTCATACCTTCAAAGGAGGGGTATTGACGTCTAGGTTGTTGTCTTCTTCTTCGTCCGGCCATTCATTTTGGTGATTGAACAACACTTTCCACAACTTCTCGTGAGTTGTGCGATAGAACCGTTGTACGGTTGCGGGGTCACCAAGCTTGTAGAACCACATTGGAGTGTCCCGGCGTTGGCATGGCAGGAGGCGGTGGCAGAGCATGACTTGGGCTACGTTGGTCAGCTCGATTTTTTCCTCCACCATCTGCTGCAGCGCCTTCATCTCCATGGCCGATCTCGAGTCGAGGCCTTTCTTGACCCATAAGGTTAACCTCGCGGGGGGTCTGGATCTGAACTCGCTGGGCGCCGGCCAGTTTGCGTCTTGTGGCTTGGTGATATAGAACCACTACTTCTGTCACACCTTGATAGTGTCCATGAAGGTGCTGTTGGCCGCTGATTGTCTTCGGCTTCACATTGAATATCTTGAGCCATAGGTCGAAATGCGGCTGGACCCGCAAAAAGGCCTCGCAGATGGCGATGAAGGCCGAGATATGCATAAATGAGTTCGAGGGAAGATCATGGAAGTCCAACTCATAGAAGAACATTAAACCCCTAACAAAGGGGTGGAGCGGGAAGCCCAATATCCGAAGGAAATGAGGGATGAACACCACCCTCTCGCCCAGTCTTGGAGTGGGCACCTCTTGGCCTTCTTCTGGAGGGCGGTGGGCGATGTTAGGTGCTACTTCTTGAGCTTGCATTGGTTTTCCCTTGAAGAGGAAAGGGTGATGCAGAAAACTAGATAAGTATTTCCCTCAGTTGTTGAGAACCAAGGTATCAATCCAGTAGGAGGAACAAGCAAGTCACCAATGGATGCACCTACACAAATAATCAAACTCTTGCACCCAACGCTATAAAGGGGTTGTCAGTCCCTTCACTGTTACTTGCAATGATTAGATATGATAGAGATAGATGGCAAAGATTGCGGAAAGTAAAAAGTAAATAAATTGCATCAAGGTATTTTTGGTATATAGATCTGAAAATATAATATGGAAAATAGACCCGAGGGCCATAGATTTCACTAGAGGCTTCTCTCTTGAAGGAAAATAACACATTGGGTGAACAAATTACTATCGAGCAATTGACAGAAAAGCGCATAGTTATAACGATATCCAAGGCAATAATTATGCATATAGGCATCACATCCGTGTCAAGTAGACCAAAGCGATTCTGCATCTACTAGTATTACTCCACACATCGACCGACTCCTACTTGCATCTAGAGTATTAAGTTCATGAAGAACAGAGTAACGCATTAAGTAAGATGATAAGATTTTGAGGGATAAACTCAAGCAATATAATGAAAACCCCATCTTTTTACCCTTGATGGCAACAATACAATACAATACGTGCCTCGCTACCCCTACTTTGTCACTGGGTGAGGACACCGCAAGATTGAACCCAAAACTAAGCACTTCTCCCGTTGCATGAATTACCAATCTAGTTGGCCAAACCAAACCAATAACTCGAAGAGACTTGCAAAGATATTAAATCATGCATATAAGAATTCAGAGAAGAAACAAATAATATTCATAGATAAGCTGATCATAAACCCACAATTCATCGGATCTCGACAAACACACCACAAAAGAGTATTACGTCGGATAGATCCCCGTGAAGATCATGGAGAACATGGTATTGAAGAACAAAGAGAGAGAAGAAGCCATCTAGCTACTATCTATGGACCCGTAGGTCTATGGTGGACTACTCACACATCATCGGAGGGGCAATGGAGTTGATGTAGATGCCTTCCGTGATTGAATCCCCCTCCGACAGATTACGAGAAAAGGTTCCAAGATTGGATGTCTAGGGAACGGAGGCTTCTGGCATTGGAAAAGTATTATCGTGGCTCTTCTCGGTATTGAGGGAATATTTGGGAATTTATAGGCCGAAGATTAGGGTTAGAGGATCTGCTGGGGGCCACAAACCAGGGGGCACGGCCCCCTTGGTCGCGCTAGGGTGGCTTGTCACCTCCTGGCAGGTCTCCTGCCTTCCTCTCCAAGTCTGGTAGATGTCTTCTGGTCCAAGAAAAATTACCGTGAATGCTTTATTCCATTTGGACTCCGTTTAATATAACTTATCTACAATACTCAAAAACACGGAAAAACAGAAAACTGGCACTAGGCTCTAGGTTAATAGGCAAGTCCCAAAAATAATATAAAATAGCATATTAATGTATATAAAACATCCAAAACAGATAATATAATAGCATGGAACAATAAAAAATTATAGATACGTTGGAGACGTATCAGTAGGCGAGAGGTATCCGGCGAGCTTCAACTCCCGGATGTCATCATTGGTGGCGTAGGAGGCCTCCCACTTAGCTTGCGAACCTGAGCCGGCCATTTATGAGCTCGGGGAGAGCGACTTGGAAAGGGAGGAAGGAGAAATGTATCTAGGCGTGATGTGGCTTGAGACTGCGTCGGTATTTCCCCAAAGAGGGAGGTATGATGCAGCACAGCGACGGTAAGTATTTAGCTCAGTTATGAAACCAAGGTATCAATCTGTAGAGGAAGATCACACACCCACATAAGCAACACATTCTCACAAATATTAAATACTTGCAACCCGACGCGAAAGAGAGGTTGTCAAGCTCTCTACGGTAAAAAGATAGATTAGGTGATGATAGTTGTTGGCAAATAGATCTCGCAAGAACATAGAATAAAATAAGTAAAAAAAATTGCAGCAAGGTATTTTTTATATTAATAGATCTGAAAACAAAAAGGCGAAATAGTAGGTCGGAAAGCAATATGTTGGAAAAGTAGACCTCGGGGGCCGTAGGTTTCACTAGTGGCTTCTCTCATAAGTATAGCGCATGTGGGCGAATGAATTATTGTTGGGAAATTGATACAAGATCAAATAATCATGATGATATCCATGTAATGATCATTATATAGGCATCACGTCCAAGACAAATAGACCAAAACAATGCTACATCTACTTGTACTACTCCACACATCAACCGCTATCCAGCATGCATCTAGTGTATTAAGTTCATCGAGAAACAAAGTAATGCAATAAGAACGGTGACACGATGTAGAAAAGATCTATTCATGTAGGAATAGACCCCATATTGTTATCCTTAATGGCAACAAAACATGCGTGCCTTGCTGCCCCTTTTGTCACTAGGAAATAACACCGCAAGATAGAATCCATCACAAAGAACCTCTTCCCATGGCAAGAAAAATTGATCTAGTTAGCCTAACTAAACCAAAGATTCAAAAGAGAAATACGAGGCTATATGTAATCATGCAAATAAGAGATCAAAGAATACTCAACTCATATTCATGGATAGAAACTGATCATGAACTCAAAATTCATCGGATCCCAACAAACACACCGCAAAATTAATTACATCAAATGGATCTCCAAGAGAACATTGTATTTACAATCAAGAGAGAGAGAGAGGAAACCATCTAGCTACTGGCTATGGACCCATAGGTCTTTGGTGGATTACTCACGCATCATCGGAGAGGCACCTATGATGAAGGTCAACTCCTCCGTGATGGTGTTAGATTGAATCTCGGGGTTCTAGACTTGCAGCGGCTAGAATTGTGTTTCGTCGACTCCGCTAGGGTTTTCCAATATTTCTGAATTTATAGGCTCGATAGTCAGGGGGTGCCCGAGGTGGCCACCACCCACCAGGCTGTGCCAAGGGCCTCTAGCATGCTCTGGTGGGTGGTGGGCACCCTAGGACCCCTCCCTGGTAGTTGTTTGGCCCATCTTGGTTCTTCCGGTCTACAAAAAAATCTCCAAAAAGTTTTAGGATCTTTGGGCTCCGTTTGGTATTGGTTTTTTGCGAAGTAAAAAATCAAGCAAAAATAGCAACTGGCACTTTGGCACTATGTCAATAGGTTAGTCCCAAAATATGATATAAAATTGCTATAAAATGATTGTAAAACATCAAAGATTGATAATATAATAACATGGAACAAGCAAAAATTATAGATACGTTGGAGATGTATCAGCATCCCCAAGCTTAATTCCTACCCGTGCTCGAGTAGGTAAATGATAAAAACATAATTTTTTATGTGGAATGTTGCCTAACATGTTCATCACATATTCTTTTCATTGTAGCATGGAAATTTGGACTTTTAGATGGTTCAAGGGAATACTCTAGTTTTGACATGAAAACTTTAATACTCAAGCATATCAACAAGCAACCACATCTTTCAAAATATCAACAATAAAGCAAGTTATCCCTAGGCCATCATGCTCAATCATTGATCCAATCACAATACACACTCAAATATTAGCTACACCTAATGCTCAAGTACAATCATAGTGCCTCGCAGTTGGTGCTTTATAAGATAAGATGGAGACTCAAATTAAAAATAAAAATTGCATAAAGTAAATAGATAGGCCCTTCATAGAGGGGAGTAGGGATTTGTAGAGGTGCCAGAGCTCAAGTGCATAAATTGATAGATAAAAATATTTTGGGTGGCATGCCTTTCCTATCAACGAAAACGACTAAGAGATTTCAATACCTTTCCATGCTAGATACATCATAAGTGGTTCCCAAATAGGAAATAAAATTTATTTCTTTTCCACCATACTTTCACTTTCCGTGGCTAGCCGAATCCACGGTTGCCTTCCATACCAACACTTTCCAAGGAATTTATTATTTGACAAAGTATTTTTTTTCTTTCTTTTCATTTCAGGATTGGGCATCCCTATTACCGCCATACTCCAGTGCAATAACAAGTGAATAAACACTCATCTTGAGAATATCACATCTAGCATGGAAAAATATAGGTCACCCCCCTACCGCTTCATGAGAGGTATGAGCACACAAAAAGAAAAAATTATATCAAAAATTAGAGATGGCACATACAAATTTGCTTAGAACGGCATGGAAATACCGTATGTAGGAAGGTATGGTGGACTCATATGCAAAACTGGGTTTAAGGATTTTGGATGCACAAGTAGTATTTCTACTTAGTACATGTGAAGGCCAGCAATAGATTGAGAAGCATCCAACCAAGAAACGAAAAATCACATAAGAGAGCATTGAGCATCACTAATACCAAATAATGCACCATAAATAGGACATAATTTCATAGCACAACTATTGACTTTCATGCTTGCATAAGGAATCACAGATCTTAGCATCAATGTTCTTACTTAGCATAATTACTCATTAAAATAACTCACATATTACTACCGTCATGTCTAAAAACTATTAGAAAGAATAAAGTTTAATTTTTCAAATAATATTCATGAAAGCTTTTATTATATCCCTCTTTAATATCTATCGCTTTGGGACTAGTTTCATATATTGCAATTGCTTTTGACAAGCTCACATTGATATAAGTGAAGAACATGAGCATGCAAGTTTAATCTCTCAAAATAATATAAGTGATGGATGATAGGATTTCTTAAAAATTAGTAACTCTCAAATTAATATAAGTGAAGCATGGGAGCATTTCTTCAAACATATAAAAGCACGCCATGCTCAAAAAGATATAAGTGAAGCACTAGAGCAATTCCTTTGCTCAATAGGCTTAAGTGAAGCATAAAGCGCAATTCTAGTAAATCATAACATAATTTTGTCTCTATCAAATAGTTGTGTGAAGAAAGTATAAAAAGAAAATAAAGCTAAGATACAATACGCTCCAAGCAAAACTCATGATATGTGAGGAATAACTATATAATTCCAAGTAAAATACCGACGGTTGTTAGAAGAAAGAGGGGATGCCACTCGGGCCATCCCCAAGCTTAGTTGATACTTACTCTTTGGATAATATCTTGGGGGTGCGGTAGAATCCCCAAGCTTAGGCTCCTCTTACTCCTTATTCCTTCATCCATCATGATCTCACCCAAAACTTAAAAACTTCAATCACACAAAACTTAACAAAATTCTCGTGAGATCTGTTAGTATAATAAAGTCAACTACCACTTCAAGTAATGTTGTAAAACCATTCATATTTTATTATTGTATTATATATATACTTTATTATACCTTTACCATGACTTATACCCCCCCTGATACAAGCCATAGATTCATCAAAACAAGCACACAATGCAACGAAAACAAAATCTGTTTCAGCCAGAACAGTCTGTAGTAATCTGTACTCTAACCATACTTATGGAACTCCAAAAATTCTGAAAAATTAGGAGAACGTAAACAATTTTTATAGAAATACTGTGTTAAAGTTTCAGCTCATTATCGTATCCCAGTAAAAAATGAAAATTCGTGCACTTGAGACAAAGTTTCTGTTTCAGATTTAGTATTGTTTCTACTCATCTTATGAATCATCTTAAAGGCCTTACTTGGAAAAAATACTAAATAAAACATAAAACCACAATCATAACATAATTATAATTTTTCAAACACTCAAAAAAACAGAAAGTGGAGGATAAAACTATTTTATTCATTAGGTTGCCTCCCAACAAGCGCTATTGTTTTACACCCCTAGTTAGGCATAACACATAGATTCAAGTATTGTCATGTTTACTTTCCAACTCCTTAAGCACACAACGAGAACTTTTAAAGGATTTATCAAGAATATTTTCAATGATAATACTTCTAGTAATAAGATTGAATTTTTTCTGTCCATGAAGGTTGTTTACCACTTCAACAAAATTGGGATGAATACTAATCATATTAACATCCTCCTTGTTTCAACTAGAAGCGGTACCCCTGTTCTTCGGAACTTCCATGGATTTGCAATCCTTACTAATGTGAGTTTTTTTATAGTCTTACAAGTAGAAAAAACCGTACTTAAATGACAAAATATTTCTTCCAACTTATTAATTCTAGTGGGGATTTCTTCCATTCTTTTATTGACTATGGGTTCCTTTTCTTTTAGTATTTTACAAGCGCCTCCCACCTTTAACCCAATTTATAAGCAAGATTATGCATTCTTTTATCAAAATTTTCAATATTTTCCTCGATGAGCATTTTATTTTCAATGAAATATAATATTTTCATAGGTGAGAATTAAACCACCTTATGAATCAATCATGACAGCTACCTACGGGTTGAGTGTGAAATATGACAACACTTGAAACTACGCATTATGCCTAGCTAGGGGCATAAAACAATAGCGCTTGTTGGGAGGCAGCCCAATATGTCTCTTTATTTTTGTTTTTACTTTGTGTTTTTTTGTGATAACATGATTTTTTTCCTCTATAATGATTATTTTTTTATGTTTTAGTTAGTTTTTGTGCCAAGTAAAGCCTTTGGGATGACTCACAAGAGGAGTAGAAACAATGTTGAATATGAAACAGAAACTTTGACTCCAGTGCGGGATTTTTCATTTTTTACTGGAGCGTGGTAATGATATGAAATTTTAACAAAGTTTTTCTATACAAATTGTTTACATTTTCCTAATTTTTTAGAGTATCCGCAAGATGCAAGTTTAGGGAACACCCTTCAATATTAGTGAGACCAATTACATCACATAAAGTTTTTAGTATGGTTGAAAAACTAACATCAAGGTCACACAAATCATTGAATTCATATTTATTTATATTTATTTTTATAGTAGGTTCCCACTCATCATGCAATCTTCTAGGAATAGAAATCCAAGCTCAAGTTTCTCATCATAAGCTTTTGTCATAGCTTGTACTATATGTTCGGTAAATGCTTTGTTTTGTCCATAAGCATTGGGTGAGATAATAATGGATTGCAGCGAGGAAATACATTCTACTAAATATAATTTATCATAATTAAAATCCTTGTAATCCAAGATAGTGGGCACATCACTAGTTAAAGTTTTGACCTCTTCAAACCCACTTTTTCAGTTTCAGCATTAGAATCATCACCCTCCAAGAAAACGGGACTCTCCTTCACGAAATTTGACTCATATAAAGTCCCTTTATTATTTATATTCATATATGTAAACAAATATTCAATAGGAGAAACACCAATCATTTTAAGATCTTTACCATGATTCCGGTAAAAACCGGGTGGAAGAGCTTTTTCTAAGAATTCCCGCTTAGCTCTCAACTTAGTGGTCCTCTCCATACTTTAATTAATATATAATTTTATAAATTTAATAGTCTCATTAAAATAATGCTTGGGTGGAAAATACTTATTTTTAAGAGTTTCAACATCAAGAGTAATTCTATCCATGTTTTTAGCCAAAGTATCAATCATATGCAACTTTTCTTCTACCGTAGTGTCAAAAACCATTTGAGAATTAATAAATTATTTAATTGTGTCCTCAATATCAGAAGGTATCCTATTATAATTTTTAGAAGCATTTCCATATGAATTACCATAAGAATTTCCATAGTTCTTAGAGGAATTACGGGGATAGGGTCTAACATTGAAATTTCCTCTCTAAGCATTGTTGTTAAAATTATTTCGCGAGATGAAGTTCACATCAATAGCATCATTAGTTTTATCAATAAAATTATACAAAGGCATGGCATTGGGATCAACATTAAAAAATTTATCGGCAACCATATTCATAAGAGCATCCACTTTTTCACTTAAAGTAGCTATTTCTTCACATAATTTACCTTCTTACCAGTTGGAGCTCTTTTGGATGCCATCAAGAATACTTTGTTATAATGTTGTACATAAGTTTTGTGGCCTCTCCTAAGGTCACATCCATGAAGGTACCACCTGCGGAAGAATCTAGAAGATTTCTAGACACAAAGTTTAGTCCAGCATAGAAATTTTGGATAATCATCCACAAGTTTAAGCCATGAGTTGGACAATTTCTTATCATCAATTTCATTCTCTCCCAATCTTGAGAATCATGTTATTTATCTTGCTATTTAAAATTCAATATTTTATTTCTAAGGGAGATAATCTTAGCAAGAGGAAAATAGTTGGCAGTAAAATCATATTTACACGTATCCCACGTTCTAATGTTATTACGATGTAAAGATGAAACCCAAGCTTTAGATTTGTCTCTTAGTGAAAAAGGAAATAATTTTAATTTTACAATATCATTATCCATATCATTTTTATTTTTCATATCACATAATTCGACAAAGGTAGTAAGATGCGATGCGGGATCCTCATTAGGACTTCCCGAAAATTGATCTTTCAGGACAAGATTGAGCAATGCAACATTAATATCAAATTCCTCCGCACTAGTGGCAGGTGGTAAAGGAGTACTAATAAAATGATTATTATTAGTATTTGAAAAATCACACAACTTAGTAGTATCTTGAGACATGGTGACAACCCAAGCAAAACGAGCAAGACAAGTAAACTATCAAGTAAAGCAAACTAGAAATAAACTAGTAACTAGCAAAGGTAAATATTTTTGTATTTTTGATTTTTTTAGACAAAATAAATATAACAGAAAATAAAAAGAAGAACAAGTGAATGAAATTTCGTGAGAAGTTACTTGATAGTTGGTGATGATATTCCCCAGCAACGGCGCTAGAAATCCTTCCTGATAGTGTTGATCTGCATTGGTTTTCCGTGAACAGGAACTGGTAATCACGGCACAAAGTTGGTAAGTATTTCCCTCAGTTATGTAACCAAGGTTTATCAAACGAATAGGAACACCAATCCTCAACCATCTTCATCGGCTGCACACAAAAGAACAAACAACTTGCACCCAACGCCGACAAGAGGGTTTGTCAATCCCCTTGATCTCGTTATTTGCAAGCAAGTGAGTTGTGTAGATAATAGTAAATTGCAAAATAAAATAAAAGGTAACAAATAATAGCAAGGTAATGATAGAATTTTTGAATTTATAAGTGAATAGACACGGGGGGCGTAGAGTTCTCTAGTGGCATCTCTCATAAGCAAATCATACTTTAGGTAAAAAATTACTGTTGGACAATTGATAGAAAAGCGAATAGTTATGTGACATTCACGGCAATGATCATGTTTATATAGGCATCACGTCCGTAAGTAAATAGGCTGACTCCTGCCTGCACCTACTACTATTACTCCACTTCTAGAGTGCTTCTATATTTACCTCTCTACATATTAAGTTCATGACAAACGGAGTAATGCTTGGAGAACGACGAAATGATCTAGACAAAGGAAACTCAACAAATATGAATAAACCCCATCGTTTTATCCTTAGTATAAACAATACGAAGATGCAACATGTCCCCTTCTATCACTAGAATATAGAAAGTCATCAAGTTCAACCTACTACAACACACCACTCCCAGTGAAGAAATATCATTCTAGTTGGCCAAACTATCTCTATAGATTGAAGAACATTATGAAGCTATGATGAGCATGCAAATAAGAATCATAGTAATAAGGTTTGACTCAAATACTTTTCATGAATAATTTCTACGTAAACTCGCAATTCATCGGATCCCAATAAACACACCATACAAAAGGATTACATCAGATAGATCAAGGCAAAGATGCAACGAACATTGTATTGAAGATCAAGAGAGAGAGAGAGATTGCTATCTATCTACTGCCTATGGACCCATAGGTCTATGGTGAACTACTCACACATCATGGTGAGGGCAACAAACTTGATGATGAGGCCCTCCGTGATAGATCTCCCCTTCGGTAGGGTGCCAAAACGGAGGTGTAGATGGCCTCCCATCAGAACAGAGACTTGCGGCGGCAGAAAAGTGTTTCGTGAGCACTTCTGGTGTTTCTAAGGTATATGTGAATTTATAGGCTAGAGATAGACATTGGAAGACGCTCCAGGGGGCAACCACATATCTGGCCACGACCCTCTTGAGTGGCGGCTGGATGTGTGGTGGACCCCTGGTGTACCTCGTTGTCCTCCTCAAAAGCTTCTAGGTCTTGTATTGGTCCGAAAAAATCACCAAAAAGTTTCATGCCAATTGGACTCCGTTTGGTATGGTAACTTTGAAGATGCAAAAACACGCAAAAAACAGGAACTGGCACTGGGCATTGGGTCAATAGGTTAGTGCTCAACAATATTACAAATTGGTAAATAAATACCCAAAAAGTATCCTAGAATGATAATATGTCAGCGTGGAACAATAAAAAATATAGATATGTTGGAAACGTATCAGGCCGCATCTACCCTATTATAGGAAGGGAAGCAAGAAAGGGTCAGGCAGCAGAGCCGTTGTCAGCAACATCAATGGCGGTACTGCCGTCTACGCTGGGGCCCTCTCCGACAGGTGCGAACACCTCCAGCAGGCTCGCCACATGGTCTTCCATGGCCCTTGCAATCTCGCCTCGAACCTCCTCAGGGACCGAATATAGCACCTGGTCAAAGTTAAAGTCGTTGTTGACGCGCAGCAGGTTGCTGAAGATGCAGGTCGCGGCACTCGACGTCGTGCTACCTCTTGACCTTGTGTGGGTTTTCCCTTGAAGAGGAAAGGGTGATGCAACAAAGTAGATAAGTATTTCTCTCAATTGATGAGAACCAAGGTATCGATCCAGTAGGAAGAACAAGCAAGTATCCTATGGATGTACTTACACAAACAATCAAACTCTTGCACCCAATGCTATAAACGGGTTGTCAATCCCTTCACGATTATTTGCAAGGATTAGATCTGATAGAGATTTATGTAAAAGACTGCGGAAAGTAAAAGGTAAATAAATTGCAGCAAGGTATTTTTGGTATTTTTGGTTTATAGATCTGCAAATATAATATGGAAAGTAGACCCGGGGGGCATTGGTTTCACTAGAGGCTTCTCTCTTGAAGGAAAATACCACGGTGGGTGAAGAAATTACTGTCGAGCAATTGATAGAAAAGTGAATAATTATGATGATATCCAAGGCAAATTTTATGCATATAGGAATCATGTCCTTATCAAGTAGACCGAAATGATTCTGCATCTACTACAATTACTCGACACATCAACCGACTCCTGCCTACATCTAGAGCATTAAGTTCATGAAGAACAAAGTAACACATTCAGTAAGATGACATGATGTAGAGGGATAAAATCAAGCAATGTGATGAAAACCCCATCTTTTTACCATTTATGGTAATAATACAATATGTGCCTTGCTAACCCCTACTTTGTCACTGGGTGAGGACACCGCAAGATTGAACCCAAAACTAAGGACTTCTCCCGTTGCAAGAATTACCAATCTAGTTGGCCAAACGAAATCAATAACTCGATGAGACTTACAAAGATATGAAATCATGCATATAAGGATTCATAGAAGAACCTAATAATATTCATAGTTAAGTTGATCATAAACACACAATTCATCGGATTTCGACAAACACACCGCAAATGAGTATTACATTGGATAGATCTCCATGAAGATCATGAAGAACTTGGTATTGAAGCACAAAGAGAGAGAACAAGCCATCTAGCTACTAGCTATGGACCCGTTGGTCTGTGGTGAACTACTCACGCATCATAGGAGGGGCAAAGGACTTGATGTCCATGCCCTCCGTGATCGAATCCCCTCCAGGAGATTATCGTAAAAGGATCCAAGATTGGATCTCTCGGGAATGGAGGCTTTCATATTTTGGGTATTGGGGAATATTTGGGTATTTATAGGACGAATATTAGGGTGTCACAAGCCTGCTAGGCGCGTCCATGGGTGGTGGCTATGCCCCATGGCTTGTGACCTCCAAGTCTGGTAGGTGTCTTCTAGTCCAGAAAAAATCATCGCGAAGATTTTATTCTCTTGGGAATCCGTTTAATATTCCTTATTTGTAATACTCAAAAACAACAAAAAAACAAAAACTGGCACTAGGCTCTAGATTATTAGGTTAGTCCCAAAAATAATATAAAATATCATATTAATGCATATAAACACCCAAAACAGATAATATAATAGCATAGACCAATCAAAACATATAGATACGTTGGGGACGTATCAAGCATCCCCAGGCTAAATTACTGCTCATCCTCGAGTAGATAAATGATAAAAAAATTCTGATGTGGAATGCTACCTAACCTATTTATCCATGTAATATTCTTTGTTGTGGCATGAATGTTCAAATCCATAAGACTCAAAACAAAAGCTTAATGTTGACATAAAAACAGTAATATTTCAAACATACTAGCAATGAAATTGTATCTCTTCAAAATATAATGGCAAAAGAAAGTTATCACTAAAATATCATATGGTCTGTCTATGCTCCATCTTCCCCACACAAAGTATTTATATCATGCACAACTCCGATGACAAGTCAAGCAATTCTTCCACACCTTTTATTTTCTCAATCTTTTTCAACTCTGACGCAATACATGAGCGTGAGCCATGGATATAGCACTATAGGTGGAATAGAATATGGTGGAGGTTGTGAAGGAAAAGGAGAAGATAGTCTCACATCAACTAGGTGTATCAACGGGCTATGGAGATGCCCATTAATAGATATCAATGTGAGTGAGTAGGGATTGCCAGGCAACGGATGCACTAGAGCTATAAGTGTCTGAAAGCTCAAAAGGAAACTAAGTGGGTGTGCATCCAACTTGCTTGCTCATGAAGACCTAGGGCAATTTGAGGAAGCCCATCATTGGAATATACAAGCCATGTAATATAATGAAAAATTCCCACTAGTATATGAAAGTGACAAAATAGGAGACTCTCGATCCTCAAGTGTGGAAAAAAGATAGTAGCATTGTCCCTTCTCTCATTCTCTCATTTTTTTTATTTTTTTGTGGGCTTCTAAGGACTCATTTTTTGGGCTTTGTTGGCCTCTCTTATTTTTCATAAAGTCTGGAGTCTCATCCCCACTTGTGAGGGAATTATAGATTCCATCATCCTTTCCTCACATGAGACAATGCTCTAATAATGATGGTCATCACACTTTTATTTACTTACAACTCAAGAATTACAAATCGATATCTAGAACAAAATATGTTTCTATATGAATGCTTCCAGTGGTGTACCGGGATATGCAATGATCTAGCATAGCAAATGACATCAAAAAACGGACAAGCCATGAAAACATCATGCTAGCTATCTTACGATCATGCGAATCAATATGATAACAATGGTGTGTGTCATAATTAATGGAGCGGTGGAAGTTCCATGGCAATATATCTCGGAGTGGCTATGGAAATGCCATAATAGTTAGGTATGTTGGCTGTTTTGGGAAAAGATACATGGTGGCTATTTTGAGGAAAGATATATGATGGGTTTAAAGCACCGGCTAAAGTTGCACGGTACTAGATAGGCTAGGAAAAGTGGAAGGGTGAGAGTGCGTATAATCCATGGACTCACATTAGTCATAAAGAACTCACATACTTATTGCAGAAGTCTATTAGTCATCGAAGAAAAGTATTAGACGTGTTCTCCTAGGGGAGACGTTGGTAGGAGTAAACCATCGTGCGCTCCCAACCCTCACACAAAGGTCAACAATCAATAAACAAACCATGCTCCGACTTCCTTACATAACAGTTCACCATACGTGCATGCTAGGGGAATCACAAACCTTTACACAAGTATTTTTACCAATTCACAATTACTTCCTAACATGACTCTTAATATTACCATTTTTATATCTCAAAACTTTGTGCAAGGAATATAACTTCTCATAATACTCAATGCACTTAATATGGAAGTTTTTATTATATCCCTCTTGGATACCTATCATATTAGGACTAAATTCATAACCTAAAACCAATTACCATGTTGTTTAAGGAATCTCAAAATAATATAAGTGAGGTACGAGAGTTCAATTATTTCTATAAAACCAAACACCACCGTGCTCTAAAAAGATATAAGTGCAGCACTAGATCAAAATTGCCTAACTCAAAAGATATAAGTGAAGCACATAGAGTATTCTAATAAAATCACAATTCATGAATATCTCTCTCAAAAGATGTGTGCATCAAGGTTAATTGTGGCATACTAAAAAGCAAAGACTCATATCATACAATATGCTCCAAGCAAAACACATATCATGTGGTGAATAAAAATATAGCCTCAACTAAATTTACCGATGGATTAAAGACGAAAGAGGGGATGCCTTCCGAAGCACCCACAAGCTAAGGCTCTTTGGCATACTTTAATATGGCTTGGGGTTCCTTGGCCATTCCCAATCTTAGGCTCTTGTAACTCCTTATTCCATAGTCCATCAAATCTTTACCCAAAACTTGAAAACTCCACAACACAAAACTCAACAGAAAACAAGTGAGATCCGTTACATAAGAAAACTAAGTCATACTTTAGGTAATGTTGTGAACTCATTATTTATTTATATTGGTGTAATATCTAATGTATTCTAACTTCTCCATGGTTCATACCCCCCGATACGACCCATAGATACATCAAAATGGGTAAAAAGAAAACAAAATCTGTCAAAATAGAACAGTGTTTAGAAATCTGAAAACATTATATACTTCTGTAACTCCAAAAATTCTGAAACATTAGGACGACCTGGGAAATTAATATGTCGATCTTGTGTAAAAATTTCAGACTCATTTGACACTCTCAAAAACTTATAAATTTCCTGGACTAGGCGCAAAAGTTTCTGTTTTTCAACAAGATCAAATCAACAACCACCATAGACCATCCCAAAGGTCTTACTTGTCTCAAACACTAATTAAAACACCAAAACACAATTACTACAGAAGTAATAATGTGAAGCACTCAAAAATAGAAGAAGAAAAACAGAACATAAAAAAATTGGGTTGCCTCCCAACAAGCGCTATTGTTTAACGCCCCTAGCTAGGCATAACACAAAAGATCTAGGTATTGTAATCTTTGGTATGAATATACTCAATTGCACATTTACAAACCCTAGGAGGTCCGTTGTTCTTATCAATAATAATGCTCCTAGGCAAGAAGTCAAGAAATTCAATTGTGGCAATTGGTTCCTTAACAATATTGAAAAAGTTGGGGTGAATACTTATCATCTTAAGATCTTCATCTCCTTTACTAGAAGATTCACCCTTATTTTTAGGAACATAAACAAACTTGGCATCCTTAGAAGGAGGAGGATTTGGAGTGGTTTGAACCAAGGCAAAAGCGGACCCCAAGTTGGTAATAATGTCCTCTAGCTTGCCAATTCTAGAGGAATCTTGATCCAGTTTTTCATTAACTATGGGTTCTTTTTCCCTTAGCTTTTTTAAAGTAACTCCTACCTTAAATCCATATTGAGTAATTTGATTATGAATTTTTTATCCAAATTTTCAATAAGCTCAACAATAGCAACTTTTTTTCAATAATATCAAGCCTTCGCATCACATGTTCCAAAGTTAAGATTGTTTCATTAACCATGATTGGTGGTGAACCTACCAAATTTATCATAGGGCTATAAGAATCAAAGGTATGACTTCCCAAATTTCCTCCCACAATGGTATCTAGAACATATGAATTCCATGGATAGATACCCACATAAAAATTGCGAAGGAGAACAGTAGTAGATTGCTTACAAATAGATCTATTTTGTGAATTGCAAATTCTATACCAACCATGTTTTAAGTTTTCTCCCTCCCTTTGTTTAAAATTATGAGCTTCATTCTTGAGAGTACTAGCTATAGTGGTAAGGCTAGCCATGAGTTCAAGCAGTCCAACACACAAGCAAACAATACACAATCGAAAAGGCGAACGGAAGAAGGGCGAATAAAAAGGCAAATCTTTTTGGTATTTCCTGACAATCATTTTAGAAGTTGCGGAGAGGAAAACTAGGGGAAAAATTAAAATAATGTAAATGCAAGAGTTGAGTTTGTGATGGGTACTTGGTAGGCTTGACGTGTATCCTCCCTGGCAACAGCGCCAGAAATCCTTCTTGCTAACTCTTGAGCTTTTATTGGTTTTCCCTTGAATCGGAAAGGATGATGCAGCGAAGTAGATAAGTATTTCCCTCAGTTGATGAGAACCAAGGTATCAATCCAGTAGGAGGAACAAGCAAGTCACCAATGGATGCACCTACACAAACAATCAAACTCTTGCACCCAACGCTATAAAGGGGTTGTCAATCCCTTCACGGTTATTTGCAAGGATTAGATCTGACAGAGATAGATGTAAAAGATTGCGGAAAGTAAAAAGAAAATAAATTGCAGCAAGGTATTTTTGGTTTATAGATCTGAAAATATAATATGAAAAGTAGACCCGGGGGCCATAGGTTTCAATAGAGGCTTCTCTCTTGAAGTAAAATAACACGGTGGGTGAAAAAATTACTGTCGAGCAATTGATAGAAAAGAGAATAATTATGATGATATCCAAGGAAATGATTATGCATATAGGCATCACATCTGTGTCAAGTAGACCGAAACGATTCTGCATCTACTACTATTACTCCACACATCGACCGACTCGTGCCTGCATCTAGAGTATTAAGTTCATGAAGAACAGAGTAACACATTAAGTAAGATGACATGATGTAGAGGGATAAAATCAAGCAATGTGATGAAAACCCTATCTTTTTACCCTTCACGACAACAATACAATACGTGCCTCGCTACCCCCTACTTTGTCACTGGGTGAGGACACCGCAAGATTGAACCCAAAACTAAGCACTTCTCCCATTGCAAGAATTACGAACTAGTTGGCCAAACCAAATCAATAACTCAAATAGACTTACACAGATATGAAATCATGCATATAAGAATTCAGAGAAGAACCAAAAAATATTCAATGATAAGCTTATCCCACAATTCACCGGATCTCGACAAACACACCGCAAAAGAGTATTACATCGGATAGATCTCCATGAACATCATGAAGAACTTGGTATTGAAGCACAAATAGAGAGAAGAATCCATCTAGCTACTAGCTATGGACTCGTAGGTCTGTGGTGAACTACTCACGCATCAATGGAGGGGCAATGGAGTTGATGTAGATGCCCTCCGTGATCGAATCCCCCTCTGGAAGATTACTGGACAAGGGTCCAAGATTGGATCTCTCAGGAAGGGAAGCTTCTGGCGGCGGAAAAGTGTTTGTGTTCCTCTTTTTGGTATTGGGGAATATTTGGGTATTTATAGGACGAAGATTAGGGTTAGGAGTCCTGCCAGGGAGTCACAAGCCTGCCAGGTGATACGTCCCTTTTGCATCATGTTTTTATATTAATATTTATTGCATTATGGGCTATTATTACACGTTATGGTACAATACTTATGCTTTTTCTCTCTTTTTTTCAAGGTTTACATGAAGAGGGAGAATGCCGGCAGCTGGAATTTTGGACTAGAAAAGGAGCAAATTTGAGATTCCTATTCTACACAACTCCAAAAGTCCTAAAAGTTTATGGAGAATCAACTAGAGAGGGGCCACTAGTAGGTCACAAGCCTCCTCCAACACCCATCTTCTCCTATATGAAGCGTTTTGACCTTGGAAAAAATCAGAGAAGAGCTTCCGAGATGAAGCGCCGCCGTCTCGAGGTGGAAGTTAGGCAGAACCAATCTAGAGCTCCGACAGGGCGATCCTGCCAAGGAAACTTCCCTCTTGGAGGGGAAATCGAAGCCATCGTCATCACCAACGTTCCTCTCATCGAGAGGGTGTCAATATCCATCAACATCTTCACCAGCATCATCTCCTCTCCAAACCCTAGTTCATCTCTTGTATCCAATCTTTGTCTCAACAGCTCAGATTGGTACCTATGGGTTGCTAGTAGTGTTGATTACTCCTTGTAGTTGATGCTAGTTGGTTTACTTGGTGGAAGATCATATGTTCAGATCCTTTATGATAATTAAAACTCCTCTAATCTTGAACATGAACATGCTTTGTGAGTAGTTCGGTTTGTTCCAGAGAACATGCGATAAGTCTTGTTATAAGTAATCATGTGAATTTGGTATTCGTTCGATATTTTGATGAGATGTATGTTGTCTCTCCTCTAGTGGTGTTATGTGAACGTCGACTACATAACACTTCACCATTATTTGGGCCTAGGGGAAGGCATTGGGAAGTAGTTAGTAGATGATGGGTTGCTAGAGTGACAAAAGCTTAAACCCTAGTTTATGCGTTGCTTCATAAGGGGCTGATTTGGATCCATATGTTCCATGCTATGGTTAGGTTTACCGTAATTCATCTTTCGTAGTTGTGTATGCTTGCAATAGGGGTTAATCATAAGTGGGAGGTTTGTCCAAGTAAGGTCAGCAGCCAAGCACCGGTCCACCCACATATCAACTTATCAAAGTAATGAACGCGAATCAAATGAGCAAGATGAAACTAGCTTGACAGAAATTCCGATGTTTCCTCGGGAGCGCTTTGCTTTACATAAGAGTTGCCCATGCCCGTCCTTTGCTACAAAAAGGATTGGGCTACCTTGTTGCACCTTTGTTACACTTGTTACTTGTTACTCGTTATGAATTATCTTATCACAAAACTATATGTTACCGATAATTTCAATGCTTGCAGAGAATACCTTACTAGAAACCGTTTGTCATTTGCTTCTGCTCCTCTCTGGGTTTGACACTCTTACTTATCGGAAGGACCACTATAGATCCGCTATACTTGTGAGTCATCACCAGGCGCGGCCAGGGGTGGTGGTCGAGCCCCCTGGCTTGTGACCTCCTGGCACGTCCCTTGCCTTGCACTCCAAGTCTGGTAGGTGTCTTCTGGTCTAGAAAACATCATCGTGAATATTTTATTCCGTTTGGACTCTGTTTAATATTCCTTATCTACAATACTCAAAAACAAGAAAAAAACAAAAACTGGCACTAGGCTCTAGATTAATAGGTTATTCCCACAAATAAGATGAAATAGCATATTAATGCATATAAAACATCCGAAACAAATAATATAATAGCATGGAACAATAAAAAATTATAGATATGTTGGAGACGTATCACGTCACGGATCTCGTTCCATCGGGCGGAGCCTGCCTCCAGCTGCTCCAACTGTCTCGTGAAGTCCAGGTAGCTGGCATTGTCAGTTTCCCGAAGGTTCTCCACCTTGTAGGTAGAAAAGGCGGGTACGACATAAAGGTTCCGCTTCGCAAGCTGTTGGAGCATCTTGGAGCACAAGTGCTGCTCCTCGTGAGTCTAGGCAGCCTCGTCACGGGTCGGCTGCGCCTCGTCGCTGATGGCTCACACCTGCACCTAGATCTCCTTAAGCTCATGATGGATCATGGCCTAGAGCTCTGTCATACTCTGCTTCTCGGCTTCCAACGCCACGAGTTGCTTTTTGAGTCTGCCGATTTCAGCATCAAGCTCGTCGTGCCTCTGCGTGTAGCGGTCCTCCTGCTTCTAAAAGTTCTAGGAATAGGTGTCGGTAAGGGCCTTGGTCTTCTGATCGACCTCATCCTAGGCCTTCTTGTCAGCCTCTGCCTTATACTTCACAGCCTTCTCTCCAAGCGTGCCATTGGCATTCGCAAGACGTTCTTTGTAGGAGGCCTTGCCGAACGCCACAGCGTAATCTAGGTTCTCTAGGTGCTCTTGCTCCCTCTCCTACTCGATGATGGTCTGCATGAGTTCATGATTTCGGACCTCCATGTCCAGCTCCAGGACTACCGTCCTGCTCTTGCGCTGGGTGACCTCATGCTCGCGAGCTGCTGCGCGCTCCGTGAAGGCCTTCTCCACTGACACCGCCTCCTTGAGGTGTCAGGTGGCCTCTCCCACATCCCGGATCGCCCCTTCGAGGAGGTCCATGGTATTCTGTACAACCTTCTTATTTTCCCTTCACGTGGTGTCAGCTACGGCCAAGTTCAGTTGCCGCCAACCTCCAGCGAGGCGCTCCCGCTATTGGCGGAGGTCCTCATCCTCGGCCATAAGGTCGGCCTCTAGGGATATGAGGGTCGACCAAGCATGCGCAGAGTCCCGTTCCGCATTAGGGTGTTGTGCTCACCTGGATTAAAGCCCAGGATGCGCCCGGCCCATCCTTCTCTGCCCCCGACGATAGTGACGGTCCGGGGACTACTGCGCCATTGGACCCGCCCATGTCTCCACCTAACGGGCCTCGCTCCCCTGCAGGCAGTCAAGATATTTCTCGACCTCCTCCCCAACACCCGCTCTTATTGGTAGCTCAACCGTGCGGGGAGGGCTGGGTGTGGCCGCCTCCGGCTCATGGCACCCTCGCAATCATTCGAGGCTTGTGGTGGCTGCCACGTCGGTGCCTGCCTACCTCTTGGTGTGGGCTCTCGTCCTATGGCAGGAGGGAAAACCTCCTCAAGCGGTGGGGCAGAGGCCGCGGACTCTTCCTCAATGACTCCACCGCGCTCCTCGGGGGTCGGCGGGGGTGCTGGCGTGTCGTTCGCTCCCAACTCCTGTTGAGCCCCGGTCGACCCCGTGATATCCTCGTCTCAGGTTTCCTCCTTCCTCTTATTCGGTAGGGAGCTCCTCCTGCATAGATTGGGATCAGGACAAGCCGTGCAAGGTGAAGAGGTGAGCGCGAGGAGTGTGCAGGGCAAGGAGGCCTACTCGTCTCTAGGGACCCATCGCCTCTTCTTCAGCTTCCATCCCGAGCAGTTGATACCACCGCTTCCCTGTGCTTTACTGGGGCCACCTCTCGCCCCCCCTTGCGAGGCCTCTTCCTAGGCCACCTCCCGAAGCCTCAGCGGGCAGGATTGCCGCACTAGGTGAAGGGCTTTTTGTGCCAAGGGACTCCTCCTCCAAGGGCGCAAACCACCGGACCTTGACTAGGGACCCCCCAACATCGCCGCAACCGTTGTTGTAGGCCTCCGTTGTCGGCTGGTGGCGGGTCGGCGGGGGTGCCACTACGTCACTCCGGGAGTTGGTCGTGGCCGCCGCCTTGACGTCATGGCATCCTGCATAGAACTGCAACACTTGGTTCGGGTTATAAAGGGGCCCCACATGACCCATGAGCACCAGCCCCCACTGATCAAACTATAGCATACCTCCCTGCATGTCCTCCCGGTTTCTGAAGCAATAGATTGGAGCTGCCTCCGGTGGCGGAAACGGCACCCTCATGTCAAGTAGAATATTCGCCAGCACCTCAACAACCTCCGAGGCGAGGCGATCGGCGCTTAGCCTCATGGGGTCCCGCTGGCCAAATGAGCCCATACCGGACGTGCGCGCCTCGGGAGGGGAGTAATGCGCTTACGCATGACTTCCTTCACAACCATGCCCAATGTGATCTCACCGGCTTGTAGCACCCACATCCTCATGACTAGTTCCAGCATGGTGTCGTTCAGCTCTGTGTGCCCCCCCCCGGAGCTCAGCATCGCTTGCGCCTCCGGGGTTTCATGAAGGGGGTTGTACTGGCATGCGTCCATGTAGACCAAGCGCTCCTTGAAGCCTTCCACCTCCATAGGAAGTCGTGTGTCGGTGATGTGCGCACTGATGCCCGCGGCTATCTGGAATGACGCGCAGGCCAATCACTGGTCCGCCGTGGTCAGTCGAAGGCAAAAGAACTTCTGGAGAAAAGCCATGGATGACATCACCCCTAGGAAAGCCTCACAGAGGTAGGTGGGACAAAAAGAAGGAGGACCAATCTTGAGTGAGGTGCAACATGTGGACCTGGTATTGGATGAGCACGGTATTGAAGAATTCAGAGAAGGGAGGCACCAACCATGCGAAGATAGAGTGGAGGAAGAACATGAATGGTGTGCCCTCTCGCTGAGCCGTGGGGCATGATGCCAGCTAGACCTTCGTCGCCCCATTGCCGTTGTGGGCGACGGCTGTCATAGGCCGCACCTTGGCTAGGCCTTTTTTGTTGAGGATCACAAATTTCAGCAGCGTGGGCCCAGGTGTGCTGCGTTCTTCTTCCCTTTCCTGCCTAGGGCCATGGTGGAGGAGAGAGGAAAAGAAGGGACAGAGGAGCTGCACACGCGCAAAAACGAAGGGTGAGTTGGGGATGGCAGAGCAGTGATGTAGATGTGTCCTGCGTGGGCAGGCTTTATCGCCAGGACGGCAGTTTTGAGGCATCATGGGGAGTGGGGGTGTTTCGCCCCATAAAATCCACCACACGTCGCCTCCGAGCCCGGTGTCTCAATGGGCCCGTCTTGTTTTGTCCCTAACGGGTGGAACGTGTGTGTTGTAGGCCCGGGGGCTACCGTTGGCCCAGTGGGAACCTGGGTACCATGACCCGTCTACCTCCGGCCCTGAGGACCATAGTTGGGCCGGCCCATGAATATGGCCCTAGACCGGACGCTCCACAGGGAGCCGCCTCACCATGCCCCTAGTTTGACAGCACGAGATCGCCTCATGAGGCTCCCCTCGCGAGGCCGCCTCACGAAGTAGGTCATACGGTGCTAGCCGTGGGGCTCCGAGCCCATCATGTGGATGATGTCCCCCTGTCAGGACGGGGATGACAGGGCGTGACCGAAGCTAGTTTCCATTTTGGTTATAAGGAAGCAGCAGCATCTAGCTCCCCCAGAGCAAGTCCCAAATATTTTTTTCTTTGGTGCAAGGAGATCACGAAAGATTGGCATGCCAGGATGGAGATCATCGCCGAGCCCACAAGTGCGTCAGGATGACCACTTTATTAGGCGGAGACCGCCTTTAGTAAAGATAAGCCTGGGCGCTTGTCCCCCTTCCAATTGCCACCCTGTGGACACCCTTTCCCACTCATATTTGGGGGGGAGAGGACCAAGGCACTACAAGAGGGGTAGGAATGCTTCCATGTAAGGGGATCAAACCATTCTCCCCCACATCTAGTGTACCTTGAGACACAAGCTCCCCATTGCAGAGCAATTCAACACAGGCAGGAGTAGAGTATTACACTGCATGGTGGGGACAACCTAGGTAGCTCACATGTCCCCTTCGTGTCTGTTGAGAGCGAGTGAGTTCGTCGTCGACCTCGTCGTAGTTGTCATCGAGTCCTAGGTTGCCAAGCAAAGCCCCCCAATGTTCGAACCCTAGTTCTTGGAGAGGTTTCTTGGACGCAGATCCTAGACTCCGACATGGATAATAAGTGATAGCTCGTGGGGGCATTCTATGTCGCCTCCTCAGCCAATCAAGCAACCTTCACTGTTGCGTTGTGCTCATGCTCGTCGCTCTCTAGAATGCAATATCTTTGTTTGTTCTAAAAATAAAAGAGAGAAGGCGCGAGCAACGTAACAGACATAGTATGGTATTTATTAAATATTAAGTTATAATCATAACCCTAAGCCTTGTTATGATAAAGTCATGGCGCTGCATGGCTTGAAAATCTAAGTGTCTCTCGGGAAGCATAGTATCGTTAGGTTGGGGTCAGACTATCAGTCTTGTAGCTATGTGGGAGGCATAAATTCCTCCGTACAAATCACCATTACCCGTGTTAAGGTGCAATATACGAGCAACAATTGCCCGAAGGTTATACTGTTTATCACCAGTCACCGCAGTGTAAATGATGCTCAAGTTAGGAGCGCACAACGCACTATAATCTTGATTTCCACAATACATTTCCCATTAAATAATGCAAATTAGCGGATAGAGGGAAACTGAATGCTTTTTATCCTAGCCTGTTTAACTCCTATATCCCCTTCAACACAAACACTTTCAAGGAACATATTGTAATCATATTTTTGTGGTTTGTCGAGTGAGCCCCAATATGGTAGTTGGCATGCATCATAGAATTATTCTAGATTCATACCATAATAGTTATCACAGAAACTAGACAACACCCTAGAAATGCGGGGTTGATATTAAAACCTTTGTGTGAATGAAGAGGTAAGAATATAGTGTTGAGCACACTTATCTGTGTGGAAGTTGGTGAGGTCTGTATTGTAAATATACTGATCAGAGTCTTCCTTAAAGCCCGCACCCGTCTTGAAATTATCACATAGCCAGCGACATGATTTAGCGTCGGCCATTCCCATGGAGCTTGTCCTTGGTTCCGCATAAGCTTGTCGTATCGATCTATCATTTGACGACTCACTAGAAGACTATCTCCTTGAAGAACTCCTTCTAAAGATATTCAATTTCCTAAGAACAAATTCTTGAAATTTTTGCACCACAAAATTATGTCAATAAAACTTTGAAAGATTGGTAGCAACTACTCATATAGATGCCTAGAGGCCATATCAAGCATTCAAACTACTTGGTACTCGAAGAACTCAACATGCAAGCTCATTCTCAGTACCACCAAGTGCAGCAAAGTATGCAAAAATATAAACCACCAGAGCAAAAACTAATTGGAGGAATGGGAGAGTCACTGATACTTCTCTGACGTATCTATAATTTTTGATTTTTCCATGCTAATATATTATCATTCTAGGAAAAAATTTGGGTCATTATTTACCAATTTATAATATTTTTGAGCACTAACCTATTGACCCAGTGCCGAGTGCCAGTTGATGTTTCCTGCGTGTTTTTGACTTTTCAAGTTTACAGTACCAAACAAAGTCCAATTGAAACAAAAGTGTTCGATGATTTTTTCTGGACCATAAGAAGATCTGGAAGCTGTGGAAGCAAGTCGGGAGAACCACGAGAGCCCCACAAGCCAACAGGCCACACCACTAGGGGGCGTGACATGATGGCTTGTGCCTCCCTCAGCTGCCTCTCGATGCCCCTCTCAGGCCTATAAATTCTATTTTACCGTAAAAACATCAGAAGAGCTCATGCAACACTTTTTACGTCGTTGCAAGTCCCTGTTCCGACGGGAGGCCATCTACACCTTCGTTCCGGTACCCTGTCGGAGGGGAGATCGATCACGGAGGGCATCTTCATCGACCTTGATTCCCTCACCATGATGTGTGAGGAGTTCACCATAGACCTACGGGTCCGTAGGTAGTACCTAGATGGCAATCTCTCTATATCTTGATATTCAATACAATATTCATCACATCTTTGCCTTGATCTATCTGAAGTAATCCCTTTGTATGCTGCGTTTGTTGGGATCCGATGAATTGTGAGTTTATTTTTAGACTATTCATGAAAAGTATTTGAGTCTCCTCTGATCTTATATGATTCCTCTGTGCATGAAAATTATAGCTTGGTAACGCTCTCCGATCTACTAAGATAGTTTGGCTAGCTAGATTGAGTTTTCTTCAGTGGGAGTGGTGCGTTGTGATAGGTTCAACCTGGCGAGTTTCTATATCCCAGTGACAGAATGGGACAAGATGCATCTTTGTGTTGTTTCTACAGAGGATAACACGATGGGGTCTATTCATATTGATTGAGTTTACTTTGTCTACATAATGTCATCGTTGTCCAAGCATTACTCTGTTTGTCACTAACTTGATACATAGAGAGGCAAGCATAGAAGCATTCTTGAAGTGGAGTAATAATATTCACAAACGCTATCATTACCTTGCTGTTAATTATTAGCTTTTATTCTATTTTGCAATTTACAATTACATACACAACTCACTTGCTTGCAAATAACGAGATAAAGTGGATTGACAATCCTGTTGCCGGTGTTGGGTGCAAGTTGTTTGTTCTTTTGTGTGCAGACGCTAAAGACGATCGAGGATTAGTATTCCTATGGGTTCGATAAACCATTGTTTAGTAACTAAGGGAAATACTTACCCATATTGTGCTGCGATAACCTGCTCCTCTTCACGGAAACGCCAACGCTGATCACGAGTATCCATGCCCCAGAAGGCATCCCCTCTATCTTCTCAATCCATCGGTATGTCACTTGGAGCTATATTTTTATTCCTCACATGATATGTGTTTTGCTTGGAGCTTTGTTTGCTTTTGTTTGATTTTAATCTCAGTTTGTCACAATCATCATTTTCTGGACACACCTACTTGAGAGAGAGACACCTTCATGATAATTTGCTAGAATAATCCATGTACTTCACTTATATCTTTTCAGCTTGGCAGTTGCTCAAGTGCTTCACTTATATCTTTATGAGCATGGTGCCATGTAGATTTTATAGAAATAATATGCTCTCGTTCTTCACTTATATTTGTTTGAGTGCTGAATAAATAGTGATGGTAATTTGCATGGGTCATAAGACTAGTCTAAAAAGAATAGGTATTCAATGAATGATAATCAAAACCATCATGTAGCACATATAGAGAAGTTTTGGGTTGATGACATTAATGTGGTAATATGAAAAAGGTGTGAGTCCAAAATTGTTGATTCGTAGAAGTGTTGAGATTAAGAGGTGTTAACTTGATATTCATCTAAAAATTAAACAGGCATGGTGATGATGTGTGAGCATTTCTATTCCCGTTGAAATCCTAGAGTTGTTTCAAGTTGGGGCGCGCGATGGTTAACTCCTACCAACCTCCTCCCTCGGGGCATGCGAGGAGTACGATTTGTGATAAAACTAATAAAACTTTGCAATAAGTATATGAGTTCTTTATGACGAATGTGACACCATGGACATATGCATGCTCACCTTCTCATATTTGCTAGCCTCTTTGGTACTGTGCATAGGCCATTCTCACCTCGATAATCAGTGCAAATTTCGCCGGTGCATCCAAACCCCGTGACATGATACACACTATTGCACATTAGCCTCATTATATGTTCCTCAAAACAGCCACCATACCTACCTATTATGGCATTTCCATAGCCATTATGAGATATATTGCCATGCAAATTCCATCGTCACTTCACATGACTAGTTCGTCGTTCGTCATATTGCTTTGCATGATCATATAGAGCTAACATAGTATTTGTGGCAAAGCCACCGTCATCATGTTTTTGATACATGTCATGCTAGATGATTGCAGATCCTGGCACACTGCCAGAGGCATTCATATAGAGTCATATGTTCCTATCAGTTCTTCAAATTGAGTTGTAAGTAAATAAAAGTTTGATGATCATCCTTATTAGAGCATTGTCCCAGTGAGGAAAGGATGATGGAGACTATGATTCCCCCACAAGTCGGGATGAGACTCTATATGGAAACTAAATTAAAAATGGGGGAGGAAAAATGAGCCCACCACAAAAAATATGAATGAGGGAGCGAAAGGATCGATATGGTTGACTAGAGGGGGGGGGGGTGAATATGCAACTATAAATTTTTAACTTTTCCTTAACAATTAAGGCTTAGCATCAAATAAGTTGGCTAGATGTGCAACTAGGTGAATAACCTATATGATGCTAAACACAACAAGTACAAAAGCAAGCAAGGGATACAACACAATAATAGCTTGCAAGAAGTAAAGGTAAGAGATAAACAAAAGTGGAGCCGGTGGAGATGAGGATGTGTTACCGGAGTTCCTTACCTTGTGAGGAAGTACGTCTCCGTTGGAGCGGTGTGGAGGCACAATGTTCCCCAAGAAGCCACTAGGGCCACCGTATTCTCCTCACTCCCTCACACAATGCGAGATGTCGTGACTCCACTATTGGCGCCCTTGAAGGCGGCGACCGAACCTTTACAAACAAGGTTGGGGCTATCTCCACAACTGAATTGGAGGCTCCCAACAACACCACGAAGCTTCACCACAATGGAATGTGGCGTCGAGGTGACCTCAACTGTCTAGGTTGCTCAAACACCCAAGAGTAACAAGATCCACAAGGGATTAGTGGAGAGAATCAAATTTATCTTGGTGGAAGTGTAGATTGAGGCCTTCTCAACCAATCCCTAGAAAATCAACAAGTTTGATTGGCTAGGGAGAGAGATCGGGCTAAAGTGGAGCTTTGAGCAACAACGGAGCTTGGGAAAGGAAGAGATAGTCTTCTTGAGGAAGAATACCTCCATTTTATAGTGGGGCATAAGATCCAACCATTATCCCCACCCTCAGCCCCATGCATCGCGGTACTACCGCAAAAGACCACAGTACTACCACAAGGGCTTGCCGTACTACCGTTGCGACATACGGTACTACCGCTCGCATGAAAGTGTCAGACACTGAAAGTGCGTTATATCGACTAGAGGGGGGTGAATAGGCGATTTTTACAAATTCATCACTTGAGGAATTTCAACTTTGAGGAATTTGAAATGTGATGAATAACTAGTAGCGGAATAGGTACTTAAGTGCATGAGGAACATAGCAACAGCATATTCTTCATGATGAAATGAAACATGCACAAACAGTAAGCAGCGAGACATAGGATAGGTAGTGATGAACAAGGTAACTTGAAGAATTTGAGGTGAGGAAATTGTGAAAGTCTTCAGTCAAATTCTTCAAACAGTAACAATAAATTTCATCAATAGGTTTATGAGGAATAGAGAGGTTGAGGAAATAGAACCAGGCAACTCGATGAAGACAATGGTTTGATGACCCAGTTCCAACTGCTGTGACAGTTGTACATCTGGTTTGGAGCGGCCTGGTATTTAAACCAGAGGACACACAGTCCCAGGACACACAGTCCTTACTGTATTCTCTCCTTGAGCTAAGGTCACACAGTCCTCGCCCAACACTCGTGGTAAGTCTTCAGGGTAGACTTCCAAAACCCTCACAAATTGTTCACCCGGTGATCCACAGTTTACTGTTGGATGCTCTAGACCAAGGTCACTTCATGATGCCCAATTGACCGCAGGAACACTAGACCATGATGCCTAACC
Source organism: Hordeum marinum (assembly GCA_022496015.1). Taxonomy (NCBI): domain Eukaryota; kingdom Viridiplantae; phylum Streptophyta; class Magnoliopsida; order Poales; family Poaceae; genus Hordeum; species Hordeum marinum. The sequence goes on along the minus strand of CM039676.1, from coordinate 191,635,087 downwards.
GCCTGGAGGATGCACAGTCCTGAAAGGTAACAAGCGTTGGTTCCACACAGGTATTTCTTTAGTGATGCTCAATCACTTTGGGTTTGGTGCTTTGGTTGTGGGTTTTTCCTCACTGATGATTTTCTCTCAAAGTCCTCGAAGAATGGGTTGCTCTCAAATGACAAGTGTCAGTTCTCTCTCGGAGCTGACAACCAACTAGTGGTTTTGGGGGTTGGCTATTTATAGCCAGGGTGCAACCTGATATGATATGACATAAATGCCCCCAATGATATGACCGTTATGTGGATATTTTTGATTGGGGATAGCTGGCGCTACGCACAGCAACTATCGGATTTTCGAACTATGAAAGTCCTCAGACATATCATGTTCCTCACTTGTAGGCAATTCGCACTGGCAAAATCCTAACTCCTCAGTCAGAACAATTTCCTCAGAGGCCAAAGGAACTTCGTCTCTGTCACTGAAGAATTTGACTGAGTGTAAGAGATTTCCTAAGTCTTCACTCAAAGGATTGTATAGGTTGAGGATTTTGGAGTTGAGCATCAGTTGGAAATTTTCCTTAGTATTACCTTGGCCCCCTTTAACAGCACGGTGTTTCCTATGACTCAAAGAAAGGAAATGAAACTTCGAAAACAAAGTTTTCACGCTTCATAATCCTCGTTCATATCTTCAAGGTCACACCAACTTCTTCATTTTCAATGTCTTCACAAAGTTTTCACCAAAGTCTACAGCAAAGTCTTCAGTTGAAGACATATATTTTTAGGGGTCGATAATCTCCGAATGTATCAAACTCCTCATCGACTTATAGAGCCTGTGTACACTCACAAACATAGTAGTTGAGCTATGTTGCCGTCCAGAATCTATTGCGTCCGCCCCTAGCAGAGGCATAGGGGTTTGGACCTATGAAGATCATGTGTTCATTGAAGAAATTGTTCTTGAGGAATTTGGGGCGAACTGTGCCTTTGAATGGCATTCTTGGCTTTGGGTGAAGATTAGTTTTGATGCGCCCCTTGATCTCTGTTGTCATGGGAGCAACTTCTTCGGACTGAAGAATTTGGAGGACAGGTTCCTCAGCTGTGGCAGGAGCATCAAGATCATCAGCTGTTGCAGCTGGAATTTCTTCACAGACTTGAATGTTTAGATTGGCAGATTCATCAGGTATTTCTTTAGTCGAAGCACGCGACTAAGGAATCTACATCACAGGAGTAGTCATTGGTGAATTTGGGTGTGCTGATTCCCAATAGTCATCATTGATGATAGGAGTTGTGTCACCAATGTCTATTTCCTCATCAATTTCTTCAACTCCAGCTTCTTCAGCGGTGAATTGAAGCTGGGGCGATGATACCTTTGGAGTTGAAGCAATGTCTTCAACTTCAATTTCTTCATCAATCTGCTCTGTCGAAGCAGCAGAATGATTTTCATCTTCTTCTGGGATGACATATTCCACCCCAAATTGTACAATTTCGTAGGCAGGTGCTGAGGAAATTGGTGTTGCATCAATTGGTCCAGTTGAAGAACTTGGCATAGTCTTCAACTTCTTCAAAGCTGAGGCTTCTGCAATTGATGCTTCAAAGATGAAGTGGGTGAGGACATGATCCACTCCAAGAGGCAGATTCAGTGAAGAGAGTGGGGTGTTTGGGTCTTCATGCCATATGTCGATGAAGTTGAGGATCATCTAGGGATCCAGCATGAGAGGAATAGAACTGCCCTTTGCTATAGCAGCCCTTTGCTGAGTTTGTCTGATGATTTATTCCAATTCCTCATCATCGGCTACATCATCATCATCCTTAGAACCTGAGGGTATGGTCACCACAGCCTTGCTTGAGTGAGGACTTGGTCTCTGACCTCATCTAGCAGTTTTTTTTAGCTTCAACGCAAAAGGGCTGGTTGAAGACTTTGCAGTGTTGGAGGGGCTTGTTGTGATCTTTGGAACTCTGGAGAAACCCTCAGTCCTTTTGCATGTTGCCAGATGCACTGGGGTTGAGTACTTTGTAGCTGTCGTAGAAGACTGAGCAGCAACCGTTCTAGGAGCCGAAGACTTTGTAGGCCGAGGCCTTTGACCTTGAGGAATCTGTTGTGCAGGTTTTTATTTTGAAGAACTTGTCTTCAAAGCAGATTTCTTCATCATGATTTTCTTCGGAGCACTTGCAGAGTCTCTGGCAGAGGCAGCAACAGCAGAATCTTCATTGAATTTCTTCACTGCCTCTTTGGCTTTCCTTGCTAGCTTGGCTTGCTGCTTCTCCCACAGATGAGGAAAGTCCTCACCAGTCTTGAGGCTAGTGGGATCTGCAATTTGATTTTTAGTTAGGCCTGCTGCAAGGAGGTTTCACTGTGAATTTCATCATGTATTTTGGGGTTACATAATGATATTCCTTTCATTCCTTTGGCCATCTCCTCTCAATCTTTTGCAGACGAATATTTCTCTTCTTGGTCGTCTCTTTGCCATGTATTTCTTCATCAGGTGTGCAGTATTCCTCATACACATCATCTGGAATCTCAAAGGCAGTGTGTACATCTAGCTTCTTTCCTCCTTTCTGAGGTTTCTTTCCGTCAGCCATTTTCTTCACTTGAGGAAATTGAACTCTTGGGGAATCTGAAGAGGTACACAATTTTTCTTCAATAAGCACTGCAAATGAGTTAAGTTGATGAGAACCTAGTGATTCATCAGTGGACATGTTTGTACCTGTGAACAGAGTATAGGTGCAAGGAATTTGAAGAGGTCATATGCGTTCTTAGAAATTTTTGTGAATAAAATAGGCGTGAGGAATTTGACCATGGGTGTCTTGAGGTATTTCACTAAGTGTTCTTTGTCTCAGGTTCTAGAGTTGTGCAAATTTTGAGGATTCACACAATTGAGGAATCTCGAAGAAAATTATTAGTTAGGGAAAATCATCAAGTATGTGAAGATGCAAGGTGCTCTAGAATAAGGTTCATGAAGAATAAACACCTTTTGAGGAATATGAAGAGCATTTGAAGATCAAACAAGGGCATTAAAAGTAAATTTTATTTACCCTGGTGAAGAACACGACGAACTCAGAGATGAGATTGGGAAGTTCGTCCATTCAGATCTCCCACGGCCTATCTTGGCAGAGGGAGACAGCTACAGTGGCGGCGGGATCAAGATTTCCGCCGCCGATGTGAGTATGGTGACGACGAGGTTGAGGCAGGGAAGCTCTTCCTCAACGACGACGATGATTTTAGCGGCAGCGCTAGGTTGGATCTTGGGAGAGAGTAGATATGAGGAGTAACCGAGCACAGTTGAAGGGGAGGGGATTGCCCCTGACCCTTGCTCTCCACGCGACAGGTGTCACCCACGTACTTAGAGGTGGCGATAGTGGGGGTCATGGGTTATCCACGCACGGGAATCGGAACCGTTTGAGCGGGAACCGCTGAAAATTTTCATAGTGAAAATTTCAAAGTTTCCGTTCGCAAATTCTTCAGCTGTCTAGGACACAGTGAAGACTTTGAACGAGTTTCAAAGTAGAATGCATCTGAAGAATTTGTGAACAGACTGGGTTGATTTTAGCATAGAGGGGGAAAGGGTCCGATCACATTCACTTAGATGAAAATCAACTTGAAGAATTAGCAATAAGTGAACGCTGTTGAGGACAATGAAAACTCAAATATATATGTATATTCAATGAAGAACATGAGTTTTAAAGTTTGAAGAATTTTGAAAAGTTGAGGAATTTGAAAAGTTGAGGAATTTGCAAATTTGAGGAATTTGATAATTTGCAGAATTTGCAAAAATGACGAAAAACTCAATTTTGAAGAATTTCAACTTTTGGTTAGTGGCGTGACCCACCGTATAAGAATGATGGTTTCAGACACCGCGTACAATTGTCGTAGGGTTCTGAGAATCAAATTCTTCATTAATTTCTTCACACTAGGAGGGTTATTTTTCATTGATTGAAGAAAAACGTTACTTCGTGTGTTGCACATCTAAGTCATCAATTTTGCATAAGTGTTAGGATGTGTGTCCTTCCTCAAAGAACATTCGCAGATTCTAAGATATTTAGCTCACATCGCAACTTGCAAAATCTCTTTTCATCCAAGGGCTTGGTGAAGATATCGGCCAGTTGTTCTTCAGTGGGGATGTGGTCGATGGAGATGTCGCCCTTGAGTACATGATCTCGAAGAAAGTGATGACGTATCTGGATGTGCTTGGTCTTGGAGTGCTGAACTAGGTTGTATGCAATCTTGATGGCACTCTTGTTGTCGAAGTAGAGAGGCACATTCTTCAACTTGATGTCGTATTCCTTGAGGGTTTGCTTCATCCATAGTAACTGAGCACAACATGAGCCAGTAGCAATGTACTCAGCTTCAGCAGTAGACAGTGAAACACAGTTGTGCTTCTTCGAGGACCAACAGACTAAGGATCGTCCGAGGAAATGACATGTGCCTGAGGTTAACTTGTGATCCACGCGATCTCCAGCATAGTCAGCATCAGAGTATCCGACGAGGTGAAGATTTGAACCCTTGGGATACCATAATCCAAGTGTTGGTGTGTGAGCTAAGTATCGAAGAATATGTTTCACAGCCTTATGGTGTGATTCCTTTGGTGTTGCTTGGAATCGGGCACACATGCAAACACTTAGCATAGTATCATGCCTAGATGCACATAGATACAATAAAGAGCTAATCATAGAGAGGTATACCTTCTGATCGAAATATTTACCATTTTCATCAATGCAGAGGTGTCCTTTTGAAGGCATTGGAGTTTTGACGCCTTTGCAATCTTGCATGTCGAATTTCCTCAGAACATCTTTGAGGTATTTCTCTTGTGAGATGAATATGTCGTTGTCTTGCTGACCAATTTGAAGACCTAAGAAGAATTTCAACTCTCCCACCATAGACATTTGATATTTTTCACTCATCATGTAGGCAAATTCATCACTGTAACATTTGTCAGTACATCAAAAGTTAATATCATCTACATATATTTGGCATATGAACAGTTCATTGTCATAGGATTTTGTGAAAAGAGTGGGGTCGAGTGAACCGGCTTTGAAGCCTTTCTGCATGGGGAATTCCTTCAGAGTGTCATACCACGCCCGAGGGGCCTGCTTGAGGCCATAGAGGGCCTTGTTGAGTTTGAAGACTTTGTCAGGATGCTTAGGATCTTCAAAACCTAGGGGTTGAGCAACATATACTTCTTCCTCAAGTTTACCATTGAGGAATGCACTTTTCACATCCATTTGATATAAGATGATATTATAATATTTAGCATAAGAAAGTAATATGCGAGTAGCTTCAAGTCTAGCAACAAGTGCAAACGTTTCATCAAAGTCAATTCCTTCAACCTGTGTGTAGCCTTGAGCTACAAGACAAGCCTTATTCCTCACCACAAGGCCATTTTCATCTTGCTTGTTGCGGTAGATCCACTTGGTACCTATGATGTTATGTTTGCGAGGATCTGGCCGCTTTACAAGTTCCCACACATTGTTGAGCTTGAATTGATGCAATTCCTCTTGCATAGCTTGAATCCACTCAGGCTCCTTGAATGCTTCATCAACTTTGGTGGGCTCTATGATAGAGACAAAGGCAAAGTGCCCACAAAAGTTAGTTAAATGTGAAGCTTTTGAGCATGTGAGAGGACCTGGTGCATTGATGTTATCGATGATTTTGTCGATCTGCACTTCTTTTGCACCTCTTTGATGAGCAGGTTGACGTGGCCGAGGATTTTCATCAGCATCATTTTCTTCAGGTGTATCAGCATGAAAGTCTTCATTTGTTGGAATGATTCCTCAGTGAGCATGGTATCTTCGGTTGCCTTCAGCTTAATGGATTCTTCAGGGGAATGTTCATCTAGCATAGAAGGCAGGTGCTCTCTTTGCGAGCCATCAGTTTCATTGAACCGCACATCTACAGTTTCTAGAACCTTGTGATGGTAGATGTTGAAGACTTTGTAGGTGTGCGAGTCATTTCCGTAACCAAGCATAAAACCTTCATGTGCTTTCGGTGCAAACTCATAACTGTGGTGAGCATCTCTGATCCAGCATTTAGCACCGAAGACTTTGAGATAACTTACATTGGGTTTCTTGCCAGTCATATGTTCATATGAAGTCTTCTTGAAGAATTTGTGAAGATATACCCTGTTGATGATGTGGCATGCAGTGTCAATTGCTTCAGGCCAAAAGCGGCGAGGAGTCTTGTATTCATCAAGCATGGTGCGAGCCATCTCAACAAGTGTCCTGATTTTGCGCTCCTCGATGCCATTCTGCTGAGGAGTATAAGGGGAAGATAACTCATGAGTAATACCAAGTTCATCAAGATATTCATCAAGATTTGTTCTCTTGAACTCAGTCCCATTATCACTCCTAATATGCTTGATCTTGACGACGAAGTTGGTGGAGCCCCTTGAAGCAAATCGTCTGAAGACATCCTACACTTCATTTTTGTACAGAATAATATGCACCCAAGTGTAACGAGAGTAATCATCAACAATGACAAATCCATACAAACTTGAAGAATTTTTTAGTACGGAGTAATGAGTGGGGCCAAAGAGATCCATATGAAGCAATTCAAAGGGTCAAGTAGTGGTCATGATTGTCTTCGAGGGATGCTTGGATCTGGTCATCTTCCCAGATTCACATGCGCCACAAAGGTGGTCCATGAGGAATTTGACGCCCTCAATGCAAATGACGTGTTTTTTCTTCATGAGTGTGTGCAAGTTCCTCATGCGAGCATGTCCAAGTCGTCGATGCCACAACCAGCCTTCTGAGGACTTTGCAAGTAAGCATGTGGCAGGCTGAGGACCTGTAGAGAAATCAACAATATACAAGTCTCCTCTCCTAAAGCCTTCAAAGACTTTGGAATTGTTAGATTCCATGATGACAACACAACGATATTTTCCAAATACGACGATCATACCAAGATCACAAAGCATTGAGACAGACATAAGGTTGAACCCAAGGGATGCGACAAGCATCACCTTATCCATGGTTCGGTCCTTTGAGATAGCAGCCTTACCAAGTCCCAATACTTGCTTTTTCCTTTGTCTGCGTAGGTGATATGCTTCAGAGGAGATGGAGTGAACGGCAAATTCATCAGTAGATTCTTGTCACCAGTCATGTGGTTTGTGCATCCACTATCGAGGACCCAGTCAGTAGCTTTTGGAGTATCATCTATAGATGAATTAGTACCACTTACAAACTCATATGCTTCAGAGTGAAGAATATGACATCAATTTCATCAGCCAGTATTTCATCACACAAGATAGTAAGCAAGTAGTGTGAGGACGTGAGAAATGAGGAATTCATTTCTGCATAGTTCATTTGCGTCCTTTCAAGCATTTCCTCGGGTCTCCAAAAAATTCATCAGATGTTCAAATTCATCTGGAGACCTGCCCCTGCATAAGATGTTATTTCAATTTCTTCACCACCCACATCTGGAGGGGTGGCAAAGAATTCATCATTCTGCGAGCACCATGTGAGAAGGGAGGCATAGAAGCAAGTGTGCTTTGTTTCATAGGGCGAGGCTTAGAGTATTCAAACGAATAAGCAGAGAAATTCTTCGAGGACTTATGAACATAATGGTTTGAAGAATAATGCATATATTCATAACTCTTAGGTTTTTCGTGCGAAACAGAGGCATTAGTACAAGAATGATGATTTTGATCATTTGAGGAATTTGTTCCAAGTGAGGACATTGATCTGGGGTTCCTATTCTTCATGAGTGGTGTCGTGAGGACATTCACTTGAAGATTTTGTAGGTAGTTCTTGGGAACCCAGATTTTCTTCATAGGAGAGCCATTCTTGCAGTTAGTTCCAACATATCTAGCAAATACTTCACCTTTCTGAGTTTTGAAGAATTTGTAGTTGGAGCCAAGTGACTCATCAGAGGAATATGAAGTTTGACAAGTAAAGCCAGATAAAGTGGATGGATCTACAGAAGGTCCTTTCGCAACAACCCATGAGGTTTTGGGGTACTGCTCAGGTGTCCAGTAGGATCCATCAGCGTTGAGTTTCCTCACAAAGGCAATACCCTCTTTCCAAGGGTTCCTGCTCAGAATCTGCTTTTTGAGGACATCGCAGAGGGTTTGATGCCCTTTGAGAATTCTGTACATGCCTGTCACCCTCATGTTGAGGAATTTGAGACCACAGGAATAGTTGAGGAATTTGCAGCAATAGAAGCATTTGAACATTCAGGTGAGGAATTATCAGTTTCACGTTCGATGCATTTCAAACAAGGTGGAACAAATTCTTCTTGAGTGCTACTGATCTGTTGAGCCATTAAGGAATCGTTTCCCTTTGGAGATCCTCATGTGACACCCTCAGTTTCTCAATATCTTGCTTTCTTTGAAGAAATTCATAAGAAAGCTTCTCATGATCAGCTAAGAGGTCGTTATGATGACTCTGAAGGTTATCATACTTTGTCTATAAGATTTTTGACATCGTCAGACAGAGTTTGAGTCCGATCCACTTCATGGTTCAACAGATCATCGCTTTTGTCTAGCATTTTCTGAAGATTTTCTGTTGCTTGGTGGCAAGCTTAACAAGTTTACCATAGCTCGGTTTCACATATTCATCAGATTCACCTTCACTTGATTCAAAAGAGGAATGATGTTTGTGTACCTTTGATCCTTTTGCCATGAAGCAATAGGTAGGAGCATAGTCAACATTGCTGACGTCAGAGTCGTTGGAGTAGTCATATTATTCATTGTTGAAGGTGGACTTACTAACGAAAGCAGTAGGGAGAGAAAGGCTAGTGACACCAGATTCTGATTCCTCCTCGGATTCTTCCTCTCCTTCATATTCTTCAGATTCTTCTTCAGAATCCATTTCCTTGCCGACGAATGCTCGAGCCTTTCTGGAACCATTCTTCTTGTGCTTTGAGGACTTTGAAGATGAGGACTTTTAAGATTTCTTCTTTTTCTTTGAGTCATCAGAACTATCATCCTTGTATTTCTTCTTCTTATTCGCATCTTTTTCCTAGAGAGGGCAGACTGAGATAAAATGATCAGGCTTCTTGCAACGATGACAGGTTCTTTTCGTGTAATCTTCTGAGGAATCTGATTTCCTCAAGCTACTTTTTGATGACTTTCCAAATCCACCTCTCCTTGAGAACTTCTGGAATTTCCTCACAAGCATTGCTAGTTCCTGACTTAGTTCTTCAGGATCACCAAGGCTGCTGTCAGAATCTTCTTCTTCAGATGAGGAAATTGCTTTTGCCTTCAGAGCACGAGATCTTCCATAGCTTGGCCCGTAGAGGTCTCTCTTTTCAGCTTGTTGGAATTCATGAGTATTGAGTCTCTCAAGAATATCAGCAGGATCAAGTTCTTTGTAATCTCCACATTCTTGAATCATCAAAGCCAGAGTATCAAATGAGGAATCGAGAGATCTTAGCAGTTTCTTCACCACTTCATGGTCAGTGATATCAGTGGCACCCAGTGCTTGAAGTTCATTGGAGATACCTGTGAGGCGATCAAAAGATTCCTTAACGTTTTCACTGTCAAGTCTCTTGAAGAGATTGAAGAGATTGCGAAGAACATCAACACGAGAGTCACATTGAGCGGAGACACCTTCGTTGACTTTGGACAGCCTATCCCAAATAAGCTTAGCAGACTCCAAAGCACTCACTCTGCCATACTGACCTTTGCTCAGATGGCCACAGATGATATTCTTCGCTTGAGAGTCGAGTTTCTTGAATCTCTTCACATCAGCAGTTGTAACAGTGGGAGTGACAGAGGGCACACCATTTTCCACAGCATACCAGAGATCGTTGTCAATAGCTTCAAGGTGCATACGCATCTTGTTCTTCCAGTAAGGGTAGTCCGTCCCATCGAAGATAGGATAGCCCGCGGACACCTTGATCATATCTGCAGTCGACATAACTATAACTCCAGGTGGTTAAACAAAAATCACACAAAGAGAGGGAGTACCTGCTCTGTTACCAATTGAAAGTGCGTTATATTGACTAGAGGGGGGGGGGATAGGCGATTTTTACAAATTCATCACTTGAGGAATTTCAACTTTAAGGAATTTGAAATGTGATGAATAACTAGCAGTGGAATAAGTACTTAAGTGCATGAGGAACATAGAAACAACATATTCTTCATGATGAAATGAAACATGCACAAACATTAAGCAGCGAGACACATGATAGGTAGTGATGAACAAGGTAACTTGAAGAATTTGAGGTGAGGAAATTGTGAAAGTCTTCAGTCAAATTCTTCAAATAGTGACAATCAATTTCATCAACAGGTTTATGAGGAATAAGGAGGTTGAGGATTATATGAATATTTCAACAGGTTTATATCAAAATTTTCAAACAGTAACAATCAATTTCATCAATTCCATCAACATGTTGATCCATCTTGATAGACACACCAGGATAAGGGTGATGGACTTGATAGTAGAGACTGTGAAGAGGGATGTTGCTGATCAAAAGCGCTCATGCTACTATGCACCCTACATTCAGATGCTCATCAACTCCAAGCTGGAGAAGCACATTTTTGCTCTTGACAAGCCCCACCTGCTCCTATAGCCAGATCTTGAGGACAATGTCGTGGAGATGAACCAGGATCATCCCACCACTATTGCAACACGGGCAGAGGCAGAGGGTGCTAGAGCCACTAGTGCTCAAGTCCCTAGATCTAGTAACAAACAAATGGATATCTTGATCACTACCATTTAGGGCATGTAGAAGGTAGGATCAAGACTCTAAATGACAAGGTGGATGGGCTCAGAAAGACTGTGAATGAGCTTGACAAGGAAGTGGACAGCGTGCCCAGTGCCGACACTTCAGATGATGAGGATGACTCTCCTCTCAGGCTAGGCACTCACTTCACTACCCAGGCTAGATCAACCACAGTGCTAGCTCTATATTTGAGGCCTTCTTCATCAGCACCTGCTACAGCCTCCTCAGCTCCAGTACCTCCCATTGCTACACCAACTCCGTCCATGACGTCTGTCGACATGTTCACCTATAGGAGGAGATCAACCCCAGAAGAGCACTTAGATATATACCTTTGAATTTTTTGGTAACTTGTTGCCAACAGGGGATAAGTGTATATAGATCTTTAGAGTGAGAGAGCATTTGTTTTTATCGCCTTACAAAACATGTGATCTTTTGGTTTGGATGTGTTAAACTTTTGTGGTGTTTTGATCATACACTTGATGTGTGTTGCTACTATTTCCTGTCATTATGATGGTTATGAGATGATCATTCACCTTTTTCTTGATTGTGTTGTGCTATGATGTTCATTCTTATTATTCTCGCACACCACCAAGTTGTATGTGACATCAAAGAGTGCCCTATGTACCTAATCGATTGTGCATTTGCATTCAATAGAAAATTTAAAATAATGAACAAATTTAGGGGGAGCTCTTGCTTATCTTATGCTTCTCAAAGCGACGATTATATTAATTGATTATATCATATGTCAAAGCTTTGACCTATATGTTGTCATCAATTACCAAAAATGGGGAGATTGAAAGCACATTTGCTCCCTTGGAGGTTTCGGTAATTAATAACAACATATATGTCATTGGACTAATGTTTCCACTAAGCATATTTTAGGAAAGTTCAATGATAGGGATGGCAAAAGGATTGTGGAGATACCCCAAGATGAAAGGAAATGCATTGGCAAATCTTCAAGCAAGAGTACTCTACATTGTACTTTCTGAGAAATCACTTTGAGTCCGTAGGAAAGCCAATACTATTAAAAGGGGGTAAGGTACTATTGGTGAACAAGATGCTCCACATGCACAAGTGATAGTCACCAAAAACACCCACAAGCTCTTCCACAATCGGTGCAACCAACACTTTCCACTCGGTGCCACCGATTCCAAAACTCAAACAGACCCATGCCAAACCCTAGCACATCGGTGCAACCGATTCGCTTCGGTGCCACCGAGTTTGGGTTGCCAAATTTATGTTACCTCGATTCACAAAATCAGTATCATCGAGTTTTCTGGATTGGCGTCACCGAGTTGCGCAATCTAACCGTTGGTAACCTAATAGGTACCACCGAGATTTATATATTGGTATCACTGAGATTCAAAAGTTACTGCCTTTTGGTCACTTCGGTACCACCGAGATTCACACATCGGTGTCATCGATTTGGTCACTTAAAGGTGTAACGGTTGGATTTTTGGGGATGCCTATATATACACCTTCACCACCACCCACTCAAAAGAGAAGCACTCAGAACAAGCCATCTACCCTTGTGTTGAGATCAAGCCATTCCATTCCATCCATATGAATCTTGATCTCTAGCCTCCCCAAGTTGCTTTCCACCAAATCAATCTCTTCCACCTTAGCCAAATCTGTGAGAGAGTGATTGTGTGTTGAGGAGTCTATCATCTTCAAGCATAAGAGCAAGGAATTCATCTGCGTTGCCGAGCCTATTACCTTTTGGAAGGTGGTGCCTCCTACATTGGTTAGGTGTCGCTTGGGTGCCTCCTACTTCGTGTTGTGGAGTTGAACCAAGAAGTTTGTACGGGCAAGGAGATCGCCTACTTAATGAAGATCTACACATAGTGAGGCTAGTCTTTCATGGACAGAAGCCGTTATGGAATAGTCAAGGTTGCTACTTCGTTGACCCTTATGTGTGGAGCCCTCCGTGGACTCTCGCGACAGTTACCCTCCATGGGTTGAAGACTCCATAAACGTGGACCTACGATAGCATCACCTATCGGAACCATGGGAAAAATCTTCGTGTCGACAAATTGTGTTTGATCTTCCTTCGTACCCTCTACTATATACATGCTTGTTGTTACTTTCCGCTGATATACTCTTATACATGCATGTGTAGGGTGTGCTTGACTTGCTATTCTTGCTAAAATCTGCCAACACTTAAAATTAGGAAAAGGTAGAATTTTTATTTGGTCCAGTAGTCTAATCACCCCCCTCTAGACATACTTTCTCCTGAGCTACTGCCCTAGGGCAATGCGCATCAAACGCTAGAAGGTTGCACCGGCGTTTTGCAGTCCGAAGGGCATGCAAACATAGTAGTACACACCACAGGGGTAGAGGAAGGTTGTCTTCTTGACGTCCTCCACCGCCATCCTAATTTGATGGTAACCTAAGAAGGTATCCAGAAATCATAGCAAGTCGCACTCGGCAGTGGAGTCCATGATCTGGTCGATGTGCGTGAGTGGGAAGGGGTCTTGAGGACAAGCTTTGTTGAGGCGTGTGAAGTCAATGCACATCCCCTCCTTCCCACCCTTCTTGTGGACAACCATTGGGTTGGCCAGCCAATCCGGGTACCGCACCTTCTAAACAACTCCAGCATCCCATAGCTTGCCAACCTCTTGAATGATGAGTGCTTGCTTCTCTTGTGCCTGTCACCATGCCTTTTGCTTCACTGGGCGCGCGTCGGGGCACACCCTTAGGTGACGCTCGATCACCTCTCTTTGGACGCCGGTTAGGTTGTATGCCTCCCACGCAAACATGTCCTTGTTCGCGTGGAGGAAGTCCACTAGCGCCTTCTCCTACTCCGGGGAAACGCCAGTGCTAATGGTGAAGGTGTGGCATGGGCTGCCGTCGTTTACGGACACCTGCTTCATCTCAGCCCGGCTTCGAGTGAACAACTCCTACTTCTTCGCGGGCACAGCCTTCGGGGCATGCACAAGGCTCTCCGGGTGAGGGACGCCTCCTTCCCCGTGCATGGTGCACTCGGCGTCTAGGCACGTGGCCGCCGCGGCCTTGTAGGCGAGCTTGAGGGCTCGAATTGTGTCCTTGGTCTCTTCGGCCACGGTGACGATACCGTTACTGCCAGGCATCTTGACGACGTTGTAGCCTGGGTGTGTTGCTGCCATAAACTAGGCAAGGGCCAGATACCCCAGGATGGCGTTGTATAGGAGGCTGATGCGGGCGACATCAAAGTCGATCAGCTCGGTGCGGTAGTTGTCGCGGGTGCCGAAGGTGACTCGGAGGCGCACCTTTGCCAAGAGGGTGGTGGAGCCCCCGACCACTCCTGAGAAGGGCCTAGAGGGCACGAGCTGATCATAGGGCATTTGGAGCATGTCAAAGGCCTCCACTGAAAGGATGTTCACGCCCGCGCCGCCGTCGATGAGGGTCTTGGTGACCGCGATGCCGCCGATGGTGGGGTGCACAACATGGGAAGCACACCCACAGCGACCGTCATCCCAGGATGGTCCCTGGGGTCAAAGGTGATGTCATTCTCCGGTTTCGCGCCACTCTATGGGGCCTCCAAGTGCGACCGAACTGCACCCTCCCGGCAAAGAAACTGCTTGACATGGCGGCTAAATGCGGGTGCTTGTGACCCGCCGAGGATACAAGTGACTGCGGACGTAGCCTGACAAACTGTGGCATTTACAAAGGCCGTGGGATGCCAGGCTGAAGGGACAACACCAGCCATGAGGACAACGAGGCAAAGGTGAGACATGGCCGGTGATGGTGAAGCTCCGACACTCCCCTACCTGGCATGCCAAATGTAGGATTTAGAGCTCTGCAAATTCAAGAAGGTTCGAAATCTGGGGCGTGTGCGAAAATCCTTCCCATCTCAAGCCTCGTTGTCGTGCACGAAGATGGACTCAACGATTTACCCAGGTTCGGGCCACCTTGTGGTGTAAACCCCTACTGCTGCCTTTGGTGGATTGTCCTCATGAGGAGGTTTGGGGATGAACTAGTATAGTCGTTGAGCGACCTCGTGAGGGCTCTTTGGTGTGTGTCAATTCGATCCTACTCTACAGTGGTGGCTAGTCCCTATTTATAGCGGGCCTTGGTCCTCTTCCCTTATCGCACTGGTGTGAAGGGATCCCACAACGGCCAAATTTGAAAGGGGACGGGATGTACAGTTTATCCTGACTAAAGGTGGTCTTTTCCTGCAAAGCTCCTGGCATGATTGTGGGGACCCCGACTCATAAGTCGAGATCACCGAATGCACGTGTACAGTGATCCCAGAGATCAATGCTCACTGAACACACAGAAGTTGAATAACAAGAGTCTTACATCCACACTTAGCGTCTTACACAAATGGTGACCACGAAGGTCTTAGTCTTACATGTATAGGGCCACACGGGCCAAACACTTAACCTAGAACAAGCAACAGAAACCTTGGTCGAAAGCGTGAACCCATGCCATTTGCCTTAACCTACAGGCATTCTGACTGGGAAGCGTCCTAGTTCGCATGTTCGTCTCCAACGAACTCTTCAACATACTCAAGTTCTTCCATGCCTGGCCAATTAAATAACCAGTGGCAAGACAATGAGTACTTTTAATGTACTCGCAAGCAACCCAAGAGTGGAACGAGGCAATAATTATGCATGATATAGCACTAAGTAGGCAAGTTTGCGGAAAGCTAATTTTGTATGCAAGTGACATGATCAAGTAATATTAAGCATGCATCAACAATTGATCAAGTATTCGTGGATACACCTTGTCAATACCTTCATGAGTATCAGTTGAACACATCATGTTCACGCTAAGTCATCGGACTTAGTTCATTTCTCATGCCAAGTCATCGGACTTAACACATGTGACCTCTTGTCACTAACACACCCATACTCACGCCAATGTTTCACGAAAACATCCGGACGTAGTTTAAGCAGCACCACCCAACTGTCCTTGACCGTGGACATGGCTAGTCGAATAGTTTTACACTCTGCAGAGGTTGCACACTTTACCCACAAGACTCGGGGAACTTCCGTGTCATCCATGACTCGCGGTATATAACATACACGAGGTAAGCACCCGAACAATGCCTTTCCCCTTGTGATACTAAACAAAGAGTCCACTCGATTGGTACCCAGCCCTCATGATGTACATCACACGAGCCTCGCTCTAGTCGTACCATCCATGAGGGGACCAACGGTGTGCCCGATGCCTGTGAAGACAACACATGATCGTACATACCGGTACAACCCCGTATCGAGAGTGACCACGCCACTCCCGCCACTAGTAATGCGGGCTCCTTGCCAGTACACACCAAGGTAATCCACAAAGCCCCGTCCCATAAGGGGTATCGTGGTCGTGCATGTAAGTTGGGACGGTCGACATATCTTAAATCTAATCCGTTTTCGAAAACACACACACTCACTGGTTCCGGTACACCACTTCTTTCTCAACTGGTCACCCATCTCATCACCATCTCCCTCGGGCATTAGTGGCACCCGATGGGTTTTACGAAAAGTCTTTGAAAGAATTACTTCCTTTCTTTCCACCACTATGCATAAGTCCCATCCCACTTTGTGTAGCATCTAATATCAACCTATCTACTCCCACCCGCACGACCCTCATAAGGTGGTAAGGTCATGCTTGATGCAAGTGTCAACGGAAAAGTACTGGAGGCATCCCCCCCGAGAGGGGAATACCACAACATGTGATTTAGGCATGACGGAAGTAAAGTGCTATATGACATGCAATGAAATATGTTTTCACGACATGATCAAAGGGCTGCTTGCCTAGCTCAACAAAGTCTCCGGGGTCTTCGAAGTGTTTGGGTCCAACTTCTTCGTCAACAACGCAATCTACCATTGCGAAATAAACGATAATAATAAGCATCACAATAAAAACAGAGCACAAAAGCCACTACGAAAATGTTCACCTATTCTGATAAATACCTAGAGTTATACTAAAAATATCTACAAAAAGTTTGGCTGTGAAAACCATTTTAGAAACAAAATAACAGAGTCTAAAATATGCCTTTAATAGGTTTTAAAATAAAACAGTGATAAGAACTTTTGCAAACATTTTTACAAATGACACTATTAAATTCTATAGTTTATTCTAAGATTTATGGTGGAGAAAATATTTGCATTGGGAAAATATTTAATCCTGTGGGATTTTTGCAAATCCCACAAGAAAGCAGAAAAAGAAAATGGGCACCTGATCCTATGCCAGGGGCGGCCAGGGGCTAGGCCGGCCAATCTGGCCAGCCAGCCGGCCGCGCGCGCGGTCAGGTTCAAACCTGACGCATGGGGCCCGGCTGCCAACGGCACAGGCAAGAGGAGAGAGAGTGCGGGAGGGGTAGAGAGAGGCCGACAGGTGGGCTCCACCTATCGGGTCCTTCTTCCTCCTCGCGACAGAGAGGAGAGGGTGCTCACCGACGACGAGGGGAGGCACGGCGAGGAGATCTGAGAGAGGGGATGGGCTCGGCAATGAACCGCCGGTCCTTTGGAGCTGGAAGGAGGGTCGGAGGTGGATGGAGTCGCCGGCGGCGAGCACTAGCGATGGAGGGAGATTCGGGAGGTGGTCGGGAACGGGGTTTCTGGCCGCGAATCGAGCGGGGGAGAGAGGGGAAAGGACCAGAGGGAGGCTGCAGGCTCAGAGGAGAAGGAGGGAGCGCCTGAGCAGGCCTGTGTCCCGAGATCGACAGAGCTCCGCCGCGGCGGGGCCTCAGTCGATCTGGAGCACTGGTGCTCGGGAGGCTCTAATGGGGGGCTTGGGTGGTCGATAGGGGAGGAGAGGTATCCAAAGAGGGGGAGAGAGAGGCTCGGGGGCCCTTTTATAGGCGAGGGCGAAGGCAGGGGGTTTGCGGGCGCGGAAGAGCTCGGGCTCTCGCCGTCGACCATGGCAGAGAAGAAGGGGGGCAACGGCAGGGCTGGGGCCCTACGGGAGATGCCCTGGAGAGCGCGGACAGGCAGAGGCGGACTGAGGGCGCCACACGTGCGAGAACGGCCATTGGCCGGTTTGGGCGGTGCCGTGCGTGCACGAGGGAGGAGAGGAGATAGAGGGGAGAGAGGGGGACGTTGCCCTGGCATGCTGCAGACGTCGAGGCACATCGACTGGCGCGAGGGGCAGGCCCAAGGTGGTCGGGTATGGGCAGGAGAGGAAGGTCAACCCTCTGGAGCGCGGCGGCGTGCTCCAGATCGCGACTTTGGCTTGCATGATGAGCGTCCTGACGCGCTCTGGCATGCCCATTGGTTCCCAAAAGCTGCAGGAGGGACAAAACAATGGGAAAAACACCTTGGATGCTCTGGGGGCTGGCCAGGAGAGAGGACAGGCTGAGAGAGAGGGAGAAATGGGCTTTCCAGGGGGTGCAAATGGGGTTTTAACCCTCTCAATAATGGAGCTGGCCGTTGGGGTTGCTACTGGAGGTGCTGGGGGTCTAGGTGGAGCTGTGGTAAAAATGAGGAGGCAAGGGTAAAAGTTTAAAAGGTGAAAATGCCATTTTTACAAATCAGCCAGAAAGTGTTTGATGGCATTATGGACAAGATAATGGACCTAGATTGCCATGAGGTTTGACAGGGCCAAGGGGTGATGGAAAACAAGCATGATCACCAAATATGAGCTTAAGAGGAGAAAGTTCACAATGGGACTTAGGGAAAAGCTAGAAATTGGCAGAATCAGATTTCTATAGATCCAATGATGTTAGGCTTTGACCCTTGATGCACCACTTAGTGTATCATCACCAATTGGTCATTAGAGCATGCCCACAAAGTTTGAGGCCAAGGGAAGATACTTCATAATGTAAAGTTGCTCAAATTTGATTCTGGACAGGAATGGTTTTGGGTTGGTTTGATGAAGCAAACCAACTTAGATTGAGATGAAACTTTGCAAGATCATCACCTATGATAGTGTTGACTTGTTAGAAATTTCCTGGAATTTATTGAGAATATTTCTTATATAAACATTCCAAAAGTTTGATCTGAACAGAAAGGGTTTTGAGGGGTTTTGCCCATGTTATGCTCAAGCCCTTGTGTTGAAACTCATATATATGGAAAATATATGTCCACTGCATTTATCTAAATTTTCTCAAATATTTTCAAAGCATTTAAATAATTTTTCCTTAGGAAAAGCCATTTCTGGCCTTAAGAAAAAGCTTACAAAAAATATGAAAATAATCTTTTAAAATAATATTTTGTGGTTTTGGGAATTTATATATATAGTAGGTCTCAAATAAAGCATTTGGGAAGAAAGGATCCACCTAAATTGAGGTCTTGTAGTACAAACCTCAATTCTGGGGTTTTAGTAAACTTAAATTGGATAAATCCTTTTTGGTGAAAATAAATTTTGACAAAAATAGTTTTGAGCACTATTCAGATGGCATGATCATAGGGTAAGGAGTTTGGATCAAGGAAGATGAAGGTGGAGAGGATTAGAACCTAAGAGTGGCAAACATGATCATTCAAGCAATCAAACAAGCATCAATTCAAACAAGCATGCACTCAAAAAGTTTTAGTTGGTTCCAAATTTTATAAAACCAAACACAACAATGTGCTATAAACACAGGGTGTGAAAGTGACGCAGAACTGGGCTCGGCGATGACATCCGTCCTGCCAAGCCGGTGGTCTTGGTCCTATTGTACCGGAGTAGAAACCTTTGGGCAGCTTCCTTGGGAACCCGCATCTGTTCTTGCTTGCTTAGCATGAAAGAGGAAACTATCTTTGCTGCGCCCGCTACGCCCGTCTCCTTTGGTTGTCGTGTCTCACGTCATCGTAGCCTCCTAAGGCCGGGTACCTACATAGGAATCTCCACCCATCGGGAGGTAGCCTAGGGAGGCCGCTCCCTTGGGGGTCTTGGCATTGTCCTCCTTGCGAGGCGGGGGCCCTCACGAGGGTCTTGTCTTGAGGGGTTTGTTGCCACGACATACAGGGCCATCGTGGCGGGCCACGCATTGGGCCGCAGGCAGGCAGGTCTAGGTACCCCCGATACCAAAACACTGATAGTTCTAAATAAGCCTACTATCCAATGTATAGAACAGCCATCTAGTTGCCAAGGTTGACGTTTGGACAAGTGGGGAGAACTACTATTGACAGTTGGTTTACCATGATCGACTCAGGGTTTACGCCCTAGACTGGATAAAAAGGGGTTGGTAACGAAGTCATGATAGTCGTCCACTCCGTTCTAGATATCTGGAGAGAGTAGGGACATCATGTTCATCGCACACCGTCAAAGTGATGGAGTGAGGGTGCCATCAACTTCTTAGTTCCATCCTAGTCAGGAACTGATAGGTGACTACTTAAAACAAGGGACTCTTTAATCCTCTTGATATCCAAGGGCCTCATCGTGCTTGAACATCGGTGCTTCTTGATATAGTTTAGCTGATGTAGCCGGTAGAGGGGTGGTAGTTGACTTATCTTGCTTCTCCTTCTTCGTCGTGGCTCCCAACCACATTGGTTCTTCATCTTACTCGGGTAAGATTGTCTTCTGCTACAGGGAGGATGCTTCGAGGTGTCCAACTGCTTTAAGGTATAACCTTACTCTTTGAGAGGCATGGTAATTGGTGTTCCTGGGGCTTATCCAAATAGGACTAAGGTGTTCCTTCTCTTATTGGGTAAATAAGTATGTCATCCTGGAGGACAACAAACTATTCCTCCAAGTATCACATAAAAACATTGCCCATGGAATATGTGAGAGGAGCAGGCATTTTCTCCGGATGGTCAGTTGTCCAGGGGTTTGTGGTCCATCTTAATTTAGTTCTTCGTGTCCACCTTATGCATAGGATTGGTGGTAGTCGGGGTGGAGCATCGACCATAGTCTTTTGACTTAGAGCCAGAGCCATGGTCATTTTCTGACCGCGTTTAGGGTTTCAAGGAGCTTAGGATGTTAGTGAACGTCTATCATCTTATCTTTGAGCACAATTATTAGATGCCAATAGTCCTACCTATTAATCCAAGCAAAAACATCCTATATCATCGAATGTATCATCTCATACAAGTCAACCCCAACATCACTCATGCTAATCAACTCCAAGGTTTTTATAGAAGGACTAAACCAAAATCTCATATATGTACTACAGCTAACTCACATATATCCCTATATAAAAATCCTCAAGAAAGCATACAAGCCGCAAAGCTTGATTATGAAGCTACAATCCAAGTAATCGGCTAACCTATCCAAGGTCTAAGGTACTGCATTTCTATGCCAAGAATACATGTAATATACCAATCCAAGAACTTGTTTCCTTCCTATGAATCCATCTTATTCGATTCACGAATACCATCCAACATCGCATGATCCATTACTGCTAGAGACCCATTACCAGTGATTGCCTCACATATATCCTAGAATTCCTATAATCCACAAATCATTGAAAGGACTATTATCACAGTATATCCACGAACTTCCAATGACCAACTAACTCCAAGGTCAAGCTTATATAGATTCTTAAATCATCCCTAACATCATCCAATTTCTTCTACTTCTCATCCACCAAGAAACATGGTATCATGATAAAGATCATTGGACTAAAACCAATTTACTCCGAACCATGTAAACTTACTTAACACCAATCACTCTACTAGGACTACGTATTTAAATCCAAATCTCATGTGCAACGAGAATTCCTACTCATTACTCCAAGTCTTTTATTTAACACCATAAATCCATGACCACTACTCGTCATTATCAAGTTATCATACCACCAACACTTTTATCTTGTGATCATTACAATCCTAGTAAATCCAATTTACTCAAAAGAGAAGCAAGTTATGCTAACCTATCAACTTGTCCCACCAAGTGCGTCTATCAACATAAGAGTCTTAGGGTCCACCAAGGGGCCTAACTATATCCTCAAGACAAATATTATAGTTACTTCAAACCATTTGTCACCTAGGCATATATCCTCAACAATTTCCCTATGGCATCACAGTTATGGTGCTAGCTTAAGGATGAAAGGTGTTTGTTCACTATGATCACTAGTTCCACTATGAACCCAGTGCTAAGCAGGGGTTATTGAAGCTCAACAGGTACTCAAGCAAATCCGTGTTTTAAACACATGATCAAAGGCTTGGGATGGGGAAGCTTGTGATGTCTAGGTTAGGCTAGGGAGGGGTTTCCAATCTTTAGGAAAAAACATAAATTTATAGGGTTGCGTCAGGTTGAGTACGTTGTAGTCAAAGTCTTTAGTGCTAGTTTTCTATCAAGGCGGATCCTTGGTGCATCTTGTCTTCCTAGTCTTCAGTTGACGAGATGGGGGAGAGGGAAAGTAGCATAGAGAGGAGTGCCTACGGGTGTGGTATAGTGCAAGTGCAATCAAACAAGGGCCAAAAAGGCCAAACACATACATTAAGATAAGATAGGTGGTATAGTCGGGTACACGTTGCCTAGGGAAAAAGTGCAACTTATACCCAAACTCAAACACATAAAAGCAAACAACACACATCATGGTTTCATTTGAACCATCACATGGACTCGACTTTGCATAGAGGTTACATGACTCATCCTACCCTAGGGGGTTGTCAGACTCACTAGTCGTGCCTTGCTTTTTGTCTCGGGGGAAAAGGACGCTCAGCCTTCAGCTTCTAGGTCCTCCTGGGGTACCAGCGGGTATGCGACAGTCGTCTGCTTGGTGGGACATCTCCTAACAATATGCCCATATTCACCACATCTGTGGCATGTGACGGGAGCAAAGAGGTCGTTGTTCATCCTTGATTTACGATTTTGCTGATGTGGAGATGGTCTCCCATGTAGTGGATACAAAAATCTGTTCTGGTGCCTTCTACGTGGGGCTTGGTTGTAGGCTTCCTGATGTTCTTTGATTTGTTGTTTCTGGTTGGTGATGTAGACTTGCAGAGGAGCAGTTTGTTGTTCTTGCTCGACCACCTTCTTCTTCTCGAGATAGTGGAGGTGTAGGAGCCAAGGGAAATCCTGGTTGTCCTTGAGGAATTCTTTAGTAAGGTAACGCAAAAGGTTGGATCTTGAGGGTTGGGTCTTCGTATCTTATGGAAATCATTGCGTGAGCAAAGGCTCCTAATCCACTCTTGCTAGGAAGGTAGCGGGTAGCTTTCCCTTCCTTCATTTCTGGGAGGAGGTCTCGAAGATGGAGGACGGCTTCATAGGCCGCCTACTGAATGTCCATGTCTCTTGTTGGCATAGGTAGTCCAACAAAGAACTAACTCTAGGGCGAGGTCTTGGCAGGTACAATGTGGGGACCCCGACTCATAAGTCGTGATCACCGAATGCACGTGTACAGTGATCCCAGAGATCAATGCTCACTAAACACACAGAAGCTGAATAACAAGAGTCTTACATCCACATTTAGCATCTTACAGAAATAAATACCATGAAGGTCCAGCCTTACATAGATAGGGCCACAATGGCCAAACACTTAAACACATCAAACAGTAGAAGTCTTGATCGAAAGCGTGAGCCCATTGCCATCTGCCTTAACCTACAGGCATTCTGACTGGGAAGCGTCCTAGTTCGCATGTTCGTCACCAACGAACTCTTCAACATCCTCATGTTCTTCCATGCCTCGCCAATTAAATAACCAGTGGCAAGCCAATGAGTACTTTGAATGTACTCGCAAGCAACCCAAGTTGTGGAATAAGGTAATAATTATTCATGATATAGCACTAATTCGGTAGTTTGAGGAAAGCTAATTTTGAATGCAATGACATGATCAAGTAACTAGGTAAGCATGCATCAACAGTTTGGCAATATCCATATGAACAAGTTATAGATATCATCATATCAGGGGTTGAACATCTCATGTTCATTCATTATGCTAAGTCATCAGACTTATCTCAAGTGACCTCTTTGTCACCAACACACCCAAACTCACAACAAGTTTGCGGAAACATACGGACATAGTTTAAGAAGGACCTCCAACTGTCCATCACCGCGGACACGGCTATTCGAATAGTTTTACACTCTACAAAGGTTGCACAATTTACCCACAAGACTCGGGGAACTTCCGTGTCATCCATGACTCGCCGTATATAACATACCCTTGGTAAGAACCCGAACAATGCCTTTAACATGGTGATACTAAATAAAGAGTCCACTCGTTGGTGACATCCCTCATGATATACATCACACGTATCATCCATGAGGGCACGCAATGGTGTACCCAGTGCCTGTAAAGACAGCGCATGGCCTTCCACTTCTGGGACGACCCCGTCTCAAGAGTGACCACTTAACTCTTGCCACTAGTAATGTGGGCTCCTTGCTAGCACCAACCATAGTAATCAACAAGGCCCCATCCCATAAGGGGTATCATGGTTGCGCATGTATCGTTGGGACGGTCAGCAGACCTTAAATCTAATATGTTTTCGAAAACACGGACTCACTTTCTGCGGTACACCACTTCTTTCTCAAGTGGTCACCCAACTTATCATCATCTCCCTCGGGCATTAGTGGCACCCGACGGGGTTTTCGAAAAGTCTTTGAAATCATTTGTGTTCCCATCACCATGCATAATCCCGATCCCTCTTGCGTAGCATCTACTAGCATCCTATCTACACCCACCCGCATAACCCTCATAAGGTGGTAGGGTCATGCATGATGCAAGTGTCAATGGTAAAAGTATCGGAAGCAACCCACCGGAGGGGTCACTACTCCACATGATCAAGTATAACAAAAGTAAAGTTCTATATATCATGCAATGATAATGGTTTCTTAACATGGTCAAAGGGTTGCTTGCCTGGCTCAACAAAGTCTCTGGGGTCTTCCAAGTCTTCGGGTCCAACTTCCTCGTCAACTGCGCAATCTATCGTCGCGAATAAAACCGATAAAAATAAGCATCACACAAAAAACACAGCACACAAACCTAGATTTAAAATGGTACCCTACTCTGATAAATACTAAAAGCTATACTAAAAATACTTGTCTAGGGTTTTGAACTTAAAAAGGTTTTCAAAAATATTTAAAACAGGGGATAATAATGCCAAAAGGGGGTTTTAAAATAACACTATATATAAAATGTTTTCAAATATTTTTACAATGTGGCACTAATAAATTTTATGGAATATTTCAAGATTTTAGGTGAAAGAATTTTGGGCATTGGATTTATATTTTGCCCTGTGGAATTTTTGGAAGTTTGCAGAAAAGAAAAAGGGAAAAAGGCACTGTGCCTCTCGGGCAGAAGTGCACAGCAGAGCCAGCCCACAAGGGGAACCGGGCCAGGGAGAGACGCCGCGCGCACCAGGTTTAATTTTTAGACCTGCCCGCGGGCCCATCTTGGCAGAGAGAGAGAGGAGGAGTGAAGGGATGACAGATGGGCCCCACCTGTCATCCCTCTCCTCACGACAGGAATGGAGGGGAGCTCACCGATAGGGACTCCGGCCACGGCGGCCCATGCGGAAGGCATCGACGCGTTCAGGGGCCTCCTAGGGGGTCGCCAGCGGGGAGGGAATCATCGGCGGGGAGAAAATCGGCATGGCGGCGAGTGTTTGCTTTGGGCTCGAGCTCCCGAGCACGGGGACGAGGGGGCTAGGCACGGGGGAGTGGCTGAGGGGAGGAGAGAGTGAGGGGAGAGGAGCGGGAGCTCGGGGAAGCCTTTAAATAGACGGGCGCTGGTGCACCTTACATGGTGCACCGGTAAGGACGGGGCGTCGCCACGGGCCACGGGAGGGCTTCAGGCTGTGTTTGAGGTGGTCGTGGACGCGGTCCGTGTCGGCGGGCAGGAGAAGGGCAGCTAGGAGGGGTCCAGGCATGCGCACGTGCGAGCTCGTCCGTTGGCCGGCTCAGGTGGCGCTGTGCGCGAGTGAGGGAAGGCAACAAAGGCGGAGGGAGGAGGGTCCTGACCACCTGGCGTCTTGCAGACGTCAAGGGGCGACTGAGGGACATGCTCATGCCTTCCCAGGCTGTCGGGTGGCTCGGGATGGGTGCAGCTACAGTGCGGGCATGCACTGTAGCATGCTCTAGAGCATGTCGTTGGCATGCCATGACATGGTTGCGTGCTCTGGGCACGCCCCTGCACCACTAACTTGTGGATGTTCTTGAGATGCTCTAGGATCTAGGGAGGCTAGGAGAGAAAGAATTAGGGTAGGCGAGAGGTAAGGATGCTCCTGCCAGGGGCTGTCCAGAGGTGAACATGGGTTTTTTACCCCATCTACCTGAGGCTTATGGACTTGAGACTTTTACTGTAGGGGTATGGGGTGACAGAGTAACTATGGTAAAAGTTTTAGAGCAAGGGGAGAGTGAAAGGGGTGAAAATAGTGACTTTACTATTTTACCAGAAGGTGTTTGATGCGTGTTTGGGCAAGCAATATTTACCAACTTACTGAGGTATTCAACAGGGTCAAATGTTAGGTGAAAATAGGCTTGATCACCAAGTTTAAGCTCAAGTGGGCAAAGTTGATAATGGAAACTTTGTGAACCCTAGAAACTATTAGAATCACGTTTCTGTAGATCTAGTTATGCTAATCTTTTACCCTTGATACTCCACTTAGTGTATCATCATTATTTGGTGATTAGAGCATGTCCACAAAGGGGGGGTCAAGGGGAGAAACTTCACAATTTAAAGTTGTTCAAATTTGAATCTGGACAGGAAGGGTTTTGGGATGGTTTGACAAACCAAACCATGATAGTGTTGACTTGCTCGAATTTTCCTGTAATTTACTAAGAACATTTCTTATAGAAATATTCCAAAAGCTTGATTTGAACAAAAAGGGTT
Source organism: Hordeum marinum (assembly GCA_022496015.1). NCBI lineage: Eukaryota > Viridiplantae > Streptophyta > Magnoliopsida > Poales > Poaceae > Hordeum > Hordeum marinum. Next base: position 191,608,836 of record CM039676.1, on the reverse strand, counting down.
TAGAGGGGTTTTGCCCATGATTTGAACATGCCCATGTGTTGAAACTCATATATATGGAAAATATATGTCCACGGAGTTTCCCTAAATTTTCTCAAATATTTTGAAGGCATTTAAATATATTTTTCCTATGAAAACAATTTCTGGTCTTAAGAAAAATCCTCTAAATAAAATATAAAAATAATCTTTAAAAATAATATTTGGTGGTTTTCGGAAGTCATATATATAGTAGGTTTGAAGTGAAGCTTTTGGGGAAGAAGGATCCACCCAATTTGAGGACTTGTCGTACAAACCTCATTTCAGTGGTTTTTGAAAACCTAATTTGGATAAATCATTTTTGGTCAAGATAAAATTTGATAAAATAGATTTGGGAACTATTCACATGGCACGATCATTGGGCAAGAAGTTTGGGTCAAGGAGGATGAATATGGAGAGGGATAGAATCCAAGAGTGTCATACACCACGATCAACAAGCAAACAAGCAACAATTCAATCAAGCACAAGCATTGAAAAAGTTTTAGTTGGCTTCAAATTTATAAATCCAAACTCAACAAGGTGATACAACACAGGGTGTGACAGACCTACCCCCCTTACATGAATCACGTCCCCGAGATTCCTAGGCTAAGCGCTAAAAAGATAAGGGAACTCGGATCTAAGATAGTCTTCACGCTCCCAGGTTGCTTCACCTTTAGAGTGGTTGCTCCATTGGACCTTGAAGTACTTGATTTTGCGGCTTCGGGTGCAGCGCTCAGCTTCATCCAAAATGTGAACTGTCCTTTCACGATAAGTGAGGTCTGGCTGAAGATCGATGGCTTGATGGTCGATGTCCTTGTAGAGGTCGGGGCGGTTGGGAACATGCAGACACTTCCGGAGTTGTGACACATGAAAGACGTTGTGAACATCTTATAGCTCGGAAGGTAGCTCTAGCTGGACGGCAACTTCGCCTCGTCTTGTGGTGATCCTGAAGGGGCCGATGTACCTTGGTGCAAGTTTTCCTTTGGCGTGGAATCGCATGGTCCCTTTGAGAGGCGTGACTCAAAGGTAGACATGGTCACCGACACGGAAGTTCACTTCTCGGCGGTGAGAGTCGGCGTGGCTCTTCTGTCTTGATTTGGCAGCCTCCGGACGCTCTCAAACGAGTTGAACTTGCTCTTGTGCCTCGCGGAGGATATCTGGTCCAAAAACTAATCCTTCTCCGGTCTCTGACCAGTTGAGGGGAGTACGACACTTGTGTCCATACAACACCTCAAATTGTGCCATCTGAAGACTTGACTGATAGTTGTTGTTGTAGGACAACTCGACGAATGGTTGGCAATCTTCCCACTTGGCTCCATATGCCAAAACACAAGCGCGGAGCATATCTTCGAGTATCTGATTTACTCGTTCTGTTTACCCACCGGTCTGGGGGTGAAAAGCAGTGCTGAAGGAGAGCTTGGTTCCCATAGCTTCTTGAAACATCTTCCAAAATCTTGAGGTGAACGGGGTTAGTTTGTTACCTTCATAGGTAGTCTTGACGGGAATGAAATGGGCTACCTTGGTCAGGTGGTCGACAGTTACCCAAATAGAGTCATGTCCCTTGCTTGACCTTGGTAAACCGGTGATGAAATCCATCCTGACTTTGTCCCACTTCCATTCAGGCACTTTTAGAGGTTGTAATAGCCCAGCAGGCTGCTGATGCTCAGCCTTGACTCTCGGGCATATGTCGCACATGGCGACAAAGGTGCCTATCTCCCGTTTCATGCCATGCCACCAGAATCTTGCCTTGAGTTCCTGATACATCTTGGTTCCTCTAGATGGATGGATTATGGAGTGTCATGAGCTTCTTGCAAGATCAAGCTCTTGAGATCCTCTTTGTTGGGTACGCAGATGCGATTCCCGAACCATACAACTCCTTGTTCATCCACCGAGAATCCTGGGGGCTTGCCTACCTTGATCATCCTCTTGATGCCTTCAATGCCCTCGTGCCCCTTCTGAGCTTCTTTGATATCATCCATAAAGGTAGGCTTTGCTTCGAGGTTGGCGAGAAACCCAGGTGCAACTAATTCCAAGCCGAAGCTTGCAGGCTCTTCATATAGGGCAGGTAGCCTTTCCTTAATCATAGCATTCAAGGAGCAAGCCTTTCTGCTTAAGGCGTCTGCTACCACATTGGCCTTTTCGGGATGGTACTGAACATTGAGGTTGTAGTCCTTGATCAACTCCAACCATCTTCGCTTCCTCATGTTCAACTCCCTTTGAGGAAAAATATACTTCAAACTCTTGTGGTCTGTGTATACTTCACATCGCTTCCCCAGAAGGTAATGTCGCCATGTCTTTAAGGCATGAACCATGGCTGCCAACTCGATATCATGAGTAGCGTAGTTCTCTCCATGAGGTCATAGTTGTCTGGATAGATATGCTAAAACTCTTCCTTCTTGCATAGAACACCTCCAAGCCCGGTTCTTGATGCATCACAATATATCACAAACTCGTTGTGAATATCAGGGGTGGCCAAAACTAGGGCTATGGTCAATCTTTTATTGAGCTCCTGGAAGCTTTCCTAGCACTTAGTTGTCCATTCAAACTTCTTGTCCTTCTTCAAAAGTTGGGTCATGGGTCGCGCAATCCTCGAGAACCCTTCCACGAACTTGCGGTAATATCCCACGAGTCCAAGGAAGCTCCTGACTTCCTTCACGGTGGTTGGGGTTTGCCATTCAGTCATGGCTTCAATCTTGGTAGGATCCACTAATAATCCTTCTACAGTCAGCACATGACTCAAGAATCCAACTTCATGCAGCCAGAATTTACACTTGCTGAACTTGGCATAAAGCTGGTGCTCTCAAATCTTCTCTAAGACCACTCTCAAGTGTTCCTCATGCTCTTCTTCAGACTTGGAGAAGATGAGTATGTCAGCAATGAAGACGACAATGAACTTGTCCAAGTACTCCATGAAGACTTTATTCATGAGTTACCACAAGTAGGCAGGGGCATTAGTTAACCCGAATGAACTGACCGTGTATTCATATAGGCCATACCGGGTTACAAACATCGTCTTTGGAATATCTTGGGGTCTGATCTTCAGCTGATAGTACCCAGACATAAGGTCGATCTTGAAAAACAGCTTGGCTCCATTCAACTGATCAAACAGGTTTTCAATCTTGGGGAGTGGGTACTTGTTCTTTATTATGACCCCATTGAGAGAACGCTAATCGACACAAAGTCTGATAGTTCTGTCCCTCTTTGACACAAATAGAATAGTTGATCCCCAAGGAGAGGCACTTGGGCGAATGAAACTTTTCTGAGCTGCTCTGCCAGTTGCTTCTTCAATTCAGCCAACTCTTCGGATCCCATCATGTAGGCCTTCTTATAGATGGGCCTTGATCCGGGCATGAGCTCAATGATGAACTCAATGTCACGGTTTGGAGGCATTCCGGGCAGCTCTTCAGGAAACACATCCGGGTATTCACATACCACTGGTACTTGATCCAACTCAACTCTCTATAGACAGTTAGCCTAAGGGGCTTGAGTGGAGGCAGGGTTGGGAACATACTTGACTTCCACTCCTTGGCTATTGGACATGGTAACGATCCTCTTGGCATAGTCCAACATGCCTTGGTGCTTGGTCAACCAATTCATGCCAAGGATGACATCCAAGCCTGGTGAATCCAGAACTATAAGGTCTGCTACGAAGTCTACCCCGTTGATATCAATCCTTACTCCTTTACACCCTATCCAGACTTCATAACTGATCCTGGGGTTTGTATCAACATACGACTACCTAGGGGTGTAGGCTTCATGCCACTATCTAGTGCAAACTTTTGGGTGACAAAAGAATGTGAAGCTCCACAATCAAACAATACTGGTGCTGGGGTTGAGTTGACGAGGAACGTACCCAGTATGACGTCCGGGTTTTCCCGGGCTTCCTCTGTGGTGACGTGATTCACACGACCTTTGTCATTGTTGGGATGGTTTCAGGGAGCGGGCTTCCTTGGTGGTGCTCCACGGCCTTGACCTTGAGCAGGCGCATTGGGGCGGGGGGCATCTGGCTTCTTGTTGGGGCAAAGCTTAGAGATGTGTCCAGACTGACCACACCCAAAACAAGTGACTTGCCCAGGGCTGTTGTTGTAGTTTCTGCCACCGTTGTTGTTATTGGGGTTGTTGTTGTAAGATGGCCTGGGATTGGCATACAGCTAAGGCTGGTAGCTCGGACGAGGCGCAGGAGGTCTAGCTTGTTGTGCCTGATAGGTTGGCTTGGCTGGGGCTGCCTGCCAGGGGCGAGTCTTCTAGTTGCTAGAGATACCCTTGCTGATCATCTTGCGCTTGCGAGTGTCGTCTATGGCACGACGCTTGTCTTCCAACATGAGGGCCTTGTTCACCAGGTCCAAGAAGGTACGATAGTCGCATACGATGAGCTAATACTACAGGGTCTGTTGAAGTCCTTCCATGAAGCATTCCTTCTTGGTAGCCTATTGTTGGAAATATGCCCTAGAGGCAATAATAAATTAGTTATTATCATATTTCCTTGTTCATGATAATCGTTTATTATCCATGCTATAATTGTATTGATCGGAGACTTAAATGCATGTGTGGATACATACACAAAACCATGTCCCTAGTATGCCTCTAGTAGACTAGCTCGTTGATCAAAAGATGGTTAAGGTTTCCTAGCCATGGACATGAGATGTCATTTTATAATGGGATCACATCATTAGGAGAATGATGTGGTGGACAAGACCCAAACTACAAACATAGCATATGATCGTGTCAGTTTATTGCTACTGTTTTCTGCATGTCAAGTATATGTTCCTATGACCATCAGATCATGCAACTCATGGATATCGGAGGAGTGCCTTGTGTGTATCAAACGTCGCAACGTAACTGGGTGACTATAAAGGTGCTCTACAGGTATCTCCGAGGGTGTTTGTTGAGTTGGCATGGATCGAGACTGGGATTTGTTCCTCCGTGTGACGGAGAGGTATCTCAGGGCCCACTCGGTAATACAACATCACAATGAGCCTTGCAAGCAATGTGACTACTTGTTAGTTGCGGGATCTTGTATTACGGAACGAGTAAAGAGACTTGCCAGTAACGAGGTTGAACTAGGTATGGAGATACCGACGATCGAATCTCGGGCAAGTAACATACCGAAGAACAAAGGGACCATCATATGGGATTAACTGAATCCTTGACATAGAGGTTCGACCGATAAAGATCTTCGTAGAATATGTAGGAACCAATGTGGACGTCCAGGTCCCGCCATTGGTTATTGACCTTAGAGGTGTCTCGGTCATGTCTACATAGGTCTCGAACCCGGAGGGTCTGCACACTTAAGGTTCGGTGACGTTTCGGTAGTGTAGAGTTATGTATGGTGGTGACCGAAGTTTGTTCGGAGTCCCGGATGAGATCCCGGACGTCACGAGGAGCTCCGGAATGGTCTGGAGGTAAAGATTCATATATAGGAAGTCCCAGTTTGGTTTCCGGAAAGGTTTCGGGCTCATCGGTAGTGTACCGGGAGTGCCGGTAGTGTACCGGGAGGCCTCCGGGAGGGGTATTTCGACCCCAGGAGGTCCATGGGCTGTGGGAGAATAATAACCAGCCCTTAGTGGGCTGGGAAAACAGCCACAAAGGCCCATGGTGCAGGACAGAAAGTCCTAAAGCAAAAAGTGGAAAATCAGCCAATAGGAGGCAATCCTACTCCAACTAGGATTGGAGGTGAAGTAGGATTGCTTCCCACCTCCTATTTCGGCTGACCCAAAGGCCTTGGCTGCCTCTCCTCTAGTATCCTCCTATATATACTAGTGGAGTGGGTGGTTTTTGGACAGAATTTCCGGACACGTGCTACCCGTTCCACCGGTGCATAGTTTCTCCTCTAGATCGTAGTTCCGCAGTGCTTAGGCGAAGCCCTGCCGGAATTGCTCCACCACCATCACCGGAGCGCCGTCACGCTGCCGGTGAACTTTCTCTCCTCTCCACCTCCTCTTGCTGGATCAAGACGGTGGAGATCGTCATCAAGCTGCACGTGTGCTGAACGTGGAGGTGTCGTCCGTTCGGCGCTAGATCGGAAGAACCGTGATCGAGATCGCGACACGGTTCGTGATGAGATCGCGGGACGGATCGTGATGAGTTTGCGGGACAGATCGTGATCAAGATCATGAGACAGATCGTGATGAGATCGCGGGACGGATCGTGATGGGATCGCGGGACGGATCATCATGAGATCGCGGGACGCTCGGCGATTTGGATCGCGAAGTTGTTCGACTACACCAACCGCGTTTCTTAACGCTTACCGCTTAGCAATCTACATGGGTACGTAGATCCACTCTCCCTCTCGTAGATGCTCATCACCATGGATAGGTTTGCATGTGCGTAGGAAATTTTTTGTTTCCCATGTGATGTTCCCCAACACCTATGTGCTGACATCTTCAGGTGCATACCTTGACAACAGGTTGAACTTCTACAGGTACTCCTTGACAGAGCGACTTCCTTGCTTCAGCGCTCGGAATTCTCTCTTCTTGATAGCCATGATTCCAGAAGGAATATGGGCAGTGCGGAATCCTTCCTTGAAGTCATTCCAAGTGATCACACGCTCGCCTTGCATGACCTTGAATCCATCCCACCAAGCTCGGGCGGTACCTCTGAGGCAGTGAGAGGCATAAAGGACCTTCTCATGGTCCTCATTGCAATTGACCAGTGCAAGGAGGTCCTGGATGGTGCGGATCCAGTCATCAGCATTCAATGGTTCAGCATTCTCGGTGAAGGTTGGGGGCGAATTACTCATGAACTGAGACAAAGGGGAGCGGCCATTGCTGTTCCTGCCCTGCTACTGGTTGTTCACAAGGGCTTGAGCCATCTTCTGGATAGCGGCATTGTTGGCTTGGCGTTCCTCCCGGAGAAATTGGAGAAACTGAGCCATGGTCATGTTCTCCGGTGGAGGTGGTGGCGGGGGAATGTCGCCTTGTGGCTGCTCCTGGTGTCCTCCAGCGTGAGCAACCCCACCAGCTCCTTGTTGCTAGCTTGAGTTGCCGGCTTCAGGGTTGGCGAAGGAGCTGTTGCAGGTAGCAGTCACCATCCTGTTTGGAGTAGCCAAGTCAAACAACTAGGATAGACGAGAGGGAAAGCAATAATGGAAAAGCGTGCCTAAGGGGGTTGGTCGAGTGCAAGTGTGGTAAAACAAGGGTCGAAAGACCAACATATATTAAGATAGACGACGGAGTCGCTTACATGTTGCCTAAGGCAAGAGCGCGACTTGCATCGGAACACAAACAACAAAACAAACAACAAGCACACATGGTTTCATATGAACCATTACACAGACTCGACTTCGCATGAGGGATACATGACTGATCCTATCCTAGGGGTTCTTGGACTCAGGTGGTAGAGTGATCGGTCTCGTAGTCACGCTCCTTTCAGTCTTCCTCCTGTTCATCATCTGAATGGGCATCATTCCCGGTCGAAGCGGTTGGGGAACGAGGAGGTCAATCACGACGGCGCTTTGCTGGTGGGTCGGTGAATAGCTCACGGTACTCCTTCGCACTCATGCAATGACGATGTGCGGGTGCATCACTAGCTAGGGGTACTCCTCCTCTGTAAGTGATAGCTGGTCATCCCTCGGGGGCTCCATCCTTCTTGATCTTTTCTGGCTTCGTCTTGGCTTGCCGAAGTAGCTCTCGGGTGTGGTGAAGTTCCTCGCAGAGCTTCACGGACTCCTTAATCAAGTGGTGAACCAGACTATCGGCAGGGAGGCTGAAGTAGGTCTGGAACCTGAGTGGTGTTCCATCCTCCTTGGATGGAATTAGCGTCCAACTCTCGCCAAGATCATCCTTTCTGAAGGGAAGGTAGCGAGTATCCGGCTCTTCAACCATCTCTGGAATGATGTCTCGAAGGTGCAGAAGTGCCCTGCGTGCAGCTGACTCGACTGCGAGTATCACAGTCTCCATCCATGGTCCTTCAAAGAACCAACTGGTCGGGGAGTTGTTTGCCTTCATGACCACATCCACGTGGTACTCCTTCATCACGGCATCGACCCAGTGCTCGTGGTAGAGGAAAATGGGTGGTTGGCGAAACTGGCACTTCTCCAGGCTATCCCTAAGGAGTAAGGGAAAGCCGAAGGTTAGGAAGGCTTCGGGTACGACGGCCATCTACAAGGGTTTGAAAGGAGGAGAGTCAGCAGAGTGTTGTGTGAAGAATAGAACAGGTAAATAGTGCAGAATTCCTAAGTACAGGTGCTAGGTGTAGTTTTGAAATGGTTTGCACCTAATAACGTCCATGCTAACTAAGGCTTCCTACAGTCAGGATGGCTCTGATACCAGCTCTTAGGGGACCCCGACTCATAAGTCGTGATCACCGAATGCACGTGTACAGTGATCCCAGATATCAATGCTCACTAAACACACAGAAGCTGAATAACAAGAGTCTTACATCCACATTTAGCGTCTTACACAAATAAAGACCATGAAGGTCTAGCCTTACATAGATAGGGCCACAAGGGCCAAACACTTAAACATATGAAACAACGGAAGTCTTGGTCGAAAGCGTGAATCCATTACCATCTGCCTTAACCTACATGCATTCTGACTAGGAAACGTCCTAGTTCGCATGTTCGTCACCAACGAACTATTCAACATACTCCTGTTCTTCCATACCTGGCCAATTAAATAACTAGTGGCAAGCCAATGAGTACTTTGACTGTACTCACAAGCAACCCAAGTTGTGGAACAAGGTAATAATGATGCATGATATAGCACTAAGAAGGTAGTTTGCGGAAAGCTAATTTTGAATGGAATAACATGATCAAGTAACTAGGTAAGCATGCATCAACAGTTTGGCAATATCCATACGAACATGTTACAGATATCATCATATAAGGGGTTGAACATCTCATGTTCATTCATTATGCTAAGTCATCGGACTTATCTCAAGTGAGCACTTTGTCACCAACACACCCACACTCATACCAAGTTTGCGGAAACATCCGGACGTAGTTTAAGAAGGACCTCCAACTGTCCATGACCGCGGACACTTAGCAGAGGTTGCACACTTTACCCACAAGACTCGGGGAACTTCCGTGTCATCCACGACTCGTGCTTTATAACATACCCGAGGTAAGCACCTGAACAATGCCTTTCCCATGGTGATACTAAACAAAGAGTCCACTCATTGGTGCCATCCCTCATGATATACATCACACGTATCATCCATGAGGGCACGCAACAGTGTGCCCAGTGCCTGTAAAGACAGCGCATGGCCTTCCACTTCAGGGACGACCCCGTCTCAAGATTGACCACTTCACTCTTGCCACTAGTAATGTGGGCTCCTTGCTAGCACCAACCATAGTAATCAACAAGGCCCCGTCCCATAAGGGGTATCGTGGTTGCACATGTATGGTTGGGAAGGTTAGTAGACCTTAAATCTAATCCGTTTTCGAAAACACACACTCACTTGCTCCGGTACACCACTTCTTTCTCAAGTGGTCACCCAACTTATCATCATCTCACTTGGGCATTAGTGGCACCTGACGGGGTTTTCCAAAAGTCTTTGAAATCATTTGTGTTCCCATCACCATGCATAATCCCGATCCCTCTTGCGTAGCATCTACTAGCATCCTATCTACACCCACCCGCATAACCCTCATAAGGTGGTAGGGTCTTGCACGATGCAAGTGTCAATGGCAAATGTATCGGAAGCAACCCACCGGAGGGGTCACTACTCCACATGATCAAGTATAAAAAAGTAAACTGCTATATGTCATGCAAAGAAAATGGTTTCTTAACATGGTGAAAGAGCTGCTTGCCTGGCTCAACAAAGTCTCCTGGGTCTTCGAAGTCTTCGGGTCCAACTTCCTCGTCAGCAGCGCAATCTATCGTCCCGAATAAAAGCGATAAAAATAAGCATCACACAAAAAACAGAGCGCACAAAGCTAGATTTAAAATGCTACCCTACTTTGATAAATACTAAAAGCTATACTAAAAATACTTGTCTAGGGTTTTGAACTTAAAAAGGTTTCTCAAAAATATTTAAAACAGGGGCTAATAATGCAAAAAAGGGGTTTTAAAATAACACTGTACATAAAACGTTTTCAAATATTTTTACAAGTGACACCAATAAATTCTATGGATTATTTCAAGATTTTAGGTGAAAGATTTTTGGGCATTGGATTTATATTTTACCCTATGGAGTTTTTGGAAGTTTGCAGAAAAAGAAAAAGGGAAAAAGGCACCGTGCCTCTCGGGCCAGAACTGCACAGCAGAGTCGGCCCACAAGGGAAACCAACCTAGGGAGAGACACCGCGCGCGGCAGGCTTAAGTTTTAGACCTACCCGCGGGCCCATCATGGTAGAGAGAGAGGAGGGGGTGTGGGGATGACAGGTGGGCCCCACCTGTCATCCCTCTCCTCCCGACAAGAACGGAGGGGAGCTCACCAACAGGGACTCCGGCCACGGCGGCCCAAGCGGAACGCACCGGCGTGCTCAGGGGCCTCCCGCGCGTCGGTGGGTGGCCGAGGGGGTCGCCGACGGGGAGGGAATCGCTGGCTAGGAGAAAACCTGCACGACGGCGGGGGTTTGCTTCGAGCTCGAGCTCCCAAGCACGAGGAAAAGGGGAGGAGCGGGCGATGGGAGAGGAGCGGGAGATCTGGGAGGCCTTTAAATACAGCCGGCTTAGCTGGCTAAAGATGACCCCGAAGTTTTGTGTAGACAAAAGAAAGAGCCATATGTAGCCCCCAAGTACCGGCTTGACTGGCTAAAGATGAGCCAGAACTTTAGTGTAGTCTCATAGAGCAAATAGACATTTCCCCCAAGTGTCGAGCATATTGCTTGTAATCTGCTTGAAACTTGCATTACTTTGTTTCAATCTTCAACATCTAGTAATACAACATCCTGGCGACTTAGCCCTCCAGCTGCTTTGTTATGTCATAGGAAGCTTTAACCGAGGCCGAGTCTGAATTGACCAGCTTAAAGAGCAATCTGGCCACTCAGCAAGCCGCCCGAAGCAAAGCAGACGAGAAGTGCCGGCTCGCCGCTAAAGAACTCACAAAGATTAAAGATGACTTCGCCGCCTTCAAAAGGTCTACTGAGATAGAACAAGCCGCCCTGAATCAACGAGCGGACGATGCTGACCAATGGCTCATGACTGTGTCTGATGAGATGCAGGCCTTGAAGAGCCACATTGCGAAGATGTCTGCTGCCATCTTTGGTAAGTACTAAATACTTTAGCCAATACTCTTGTGTGAATACCTATACCGGCGACTTATATCTGAAAATCCGTCTTTATGCACGTCAAAGGAGTTGGCAACTTGCTACTGATAGCTTGTTGCCACTAAAAGCCGTCTATACCTTAGCAGAGCAGTTGTATTGTGGATCTCTCTGTACCATCAAGGCAGTGCTCCATAAAGACAGCATTCCTCAAACCCTGAAGGGCGTCATAGAAGTACTGTCCACCCTGCCAAAGCAAATCCAGGAGCTCAAGAAATCAGCCGCCCAGAAAGGAGCCATCGCAGCCATAAGCCGGGCGCTGGCTTTCGCCCTAGAGTTGACTCCCGAAGATATGATGGACGGTTTTCCCTCCAAGAAGGATGACGGCTCAGAGTTCATGGATGTTGACTCGCTCGTTGCATGGAGGCTTCCAGAGTCCTTGCATCAGTGTTAGCTGAAGAAGTGGACCTATCAACATACCAGGCGTCTTACAATGCCGAGAAGAAGAGAGTACACGGCCCAACCTTTGAGGCGAAGGACTTAACTCCTGCACGCCGTAAGCATCTCTTCACTCCTGATCTTGACCTGTCCCCCCTCTTTGAAGAGGAAAACTTTGCCTCTTTAACCAAGTGCAACTGGGATGTGGGAAATCTCCGGATCATGGAGGTCAAGGACCCGCCGTCCAATTGACGACCTTGATAGCACCATGGATAATCCGGCCTTGTGACCCATCATTGGGCGTGTAAAAAACTTTGAGTCGTCACTTTTGAGCTCCGCGGAGAGCATTGTAATAGGATTTTAGTAGACTTTTATCTTTCCCGAACTGTGCCATCATGCACATATGAAATCGTCCGGCTTGATGCATTACATCTACCTTGCGCTTTCAACTCATACTAGATGTTGGGGCGGCTCTTGGCAGTCAACCAACAGAATAATCTTTGCATTGTTAGGAGGGCGGCTTAGGATAGCGCAACCCAAAGATGCTTCCTGACTTGCTCTTTTGATAATAACTCATGTGCCGGTTCTGCTGGGTTGATTCGCCACTTAAAACTCCTTAGCAGTACAGGGTCCCTATCGAGATTGGCCGTCAAGTCCTTTGGGCGGCTCAGGGTCTCTAGGCGAGATTAACTGACATGAAGTGTGACATCCCAGAAGAGACACGGACAGGCATGAACACACTGATAGCCCATAAACTGCCTCTTACGTGACATAACTCCGTCGTTTTAACTTTAAACAGTGCAGGGTCTTTGAAAGATTAACTGTCTAAGAGTACGAACGGGCCACATAGCGGAGAGTCGGCAGTGGATGGGAGAGTTTATCCTTGCTTTCTGTAAGCCAGCCCTCACGTGACAAGAGCCGCCGTTTTAACCTTAACCAGTATAGGGTCTCTATCAAGATTGGCCTTCAATTTCTTTTGAGCCGGCTTAGGGTCTCCAGGCGAGATTAACTGGTAAGAGTCCGGCAAGTCACCTAGCGGAGCAGCATCAACTTACAGGCAGGTTTAACCCTGTTTGGCTTAAGAGCGGATCAAGAGGGTGTGTAAGCTGAACCCGGTGGGTTGGAAGCCCCCAAGTGACCTTTTTTGATGGAGTCAACTATTTAGCTTAAGAGCCGACCGATAGGGTGTGATAAGCTAAACCCGGTGGGTTGGAAGCCCCCTGGACGATCATGTTGACGGAGTCAACTATTTGGCTTGAGTGCCGACCGATAGGGTGTGATAAGCTAAGCCCGGTGGGTTGGAAGCCCCCTGGACGATCATGTTGATGGAGTCAACTATTTGGCTTGAGAGCCAATCAATAGGGTGTGATAAGCTTAACCCGGTGGGTTGGAAGCCCCCTGATTGACCTTTTTTGGACAGATTGAGATATGGGAAATGGTAGAGGCCCCGGCTTGCAGGGATGCCAACTTCTACTCATATATATATATATATGATATGTACAATCATGGTGTACAATGTCAAGTCTTGACAGCTTAAGTATAGTAAGGCCGTAGATGCACTATGTTCCACAGCCGACGGGTCGCCTGCCCCGAGGTATTTGCATCGTCTCGGACGTCAATGAGGTAATATGACCCGCTGTTGAGATTTCTGCTGACCACGAAAGGCCCTTCCCATGGAGGGGACAACTTGTGTGCATCTGTCTAATATTGAATCAACCGCAACACTAAGTCGCCTTCTTGAAACGTCAGGGTCTTGACCCTTAGGCTATGATAGCGGCGCAGGTCTTGCTGATAAATCACCTATCGAGCCGCCACCAGATCACGTCCCTCCTCCAAGGCATCCAACGCGTCTTGATGCACCATTTCATTGTCCGCCTCAACGTAAGCCGCCACTCCTGGCGAGTCATGATGGATATCGCTTGGCAACACGGCTTCTGCACCATAAACCATGAAGAAAGGTGTATAACCTGTTGATCTGTTGGGAGTGGTTCTGATGCTCCATAAGACGGACAACAACTCCTCCACCCAACAACCCGGCGTTTGCTGCAAAGAAACCATAAGCGGGGTCTTGATGCCTCTCAAGATTTCTTGGTTAGCGCGCTCTGCCTGACCATTTGACTGTGGATGAGCAACCGCAGAAACATCAAGCCGGATGTGTTCACTTTCACAGAACATTCGCATAGCCCCCTTGGATAGGTTCGTGCCATTATCTATGATGATACTATGAGGGTAACCAAAATGGTAAATCAGCTTTTTAACAAACTAAAATGTCGTGGCCACGTCACAGTTGCTAACCGGCTCAGCTTCTACCACTTGGTAAATTTGTCAACCGCCACCAGGAGGTGGGTCTTCTTGTCCTTGGATCTCTTGAAAGGCCCGACCATATCAACCCCCAGACTACAAAAGGACAAGTAATTGGAATCATGTGCAACTCTTGAGCCGGGATGTGAGCACGTCGGCCAAACTTTTGACATCCATCACACTTGCGGACCAAGTCCTCTACATCCTTATGAGCCGTCAGCCAGAAGAAGCCATGTCGAAAGGCCTTGGCCACCAGAGATACACAACATTGAAACATGCCAGTGACGCTGCACTTATGTAACTCACCATTAACTATCGTCATAGACTTAGACTTCCTGGTGACATGTCTGGCAAGAGTTTCATCATCAGGTAACTCACCACGAGTCAAGTACGCCAAATAAGGCACGGTCCAGTCAGGAATAGCATGTAGAGCCGCCACCAGATGTCCCTCCGGGTCAGGAATAGCCAATTCTTCCTCTGAAGGTAACTTAACCGACGGATGATGTAGTACATCCAAGAAAACGTTAGGCGGCACCGGCTTACGTTGAGAACCCACCCTTGACAGGGCATCAGTCGCCTTGTTCCTGTGACGATCAATATGATCCACCTGATAACCCTTGAAGTAACCAGCAATGACATCCACCGCCTCACGATAAGCCGCCATCCGCAGGTCCTTGGAATTCCAAGTGCCTGAAAATTGCCGGGCTACGAGATCTAAGTCGTCAAAGCATCTAGCCCGGCTTAGGTTCATCTCCTTAGCCACCCTGAGGCCATGAAGCAGGGCTTCGTACTCAGCTGCATTATTAGTACAAGGAAACATCAACCTTAGCACATAACAGAACTTATCACCTTTGGGGGAAGTTAAAACAACCCCCTGCCCATGATCATTCCAGCTGCCTGGATCCATCAAAGTGGATTGTCCAATATGTGTTATCCGGCTTTTCTTTAGGCGTTTGACACTCTGTCCAGTCGTTTATGAAATCCACTAAGGCTTGGGACTTCATAGCTGTGCGAGGCACGTACTTCAAATTGAGTGGTCCAAGCTCCAATGCCCACTTAGCAATCTTGCCAGTGGCCTCTCTGTTTTCAATTATGTCTCCCAATGGGGCAGAGCTCACCACTGCAATCTGGTGTCCCAGGAAATAATTTGCTGTTTGTTAGCAGACGGCAAAGAGAGTGGCCATATAACGGCTGTTCCCCCGGCCCCATCCCACTAACTAAGGCTCTTTGACGTCTGCTAGCAGACGGCAAAGAGCCTTAGTCTACCTGTCAGTGCGCCCCACCCCTCTCTCTCCCCTCTCCGCACCCCCGCCTCCCTCGTGCCCGAGCCGCCGGCGCCCCCCATGCAACCGGCCGCCGCCGCCCCCAATGCCACCAGCTACCCCCGCCGCCGCCCCTGCAGCAGGCCGCCGGCCGCCCTGCCCCTGCCGCCGTCCTCCCCCGCCCCTGCTGCCGCCCAAAGTGAGCTTCTCTTCTCTGCCCTCCTCTTTTTTTTAGGTTTAGGTTTACTTTAGATTTAGTTTAATTAGGTTTAGGTTTAGGTTTAGTTTTAGTTTTAATTTAGGTTTAGTTTAGTTTTAGGTTTAGTTTAGGTTTAGTTTAGTTTTAGGTTTAGTTTTGGTTAAGAAGAAGAAGAAGAGGAGGAGGAGGAGGAGGAGGAGGAGGAGGAGGAGAAGAAGAAGAAGAAGAAGAAGAAGAAGAAGAAGAAGAAGAAGAAGAAGCAGAAGAAGAAAAAGAGGAGAAGAGGAGAAGAAGAAGAGGAAAAAGGAAAAGAAGGAAGAAGAGGAGGAGGAAGAAGAAGAAGGAGAGGATGAGGAGAAGAGGAGAAGAGGAGAAGAAGGACGCCACCGACCCCCGACGCCCCCGACCCCTGACCTCCGACCCCCAACCACCGATGACATCGCCCCCCGACCACAGACACCATCGACCACCGATGCCATCGACTCCCGACCACCAACACCACCGTCCCCCGACTCCACTGACCCCTGACCACCGACCCTTGACCCCCGACGCCACCGACCCTCGACCCCCGACCCCTAACCACCGACGCCATCGCCCCCCGACCACCGACACCCCCGACTCCCGACCATCGACGCCATCGACCCCCGACCACCAGCGCCACCAACCCCCGACTCCACTAACCCCTGACCACCGACCCTCGACCCCTGACACCACCGACCCCTAACGCCCCCGGACCCCTGACCCCCGACCCCCAACCACCGACGCCATTGCCCCGACCACCGACACCACCGACCCCCGACCACCGACACCATCGACCCCCGACTACCAACACCATCGACCCCCCGACTCCACTGACCCCTGACCACCGACCCTTGACCCCCGACGCCACCGACCACGGACGCCACCGACCCCCGACGCCCCGGACCCCCGACCCCCGACCCCCAACCACCGACGCCATCGCCCCCCGACACCGACACAACTGACCCCCGACCACCAACACCATCGACCCCCGACCACCAACGCCACTGACCCCCGACTCCATTGACCCCTGACCACCAACCCTCCACCCCTGACCACCAATGCCACCGATCCTCGACTTCACTAACCCCTGACCACCGTTTTGGAAATATGCCCTAGAGGCAATAATAAATTAGTTATTATCATATTTCCTTGTTCATGATAATCGTTTATTATCCATGCTATAATTGTATTGATCGGAGACTTAGATGCATGTGTGGATACATAGACAAAACCATGTCCCTAGTATGCCTCTAATAGACTAGCTCATTGATCAAAAGATGGTTAAGGTTTCCTAGCCATGGACATGAGATGTCATTTTATAACGGGGTCACATCATTAGGAGAATGATGTGATGGACAAGACCCAAACTGCAAACCTAGCATATGATCGTGTCAGTTTATTGCTACTGTTTTCCGCATGTCAAGTATGTGTTCCTATGACCATGAGATCATGCAACTCACAGATATCAGAGGAGTGCCTTGTGTGTATCAAACGTTGCAACGTAACTGGGTGACTATAAAGGTGCTATACAGGTATCTCCGATGGTGTCTGTTGAGTTGGCATTGATCGAGACTGGGATTTGTTACTCCGTGTGACAGAGAGGTATCTCGGGGCCCACTCGGTAATGCAACATCACAATAAGCCTTGCAAGCAATGTGACTAATTGTTAGTTGCGGGATCTTGTATTATGGAACGAGTAAAGAGACTTGCCGGTAACAAGGTTGAACTAGGTATGGAGATACCGATGATCCAATTTCGGGCAAGTAACATACCGAAGAACAAAGGGAACGTTATACGGGATTAACTGAATCCTTGACATAGAGGTTCGACCGATAAAGATCTTCGTAGAATATGTAGGAACCAATGTGGACGTCCAGGTCCCGCCATTGGTCATTTACTGTAGAGGTGTCTCGGTCATGTCTACATAGTTCTCGAACCCGCAGGGTCTGCACACTTAAGGTTCGGTGACGTTTCAGTAGTGTAGAGTTATGTATGGTGGTGAACGAAGTTTGTTCGGAGTCCCGGATGAGATCCCGGAAATCACGAGGAGCTCCGTAATGGTCCGTAGGTAAAGATTCATATATAGGAAGTCCCAGTTTGGTTTCCGGAAAAGTTTCGGGCTCATCGGTAGTGTACCGGGAGTGCCGGTAGTTTACCGGGAGTGCCGGTAGTGTACCGGGAGGCCTCCGGGAGGGGTATTTCGACCCCAAGAGGTCCATGGGCTGTGGGAGAATAATAACCCGCCCTTAGTGGGCTGGTAAAACAGCCACAAAGGCCCATGGCACAGGAGAGAAAGTCCTAAAGCAAAAAGTGGAAAATCAGCCAATAGGAGGCAATCCTACTCCAACTAGGATTGGAGGTGAAGTAGGATTGCTTCCCGCCTCCTATTTCGGCCGACCCAAAGGCCTTGGATGCCTCTCCTCTCCTCTCCTCCTATATATACTAGTGGATTGGGTGGTTTTTGGACAGAATTTCCGGCCACGTGCTACCCGTTACACCGGTGCATAGTTTCTCCTCTAGATCGGTTTTCTGCAGCGCTTAGGCGAAGCCCTGCCGGAATTGCTCCACCACCATCACCGGAGCGCCGTCACGCTGCCGGTGAACTCTCTATCCTCTCCACCTCCTCTTGCTGGATCGAGACGGTCGAGATCGTCATCAAGTTGCACGTGTGCTGAACGCGGAGGTGCCGTCCGTTCGGCGCTAGATCGGAAGGACCGTGATCGAGATCGCGAGACGGTTCGTGATGTGATCACGGAACGGATCGTGATGAGTTCGCGGGACAGATCGTGATACAAATCGTGATGAGTTCGCGGGACAGATCATGATGTGTTCATGGGACGGTTCGTGATTGGATCGCGGGACGCTCGGCGATTTGGATCGCGAAGAAGTTCGACTACACCTACCGCGTTTCTTAACGCTTCCCACTTAGCGATCTACAAGGGTACGTAGATCCACTCTCCCTCTCGTAGATTCTCATCACCATGGATAGGTTTGCGTGTTCATAGGAAATTTTTTGTTTCCCATGCGACGTTCCCCAACAGTGGTATCAGAGCTAGGTTGATGGTTCGATGAGATCTCGAGTAGAACACAAAAGGTTTGTGGGCGTTGATGCTTAGATTGCTTCCTCCCTTGGTCGGATTTTGGTTCAGCGGGATTGTGAGATGAAGCGGCCTGGACCAACATTACTCGTACGCTTACGAGAGACCGGTTCCCTCGACGCAACTTGTTGCTTAGATGGCTTGCGGGTGACAGTTTCTCTCACTTTAGTTGGATCGGATCTGACGAAGGCGGTCCTTGAGAACGTTAAAAAGCAATCTATGTATCACCGTTGTGGTTTATGCGTAGGTGAGAATCGTTCTTGCTAGATACCCGTAGCAGCCACGTAAAACATGCAACAACAATTAGAGGACGTCTAACATGTTTTTGCAGGGTATGTTGTGATGTGATATGGCCAATTACATGATGAGATATATGTGATGTATGAGATGATCATGTGATGAATAGAATTTCACGACTTGCATGTCGTTGAGTACGGCAACCGGCAGGAGCCATAGGGTTGTCTTTAATTATTGTATGACCTGCGTGTCAATCATTAAGCACTATGTAATGCTTTACTTTATCGCTAAGCGGTAGCAATAGAAGTAGAAGCAGGGCTGGCGCCACAACCCCAATGGCAACACATTGATGGAGATCAAGATGATGGAGATCATGGTGTTGTGCCGGTAACGATGGAGATCATGCCGGTGTTTCGAAGATGGGGATCTTAAACACAAGTTCATGGCCATATCATGTCACTTATGAATTGCATGAGATGTTAATCCTTTTATGCACCTTGTTTGGCTTAGTACGGCGGTAGCATTATAAGGTGATCCCTCACTTGAATTTCAAGATGAACTATGTTCTCCCCGAGTGTGCACCGTTGCGAAAGTTCGTCGTGTTGAGACACCACGTGATGATCGGGTGTGATAGACTCTACGTTCACATACAACGGGTGCAAGCCAGATTTGCACGTGCAGAACACTCGGGTTAAACTTGATGAGCCTAGCATGTACAGACATGGCCTTTGAACACAAGAGACCGAGAGGTCGAGCATGAGTCATATAGTGGATATGATCAACATAATGATGTTCACCATTGAAGCCACCTTAACTCACGTGATGATCGGACTTGAGTTGGTGAATTTGGATCATGTATCACTCGAATGACCCGAGGGACGTCAATTTGAGTGGGAGTTCTTAAGTAATATGATTAATTGAACTCATTATCATGAACATAGTCAAAGTGTCTTTGCAATTATGTTGTAGATTACTAGCTCGCACTGTAGCGCCCTTGTATTTTTATATGTTCCTAGAGAAATAGAATTGAAAGATGTTGGTAGCAAAATTGCGGACTGGGTCCATGATCTGAGGATTGTCCTCATTGCTGCACAGAAGGCTTATGTCCTTAATGCACCGCTCGGTGCGCCACCCCATCTAGCGTCGTCTGTAGATGTTGTGAACTTCTGACAGGCACGTTTCGATGACTACTTGATAGTTTAGTGCGTCATGCATTACGGCTTAGAATTGAGGCTCCGAAACATTTTGAACGTCACGGAACATATGAGATGTTCTAAGAGCTGACATTGTGATCTCAGGCTCATGCCCGAGTTGCGAGATATAGGATCTCCAACGAGATTCTTTGCCTGCAAGATGAAAGAGAATAGCTCAATCATTGAGCATGTGCTCAGACTGTCTGGGTACTACAATCGCTTGAATCGAGTGGGAGTTGATCTTCCAGATAAGATAGTGATTGATGTAGTTCTCCAAGTCACTGTCACTGAGCTACCAGAACTTGGTGATGAACTATAAAATGCCAGGGAAAGAAATGTTGATCCCTGAGCTGTTCGCGATGTTTGACACCGCGAAGGTAGAAATCAAGAAGGAGCGTCAAGTGTTGATGGTTAATCAAACCACTAGTTTCGAGAAGGGCAAGAGAAAGGAGGGAAACTTCATGGATAGCAAGTCAGTTGCTACTCCAGTGAAGCAATCCAAAGTTGAACTCAAACCCGAGACTAAGTGCTTCTGTTATGAGGTGAGCGGTCGCTGAAGCGGAACAACCCTAGATACTTGGTAGATAAGAAGGCTGGCAACATTGATAGAACTATATTTGATATACGAGTTACTAATGTGTACCTTGCTAGTACTCTTAGTAGCACCTGGGTATTGGATACCGGTTCGGTTGCTAAATCTTAGTAACTTGAAATAAAAGCTACGGAATAAATGGAGAACTAGCTAAGGGTGAGGTGACGATATGTGTTGGAAGTGTTTCCAAGGTTGATGTGATCAACATCGCATGCTCTCTCTACCTTCAAGATTAGTGACGAACCTAAATAAATGTTATTTGGTGTTTTGCGTTGAGCATGAACATGATTAGATCATGTTTATTGCAATACGGTTATTCATTTAAGTTAGAGAATAATGGTTATTCTGTTTACATGAATAATACCTTCAATGGTCATGCACCCAGTGAGAATGGTTTGTTGAAATCTTGATCGTAGTATTACACATGTTCATAACATTGATGTCAAAAGATACAAAGTTAATAATGATAGCACCACATACTTGTGGCACTGCCGCTAAATGTCATATTGGTATAAAGCACATGTAGAAACTCCATGCTGATGGATATTTGGACTCATTCGATTTCAAATCGGTTGAGACATGCGAACCATGCCTCTTGGGCAAGATGACTAAAGGACCCCGTTGGATGGAGCGGGCAAGTGATTCATTGGAAATGATACATGTTGATGTATGCAATCTAGTGAGTCTTGTAGCGTGCAGTGGATATCGTTATTTTCTTACCTTCACTGATGATTTGAGTAGATATAGTGTATATTTACTTAATGAAACACATGTCTGAATCATTTGAAAGGTTCAAGCAAATTCAGAGTGAAGTTTAAAGATCATCGTGACAAGAAGATAAAAATGACTGCGATATGATCGTGGAGGTGAATATCTAAGTCACGAGTTTGGCATACAACTTAAGACAATGTGAAAGTTGTTTCACAACTAAACACCACTTGGAACACCATAGTGTGATGGTGTGTCTGAACATCATAGTTATGCTCTATTGGACATGGTGCGTAATATGATGTCTCTTGTCGTTTTACTACTATAATTTTGGGGTTATGCATTAGAGACAACTACATTCACTTTAAATAG
The DNA here is from genome assembly GCA_022496015.1 of Hordeum marinum. Taxonomy (NCBI): domain Eukaryota; kingdom Viridiplantae; phylum Streptophyta; class Magnoliopsida; order Poales; family Poaceae; genus Hordeum; species Hordeum marinum. The sequence goes on along the minus strand of CM039676.1, from coordinate 191,587,254 downwards.
GGCACCATCTAAATCCGTTGAGATGACACCATGTGAATTATGGTATGATAGAAACCTAAGCTGTCATTTCTTAATATTTTGGGATGTGACACTTGTGTGGAAAATGTTTTCACCTCATGAGGTCGAACCCAAGGCGGACAAATTGCATCTTCATAGAATACCCTAAGATCAGTTGGGTGAACCTTCAATCTCAGATCCTAGTGCAAAATGTTTGTTGCTTAAACGGATCCTTTCTCGAGGAAATGTTTCTCTCGAAAGAATTGAGTGGGAGGAAGATAGAACTTGATGAGGTCGTTAAACCTTTGTTCAACCAGAGAGTAGCGCAGCACAGAAAGATGTTTCTATGAAGCCTACGTTAGTTGAAGAGGAAGTTAATGATGATGATCATGAAGCTTCAGGATCAAGTTACTATCGAACTTCGTAGGTCGACAAGGATGTGTACCGCTCCTAAGTGGTATGACAACTCTGTCTTGGAGTTCATGTTGTTGGGCAAACGATGAACCTATGAGCTATGGAGAAGCGGTGATGGGCCCGGATTCCGACAAATGGTTGGAGGCCATGAAATCCGAGATAGGATCCATGTATGAAAACCAAGTGTAGACTTTGGTAGACTTGCTCGTTGGACGGCAGGTCGTTGAGTACAAATGGATCTTTAAAATGAAGATAGACACTGATGGTGAATGTCACTATTTGTAAAGCTCGACTTGTTGCAAAGATGTTTGTGACAAGTTCAAGGAGTTGACTACAATGAGACTTTCTCACTCGTAGTGGTGCTAAAGTCTGTTGGAATTATGTTAGCAGTTGCTGTGTTTTCAATTATGAAATCTGGCAGATGGATGTCAAAACATCGTTTCCTTAACGGTTTACTTGAGGAAAGGTTGTATGTGATACAACCAGAAGGTTTTGTCAGGCCTAAGGATGCTAAAATGTGTGCAAGCTTCGGTGATCCTTTCATGGACTGAAGCAAGCATCTCGGAGTTGGAATATACGCTTTGATGAGGTGATCAAAGTTTTGATGTTTATACAAAGTTTACGAGAAACTTGTATTTGCAATAAAGTGAGTGGGAGCACTATAGAATTTCTGATAAGTATATGTGGATGACATATTGTTGATCAAAAATAATGTAGAGTTTTTGGAAAGCATAAAACGGTCATTTGGAAAGTGATTTTCAAAGGAAGACCTGGATGAAGCTACCTAATTGTTGAGCGTCAAAATCTATGGAGATAGATCAAGATGCTCGATGAGACTTTCAATGAGTGCATACCTTGACAAGATTTTGAAAGAGTTCAAAATGGATCAGTCAGAGAAAGAGTTCTCGCCTGATTTGTAAGGTGTGAAAGTTGAGTGAGACTCAAAGCTCGACAACGGCAGAAGAAAGAGAAAGGACGAACGTCGTCCCCTATGCCTTAGCCATAGGCTCTATATTATGCCATGCTGTGTACCGCACCTGTGTGTGCCTTGCCATGAGTCCGTCAGGGGGTACAAGAGTGAACCAGGAGTGGATCACTGGACAACGGTCAAGATTATCCTCAGTAACTAAGAGACTGAGGAGATGTTTCTCGATTATGGAGGTGATAAAGAGTTCGTCGTAAGGAGTTACGTCGATATAAGCTTTAACACTAATCCGGATGACTCGTAGTAGCAATCTGGATACGTATAGTGGAGCAGCCATTTGGAATAGTACCGAGCGGAGTGTGGTAGCAGTGTTTACAGTTTGACATAGGTATTTTCAAAGTGCACACGGATCTGAATGTTACAAACCCGTTGACTATAAGACCTCTCTCACATGCAAAGCATGATCGAGCCCCAGAACTCGTTGGGTGTTAGATTCATAACAATGCGAATCACATGGTGATGTGAACTAGATTATTGACTCTAGTGCAAGTGGGAGACTTTTGGAAATATGCCCTAAAGGCAATAATAAATTAGTTATTATCATATTTCCTTATTCATGATAATCGTTTATTATCCATGCTATAATTGTATTGATCGGAGACTTAGATGCATGTGTGGATACATAGACAAAACCATGTCCCTAGTATACCTCTAATAGACTAGCTCATTGATCAAAAGATGGTTAAGGTTTCCTAGCCATGGACATGAGATGTCATTTGATAACGGGGTCACATCATTAGGATAATGATGTGATGGACAAGACCCAAACTGCAAACGTAGCATATGATCGTGTCAGTTTATTGCTACTGTTTTCCGCATGTCAAGTATGTGTCCCTATGACCATGAGATCATGCAACTCACAGATATCAGAGGAGTGCCTTGTGTGTATCAACCATCGCAACGTAACTGGGTGACTATAAAGGTGCTCTATAGGTATCTCCGATGGTGTCTGTTGAGTTGGCATGGATCGAGACTGGGATTTGTTACTCCGTGTGACGGAGAGGTATCTCGGGGCCCACTCGGTAATGCAACATCACAATAAGCCTTGCAAGCAATGTGACTAATTGTTAGTTGCGGGATCTTGTATTACGGAACGAGTAAAGAGACTTTCCGGTAACGAGGTTGAACTAGGTATGGAGATACCGACGATCGAATCTCGGGCAAGTAACATACCGAAGAACAAAGGGAACGTTGTACGGGATTAACTGAATCCTTGACATAGAGGTTCGACCGATAAAGATCTTCGTAGAATATGTAGGAACCAATGTGGACGTCCAGGTCCCGCCATTGGTTATTGACCATAGAGGTGTCTCGGTCATGTCTACATAGTTCTCGAACCCGCAGGGTCTGCACACTTAAGGTTCGGTGACGTTTCGGTAGTGTAGAGTTATGTATGGTGGTGACCGAAGTTTGTTCGGAGTCCCGGATGAGATCCCGGACATCACGAGGAGCTCCGTAATGGTTCGGAGGTAAAGATTCATATATAGGAAGTCCCAGTTTGGTTTCTGGAAAAATTTCGGGCTCATCGGTAGTGTACCGGGAGTGCCGGTAGTGTACCAGGAGTGCCGGTAGTGTACCGGGAGGCCTCCGGGAGGGGTATTTCGACCCCAAGAGGTCCATGGGCTGTGGGAGAATAATAAACAGCCCTTAGTAGTCTGGGAAAACAGCCACAAAGGCCCATGGCGCAGGAGAGAAAGTCCTAAAGCAAAAAGTGGAAAATCAGCCAATAGGAGGCAATCCTACTCCAACTAGGATTGGAGGTGAAGTGGGATTGCTTCCCACCTCCTATTTCGGCCGACCCAAAGGCCTTGGCTGCCTCTCCTCTCCTCTCCTCCTATATATACTAGTGGATTGGGTGGTTTTTGGACAGAATTTCCGGCCACGTGCTACCCGTTACACCGATGCATAGTTTCTCCTCTAGATCGGTTTTCTGCAGCGCTTAGGCGAAGCCCTGCCGAAATTGCTCCACCACCATCACCGGAGCGCCGTCACGCTGCCGGTGAAATCTCTCTCCTCTCCACCTCCTCTTGATGGATCGAGACGGTGGAGATCGTCATCAAGCTGCACGTGTGCTGAACGCGGAGGTGCCGTCCGTTCGACGCTAGATCGGAAGGACCGTGATCGAGATCGCGAGACGGTTCGTGATGTGATCACGGAATGGATCGTGATGAGTTCGCGGGACAAATCATGATCAAGATCGTGAGACGGATCGTGATGAGTTCGCGGGACGGATCATGATGTGTTCATGGGACGGTTCGTGATTGGATCGCGGGACGCTCGGCGATTTGGATCGCGAAGAAGTTCGACTACACCAACCGCGTTTCTTAACACTTCCCGCTTAGCGATCTACAAGGGTACATAGATCCACTCTCCCTCTCTTAGATGCTCATCACCATGGATAGGTTTGCGTGTGCGTAGGAAATTTTTTGTTTCCCATGCGACGTTCCCCAACACACCGACCCTCGACCCCCGACGCCACCAACCCCCGACCCCCAACCACTGACACCATCGCCCCCGACCACCGACACCACCGACCCCTGACCACCGACGCCATCAACCCCCGACCACCAACGCCACCAACCCCCGACTCCACTGACCCTTGATGTCACTATCTCCCGATGCCACTAAGCCCCGACCCCCGACACCTATTCTGCCTCCTATTGACCAAAAAGGTGCTCTTCGGCCATCATGAGGCCGAGGAGGTCATAGTTTTGTAAATTGTGTGCTAGGTCACATATTTTCCTATTTTGTTATATAAAACATCATATTTTGTGTTGATCAAGTGAATTCCAACGTGCAGTTGTACGACGACCTCCCCCGTTGCGTTCATTGGTGAGCACAAATGACATCTTCTCCCCCGGCACCCTTAAAAAAATTTGCTCTGTTCCGGTCTTCGTGCCGATGAAACTTGATAGCTATAGGTGTCTTCAATCATCAGTATCCATGACCACCATGTGTCTCCTGTTCGAAAGGGTTACATCTATAAATATGCATTCATTAGCATATTTATAACCGTGATTCTTTCGAATTGTCCAACGTTATCCATGGACAGCCCGAGTACACGTCTCGGCAATAAGCAGAGAGGATGTGTACCCGGAGAACAATAGGGAGGCACTAACGAAATTGTGCGTCGGATCCGGAGCAGAGCATGGGAAAACGAACCCAATCTACACATACTCGGGTGGGATTAGGACCTATCTTTACCTACTAGCGTCTAGGTTGCATCGACGTAATAAAACTGACAAACTCTATTAACTGATGAATATGGTTTGCTGAATTATGTATATATCTTTTGTGTGTCCAGTAGCTAGGCCAGATGAGTGATCGTGGGTGGATGTACACCGGTCACACTAGTCAGAAGGACATGACCCGTGAATGGATAAAAAAACCAAGGAATTTGTGAGAGTCTCATTTGCAAATGGACAGAAAATAATCTGGTGCCCCTGTGTCAATTGCGACAACATTAAGAAGAAGTCAGAGTTTGAAATGATCAAACACCTGCAGAAGTGGGGTTTTACGCCTAATTATACGGCCTTGACATTTCATGGTGAGTCTCCCCAACGTGCTAGAGCTGAGGTGGTTCGTCATCGCACCGACGAGCATGGTACGGGGATCGAAGACATGGTGCAAGAGTTTGATGATGCTCGGGATTCGGACAACGAGATAGACGAATCTGCAAAGGCCTTCTATGAAATGTTGGAGTCTTCAAAACGTCCTCTCCACGACTACATTGAGCTTTGTCAGCTGGATGCCATCGCGCAAGTAATGGCTCTGAAGGCTTAGTTCAACCTGGGCAGAGAATTCTACGACGCGATGATGACGATATTTGGACGCTTTCTACCCAAAGGCCATGTATTGCCAGCGAACCTGTACCAGTCGGACAAAATCCTATGTGCGCTTAAGATGCCCTATGAGAAGATAGATGCCTATGAGAATGGACGTGCCTTATTTAGGCTTTGGTATGCGGCCTTGAACTATTGCCCCATTTGCAATTCTTCCAGGTATGTTCTGGTAGACAACGGTATGGGTGAGAAGATTCAGACCAAAATCCCCATTAATGTTCTTCGGTATCTTCCAATCATACCAAGACTTCAACGTCTTTTCATGGTCGAAGAGACGGCCAGATAGATGACGTGGCATAAATTGGGCAAAGGAACAGAACAAGATGCAGATGGGAATCCGATATTGGGACACACTTTGTGGGGACCCCGACTCATAAGTCGAGACCACCGAATGCACGTGTACAGTGATCCCAGAGATCAATGCTCACTAAACACACAGAAGCTGAATAACAAGAGTCTTACATCCACACTTAACATCTTGCACAAATGGTGACCACGAAGGTCTTAGTCTTACATAGGTAGGGCCACACGGCCAAACACTTAAGCTAGAACAAGCAGCGGAAATCTTGGTCGAAAGCATGAACCCATGCCATCTGCCTTAACCTACAGGCATTCTGACTAGGAAGCGTCCTAGTTCGCATGTTGTCTCCAACGAACTCTTCAACAAACTCCTGATCTTCCATGCCTGGCCAATTAAATAACCAGTGTCAAGCCAATGAGTACTTTGAATGTACTCGCAAGCAACCCAAGAGTGGAACGAGGCAATAATTATGCATGATATAACACTAAGTAGGTAAGTTTGCGGAAAGCTGATTTTGTATGCAAGAGACATGATCAAGTAGTAGTAAGCATGCATCAACAACTGATCAAGTATTCATGGATACACCTTGTCAATACCTTCATGAGTATCAGTTGAACACATCATGTTCACGCTAAGTCATAGGACTTAGTTCATTTCTCATGCCAAGTCATCGGACTTAACACACGTGACCTCTATTCACTAACACACCCATACTCACGCCAATGTTTCACGAAAACATCCGGATGTAGTTTAAGAAGCACCACCCAACTGTCCTTGACCATGGACACGGCTATTGGAATAGTTTTACACTCTGCAGAGGTTGCACACTTTACCCACAAGACTCGGGGAACTTCCGTGTCATCCACGACTCGCGGTATATAACATACCCGAGGTAAGCACCCGAACAATGCCTTTCCCCCGGCGACACTAAACAAAGAGTCCACTCGATTAGTACCCATCCCTCATGATGTGCATCACACGAGCCTCGCTCTAATCGTACCATCCATGAGGGGACCAACAGTGTGCCCGGTGCCTATGAAGACAGCGCATGATCGTACATATCGGTATGACCCCGTATTGAGAGTGACCACGCCACTCCCGCCACTAGTAATGCGGGCTCCTTGCCAGTACCCACCAAGGTAATCAACAAAGCCCCGTACCATAAGGGGTATCGTGGTCGTGCATGTAAGGTTGGGACGGTCGACAAATCTTAAATCTAATCCGTTTTTGAAAACACACACACTCACTTGTTCCGGCACACCACTTCTTTCTCAAGTGGTCACCCATCTCATCACCATCTCCCTCGGGCATTAGTGGCACCCGACGGGATTTTCGAAAAGTCTTTGACAGAATCACTTCCTTTCTTGCCACCACTATGCATAAGTCCCATCCCACTTTGCGTAGCATCTAATATCAACCTAACTACTCCCACCCGCATGACCCTCATAAGGTGGTAGGGTCATGCTTGATGCAAGTGTCAACGGAAAAGTACCAAAGGCATCCCCCCGAGAGGGGAATACCACAACATGTGATTTAAACATGACGGAAGTAAAGTGCTATATGACATGCAATGAAATATGGTTTCACGACATGGTCAAAGGGCTGCTTGCCTGGCCCAACAAAGTCTCCAGCGTCTTCGAAGTCTTCGGGTCCAACTTCTTCGTCAACAACGCAATCTACCGTTGCGAAATAAACGATAATAATAAGCATCACAATAAAAACAGAGCACAAAAGCCACTACAAAAATGTTCACCTATTCTGATAAATACCTAGAGTTATACTGAAAATATCTACAAAATTTTTTGTTGTGGAAACTATTTCAGAAACAAAATAACAGAGGCTAAAAAGAGGCCTTTAATAGGTTTTAAAATAAAACAGTGATAAAAACTTTTGCAAACATTTTTACAAATGACACTATTAAATTCTAGAGATTTAAGATTTATGGTGGAGAAAATATTTGCATTGGGCAAATATTTAATCGTGTGGGATTTTTGCAAATCCCACAAGAAAACAGAAAAAAAATGGGCACCAGATCCTGTGCCAGGGGCTGGGCCGGCCCATCTGGCCAGCCGGCCGCGCGTGCGGTAAGGTTCAAACCTGACGCGCGGGGCCCGGCTGCCAGCGGCACAGGCGAGAGGAGAGAGAGTGTGGGAGGGGGAGAGAGAGGCCGATAGGTGGGCTCCACCTGTCAGGTCCTTCTTCCTCCTCACAACAGAGAGGAGGGGGTGCTCACAAGTGACGAGGGAAGGCACATCGAGGAGATCTGAGAGCGGGGATGGGCTCAGCAATGACCCGCCGGTCCTCTGTAGGTGGAAGGAGGGCCGGAGGTGGACGAAGTCGCCGGCGGCGAGCACTTGCAGCGGAGGGAGATTCGGGAGGTGGTCAGGAACGGGGTTTCCGGTCTTGAATCGAGTGGGGGAGGGAGGGGAAAGGACCAGAGGGAGACTGCAGGCTCAAAGGAGAAGGAGGGAGCGCCTGAATAGGCCTGTGTCCCCAGATCGACGGAGCTCCGCCGTGTCGGGGCCTCGGTCGATCTCGAGCACTGGTTCTCGGGAGGCTCTAATGGGGGGCTCGGGTGGTCGATAGGGGAGGAGAGGAATCCAAAGAGGGGGAGAGAGAGGCTCGGGGGCCCTTTTATAGGCGAGGGCGGAGGCAGGGGGTTTGCGGGCGCGGGAGAGCTCGGGCTCTTGCCGTTGAGCCACGGCAGAGAAGAAGGGGGGCGACGGCAGGGCTGGGGCCCTACGGGAGATGCCCTAGAGAGCGTGGACAGGTAGAGGGGGACTGAGGGCGCTGCGCATGCGAGAACGACCATTGGATGGTTCGGGCGGTGCCGTGCGCGCGCGAGGGAGGAGAGGAGAGAGAGGGGAGAGAGGGGGGCATTGCCCTGGCATGTTGCGGACGTCGAGGCGCATTGACTGGCGCAAGGGGCAGGCCCGAGGTGGTCGGGTATGGGCAAGAGAGGGAGGTCATCCCTCTAGAGCGCGGCGGCATGCTCCAGAGCATGACTTTGGCCAGCATGATGAGCGTCCTGACGTGCTCTGGCATGCCCATTAGTTCCCAAAAGCAGCGGGAGGGAGAAAACAATGGGAAAAGCACCTTGGATGCTCTGGGGCTGGCCAGGTGAGAGGAGAGGCTGAGAGAGAGGGAGAAGGGGGCTGTCTAGGGGGGTGCAAATGGGGTTTTCACCTGTCAATCATGGAGCTAGCCGTTGGGATTTCTACTGGATGTGCTGGGGGTCTAGGTGGAGCTGTGGTAAAGAGGAGGAGGCAAGGGTAAAAGTTTAAAAGGTGAAAATGCCATTTTTACAAATTAGGCAGAAAGTGTTTGATGGCATTATGGACAAGATAATGGACTTAGATTGCCATGAGGTTTGACAGAGTCAAGGGGTGATGGAAAACAAGCACGATCACCAAATATGAGCTTAAGAGGAGAAAGTTCACAATGGGACTTAGGGAAAACCTAGAAATTGGCAGAATCAGATTTCTATAGATCCAATGATGTTAGGCTTTAACCCTTGATGCACCACTTAGTGTATCATCACTAATTGGTCATTAGATCATGCCCACAAAGTTTGAGGCCAAGGGAAGATACTTCATAATGTAAAGTTGCTCACATTTGATTCTGGACAGGAATGGTTTTGGGTTGGTTTGACGAAGCAAACCAACTTAGATTGAGATCAAACTTGGCAAGATCATCACCTATGATAGTGTTGACTTGCTAGAATTTTCCAGGAATTTATTGAGAATATTTCTTATAGAAACATTCCAAAAGTTTGGTCTGAACAGAAAGGGTTTTGAGGGGTTTTGGCCATGTTATGATCAAGCCCTTGTGTTGAAACTCATATATATGGAAAATATATGTCCACTGAGTTTCTCTAAAGTTTCTCAAATATTTTTAAGGCATTCAAATAATTTTTCCTTAGGAATATCCATTTCTGGCCTTAAGGAAAATCTTAAATATGAAAATAAATTTTTAAAATAATATTTTGTGGTTTTGGGAAGTTATATATATAGTAGGTATCAAATAAAGCATTTGGGAAGAAAGGATCCACCTAAATTGAGGTCTTGTAGTACAAACCTCAATTCAGGGGGTTTAGTAAACTTAAATTGGATAAATCCTTTTTGGTGAAAATAAATTTTGACAAAAATAGTTTTGAGCACTATTCACATGGCATGGTCATAGGGCAAGGAGTTTGGATCAAGGAAGATGAAGGTGGAGAGGAGTAGAACCTAAGAGTGCCAAACATGATCATTCAAGCAATCAAACAAGCATCAATTCAAACAAACATGCACTCAAAAAATTAGTTGGTTCCAAATTTTATAAAACCAAACACAACAATGTGCTATAAACACAGGCTGTGACAGACCTTCCCCCCTTACAAGAATCTCGTCCCCGAGATTCCTAGGCTAGGCGCTAAAAGGATAAGGGAACTGTGATCTAAGATAATCTTCACGCTCCCAGGTTGCTTCTGCTTCAGTGTCATTGCTCCACTAGACCTTGAAGTACTTGATGGTGCGGCTTCGGGTGCATCTGTCAGCTTCATCCAAAATGCGGACAGGCCTCTCACGATAAGTGAGGTCTGGCTGAAGGTCGATAGCTTGATTGTCGATGTCCTTATACAGGTTGGGGCGGTTGGGAACTTGTAGACACTTCCGGAGTTGTGACACGTGAAAGACGTTGTGCACATCCGACAGCTCGAGAGGTAGTTCCAACTGATAGGCAACTTCTCCTCGCCTTGCGGTGATCTTGAAGGGGCCGATATATCTTGGCGCGAGCTTTCCTTTGACGTCAAAACGCTTGGTTCCCTTGAGAGGTGTGACCCGTAGGTAGACGTAGTCTCCAACGTCGAGGTTCAGTTCTCGGCGGTGAGAGTCGGCGTGGCTCTTCTGTCTTGACTTGGCGGTCTTGAGGCACTCGCGGACGAGTTGAACTTGCTCTTCGGCTTCGCGGAGGATATCTGGTCCAAATATTAATCCTTCTTCGGTCTCCGACCAGTTGAGGGGAGTACGGCACTTGCGTCCATACAACACCTCAAACGGTGCCATCTGAAGACTCGACAGATAGCTATTGTTGTAGGAGAACTCAGCGAAGGGTAAGCAATCTTCCCACTTGGCTCCGTATGCCAAAACACAAGCACAGAGCATGTCTTCGAGTATGTGATTTACTCGTTCCATTTGCCCACCGGTCTGGGGGTGAAAAGCGGTGCTGAAGGAGAGCTTGGTTCCCATAGCTTCTTGAAACTTCTTCCAGAATCTTGAGGTGAACTGGGTCCCTTGATCTGACACGATCTCCTTTGGAACTCTGTGAAGACTCATAATCCGGTTGATGTAGAGACTTGCGAGCTGGCTTCCATCATAGGTGGTTTTGACGGGGATGAAGTGGGCTACCTTGGTCAGGTGATCAACAATGACCCAAATGGAGTCATGTCCCTTGCTTGACCTTGGTAAACCGGTCATGAAATCCATCCCGACTTTGTCCCACTTCCATTCAGGCACTTTGAGAGGTTACAGTAGCCCAGCGGGTTGCTGATGCTTAGCCTTGACCCTCTGGCATATGTCACACTTAGCCACAAACGTGTCTATCTCCCGCTTCATGCCATGCCACCAGAATCTTGTCTTGAGGTCTTGATACATCTTGGTTCCTCTAGGATGGATGGAATAGAGAGTGTCATGAGCTTCTTGCAAGATCATGTTCTTGAGCTCCTCTTTGTTGGGTACGCAAATGTGATTCCCGAACCATACAACTACTTGTTCATCCTTTGAGAATCCTGGGGCTTTGCCTGCCATGATCTTCCTCTTGAGGCCTTCAATGCTCTCATGTCCCTTTTGGTCTTCTTTGATACCATCCATCAAGGTAGGCTTTGCTTCGAGGTTGGTGAGGAATCCTGGTGCGACCAGTTCCAAGCCGAAGCTCTCAAGCTCTTCATACAAGGCGGGTAGCCTTTCCTTAATCATAGCATTCAAGGAACAAGCCTTTCTGCTTAAGGCGTTAGCTACCACATTGGCTTTTCTGGGGTGGTATTGAACACTGAGGTCGTAGTCCTTGATCAACTCCAACCATCTTTGCTGCCTCATGTTCAATTCCCTTTGGGTGAAGATATACTTCAAACTCTTGTGGTCTGGGAATATCCCACATCGCTTCCCCAGAATGTAATGTCGCCATGTCTTCAAGGCATGAACCACGGCTGCCAACTCTAGATCATGAGTTGCGTAGTTCTCTTCATGAGGACATATGTGTCTAGATAGATATGCTACGACTCTGCCTTCTTGCATCAGGACACCTCCAAGCCCAGTTCTTGATGCATCACAATAAATCACAAACTCCTTGTGAATATCGGGGGGGCAAAACAGGGGTTGTGGTCAATCTCTTCTTGAGCTCCTGGAAGCTTCCCTCGCACTTAGCGGTCCATTCGAACTTCTTGTCCTTCTTCAAAAGCTGGGTCAAAGGCCAGGCAATGCTCGAGAACCCTTCCACGAACTCACGGTAATATCCCGCGAGTCCGAGGAAGCTCCTGACTTCCTTCACGGTGGTTGAGGTCTGCCACTCAATCACGGCTTCAATCTTGGCAAGATCCACTGATAATCCTTCTACAGTAAACACATGACCCAAGAATCCAACTTCATGCAGCCAGAATTCACACTTGCTGAACTTGGCATAAAGTTGGTGCTCTCGAAGCTTCTCTAGGACCAATCTCAAGTGCTCTTCAAGTTCCTCTTCAGACTTGGAGAAGACAAGGATGTCATCAATGAAGACAACAACGAACTTGTCCAAATACTCCATGAAGACTTTATTCATGAGGTACATGAAGTAGGCCGGGGCATTCGTCAATCCGAACGATATGACCGTGTATTCATACAGGCCATACCGGGTTACAAATGCCGTCTTCGGGATATCTTGGGGCCTGATCTTCAGCTCATAGTACCCAGACCTGAGGTTGATCTTGGAGAACACCTTGGATTCGTTCAACTGATCAAACAGGTCTTCGATCTTGGTGAGTTGGTACTTGTTCTTTATTGTGACCTCATTGAGAGAACGGTAATCGACGCAATTCTAATAGTTTCGTCCCTCTTTGACACGAATAGAACAGGCGATCCCCAAGGAGAGGCACTAGGGCGAATAAATCCTTTCTTGAGCTGCTCTGCCAGCTGCTTCTTCAACTCGGCCAACTCTTCGGATCCCATCCTGTAGGCCTTCTTATAGATGGGCATTGATCCGGGCATAAGCTCAATGATGAACTCGATGTCGTGGTCAGGAGGCATTCCGGGCAGCTCACCAGGAAACACATCCGGGTATTCACGTACCACTGGCACTTGATCCAACTCAACTCCCGATAGGCAGTTAGCCTGAGGGGCTTGAGTGGAGACAGGGTTGGGGACATACTTGACTTCCACACCTTGGCTGTTGGTCATGGTGACAATCCTCTTGGCACAGTCTAACAAGCCTTGGTGCTTGCTCAACCAATCCATGCCTAGGATCACATCCAAGCCTTCCGACTTCAGGATGATTAGGTCGGCTAGGAAGTCTACCCCGTTGATGTTAATATCAACTTCCTTACACCCTATCCCAGACATCATAACTGATCCCGGGGTTTGTATCAACATACGGATACCCAGGGGTGTAGGCTTCATGCCACTCTCTAGTGCAAACTTTTGGGTGACAAAAGAATGCGAAGCTCCACAATCAAACAATACTGTTGCTGGGGTTGAGCTGACGAGGAACGTACCCAGTATGACGTCCGGGTCTTCCTGGGCTTCCTCTGTGGTGACGTGGTTCACATGACCCTTGTCATTGTTGGGCTGGTTGCGAGGAGCTGGGTTCCTTGGTGGTGCTCCACGGCCTTGACCTTGAGCTGGTGCATTGGGATGCGGTGCATCTGGCTTCTTGTTGGGGCACAGCCTAGAGATGTGTCCTGGCTGACCACATCCAAAGCAAGCGACTTGCCCAGGGTTGTTGTTGAAGTTCCTGCCACCGTTGTTGTTATTGGGGTTGTTGTTGAAAGCTGGCCTAGGATTGGCATACTGCTGAGGCTGGTAGCTCGGACGAGGCGCAGGAGGCCTAGCCTACTGTGGCTGATAGGTTGGCTTAGCTGGGGCTGGCTGCCATGGGCGAGGCTTTTGGTTGCTTGAGCTTCCCTTGCTGATCATGTTGCGCTTGTGAGTACCGTCGATGGCACGACACTTGTCTTCCAGCATGAGGGCCTTGTTCACCAAGTCGAAGAAGGTGCGACGGTCGCAAATGATGAGCTGATACTGCAGAACTTGCTGAAGTCCTTCCATGAAGCGTTCCTTCTTGGTAGCCTCCGTGCTGACATCTTCACGTGCATACCTTGATAGCAGGTTGAACTTCTACAAATACTCTTGACAGAGCCACTTCCTTGCTTGAGCGCTCTGAATTCCCTCTTCTTAATAGCCATGATTCCAGATGGAATATGGGCAGTGCGGAATCAAGTCATTCCACATGATCACACGTTCTCCTTGCATGACCTTGAATCCATCCCACCAAGCTCGGGCGGTACCTCCGAGGCAGTGAGAGGCGTAAAGCACCTTCTCATGATCCTCATTGCAGTTGACCAGTGCAAGGAGCTCCTCGATGGTGCGGATCCAGTCATCGGTATCCAATGGCTCAACAGTCTTAGTGAAGGTCGGGGGCGAGTTCCTCATGAACTCTGACAGCATGGAGCGGCCATTGTCGTTCCTACCTTGCTACTGGTTGTTCATGAGAGCCTGGGCCATCTGCTGCAGAGCAGCATTGTTGGCCTGGCGCTCCTCCCGGAGAACTTGGAGAAACTAAGCTATGGTCATGTTGTCCGGCAGAGGTGGTGGCGGGGGAATGTCGCCTTGTAGCTGCTCCTGGTGCCCTCCAGCGTGAGTAGCCCCACCATCACCCTGTTGCTAGCTCGAGTTGCCATCTTCGGGGTTGGTGAAGGAGTTGTTGCGGGTAGCGGTCACCATCCTGTTTGGAGGAGCCAAGTCAAACAACTGGGGTCGACAAGAGGGTAAGCAATAACGTCAAAGCACGCCTAAGGGGGTCGGTCAAGTGCAAGTGTGTAGAAACAAAGGTCAAAAGACCAACAACATATATTAAGATAGGCGATATAGTCGCTTACATGTTTCCTAAGGCAAAAGCGTGACTTGTATCGGAACACAAACAACAAAACAAACAACAAACACACATGGTTTCACATGAACCATTACACGGACTCAACTTCGCATGAGGGATACATGACTGATCCTACCCTAGGGGTTCTCGGACTCAGGTGGTGGAGTGCTCGGTCTCGTAGTCACGCTCCTCTATGACTTCCTATGGCTCATCCTCTGAACGAGCATCGTTCCCGGTCGAAGGGGTCGGGGAACGAGGAGGCCCATCCCGACGACGCTTTGCAGGAGGGTCGGTGAAGAGCTCAGGTCGCACTCATGCGACGACTACGTGTGGGTGCATCACTAGCTGGGGGTACTCCTCCTTGATAAGCAACAGTTGCTCATCCCTCAGGGGCTCCATCCTTCTTGATCTTGCCTGGCTTCGTCTTGGCTTGCCAAAGTAGCTCTCGGGTGTGGTGAAGTTCCTCGCGGAGCTTCACGGACTCCTTCATCAACTTGTGAACCAGACTATCGGCGGAGAAGCTGAAGTAGGTCTGGAACCTGAGTGGTGCGCCATCTTCCTTGGTCGGAATCAGCGTCCAAATCTCGACCAAGTCATCCTTCTCAAAGGGAAGGTAGCGAGTAGTTGGCTCGTCAGCCATCTCTGGAATGATGTCTCGAAGGTATAGGAGTGCCTTGCGTGCAGCTGTCTTGACGGCAAACATCATGGTCTCCATCCGTGGTCCTTCAAAGAACCAACTAGTCGGGGAGTCGTTTGCCTTCACGACCACATCCACGTGGTACTCCTTCGTGACGGCATCGACCCAGTGCTCGTGGTAGAGGAAAATGGGTGGGTGACGAAACTGGCACTTCTCCAGGCTATCCCCAAGGAGTAAGGGAAAGCCGGATGTCGGGAAGGCTTCGGATACGACGGCCATATACAAAGGTTTGAAAGGAGGAGAGTCAGCAAAGTGTTGTGTGAAGCATAGGAGAGGCAAACAGTCCAGATTTTCCTAAGTTCCAAAGCTAGGTGTAGTTTTGAAAACGGCTTTTATCCTACTAACGTCCATGCTAACTAAGGGCTTCCTACAGTCAGGATGGCTCTAATACCAGCTCTGGGGGACCCTGACTCATGAGTCGAGACCACCGAATGCACGTGTACAGTGATCCCAGAGATCAATGCTCACTGAACACACAGAAGTTGAATAATAAGAGTCTTACATCCACACTTAACATCTTGCACAAATGGTGACCACGAAGGTCTTAGTCTTACATAGGTAGGGCCACACGGCCAAACACTTAAGCTAGAACAAGCAGCGGAAATCTTGGTCGAAAGCGTGAACCCATGCCATCTGCCTTAACCTACAGGCATTCTGACTGGGAAGGGTCCTAGTTCGCATGTTCGTCTCCAACGAACTCTTCAACAAACTCCTGATCTTCCATGCCTGGCCAATTAAATAACCAGTGGCAAGCCAATGAGTACTTTGAATGTACTCGCAAGCAACCCAAGAATGGAACGAGACAATAATTATGCATGATATAGCACTAAGTAGGTAAGTTTGCGGAAAGCTAATTTTGTATGCAAGTGACATGATCAAGTAATAGTAAGCATGCATCAACAACTGATCAAATATTCATGGATACACCTTGTCAATACCTTCATGAGTATCAGTTGAACACATCATGTTCACGCTAAGTCATCGGACTTAGTTCATTTCTCATGCCAAGTCATCGGACTTAACACACGTGACCTCTTGTCACTAACACACCCATACTCATGCCAATGTTTCACGAAAACATCCAGACGTAGTTTAAGCAGCACCACCCAACTGTCCTTCACCGTGGACATGGCTATTTGAATAGTTTTACACTCCGCAGAGGTTGCACACTTTACCCACAAGACTCGGGGAACTTCCTGTCATCCACGACTCGCGGTATATAACATACCCGAGGTAAGGACCCGAACAATGCCTTTCCCCCGGCGACACTAAACAAAGAGTCCACTCGATTGGTACCCAGCCCTCATGATGTACAACACACGATCCTCGCTCTAATCATACCATCCATGAGGGTACCAATGGTGTGCCTGGTGCCTGTAAAGACAGCACATGATCGTACATTCCGGTACGACCCCATATCGAGAGAGACCACGCCCATCCCGCCACTAGTAATGCGGGCTCCTTGCCAGTACCCACCAAGGTAATTAACAAAGCCCCGTCCCATAAGAGGTATCGTGGTCGTGCATGTAAGGTTGGGATGGTCGACAAATCTTAAATCTAATCCGTTTTTGAAATCACACACACTCACTTGTTCCGGCACACCACTTCTTTCTCAAGTGGTCACCCATCTCATCACCATCTCCCTCAGGCATTAGTGGCACCCGACGGGGTTTTCGAGAAGTCTTTAAAAGAATCACTTCCTTTCTTGCCACCACTATGCACAAGTCCCATCCCACTTTGCGTAGCATCTAATATCAGCCTAACTACTCCCACCCGCACGACCCTCATAAGGTGGTAGGGTCATGCTTGATGCAGGTGTCAACGGAAAAGTACCGGAGGCATCCCCCCGAGAGGGGAATACCACAACATGTGATTTAAACATGGCGGAAGTAAAGTGCTATATGACATGCAGTGAAATATGGTTTCACGACATGGTCAAAGGGCTGCTTGCCTGGCTCAACAAAGTCTTCGGGGTCTTCGAAGTCTTCGGGTCTAACTTCTTCGTCAACTGTTGCGAAATAAACGATAATAAGCATCACAATAAAAACAGAGCACAAAAGCCACTGCAAAAATGTTCACCTATTCTGATAAATACCTAGAGTTATACTAAAAATATCTACAAAAAGTTTTGCTGTGAAAACCATTTTAGAAACAAAATAACAGAGTCTAAAAATATGCCTTTAATAGGTTTTAAAATAAAATAGTGATAAAAAAATTTCAAACATTTTGACAAATGACACTATTAAATTCTGCAGATTATTATAAGATTTATGGTGAAGAAAATATTTGCATTGGGCAAATATTTAATCCTGTGGGGTTCTTGCAAATCCCATAAGAAAACAAAAAATAAAATGGGCACCAGATCCTGTGCCAGGGGCGGCCAGGGGCTGGGCCGGCCCATCTGGCCAGCCAGCCGGCCGCGCGCGCAGTCCGGTTCAAACCTGAGGCGTGGGCCCGGCTGCCAGCGGCACAGGCGAGAGGAGAGAGCACGGGAGGGGAGAGAGAGGCCGACAGGTGGGCTCCACCTGTCGGGTCCTTCTTCCTCCTTGCGACAAAGAGGAGGGGGTGCTCACCGGCGATGAGGGGAGGCATGGCAAGGAGATCTGAGAGCGGGGATGGGCTCGACGATGAGCCGCCGGTCCTCTGGAGGTGGAAGGAGGGCCGGAGGTGGACGGAGTCGCCGGCGGCGAGCACTTGCGGCGGAGGGTGATTCGGGAGGTGGTCGGGAACGGGGTTTCCGGCCTTGAATCGAGCACGGGAGAGAGGGGAAAGGAACAGAGGGAGGCTGCAGGCTCAGAGGAGAAGGAGGGAGCGCCTGAGCAGGCCTGTGTCCCGAGATCGACGGAGCTCCGCCGCGGTGCGGCCTCGGTCGATCTCTAGCACTGGTGCTCGGGAGGCTCTAATGGGGGGCTCGGGTGGTCGATAAGGGAGGAGAGGAATCCAAAGAGGGGGAGAGAGAGGCTCGGGGCCATTTTATAGGCGAGGGCGGAGGCAGGGGGTTTGCAGGCATGGGAGGTCAGGCTGTCACCATTGAGCCACGACAGGGAAGAAGGGGGGCGATGACAGGGCTGGGGCCCTACGGGAGATGCCCTAGAGAGCGCGGGCTAGCAGAGGAGGACTGAGGGTGCCGTGTGTGCGAGAACGGCCATTGGCCGGTTCGGGCGGTGCCGTGCGCACGAGAGGGAGGAGAGGAGAGAGATGGGAGAGAGGGGGTCGTTGCCCTGGCGTGCTACGGACATCGAGGCGCATTGACTGGCGTGAGGGGCAGGCCCGAGGTGGTCGGGTATGGGCTGGAGAGGGAGGTCAACCCTCTGGAACACGGCGGCGTGCTCCATAGCGCGACTTTGGCCGGCATTATGAGCGTCCTAACGTGCTCTGGCATGCCCACTGGTGACCGAAAGCTGCAGGAGGGAGAAAACAATGGGAAAAGCACCTTGGATGCTCGGGGGGCTGGCCAGGAGAGAGGAGAGGCTGAGAGAGAGGGGGAAGGGGGTTGTCCAGGGGGTGCAAATGGGTTTTTCACCCTCTCAATCATGGAGCTAGACATTGGGATTGCTACTTGAGGTGCTGGGGGTCTAGGTGGAGTTGTGGTAAAGAGGAGGCAAGGGTAAAAGTTTAAAAGGTGAAAATGGCATTTTTACAAATCAGCCAGAAAGTGTTTGATGGCATTATGGACAAGATAATGGACTTAGATTGCCATGAGGTTTGACAGGGTCAAGGGGTGATGGAAAACAAGCATGATCACCAAATATGAGCTTCATAGGAGAAAGTTCACAATCGGACTTAGGGAAAACCTAGAAATTGGCAGAATCAGATTTCTATAGATCCAATGATGTTAGGCTTTAACCCTTGATGCACCACTTAGTGTATCATCACTAATTGGTCATTAGAGCATGGCCACAAAGTTTGAGGCCAAGGGAAGATACTTCATAATGTAAAGTTGCTCAAATTTGATTCTGGACATGAATGGTTTTGGGTTGGTTTGATGAAGCAAACCAACTTAGATTGAGATGAAACTTTGCAAGATCATCACCTATGATAGTGTTGACTTGCGAGAATTTTCCTGGAATTTATTGAGAATATTTCTTATAGAAACATTCCAAAATTTTGGTCTGAACATAAAGGGTTTTGAGGGGTTTTGCCCATGTTATGATCAATCCCTTGTGTTGAAACTCATATATATGGAAAATATATGTCCACTAAGTTTCTCTAAGTTTTCTCAAATATTTTAAAGGCATTTAAATAATTTTTCCTTAGGAAAAGCCATTTCTGGCCTTAAGAAAAAGCTTATAAAAAATATGAAAATAATATTTTAAAATAATATTTTGTGGTTTAGGGAAGTTATATATATAGTAGGTCTCAAATAAAGCATTTGGGAAGAAAGGATCCACCTAAATTGAGCTTTGCAGTACAAACCTCAATTCAGGGGGTTTAGTAAACTTAAATTGGATAAATCCTTTTTGGTGAAAATAAATTTTGAGAAAAATAGTTTTGAGCACTATTCACATGGCATGATCATAGGGCAAGGAGTTTGGATAAAGGAAGATGAAGGTGGAGAGGAGGAGAACCTAAGAGTGCCAAACATGATCATTCAAGCAATCAAACAAGCATCAATTCAAACAAGCATGCACTCAAAAAGTTTTAGTTGGTTCCGAATTTTATAAAACCAAACACAACAATGTGCTATAAACACAGGGTGTGACACACTTCACACGCTTTTGCGTGGAAGCACTTCGATGCATTACATAAGGATAAAGCGGCAGATCCAAGGCATCCTCGAGTTCCATCTGCACGAATGGGTTCAATGTGTATGGTATGACGGCAACACAATACAGTTGTTGGCCTGTATTTGTCATTCCACTCAATCTTCCCCAGGAGAGATTATGAAAACAAAGAACATTTTCCTGACGTTGATAATTTCAGGGCCCAAATATCCAGGGAAGAATATGAATGTGTACATGCAGCTGCTTAAGGATGAATTGCAAGAAGCCTGGGATAATGGGATCAAGACATACGACGTCGCTACCAAAAAGAACTTCAAAATTCATGTGTGGTACATGTACTTGTCGCATGACTTGCCGATGTAAGTGCTATTCGTTGGCTGGTGTGTGCATGGAAGGTTCCCGTGCCCCACATGCAAGCAGCTCTTGAGTTCCGTTGGCTGCAGGCGGGTCGCAAGTTTTCTTGCTTCGACATGCATAGACAGTTCCTGGATCCTGACCATAAGTTTAGAAAAGACAAGAAGAATTTCATCAAAGGTAGAGTTGTCAAAAACATTGCACCACCTGCGTTGACAGGCCAACAGATCCTGGATCAGATAAACGCTGTCGAGCCGGATCTAGATCGTCCAGGGTATTTCAAAGGGTATAATACGGAACACGCATGGACTCACAAGATATGTTTGTGGGATCTGCCTTACTTTAAAGACCTCCTTTGCCCACACAACATCGACGTGATGCACACTGAAAAGAATATCGCGGAGGCCCTTTTTGGTACATTGTTCGGCATAGAGGGGGAGTCGAAGGATAATCCTAAGGCTAGAATCGATCAGGAGGTTCTATGTGATAGACCGTTACAAAACATACGACAACCGAAAGGAAAGAAGAACTGGAGGAAGCCAAAGGCATGGTTCAATCTTGGAAGGCCAGCTATGAGGGAAATGATCTTGTGGGTGAAAATACAGTTGATGTTCCCCGATGGGTATGCAACGAATCTAATGAGGGGAGCGAGTCTTGACAAATTGAAAATATTTGGTTTCAAGAGTCATGATTGGCACATATGGCTTGAGCGGGAAATGTCGGTGATGTTGCATGGCTTTATACCTGAGGATGAATGGCTAGTACTGGCAGAGCTGAGTTATTTCTTCCGTGCTCTTTGTGCGAAAGAACTATCGCCTGACGTGCTACACGAACTGGAAGAGTTGGCGCCGGAGTTGATCTACAAGTTAGAAAAGATCTTTCCACCGGGCTTCTTTAATCCAATGCAGCATTTGATTTTGCATCTCCCGACCGAGGCAAGATTGGGGGGCCCGTGCAAAATCGTTGGTGCTGCGCAACTGAGAGGATGCAGAAGATGCTTCGAGCAAAATGTAAAAATAAACATAGAGTTGAAGCATCGATGGCCGAGGCATTCATTACTGAGGAGGCGGCAAACTTTGTGACATCACACTACACAGCCAAGAATCGTCATTTGCATAATCTGAAGCCTCGGTACAATGATGGCGACCGTGAAAAAGGTCGATCTAACCTCAGCCTATTCAAAGGGAAGCTCGCACCAGCCGGTGCTTCGAAAGCAATAGCGTTGGATGTCGAAGAATGGCGGACCATTTAGTTCTATATCTTCAACAACCCAACAGAAGTGCGGTCATAGAACGAGTAAGTTCTCGATACATTGTTTCACAACTTCTAATTCCTTTGAAATGCTCTTATTCCTGGATATGTGATACAGTCGATACGTCGCCAAATTCTCGGATGGAGCAGTTCCATCAAAGAGTATGAGCTTCTGGCAAAGCATGGAGGCGGCTATCCCGGTTTCATCTGTTGGTTCAAGCAAACGGTAATTTCCATTAGACGATTTCATTTCTTCGTCTAGTTTGCGTCTAATGCAACAATCCTTTCGTATTAAACTTGTAGGCTAATGCAGAGTCTATGGACTCCGAACTGAGACAAGTCGCTAATGGTTTTGACTATAACGTCCGTTCATTTGACAAATACGACATCAACGGGTATCACTTTCATACTTTTGGCAAAGAGCTATCTTTGGCCGACCTAAAGTCTACAAATTGTTGTGTCTCCGCTATCGGCGAAGGAGGGGTCAAGTATTATGGAAGAGTTGAAGCAATTTATGAACTTACATTCTTTAGTGAAAACCCACCAAACGTCGTAGTCTTCAAATGTTATTGGTTCCAGCCGAAGGATACTAGAAGGACTCATGAATATATAGGGCTAGTCGAAATCAAGCAAAGCACCCATTTAGATGTTCCCGATGTCTATATTACGGCTCAACAGGCAACCCAAGTTTTCTATCTCTCATGGGCCTACCAAATGGATCCAAATCTGAATGGTTGGGATGTCGTTTATGATGTGCCGCCACATTTTAGACCACCTCCCCTCAATGAAGATGATTATGAACCTCACATTAACCCAGATAGATATGAAGGATAATTCTTCCAAGAAACATGTGTTTCCAAAAAACGTTTCAAGAACCGCTCTACTTCACCCCAGAACATTGAGGTAGACAGCAATAGTGAATCCGACTTCACCCCTAAGCCAAAACAAGAAGAGACGTAAGAAGAAGAGGTTACTGCTACGGATGACCTATCAATGCTTGACCAATTACAGAAAGGAGGCCTTCCACATGTTGATGCATTTATTGATATCGATGATGCTGATGAGCACGTCATTACAGATAGTGATGATGATTATGCATTTATTGATCCCGGAGCATATATAGACGATGAAGATTAATATTAGTAATGTCAGGTATTCAATTATTATTATGTACATATATTATTAATTAGTTCATGTTATTAGGTATTTCATTTTTTTATGTTGAACTAATTTTGTTCACTCTTTGTCATTGCAGGTGTTGACAGATGGTGGGCGCAGGTCGAGAGTGCTCTGAGCCTCCTTCCTTGGCACATGCTGGGAGGGGTGCTATTATTCCACCCCAGCAACTCCGGAGAGCGCTGGTACACAGTATGCAGACACCGGCGGGTGCTTCTTCTTCGACCGGGAGAGGTCGGGGGAAGTCAAAGAGAGTTGCTAGAGGTAGGAAGGTTGGAGTGCTCCGTCACCCCTAGCTAATTCTCCCGAACACACGAGTGCTCCATCTCAGGTGGAACCGTCTGACTTGGACCCGTCTCAGACTCCGGTCGCCGAGCCTCGGGCCGACGAGCCTCGGGTCACCGAGCCTTCATCCTAGGAGACTTCGGTCCCAGAGTCTTCGTCCCAGGAGACTCCGGTCCCAAAGTGTTCGCCCCACGTGACTCCGGAGTCTTGTGTCCATGCTAATGGTGGCAAGGAAAACTTGTCTGAGGACACCTATAGCGAGGGCGAGCTGGTTGAGGAGGGCAAGAAGGTCTACCAGCATGGTTGTACAAAGCTCCCGCCCGTGCCGACGACCCGCGATCAGAGGTGGTTGATTGTGCCTAATGTGGAGAAGTAAGTGCATTTAATCTTTTTTAACCTTTTGCCTTCATGTTTCTTAAAATTAATATCTAATGTGTTGGCCTTTTCATACTGCAGGGGTTGGGAACATGACCGTGGTGTCCACGGGCCCAACCAGGTCCTTGGTGTGCTTCTTCGGCACCACTTCTCGAGGAAGGTCTAGTTGCCCGCGGAGGGTGAGGTTCCATAGGTAGCACTGACTTGGGAGCTGTACATGGCTGCCCCGGCCCCATCGGAGGAGAGGGTCCATGGTGTCTTGTGCGAGACGGTGGCCGACATTGTGATCCGTCGGTTTTGGGTAATTTCTCCTTTACAGAATTAAAAATCAATAGCACCTAGTGATTCTACTAATTAGTGTTGTCTTGTTTGATTGCAGACCTTCTACAAGTGTCTTGAGGAACACGAGGCGGACGCGTCTATTGTTCTCGTAGCCGAGTGCAAGCGCCTACTTCAGAACTTACGGCACGAGGCTCGGGTGTAGACTATTCGAGACTACTACACCTCGACTAACATTAAGAGGGCCAAGAAGAAGTGTCGTAAAAATTATTTGAGTGAGTAGAAGTACATGAAGGTAATTACCTATTCTTAAGGCCTTGTACTTAGTTTCCTTGATTTGATTCGTAGGCGTACCACTGAAATTTCTCTCATCTAACTTAGGTGCCCCCGAGATGGTGTGCGATTAGGATGGACTCTTGGGAGGCATTGGTGGATGAGTGGTGCTCTCACAAATGGCTAGCCGACCACAACAAGGCCAAGGATAAGCGTGCCCAAATGAAAGGTGTGTCACGCCATTAAGGGAGCTCCAACCTATTTGAGTACAGGGATCACTGGGTATGTGGTTTGCTTCATGATTCATGCAATTTCATTCTTCATGCTAGCTTGAGCCCTTAACTAATATTTTGTTCCTCTATTTTAAGCGCGAGAAAACCAAGAAGGAGGTGCCACCGCTGTTCGACCTCTATGCCATGGCCCATACTACCTTGTACAAGAAGGCCAAGGCATTCTCGGAGGATGACCTCGATCATCGAGAGAGCTTCCGCAACATCTCCTCTCACAACAAGCTCATGAGGTACGGAGATGAGGGGAAGACGAGAAAAGTGGAGGACTTCAACCCAAGCCCGAGTCCTTTTGATCCAGAGCTCGTGATGATATCTGGTGGCAGGAGGCCCCATGGCTCGATAGCCATTGGGCATGGACTGAGATGTTGTCCTAGAACTCTCTCGGAGATCAAGAAGCGCCAGACGAGCTCCGATCCTGAGATAAGGCCTTGTACATGGCCAATGGAGCTCGCCATCGAGGCTAGGTCCTGAGAGCTTCTGGCGAAGGCAAACAGGTAGGCATCACAGAGGGAGAGGGACATGGAGGAGAGGACGGCTAGGCTGTTGGAGGAGAAGAGGAACCGGAACAACGCGTCTCACCAGGCCCTATACGAGCTCCTCGTGGTAAGTTTCTCCTCCATATTAGCCAAATCATGCACGTAATGTTTGTTTCATCACTAACTAATATGACTGACTCGTAAAAACGAAATGTGCAGACCGTGTGCCAGAACAATGGTCAGACCCCTCCCTCGATGCCCCAGATTGCTATAGCACCCACGGTGAGTTTCATTTGAATGGTCATTAGTTACTAGTAGTCACATTTGAGTTGCATCATGCTAAGGAGACATTGCAAATGATCTTTGGTGCAGCGTGCCTCCCGACAAGCATCGACTGATCCTTTTGCGTCTGCCGAAACCCCGACCGGTCCTTCTCCGGCTCACCCAGGCGCAAACCCGACCGGTCCTTCACCTTCGTGACGATGGTAAGTTTCCCCAAGTGTTTTTCTTAACAAATGTATACTTAGCTTAAGAAATGACCCATACTTAGCTTCTTTAGTTCATTTATGACATACTAAGCATATTTAGGTGAAAAATGGCATGATAACCTTGGTTTAGCTCCAAAATGACACAGACTTAGCTTATTTTCCTCCAAAATGACAAAATAACCTTACCAACCTCCAAAATGATCGATTATAACAAGGATAGCTCTAAAATGACCTACAGTTGCCATTTTATCCTCCAAAATGAGTAAATATGATTAGTTAGCTCAAAAATGGCATAACTACCTAGGTTAGCTCAAAAATGACCTATAATTAGCTTCTTTAGTTCATTTATGACATACTTAGCATACTTAGGTAAAAACTGGCATGATAACCTTGGTTTAGTTCCAAAATGACATAGACTTAGCTTATTTTCCTCAAAAATGACATAATAACCTTACGAAGCTCCAAAATGACCTATTTACCTAGCTTAGCTCTAAAATGACCTAAACTTAGCATTTTTACCTAGCTTAGCTAAAAAGTAGCATTTTTACCTAGCTTAGCTAAAAAGTAGCATTTTTACCTAACTTGGTTAGAAGAAGAAGAAGAAGAACATAAAGAAGAGGAGAGGAGAAAAAGAAAGAGTAGAAAAATTCTTCTTCTTATTATTATTATTATTCTTTTTCTTCGTCTTCTTGTAGCTAGTCTTGTTCTTCTTCTTCTAACTTTCTTCTTTCCCAATTTGCAGATTTGCTTTAGATGAGGAAGCTTGCGTTGATGGAGTCTACTCTTCTCCTTGTGCTTCCTTTTTGTTTTGATTGTGTACGATGAACTTTGTTGTTGGATGTGTTGTTGGAAACTTGTTGGATATATTGTTGGAAACTTGTTGGATATGTTGTTGGAAACTTGTTGTTGGATATTTGTTGGTAACATGTTGTTGGATATGTGTTGGTATGTTTGTTGAAAGTATTTTCAAATGTGTATATATATATCTATGAAATTTTGTGAAATTGAATGAATTAAAAAACAGAAAAAATAGGGGCTATACAGCAAAGAGCTTTGCCGTCAGCCAGCAAACGGTAAAGCTGCCACGTGGCAGCTACCTATGCAACCTGGGGTGGCACTAGGCTGGCCTACGTGGTTTCTTTGCCGTCTGCTGGCAGACAGCAAAGACCTTTGCATCTTTGCCGTCTGCTAGCAGATGGCAAAGAAACCACACAGGCCAACAAAGAAATCATTGCTTTGTCATCCGCTGGCAGACGGCAAAGAACTTTGCATCTTTGGCATCTGCCAGCAGACGGGAAAGCACGCCGTTAACCCCTTAACGGACATAAGCTACCACGTGTGCCGTCCACGATCTTTGTCGTCTACTGGCAGACGACAAAGACCTAAGCATCTTTGTCGTCTGCCAGCAGACAGAAAAGCGCCCTTTACATTAGCTTATTCAACCGGACGGTTGGCCGTCCGCTGGCTCACGGCAAAGCCTTTGCCGTCTGCCATACATGCATTTGCTGTCCGGTATGGCGGACGGCAAAGTTGCTGATTCCTGTAGTGAATCACCAGCATGAATTTCATTTGATATTTCCTTGCCCTCTTCAGGTGATACACAACGTTGAAACAGGCCAGTGACTCTGCACTTATGTAACTCGCCATTGACTATCGTCATAGACTTAGACTGCCCGTTGATCTGTCTGACAAGAGTTTCATCATCAGGTAACTCAACGCGAGTCAAGTATGCCAAATAAGGCACGGTCCAGTCATGAATAGCATGTAGAGCCGCCACCAGCTATCCCTACGGGTCAGGAATAGCCAAGTCTTCCTATGAAGGTAACTTAACCGACGGATGATGTAGTACATCCAAGAAAACGTTAGGCGGCACCGGCTTACATTGAGAACCCAGCCTTGACAGGGCGTCAACCGCCTCGTTCCTGCGACGATCAACATGATCCACCTGATAACCCTTGAAGTAACCAACAATGACATCCACCACCTAACGATAAGCCGCCATCCACGGGTCCTTGGAATCCCAAGTGCCTGAAACTTGCTGGGCTACGAGATCTGAGTCGCCAAAGCATCTAACTCGGCTTAGGTTCATCTCCTTAGCCACCCTGAGGCCATGAAGCAGGGATTCGTACTTAGCTGCATTGTTAGTACAAGGAAACATCAACCTTAGCACATAACAAAACTTATCACCTTTGGGGGAAGTTAAAATAACCCCTGCCCCTGATCCTTCCAGCTGCCTGGATCCATCAAAGTGCATTGTCCAATATGTGTTATCCGGCATTTCTTCAGGAGCCTGACACTCTGTCCAGCCGTTTATGAAATCCACTAAGGCTTGGGACTTCACAGCCGTGTGAGGCATGTACTTCAAATTGAGTGGTCCAAGCTCCAATGCCCACTTAGCAATCCTGCCAGTGGCCTCTCTATTTTGAATTATGTCTCCCAACAGGGCAGAGCTCACCACTGTAATTTGGTGTCCCATGAAATAATGTTTTAGCTTACGATTGGCCATGAACACTCTGTACACCAACTTCTGCCAATGTGGATACCTCTGCTTGGATTCTGTTAGGACCTCACTGATATAGTAAACCGGCCTCTGAGACTAGAAATCCCAAGAGTTTGCCTGTCGGAACACCAAAGACACACTTAGCCAGGTTAAGCATCATCTTGTAAACCCGTAAATTGTCGAAAGTCTCCTTCAGGTCATCAAGCAGAGTCTCCTTCTTCCTTGACTTGATCACAAAATCATCCACATATGCATGAATGTTGTGCCCCATTTGACTGTGAAGACAGTTTTGTACACAACGTTGGTATGTCGCCCGGGCACTCTTGAGCCCAAAAGGCATAGACACGTAGCAGAAGGCACCAAAAGGCGTGATGAAAGCCGTCTTCTCTTGGTCCTTGACTGCCATCTTAATCTGATGATAACCAGAGTAAGCATCCAGGAAGCGTAAACTCTCACAACCCGCCATTGCATCGATGATCTCGTCAATATGAGGGAGGGCAAATGGATCAGCCGGACAAACTTTATTAAGATCCGTGTAGTCCACAGACATACGCCATGTGCCGGTTTTCTTGAGTACTAGCACCGAGTTAGCAAGCCACACCGGGTGAAAGACTTCGACGATTAAACCCGCCGCTAGAAGCCGGGCTACCTATTCCCCAATGGCCTTGCGTCTCTCCTCATTGAACAACCGTAGAAACAGCTTGACTGGTTTAAATTTAGGATCCACATTAAGGTGGTGCTCAGCGAACTCTCTCGGTACACCCGGCATGTCAGAAGGCTTCCACGCGAAGATGTCCCGATTCTCAAGGATGAATTCGATGAGCGCGCTTTCCTATTTGGGATCCATATTGGCCCCGATGGTGAACTACTGAGATGACTCGTCGGGAGTGAAATCCACCAATTTGGTATTGTCCGCCGAAATTTGAGTGGTGGCTCAACCTCTGTGGTGGGCTTTTTCAACGGAGTCATGTCCTCCGGGTCAACATTTTCTTTATAAAACTTGAGCTCCGCCGCAGCACAACTAGATTCTACATAAGCTGCGTCTCCTTCCTCACACTCAATAGCCGTCTTCCGGTCACCATGAATAGTAATCGTCCTGTTCAACCCGGGCATCTTGAGCTGCAAGTAGACATAGTAACGCCAAGCCATGAACTTGGCATA
Organism: Hordeum marinum; assembly: GCA_022496015.1. Taxonomy (NCBI): domain Eukaryota; kingdom Viridiplantae; phylum Streptophyta; class Magnoliopsida; order Poales; family Poaceae; genus Hordeum; species Hordeum marinum. The sequence goes on along the minus strand of CM039676.1, from coordinate 191,558,287 downwards.
AGTCGGCCGCCCGAACAAAGCATGATAGGGGCTCTTGATTTTTACTACCTCAAACCGTAAGGAATCCACCCTGTAATTGTACTCGTCACCAAAGGCGACTTCCAAGAGATCTTACCCACTGGGTAAGCCGATTTGCTAGGCACAACCCCATGAAAGACTGTTGAGGAAGGCTTAAGATCTTTATCAAGCAACTTCATCCATCGGAAGGTGTCATAGTACAAGATATTGATGCTGCTGACATCATCCATAAGTACCTTAGTGAATACATATCCTCTCACTTGGGGGCAACCACGAGAGCCAGCCGCCTCGGGTCATCAACACGCGGCGGGTGATCCTCCCGGCTCCAAGTTATGTCATACTCAAACCACTTCAAGTATTGCAGTAGAGTCGACATGATCACATTAACCGCCTGCTTGTGTAGCTTCTGATATCGCCTATCAAGGCTGGTCGTAAAGACATGATACTGACCCGAGCTGAGCTGCTTTGGATTGCTCTGATATCCCGACTGGTTTTTCTGTTGTTGATTGTTGCCACCAGATTGTTGATGATGTCCTCCTTGGTTGCCCTGGACCTGATGATCGGACCTTGAACCGCCGGACCCAAACCCAGATCCTGACCCGCCATGTCTTGAGCCACCGGGCGGGCCACCATCATTGATATGCTGTCGCATGTTGTAGTCCTTGAACTTTTGCATGATGTGGCAATTACCCCATGTGTGACCTGCCGGTCTGTCGGCAAGTTGTGCTCCGGACAAGGTTTATTGAGCATCTCCTCCAAATTGAAAGGAGTCTTACCCTTATTAAAATGTGGTCTGAATTTCCCATTGCCCTTAGCATGATTGTTACCAGTGCTGGTGTTGGCCACCAATTCTGACCCGCCATCCGGGTTCTTCCTCTTACTTTGGTTTCCATTACCTGTCGTGCCCTTGCCATGGTTACTCTTTTTAGTCTGACCAGGCTTCTCCTCATCGGAGCCCGGATCCTTTGTATTATCAGAGTAGGCGTACTTCGTGAGAGCCGCCATGACCTCCCCCATGTCTTGACACGTGCGCTTGAGCCGGCCGAGCTTCTACTTCACAGGTGTGAAGTGGCAATTCTTTTACAGAATCAAAACTGCCTGGGCCGTCGTGATCTACTCCAATGAATGGATGATAGTCGAGACCCTCTGGACCCAATGATGAGCCAACTCATTTTCATGTTGTACACAGTGATCCAGATCCACAATCATCATGGGCTGCTTGGACGTTCCTTGAAAGTTTTTGATGAACTTCGCTTTTAACTCAGCCTAGGAATTGATGGTATTGTGTGGCAGACCCTTCAACCACGTGCAAGCCAGCTCTTCGAGCATCATGATAAAATATTTTGCACATACCGCGTCATTGACGTCCAACATCTCCATAGCCTGCTCATAGCTTTCAATCCAGGCCTCTGGACGTAAGTCGGCGGTGTAATTTGGGACCTTGCGAGGGCCTTTGAAATCCTTTAGCAAATGCTCGTTCCTCAGAGCCACCACCAACCATAGTACTCCCACTGCTCTGGTGGTTACTCCCACCCCGACTGAGAGGAAGGCATGGCCTCTTGGTGAGTTGCCGCTGCTAGAGCCACCGCCTCTCTCTGTTCTCTTCCCCGGTCTATGAGCACCTGTGCTTCAGAGCCACCTGATCATCTCACGGTAGGCCCCGGTGTCGATCACTGCTAGAAACCACCGGCGACTCATAGCGCCGGCTGAAGCTGTGGCTAGGGAGGGGGGTTGAATACACGGTGCTCTGACTGTAGGCATACTTTTCTTGCTGGGCCATCGCCGTTTGAAGGTATCCAATGGCGTTCTGCACCTCTTCTGCAAAAGGCGCCTCATCAGGAATTGGGATTGTTTCAAGCCAGGTTGCTACCGCCACCATGTTCTCTGTCGGGTTTGAATAATGACCCGCCGGCATTGGAAAAGCCATTGGTGAAGTCTGGTTCCGTCGAGGCGGGTTAAGCTGCTGCCGAGCCATCGGCCGACTTCCAGGCGCATCCGCTGGTGGTCCCATTCCTGGAGTGTGAAAGAAGTTTTTGGCCTCATACTGCTCCGGTAGGCAAGACTAATGTCGCACCCGCCGTATCGCAGCCGCCGATTGCTGCTCTAGCTCAAGGCGGAAAGCATCCGCCTTAAGGCGCTCTGCCTCCGCATCCATCTAAGCATTTAATGCGCCGATCGCTTGTTGGACTTCCGCCATTTCGTCCTTGAGTCTTGTGATCTCCAAGTTCCGGGCAGCTTGATTCTCACGCGTGACTTCAGTTGCCATCAGGGTTGTGAGCTCGTTCATCAGATCCAGAAGAACTTGAGCCGGCGGCGGCGGGTCAGCCCCCGTGTTTGCCGCCCCGGTGGATGTGCTACACGGACCCAGCGTTGACCCCGCCATGAACATGGCCGCATGAGTCGGCAGCCCGCGATCGTCCGGCTCAGAACGCTCTGACTCGGGGTAAAGCCCGTCGTAGCCCCCGAGCCTGCCATCATGAAGCTGGTAGATTGATTCCGCCTCTACGCTCGAAGATCCGTCTTCTGAACAGACGAGAGTATCCTGCGACATAGAAGCCTCAAGATCCATACCTTGAGTAAAGCCAACGAAGACGTGCTTCTTACCCGAGTCGGCATGGGCGGGTTGCATGTGTCGGGCGGGTTGCGTGCGCTGAGCCGGCTCAACGATGTTGGTGCAGACGTCCAGCCCGGGTGTAGATCCGCCGATTTTGCCGATGAAGACGTGGATTCCACCGAAAGGCACCCGGAACCCATACTCGACAGAGTCGGCCTCGTGGCCCCAGCCGTCGTCGTCGATGTAGAGCCGGCCGCGGTGAATTTTGTTCATCCTTCCGACCACGTATCCCTCGAACCCTGGGAGAGAGCCCTTTGAGAACTCAACACCACCGAGCGCTTGCCCCATGGTGGGCGCCAACTGTCGTGGTTTTGTCACGGCAGATGTCCGAGGACTTAGATTCGAGACCATCGCTAAGGTGATGGACTCAAAGGGGTTGGTTGGGGCGAAGGACGGGAGTTTACCTAGGTTTGGCCCGTCAAGAAGAGGTAAAAGCCTACGTCCTTCTTGGGTTGTATTAATTGGAGTATCGATTACAAGGGAGCGGATTCGCTTGACCTAGCTCTAGATTCGTTAGTCTCCTTCTAAATCGCCCCGAGTCTTGCCCTTATATAGGAGGTCAAGACCACGGGTTATACAAGTCATACCAACACTTACAACATATCCGAGTCTATCTCTATGTTGGCCTGCCTCCCTGAGCAAGCCGTCTCCGGGCAGCTTATCCGCCCGGGTCTTCATGCCTTCTTTGTCTGGGCCTTATCTTGGCCCATCTTGGTAAGTCAGCTGACGTCTAGAATTTAAGTCTCCAGCCCATCCTTGGTCTAGACACTGAGCCGCCAAGTATGACCCAGCCCCACCTGGGCGGGTCTTACCATCGGGTTACATCCCCAACAGGGAGGCCTTTAAATAGACGGGCACCGGTGCACCGTGGATGCGGTGCGCCAGTGAGGACGGGGGCGTCGCCATGATCTACAGAAGGTCTTTAGGCCGTGTCTGAGGTGGTTGTGGACGTGGTCCGCGTCCGCGGGCAAGAGAAAGGCGGCTAGGAGGGGTCCAGGCGTGCGCACGTGCGAGCTTGTCCGTTAGCCGGCTCGGGCGGCGCCGTGCGCAAGCCAAGGAAGGCAGCAGAAGCGAATGGTGGAGGGGCCCGACCACCTGGCGTCTAGCGGACGTTGAGTGGCGGCTAGGGGACATGCTCCCGCATCCTCAAGCTGTCGGGTGGCTCGGGATGGGTGCAGCTATAGTGCGAGCATGCACTATAGCATGCTCTAGAGCAAGTCTTTGGCATGCCACAACATGCTTGCGTGCTCTGGGCATGCCCCTGCATGTCCAATAGCTTGTGGATGTTCTGTAGATGCTCTAGGAGCTAGGGGAGGCTAGGAGAGAAAGAATTAGGGGTAGGGAGAGGTAAGGATGCTCCTGCCAGGGGCTATCAGAAGGTGAAAATGGGATTTTTACCCATCTCCCTGAGGCTTATGGACCTGAGACTCTTACTAGAGGGGTATGCGGTGAGAGAGTAACTACAGTAAAAGTTTGAGAACAAGGGGGAGAGTAAAAGGGGTGAAAATAGTGACTTTACTATTTTACCAGACGGTGTTTGATGGGTGTTTGGGCAAGAGATATTTACCCACTTATTGAGGTATTCAACAGGGTCAAATGTTAGGTGAAAATAGGCCTGATCACCAAGTTTGAGCTCAAGTGGACAAAGTTGACAATTGAAACTTTGTGAACCCTAGAAACTAACAGAATAAGGTTTCTGTAGATCTATTTATGCTAAACTTTTACCCTTGATGCTCCACTTAGTGTAGCATCATTATTTGGTGATTAGAGCATGTCCACAAAGTTTGGGGTCAAGGGGAGAAACTTCAGAATGTAAAGTTGCTCAAATTTGAATCTGGACAGGAAGGGTTTTGGTATGGTTTGACAAACCAAATAAACTTGGATTGAGGTGAAACTTTGCAAGATCATCACCTATGATAGTGTTGACTTGCTGGAATTTTCCTGGAATTCTTTGAGAATATTTCTTCTAGAAATATTCCAACAGATTGATTTGAACAGAAAGGGTTTAGAGGGGTTTTGCCCATGATTTTAACATGCCCATGTGTTAAAACTCATATATATGGAAAATATATGTCCACTGAGTTTCCCTAAATTTTCTCAAATATTTTGAAAGCATTTCAAAATATTCCCTATGAAAAAACATTTATGGTCTTAACAAAAAGCCTTTAAGTAAAATATAAAAATATTCTTTAAAATTAATATTTGTCGGTTTTGGGAAGTCATATATATAGTAGGTTTGAAGTGAAGCTTTTGGGGAAGAAGGATCCACCCAATTTGAGGACTTGCAGTGCAAACCTCATTTTAGGGGGGTTTGAAAACCTAATTTGGATAAATCCTTTTTTGTCAAGATAAGATTTGATAAAAATAGCTTTGGGCACTATTCACATGGCATGCTCATTGGGAAAGAAGTTTGGGTCAAGGAATATGAATATGGAGAGGGATAGAATCCAAGAGTGCCATACACCACAATCAACAAGCAAACAAGCAACAATTCAATCAAGCACAAGCATTGCAACGTTTTAGTTGGCTCCAAATTTTAGAACTCCAAACTCAACAAGGTGATACAACACAGGGTGTGACATACAACCACCTTGGCATAGAACTCCATTCGAAACTCGACATTGTCCAGTTCGTGCAGTGTGTACATCGGCTCCAAAGGATATTGGCATTGTTGAAGGCAGTCTCTCACGAGTGGTGGAAATCCGGTCATGAGGAGTCTCATAGGAGCGACGGCCATCTACAAGATGGTTTTTCGGGACCCTGATCCTAAGTCATATGACTCCATACTATAACAAGTCACATCACTTTGCGGCCTCACGCACGGTACTCCACGGCTGCAGCCTTACCTTGGGCGGGACCGTTTGCGTCTTTTGGCTCACGTATGTGAACATGTCGCCGGCAATCACAAAGACAAAGAACCCGGGCCGACATAACTAGTCATAGAACCCAACTGGCACATCCGTACGGAAACAGGCATACATAACCCAGCAATGCAGGTGTCGGTCTCAAGCGTGTGTAGACGAGTCATAGCAAGCTACAAGGACTCCATTACCTCGCGAGACACAAATGTCATCACTGCACGTATATGAGTCGTAGCAGGCTATAGGGACTCCATTACACTGCGAGACATTTCCCCGAAGGGACAGACATAGCAGCAAAGAAGGATACATGCCGGTCAATCAATGTGTCCGGAGCAGTAGCAAGCTACCATGGCTCGATGGAAGCACAAAGAGGCAGTTTCCCGTAAAGAGTACTACTAAAGGCACACGACTAGGTGTCGGATCCCATACATACCGTTGCACGTCACACGTACGCACGACATGCCCGATATGCATAGATACAACTTATGGCATCACAACATAACCATACAACAACATGACTTTTATTTAAGAGGCTCAAACGAGCCTGGCATAATATGTTCTTACAGATAGGGGTCACATGACCCGACACTCAAGTCATACAAGCAAAGTCATACAAGCCAGCGGAAACTTAAGATGTCTGAGTACACATGGCCAAAATAGAAAAGAGGCACACGACCTGACTATCTACAGCCCACCACACGGGCAAGATCGTAGCTAGCACACCAGCTATTCGGCATCGTCAACGTCTAGATAGAACCCACCTGATGGGTCCTGGCTCTCTTCTGCAACATTAATTAAGCAAGGATGAGTACAAACGTACTCAGCAAGTCTTTAAAATAGACCTAGTCTATTTATGCTCATGTATCAACTAGGGGGAGTGGTGGAGTTTAAGCAGCAATGCCAGCTTTGACTCATAGCTAACCTACACTACTCAGTTTTAAACTCTTTGTTACAATTTTAGTTATCGCACACGAGTCCACTATCTCCATCACAATACACTACAATGGATACACCTTCCCCTTCCGAAAGAGTGCCATCCACGGTACTCACACTTGTCTTGATATTTTTAGAAGTATCCATTTGATTATCTAAGAATAGCATAAGTTCTCCAAGTAGTCCATATCCGAGGACGCGGCTATTCGAATAGTTTCATACTCTGCAGGGGTGTACTTCTTCACACACACACTCGCCACTTATCGTTGTGTGCCATAAACCATGAACCTCGGCAACCTTCAAGCGGATGCCCAGCGAGGGAGTCGGCCACGACCATCAATCACATAAGACCTCTAGTCCAGGCTATCGCCTATTTGAGACTGAACCCGCACAGAAGTCCGGCCAAAGTTTCCGCTACGGTCCCAAACGATGTGCGCAGGGTTCCCAAGCCCACCATTCGGGTGACCCTTGGTACACCGTGCCACTGCCTACCGCGTCGTAACCCACCTCGAGGGTCAGCGCTGCGCACGGCCTCCAGCATGCTATAAATACCAGAAACTACTTGCAATACCTGGACCAAAGACTAAGCGACTGATGAGTCGAGCGGGGTCATATTTCAGGGCCCAGCATGTGGTAGTATCTAATCTTGGATCACAAACACGGAACCCAGTTCCTAAGAACGGTCCCAATGAGAAAACCCACTATGTACTCCTACATAGCCTCTCCTCACTACCTTTACCAAATCGTATTCAGAATGAGCTCATCACATTGGACAACACTGTTTCACTCAGTTCATCACCCAGATGAATCAGACCTGAATCAACTCTAAGCATAGCAGGCAAAGCAAGCTAAGCACATCATGGCACAAGCATCTACCAGGTATGCTAGGTTGCAAGGTTTAGCTATTTACTGTGACAAGATCAGGTCATGCATAGCAATAGGATCATCTATCGTGTATGACTGACATGTGACCGTTTGTCCTAATGCAATAAACAAGAGCAGGAGCGAGAGTGTGGGATTTTATCGGAATGATCAATGGGGTTGCTTGCCTTGCTGGGTTGCAGGAAGGTTCTCTCCTTCAGCGGGATACTCAGGGTTATCCTCAGGAGCAGGGCCTACCGCGATGCAGGTAAGAAACAATCAATACACGCAAGTGCAACAATATGTTGCATGATCATGGCATGATCGCAGGTATAGATGAGTTAACGCAACTAGTGATCATGTTGATTTGAAATGGATTTGAATATAGGTTCAAAGTTGTTCTCCATTTCAAATTCCATATATTAACCTATTGATAATTGTCCATGTTCATCTAGATAGGTTGCTCTATCATGCATGAGAATAGCACCATTAGATTCATTGGATTTTTCTGATAAATTTTCATATATAAATTATTTTCATCTCACTTACAAATTAATTTATATGAATTTTTGAAGTTTTAAATAATTATTGGAATTATTTTTTAAACTAGAAATTGTTTTTATTGCATCAGCATGACATCATGATGATGTCAGCTGGTCAGCTGACCGGGCCAGGGTCAAACCTGACATGTGGGGGCCATAGGTTAGTGACTCAGTCACTTAACTAAATAATTAAGCTAAATCCTATTTAGTTAACATGAGCTTGGCCCACTGTCAGTGATTTGTTAACTTAATTAATTTAATTAATTGATTTTCACTAATCACAGATTAGCCAGGGGCTGGCCCCACTTGCCAATGACCCAAGGGAGTCAAACCCCTGGTCAACTCCGGCGAGACCCACCGGCGTTGAGCCGCCGGTTGCTCCAGAGACGGCGGAGGGCTTCGGGTTTCCACCTCCGGTGACCAAAAGGATGGCGGAGGGCACCAAAGTACTCAACATGCATGCGCGCGTCCATCCCGACCCCTCCCAGGAGCTGAGATGGTTAGAATCGGCACCGGCGATGAGCTGGCCGGCGGCCGGAGCTCGGGCGAGCACGGGCTCATCGAACCAAGGCACGGCACGACCTCTACTAGGCACCTACGGTCTCTACTCAACCCCACGAGCACGACGGAGGCCTCAGATGGACCAGCTGGTCACCGGAGCACGGCCGGCGTCGACCTCGAGCGGCGGAGGCATTCGGACCTCGATGGAATCCGGGGCTAGGGCACGAGAACGAAGGCGGAAAGAGGGGAAAAGGATCAGGAGCTCACGGCGAGTGCAGTGGCATCGAAAGCGAGCTCGAGAAGGACCTGGAACGGAGGCGGCCTTTGATTTCCTTTCCGGCGACCCGAGGAAGAAGACGACGGTGCAGCGGAGATAGGAGGCTTCCGACAGGCGTGGCTCGGATGGAAGTAAGAGGAGGTCTGGGCGGAGCTATTGGCTGGCTCAGACGGGTTCGGGGCGGCTAGAATGGCGGCACGACGGCGAGGAGCAGCGCGGCCATGGCGGGACAGGGGGAATGGGCGAGAGAGAGAGAGAGAGCGCTCGCGGGAGAGAGAAAGGAGAAGGGGCACAGCGGTGAGGAGCTTCGCGTTGGCGCACTCCTAGCCCTCCAGCAAGGAGCCAGGCAGGGAGGAGGTGGCCGGCGCGGCGACCACACGCCCGGCGTCCTCCTGGCCAGAGATGGAAGATGACCGGTTCGCCCCTGTGGGCTGGGCCGGCTTCTCTCCCCTGGCCCAGGTAGGCTTTTTCTTTTTTTTGTTTCTGTTTTCTGTTTTCTGACTTTTCTTTATATTATTTGCAGGTCCAATTGACTTTTCAAAATATCCCAACCATTTTCTAAAATAAAGTTTGAATATTTCAAACTTGTAATAAAAGTTTCAGATTATTGTGAAAACAATAGTCATGATAATGATTTATTTATCAATTTCAGAGACTTAAATCATTATTTTTAAATTGCTTCTGATGCTCAAATATTTTAAATGTTCCCTGTTATAACTTTGTCCAAATTTATCAGACATAGGGAACATTTTTGATGGGCATTTTGGATTTGTTGAAATTTTACTAAACTTGAATTTCTTTATTTCATTAAGTGCTTGGGGTTTCTTTTCTTTCTCCCCATTTCACATTAATGCAATGATGATGATGATGCAAACACAAATGCTATCCTAGGACAACTTGCTAGGGTTGTGACAACTCACCCCCACTCAAAAGAATCTCGTCCCAAGATTTTGAAGTCGTCGAGAAGAGCGCGGGGTACTCTAGTCGAAGACGATGTTCTCTTTCCCATGTCACTCCTTTTCAGAATGATGTGACCACTGAACCTTGAGAAACTTGATGTTTTGACGCCGAGTGGTGCGCTCAGCTTGGTTGAGAATACGAAAAGGGTATTCTCGATATGTAAGGTTATCTTGGAGATCAAGCGCTTCGTGGTCTACTTCGCGGACAGGGTCCGAAAAGCAACGCCTGAGTTGCGAGACATGGAAGACATCATGAACCTTGGAAAGATGCGGCGGAAGTTCTAATTGGTAGGCAATCTCTCCTTGTTTAGCAAGAATGCGAAAGGGTCCAATGTAACGAGGAGCCAACTTGCCTTTGATACTGAATTGATGGGTACCCTTCAGAGGTGTAACCCGAAGGTAAGCCTTCTTGTCAACTTCATAGGTCACAGACTTATGATGACGGTCATATTGACTCTTTTGACGGGATTGGGCTGTTTTCAACTTTTCACGAATAATGCGAACTTGCTCCTCTGCGTCCTGGATCATGTCCGGACCAAAGAGTTGCCTCTCTCCGGTTTCTGACCAGTTAAGAGGTGTTCGACATTTTCGTCCATAGAGAACTTCAAAAGGGGCTTTGCCCAAGCTTGATTGATAACTGTTGTTATATGCAAATTCAGCAAATGGAAGGCATTTGTCCCAATTCATACCAAAGGATATAACACAAGCTTGGAGCATGTCTTCGAGAATTTGATTGACTCGCTCAACTTGACCACTTGATTGCGGGTGGAAAGCAGTGCTAAAGGATAGATGAGTCCCCATAGCGGTTTGAAAACTTTCCCAAAATCGAGAAGTAAAGATACTTCCACGGTCTGAGTTAATCTCCAAAGGAATACCATGAAGAGAAACTATTCGAGAAACATATAACTCTGCTAGCTGAATAGCAGTAATGCTTTCACGAACAGGAAGAAAATGAGCCACTTTGGAGAGGCGATCAATGACTACGAATATAGCATTGTTCCCTCTATTGGTCCTGGGAAAACCGGTGATGAAAACCATACCGACCTTATCCCATTTCCATTCAGGAATAGCTAAAGGTTGAAGGGTGCCAGCAGGCCTTTGATGTTCTGCTTTCACACGACGACAAACGTCGCAGTTAGCAACATACTGAGCAATTTCTCTCTTCATCCTAGTCCACCAGAACCTCTGGCGTAGATCCTGATACATTTTGGTACTACCCGGATGAATTGTGAGAGGAAAATCATGAGCCTCCTTAAGAATTAGCTGCCTGAGATGTTGGCTCTTAGGAACCACCAAACGGCCCTGGAAGAGCACTACACCTTGATCATCTATAGAGAATTTCTTAGCGAGACCGCTAACGAGGTTCTCTTTGATCCGGGAAATTCCCTTATCACGCCTTTGGCCAGCTATGATTTGATCCTTAAGAGTAGGTTTCGCCACCAGGTTGGATAGGAATCCTTGAGGAACAATGTGAAGGTTTAACTTCCGGAATTCCTCATAGAGAGGCGGTTGACCTTGTTGTAACATCAGATTGTTACAATAAGACTTATGAATTAGTGCATCAGCCACGACATTGGCTTTCCACGGGGTGTAAGTTATCCCTAAGTCGTAATCTGTAATCAACTCTACCCACCGTCTTTGCCTGAGATTCAAATTCGGCTGGGTGAAAATATATTTCAGACTTTGGTGATCAGTGTATATCTCGCAACGATTACCCAGAAGGTAATGGTGCCATGTTTTTAATGCATGGACTACAGCTGCAAGCTCAAGATCATGTGTTGGGTAATTATCCTCATGTGGACGCAACTGTCGAGATGCGTATGCAATCACATGACGATCTTGCATGAGAATGCAACCTAATCCTTGTCACGAGGCGTCGCAGTAGATAATAAAGTCCTTAGAAAAATCTGGTGGCACCAGAACGGGAGCTGAGGTCAATCGTCTTTTCAACTCCTGGAAACTATGCTCGCATTGTGGGGTCCACTCGATCTTTTTATCTTTCTTGAGGAGCTCAGTCAGAGGTTTCGCAACCTTGGAGAAGTTCTCAACAAAGCAGCGACAATAGCTCGCTAAGCCAAGGAAACTCCGAACTTGCTTAACCGATTCAGGTTGAGTCCAATCAAGGACGGCCTGAACTCTCTCGGGATTGATAGCAATACCTTTGCTAGAGATCATGTGGCCTAGATAGGTCACTTCCGGCAACCAGAATTCACACTTGGAGAATTTGGCATATAAGCGGTGCTCTCGATGTTTCATCAATACCAGCCTTAGATGCTCGGCATGTTCTTGTTCGTTCTTCGAGTAGATAAGTACGTCGTCGAGGTAAACCACGACGAATTTATCCAAATACTCCATGAATATCGAATTCATCAGACGAGAGAAGGTGGCTGGGGCATTGGTTAAACCGAAGGACATGACGGTGTACTCATATTGGCCATAACGAGTGACAAAAGCCGTTTTTGGAATGTCCTCGTTTCTAATTCTGATTTGATGGTATCCCAACCTCAAATCCATTTGGGAGAAGACAGAGGATCCAGCGAGTTGATCATACAAATCGTTGATCCTGGGGAGCGGATACTTGTTCTTGATAGTGACCAGATTCACTGGTCGGTAATCCACAACCATCCGATGCGATCCATCTTTCTTCTTAACGAAGAGGGTGGGGCAATCCCAAGGAGAAGAGCTAGGACGAATGAAACCTTTCTTCAAAGCTTCATCGAGTTGGGTTTTTAGCTCGGCTAGTTCTAAGGGTGCCATCTTATAGGGTCTTCTGGCTATTGGGACGGTTCCTGGAATGAGTTCTATCACAAACTCGACATCTCTGACAGGAGGAATACCTGGTAGTTCTTCTGGAAAGACATCCGGAAAATCACAGACTACCGGAATATCTTCTAACTCTGGAAGAGGGCTAGCATTTAGGAAATAGAGTTGGTGCTTCGTTGTTCGAGTAGAGACATTAACTATCTCACCCGATGGATGTGTAAGTTGAACATTCCTAGAATGAGTATCAATCTTGGCATAGTGAGCTTTCATCCAATCCATGACTAGAATGATATTGATGTCCGAAGACTTAAGAACTATCAAGGATGCTAGGAATACTAGTCTATCCACCAGAATTTCATTGTCATGGCTCACTCTAGAAGTTTGCCATTTTGAACTAGGAGTCTGAACTACTAAAGGAGTGGGCATGTCATAGAAGGACATGTTATGCAACTGTGCATAACTTTCTGAGATGAAAGAATGAGATGCCCCAGTATCAAATAGAATAGATGTTGGACGGCTATTAACAAGAAGCATACCTAGAATAACATCAGGATCTTCAAGGGCTTCTTCAGCAGACACACAATTCACTCGCCCACGGACAGGGGCTGGCTTCACATAGAAAGCTTTTCCTGGTTTTCCACGTCCAGCGGGCTTAGTATTGTTCTGGGGACACTCACGAGAATAGTGTCCTGGTTCTCCACATTTGTAGCATATCACTGTAGCACGAGGTGCGACATTTGTAGGCGGTCCTCCAAATGGTCTAGGTGGAGGGTTGGACTGAACTGGACGAGGTGCCTGGAAGGATGGCCTCGTGGTGTATCTTGGCGGCAAAGCTGCATTGGGCACCCACACTCGGCGTTTGTTAGGGCCTGAACCCGATGCAGGGTTGAAGTCACGGTTATGCTTCCTCGTGGCCTCATAGTCAGTTTGTCCGGACTCGGCATTAATGGCCTTATTGACGAGAGCTTGGAAGGTGGTGCACTCGTGTAAGCGTAGATCTCGACGAAGCTCGGCATTAAGTCCCTTGCGGAACCTAGCTTGCTTCTTAGCATCAGTTGAGACTTCCTCTGGAGCATAGCGAGCAAGATTACCAAACTCGCGACTGTATGCATCCACTGACAATCTGCCCTGGGTGAAGGCACAGAATTCCTCTCTTTTGCGATCCATCAGCCCTTCCAGGATGTGATGGATACGGAATGCGGCGCTGAACTCTGCCCAGGTTGGTGCAGGTCCCTAGGGACGCATAGCCTCATAGCTTTCCCACCACAGGTTGGCAGGTCCCTCCAGAAAGTAGGTGGCAAAAGACACCTTGTTGGCCTCGGGCACATTAGCAGCCCATATCTTGCGGAACATACTCGTCAGCCAATCATCCGCATCGAGGGGGTCAATCGAATGATGGTACTTGGGCGGACATAGCTTGATAAAGTCACCAAGTGATACTCCATCGTGATGATCATTGCGGGGAGCACGAGCTGTGTTTTGCTCAATTCTTTCCAATAGCCTATTGGTCTCCCTCTTATTTCTTTCAGCCTCTAGCATCACCTCTGCCAGGGATGGTGCATGTGGCAGCTCCTCTTGCCTTGGCTAGCTACTTTTGCCCTGCTCAGGAGCAGGCACGGGATTGTTCCTAGTTGCTACCATCCTGGGAAAAGCAATCCACACCTTAGACATAGAGAACATCAATTCTAAGACAAGAGATAAGGAATGTACTAGTCAACATGGGAGGTAGGATAAACACCAATCAACATGGTAAAGCAACTACCATACGAACATTAGGTTTCATACACACCATGACTTAGTTCAGTACAAACCCAAGCTGAAAACAACTACGGAGAGATGACACAACTCATCAGAGGCATTACAAGCTTCCTATACATTACCTATCTACACCTCTGGAACTCAACTCTCAACCTTGGTCATATCCCACAAGACACACAGGACTGTGGCGATACGACTACTACCATACTAGAACTAACATCCATGCACTCAAACATCACCGTAGAATGCCTCGTACAGGTTACCCCCGTGACCTGGGAGCTAAACCTGAGGATCTGGAAACACTCTAGCCTGGAATCCCTGGAAACCATAAGGACACGGATGTGGCCTTGGTCCCCTTGTCGGCGGCAACAGCGGTCCTCGAAGAGGGGTGATGCCTCCAACATCAGGCCAGTCTACGTGTGCTGGCAAATGAGCCCGCGATGGGGTCAGCATCTCCAAATCTCCATAGCCTGTCTGCACGAAAGGTGCCAACTGCGTCAAGGTTGTCCAAAGACGGGCACGGGTAGCATAGAGCTCCATGCAAAGAGCACGTGCATCACGATCCCTGTTCTCCAACATCTGAGCAGTCACCTGCAGCCTAGGGTCCTCATGAGAATGGTCAAAGTAGGCTGCACTAAGATATCCATCCTCTCCTCCCATGGAAGCAGGAACATAGCAGAACTCCGTGTTCTATAGCAGACCATGGTGAAACCTCATGATAGTCAGCATGGTGTATGCGGCTTCCTGAACTGCCATATCTATGGTAATTCCCAATCCATGAGTCCAGTGAAGCGGCTCTGTAGCTCAAACATATGAAGGATATATCCTAACGGTACACAGATACTGACTCTGGTTGAAATCTTGATACCGCTCCTCCACTGTGTACTCTGGGTACCAGCGGTATCCAGCCTCTGTCATAACTCTAACCAACATGGCCGTGTGACACGGCACATTGATGCACCTGGTCAAATGGACCACCTGACGGAAAGGACGAGAGGGCATCTGAAACAGAGAATGATGCAAAGACATTAGAGATCCTAGCAGAAATTGGACAGCATAACGGCTGTAATTGCTCAAGAAAATTTTTGAGACAATTGAAAAAGATTGGAAAGGCATAACCACTCGACTATCTAGACTCTAATCTCTTCTCCATCTATTTGTCACACCAATAATACTTGAATAACTGCACTCACTTACAAACAAGCTAGCTATTGGTCCATGGCTAGTAACTCGTCATCCTAAGCAATAGATGAGAATCCTAGTTCCTATCCCCGTAGAAGAGATGAGAATGACCCAGCATAGAATAACTTGGGAAGAGGAGTAAAAAGAGCCTTACGTTCCCTTCCACAATCAATTCCCCTACTTATCTATAGTGTTTCTAGACTCAACTTCGACCGGTTTGGCTTGGTAGTCCTACAGTCAGTCAGGCTCTGATACCAACATTGTCGGGACCCCGATCCTAAGTCATATCATTCCATACTGTAACAAGTCACATCACTTTGCGGCCTCACGCATGGTACTCCATGGCTACAGCCTTACCTTGGTCGGGACCGTTTGCGTCTTTTGGCTCACGTATGTGAACATGTCGCCGGCAATCACAAAGACAAAGAACCCGGGCCGACATAACTAGTCATAGAACCCAACTGGCACATCCGTACGGAAACAGGCATACATAACCCAGCAATGCAGGTGTCGGTCTCAAGCGTGTGTAGACGAGTCATAGAAAGCTACAAGGACTCCATTACGTCGCGAGACACGAATGTCATCACTGCACGTAGACGAGTCGTAGCAGGCTACAGGGACTCCATTACACTGCGAGACATTTCCTCGAAGGGACAGACACAGCAGCAAAGAAGGATACATGCCGGTCAATCAATGTGTCCGGAGCAGTAGCAAGCTACCATGGCTCGGTGGAAGCACAAAGACGCAGTTTCCCATAAAGAGTACTACTAAAGGCACATGACTATGTGTCGGATCCCATACATACCATTGCACATCACACGTACGCACGACATGCCCGATACTCATAGATACAACTTATGGCATCACAGCATAACCATACAACAACATGACTTTTATTTAAGAGGCTCAGACGAGCCTTGCATAATATGTTCTTACAGATAGGGGTCACATGACCAGACACTCAAGTCATACAAGCCAACGGAAACTTAAGCTGTCTGAGTACAAAGGGCGAAAATAGAAAAGAGGCACACGGCCTGACTATCTACAGCCCACCACACGGGCAAAATCATAGCTGGGATACCAGCTATTCGGCATCGTCAACGTCTAGATAGAACCCACCTGATGGGTCCTGGCTCTCTTCTGCAACATTAATTAAGCAAGGATGAGTACAAACATACTCAGCAAGTCTTTAAAACAGACCTAGTCAATTTATGCTCATGTATCAACAAGGGGGAGTGGTGGAGTTTAAGCATCAATGCCAGCTTTGACTCATAGCTAACCTACACTACTCAGTTTTAAACTCTTTATTACAATTTTAGTTATCGCACACGAGTCCACTATCTCCATCACAATACACTACCATGGATTCACCTTCCCCTTCCGGAAGAGTGCCATCCACGGTACTCACACTTGTCTTGATATTTTTAGAAGTATCCATTTGATTATCTAAGAACAGCATAAGTTCTCCAAGTAGTCCATATCCGAGGATGGGGCTATTCGAATAGTTTCATACCCTGCAGGGGTGTACTTCTTCACACACGCTCTCGCCACTTATCGTTGTGTGCCATAAACCATGCACCTCAGCAACCTTCAATCGGATGCCCAGCGAGGGAGTCGGCCACGACCGTCAATCACATAAGACCTCTAGTCCAGGCTATCGCCTATTTGAGACTGAACCCGCACGGAAGTCCAGCCAAAGTTTCCGCTATGGTCCCAAACGATGTGCGCAGGGTTCCCAAGCCCACCATTCGGGTGACCCTTGGTACACCGTGCCACTGCCTACCACGTCGTAACCCACCCCGAGGGTCAGCACTACGCACGGCCTCCAGCATGCTATAAACACCAGAAACTACTTGCAATACCTGGACCAAAGACCAAGCGACTGATGAGTCGAGCGGGGTCATATTTTAGGGCCCAGCATGTGGTAGTATCTAATCTTGGATCACAACCACGGAACCTAGTTCCTAAGAACGGTCCCAATGAGACAACCCACTATGTACTCCTACATAGCCTCTCATCGCTACCTTTACCAAATCGTATTCAGTATGAGCTCATCACATCGGACAACATTGTTTCACTCAGTTCATCACCCAGATGAATCAGACCTGACTCAACTCTAAGCATAGCAAGCATAGCAGGCAAAGTAAGCTAAGCACATCATGGCACAAGCATCTACCAGGTATGCTAGGTTGCAAGGTTTAGCTATTTACTGTGACAAGATCAGGTCATGCATAGGAATAGGATCATCTATCGTGTATGACTGACATGTGACCATTTTTCCTAATGCAATAAACAAGAGAAGGAGCGAGAGAGTGGGATGTTATCGGAATGATCAATGGGGTTGCTTGCCTTGCTGGGTTGCAGGAAGGTTCTCTCCTTCAGCGGGATACTCAGGGTTATCCTCAGGAGCAGGGCCTACCGCGATGCAGGTAAGAAACAATCAATACACGCCAGTGCACCAATATGATGCATGATCATGGCATGATGGCAGGTATGGATGAGTTAACGCAACTAGTGATCATGTTGATTTGAAATGGATTTGAATATAGGTTCAAAGTTGTTCTCCATTTTAAATTCCATATATTAACCTATTGATAATTGTCCATGTTCATCTAGATAGGTTGCTCTATCATGCATGAGAATAGCACCATTGGATTCATTGGATTTTCTTGATAAATTTTCATATATCAATTATTTTCATCTGACTTACAAATTAATTTATATGAATTTTTGAAGTTTTAAATAATTATTGGAATTATTTTTTAAACTAGAAATTGTTTTTATTGCATCAGCATGACATCATGATGACATCAGCTGGTCAGCTGACCGGGCTAGGGTCAAACCTGACATGTGGGGGCCACAGGTCAGTGACTCAGTCACTTAACTAAATAATTAAGCTAAATCCTATTTAGTTAACAAGAGCTGGGCCCACTGTCAGTGATTTGTTAACTTAATTAATTTAATTAATTGGTTTTCACTAATCACAGATTAGCCAGGGGCTAGCCCCACTTGCCAATGACCCAGGGGAGTCAAACCCCTGGTCAGCTCCGGCGAGACCCACCGGCGTTGAGCCGCCGGTGGCTCCAGAGACGGCAGAGGGCTTCGGGTTTCCTCCTCCAGCGACCAAAAGGACGGCGGAGGGCACCAAACTACTCAGCATGCACGCGCACGTCCATCCTGACCCCTCCCAGGTGCTGAGATGGTCGGAATCGGCGCTGGCGATGAGCTGGCCGGCGGCCGGAGCTCGGGCGAGCACGGGCTCGTCGAACCAAGACACGGCACGACCTTTACTAGGCACCTACGATCTCTACTCAACCCCACGAGCACGACGGAGGCCTCAGAGGGACCAGCTGGTCACCGGAGCACGGCCGGCGTCGAGCTCGAGAGGCGGAGGCATTCGGACCTCGATGGAATCCGGGGCTAGGGCACGAGAATGAAGGGGGAAAGAGGGGGAAAGGATCAGGAGCTCACGGCGAGTGCAGTGGCGTCGAAAGCGAGCTCGAGGAGGACCTAGAACGGCGGCGGCCTTCGATTTCCTTTCTGGCGACCCGAGGAAGAAGACGACGGTCCGACGGCGATAGGAGGCTTCCGGCAGGGCGTGGCTCGGCTCGAAGGAAGAGGAGGTCCGGGCGGAGCTATTGGCTGGCTCAGACGGGTTCAGGGCGGCTAGAACGGCGGCACGACAGCGAGGAGCAGCGCGGCCATGGAGGGACGGGGGGAATGGGCGAGAGAGAGAGAGAGAGCGCTCGTGGGAGAGAGAGAGGAGAAGGGGCACGGCGGCGAGGAGCTTCGTGCTGGCGCACTCCCAGCCCTCCAGCAAGGACCCAGGCAGGGAGGAGGTGGCCGGCGCGCGGCGACCACACGCCCGACGTCCTCCTGGCCAGAGGTGGGAGATGACCGGTTCGCCCCTCTGGGCTGGGCTGGCTTCTCTCCCCTGGCCCAGGTAGGCTTTTTCTTTTTTTTGTTTATGTTTTCTGTTTTCTGACTTTTCTTTATTTTATTTGCAGGTCCAATTGACTTTTCAAAATATCCCAACCATTTTCTAAAATAAAGTTTGAATATTTCAAACTTGTAATAAAAGTTTCAGATTATTATGAAAACAATAGTCATGATAATGATTTATTTATCAATTTCAGAGACTTAAATCATTATTTTTAAATTGCTTCTGATGCTCAAATATTTTAAATGTTCCCTGTTATAACTTTGTCCAAATTTATCAGACATAGGGAACATTTTTGATGGGCATTTTGGATTTGTTGAAATTTCACTAAACTTGAATTTCTTTATTTCATTAAGTGCTTGGGGTTTCTTTTCTTTCTCCCCATTTCACATTAATGCAATGATGATGATGATGATGCAAACACAAATGCTATCCTCGTTGGTGCCATCCCTCATGATATTGTCACACCCTGTGTTTGCATCACCTTGCTATAATATGGATTTATAAAATTTGGAACCAATTAAAACTTTTTGAGTGCATGTGCTTGTTTGATTTTTTTGATGCTTGCTTGCTTGGTTGAATGTGTTTGGCACTCTTAGGTTCTACTCCTCTGTATACTCATCTTCCTTGATCCAAAATTCTTGCCCAATGATCATACCATGTGTATAGTACCTACAGATGTTTTTATCAAAATTTATTTTTGCCAAAAATGATTTATTCAAACTAGGTTTTCAAAAGCCCCTGAATTGAGGTTTGCACTGCAAGTCCTCAAATTGGGTGGATCCTTTCTTTTCAAAGGCACTATTTGAAACCTACTATATATACGACTTCCCAAAACCACCAAATATTAATTTTAAAGATTATTTTTCTATTTTATTTAAAGGCTTTTTCTTAAGGCCAGAAATAGTTTTTCATAGGAAAAATACATTTAAATGCTTTAAAAATATTTGAGAAAATTTAGGGAAACTCAATGGACATATATTTTCCATATATATGAGTTTCAACACATAATCATGTTCAAAATCATGCGCAAAACCCCTCAAAACCATTTCTACACAAATCAAGCTTTTGAAATATTTCTGCAAGAAATTATCTCAATAAATTCCAAGAAAATTTTAGCAAGTCAAACATGACATATGTGATGATCTTGCAAAGTTTCATCTCAATCCCAATTTATTTGCTTCACCAAAATATTCCAAAACTATTCTTTTCCATAACCAAATTTGAGCAACTTTACATTGTGAAGTTTGTCCTATTCATCCCAAACTTTGTGGACATGGTCTAAACTCCAAATAATGATAACACACAAAGTTGTGGATTTGGGAGAATAGGAATGCATGTCTGAATCTACAGAAATCTGATTCTGTCCAATTCTAGGGTTTTTCAAGTTTGTACTACCAACTTTCTTCAAATTTCCTCAAACTTGGTGATCCTTCCTATTTTTACCTACAATTTCATCATGTTAAATTTCATGGCAAGAAAACTCCATTTGCCTGCCCAAAACTTCATCAAACTCCTTCTGGCATATTTGTAAAAACCATGTTTCCCCCACTTAAATTGTTCTCCTTAACCCCAAATTTTTACCACATCTTCGTACTATGTTCCTTTACCTTCAATAAGATAGCCCCCCTTTGGTACAATGGTTAGATCGGGTAAAACCCCAATTTACCTTCTTGGATAGCAGGAATTTTCTTCTCTCTACCCTTCCCTCTTATTCCAGTCAGCCCTAGAGCATCCAAGGCCATCCCCAACTTGTTTATAACCCCGTAGAACCCCTAGACACCTATGGCCGCACCCAAGACACCGTTGGCATGCCATGGCATGCCAAATGCGTGATCTAGAGCACACTGTAGTGCCCGACCGGACTATAGCCGCCGCCCACTGCATGGCCCCGACAGCCTCGGTCCTCCCCCTCTCGCCACATGGCTGGCCTTGGCATCCGTGACACGCGATGCGGTCAGTTGCATGCTCTCTCCTCCTCCCTAGCTCCCTCCCCGCACGTACCGAGCGTCGCCGGGTCGGCCAACCGTCGGCCTCACACGTACAAGCTCCCCCTCTCCCTCCCTTGCCTCCCTCGCCCGTGAACTAACCCCAAGAGCACCCCCAGCCAAGCCTCGTGTGCTCCCTCCTCCTCCAGAGACCAGCTCGACCTCGCCGGTGCACGGGTCCGCGGTGGACTAGCGTTCCAGATATAAAAGGGCTCCCGAGCCCCCCTCTTTCCTCCTATGGTCCTCTCTCCATCCCAATCAACCACCTCGTGGCCCCATTCGAGCTCCCGGAGCACTAGTGCTCGAGATCGACCGAGGCGCCGCCGCGTCGGGGCTCTATCAATCCCGAGACATGGGCTCTCTCCGGCCCCCTTTCTCCTCCATCGAGACCGCAGCAAGACCCTGACCCTTTCCTGCCTTCTCTCGGCTCGAGTCGTGGCAAGAAACGACGCCGACGACCTCCTCCCAAAGTGCCTCTGTCGCGGCCACCTCGTCGTTGGCGACCAGCTACTCCTCTCCATCCTCATCCACCACCACTAGATAGACGGTGATGCCCTGGTCCCGTTACCGCACTCGCCCATCGTCGTTGTGCCCCGCGCTGTCGCTGGTGAGCACTGCCCCCTCTCTATCGAGGGAAAGGCGATGACAGGTGGGCTCCACTTTTCATCGAGCCCTCTCTGTCCCCTCCCCCTCTATGTGACTGGCCACTAGGCCCCGCATGTCAGGTCTGAAACCTGGCGTGCGTGGGGGCACCGACTTGCCTGGCCACTGGGCGGGCCCAGAGGCTGGCCATTAGGCCCATGGGGTACTGTGTGCCTTTCCTTTTTATTTTTCAAGGCATTTTGCAAAAATTCTACAGACCCAAATAAAATTCCAATGCCAAATATTTTTCTACCATCCTGTAATAATGTGTAGTATTTTACAGTGCCATTTTTGGAAAAAAATTGAAAACCTTTTATGTACTGTTTTACTTTAAAACCCCTTTTTGGCATTTTTAGCCATTGTTAAAAATGGTTTTAAAAAGATTTTCATCCCAAAACCTTAGGCAAATATTTTTTAGAATATTTTTTAGGATTTTTCAGAATAGGGCAACATTTTTGTAGTAGTTTTGTGCTCTGTTTTTGTGATGATCCATATTTTGTTGTTATTTATCGCGACGATAGATTGCGCTGTTGATGAGGGAGTTGGACCTGAAGACTTTGAACACCTCAAAGACTTTGTTGATCTAGGCAAGCAGCCCTTTGACCATGTTAAGAAACTTTTCATGCATGTAATACAGCACTTTATGTTCCGATGATTATCATGATGATGTGGTATCCCCTTCGGTGAGATGCCTCCGATACTTTGTTTTTGATACTTGCATCGTGCATGACCCTACCTCCTTATGAGGGTTGTGCGGGTGGGAGTAGATAGGATGCTTAGTAGATGCTACGCAAAGTGGGACGGGCATATGCATGGTGATGGGATCAAAAATGATTTCAAGGACTCTTCGAAAACCCCTTAGGGTGCCACTAATGCCTGAGGGAGATGATGATGATCTAGGTGGCCACTTGATAAAGAAGTGTTGTACCGGAGCAACTGAGTGTGTGTGGTTTTTGAAAACGGATTGGTGTAAGTTGCGACCGTTATTCCAACCTTACATGTATAACCACGATACCCCTTATGGGATGGGGCTTTGTTGAATACCTTGGTGGGTACTAGCATAGAGCCCGCATTACTAGTGGAGGGAGTGATGTGGTCACTCTCGATATGGGGTCGTGCCTGTTAGGGCAACCATACGCTGTCTTTACAGGCACCAGGAACACCATTGCGTGCCCTCATGGATGATACGTGTGATGTATATCATGAGAGATGGCTCCAACGAGTGGACTCTTTGTTTAGCATCGCTATGGCAAAGGCAATGTTCGGGTGCTTACCTCGGGTATGTAATATACCGTGAGTCATGGATGACATGGAAGTTCCCCAAGTCGTGTGGGTAAAGTGTGCAATATCTGTGGAGTGTAAAACTATTTGAATAGTCGTGTCCATGGTCAAGTACAGTTGGATGGCCGCTCTTGTGCTACGTCCAATGTTTACTAAACTTGGTGTGTGTGTGTGTGTGTGTTGGTGACAAGGATGAAACTTGAGCTGAGTCCGATAACTTAGCATGTTGATGAACATGAGTTGTTCAACCCCTGTTTATGAAGATAACCATGACTTGTTGACATGAATATCTGTCAACGGTTGATGCATGCTTACTTAAGTTACTTGATCATGCATTGCACTTAAAACTAATTTTCTGCAAAACTTACCTACTTAGTGCTATATCATGCATTGTTATACCTTGTTCCAAAACATGGGTTGCTTGCAAGTACATTCAAAGTACTCATTGGCTTGCCACTAGTTATTTAATTGGTCGGGCATGGAAGAGCATGAATATGGCGAAGAGTTCGTTGGTGATGAACATGCGAACTACGAAGCTTCCCAGTCAGAATGCATGTACGTTTAAGGCATATGGCATGGGTTCACGCCTCCGATCAAGATTTCCACTACTCGTTATGTTTAAGTGTTTGGACCTTGCAGCCCTATCTATGTAAGACGCTAAATGTCGATGTAAGAGTCTTGTTATTCAGCTTCTGTGTGTTCAATGAGCATTGATCTCTAGGATCACTATACACGTGCATTCGGTGATCACGACTTATGAGTCAAGGTCCCCACAGATATACATCACACGTGTCGTCCATGAGGGCACGCAACGGTATGCCCGGTGCCTGTGAAGACAGTGCATGGTTGCCCTACCAGGCACGACCGAATATCGAGAGTGACCACGTCACTCCCGCCACGAGTAATGCGGGCTCTATGCTAGTACCCACCAAGGTAGTCAACAAAGCCCCGTCCCATAAGGGGTATGGTTCTTGTACATGTAAGGTTGGAATAACGGTCACAACTTACACCAATCCGTTTTCGAAAACCACACACACTCACATTCTCCGTTACACCACTTCTTTATCAAGTGCTTACCTAGCTCAACATCATCTCCCTCGGGCATTAGTGGCACCCGACGGGGTTTTCATAAATTCTTTGAAAATACTGTTGTTTCCAACACCATGCATATTCTCATACCATTTTGTGAAGCATCTACTAAGCATCCTATCTACTCCCAGCCGCACAACCCTCATAAGGAGGTAGGGTCATGCACGATTCAAGTATCAACGGTAAAAGTATCGGAGGCATCCCACCGAAGTGGTCACCACATCACATGATCAACATCACGAAATAAAGTGCTATATGCCATTCAATAAAAGGGTTTCATAGTCATGGTCAAAGGGTTGCTTGCCTGGCTCAACAAAGTCTTTGAGGTCTTCTCAAACTGCTGGTCCAGCTTTGAGCACTCCGTCTACTTCGTCAACTACCGCCATAAAAGCCAAAATGTGCAACACAACAAGCAGCAATTAGAAGTGCTCTATAAATAGGAGTCCTATTTTTCTTGGGTGACCTAGAAAAATACCTAAGGTGTCACTACTTGATTTTTTATCAACAATGATTTTGAAAGGTGGGAATGGAGGGATTAATGATGTTGTGAGAAGTCTACAGAAAATATTTTAACACAAATGAGTGAATGCACTCATCACATAGGGCATGATTTTATAAAAGTTTAGAAAGTGGTTTCACTATATTTGGAGTTGGGATGAATTTCCTAGGAGTTTTCTAAGATGGAATAAATGGAAATGAGGCCATTTTATTTGATACAACCAAAATAAAGCAGGGTAAAAATGTTAACCATGGCCTGGTAAATAGGGGATGATTTTTATAGCATCTAGAAATTGGAATCCCTCCATTTGGAGTTGATTCGAATACTCTAGGAATTTTGCAAAATGGTATTTAGGAGGTTCAAATTTGAATTTAAATTTGAATACTAGAAAAACTAGTGAAGGAAAAGTAGGGAAGTTGAACTATCAAATAGTATGTAATATTAGAGTATTTTACGAGTTTGAATTATTGAAATTGGGTAAGTATTTATTTGTGAGTAAATTTTGGAAGCTCTCTTGAAAATAAAAAAGGAAACCCCACTGTTTCCTTGGGCAAGAAGAGGCAAAGCCAAGCCAGCCCAGCGTGAGGGGGCACACGCGCAGCGGGTGCATTCAAATCTGACAGGCGGGCCCGTCTGTTGGTGAGAGAGCAGGGGATGTGGGTATGACAGGTGGGCCCTGCCTATCATCCCCAACCTTGCGACCAGGGAGACGATGCACTCACCGTCGGCTATGTGGTTGACGGCAAGGAGAGAGGGGCGCACTGTTGTGCTCGGGGAGGTATTGTCAGCGGATAGTGGTGGAGTTCGACGCCGAAGGGATCAGAGGTGATGCAGGCATTGATCCTGTGCGGTAGCGTTCGAGACCGTGGTCACTTTGCTTGATTTTTATGGGGGTTCCTGTAATTGGAAGGGACAAACGGATTGGGGGCTTCCCACGGTCACAACAAAGAAGGAATAGGAGGCCTAGGTGCTCCCTACCGTGTACACGTCGGGGACCCCAAGGTGGCGACACTTCTTGTCTGAGTTAAGCACAGAGGGGAGGAGGTAAACAGAGAGCGATATGGGGTTCGATTGAGGTGTAAGAGGAGCTGGGAGAGGGTGGAATTGGAGCTCGGGGCCGCCTTTTATAGGGGAGTTGTGGCGCACGGTGGACAGCATCCTTGGCGAGCTCGAGCTGCTCATTTTGGAGGGTGCGCGGGTCAACCGGGGCTCTTATTGGAGGGCACAACCATGGAGTGCCCGTGGGTGTCTGAAGCAAGCAAGGACGTGGTTCGGGTGGGGCAGGGGAGGCCTGAAGCTCGGTTGCCTGCCACCTATTTGACTGTGGGACAGGCGATTCAGCTGAGCAAGGGGGAGTGGGATGCGCTTTGGGAGGGAGGCTCGAGCGACAGGGGGTCAGGGTATGCTGCACTTGCTCGCCACGCGTGACCTAAGCATGCAGGGGGGGTTCACGCTTTCAATTTCAGCCACTAGTCATGGCAGACGGCAGAGAGCGCACGCGAGGGGGCAGCAGCAGGAAGGCAGAGGAGGGGGGCAACTTGTTGCCATGCCACGGACGTCGAGGGATATTGGCAGGCGTGCGGGAAGGACCGAGGTTGTCGGGGGCCTTGGGCGGAGCGTGGTACAGTGCTGAAGCGCATTGTAGCACGCTCCAGAGCGCCCATATGGCCGGCATGGGCATCCCTAGCTTGCTCTGGCTTGTCCACACCTGCATGGGGGTTTCTGGAGATGCTCTAAGGTGCTTAGGTGCTAGGTGAATAGATACAAAGTGAAAAGGGGGAGGAGAGAGATGATGCGAAGGCTGTCCAGAGGAAAAAAATAGGGGTTTCAACCCCCTTCAATGATTGTGCGCTTGGGCACGGGACTTACTAGAGGTAGAGTACAATAATGTGAAGTTGTGGTAAAAATTTGGGTACAAGGAGTCAAGGGAAGGGGTGAAAACATCAACTTTTGTTTTCTGCCATAAGGTGTTTGTTACTGGTTTGGGCAAGTGAAAAGATCCTACTTGCCTTTAGATTTAATAGGATCAAACAATAGGTAAAATTAAGGTGGACCACCAAGTTTGAACTTATTTGAAGAAAGTTGCCAATGTAACTTTGGCAAACCCTAGAAATTGAGAAAATAGGATTTACTTATATCTAGATATGCAAATCCATTCTCCTTGATGCACCACTTAGTGTGGTGGCATAATTTGGGGATTAGATCATGCCCAAAAAGTTTGGAACCAAATAGGGAAACTTGGCACTACAAGAATTTCCAATTCTTGAAATCAGCAGAAAGGGGGTTGGGGAAATTTGGACAAGTGTATCTGTTCTCCTAGATGCATCACTTGGTGTGGATGCATTATTAGAGGATTAGAACATTTCCACAAAGTTTGAGAACAAATGGAGATAGTTGTCAAGGTAGATTTGCTCAAATTTGGTTCTGGTCAAAGAGGGTTTTGGAATATTTTGGTGAACCAAAACAATTGGGATTGGAATGAAACATTGCAAGATCATCACATATGGCATGTGTGACTTTCTAGAATTTTCCTAGATCTATTTGAATATATTTCTTATAGACATATTTCGAATGCTTTATTTAAGCAGAAAGGGTTTTGGAGGGTTGTGTCCAATATTTTGAACATAACCATGTGTTTAAACTCATTTATATGGAAATTATATGTCCACTGAGTCTCCCTAAATTTTCTCTAATATTTTTAAAGCATAAAGTAATTTTTTCCTATAAAAGATCATTTCTGGCCTTAAGAAAATCCTTTAAATAAAATACAAAAATAATCTTCAAAATTAATGTTTAGTGTTTTTGGGAAGTCTTATATATAGTAGGTTTCAAATAAATTCTTTGGGGGAAAACAATCCACCCAATTTGAGGACTTGTAGTACAAATCTCAATTCAGGGGTTTTTGAAAACCTAATTAGAACAAATGCTTTTTGGCCAAGATAATATTTTATAAAAATAGTTTTATGTCCTATACACATGGCATTATAATTGGGCAAAGTTTGTATCAAGGAGATGAGTCTAGAGAGTAGGAGGAATTTTATGAATTAGAACACAAGCAAACAAACAAGCATTCAACAATCAAGTCAAGCATCACAAGCACACAAAAAGTCTTAATTGGCCCTAATTTTTGAGCTATGTTAACTTAGTCAAGAGAAGCAAAACATAGGGTGTGACAGGGTGGTAGTAACCGCTTCCACTAAAATTTTGGTAAAGGAACCGAAGCAAGTCGGGTGTGACAAGGTGATCAAACACCTTCTGCCATAATACAAAGAGCAATGATTGAGCCCCTTCCACTCACTGGAATCACCCCAAATTTTTACCACAGCTCAGTGCAATCCCTCCACATCTCCGGGAAGTTTCCCAACGGCCAACTCCATGATTGAGGGGTGGGAAGCCCACTTGTATCCCCTCGACAACCTCTTTTCCCCTTTTACTCAGCTCTCTCTCCTTCCTGACAAGTTCTAGAGCATCCCATGCCCCTTTTACCCTTTGTTTAGCCCCTATGCAGGCAAGGGCCACTGGTGGACTTGCCAGGGCTCGTGGAAACACCATCATGCCAGCCGAAGACGTGCTTTCGAGCGCGCCACAGAACAGGCAAAGGGTTGACCTCGTGCCCTGCCCATGCTCTGACCACCTCGAGTCGTCCCCTTGCGCCGGTCGAGGTGCCTCGGCATCCATGACACAATGTCGTTTCGGGAGCCTCCTCTCCCTCTCGCTCTCACCCTCCTCACACGTGCGCCCGGCGCAATCCAAACTAGCCAATGCTTGATCTCGCACGCGCGCGCCTCCCCTCTTTCTTTCTTCCCTCCCCTGGATGTAGACCACACCCAGAAACACCCCAAGCACACCCGACTCGCCCCCCCCCCCCCCCCCCCCCCCGTAGCCTCTGGCCTCGGCCCCAAGCTCGCCGGCGCACCTGAGCTCTCCCTCCCTATTTAAGCCACCCCCGAGATCCCTCCTCCCTCTGGAATCTCTCTCTCCCTCCAAATCAACTACCATGAGCCCCCATTTGAGCTCCCCGAGCACCAGTCCTCCAGATCGACCGAGGCGCCGCCGCGTCAGGGATCTGTCGATCTCTAGACACGGGATCGCTCCGGCTCTCTTCTCTCCTCCATCATGACCACAGCAGGCCCCTGGTCCTTCTCCCCCTCCTCTCCGCTTGGATTGCTACGAGAATCATCAACTCCGACCAGTTCCTGAAGCGCCGCGGCCACCTCGTCGCCGACAGTTCCCTACGCTCCCGCAACCACCTCCACCACCATCCGAACAGCGGGAGTGCGTGGAACCCGTTCCTGCCCTCTACTCCCCTCCCTGTGACCCCAATCGCCGCCGTTGAGCCTCGCCACCCTCTGGCGAGAGGTAGGCAACAACCCGACGGGTGGGGGTCGTTTGTTGGCCTCTCGTGCTCCTCCCGCACCCCTCTCTCTCACTGCTTGATGGGCCCCACCTGTCGGGTTTGAACCTGGCGTGCGCAAGGGCACCGGTTCGCCTAGGTTGGCTGGCTGCTAGGCCAGCCTAGCTGTTGGCTGGCTCTGGCCCAGGGGCACTGTGGCCGTTTCCTTTTTCTTTTCTAGCATTATTTTCCATAAATCCCACGGGGTTAAATATTTTTCCAATTCCCAATAATTCTTCCACCATAAATCTTGTAATATTCTGTAGTATTCAATAGTTCCACTTTACAAATTTTTTAAAACAGTTTATTTACTGGATTTATTTAAAACCTAGTTTTGAATATTTTTAGCCTCTCTTAAAATAGTTTTCAAAATCGTTTTCACCTCAAAACTAGAGACAAATATTTTTAGTTTGTATTGTAGTATTTTACAGAGTAGGGTAACATTATAGAAGAGGATTTTGTGCTCTGTTTTTGTTGTGATTCTTATTATTGCCCGTTATTATTGCGACGATAGATTGCATTGTTGACGAGGGAGTTGGACTAGAAGACTTTGAAGAGCCCAAAGACTTTGTTGAGCCAGGCAAGCAGCCCTTTGACCATGTTTAAGAAACCACTTTATTGCATCACATATAGCACTTCATTTTGTTATGATGATCATGATGATTTGGTGACCACTTTGGTGGATGCCTATGTTACTTTTCTATTCATAGTTGCATCGTGCATGACCCTACCTTCCTATGAGGGTTGTGTGGGTGGGAAGTAATTAGGTTGCTAAAGTAGATGTTATGCAAATGGGATGGGCATATGCCTGGTGTCGAAAAGAAAATGATTTCAAAGAATTTTCAAAAACCCCATCGGGTGCCACCAATGCCCGAGGGAGATGGTGATGAGCTAGGTAACAACTTGATAAAGAAGTGGTGTAGTGGAGCCAATGAGTGTTGGTTTTTCTAAAATGGATTGGTGTAAGTTGTGACCATTATTCCAACCTTACATGTACAACCACGATACCCCTTATGGGACGGGGCTTTGTTAATTACCTTGGTTGGTGCTAGCAGAGTGTTCGCACTACTAGTGGCGAGAGGGCCAAACTTACTGTCTCGATATGGGGTCATGCCAGGTAGTGCGACCATGGGCTATTTTTACAAACACCGGGCACACCGTTGTGTCCCCTCATGGATGTTAAATTCTAGAGCGAGGCTCATGGGATGTGCATCATGAGGGTTGGGTACCAATGAGTGGACTCTTTGTTTAGTGTCATCAAGGGAAAGGCAATGTTCAGGTGCTTACCTCGGGTATGTAATATACCGCGAGTCATGGCTTCACACGGAAGTTCCCTAAGTCTTGTGGGTAAAGTGTGCAACCTCTGTAGAGTGTAAAATTATTCGAATAGCCGTGTCCACGGTCAAGGACAATTGCATGACCGCTCTTGGGCTACGTCCGATGTTTTTCACAAACTTGGTATGAATCTGGGTGTGGGAGAAGATGGAATACTCGAGTTAAGTCAGTTGACTTGACATGATGATTGAGCATGAGATGTTCAGACCCTGATTATATTGATATGTGTAACCTCTTCATGCGGATTCTTGTATTCAATTGATGCATGCTTACAAGTTGGTGGGACATGCCATTGCACTCAAAATTAGCTTTCTACAAAACTTACCTACTTAATGCAATATCATGCTTTGTTATACCTTGTTGGCTTGCCACATGGGTTGCTTGTGAGTACATTCAAAGTACTCATTGGCTTGCCACTTGTTATTTAATTGGCCACACATGGAAGAGCAGGAATATGGTGAAGAATTCGTTGGAGACGAACATGCGAACTAGGACGCTTCCCAGTCAGAATGCCTCTAAGGTTAAGGCAAATGGCATGGGTTCACGCTTCGTTCAAGATTTCTACTGCTAGTTATGTTTGATGTTTCGCCTTCATGGCCCTATCTATGTAAGACTTGACCTCAATGGTCTTTATTTGTGTAAGATAGTACGTATGGATGAAAGACTCTTCTTATCCAACTTCTATGTATTCCCTGAGCATTGATCTCTGGGATCACTATACACGTGCATTCGGTGACCATGACTTATGAGTCGGGGTCCCCACAATTGCCCCCTATGATAGCAACCTTTATTATGCAGTCCATTGCTTTTATTACTTTGCCATCATAAGTTCGTATAGCGCTCAATTTTCTCTTGCACTAATTGATTAAAACACATTTAGAACCAATTTTCATTGCCTTATTGCACCTATGACAACTTACTTGAAGGATCTTACTCGATCCATAGGTAGGTATGGTGGACTCTCAAAGAATGAAGTTGGGTTTGGGTTTTTGGACGCACAAGTAGTATCTCTACTTAGTGCGGAAATTTTGGCTAGCAAAGATATTAAGCAATCACCATGTTGAAGGATCTATGACAATATAAATTCTATGTGGATGTGAACAAACATAAATCATTACGTTGTCTTCCTTGTCCAACGACAACAATTTTGACATATAATATTTAATGGGGTCTCACAATCATAAAAGATGTCCAAGATAGTGTATTTGCGTGTGAATCTTCTCTTCCCTTATTAATTCTTTCATGATTTGCATCACTGGCCAATGCTATGTTTGCCAATCTCCAATAAATTTTACTACTTATACTTTTCCTTATGTGATGTCATTACCTACCATAAGATTAGCATATGATTCTTTTCATCTATTTATATTTTCTTTTATTTTGATTGGAACAAGAAAGTAAAGAGGCAAAAGATCAGACCAAACTTTATTATATAACTCTCACTCGATTAAATAGATAGATAGAACATGAAACTAACACGTGAAAATAGATCATGCTAAACTTTTATTCGACTAAATCAAAAGGAAACTAAAGATCGAATTAAAATAGGTAAAGGTGGATAAAAGTTATGGTGATACGATACCGGGGCACCTCCCCCAAGCTTGTCTTAAGCCAAGGGGAGTGCCCATACCCGTGTGCTCAAGTCTCCTTTGGTGATGGTGATGAACTAGGTGGCGGTGATGATGTGCCAGGCTTATCGTCCACCTTCCAGGGAAATGGCTCACCATAAAAAGTTGACGCAAGAGTCCCCCTAGTCCTTTAACTGGAAGCTAAACTCATACCTTTAAATCTTGCTTCATATTTAAAAACTTGGTTTTGAAGATCATAGACTTGACTTTGCAGAAATTGATTTGCTCGTTGAGGTTGGAGATGGTGTCTTCCATAGACCAGCCATCCACAACCTGATCACGGGTGAATTATGTGATCATGGAGTGATTAGCACTGAGTCCATGCTCCACCATCCTTTGGCACTTGAAGATGTATTGTTCCACCGCCTCGAGCCTAGCCTCCATGCTTCCGATCCTCTTGGGTCCCTCCACATCGCAGATGTGGAGCACCCCCCCCCCCACGCATCTCAAGTGCTTGAGGGTGCTTCATCACCTCAGGCAAGTACGGGTTGATGACCTTGTCAAAGAACATGTCCTTGGAGGAGCTTGGTGGCACCATGGAGATCTAGATCTGACGAGAAAACAACACAAAACACGAACAGAGGATTTTTCTGCGATGCGGTCTTCAAAACAGTCGGGGGTATATATAGAGAATTTTTATTCTTGGGAAACAAGAATATGGAAGAAAACGGAGTCGAGAAGAAAACGGACGCGCTTGGCAGGGCCGGCACGCCCTGGTGTATCGCACTCACCGCGATCGCCTTCTGGTTTATTTCTTATTTTCCAAAAAATTCTAAAATTCCAAAACTGACAAAAAATATTTTTGCGGATTTTTCGGAGTCCATTTACTTACCGTATCATGTACCTCCTATTTTTCAGAATTCGGGAGTGTTCCGGAAGGTTTCTTTTATGTGTTCCTCCGGTGTCATGGTATGGATAACATTGCTTTCAATGTTAATAGGCATACCTGAGATATAGTGCTTAATTCTTTGTCCATTGACCACCTTCGGGTTAGTACAATCGGCATTATTAATCTTGATGGATCCAGAACGATAAACCTCTTTGATAATATATGGTCCTTCCCATTTGGAGAGAAGCTTACATGCAAAAAATCTTAAACGAGAGTTGAACAAAATAACATAGTCTCCTATTTTGAATTCCTGTTGTTGGATTCTTTTGTCATGCCATATTTTTACTTTTTCTTTGAATAGTTTGGCATTTTCATAAGCTTGTGTTCTCCATTCATCTAAAGAGCTAATATCAAATAGCGTCTTCTCACATGTAAGTTTGAAATCATAATTGAGTTCTTTAATTTCCCAAAATGCTTCATGTTCTAACTCTAGAGCCAAATGACAAGCTTTTCCATATACCATTTTCTATGAAAACATAACCATAGGAATTTTATAAGCTGTTCTATAGGACCAAAGTGCATTATCTAGTTTCTTAGACCAATTCTTTCGAGACCTATTAACAGTGTTTTGTAATATCAATTTTATTTCTCTATTGTGAAGTTTAACTTGAACACTAGATTGAGGATGATAGGGGGATGCAATTCTATGGTTAACATCATATTTGGCAAGCATCTTACGGAAAGCACCATGAATAAGGTGTGAACCACCATGAGGCATTAAATATCTAGGGACTCCAAACCTCGAGAAGATAACTTCTTTAAGCATTTTAATGGAGGTGTTGTGATCATCACTACTAGTTGGAATAGCTTCTACCCATTTAGTGACATAATCAACAGCAACCAAAATATGAGTGTAACCGTTGGAGGAAGGAAAAGGTCCCATATAATCAAAACCCCAAACATCAAATGGTTCGACAACAAGTGAATAATTCACAGGCATTTCCTGATTCTTACCGATATTACTAATTCTTTGACATTCATCACGGGACAAGACAAACTTGCAGGCATCCTTCAAGAGAGTAGGCCAATAAAAACCATATTGCAATACCTTGTGAGTAGTCCTATCTCCCGCATGATGTCCTCCATATGCTTCGGAATGACATTTCCGTAGGATTTGTTCCTGTTCATGCTTAGGTACACAAAGTCTAATAATACCATCTACTCATTCTTTATAGAGATGTGGGTCATCCCAAAAGTAGTATCTTAAATCATAGAAGAATTTTTTCTTTTGTTGGTATGTGAAGCCAGGTGGTATATATTTAGCGGCAATGTAATTAGCACAATCAGCATACCAAGGGGTGTTTTGAGAAGCATTTATTGTAGCTAACTGTTTGTCAGGAAAACTATCGTCAATAGGTAGTGGGTCATCAAGAATATTTTCTAACCTAGAAAAGTTATCAGCTACGGGGTTCTCAGCTCCCTTCCTATCAACGATATGTAAGTCAAATTCTTGAAGCAAGAGAACCCACCTAATAATTCTAGGCTTAGCATCTTTCTTTTCCATAAGATATTTTATATTAGCATGATCAGTGTGAACAATAACCATGGAGTCAAAAATATAGGATCTAAATTCATCACAAACAAACACAACTGCTAATTTTTTTTTTCTATAGTAACATAATTTCGTTGAGCGTTGTCTAGAGTTTTGCTAGCATAATGGATAACATTCAATTTCTTATCAACTCTTTGTCCTAAAACAACACCAACGACATAATCACTAGCATCGCACATAATTTCAAAAGGCAAGTTACAATCAGGTGGTTGAACGATAGGTGCAGAAGTTAAGGCTTTCTTGAGTGTTTCAAAGGCTTCCACACAATCATCATCAAAAGCAAAAGGAATATCATTTTGAAAATAATTAGTAAGAGGCCTAGAAATTTTAGAGAAGTCTTTCATGAACCTCCTATAGAAACCAGCATGACCAAGTGAACTTCGAATACCTTTAATATCTTTAGGACATGGAATTTTTTCAATTGCGTCAACTTTAGCTTTATCCACCTCAATACTTCGTTCTGATATTTTATGCCCCAAGGCAATACCTTCATTAACCATAAAATGGCACTTCTCCCAATTCAATACAAGATTAGTTTGTTCACATCTCTGCAAAACTCGATCTAGCTTGCTTAAGCAATCATCAAAAGAAGTCCCGTAAATGGTAAAATCATGCATGAAAACCTCCACAATCTTTTCACAGAAGTCAGAGAATATAGCAGTCATACATCTTTGGAAGGTAGCAGGTGCATTGCATAAACCAAAAGGCATACGTCTATAAGCATAGGTTCCAAAAGGGCAAGTAAAGGTGGTTTTCTCTCGATCAAATTGTGATACAGGTATTTGAGAGAAACCAGAATATCCGTCCAGAAAGCAAAAGTGTGTGTGCTTAGATAATCTTTCTAGCATTTGATCAATGGAAGGCAGAGGGTAATGATCTTTTCTAGTAGCTTTTTCTAAAATTGATTACCATTCTATAGCAAGCGACAATTCTTTGTGGAATTAGTTCATTTTGATCATTGGGAACAATGGTAATACCTCCTTTCTTAGGGACACAATGAACGGGACTCACCCATCTACTATCAGAAATGGGATAGATTATACCTGCTTCCAGAAGTTTTAATATTTCAATTCTTACCACTTCTTTCATCTTACGATTTAATCGTTGTTGGTAATCAACAACGGGTTTCGCATCAGGTTCTATTTTAATCTTGTGCTGACATAGATTGGGACAAATGCCCATAAGATCATCAAGGGTATATCCTATAGCAGCCCGGTGCTTCCTCAGAACATTTAATAATCTTTCCTCTTCATGTTCTGAAAGGTTAGCACTAATAATATGAGGATATATCGTTTTCTCATCAAGATAAGCATACTTGAAATGGCATGCAATTGCTTTAATTCAAACATAGGATCACCTTTAGGTGGAGGAGGACCTCCAAGAGTTTCAATCGGCAAATTGTGTTTCAAGAGAGGTTGTTGTTCAAAGAATTTTTTATCTTTCATGCAAGTGCATATTATTTCCAATATCAAGCAAATATTGTTCTAATTGATCAGTAGGAGGCATGGCAATAGAAGCAAGACCAATTGTTTCATCCTTACTAGATAATGCTCTATCACGAGGTTGTCTACTAAACTTGGAAAAATTAAACTCATGAGACACACCACCAAAACTGACACTCACAGTTTGTTTTTCACAATCTATCTTAGCATTGACGATGCTCATGAAGGTCTACCGAAGATAATGGGACAAAAGTCATCTTGTGGGGAACGAAGAACTAAGAAATTAGTAGGGTATTTTACTTTCCCACACAAGACTTCAACATCTCTAACAATCCCAAGTGGTGTGATGGTGTCTCTATTAGCAAGTTTAATAGTAACATCAATGTCTTCTATTTCAGTAGGTGCTATTTCATTCATAATTTTGTAGTATAAAGTAAAAGGGATAGCACTCACACTAGCACCCAAATCACATAAACCATGATAGCAATGGTCTCCTATTTTGACGGAGACAACAGGCATGCCCTCTATGGGTCTATGTTTATCTTTTTCATCAGGTTTGGCAATTCTAGCAGCTTCATCACAAAAGTAGATAACATGCCCATCAATATTTTCTACCAAGAGATCTTTAACCATATCAATACTAGGTTCTACTTTAAATTTCTCAGGGGGCTTAGGTGCTCTAATATTACTCTTGCGAGCCATAGTTAATACCTTAGCATGTTCCTTTATCCTAACAGGGAAAGGTGGTTTTTCAATGTAAGCGGTAGGCGCAACTGGATCAACATTGTAAATGATGGTTTCATCTCTAGCTATGACATGTTCTTTAATTTCTTCTCTAATAGGGGGTGATATTTAAACCAATTCTATGTAGGGAGATCAACGTGAGTAGCAAATTCTTCACACAAAGAGGCTACTATCTCAGAGTCAAGTCCATATTTAGTGCTAAACTTGTGAAAATCATCGGTATTCATAAAAGATTTAACACAATCAAACTTAAAATTTATACCTGGCTCGTTACCTTCATCGAGTTCCCAATCCTCAGAGTTGCGTTTAATTCTTTGTAAGAGATCCCACTTGAATTCAATAGTCTTCTTCATAAAAGAACCAACACAAGAAGTATCGAGCATGGATTGATCATTATGAGAAAGCCGAGCATAAAAATCTGAATAATAACTTCTCTCAGGATATCACGATTGGGGCATGAATATAACATTGACTTAAGCCTCCCCCAATCTAGAGCGGTGCTTTCTTCTTCAATAGGCCAACAATTATATATACAATTCCGATCACTATGAACTAGATGCATGGGAAAAAACTTTTTATGGAATTCCAATTGCAATCGATTCCAGTTCCATGACCCAAGATCTTCACATAGCCTATACCATGTCAATGATTTTCCCTTCAAAGATAAAGGTATAACCTTCTTGTTAGCTTCATCTCTACGTAAACCCACATATTTCGTTCACATATAATAGGTGCATATCGGGATGTTCAGTTCCATCTCCTGCATAAGGTTTAGCAAGTAGTTCTTCTACCATACGCAAAGGAATTTCATAACCAATATTTTTAGTAGGTGCAGTAGGTTGAGGGGAAACTAATTGTGCTTCCAGTCAAGGTGAAGATACACCGAACAAACCCCTCAAAGGATTGTTTTTCATAGTAACAAGTAACAATAAATTTCAGCACGTAGTATAAGTTTTTCCTTACTGATTTCCACTTACCAAGAGCGCTTCACTCTCCGGCAAAGATGCCAGAAAAGAGTCTTGATGACCCAAAAGTATAGGGTATCAATCATATTACTTTAGATAAGTAAGAGTGTCAAACCCAATGAGGAGTAGAAGGAAATGACAAGCACTTTTCAGCAAGGTAATTTCTGCAAGAACTAAAATTGTAGGTAATAGATAGTTTGATAGCAAGATAATTGGTAACGAGCAAGTAATGGTAATGGTAAATAAGGTGCAGCAAGCTATCCCAATCCCTCTATGGCAAAGGACAGGCCAGAACAATCTCTAGTAATTGGCAAAGTGTTCTTGAGGATACACGGGAATTTCATCTAGTCACTTTTACCATGTTGGTTTCATTTGTGTTCGCTACTTTGATAATTTGATACGTGGGCGCACCGGTGCTTGGATGATGTTCTTACTTGAACAAACTCCCACTTATGATTAACCCCTTGGCAAGCATCCGCAACTACAAGAAAAGTATTAAGATAAAATCTAACAATAGCATTAAACGGTTGGATCCAAATCAGCCACTTACGAAGTAGCGCATAAACTAGGGTGTAAGATTTTGTCACACTAGCAACCCATATTATAATAATTACTCCACAATGCATTCCCTTAGGCCCAAGGATGGTGAAGTTTCATGTAGTCGATGTTCACCTGACACCACTAAGGGAATCACAACATACATATCATCAAAATATCGAACACATATCAAATTCACATGATTACTTACGACATGACTTCTCTCGTGACCTCAACAACAAAGGTAACTACTCATAAATAATATTCATGCCCAAGATTAGAGGGGTATTGAATAGCATAATGGATCTTAACATATAATCTTCCAACAAATAAACCATATATAATCAACTACAAGATGTAATCAACACTACTAGTCACCCACAGGTACCAATTCAAGGTTCTGAAACAAAGATTGAACACAAGAGATGAACTAGGGTTTGAGAGAAGATGGTGCTATTGAATATGTTGATGAAGATTGGCCTCCCAAAGTTGAGAGGGGTGTTGGTGATGACGATGGCTTCCATTTCACCCTCCGGGAGGGAAGTTCCCCCGGCGGAATCGCTCCGCCGGAGGGAAAAAGTGCGCCTGCCCAAGTTCTGCCTCAATACGGCGGAATTCCTTCCCAAAAGTCCTCTCCATTTTTTCTAGGTCAAAATATCTTATATACAAGAAGATGGGCATCGGAGGTGGGAAGAGGAGGGCACAACACTATGGCGCGCCTGGGGGGCCTCGCGCGCCCTGGTGTCTTGTGCCCACTAGGTTGGGCCCCTCCGATAGTTCTTTGCTCCAGTATTTTTATTAATTACAAAAATATTCTTCGTAAAGTTTCATCTCAATTGGATATGTGCAAAATAGGTATCTGTGATGTGCTTTTTCAGGCCCACAATTCCAGTTGTCGGTATTCTCCCTCTTTGTGTAAACCTTGCATATTGTGAGAGAAAAGGCATTAGAATCACTCCCTAAAGCATTATCATTCAAAGAAACATAAAAATAGTAGTAGGAAATCATGATGCAAAATGGACGTATCATCATGAGACCTCCGACAGGTTCTTTGCCTGCAAGATGGAGGATAATAGCTCAATCGGTGAGCATGTGCTCAGAATGTCTGGGTGCTAGATTCGCTTGAATCAAGTGGGAGTCAATCTTCCAGATAAGATAGTTACTGATAGAGTTATCCAAGTCAGTGCCACCAAGCTACTAGAGCTTCGTGATGAACTATAACATGCAAGGGATGGAGAAGATGATCCCTGAGCTATTCGCGATGTTTTACGCCGCAGAGGTAGGAATTAAGAAGGTGCATCAAGTGTTGATGGTTAATAATACACTAGTTTCAAGAAAGGCAAGGTAAGAGCAAAACTTCAAGAATGGCAAGCCAATTGTCAGTCCAATGAAGAAACCCAAGGTTGCACCCAAACCCGAAACTAAGGGCTTCTATTGTGAGGGAAACGATCACTAGAAGCGGATCTGCCCCAAATATTGTTGTAAATATGCCCCGAAAGCAATAATAAAGTGATTATTATCATATTTCCTTGTTCATGATAATTTTTTATTATTCGTGCTATAATTATATTCTTTGTGTCCCACAATAATAAACTCATGGTCTTTGAAACTCAGATACATGTGAGGGTATATAAACAACTTTGTGTCCCTAGTGCGCCTCTACTAGACTAGCTCGTTGATAAAAGATGGTAAAGCTTTCCGAACCATAGACATGAGTTGTCATTTGATAACGAGATAACATCATTAGGAGAATGATGTGATGGACAAGACCCACCCATAAGCATAGCATTTGATTATATCACTAAGTTTATTACTACTGCTTTCTACATGTCAACGTATTTGTTCCTAAGACCATGAGATCATCAACTCCCTGACACCGAAGGAATGCCTTGTGTGTATCAAACGTCACTTCATAACTAAGTGATCATAAATATGCTCTACAGGTATCTCTGAGGGTTTATTTTGGGTTGGTATGGATCAAGACTGGGATTTATCACACCGTATGACGGAGAGGTATCTCTAGGCCCTCTCGGTAATACAACATCACAAGAGGCTTGCAAGCAATGTGACAAAGGAGTTAGTAACGGGATCTTGTATTATAGAAAGAGTAAAGAGACTTGCGAGTAACGACATTGAACTAGGTATGGAGATACCAACGATCGAATCTCGGGAAAGTGACCTACCACTGGACAAAGGGGACTGCATGCGAGATTGATTGAATCCTTGGCATCATGGTTCGACCGATAAATATCTTCGTGGAATATGTAGGAACGAATATGTGCATAGAGATCCCACTATTGGTTATTGACCGTAGAGGTGTCTTGGTCATGTCTACATAATTCTCGAACTCGTAAGGTTCGCAGGCTTAACGTTCGATGATGATATAGTATTATTGGGCTATGTATATTGGTGACCGAATGTTGTTCGGAGTCCCGGAGGAGATCTCGGACATGAAGAGGAGCTCCGGAATGGTTCGTAGGTAAAGAATTATATGTGGGAAGTTCTGTTTTGGTCACCGGAAAGATTTCAAGTATCACCGACAGTGTACTGGGAGTGTCGGAAAGGTTTCGAGGGTCCACCGGAAGGGGCCTGATACGTCTCCGATGTATCTATAATTTTTGCTTGTTCCATGATGTTATATTACCATTCTTGGATGTTCTATAATCATTGTATAACATCTTTATATCATTGTTTGGGACTAACCTATTAACATAGTGCCAAATTGCAAATTGTTGTTTTTGCTTGTTTATTACTTCGCAGAATATCAATATGAAATGGATTCCAATCGCGACGAAACTTTTTGGAGATTTTTTCTGGACTAGAAGACACCCAGTGGGCCAAAGAAGTGCCGGAGAAGTGGGCCGAGGAGAGCACAATCAACAAGGGCGCGCCAGGGGGCCCCGACGCGCCCTGATGAGTCGTGCCCTCCTCGGGACCCCTCTCCACCGCCTTTGATGCTTATAAATTCCCAAATATTCCAAAACCCCTAGGGGAGTCGATGAAACACAATTCCAGCCGCCGCATGTTCTAGAACTTCGAGATCCAATCTAAACACCATCACGGAGGGATTCATCTTCTTCATAGGTGCCTCTCCGATGATGCGTGAGCAGTCCACCATAGACCTACAGGTCCATAAGCAGTAGCTAGAGGCTTCCTCTCTCTCTCTCTCTTATGATTCTCAATACAATGGTCTCTTGGAGATCTATTTGATGTAAGCTTTTGTGGTGTGTTTGTTGGGATCTGATGAATTTTGAGTTCATGATCACTTTCTATCAATGAATATTGTTTGAGTCTTCTTTGATCTCTTATATGCATGACTACTTATAGCCTCATATTTCTTCTTCGAATCTTTGGTTTAGTTAGGCGAACTAGATCGATTTTTCTTGCCATGGGAAGAGGTGCTTTGTGATGGGTTCGATCTTGCGGTGTTCTTTCCCAGTGACAGAAGGGGCAACAAGACACGCATGTATCGTTGCTATTAAGGATAACAGGATGGGGTCTATTCCTACATGAATAGATATTTTCTACATCATGCCATCGTTCTTATTGCATAACTCCGTTTTCCCATGAACTTAATACACTAGATGCATGTTGGATAGCGGTCGATGTGTGGAGTAATAGTGGTAGATGCAGGCAGGAGTCGGTCTACTTATCTTGGACGTGATGCATATATAATGATCATCGCCTTGGATATCATCATGACTATTTGATTTTCTATCAATTGCCCAATAGTAATTTTTTCACCCACCGTGTGCTATACTCATGAGAGAACCCACTAGTGAATCCTACGGCCCACAGGTCTACTTTTCCAACATATTGCTTTCCGATCTATCGTTTTGCATCTTTGTTTTCAGATCTACAAAACCAAAAAACCAAAAACATATTCCTGCATATTTTATTTTCCCTTTTTATTTTGTGTTCTTTAGAGATCTATCTCTCCTATCTATCACTACCTAATCTATATTTTGACAATAGAGAGATTGACAACCTCTCTTTCGTGTCGGGTTGTAAGTATTTGTTGTTTGTGTGTAGGTGCTACTTATTGGATGGTGGTGATCCTCCTACTGGTTTGATAACCTTGGTTTTGTAACTGAGGGAAATACTTACTGTTGCTGTGCTACATAATCCCTTCCTCTTTGGGGAAATACCGATGAAGTCTCAAGCCACGTCAGGCCCACACGCCTCGGAGGGCACATGGGCTAAGAAGGGTTCGCACCAGCCCCTGGTGGGCTGGGATCCCCTCCCTACCTAGGCGCATGGGGCTAGGGCTGGTGGAGGGCAAGCCCTAGGGGTGGCGCCACCCTAACTTGTGTGCCAAGCCACCCCCTAGGCCGCCGCCCCTCACTTGGAGGAGGCCCTTGGCCGGCGCACCTCCACCACCTCCCCCTATATATATGAGATGAGAGGGAGGGTAGCAATATACAAAGCCTTTGGCATAGCCCTCCCTCTCTCTCTAGATTATTTTCTCCTCCGTTCGCGTCTGCGATAACGCTTGGCAAAGCCTTGCTGAGATTGCACCACCACCACCGTCACCACGTCATTGTGCTGCCGGAGAACTCATCTACTACTCCGCCCTCACTTGCTAGATCGAGGAGGCAGAGATGTCATCGAGATGCATGTGTCCTAAACGCGGAGGTATCGTCCGTTCGGTGCTAGATCGCAATTAATCGTGATTGGATCATGAAGACATACGGCTACATCAACAACGTTATATACGCTTCGGCTTAGCGATCTAGAAGGGTATGTAGGTACACTCCCCCTCTCGTAACTATGCATATCCATAGATAGATCTAGGTTGTTCGTAGGAAAATTATTGTTTCCCATGCAACGTTCCCAACAATGGCATCATGAGCTAGGTCTATGCATAGATGATATGCATAGATGTTTAGATTGCTTACCTCTGTAGTCTTATTTTGAGTCAGTGGTATTGTGGGATGAAACAACTCGGAGCAACCTTACTTGTCCTCACACAAGAGACTGATTCCACAGATTGACATGTAACTTGGTTGCATAAAGGTGGCTGGCGGGTGTCTGTTTCTCCCACTTTAGTTGATCGGATTTGATAGAGGCGGTCCTTGTAGAAGGTTAAAAGGCAACTTTATTATCACCGTTGTGGTTTTGCATAGGTAAGAAGGGTTGTTGCTAGTTGCCCACAACAGCCACGTAAAACTTGTAACAAGAAAGTAGAGGACACCTGACTTGTTTTTGCAGGGCATGTTGTGATGTGATATGGCTAAAGACGTGATTTCATATATGAGATGTATGAGATGATTATGTTTTTTATAGTTATCACGACTTGCATGTCGATAAGTATGGCAACCGACAGGAGTCATAGGGTTGTCTTTATTTTATTTGTGCAATTGCTTTACTTTATTGCTATGAGTTAGCAATAGTTGTAGAAGCAATAGTTGGCGTGACAACCACATGATGACACGATGATGGAGATCATGGTTTCATGTCGATGAACATGGAGATCATGCCAATGCTTTGAAGATGGAGATTGAAAGCACAAGACGATGATAGCCATATCATGTCACTTATTTGATTTGCATGTGATGTTTATCTTTTATGCATCTTATTTTTCTTAGGACGGCAGTAGCATTATAAGATGATCCCTCACTACAATTTCAAGATAAAATTGTGTTCTCCCCAAGTATGCACCTTTGCGAAAGTTCATCATTTGAAGCACCTCGTGATGATCGGGTGTGATAGACTCTTCGTTCGTACAACGGGTGTAAGCCAGTTTTGCACATGCGGAATACTTGGGTTAAAATTGATGAGCCTAGCATGTACATACATGGCCTTGTAACATAGGACACCGAAAGTCAAACATGAGTCATATAGTAGATATGATCAACATGGAGATGTTCACCATTGAAACCACCTCATCTCACGTCATGATCGAACTTGGGTTGGTGGATTTGGATCATGTCACACTTAGACAACCTGAGGGATAGAAAAGAGCTTGATGTGTACTACGCAACCTTCTTCTTGTAGACTCGTGTTGGGCCTCCAAGCGCAGAGTTTTGTAGGACAGTAGCAAATTTCCCTCAAGTGGATGACCTAAGGTTTA
The DNA here is from genome assembly GCA_022496015.1 of Hordeum marinum. Lineage (NCBI taxonomy): Eukaryota > Viridiplantae > Streptophyta > Magnoliopsida > Poales > Poaceae > Hordeum > Hordeum marinum. The sequence goes on along the minus strand of CM039676.1, from coordinate 191,514,021 downwards.
TCAATCCGTGGGAGGCGTAGGATGAATATGATCTCTCTCAAACAACCCTGCAACCAAATAACAAAGAGTCTCTTGTGTCCCCAACACACCCAATACAATGGTAAATTGTATATGCGCACTAGTTCGGCAAAAGATGGTGATATAAGTGTAATATGGATACTAGATATAGATTTTTGTTATCTTAAAATATAGAAACAACAAGGTATCAAGTAACAAAAATGAGCAAAAACGGTGTTGCAATGCTTGAAAACAAGGCCTAGGGTTCATACTTGCTGTGGCAGCCCGATAGAGGGCCGACGCATGCCAGCCCAAGGATAAGACCTGGCGCACGTCAAAGACATGATACAACAATTTCCAGCAAAAATGGCTTTATTGATTATAATGGAGTATTACAATACTGTTACTTACAACAATATTACATAGCTCAATTGCTAACTAAACGGTAGCAAAGGTCTTGGTTCAGCGACAACGATGTCTCTGGCTAGGCGCCATAACTCACAAGACTGGCTTGGTTACGATCTAGCACGACTGGTCTTCTCCTGCATCTGGCCACGTGCAAGGCCAGGTGAGTACTTTGAATGTACTTGCAAGACAACCAAATACATAGCATCCAAACAAGCAGATGACAACGCAAGCCTTATACTTATATAAGAATTTATTCTAAGCATGGCATGGAATAAACAGGAAAACAAGGATCAAGCATGGCATAAGAGGGATCAGGCGGATAGCCTACCTAAGAAAGCATGGAACTGATCACATTACGGTCTTAGAGTACTTACTGTACCGAATACCAACTTACTCTCTTCTGGGTTGTCCCACAACCCTCAGGATACTAGTAATCCAACCTGAACTGACTCAAGTCCAATCCACAACATGTGGTCATCCGACAACTCATCATATAGCCATCCCTTGGCTAACATATAATAATCCCGACATCATCTGATGACTACCCCAGATGAGTTCTTCCATCATTATCATCATTATTACGGTTGACCACCTAGTGAGGTCTGGACGGGCTATCCATTACCGTGGACGCGGCTATTCGAATAGATTTTTACACTCTGCAGAGATTACGCACTTTACCCACACCATGAAGCACCTGGGCTCGTGATCCCCACTCGGGTGGACCAGCATTGCTTCAACAAGACTTGCCTGACCTGTGGTTCCCTCATCGTATCACCGGCATTCATCCTCCTCTGGAGGCCTACCTTGGGTGGCCCATGTGTCCTCATGACACCTGCCACCGTCGTGACCAAACTAAATAGTCCCAAACGGGGACTACTATCCCAAACGGGGACCGCGCGCAAACAAACAATCAACTGGGTTCACAGGGTTATCACGGCCTACCTGATCAGGGTAGCACGCGTGCATAACCCTCCATCTTTGGAGGTACCAGTGAAAGATCACGCGATCAAGCCAAGTCAAGGTTGTCCCATACCGGCAAATGTGGTTGCATGGGTAAGCCTGGACAGGTGACTCAAGATCAATCGACTAAATTTCCTTAATTCAACTCCTCATATCCACAAACTGCCAGATGAAACCCAAAATAATTATAGACAGTAATCTCTTAATCCAACTCAACATATTCATCAACGTACCACTTCACGGACAATTATAAGTGCTAGCATAGCAAGATCACAGCCCTGATAGTCATGGCATGAGACCAACCCCAGTGCTAACATGACTATGTATTTAGCAATATTATTACTGGCATGAGAACATGGCATAACCTTAGATGAAAGTAGTGCTAACATCTAATACGGGTGGCGCAACAGGTGTATGCAAATGCAAATTAACAGGTGGATGTAATATAATACACACACAGAGTGCAAGCAAAGTCATCACGCAAATCCATAGCTCATGATAAGAGGTTGGCTTGCCTGAGGGTCTACGAATACGCCGGGAGGAAGTGCGGTCACCTCACGGAATAATTCGCAGGAAAGGGTTCCCTCACAAAGGGGACAGATATAGGGCAAGGTCAAAATAGTTATTTCTACTGCTTGAAAATATTATGAAAATGGTACTATCGGAACGGGCTCGACGAGACGAAAACGGGAGCGTTGGTTTCACCTAATTCCGAGTTACGATCGCGAAGATACGAGCGTTTAAGCACCAGGGACTAATCTGTTAAGAAAAATTACTACAAAAGGGTCCCTGGGCTAGAACAGAACGTGTATCCAGGCTTGGTACGCTTTTTATAAGCGAAAACGTATTTATGCGAGTACGTTTTCACTTAAAACGCACGGGCCCGGGGCTATAGAGGCTGACAGGAGGGGCCCGCCTTACCCTCTCTCTCTTCCCTCTTCTTCTTCCCTGGTCGCCTCTTTCCCCCGACCGGAGACAAGGCAGGGGCAGCCGACCAGCGATGCAGCCGCTCCGCCACTTCCGGAGGCCGGCCGGCGAGTGCTCTGGCACCGGCGTGCCACGACGCGCCCGAGGGTGGCCGCTAAGGCATCCGGGGTGGCCTACAGTGCCGACCCACTGGCTAGGCCGCGGTGGCTGAGGTCTTCGAGGGGAGCGCTGTCGGTGAGGTTTCCCCGGAGGAATGGCGAACGTCGGCAGATCCAATAGATCCTGAGGGTCCAGGGGTCGAGTAGAAGAGGAGAGAAAGGCTTCGGCCGCCGGCATTTGGTGGGGATCCGACGGGAGAGCCACAGCCATAGGCGAAGGAGGGAGGCTCCGCGAGCTCGAGGGAGGAGCTGGTGAGGTGGCTGGCTAGGAGGGTATCTCGGGGCATTCTTAAATAGCAGAGAGGAAGGGTTCTCTCGACGGCAGCCAGAACTTCCAGAGATGTCAGCGCTCCGGCGGTTGACAGAGGCGGATAGGAGCTTCGGGACGAGGGGAGAGGGCTCTGGATAGATCACGCGCACGCTAGGAAGCTCTACGGTGCTGCTGGACAAGCTGGAGCTCGCTGGAAACGCGCTCCCGACGAATTCGATCTACAGAGCACGGTTTTGGCAACATCAGGCGTGGTCACCACGCGGCCATGGCGTTAAAACGCCCTAAATGAAGCCAAGCCATGTCTAGGGGCTTCTCCACGCTGCTATGACTTGACTTGACCCCTCAAGCAAGAAAAGTTAGCTCTGGTGTGACTACACCTAAGTCAAACAACATCTGGCAGCCATGTGTTTGTGTTATGCAATGTCGACCACAGCGCTCCTCTTGGCCTGATCTTGGACATGGGTTAGTCATCTACTAAGGTGACTAACTTGGCAAAGTTTCAGCTCAAACAAACAACCCTAGAAGATACTTCCTTTGCAAAGTGTCAATCTGACCAGAAATAAAGATGTGGAAGCTGGGGTCAAATAGCTAGATAGACTTGAATGATTTTTGGTGGAGAGAGTTTATTTGAACATATGGAGCTACTGTAAAAGTTTCATACCATTTGCGTATGTAGAAATGGTACTTCCTTCATAGTGCTCCAATCTGGACACAGACTTAGATAAATTGCTGAGGAGGATTGGCTAGATGAAATGGGCTAATTTTTGGTGTCCGAGCGTAATTTATCATAATGCATCACCCTGAAACATTTCAGCCCAAGGAGATCAAGGAATCTAGCACTTCCTTTGCAAATGGGAAATCTGGACAGAATTTGCAAAGGAATGTGATGCTCAAAATTTGAATTGGGGAACTTGATATTTTGATGGAAATGGTGAATATATGGATATAAGAAGCTCCAAAAATTATTTGGGATTTTTTCTAACTACCAAAATGGCAGTTCCTTTGGAAAGGCCCAAAATTGAAATATTGGCTTTAAATAGGAAAAGGCATTTCCCCCTATTTAATTATAGCCAATATTTTTATGAGAGCTCACTATGATCACAAAGAATGTCTCCACAAGTTTTCATGACCTATAGAGAATCATAGATATTTTCCTGGATTTAATTCCTCAGAAAAGCAGAAAAAGGAATTAATTCTAGATGAGAAATATTGCATATGACTCAGCAATATTTTTGCACATCTAGGGTTTATGAGAGAAGGAGGGTCTCTGGAAATTTTGGGAGGATTAACAGAGCAAGGAAAATGATAGCTCCTTTGTAAACACAAAGGCAGTATTTCCAGTTCCAATATTTCGGAACTAAGTTTAAATGAGCTTCGGGGTTTATGACGGATGGTTAAATGCACAAGAACATGGGAAAGGCATTGAGAGGCTGGGAATGTCTGGATTCACCTGGTTGCTTACCAGATTCCAGAGGAAAAATTTGGGAGAGAAAAGCTGGGAAGGAATTGTTGGAAATATGCCCTAGAGGCAATAATAAATTAGTTATTATCATATTTCCTTATTCATGATAATCGTTTATTATCCATGCTATAAATTGTATTGATCGGAGACTTAGATGCATGTGTGGATACATAGACAAAACCATGTCCCTAGTATGCCTCTAATGGATTAGCTCGTTGATCAAGATGGTTAAGGTTTCCTAGCCATGGACATGAGATGTCATTTGATAGCGGGATCACATCATTAGGAGAATGATGTGATGGACAAGACCCAAACTACAAATGTAGCGTATGATCATGTCAGTTTATTGCTACTGTTTTTTGCATGTCAAGTATATGTTCCTATGACCATGAGATCATGCAACTCACGGATATCGGAGGAGTGCCTTGTGTGTATCAAACGTCGCAACGTAACTGGGTGACTATAAAGGTGCTCAGGTATCTCCGATGGTGTCTGTTGAGTTGGCATGGATCGAGACTGGGATTTGTTACTCCGTGTGACGGAGAGGTATCTCGGGGCCCACTCGGTAATGCAACATCACAATAAGCCTTGCAAGCAATGTGACTAATTGTTAGTTGCGGGATCTTGTATTACGGAACGAGTAAAGAGACTTGCCGGTAACGAGGTTGAACTAGGTATGGAGATACCGACGATCGAATCTCGGGCAAGTAACATAATGAAGAGCAAAGGGAACATCATACGGGATTAACTGAATCCTTGACATAGAGGTTCGACCGATAAAGATCTTCGTAGAATATGTAGGAACCAATGTGGACATCCAGGTCCCGCCATTGGTTATTGACCGTAGAGGTGTCTCGGTCATGTCTACATAGTTCTCGAACCCGCAGGGTCTGCACACTTAAGGTTCGGTGACGTTTCGGTAGTGTAGAGTTATGTATGGTGGTGACCGAAGGTTGTTCGCAGTCCCGGATGAGATCCCGGACATCACGAGAAGCTCCAGAATGGTCCGGAGGTAAAGATTCATATATAGGAAGTCCCAGTTTGGTCGCCGGAAAAGTTTCGGGCTCATCGGTAGTGTACCGGGAGTGCCGGTAGTGTACCGGGAGACCACCGGGAGGGGTATTTCGACCCAAGAGGTTTTATGGGCTGTGGGAAGATGAATACCAGCCCTTGGTGGGATGGTGGAAGTCCTACACAAAGCCCATGAGGCTGGGAAGAAAATACCAAAAGGAAAAAGGTGGGAAAAGGCAAAAAGGGCTATATATGGAAGGAGTCCTAATCCCACTAGGAGTGGGAAGAGGAGGACTCCTCCCTAGCCGGACGAACCAGGTGGGTTTTGGCCCTTGCGCCAGCCCCTCCTCCTCCTCCTCTCCTCCTATATATACTAGAGGGGTTTGAGGGTTTTTGGCACAAGTTATTCTGACACGTGTTGCCCTCTTCTCCAGTGCATAGTTTCTCCTCTAGATTGGATTTCTGCAGTGCTTAGGCGAAGCCCTGCTGGAATAGCTCCACCACCATCTCCGGAGCGTCGTCACACTGCTGGAGAACTCTTCCTCCCCTCCACTTCCTCTTGCCGGATCAAGACGGTGGAGATCGTCATCAAGCTGCACGTGTGCTGAACGCGGAGGTGCCATCTGTTCGGTACTAGATCGGAAGGATCATGATCAAGGCCACGGGACGTTCGTGATTGGATCGCGGGACGGATCGTGATGAGATCGCGGGACGGTCTATGATTAGATCACGGGACGCCTGGCGATTTGGATTGCGAAGAAGTACGACTACACCAACCGCGTTTCTCAACGCTTCCCGCTTAGCAATCTACAAGGGTACGTAGATCCACTCTCCCTCTCGTAGATGCTCATCACCCTGGATAGGTTTGCGTGCGCGTAGGAAATTTTTTGTTTCCCATGCGATGTTCCCCAACAGTGGCATCATGAGCTAGGTTGATGGTTCGATGAGATCTCGAGTAGAACACAAAAGGTTTGTGGGCATTGATGCTTAGATTGCTTCCTCCCTTGGTCGTGTTTTGGTTCAGCGGTATTGTGGGATGAAGCAGCCCGGACCAACCTTACTCGTACGCTTACGAGAGACCGGTTCCCTCAACTGCACTTGTTGCAACAGATGGCTAGCGGGTGTTAGTTTCTCCTACTTTAGTTGGATCGGATTCGACAAAGGCGGTCCTTGAGAAGGTTGAAAAGCAACTTATGTATCACCGTTGTGGTTTATGCGTAGGTGAGAATCGTTCTTGCTAGATACCCGTAGCATCCACGTAAAACTTACAACAACAATTAGAGGACGTCTAACTTGTTTTTGTAGGGTATGTTGTGATGTGATATGGCCAATTACATGATGAGATATATGTGATGTATGAGATGATCATGTGATGTATAGAATTTCACGACTTGCATGTCGATGAGTACGGCAACCGGCAGGAGCCATAGGGTTGTCTTTAATTATTGTATGACCTGCGTGTCAATCATTAAGCGCTATGTAATGCTTTACTTTATTGCTAAGCGGTAGCAACAGAAGTAGAAGCAGGGCTGGCGCCACAACCCCAATGGCAGCACAATGATGGAGATCAAGATGATGGAGATCATGGTGTTGTGCCGGTGACGATGGAGATCATGCCGGTGCTTTCAAGATGGAGATCTAAAGCACAAGTTCATGGCCATATCATGTCACTTATGAATTTCATGTGATGTTAATCCTTTTTATGCACCTTGTTTTGCTTAGGACGACGGTAGCATTATAAGGTGATCCCTCGCTTAATTTCAAGATAAATTGTGTTCTCCCCGAGTGTGCACCGTTGCGAAAGTTCGTCGTGTTGAGACACCACGTGATGATCGGGTGTGATAGACTCTACGTTCACATACAACGGGTGCAAGCCAGATTTGCACGTGCAGAACACTCGGGTTAAACTTGACGAGCCTAGCATGTACAGACATGGCCTCGGAACACAAGAGACCAAAAGGTCGAACATGAGTCATATAGTAGATATGATCAACATAATGATGTTCATCATTGTAGCCACCTCAACTCACGTGATGATCGGACTTGAGTTGGTGAATTTGGATGATGTATCACTTGAATGATCGGAGGGATGTCAATTTGAGTGGGAGTTCTTAAGTAATATGATTAATTGAACTCATTATCATGAACATGGTCAATAGTGTCTTTGCAAATTATGTTGTAGATTACTAGCTCGCGCTGTAGCTCCCTTAAATTTTTATATGTTCCTAGAGAAATAGAGTTGAAAGATGTTGGTAGCAATATTGCGGACTGGGTCCGTGATCTGAGGATTGTCCTCATTGCTGCACAAAAGGCTTATGTCCTTAATGCACCGCTCGGTGCGCCACCCCCTCTAGCGTCGTCTGTAGATGTTGTGAACATCTGATAGGCACATTTCGATGACTACTTGATAGTTTAGTGCGTCATCCATTACGGCTTAGAATTGAGGCTCCGAAACGTTTTGAACGTCACGCAACATATGAGATGTTCTAGGAGCAGAGATTGTGATCTCAGGCTCGTGCCTGTGTTGCGAGATATGAGATCTCCAACAAGATTCTTTGCCTGTAAGATGAAGGAGAATAGCTCAATCGTTGAGCATGTACTCGGATTGTCTGGGTACTACAATCGCTTGAATCAAGTGGGAGTTGATCTTCCAGATAAGATAGTGATTGATATAGTTCTCCAAGTCACTGTCACTAAAGCTACTAGAACTTAGTGATGAACTATAAAACACCAGGGATAGAAGTATTGATCCCTAAGCTGTTCGCGATGTTTGACACCGCGAAGGTAGAAATCAAGAAGGAGCGTCAAGTGTTGATGGTTAATCAAACCACTAGTTTTGAAAAGGGCAAGAGCAAGGAGGGAAACTTCATGGATAGCAAGTCAGTTGCTGCTCCAGTGAAGCAACCCAAAGTTGAACTCAAACCCGAGACTAAGTGCTTCTATTATGAGGTGAGAGGTCGCTGAAGCGGAATAACCCTAGATACTTGGTAGATAAGAAGGCTGGCAACATCGACAGAAGTGTATTTGATATACGAGTTATTGATGTGTACCTTGCTAGTACTCCTAGTAGCACCTGGGTATTGGATACCGGTTCGGTTGCTAAATGTTAGTAACTCGAAATAAAAGCTCCGGAATAAACGGAGAACTAGCTAAGGGTAAGGTGACGATGTGTGTTGGAAATGATTCCAAGGTTGATGTGATCAACATCACACGCTCTCTCTACCTTCAGGATTAGTGATGAACCTAAATAAATGTTATTTGGTGTTTTGCGTTGAGCATGAACATGATTAGATCATGTTTGTTGCAATACGGTTATTCATTTAAGTTAGAGAATAATGGTTATTCTGTTTACATGAATAATACCTTCAATGGTCATGCACCCAGTGAGAATGGTTTGTTGAAATCTTGATCGTAGTAATACACATGTTCATAACATTGATGTCAAAAGATACAAAGTTAAATAATGATAGTACCACATACTTGTGGCACTGCCGCAAAATGTCATATTGGTATAAAGCGCATGAAGAAACTCCATCCTGATGGATATTTGGACTCATTCGATTTCAAATCGGTTGAGACATGCGAACCATGCCTCTTGGGCAAGATGACTAAAGGACCCCGTTGGATGGAGCGGGCAAGTGATTCATTGGAAATGATACATGTTGATGTATGCAATCTAGTGAGTCTTATAGCGTGCAGTGGATATCGTTATTTTCTTACCTTCACTGAATATTTGAGTAGATATAGTGTATATTTACTTAATGAAACACAAGTCTGAATCGTTTGAAAGGTTCAAGCAAATTCAGAGTGAAGTTTAAGATCATCGTGACAAGAAGATAAAAATGACTGCGATATGATCGTGGAGGTGAATATCTGAGTCACGAGTTTGGCATACAACTTAAGACAATGTGAAAGTTGTTTCACAACTAAATGCCACCTGGAACACCATAGTGTGATGGTGTGTCCGAACATCATAGTTATGCTCTATTGGATATGGTGCATGCTATGATGTCTCTTATCGTTTTGTTACTATAATTTTGGGGTTATGCATTAGAGACAACTACATTCACTTTAAATAGGGCACCATCTAAATCCGTTGAGATGACACCGTGTGAATTTTGGTTTGATAGAAACCTAAGCTGTCATTTCTTAATGCTTGGGGCTACGACGCTTGTGTGGAAAATGTTTTCACCTAATGAGCTCGAACCCAAAGCGGACAAATGCATCTTCATATAATACCCTAAGAATAGTTGGGTGAACCTTCTCAGATCCATGCATAAAATGTTTATTGCTAAAATTGGGTCCTTTCTCGAGAAAAGGTTTCTCTTGAAAGAATTGAGTGGGAGGAGGATAGAACTTGATGAGGTTATTGAACCTGTGCTTCAACCAGAAAGTAGAGCAGCGTAGAAAGATGTTTCTGTGAAGCCTACGTTAGTTGAAGAGGAAGTTAATGATGATGATCATGAAGCTTCGGATCAAGTTACTATCGACCTACGAGGAAAATAGAACTTGATGAGGTTATTGAACCTTCACTTCAACCAGAAAGTGGCGCAGCGCAGAAAGATGTTTCTGTGAAACCTACGTCAGTTGAAGAGGAAGTTAATGATGATGATCATGAAGCTTCGGATCAAGTTACTATCGAACTTCGTAGGTCGACAAGGATGTGTACTGCTACTGAGCGGTACGACAACCCTGTCTTGGAGGTCATGTTGTTGGACAACGATGAACCTACAAACTATGGAGAAGCGATGATGGGCTCGGAAACCAACAAATGGTTAGAGGCCATGAAATCCGAGAAAAGATCCATGTATGAAAACCAAGTATAGACTTTGGTGGACTTGCTCATAGGACGGCAGGTCGTTAATTACAAATGGATCTTTAAAATGAAGACAGACACTGATGGTAAATGTTACCATTTGTAAAGCTCGACTTGTTGCAAAGTAGTTTACGACAAGTTCAAAAGAGTTGACTGCGATGAGACTTTCTCACTCGTAGCGATGCTAAAGTCTGTTGAAATTATGTTAGCAGTTGCTGCATTTTTCAATTATGAAATCTGGCAGATGGATGCCAAAACATCGTTTCCTTCCTTAAGGAAAGGTTGTATGAGATACAACTAGAAGGTTTTGTCAGTCCTAAGGATGCTAAAAGGTGTGCGAGCTTCAGTGATTCTTCTATGAACTAAAGCAAGCATCTCGGAGTTGGAATATACACTTTGATGAGGTGATCAAAGTTTTTGAGTCTATACAAAGTTTACGAGAAACTTGTATTTGCAATAAAGTGAGTGGGAGCACTATAGAGTTTCCGATAAGTATATGTGGATGACATATTGCTATTAGGAAATGATGTAGAATTTCTGGAGAGCATAAACGGTTGTTTGAAAAGAGTTTTTCAAAGGAAGACCTAGATAAAGCTACCTAATTGTTGAGCATCAAAATCTATAAAAGATAGATCAAGATGCTTGATAAGACTTTCAATGAGTACATACCTTGACAAGATTTTGAAAGAGTTCAAAATGGATCAGTCAGAGAAAGAGTTCTTGCCTAATTTGTAAGGTATAAAGTTGAGTAAGACTCAATGCCCAGTGACTGCAGAAGATAGAGAAAAGATGAGTGTCATCCCCTATGCTTCAGCCATAGGCTCTATCATGTATGCAATACTATGCACGAGACGCGATGTCAGCCTTGCCATAAGTATGGCCAGAAGGTTTCAAAGTGAGTCTGGAATGGAGCACTTGACAGCGGTCAAGATTATCCTTAGTAACTAGAAGACTAAGGAGATGTTTCGCGATTATGGAGGTGATAAAGAGTTCATCGTAAAGAGTTACGTCGATGCAAGCTTTAACACCAATCCGGATGACTCGTAGTAGCAATCTGGATACATATAGTGGAGCAGCCATTTGGAATAGTACCAAGTGGAGTGTGGTAGCAGTGTTTACGATTTGACATAGTAATTTGCAAACTACACACGGATCTGAATGTCGTAGACCCGTTGACTATAAGACCTCTCTCACATGCAAAGCATGATCGAGCCCCAGAACTCATTGGGTGTTAGATTCATAACAATGCGAATCACATGGTGATGTGAACTAGATTATTGACTCTAGTGCAAGTGGGAGACTGTTGGAAATATGCCCTAGAGGCAATAATAAATTAGTTCTTATCATATTTCCTTGTTCATGATAATCATTTATTATCCATGAAATATTGGCTTTAAATAGTAAAATGCATTTTCCCCTATTTAATTATAGCCAATATTTTTATGAGAGCTCACTATGATCACAAAGAATGTCTCCACAAGTTTTCATGACCTATAGAGAATCATAGATATTTTCCTGGATTTAATTCGTCAGAAAAGCAGAAAAAGGAATTAATTCTAGATGAGAAATATTGCATATGACTCAGCAATATTTTTGCACATCTAGGGTTTATGAGAGAAGGAGGGTCTCTGGAAATTTTGGGAGGATTAACAGAGCAAGGAAAATGATAGCTCCTTTGTAAACACAAAGGCAGTATTTCCAGTTCCAATATTTCGGAACTAAGGTTTAAATGAGCTTTAGGGTTTATGACGGATGGTTAAATGCACAAGAACATGGGAAAGGCACTGAGAGGCTGGGGAATGTCTGGATTCACCTGGTTGCTTACCAGATTCCAGAGGAAAAATTTGGGAGAGAAAAGCTAGGAAGGAATTGTTGGAAATATGCCCTAGAGGCAATAATAAATTAGTTATTATCATATTTCCTTGTTCATGATAATCTTTTATTATCCATGCTATAAATTGTATTGATCGGAGACTTAGATGCATGTGTGGATACATAGACAAAACCATGTCCCTAGTATGCCTCTAATGGACTAGCTCGTTGATCAAGATGGTTAAGGTTTCCTAGCCATGGACATGAGATGTCATGTGATAGCGGGATCACATCATTAGGAGAATGATGTGATGGACAAGACCCAAACTATAAACGTAGCGTATGATCGTGTTAGTTTATTGCTACTGTTTTCTGCATGTCAATGTATATGTTCCTATGACCATGAGATCATGCAACTCACGGATATCGGAGGAGTGCCTTGTGTGTATCAAACGTCTTAACGTAACTGGGTGACTATAAAGGTGCTCTACAGGTATCTCCGATGGTGTCTGTTGAGTTGGCATGGATCGAGACTGGGATTTGTTACTCCGTGTGACGGAGAGGTATCTCGGGGCCCACTCGGTAATGCAACATCACAATAAGCCTTGCAAGCAATGTGACTAATTGTTAGTTGCGGGATCTTGTATTATGGAACGAGTAAAGAGACTTGCCGGTAACGAGGTTGAACTAGGTATGGAGATACCGACGATCGAATCTCGGGCAAGTAACATACCGAAGAGCAAAGGGAACATCATACGGGATTAACTGAATCCTTGACATAGAGGTTCGACCGATAAAGATCTTCGTAGAATATGTAGGAACCAATGTGGAAATCTAGGTCCCGCCATTGGTTATTGACCGTAGAGGTGTCTCGTTCATGTCTACATAGTTCTCGAACCCGCAGGGTCTGCACACTTAAGGTTCGGTGACGTTTCGGTAGTGTAGAGTTATGTGTGGTGGTGACCGAAGGTTGTTCGGAGTCCCGGATGAGATCTCGGACATCACGAGGAGCTCCAGAATGGTCCGGAGGTAAATATTCATATATAGGAAGTCCCAGTTTGGTCGTCGGAAAAGTTTCGGGCTCATCGGTAGTGTACCGGGAGTGCCGGTAGTGTACCGGGAGACCACCGGGAGGGGTATTTCGACCCAAGAGGTTTTATGGGCTGTGGGAAGATGAATACCAGCCCTTGGTGGGCTGGTGGAAGTCCTACACAAAGCCCGTGAGGCTGGGAAGAAAATACCAAAAGGAAAAAGGTGGGAAAAGGCAAAAAGGGCTATATATGGAAGGAGTCCTAATCCCACTAGGAGTGGGAAGAGGAGGACTCCTCCCTAGCCGGCCGAACCAGGTGGGTTTTGGCCCTTGCGCCAGCCCCTCCTCCTCCTCCTCTCCTCCTATATATACTAGAGGGGTTTGAGGGTTTTTGGCACAAGTTATTCTGCCACGTGTTGCCCTCTTCTCAAGTGCATAGTTTCTCCTCTAGATCGGATTTCTGCAGTGCTTAGGCGAAGCCCTGCTGGAATAGCTCCACCACCATCTCCGGAGAGCCGTCACGCTGCCGGAGAACTCTTCCTCCCCTCCACTTCCTCTTGCTGGATCAAGACGGTGGAGATCGTCATCAAGCTGCACGTGTGCTGAACGCGGAGGTGCCATCTGTTCGGTACTAGATCGGAAGGATCGTGATCAAGGCCATTCATGATCGGATCGCGGGACAGATCGTGACGAGATCACGGGACGGTCCGTGATTAGATCGCGGGACGCTCGGCGATTTGGATCGCGAAGAAGTACGACTACACCAACCGCGTTTCTCAACGCTTCCCGCTTAGCGATCTACAAGGGTACGTAGATCCACTCTCCCTCTCGTAGATGCTCATCACCATGGATAGGTTTGCGTGTGCGTAGGTAAATTTTTGTTTCCCATGCAACGTTCCCCAACAGGAATAACAACACGAAAATCAATAACCTGATTTTTGGGGTGTTACACTTTCACTAGTGCAAGTTCTCTCAACAATACTGACATAGTTGAATCATATGTAAAACCCTCACGTGCGACAAAGAGTTCACTTCAAAGTCACAAATAGCAGAGAACAAACGAAGAAATTATTGTAGGGTACGAAACCACCTGAAAGTTATCTTTTTCGATCAATCGTATGAGCTATCCCTATAGTGTCACAAACATCCCTAGAGTTCATACTAAAATAACACCTTAAAATACACATCAACCAAAACCCTAATGTCTCCTAGATACTCCGATCTCTCCACGAGTACCCATGGGCTTGATTATACGATATGCATCACACAATTTCAAATGCATCATGTTCAATCCAACACAAAGAAATTCAAAGATTGCCCCAATGTTTCTACCCGAGAGTCAAGACGAAAACGTGTGCCAACCCACATGCATAGATTCGCAAGGTCACGGAACCCGCAAGTTGATCATCAAAACATACATCAAGTGGATCAATAGAACATCCCATTGTCACCATGGATATCCCATCGCAGGACATACATCAAGTGTTCTCAAATCCTTTAAAGGCTCAATCCGATAAGAAAACTTCAAAGGGAAAACTCAATTCATCACAAGAAGATAGAGAGGGGTAAACTCCATATGACTCATCTATATGAATGGGCTTCGATTGGTTTTTTGTGGCTACAAAGGCTTGTGGCGACGGAACTCCCGATCTAGGTTTCTCTCTGGGGGTTACGGGATTTATAGGAGTACTTGGCTTTGGAATCAAGTCAAGGGGACTCCTAACAGGCCCACAAGCCAGGGGGCGCGCCCTAGGGGGGTGCCCCCTAGGCTTGCGGCTGCCTCGCGACTCCTCTCCGGTATCTTTTCGCTCTGGTGTTTTTTATATTTTCCAAAAATATTCTCTGTAAAGTTTTATTCCGCTTGGACTCCATTTGATATTCCTTTTCTGCGAAGCTCAAAAACACGGAAAAAACAGAAACTGGCACTAGGCTCTGGGTTTAATAGGTTAGTACCAAAAACAAAATGAAATAGCATATAAATGCACATACAACATCCAAAAAAGATAATATGATAGCATGGAGCAATCAAAAATTATAGATACGTTGGAGATGTATCAAGCATTCCCAAGCTTAATTCCTGCTCGTCCTTGAGTAGGTAAATGATAAAAACAGAATTTTTGATGTGAAATGCTACCTAACATATTTATCCATGTAATTTTCTTTATTGTGGATGAATATTCAGATCCATACGATTCAAAACAAAAGTTTAATATTGACATAAAAACAATAATACTTCAAACATACTAATAAAGCAACCATGTCTTCTCAAAATAACATGGCCAAAGAACGTTATCCCTACAAAATCATATAGTCTGGCTATGGTCCATCTTCATCACACAAAGTATTAAATCATGCAGAACCCCTGTTTTAGCCAAGCAATTGTTTCATACTTTAGTATTCTCAAACTTTTTCAACTCTCACGCAATACATGAGCGTGAGCCATGGATATAGCAGTATAGGTGGAATAGAATATGGTGGTTGTGGAGAAGACAAAAAGAAGGAGATAGTCTCACATCAACTAGGCATATCAACGGGCTATGGAGATGCCCATCAATAGATATCAATGTGAGTTAGTAGGGATTGCCATGCAACGGGTGCACTAGAGCTATAAGTGTATCAAAGCTCAAAAAGAAACTAAGTGGGTGTGCATCCAACTCGCTTGCTCACGAAGACCTAGAGAAATTTGAGGAAGACCGTCATTGTAATATACAAGCCAAGTTCTATAATGAAAAATTCCCACTAGTATATGAAAGTGACAAAATAGGAGACTCTCTATCATGAAGATCATGGTGCTACTTTGAAGCACAAGTGTGGAAAAAGGAATAGTAGCATTGCCCCTTCTCTCTTTTCTCTCATTTTTTTGGTGGGCTTCTTTGGCCTCTTTTTTTTATTTGGGATTCTTTGGCCTCTTTTATTTTTTGTAAAGTCTGGAGGCTCATCCCAACTTCTGAGGGAATCATAGCTTCCATCATCCTTTCCTCACATGGGACAATGCTCTAATAATGATGATCATCATAGTTTTATTTACTTACAACTCGATACTTAGAATAAAATATGACTCTACATGAATGCCTCCGGCGGTATACCGGGATTTGCAATGACTCAAGAGTGACATTATAAAAAAATATGAATGGTGGCTTTGCCACAAATACGATGTCAACTACATGATCACGCAAAGCAATATTAAAATGATGATGCGTGTCATAAATGGAACGGTGGAAGTTGCATGGCAATATATCTCGGAATGGCTATGGAAATGCCATAATAGGTAGGTATGGTGACTGTTTTGAGGAAGGTATATGGTGAGTTTAATGCACTGGGGAAAGTTGTGCGGTACTAGAGAGGCTAGCAAGGGTGGAAAGTTGAGAGTGCGTATAATCCATGGACTCAACATCAGTCATAAATAATTCACATACTTATTGCAAAAGTCTGTTAGTTATCAAAACAAAGTACTACACGCATGCTCCTAGGGGAAGGGTTGGTAGGAGTTAAACATCGCGCGATCCCGACCTCCACACAAAGGAGGGCAATCAATAAATAAATCATGCTCCGACTTCATCACATAACGGTTCACCATACGTGCATGCTACGGGAATCGCAACCTTTACCACAAGTATTTCTACCAATCCACAATTACTCACTAGCATGTCTCTAATATTACCATCTTTATATCTCAAAACAATCATAAGGAATCAAACTTCTCATAGTATTCAATGCACTTTATATGAGAGTTTTTATTATATCCCTCTTGGATGCCCATTATATTAGGACTAAATTCATAACCTAAGAAAATTACCATGATGTTTAGAAACTCTTAAAATAATATAAGTGAAGCATGAGATTTCATCAATTTCTATAAAATGAAACCACCGCTGTGCTCTACAAAGATATAAGTGAAGCACTAGAGCAAAAGACAAACTACTCCAAAAAGATATAAGTGAAGATCAATGAGTAGCCAACAATTAAATAACTACGTGAAGACTCTCTCACCTAACAATTTCAGATCTTAAGTATTTTATTAAACATCAAGCAAAATAAAAATAGCACTCCAAGAATAGCACGCATCATGTGAACGAATAAAAATTTAGGCTCAACATAGGCTAACCGATAATTGTTGATGAAGAGAGGTGGGATGCGTAGTATCCCCAAGATTAGATGGTTGAGACTTCTTGAAATATTTACTTAGGGTGCCTTGGGCATCCCCAAGATTGATCTTTTGAATCTCGTTCAATGCTCTCATATCCCGGTTTCACATAAGTCTCAAAAACTTCATCCACACAAAACTCAAAAAGAACTCGTGAGATAGGTTAGTACACATAAGAACAAATCAACACTTCATGTACTGCCAAGACATGTTGCAAAATAATTTCCAAACATCATATACTTTTTACTATTCTTTCCACAATTTATATCTACCATTATAAGCTATGGAAAGTATAGGATAAGTAGATAACAAAACTATGACAACAATCTGACTAAACAGAACAGTCTATAGCAATTTATTAAACCAATGTACTTATTTAACTCTAAAAAATATGAAAATTTAGGAAACAATATAAAATTTATATTAAAATACTGTGTAAACAATTTATAAACTTTCCACGTTCCAGTAAAATATGAAAATTCAAACACTACAACAAAAGTTTATGTTTTTACACAGCACACATCAAGCATGCAATTCAAGCATCCTAAAAGGCAATTCTTGGAGATTTTTATTGAAAAAAGATTATAAATAACACCTAACAGAAAATAACAAAATATAATGACGCTCCAAGAAAACACATAATACGTGAAGAATAAAAATATAGCTCTAAGTAAGATATACCGATAATGTTGGAGACGAAAGAGGGGATGCCTTCCGGGGCATCCCCAAGCTTAGGAGCTTGAGTATTCCTTGGATATTACCTTGGGGGTGCCTTGGGAATCCCCAAGATTAGATTCTTATCACTCCTTATTTTCCTCATATCAGTGTCTCACCCAAAACTTGAAAACTTCAATCACACAGAACTTAACACAACTTCGTGAGAAGGGTTAGTGTAATAAAGATAAATCATTCACTTAGGTACTGTCAAGACAAGATTAAGAACTGTTACCACATGATACATAATTTATTATAACATTACCATAATTTATACCACTAAATGTAAGCTTTGTAAACACTAAAACAAGCAAACATGTATGCAAAACAGAATCTGTCAAAAACAGAACAGTCTGGGAAGATCTGTAGTGTAACTATACTTCACTGTCTCTAAAAATTCTGAAAAATTAGGACAACCTGAAGAATGTCTATATAAATACTTTGTAAAAACATCAGATCATTATCACGCTCCAGTAAAAAATGAAAATTCCTGTATCGGAGTCGGAAGTTTCTGTTTTGGTTCAGCATCAATTCTACTCATCTTGCGAGTCATCCCAAAGCCTTTACTTGGCACTTTATTAAAATAAAAGACACAAACATGATTACTAAAGTATCTTAATCATGTAATCACATAAAAACATAAAGTAAAAGTTTTGTGTTGTCTCCCAACAAGCGATTTTCTTTAATGCCTTTTAGCTAGGCATGATGATTTCAATGATGCTCACATAGGAATAGTATTTGAAACATGTAAGAGAGCATCATGAATCTCATGACAAGCATATTTAAGTCTAACCCACTTCCTATGCATAGGTATTTTGTGAGCAAACAATTTATGGGAACAAGAATCATCTAGCATAGGAAGTCAAAACAAGTGCAACTTCAAAACTTTGAACACATAGAGAGGAAACTTTATATTATTGCAATTTCTACAAGCATATGCTCCTCCCTCATAATAGTTTTAATTAGCATCATGAAGGAATTTCAAAACATAACTATCACATAAAGGATTATCTTCATTATCCACAAGCATAGAAGATTTGCACTCTTCACATAAGCAATTTTCTTCTCATTCATAATAGTGGGAGTAAACTCAAAAAAATAACTATCATGAGATACATGATTGACATAACCACATTGAATATTAAAATCATGATGACAAGTTTAATGGTTAATATAACTCTTCATAGCATACATGTCATCACAATAATCATCAAAGATAGGAGGCATGCCATCATCATAATAGTTTTGCCCATCAAAACTTGGGGGACTAAAAATATCATATTCATCAAACATAGCATCGCCAAGCTTGTGGCTTTGCATATCATTAGCATCATGGATATTCAGAGAATTAATACTAAAATACTTCTATCATGCTCATTATTCAAGTAATTCTCATCAAGTATTTTCATAATTTCTTCCTCTACCAATTGAGCACAATTTTCTGAATCCTTATTTTCACGAAAGATATTATAAAGGCAAAACAAATGATGCAACCCAAACTCCATTTTTTGTAATTTTCTTTTATAAAACCAAACTAGTTAAAAACAAGAAACTAAAAGATTTAATTGCAAGATCTAAAGATATACCTTCAAGCACTCACCTCCCCGGCAATGGCGCTAGAAAAGAGCCTGATGTCTACTATGAAACATTCTTCTTGTAGACTCGTGTTGTGCCTCCAAGCGTAGAGTTTTGTAGGACAGTAGCAAATTTCCCTCAAGTGGATGACCTAAGGTTTATCAATCTGTGGGAGGCATAGGATTAATATGGTTTCTCTCAAACAACCCTGCAACCAAATAACAAAGAGTCTCTTGTGTCCCCAACACACCCAATACAATGGTAAATTGTATAGGTGCACTAGTTCGGCGAAGAGATGGTGATACAAGTGCAATATGGATAATAGATATAGACTTTTGTAATATGATAATATAAAAACAAAAAGGTAGAAAGTAACAAAAGTGATCAAAAACGGTGTTGCAATGCTTGAAAACAAGGCCTAGGGTTCATACTTTCACTAGTGCAAGTTCTCTCAACATACTGACATAGTTGAATCATATGTAAATCCCTCACATGCGACAAAGAGTTGACTCCAAAGTCACAAATAGTGGAGAACAAACGAGGATATTATTGTAGGGTATGGAACCACCTCAAAGTTATCTTTTCCGATCCATCGCATGAGCTATCCCTATAAGTGTCACGAACAGCCCTAGAGTCCGTACTAAAATAACACCTTAAGATACACATCAACCAAAACCCTAATGTCACCTAGATACTCCAATGTCACCATGAGTACCCATGGGCTTGATTATACGATATGCATCACATAATTTTAGATTCATCATGTTTAATCCATCAACAAAGAACTTCAAAGAGTGCCCCAAAGTCTCTACCGGAGAGTCAAGACGAAAACATGTGCCAACCCCTATGCATAGATTCCCAAGGTCACAGAACCCGCAAGTTGATCACCAAAACATACGTCAAGTGGAATAATAGAACATCCCATTGTCACCACAGATATCTCATCGTAAGACATACATCAAGTGTTCTCTAATCCTTCAAAGACACAATCCGACAAGAAAACTTCAAAGGGAAAACTCAATTCATCACAAGAAGATAGAGAGGAGAAAACTCCATATGATTCATTTATATTAATAAAGCTCGCGGTACATCAAGATCGTGTAATCTCAAGAACACTAGAGAAAGAGATCAAACACATAGCTACTGGTACAAACCCTCAGCCCCGAGGGTGAACTACTCCCTCCTCATCATGGAGACTGCCGGGATGATGAAGATGGCCTCCGGTGATGGTTTCCCCCTCCGGCAGGGTGCCGGAACGGGCTCCTGATTTGTTTTTCGTGGATACAGAGGCTTGTGGTGGCGAAACTCCCAATCTAGGTTTCTTTCTAGGGGTTACGGGATTTATAGGAGCACTTGGTGTTGGAATCAAGTCTGGGGGACTCCTGAGGGGCCCACAAGCCAGGGGGCACGCTCTAGGGGGGCACATCCCCTAAGCTTGTAGCTGCCTCGGGACTCCTCTGTGGTATGTTTTTGCTCCAGTATTTTTTATATTTTCAAGAAATATTCTCCGTAATTATTTATTATGTTTGGACTCCGTTTGATATTCCTTTTCCGCGAAGCTCAAAAATAAGGAAAAAACAAAAAACTAGCACTGGGCTCTGGGTTAATAGGTTAGTCCCAAAAACAATATAAAATAGTATATAAATGCATATAAAACATCCAAAACAGATAATATAATAGCATGGAACAATAAAAAATTATAGATACGTTGGAGACGTATCAAGGATGTTGATTTGAGTGGGAGTTCATTAGTAATATGATTAATTGAACTCATTATCATGAACATAGTCTAAATTTTTATTTGAAAATTATGTTGTAGATCAATGGCTCGCGTAGTAGCTCCCCTAAGTTTAATGCATTCCTAGGGAAAGCTAAGTTGAAAGATGATGGAACTAACTATGTGGACTAGGTCCGTAAGATAAGGATTACCTTCACAGCTTCGCAAAAGGCTTATGTCCTTGATGCACCGCTTGGTGCGCCACCTCCTCTAGTGTCATCTATAGATGTTGTGAACGTCTGGCAGGCGCATGCTAATGACTACTCAATAGTTTGGGGTGCCATGTTGTACGGCTTAGAATCTGGACTTCAAAAGCGTTTTGAACGCCATGGAGCATAGGAGATGTTCCAGGAGTTGAAGTTAGTATTTCAAGCAAATGCCCGAATTGAGAGGTATGAGACCTCCGATAAGTTCTTCGCTTGCAAGATGGAGGATAATAGTTCTGTCAGTGAGCACATACTCAGAATGTCTGGGTACTATAACCGCTTGAATCGGTTGGGAGTTGAGCTTCCGCCTAAGACGGTCACTGTCAGAGTTCACCAGTGACTGCCACCTAGTTGCAAAGGCTTCGTGATGAGCTACAATATTTAATGGATGAACAAGTCAATCTCCGAGTAATTCGCGATGTTGAAAGTCACGGAAGTAGAAATAAAAAAGGAGCATCAAGTGTTGATGGTGAATAAAACCACTAGTTTTAAGAAAGGCAAGGGAAAGAAGGGAAACTGAAATAAGAACAGCAAGCCAGTTGTTTCTCACGTGAAGAAACCTAAGGCTGGACAAAAGCCTGGGACCAAGTGCTTCTACTGCAAAGGAACTCGCCACCGGAAGCAGAATTGCCCCAAGTATCGGGCCGACAAGAAGGATGGCAACATCAACAAAGGTATATTTGATATACATGTTATTGATGGGTACCTTACTAGCTCTCTTAGTAGTGTCTGGGTATATGATACCGGTTCGATTCCTCATATTTGTCACTCAAAATAGGAACTACGGAATAAATGGAGGCTGACAAAGGATGAGGTGCTGATGCGTGTCGAAAATGGTTCCAAGGTTGATCTGATCATCATTGGCACGCTCGCTCTTCGATTACCATCGGGATTTGTTTTAAATCTAAATAATTTTTATTTGGTGACTGCATTGCGCATGAACATTATATTTGGATCTTGTTTATTGCAAGATGGTTAATCATTTAAATCAGAGAATAATGGTTGTTCTAATAATATGAGTAACATCTTTTATGGTCATGCACCCAATGTGAATGGCTTATTCTTGTTGAATCTCGATCGTAGCGATACACATGTTCATAACATTTATGGCAAAAGATGCAAAGTTAATAATGATAGTACCACTTTCTTATGGCATTGCTGCCTAGGTCATATTGGTGTAAAACGCATCAAGAAGCTCCTATCGATTTGCCGCTATTGTTTTGGGGTTATGCATTAAAGATAGTTGCATTCAGTTTAAATAGGGTACCATCTAAATCTGTTGAAATGAAATCGTATGAATTATGGTTTCGCAAGAATCTTAAGCCATCGTTTCTTAAAGTTTGGGGCCGCGACACTTTGTCAAAAGGCTTCAGCCTGACAAGCTCGAACCCACAGCGGAGAAGTGCGTCTTCATAGGACACCCTAAGGAAAAAAATTGGGTATACCTTCTATCTCAGATCCAAGGGAAAAGTCTTTGTTGCCAGGAATGGATCCTTTCTAGAGAAGGAGTTTCTCTCAAAATAATTGAGTGGGAGGAAGGTAGAACTTAATGAGGTTATTGAACCGTCACTTCAATTAGATAGTAGCACAACACAGAAGGATGTTCCTCTAATGCCTACACCCATTGAAGAGGAAGCTAATGATGATGATCATGAAGCTTCAGATCAAGTCACTACCGAACCTCGTAGGTCGACAAGGACACGTACTACCCTTGAGTGGTACAATAATCATGTCTTTGAGGTCATGTTGTTGGACAACAGTGAACCTACGAGCTATGGAGAAGTGATGGTGGGCCCGGATTCCGACAAATGGCTAGAGGCTATGAAATCTAAGATAGGATCCATGTATGAAAACAAAGTATGGACTTTGGAGGAATTATCTGATGGTCGTAAGGCTATTTAGAACAAATAGATTTTAAGAAAAATACGGAAGCAGACGGTAATGTCACCGTCTGTAAAGCATGACTTGTTGCAAAAGGGTTTTCACAAGTTCAAGGAGTTGACTATACTGAGACTTTCTCATGGGTAGTGATGCTTAAGTCCGTCAGGATTGTGTTAGCAATAGTTGCATTTTTTGATTATGAAATATGGTAGATGGATGTCAAGACAGCGTTCCTTAATGGTTTCCTTACGGAAGAGTTGTATATGATGCAACCAGAAGGTTTTGTTGATCCTGAAGGTGCTGACAAACTATGCAAGCTCCGGTGATCCATTTATGGATTGGTGCAAGCATCTCGGAGTTGGAATCTTCGCTTTGATGAGGTTATCAAAGCATTTGGGTTCATACAAGTTGATGGAAAAGCTTGTATTTACAAGAAAATGAGTGGGAGCTCTATAACGTTTTTAATATTATATGTGGATGATATATTGTTGATTGGAAACAATATAGAATTGTGGGAAAGCGTGAAGATATATTTGAATAAGAATTTTTCAATGAAAGACTTCGGAGAAGCTGCTTACATATTAGGCATCTTGATATATAGATATAGATCGAGACGCTTAATAGGACTTTCACAAGGCACATACCTTGATAAGGTTTTGAAGAAGTTCAAAATGGATCAGTCCAAGAAAGGGTTCTTGGCTGTCCTGCAAGGTTTGAAGTTGAGTAAGACTCAACGCCCAGCAACTACAGAGGGTAGAGAAAAGATGAGTGTCATCCCCTATGCCTCAGCCATAGGCTCTATCATGTATGCAATGTTGTGCGCAAGACTAGATGTCAGCCTTGCCATAAGTATGGCCGGAAGGTTTCAAAGTGATCCAGGAGTGGAACAATGGACAACGGTCAAAAATATCCTTAAGCACCTGAAGAGGACTAAGGAGATGTTTCTCGTTTATGGAGGTGATCAAGAGCTCGTCGTAAATGGTTACGTCGGTGCTAGCTTTGAGATAGATCCAGATGACTCTAAGTCTCAAACCTAATACGTATTAATTCTGAATGGTGGAGCAAGTAGCTCGTGTAGTTCCAAGCAAAGCGTGGTAGCAGATTCTACATGTGAGGCAGAATACGTAGCTGCTTTAGAAGCAGTGAAGGAAGGTTTCTAGATGAATGAGTTCATGACGGATCTTGGAGTTGTGCCTAGTGCGCTGGATCCAATGACCCTCTTTTGTAACAACACTGGTGCCATTGCTCTGGACAAGGAACCCATGTTTCACAAAAGGACCAGACACATAAAGCGTCGCTTCAATTACATCCGCGATTATATCAAGGATGAGGACATAAACATTTGCAAAGTACATACAGATCTGAATGTTGTAGACCCGTTCATTAAACCTCTCTCATGAACAAAACATGATCAACACAAGAACTCTACAGGTGTTAGATTCATTACCATATAATGCTAGATTAATGATTCTAGTACAAGTGGGAGAGTGTTGGAAATATGCCCTAGAGGCAATAATAAAGTGGTTATTATCATATTTCCTTCCTCGTGATTATCACATATTATCCATGCTATAATTGTATTGGTTGTGTAAGTCCATCTAGTCCCCCTTAGTAATTTTGGTGTATTGAAGACTTATAGGTTAAGGAACTAATGTGTTTGTGAGTGTACACAGGCTCTATAAGTTGATGAGGAGTTTGATATATTCGAAGATTACCGACCCCTAAAAATGTATGTCTTCAACTAAAGACTTTGGTGAAGACTTTGCTGAAGACTTTGGTATTCCATGAAGACTTTGAAAATGAAGAAGTCGGTGTCACATTGAAGATATGAACGAGAACTATGAAGCGTGAAGACTTTTGTTTTTTCAGTTTCATTTCCTTTCTTTGAGTCATAGGAAACACCGTACTATTAAAGGGGTCGAGGTAATACTCAGGAAAATTTCCAACTGATGCTCAACTCCAAAAGCCTCAACCTATCCAATCCTTCGAGTGAAGCCTTTGGAAATCTCTTGTAGTTCAGTCAAGTTCTTCAGTGACACGGACAATGTTCTTCTGGCCTCTGAAATTGATCTGACTGAGCAGTTAGGATTTCGCTAGTGCGAATTGCCTACAAGTGAGAACATGATAAGCTTGAGGACTTTCATAGTTTGAAATTCCGACCGTTGTTGTGCTTAGCGCCAGCTGTCACCAATCATCTTATCCACATAATGGTCATATCATTGGGGGCATTTATGTCTTATCATGTCAGGTTGCACCCTGGCTATAAATAGCTAGCCCCCACAACCACTAGTTGGTCGGCTGCTCTGAGAGAGAAGTGACACTTGTCATTTGAGAGCAACCCATCCTCCGAGGAATTTCAGAGCAAATCATCAGTGAGGAAAAACCCAAATCCAAACCACCAAACCCAAAGTGATTGAGCATCACTGAAGAGATTGTTCTTGTGTGGAACCGATGCTTGTTACCTTTGAGGACTGTGTATCCTCCAGGCGGTTAGGCATCATGGTCTAGTGCATCCTGCAGTCAATTGGGCATCATGGAGTGACCTTGGTCTAGAGCATCCAGCAGTCAATTGTGGATCGTCGGGTGACCAGTTTGTGATGGTTTTGGAAGCCTACCCTGAAGACTTACCATGAGTGTTGGGCGAGGACTTTGTGAACTTAGCTCAAGGAGAATACGGTAAGGACTGTGTGTCCTGGGACTGTGTGTCCTCTGGTTTAAATACTAGGCCGCTCCAAACCAGATGTAAGACGATCACAACAGTTGGAACTGGGTCATCAAACCATTATCTTCATCGAGCTACCTCGTTCTATTTCCTCAACCCCTCTATTCCTCATATACTTGTTGATGAAATTGATCATTACTATTTGAAGAATTTGGCTGAATACTTTCACAATTTCCTCATCTCAAATTCTTCATGTTACCTTGTTCCTCACCTGCTTATCCTGTATCACGCTACTTGTAATCTGTGCATTTTTCATTTCATCATGATGACTATGTTGTCGCTATGTTTCTCATGCACTTGAGTACTTAATCCACTGCTACTTATTCATCACATTTCAAATTCCTCAAGTGATGAATTTCTAAAAATCGCCTATTCACCCCCTCTAGTCAATATAATGCACTTTCAGTTGGTATTAGAGCGAGGTACTCCCTTGTTCTGTGTGATTTTGGTTTGACCACCTGGAGTTGTAGTTATATCGACTACAGTTATGATCAAGGTTTCCTCAGGGTGTCCTACCTTCGATGGGATGGATTACCCCTACTAGAAGAATAAGATGCGTATGCATCTTGAGGCTATTGACAACGATCTTCGGTACGTTGTGGAAAATGGTGTTCCCCGCATTTCTCCGACTGTCACTACTGCTGTTACGAAGAAATTCAAGCAACTCGATTCTCAAGCGAAGAATATCATCTGTGGCCATCTGAGCAAAGGTCAGTATGGCAGAGTGAGTGCTTTGGAGTTTTCTAAGCTTATCTGGGATAGGCAGTCCAAAATTAACGAAGGTGTTTCCACTCAACGTGACTCTTGTGTTGATGTTCTTCGCAATCTCTTCAACCGCTTCAAGAGACTTGACAATGAAAATGTTCAGCAAACTTTTGATCGTCTCATTGATATCTCCAATGAGCTTCAAGCACTGGGTGCCACTGATATCACCGACCATGAAGTGGTGAACAGACTTCTAAAATCTCTTGATTCCTCATTCGATACTCTGGCTTTGATGATTCAAGAACGTGGAGACTACAAGTCACTTGATCGTGCTGATATTCTTGAGAGGCTCAATACTCATGAATTCCAACAAGCTGAGAAGAGAGACCTCTACGGGCCAAGCTATGGAAGATCTCGTGCTCTGAAGGCAAAAGAAATTTCCTCATCCGAAGGCGAAGATTCTGATAGTAGCCTTGGTGATTCTGAAGAACTAAGTCAGGAGCTAGCAATGCTCATGAATAACTGAGTCGGGAGCTAGCAATGCTCAATGAGAGGTGGATTTGGAAAGTCATCAAAAAGTGGTTTGAGGAAATCAGATTCCTGAGATGACTACAAGAAAAGAACTTGTTACAAATGCAAGAAATCTGGTCACTTCATCTCTGACTGTCCTCTTTGGGAAAAAGAATCAAAGAAGAAGAAGAAGAAGTACAAGGACGACAGTTCTAATGACTCGAAGAAAAAGAATAAATCTTCAAAGTCCTCATCTGCAAAGTCCTCATCTTCAAAGTCCTCAATGCACAAGAAGAATGGTTCCAGAAAGGCTCGGGCTTTCATTGGCAAGGAAATGGACTGAGAAGAAGAATCTAAAGAATATGAAGAAGAGGAAGAATCTGAGGTGGAATCTGAATTTGGTGTCGCTAGCCTTGCTCTCGCTACTGCTTTCGTCAGCAAGTCCATCTTCAACGATGAAGAAAATGACTACTCCAACGACTCTCATGTCAGCAATGATGATTTTGCTCCCATCTACTGCTTCATGGCTAAAGGTTCCAAGGTACATAAGCATCACTCCTCCTCTAAATCAAGTGATGGTGAATCTGATGAATATGTGAAACCTAGCTATGCCAAACTTGCTAATATTGCTACTAGGTAATAAAGTGCACTTGAAAAGCTTCAGAAAATGCTAGACAAAAGCGATGATCTATTGAATGAGGAAGTGGATCGGACTCAAACTCTGTCTAACGATCTCAAAAGTCTTCAAACAATGTATGATAACCTTGAGAGTCGTCATAATTCTCTCTTAGCCAATCATGAGAAGCTTTCTTATGAATTTCTTCAAAGGAAGCAAGATCTTGAGAAACTAAGGGTGTCACATGAGGATCTCCAAAGGGAAAATGGTTCCTTACTGGCTCAATAGATTAGTACCGCTCAGGAAGAATTTGTTCCACCTTGTTTGAAATGCATCGAACGTGAAACTGGTAATTCTTCACCTGAATGTTCAAATGCTTCTATTGCTGCAAATTCTTCAACTATTCCAGTGGTCACAAATTCCTCATCTGAGGATACCACAAGTATCACTGACAAAAATGCAGGGTTGAAGGAATTGTATGTGACAGGCATGTACAAAAGTCTCAAAGGGCATTAAACCCTTTGTGATGTCCTCAAAAAGCATATTTTGAACAGGAACCCTAGGAAAGAGGGTATTGCATTTGAGAGGAAAATCAATGATGATGGATCCTACTAGACTCCTGAGCAGTACCCCAAAACCTCATGGGTAGCTACGAAAGGACCTCTTGTAGATCCATCCACTTTATCTGCCTTTACTTGTGAAACTTCATATTCCTCTGATGAGTCACTTGACTCCAACTACAAAATCTTCAAAAATTTGAAAGGTGAAGTATTTGCCAGATTTGTTGGAACTAAATGCAGGAACGGTTCACCTATGAAGAAAATCTGGGTTCCCAAGAGTTGCCTACAAAATATTCAAGTGAATGTCCTCACGACACCACTCATGAAGAACAGGAACCCCAGATCAAATTCCTCATATGGACCAAAGTCTTCACTTGGAACAAATTCCTCAAATGGTCAAAAATATCATTCTCGTGCTTATGCATCTGTTTTGCAAGGAAAATCTAAGAGTTCTGAATATGTGCATTATTCTTCAAACCATTATGTTCATAAGTCCTCGAAGAATTTCTATGCTTATTCATATGAGTACTCTAACCCTCGTCCTGTGAAATGAAGCGCACTAGCTTTAATGCCTCCCTTCTCATATGGTGCTTGTAGAATGATGAACTCTTTACCACCCCTCTAGATGTGGGTGGTGAAGAAATTGAACTAATTTCTTATGCAGGGTCAGGTCTCCAGATGAACTTGAACATCTGATGAATTTGCTGGAGACCTGAGGAAATGCTTGAAAGGACGCAAGAAAACCATGTAGAAATGAATTCCTCATTTCACACGTCCTCACACTGATTTACTTACTACGTTGTGTGATGAAATTCTGTCTGATGAAATTGATGTCATATTCTTCACTCTGAAGCATATGAGTTCGTAAGTTGTACTAATTCATCTGCAGGTGAACCTCCAAAAGCTACTGAGTGGGTCCTCGATAGTGGATGCGCAAACCACATGACTGGTGACAAGAATCTACTGATGAATTTGCCACTTGCTCCATCTCATCTGAAGCATATCACCTACGCAGACAAAGGAAAAAAACAAGGTATTGGGTCTAGGTAAGGTTGCAATCTCAAAGGACCGAACCATGGATAAGGTGATGTTAGTCGAATCCCTCGGGTTCAACCTTATGTCTGTCTCAATGCTTTGCGATCTTCATATGGTTGTCATATTCGGAAAATATCGTTGTGTTGTCATCATGGAATCTAACAATTCCAAAGTCTTCGAAGGCTTTAGGAGAGGAGACTTGTATATTGTTGATTTCTCTACAGGTCCTCAGCCTGCCACATGCCTGCTTGCAAAGTCCTCAGAAGGCTGGCTGTGGCATGAACAACTTGGACATGCTAGTATGAGGAACTTGCACACGCTCGTGAAGAAAAAGCACACCATTGGCATTGAGGGTGTGAAATTCCTCAAGGACCACCTTTGTGGTGCATGTGAGTCTGGGAAGATGACCAGATCCAAGCATCCCTCAAAGACAATAATGACCACGACTCAACCCTTTGAATTGCTTCACATGGATCTCTTTGTCCCCACTCATTACTCCACACTAACAAATTCTTCAAGTTTGTATGGCTTTGTCATTGTTGATGATTACTCTTGTTACACTTGGGTGCATATTATTCTGTTCAAGTCTGAAGTGCAGGATGTCTTCAGACGATTTGCTTCAAGAGTCTCCACGAACTACGGCATCAAGATCAAGCATATCAGGAGTGATAATGGGACTGAGTTCGAAATCACCGATCTTGATGAATATCCTGATGAACATGGTATTACTCATGAGTTATCTGCCCCATATACTCCTTAGCAGAACGATGTCGTGGAGCACAAGAACAGAACTCTGGTTGAGATGGCTTGCACCCTGCTTGATGAATACAAATCTCCTCGTTGCTTGTGGCCTGAGGCAATTGATACTGCATGCCACATCATCAACAGGGTATATCTTCACAAATTCTTCAAGAAGACTTCATATGAACTTATGATTGGTAAGAAACCCAATGTAAGTTATCTCAAAGTCTTCGGTGCAAAATGTTGGATTAGAGATCCTCACCATAGTTCTAAATTTGCATCGAAAGCACATGAAGTTTTTATGCTTGGTTACGGAAAGGACTCGCACACCTACAGAGTCTTCAACACCTACCACCAAAAGGTTGTTGAAACCGTAGATGTGCGATACGATGAAACTGATGGCTCGCAAAGAGAGCACCTGCCTTCTGTGCTAGATGAACAATCTCCTTAGGAATCCATTAAGCTGAAGGCTACTGAAGATGTCGTACCCACTAAGGAAGTCATTTCGATGAATGAAGACATTCATGCTGATACACCTGAAGAAAATGGTGCTGATGAAAATCCTCAACCATGTCAACCTGCTCATCCAGGAGTTGCAAATGAAGTGCAGATTGACAAAATCATCGACGACATCAATGCACCAGGTCCCCTCACTCTCTCAAGAGCTTCATTTGACTAACTTTTGTGGGCACTTTTTTTGTCTCTATCATAGAGCCCACCAATGTTGATGAAGCATTCAAGGAGCCTGAGTAGATTCAAGCTATGCAAGAGGAATTGCATCAATTCAAGCTCAACAACGTGTGGGAACTTGTCAAGCGGCCAGATCCTCGCAAGCACAACATCATAGGTACCAAGTGGATCTACCGCAACAAGCAAGATGAAAATGGACTTGTGCTAAGAAATAAGGCTCATCTTGTGTCTCAAGGCTACACATGGGTTGAGGGAATTGACTTTGATGAAACTTTTGCACCTCTTGCTAGACTTGAAACTATTCACATATTGCTTGCCTATGCTAACCATCATGATATCATCTTATATCAAATGGATGTGAAAAGTGCATTCCTCGATGGTAAGCTTGAGGAAGAAGTATATGTTGCTCAACCCCCAGGTGTTGAAGATCCTAAGCATCCTGACAAAGTCTTCAGACTCAATAAGGCTCTCTATGGCCTCAAGCAGTCCCCTCAGGCGTGGTACGATACTCTGAAGGACTTCCTCATGAAGAAAGGCTTCAAACCCGGTTCAGTCGACCCAACTCTTTTCACAAAATCCTATGACAGTGAACTGTTCATATGCCAAATATACGTAGATGGCATTATCTTTGGCTGTATTGACAAACGTTACAGTGATGAATTTGCCTATGTGATGAGTGAAGAATATCAAATGTCTATGATGGGAGAGTTGAAATTCTTCTTAGGTCTTCAAATTCGTCAGCAAGACAATGTCATCTTCATATCTTAAGACAAATACCTCAAGGATGTTCTGAGGAAATTCGACATGCAAGATTGCAAAGGCGTAAAAACTCCAAGGCCTTCAAAAGGCCACCTCTACATGGACGAAAATGGTAAAGATTTTGATCAGAAGGTATATCACTCCATGATTGGCTCATTATTGTATCTATGTGCATCTAGGCCTGATATTATGCTGAGTGTTTGCATGTGTGCCCGATTCCAAGCAACACCGAAGGAATCACAACATAAGGCGGTGAAACATATTCTTCGATACTTAGCTCACACACCAACGCTTGGATTATGGTATCCCAAGGGGTCAAATCTTCACCTCGTCGGATACTCTGATGCTGACTATGCTGGAGATTGTGTGGATCGCAAATCAACCTCAGGCACATGTCATTTCCTCGGACAATCCTTAGTCTATCGGTCCTCGAAGAAGCAGAACTGCATGTCACAATCTACTGCTGAAGCTGAGTACATTGCTTCTGCTTCATGTTGCGCTCAGTTTCTGTGGATGAAGCAAACCCTCAAGGACTATGGCATCAAGGTGAAGAATGTGCCTCTCTACTGCGACACCGAGAGTGCCATCAAGATTGCTCACAACCTAGTTCAGGATTCCAAGACCAAGAACATCAAGATTCGTCATCATTTTCTTTGAGATCATGTACTCAAGGGCGACATCTCCATCGACCACATCCCTACTTAAGAACAACTGGTCGATATCTTCACAAAGCCCTTGGATGAAAAGAGATTTTGCAAGTTGCGGTGTGAGCTAAATATCTTAGAATCTTCGAATGTTCTTTGAAAAAGGACACACATCCTAACATTTATTCAAAATTGATGACTTAGATGTGCAACACACGAAGTAATGTTTTTCTTCAATCAATGAAGAATAACCCTCTAAGTGTGAAGAAATTAATGAATAATTTGATTCCTAGAACCCTACGACAATTGTACTCGGTGTCTGAAGTCATCATTATTATACGGTGGGTCACGCCAGCAACCATAGTTGAAATTCATCAAAGTTGAGTTTTTCATCATTTTGCAAATTCTTCAAATTTTCAAATTCCTCAAAGTTTGCAAATTCCTCAACTTTTCAAAACCATCAAAATTTTCAAATTCTTCATACTATGAAACTCATGTTCTTCACTGACTCTATCACGTTTTTAATGTCCTCAACATCATCCACTTATTGCTAATTCTTCAAGTTGATTTTCATCTAAGTGAATGTGATCGGACCCTTTCCCCCTCTATGCTCAACTCAACCTAGTATGTTCACAAATTCTTAATATGCATTCTACTTTGAAACTCGTTCAAAGTCTTCACTGTGTCCTTGACAGCTGAAGAATTTGCGAACGGAAACTTTAAAATTTTCACTATCAAAATTTTCGGCGTTTCCCGCTCAAACTGTTCCGATTACCACGACTGGATAACCCACAATCCCCCACTATCGCCACTACTTAGAGCATCTCCAGTCGTTGCCCCCCCAAGGGGCCGAAATAGCGCCGCTTGGGGGCGAGCCGGCGCTATTATCGGCCTGGGGGGGCTCGGCTTCCCAGTCGAACCCCCGGGGTTGACCCATAACCGCCGCATTCGGCCCATTATCGGCGTAGAATCGGCCCAAAATCTACCCGTTTCGGCACTATTTCGGCTTTGGAATCAACATAATCGGCTACTTTTGGGCACAAAATGAACAAAATCGGCGCTTTTTTAGCATAAAATTCAACAAAAAACTGAATATTTCGTACGAAAGTTTATCATAGATTAATACAAAATCAAATAGTTCAATGAAGAAAATTCCAACATAAATTAAAACAAATCGAGCTAGGCGTTGCCCTTAAGCCTCCATAGGTGCTCCACCAGATCGTCTTGCAGTTCTTGATGCACTTGTGGGTCTCGGATCTCCTGGCGCATATTGAGGAAGGCAGCCCATGTTGCTGGTACCTGGTGATCAACAACTGCAAGAGGTCCCATCCTATGATATGGTTCAGGATCAAACACTGGCTCTTCCTTCTCGCTCTCAATGATCATGTTGTGCAAGCAGACACAACAATTCATGATCTCCCATATCTGCTTTTTGGACCAGGTCATAGCGGGGTAACTGACAGCAGCAAATCGTGATTGGAGCACACCAAATGCTCGCTCGACATCTTTCCTGCAAGCCTCCTGACACTTAGCAAAGTGTGCCTTCTTTGGCGCCACAGGTTTTGAGATAGTCTTCACAAATGTGGACCATCTCGGATAGATACCATCTGCTAGATAGTATCCCTTGTTGTATTGGCGTCCATTGACCTCAAAGTTCACCAGAGGAGCATGACCTTCAACAAGCTTGGCGAAGACATTCGAGCACTTCAAGACGTTGATATCATTGTGAGTTCCTGGCATACCAAAGAAGGAGTGCCAAATCCATAGGTCATGTGTGGCTACTGCCTCTAGTACCACACTTCAACCACCTTTGACGCCTTTGTACATCCCCTGCCAAGCAAATGGGTAGTTTTACACGACCAATGCATGCAGTCGATGCTTCCAAGCATCCTTGGAAATCCTCTTGCTGCATTCTGTGCCAGGATTCGAGTAATGTCTTCGGCATTGGGTGATTGCAAATATTGTGGTCCAAACACTGCCACCACTACTCTGCAGAACTTGTACAGCCACTCAATGGTGGTGGACTCGGCCATTCGCCCATAGTCTTCTTGTATGTCCGCGGGAGCTCCGTATGCAAGCATCCTCATAGCTTGGGTGCATTTTCTGAAGTGCAGAGAATCCAACTCTACCGGTGCAATCCTTCTTGCAAACGAAATAGTTGTCGAACTCCCGAATGGAATGAACAATCCTGAGGAAGAGCTTTCGGCTCATCCAATAGCGACGCCGAAATAATTTCTCACTGTGCAATGGAGAGTCAGCGAAGTAGTCAGCGTAGAGCATGCAATACCCCTCCATCTGATGCCTCTGCTTGCTCTTGCGCCGCCCCGGCCTCGAGCCACCTCGTTGGGGCTTGTCATTGTTGACGAACAGGCTGGCCAACGAGGACAGTATCATGAGGTGCTCCTCATCGGCGGCGTCGGCCTCGGCTTCTTCCTCCAACAAGGTTGCGAACACCTCCTCGTCGTCCGAGTCCATGGCCGAGCAGGAAAAACGTTGAACACCTTGTTGGCGTGAATGGCGAGCAGGAGAGCAGACTCCGGCATGACGGGCGAGTAGGCAAGCAGACTCCAGCGTGGCTTGGGTGAGAGGATGGGTGAGGGTCGGGGAAGAGAAATCCGGTGAGGCAGGGCGAAGTGGGGTCTTCTAGCAGTGCCGCAGGGGCCATGAACAGGCGAGGGTCGCTAGTGTCACAGGGGTCGGCAGCGGGTGAAGTGGCTCGACGCTAGGAAAAAGGGGCGAGATTCGCCTGACAGTGGTGTCCCACATGCCGATTTGCTACCACGGGAGCCCCCAAGAGACCCCCAGCGGTCTGGGTTCGGCCTGGGTTCGCCGCCCAAAAAAAGGCCTCAACCGGTGAAAAACGGGGTCCTGGGGCCGCGGCTGGGCGTTTTTTCGCCCGCCGGCGATAAAATCGGCCTCGGGGGGGGGGGGGGGTCCTTTGGGGCTGCGGCTCGAGATGCTCTTAGTACGTGGGTGACACATATCGCGTGGAGAGCAAGGGTCAGGGGCAATCTGGTCCAAAATCTTCACACAGATTGGTTTTCATCTCCGCTATAAATACCCGTTCCCTTTCACTGTGCTCGTTTACTCCTCACTCCTACTCTATCCCGAGCTCAAACCTAGCACCGCCACTAAAATCATCGTCGGTGGTGTGGAAGAGCTTCACTGCCTCAACCTCGCCGTCGTCGTACTCGCATCAGCCGCGGAAGTCTTCACCCTGCCGCCACTATAGCTGTCTCCCTCTGCCAAGCTAGGGCGTGGGAGATATGGACGAACGAAGTTCCTCGATTTCTTCTCACAGTTCGTCGTGTTCTTCATCAGGGTAAATAAAATCTATTTTTACTGCCCTTGTTTGATCTTCAAGTTTTTCTCAATTTTCTCAAAGGTGTTTATTCGTCAAGAATCTCATTCTAAAGCACCTTACATGTTCATACACATGATGTTTTTCCCTAAGTTATGATTTTCTTCAAGATTCCTCAATTGTGTGGATCCTCAAAATTTGCACAACTCTGGAACCTAAGACAAAGAACACTTAGTGAAAATCCTCAAGACACCCATGGTCAAATTCCTCACACTTGATGTTATTGAAAAAATTCTGAGAACGCATATGACCTCTTCACATTCCTCGCACCTATACTCTGTTCATAGGTACAAACATGTCCACTGATGAATCACTAGGTTCTCATCAACTTAACTCATTTGTAGCATTTCTTGAGGAAAAACTGTGCACTTCTTTAGAATCTTCAAGAGTTCAGAATCCTCAGCCGAAGAAAATGGCTGATGGGAAGAAGCCACAGAAAGGTGGAAAGAAACTTGATGTGCAGACTGCTTTTGAGATACCTGAAGACTTGTATGAGGAATATTGCATGCCAGATGAAGAAATTCATGGCAAAGAAACAACAAAGCAGAGAAAGATCTGCTTACAGAAAATTGAGAGAAGACGGGCAAATGAGTGGAAAGAATATCGCTATGTCACTCCCAAGTATATGATGAAATTCGCAGTTAAACCCCCTTGCAGCAGGACACCCTTGGCTCCAAATCAAACAACTGATCCCACTAGTCTCAGGACTGGTAATGACTTTTCTCATGAATGGGAAAAATAGCAAGCCAAGCTGGCGAAGAAAGCAAAAGAGGTTGTGAAGAAATTCAACAAAGACTCTGCCGCTGCTGCGACTGCTGGAGCCACTGCGAGTGATCTGAAGAAATCGATTGTGAAGAAATCTACTGTGAAGTCAAAGTCTTCAACTTCAGAATCATCACTTCAGATTCCTCAAGCAAAGCCTTCAAAGGGCTCATCCACTAGTTCAGTAGCTGCTCAGTCCTCTGCTGCTGCCGCAAAGTCCTCAACACCTGTGCACCTTGCATCATGTCAGAGGACAGAGGGATACTCAATTGCTTCTAAGGGTCTCTGCAAGTCCCTCTGCTCAAGCAAAGTCTTCAACAAGTCCTACTATTATGAAACTAAAGAAAATTGTTGGACATGGTCAAAGACCAAGTCCTCACACTAGCAAAGCTATAGTGAATGTACCCTCAGGATCTGAGGATGATGATGAGGCTGATGATGAAGAATTTGAAGAAATCATCAGAGAAAGTCAGCAAAAGGCTGCAATAGCCAAATATAGCTCTGTTCCTCTCATGCTGGATCCCAAGATGATCCTCAACTTCATTGATATATGGCATGAGGATCCCAGTACCCCACTTTCCTCACTGAACCTGCCTCTTGGTGTGGACCATGGCCTCACCCACTTTATTGCTGAGGAAAAATGGAAAAGAGATCAAGCTCATAGAGCTAAGAGGAACAGGGCTCGAAAAGAAAAATTTCTGAGGAATAACGTGATAAATTTGACTCCAAATCAACTCATTACTATTGAGTCTGAAATTCACTGCCTCACTGAGGAACAAGACCAATATGATGCCGAATGGAAGGGCATCAAAGTGAGATTCGTCAAGGCAGCCCAAGCTGCTGTTAAGGACCATAACTCAAGGGTTGCAGCTCGATCGCAACTAGAAATACCTCAGGCTAAAGAATCTACTCAGCATGCTAATGAAACTGCTCCTGCAGCTGATGAAACTCACGCTGAAGAATCTACTCAGCCTGTTGATGAAACTGCTCCCGCAGCTGAAGAAACTTAGGCTGCTGAAGAACATACTAGGACAACCTCCATTGTTGTGCCTGAAGAAACTGACAGGCCAGCTAAAGTTTTTGCTGTGCCTGAGGAAATTGATACCACAAGGGTGACTGCATCAATCGTGCCTGAAGAAAATGCACCTCCTTCACCCTCTACTGAAACAGGCAAATCATCAAGGGTGAAGAAAATCAACCTTCCTTCTGCATTAGAAGTGAAGAAGACCAAGGCTGCGGAGAATAAGGCACTAAAATGAAAAGCATCAACTCCAGATTCCTCAGAAGTGAAGAAATTGAAGGCACAACCAAGTTCTTCAACAGAACCATTTGATGCAACTCCTATCAGCTTTGTGCGAGCCTATGAAATTGTGCCATTTGGTACTGACTATGTCATCCCAAATGATGATCGAGAAGAAAAGGATCAATCTGCTGCTACCTCAAAGCAGATTGATGAAGAAATTGAAGTGAAAGCAAATGCTTCAACTCCAAAGGTATCATCGCCCCAGCCTTAGTTGACTGCTGAAGAGACCGACGTTGAAGAAATTGATGAGGGTATGGACATTGGCAACACAAGCCCTGTCATAAATGATGAATATTGTGAAGCTGCACACCCAAATTCCCCAATGACCACTCCTCTGTCACACATTACTCAGTCTCCAGCCCAGACTGAAGAAATTCATACAGGATCTGATGACATGACTACTATTGCCACTGAATAAATTCCAGCTGCATCAGCTGAAGAAATTGTTGCTCCAACTGCCACGGAGGAAACTGCTGCGCAAATTCCCCAGTCTGAAGAAGTTCCTCCTATGCCTAAGGAGATTGTGGGCCGTTTCAAGCCAAACCTTCATCCAAAGCCACGAATGCCATTCCAAGGCTCAAAGCGCCCCAAATTCATCAAGACCAATTTCTTTGATGAGAACATTTTCTTCACTGGACCCAATCCATAAGACTCAGCTAGGGCCGGTCGCACCAGATTCTGGACTCCTACACGGATGAACTAGTATGCATCAATATTGTTTGACAAGAAGAAAGTCTTCGAGCACCATCAAATTCCTCATGCGGATATGGAAACTATCCCTTCCTTCACACCGATGCTCGCAGTTCTTCATGATGTAGGAATTCTTCTGTTCTGTGTGGATATCCGTGATTGGAATGAAGAGCTAATTCTTCAATTCTATGTCACTTTGCACATCACAGGTGATGCTTCTGACATTAACTCATGGGTCTTGAATTGGATGACTGGATCAACCCGTTATGCTGCAGCAACCTCTGAATTGCTTCGGTCAGTCCCAGTTCCAATTCCTTCAGAAGAAGCCCGCTGCCTGTTTGATGAACCTGCTCTGCCCGACCATATGATGCAAGTGATGATGAAACCGCTAGCTCTAGGAAAACCTCAAAGGACCACCTTCCTTGTGAAGGATTTGCTCTATGTGCCCATGACAGTTTATCGCATCCTCACCAACAACCTTTATCCTCAGAACAGTCACAAATCTAAAGAAGAAGAAGTTGAGGGAATCATGAAGAACATGCTATTCAACATCATTCATGGGATTCCCATCAACTATCATGACTTCTTCATGAGGACATTGGACAATGCAGCATTAGCCCCATTTGAATTGAAGCCTTATGCTCCATGGATAATGAAATTCATCAGACCACGGTCTTCAATTCCCTTCAAAGCTGACTTCCAAAATCACTTCGGCTTTCTGCCCCCGATTGAAGTCCTCAAGAGCACAATTGCCTCAGTTGAAGGAAAAGGCAAAGCTGTCATTGATGAAGGTACTCGTCCATTGGATGGTCAGTTTCGCAAAGCTGCATCTTACTCCACCAATGATGACACTGCTACCCAGGACTCTGCTACAAAAGCCTCAGCGCAAAAGCCTCAAGAGTCTGCCCCTCGTGTGATGATTGATCGTGAGATTCTCATAAGTCTTGATCATAAGTTTGATCGCAATAACAAGTGGGTGAAGCGTCAGTTTGCTTCAATTCTTCAAAACATGACTGTGACGTAGAACTGTGTGAGAAAAAATCACTACTATGTGCATGAAATCTTCGATCGCGCATGGGCCATTCTCGCACATCTCAAGACTCCTGGGAACTCAAAGACATGGAATTTCAGTAAAACTATGACTAGTCTCATCCTCCTTCGAAGAAATTCAAGAAAGTTCAAGTTCCTTAGCTAGTTACAAGTTCATATTCTTCACCGCGTGAGACGGATGAAGCTGAGGATATTGACGACACTACGGCAGGCCCTACATTGACAAACGACCCCGACACCGCTGGCGCTCCTTCCTCACCAACAAGATGAAATTCTTCAAGGGGCATTAGTCCTCACTTTTTCGTCCCTTTTGGTCTTCGATGACAAAGGGGGAGAAAATTTGAGTTAGTCTTCAAGCGGGTCTCTATATATGGGCTGTTTTTTGTTTAAGTTACAACTCTCGCTCTTCTGAAGCTTTTGTTGGTTGAGTTGTAAACTTAAGTCCAATGGTGGTCTGACTCTTTTGAACTGCTTTCCACATGCTTATTTCCTCAAGCACCTTAATGCATGCATGCTGAATTTCGTCAGACACCATTTTCATCATGCATTTCAAATTCTTCATATCATATGTTCAAATGCGTGTATGAATTACAAGATATAGGGGGAGTTCCCATGTTTTTAACCTGCCATGTGCATTTGCGGTCCAAAGCAAATTCCTCAAATATGTAGATCTTTAGGGGGAGTTCTTCCAAATCTTGCAATCAAATTCCTCAAACTCAATACTTACACTTCATATTATTATCCTTGTTGAAAACTTAACCTAATTGTCATCAATCACCAAAAAGCGGGAGATTGTAAGTGCATCTAGTGCCCCTTAGTGATTTTGGTGTATTGAAGATATATAGGTTAAGGAACTAATGTGTTTGCGAGTGTAGAGAGGCTCTATAAGTCGATGAGGAGTTTGATATATTCGGAGATTACCGACCCCTAAAAATGTATGTCTTCAACTGAAAACTTTGGTGGAGACTTTGCTGAAGACTTTGGTATTCCTTGAAGACTTTGAAAATGAAGAAGTTGCTGTGACCTTGAAGACATAAACGACGACTATGAAGCGTGAAGACTTTTGTTTTTGTTGTTTCATTTCCTTTCTTTGAGTATAGGGAACACCCTACCGTTAAAGGGTGCCGAGGTAATACTATGGAAAATTTCCAGCTGATGCTCAACTCCAAAAGCCTCAACCTATCCAATCCTTTGAGTGAAGCCTTTCGAAATCTCTTGCAGTTGAGTCAAGATCTTCAGTGACAAAGACAATGTTCTTCTAGTCTCTGATGAAATTGATCTGACTGAGGAGTTAGGATTTCGCCAGTGCGAATTGCCTACAAGTGAGGAACACGATAAGCTTGAGGACTTTCATAGTTTGAAATTTTGACCGTTGCTGTGCTTAGAGCCAGCTGTCCCCAATCATCTTATCCACATAAGGGTCGTATCATTGGGGGCATTTATTTCTTATCATTTCAGGTTGCACCCTGGCTATAAATAGCCACCCCCACAACCACTAGTTGGTCGGCTGCTCTGAGAGAGAAGTGACACTTGTCAATTGAGAGCAACCCATCCTCCGAGGACTTTGAGAGAAAATCATTAGTGAGGAAAAACCCAAATCCGAACCACCAAACCCAAAGTGATTGAGCATCACTGAAGAGATTGTTCCTGTGTGGAACCGATGCTTGTTACCTTTCAGGACTGTCTATCCTCCAGATGGTTAGACGCCATGGTCTAGTGCATCTTGTAGTCAATTGGGGATCACGGAGTGACCTTGGTCTAGAGAATCCTACAGTCATTTGGGGATCACAGAGTGACCTTGGTCTAGAGCATCCAATAGTTAATTGTGGATCATCGGGTGACCAGTTTGTGAGGGTTCTAGAAGTCTACCCTGAAGACTTACCACGAGTGTTGGGCAAGGACTTTGTGACCTTAGCTCAAGGAGAATACAGTAAGGACTATAGACGTGAGTTGTCATTTCATAACGAGATCACATCTTTAGGAGCATGATGTGATGGACAAGACCCAGCCATAAGCATAGCATTTGATTGTATCACTAAGTTTATTACTACTGCTTTCTACATGTCAAAGTATCTGTTCCTATGACCATGAGATCATGCAACTACCGGACAGCGGAGGAATGCCTTGTGTGTATCAAACGTCATATCAGAATTGGGTGATCATAAAGATGCTCTATAAGTATCTCTGAGGGTATCTGTTGGGTTCGTATGGATCAAGACTGGGATTTGTTACTAGGTATGATAGAGAGGTATCTCTGGGCCCTCTTTGTAATACAATATCGCAAGAAGCTTGCAAGCAATGTGACTAAGGAGTTAGTCATGGGATCTTCTATTGTGGAATCAGTAAAGAGACTTACCAGTAACAAGATTGAAATAGGTATGCAAGGATAGATCTCGGGCAAGTAACATACCGCTAGACAAAGGGAACTGCATACGGGATTGAACGAATCCTTGGCATCGTGGTTCGACCAATAAAGATCTTCGTGGAATATGTAGGAACCAATATAGGTATCTAGTTCCCACTATTGGTTATTGACCAAAGAGGTGTCTTGGTCATGTCTACATGATTCTCGAACGCGTAGGGTCCGCACGCTTAACGTTCGATGACATTATAGTATTATTGGGATATGTATGTTGGTGACTGAATGTTGTTTGGAGTCCCGGATGAGATCTCTGACATGACGGGGAGATCCGGAGTGGTCCGAAGGTAAAGAATTATATATGGGAAGTTCCGTTTTGGTCACCGAAAAGATTTCGGGCATCACCGACAGTATGTCGGGAGTGTCATAAAGGTTTTGAGGTTCCACCGAAAGGGGCCCACCCACCCCAAGGGAACATGGGCTGAGAGGGGTGTGCACCATCCCCTGGTGGGCTGGGCGCCCCTCCCCACCAAGGCCCATGCGGCTAGGGCTGGTGGAGGGCAAACCCTAGGGGTGGCGCCACCCTAACTTGGGTGGCAAGCCACCCCCTAGGCCGCCGCCCCTCCCTTGGGGGAGGCCCTAGGCTGGCGCACCTCCACCCCTCCCCCTATATATATCAGAGGAGAGGGAGGCCAGAAACACACAAAGCCTTTGGTGTAGCACTCCCTCTCTCTCTAGATCATATTCTTCTCCGTTCGCATCTGCGATAGCGTGGTGTGAAGCCCTGCTGAGATTGCATTGTCACCATGCCATCGTGGTGCCAGAGAACTCATCTACTACCCTGCCCTTGCTCTTTGGATCAAGGAGGTAGAGACTTCATCAAGCTGCATGTGTGCTGAATGCGGAGGTGTCATCCGTTTGCCGCATGATCGGAATGAACCGCAATTGGTTCGTGAAGATGTACGACTACATCAACCACTTTATAGAAGCTTCCGCTTAGCGATCTACAAGGGTAGGTCGATACACTCCCCCTCTCGTAGCTATGCATCTCCATAGATACATCTTGGGTGTTCATAGGAAAAAATTTGTTTCCCATGCAACGTTCCCCAACAAATACTTGGCAGATAAGAAGGCTGGCATTGTCAACAAAAGTATATTTGATATACATTTTATTGATGTGTACCTTACTTGTGCTCGTAGTAGCTGATACGTCTCCAATGTATCTATAATTTTTGCTTGTTCCATGTTGTTCTATTATCATTCTTTTATGTTTTACAATCAATTTACAACAACTTTATATCATTTTTTTGGGACTAACCTATTGACATAGTGCCAAAGTGCTAGTTGCTGTTTTTTCTTGTTTTTTACTTCGCAGCATATCAGTACCAAATGATTACAATAGCGACAAAACTTTTTGGAGATTTTTTCTAGACCAGAAGACACCTAGTGGGCCAAAGAATTACTAGAGAGGTAGGCTGTGGAGGCCACAACCCACATGGGCGTGCTAGGGGGCCCCCGGGACGCCCTAGTTGGTAGTGCCCACCACAGGGCCCCCCTCCACCACCTTTGATGCCTATAAATTACCGAATATTCAAAAAGCTCTAGGAGAGTCGACGAATCACACTTCCAGCCACCACAAGTTCCAGAACCTCAAGATCCAATCTAAACACCATCACGGAGGGGTTCATCTTCTTCATAGGTGCCTCTCCGATGATGCGTGAGTAGTCTGCCATAGACCTACGAGTCTGTAGGCAGTATCTAGATTGCTTCCTCTCTCTCTTTTGATTCTCAATACAATGGTCACTTGGAGATCTATTTTATGTAAACTTTTGCGGTGTGTTTGTTGGGATCCGATGAATTTTGAGTTCATGATCCGTTTCTATCCATGAATATTATTTGAGTCTTCTTTGATCTCTTATATGCATGATTACTTATAGCCTCGTATCTCTTCTTCAAATCTTTGGTTTAGTTAGGCCGACTAGATTGATTTTTCTTGCCATGGGAAGAGGTGCTTTGTGATGGGTTTGATCTTGCGGTGTCCTTTCCCAGTGATAGAAGGGGTACCAAGGCACGCATGTATCGTTGCCATTAAGGATAACAAGATAGGTTTTATTCATACATGAATAGATCTTGTCTACATCATGTCATCGTTCTTATTGTATCGCTCCAT
Organism: Hordeum marinum; assembly: GCA_022496015.1. NCBI lineage: Eukaryota > Viridiplantae > Streptophyta > Magnoliopsida > Poales > Poaceae > Hordeum > Hordeum marinum. Next base: position 191,470,195 of record CM039676.1, on the reverse strand, counting down.
TTTTCCATGAACTTAATACACTGGATGCATCCTGGATAGCGGTCGATGTGTGGAGTAATAGTGGTAGATGCAGGTAGGAGTCGGTTTACTTATCGTGGATGTGATGCATATATAATGATCATCGCCTTCGATATCGTCATGATTATTTGATCTTCTATCAATTTCCCAACAGTAATTTGTTCACCCACCTTGTGCTATACTCATGAGAGAAGCCGCTAGTGAAACCTACGACCCCCGGGTCTACTTTTCCAACATATTGCTTTCCGGTCTATCTTTTTGCCTCTTTGTTTTCAGATCTACTAAACCAAAAACCCAAAAATATATTGCTGCACTTTTTGTTTGCTCTTTTTATTTTGTTTTCTTGATAGATCTATCGAGATTGGCAACCTCTCTTTCGTGTCGGGTTGCAAGTATTTGTTGTTTGTGTGTAGGTGCTGCTTATTGGGTGCTGGTGATCCTCCTACTAGTTCGATAACCTTGGTTTCATAACTGACAAAAATACTTACCGTCACTGTGCTGCATCATCCCTACCTCTTTGGGGAATATCGACGCAGTCTCAAGCCATGTCAGTAGCCCCTGGGTATTTGATACTGGTTCAACTGCTAAAATTACTAACTCGAAACAGAGTAGTGGAATAAACAAGACTAGTTAAGGACGAGGTGATGATGCGCGTTGGAAGTGTCTCCAAGGTCGATGTGATCGCCATCGGCATGCTCACTCTACCTTCGGGATTAGTTTCAAACCTAAATAAAAGTTATTTGGTGCCTCCATTGAGTATGAATATTATATTGTTATTGTTTATTGTGCGACAATTATTCATTTAAGTGAGAGAATAATGGTTGTTCTATTTACATGAATAATATAGTTTATGATCATGCACCCAATATGAATGGTTTATTGAATATCATTTGTAGTGACACACATGTTCATAGTATTCAAGCCAAAAGACGCAAAATTAATGATGATAGTACCACATAGTTGTGGCACTGCTGCTTAGGTCTTATTATTCTAAAGCACATGAAGAAACTCCATGCTAATGGATTTTTGGACTCACTCAATTTTTTATCGCTTATGACATGACAACCATGCCTCATGGGCAAGATGACTAAAGACTTCGTTTTCAAGTATGATGGAGCGAGCAAGTGACTTATTGGAAATAATAACGATTGATGTATGCAGTCCAATGAGTGTTGAAGCATGCGGTGGATATCGGTATCTTACCTTCACAAATGATTTGAGTAGATATGGGTATATTTGCTTGATAAAACACAATTTTAAAATTTTGAAAAGTTCAAGCAATTTCAAAGTGAAGTTGAAGATCATCATGACAAGAAGATAAAATGTTTATGATATGATCGTGGAGGTGAATATCTGAGTTACGAGTTTTGGTATGCAAGGCAATGTGAAAATTGTTTCACAACTCACGCCACCTTGAACACCACAGCGTAATGGCATCTCCGAACATCATAATCATACTTTATTAGATATGGTGCGTTCTATGATGTCTCTTATCGACACTATTGTTTTGGGGTTATGCATTAGACACAACTACATTCACTTTAAATAGGACAACATCCAAATCCGTATGAATTATGGTTTGACGAGAAACCTAAGCTGTTGCTTCTTAGAGTTTGGGAATGCGACACTTATATCTGATAAGCTCAAACCCAAAGTGATAAATTAAATTAAATGGCATAAATAAATTAAAGACAACCCTACGGCTCTTTCTGGTTGTCGTACTCATCGACATGCAAGTCATGATAACTATTACAAAACATGATC